>CM076672.1:27230386-28660386 GCA_038501925.1 Xenopus petersii
TACCAATGATTAAACGGCCTACTGCTATTCCATGGGAGGGAAATGATGTGCGTGACCAGTTTTCTGATCTGCAGTTCATATGTTTATATACACAAGTCAAACTCATAGGCCTTTCTCTCTCCTAGATCATTAACATTGGCAAGCTGAAGGATTTCCTCCTGGAGCACAGGAAAGATTACATCAATGCTTGCAGGTCAGTACAACAACGTTTATATGTTCAAATGCACTGCTCCTGCCTGAAATCTGTTTTGTTGTTCCTTCAAATAATAGTAATGCTTCAGTTCTCAAGTACGATTAAATCAGGAGTAATACATGTCTTAGGTGGGCCAGAACATGTTGGGTTTGTATCCTTTTACAGGGGTTTTTCACTTATTTGTTTTTTATCATTTTTTAATTATTTGCCTTCCTTGTCTGACTCTTTCCAGCTTTCAAAGGGGAGTCACCGACCCATCTATAAAACAAATGCTCTGTAAAGCAACAAATGTATAGTTATTGCTAGTTTTTATTACTCATCTTTCTATTCAGGCCTCTCCTATTCATATTCCAGGCTCTTATTAATATCAATGCTTGGTTGCTAGGGTAATCTGGCCCCTAGCAGCCAGATTGCTGATCAGTGTCGGACTGAACCCTTCTCCAGATATTTAGAATTGCAAAAAAAAAAATTCTCCGGCGCTACGCAGCGCCGCCTGCGCATGAGCGGCGATGTATCGCAAGCGCACCAAACGGCTCATTCACTGAGCCGACGCGTCTTAGTAGGGGGGCGGGGGGCCCCTGGACAGCAGTCCCGGTGGGCCTCGGGCCCCCCAGTCCGACCATATTGCTGATATTGCAAAGTGCGGAGCTTCTAAATAAAAAGCTCAAAAACAACAAATAATAAAAACTGAAAACCAATTGCAAATTGTCTCAGAATATCACTCTCTACATCATACTAAAAGTTAATTTAAAGGTGAACAACCCCTTTGAGAAACTTGCTTCTTCACTCAGGCCTCACACACGTCTGCAACATAAAATATTTCAATGGCTGCACACAGACAGACCACAGTTGTTATTCTTCAGTACACGGCTGTAACTGTAAATAAAACATTATTACAAATTAGCAATATACCTTATCCAGGTTGGACGAATCCCAGGGCTTTTTATAAGATTTGGCTGAAAGAATAAAAAAAAGGGATTTGGTGCATCCTTATTAAAGGGGTTGTTCAACTTTAAATTAACTTTTAGGGGGTTTATTTATCAAAGTCTCAATATTTTCTGCTACAAACTCCGATCAAATCCGCTCAGTTTTTTACGCTTATTTATTATTACATTTTCCTGAAAATTTGCTTGAATTTTTTGCGATTTTCACAAATTTTTCCGTAATTTTCACTTGAAAACTCAAACCTTTAATACAAATAGAACTGAACAAAACCCTTAGGATTAACTTTTCGGATGTTATAGAATGGCCAATTCTAAGCAACTTTTCAATTGGTCTACATTATTATTTTTTTATATTTAGTTTTTGAATTATTTGCCACATTCTACTGACTCTTTCCAGCTTTCAAAATGGGGTCACTGACCCCATTTGAAAAACAAATTCTCTTTAAGGCTATACTGACCCCATCTAAAAAAAGAATGCTCTGTAAGGCTGCACATTTCTTGTAATTACTACTTTTTATCACTCTTCTTTTTATTCAGGCCTCTCCTATTCATATTCCAGTCTTTTATTCAAATGTATGATCGCTAGGATAATTTGGACCCTAGCAGCCAGACTGCTGAAATTACAAACTGGAGAGCTGCTGAATACAAAGCTAAATAACCCAAAAACTACAAATAATAAAAAATGAAAACCAATTGCAAATTGTCTCAGAATATCCCTCTTTACATCATACTTAGGGGCCGATTCACGAAATTCGGGTGAAGGGTTCGGATAAAAAAAAAATTCGAATTTCGAAGTATTTTTTGGGTACTTCGACCATCGAATTGGTTAAATTCGATCGAATTCGATCGAATTTGAACGATTTGAACGATTAGAATTAAAAATCGTTCGACTATTCGACCATTCGATAGTCGAAGTACTGTCCCTTGAAGAAAAACTTCGACCCCCCACTTCGGCAGCTAAAAGCTACCGAAGTCAATGTTAGCCTATGGGGAAGGTCCCCATAGGCTTGCCTGTGATTTTTTGATCGAAGGATTTTCCTTCGATCGTTGAATTAAAATCCTTCGAAACGTTCGATTCGAAGGATTTAATCGTTCGATCGAATGAAAAATCCTTTGATCGATCGATCGAATTTTTAGCGCTAAATCCTTCGAATTCGATATTCGAATTCGAAGGATTTAAATTCCCAGTCGAATATCGAGGGTTAATTAACCCTCGATATTCGACCCTTCGTGAATCGGCCCCTAAATGTTATCTCAAAGGTGAATATCCCCTTTAAAAACAAATCATCGTTAGAGGATGCAGCTTCTGGGGTAGAACTTGAACCCCCTGTAATGAACCAGCAAAATATAACCCCTCTCTCAAGCATTTTAATAAAATGCCCTCAGTGGTTTAAGTGTTTATCTGTTGGTGCAACAGGATTCCCAAGCTTTGGAAGGTTTTCAAGCCTTTATGTGCTGTTGCTGTAGACAAATTTGTTTCTGTGGTCTCTCCGGTGTCCCACTGAGGGATCTGGATAATTCTGTAGTTTGTCTTGGGTTTTGCTCAGTCTGGAATATCACACAGGCACGTGCATGGTCTGACTCCTTTTCATCCAGTTTTCTGAGATGTTCTCCTTTATCAGGACATGTTCTCAAATGGAAATATTTTCCAAAACTGAAAGGCAAATGTTTTAAAGAATTTTGTTACCTAACTGGATGGGACTAGTGGACATGTCAACTAGTTATGTGTGGGCTGACTCTACACCCATGGGACTCGCAGGTTTACTTGCTAGTCGGGCAGGTTCGGGCTGGCTACCAGAAAAAATCAGGTCGCGACCGCTCCGCCCCTTCAATTTATAGACTCACATTTGCGGGGTGGGTGCTGGTCTATAAATAGGGGCAGATTCAATAAAGGGTGAATTAATGAATTTTCGGCTTCCAGGATATGATGTCGCCGACATAAGATTGAAGAGGATGTAGCTTCATCTTAACAGTTCAAGAGTAGGTTATTAGGTTAGAGGTCCGCGCTTGTATTTGAAAGAGGATCAGCTGCACCAATTAAAAGGTGGAAACCACTTATCCACTTGTAAGTAATAAAATGAAAAAAGGGGTTGTTGGTGCGCTAGTTCGATATAATCCCAATATCTAAAGAAAAGAAAAATCCCGATAGTGTATTAACATTTTAAGGGAAGGTAATATGCGCTTCGGAACTACTCACTTAGTTTGTAGGATTATTCGTGTTGAAATATGCGGCAGTGTTCTCGTCAGAGTTCGGTCTGTTTCCGCAGCGTACCAACAGGAGAGATCTAGATAGTGTAGAACTGACATCGTAAGGTGTAAGCGGAAATGATTAGTTGCGCTTACCAGATGTAGGAGATAAAGAGTAGCTTATATCGAAGATTGCAAGGAACCCTTGGTTGTTATGTTCGTCGGGCAGTTGTAGATTTCTTCTGCTGGAACTGAAGCGCTGTTGTCGGCTCTGGTTCGCAGTGTCAGCTGTGCTGCCGGGAATCCACTTGCTCCTCGTGTCAAACCCTGGTGGCCATGTCAATAATCCACTACATGTACTTAAAGTATCATCCGGGATTAATACCACAAATCAATGGTATAATAAGATAATAATTTATTAATAAAACAAGTTTACAGAGCCTGGTCCAGTTCGCCTCGTCTGAGGTGGCGAAGTAAACTCTGGCGAAAGAGTAAGTAAAATTCGCACTTTAGTAAAAAGTCGTCTGGCGATAGGCTGCGAACTTTAAGCTACAATCTCTTTCTTTAGCAAATTGTCCTCTACGTCTGTTGTGTGAATTGGAGATGTCCCTGCGGATGGGATTTCTGGCAAATTTACACTAGCGACGGCCACTTCACACTTTAATGAATCTGCCCCATAGGGTTGGGAGTGTGTGGGTTGAGTAAAACTCAACCCACACATCACTAATGTCCACCCCTTGTATCCTCTCCCTATGGCCACATTTTAGAGCCACTGCATCCGCCTGTCAGTGTACACACATGGCAGATTTTAGCGTGAAAATACGTACTTTAAGTGGCAGATTTTTCAAAGGTCAAATTTCTAATTCATGTGAATTTTTTTTTTACTATAACAAACAAGGGAAAGTTGTGCTCACCACTATTTTTTAAAACCATTAGGCGGGGTTGCAATGAGGGTGTGACCACAAAATACATATAGTCACACCCTCATTGCACCCCCGCCTAATGGTTTTAAAAAATAGTGGTGAGCACAACTTTCCCTTGTTTGTTATAGTTTATACAGGAGCAGTGACCAGCTCCATGTTGTAGCTCCCACCCTTCCCAACTATAGTCAGGTGATCCCATTGGTGTCTAATAAAAGGGCAGCCAAGTTTGGGAGTTTTACTTTGAAAGCAGCGAGTAAGTTGCAGGTAAAACTTAGTCCCTTTGTAAAATGTATAATGAAGCAATAGAATTCTTAATGAATCAGATGAAAATTGAGCGTAGGACTGGCCAGATATGGGATGACTTTGACATAGTTGGCCAACTTAAATATATTGCAATATATGGACAAACGATCCCTGTGTTGTTTTAAAGGGTAAGGCATTTTTTAGTAGCAGTATGCACAAAATGTCTGTCTTAAATATATTGATAATGGGTTGAGTGCTGAGGACCTCTTGTAATTGACTATATGAATTTTTTTTTACTCAAATAAATTTGCATATACTCGCAATGGGATGTTATTTAAGAATAAAAATTGATCGAATTCGAATTGATCGAATAGGAACAATCTGAAAATTCGATTTGTATTAGACTAAACTCGAATCGTGTTTTCTCTCTGAAAAAAAGACCTCTGCCATTGACTTCTTCTTGAACTCTGCAGGATTTAGGTGGCGAATAGTTGAGTTGTTTCCAGTGTAAAAGTATGATAAATCTTGAATTCGAGTTTGCATTATTCCCAATTTGAATTTATGAGTTTTGACCAAAAATCCAACTCAAAAATTAGCTGCACTTCATTCTATAGACAGAATGGAATCAATGTTTTCTTTTCAATGTGTGACATTAGCCTACATGTTGTTGAAGAGTACAGCTATAGATGGATAGCATCCTCCGAATAAAAACATGTATTTACTCCTGACCTGCTCGTCAATTTCCAACTATGAACCGGTCGAGGAAGTTGTCAGAATGTTTAGGAAAAGGTTTAGGAAAGGTGTGAAAAAAGTTATCCAAGGTTTCTAATATTTTTCCTAACAAGAGGAACATCCGACCTGCCTGCTTTCGTTCTCCTCGACTGGATCACAGTCAGAAACTGACCAGCAGGTGGCGCTGTTGCTACAAAATACATTCATATTAAAAATACATATTTTTCTTACTATCTTGAAATCTTAAAAACTAATAATAATGTAAATGGAAAATGTGCTTAGAATAGCACTATCATCAATTTTACCTTCCCGTATTTTAAAGGTTTACTTAAAAAGTCACTATAATTGGAAAAAATTTTTTTTCAAAATGTATCCGTTAATAGTGCTGCTCCAGCTGAATTCTGCCCTCAAACCAGTTCCTTCCCCCCCAGCAGCCTAACAACAGAACAATGGGAAGGTAACCAAATAGCAGCTCCCTAACACAAACAAGATATGTAAAAATACGAAGTAATGGGGAAAGGTATTGGAACTGGCCTCCTCCACCGCCAGTTATACGTATAGCAAAAAAAATGAAAAGCCAATACCTTTATCAAATGTGGGGTGTTCCCAAATTTATTGTAGTGCTCCAGACACGTGAGTCATGTTCAGACGTTTCGGGACAAACAACTGCCTGACTGACTTGAGGAAGGCAGTTGTTTGCCCCGAAACGTCTGAACATGACTCACGTGTCTGGAGCACTACAATAAATTTGGGAACACCCCACATTTAATCAAGGTATTGGCTTTTCATTGTTTTTTGCTACCCTAACACAAGATAACAGCTGCCTGGTAGATCTAAGAACAACGCTCAATAGTAAAATCCAGGTCCCACTGCGACACATTCAGTTACATTGAGTAGGAGAAACAACAGCCTGCCAGAAAGCAGTTCCATCCTAAACTGCTGGCTCTCTCTGAAATTACATGACCAGGCAAAATGACCTGAAATGCACTTACACACCAATATTACAACTAAAAAATACACTTGCTGTTTCAGGAATGAAACTTTATATTGTAGACCTTTGACAACATATATGAATAACACCAGGGATTCTTAGCACTGTCGAAACACATGCGGGACTGACTTTGGCATGAACATATAGGGGCAGATTCACTCAGCTCGAGTGAAGGGTTCGAATGAAAAATACTTCGAATTTCGAAGTATTTTTTGGGTACTTCGACCATCGAATGGGCTACTTCGACCTTCGACTACGACCTTCGACTTCGAATCGAACGAAAAATCGTTCGACTATTCGATAGTCGAAGTACTTGCCCTTTAAAAAAAACTTCGACCCCCTACTTCGGCAGATAAAACCTACCGAAGTCAATGTTAGCCTATGGGGAAGGTCCCCATAGGCTTGCTAACCTTTTTTTGATCGAAGGATTTTCCTTCGATCGTTTGATTAAAATCCTTCAAATCGTTCGATTTGAAGGATTTAATCGTTCGATCGAACGAAAAATCCTTCGATCGTTCGATCGCAGGATTAGCGCTAAATCCTTCGACTTTGATATTCGAAGTCGAAGGATTTCAATTCGAGGGTCGAATTTCGAAGTATTTTTAACTTCGAAATTCGACCCTAAGTGAATCTGCCCCATATTGTTTAGATTTTCTGTGCCATAACTGGTCCGTTTAATGATTGTGAGAGACTTTGTATAACTTTTTCATGATAGAGAACATCTCTCTATCTTCTGACTGGATTATTGTCAGAAATCTGACCAGCAGGTGGCACTGTTGTAAAACAATTCATTAGATCAGTTGTATATATAATTATACATCAGGTTAATATTCATTTATTTTAAAGGTTTACATTATCCTTTCAGCTGTTCAGATTGCCACGAAGACATACAATGCAAATGATAATGTGTGCTCCTTATAAACATAGGTCAAACAACACAGACATTTCACTGCTTGAAGACTAGAAGAAACGCAAAGCAAAATGTCACATTACCCTTGATAATGCAGAGCTTATTTAATGAGATGACATTGCGTGAGGTTGAAGCAACAGTGCATACACCTGACTTCTAATCATAGATGTGGATATATTTAGGTTTGGGGATGTTTCACCTACTATGGAGATTGTGACTTGAAGCAGATCCAAAGAGAAGTACAACTGTTGTACAGACTACAGAGGATGCATCACTTCCACTTAAAAATCATTTTGCCACCAGAAGAATGATACTAAATATAATATAAGCTGTCAGTCCTACTGTTAGTCCAACGAGCAATAAGTACTGACTGGCATGGCTTTCCCGCTGTACCCAGCACTAAATATCCTTAGGAACATCTGAAAAGGGGAAAGGCAAAACAGTGTAAGATAAAGTGACTCTCCTTGGGATCTTTTAAATAGTGTTGCAATAATATATTTTATAAATAACATGTAAAATCAATATCAATCTGATGAAGGCACTGATCATAGCGAATATTGCATTTTACATGGCGGTATTGGCAGTGTTATTACTTAATCTTACCTGAAATCCATCAATTGTGTTAAAGGTGTAAGTCCATAACTAAACACCAGAGGCTGCTGTTGCACAAAAGACCAAAACTCAATGTAGAGGCAGCAATGACTTTTAGTAACAAAACTCTGCTATAGAGAAAACCCCAAAAAGACCACAATCAGCCATTTTTTGTACCTTGCACACTGCATTCTGCCTTTCTTTATTGATACAAGTCTCTACTTTTCTTTTTGGGCAGATTTGTATTGGTAAGGGTTGGGGAGGGGGGCTTTATTCAGATGCACTAATTAAAGTGGTGGTTCACCTTTCAGTTAACATTTATAAAGTTGTAGAAGGGCTAATTTTAAGTAACCTTTCTATTGGTTTTCATTATATACTTTTTTTTTCCATTATTTCCCTTTTTAAATTTTTTTTTTTTTGGAGAGGTTCTGTTCTCCAAATCCTCGTGCACAGGTATGGGACCTGTTATCCAGAATACTCGGGTACCAGGGGTTTCCCAGATAAGGCATCTTTCTGTAATTTGCATCTCCATACCTTAAAGGGGTTGTTCACATTAGAGTTAATGTTTAGTATAATGTAGAGAGTAATATTTTGAGACAATTTGCATTTGGTTTTCATTTTTTTATTATTTGTGGTTTTCCAGTTATTTAGCTTTTTATTAATCAACTCTCCAGTTTGCAGTGGCGGCAATCTGGTTTTTAGGATCCAAATGACCCTAGCAACCATGCTTTGATTTGAATAAGAGACTGGACTATGAATAGGAAAGGCCTGAATAGAAAGATGAGTAATAACAATACATTTGTAGCCTTACAGAACATTTCATTTTTAGATGCTATCAATGACCCCCATATGAAAGCAGGAAAGAGTCTGAAGAAGGAGGCAAATAATTCATAAACTATAGGAAAAAAATAATGAAGACCAATTGAAAAGTTGCTTTGAATTGGCCAATCTATAACATGTTAAAAGTTAGCATAAAGTGAACCAGCCTGTTAAAGGAGAAGGAAACCTAGTCGGCGCAAAACCCTCCATGTGCACAGTCTTAGTCTTGCAAAGATGTATAACAAAGTTACAAGATGGTGACCCCTTGTAGCCAACTTTGAAAGTATAAATTATTTGTTTGATTAGGCTTGTGGTGCAGTAAGTTCATGTTTATATTTAGTATACAAAATTCAGCATTTCTAGCCTTATTCTATTTTAGACTTTGCATCCCCTTAAAATAACATTTAAACATGAATTATACCCAATAGAGTTGTTTTGCTTCCTATAAGCACTAATTATATCTCAGCTGGGATCAAGTACAAACTACTGTTTTAATATTACAGAGAAAAAGGAAACCATTTTTAAAATTTTTGAAAATCCACTGCTAAAAAAGCTTTTTCCATAGCTGCTTTGTAATGTGCTATGTGTCCTTAAACTTAAAGGGGTTGTTCACCTTCAAACACCTAGTTGTTTTCAGATAGTTCACCAGAAATAACTATCCTTTCCAATGCTTTTTATTTTCTATATGTGATGCTTTGTCTAATATTGAAGTCTATAGTGTCATTTTTCACCTTCTAAAGCAGCTCTGGGAGTGGGGGGTCGCCGACCCTGTAATCTGTAATCTAAATTTAAACATTTAGTTGATACATTTGTTATGTTTGTCTCTGCTGAGCAGAATCTCTGGGTTTCATTACAGGCAGCTGTTAGAATTGATACAATAGTTGCTAATACTCCAGAGATGCTGCTGAGAAATGGATCAACTCAATGTTGCAGAATTGTAACAGTTCAGAGTCTGCACCTGAATTACAGGGACATGGAAAGTAATTGAAAAAAGTCTTTATTTCTGGTGAACAGTCTGAAATCAATTGAACTGAAAAAAGTGTTTGGAAGGTGAACAACTCCTTTAAAAGTACTTTTTGCACCCCTACTCGCAAGCTGTTTGCCGAACTAGAAAATGGGGTGGATAGACCAAGTAATGAAAATGCCATCACAAGATCAGAAGATAGCAATGGGAAAAAAATGTTAGCGACACACACCATTTTTCCTATTAACTAATTTCTTAGCTGGACTGGAAATGAAAGCAATATTCTTAAATTTTTCATGTCAAAATGGGGGGCTCAGACTGCCACTAAGGGGAGGGGTTTTGATGGATCGGATGCTTATTGGGCAGGTTGAGTGAATGGCCAAGTGGGCATAAGGGGCCCCATCATTCCCTACAGTACCACTAAATAAGCAAGAGGATAAAACTGACGCCTCATAGTGATCTGATTTCTGGTTGGCAGGGTCTGTGACCCAAACAACCACACTAAACTGGCAAACTTTTGATCAGTGTGTGGCGCCCTCTCATTCAGAATGATCAGTGGGTGATATTACTATAATGGCAGTCAGACCTTATAATCTGGTTGACTGTGGAATTTCTGCTTGTACAGGTGCCAGGTTCTAAATTACCGTAAATACTAGAGTATAAGCCGTCCCGAATATAAGCCGAGGTACCTAATTTTACCTCCAAAAACTGGGAAAGCTTATTGACTCGAGTATAAGCCTAGGGTGAGAAATGCAGCAGCTTCTGGTAAGTTTCAATAAAAAAATTGAGGGTTTCTGCTCCCAATGGAGGTGCCAGTGTCTCGTTTTTGGATACCGGCGACCATTCTTGGACGCAGGTGAATATTCTTGGAGACTATTCTTGGACGCCTGCGACTATTCTTAGACGCCGGTGACGGTTTTTGCGCTTGACCCGAGTATAAGCCGAGGTAGAGTTTTTCAGCATATATTGGGGCTGGAAAACTCGGCTTATACTCGAGTATATAAGGTAGCAGCATTTAAAGGAACACTATACCCCCCAAAATGAATACGTGAGTAACAGTTTATATCAAATTAAGTGGCATATTAAAGAATCTTACCAAACTCGTAAGTAAATATTGCTCTTTTACATCTCTTGCCTTGAACCACCATTTCATGATGGTCTGTGTGCTGCCTCAGAGATCACCTGACCAGAAATACTGCAGCTCTAACTGTAACAGGAAGAAGTGTGGAAGCAAAAGACAGAACTCTTTCTGTTAATTGGTTCATGTGACCTAACATGTATGGTTTGTTTGTGTTCACCATGAATCGTAAGTGGCCCTTATTTTTTAAAATGGCAGTTTTCTATTTATGATTACCCAATGGCACATACTACTAAATAAGTATATTATTATGAAAATGGTTTATTTACATGAAGCAGGGTTTTACATATGAGCTATTTTATGCAATGTCTTTTTATAGAGACCTACATTGTTTGAGGGGTATAGTTTTCCTTTTATAAAAGCATAATATCCCTAAGCAATCCAATGTGCCGTTGTGTTCATACCTAGCGCTGTTGTACAGCCGAAAACTAAAGTTCTATAGAATTGGAAAGAAAATAAAATTCTTCTTGATAAAAATGATTCCGTGATTTCTCTGGGACATGTCACCCCCATCTTTGCTATTCAGTAGCGCACAAAGCTATTTCTTTCTGCCTGTGCAATTTGATCCTTCGCGTCCTCCGTCTCTTGTGACGCGTGCCACAACAAATTGCTCGCCTGGCACATTTAATTTTACAGCTGACTGGCGTAGATACTTCAGAACGCTAAAGGAAAATGAAAGCGGCCCTTCTTTTATCATTGGCTAGATTGTATTGAGGATCAATGTTCTGTATCTGGAAAACTGTGTGGAAAAACCCCCATCCTGTTTATTAGTGTTTTGTCTGCATCAGGGATGTCTGGCCTGCCCCCTCTATGCCAACTCCATAGGCTTTCTAAAAAATTTCTGATAGAAGGAAAATCGTTCGATTAATGGATTAAAATCCTTCTAAATGGTGGATTCAAAGGATTTAATCGTTCGATCATAGGAAATGCGATAAATCCTTTCGACTTCGATATTCAAAGTCGAAAGATTTTCCTTCGACGGTCGAATATCGAGGGTTAATTAACCCTCAATATTCGACCATTAGTAAATGTGCCCCCAAGTATTGTATTTCTGCCTTTTCATAAAAATATACAGATATGGGACCTGTTATCCAGAATGCTTGGGACATGAGGTTTTCCGTAATTAGGATCATTATACCTTGTCTACTAGGAAATCATGTAAACATTAAAGGGTTGTTTACCTTTAAAGTAACTATTAATATGATGTAGAGAGTGATATTCTGAGAGACACTTTGCTATTGGTTTTAATTTTTTATTGTTTGTGGTTTTTGTGTTATTTAACTTTTTATTCAGCAGCTCTCTAGTTTGCAATTTCAGAAATCTGGTTGAAAGGATCCAAATAATCCTAGCAACCATGCATTGATTTAAATGAGAGACTGGAAATGAATAGGAGAGGCCTGAATAGAAAGACGAGTAATAAAAAGTAGCAGTAACAATACATTTGTAGCCTTACAGATCATATGTTGTTTAAATGGGGTCAGTGATCCCCATTTTAAAGTTGGAGAGAGTCAGAAGAAAAAGGCAATTTAAAAACTATAAAAAATGAATAATGAAGGTCAATTGAAAAGTTGAAGGTGAACCCAACGCTTTAAATAAACCCAATAGGCTGGTTTTGCTTCCAATAAGGATTAATTATATCTTAGTTTGGATCAATTACAAGCTGCTGTTTTATTATTACAGAGAAAAAGGAAATGTTTAAAATTTTGGATTATTTGGATATAATGGAGTCTGTGGGAGACGGCCTTTCTGTAATTTGGAGCTTTCGGAACCCAAACCTGTTTATATAAATGCCTGGCATATCTGTTGGAGTGTGTCTGGCATCAGGTACAGGAATATCTACACAAATAGCAACTGAATGAATATTAACCGAGGGCAGGGCTGATGCCCTAATTAATCCATTAATCAATCTAATACTCTATGGTTAGATTTACAAAAGAATCATTGTTTTCCAGTTTCTTTACCGCAGCCTATTTATACAAGTTTCATTTCTCTCTTTATTCCAGTTCAGAACATGCAGACTTACTAAATTTGCAATAATTACTAACATTATTGCTGTGTCTGTTGTGGTAATTCTAGAATCTAGATAAAGGATTGCATTGTGCTGTTGCTGTGTATCGACCCTGATAATCCTTATTTACAGTATACTTAGGAGAACTCGTGTTTTTGCACTTTAGCTCGGCTTTTTATTGGGCCTGCTGTGACTCAACACTCTTCTAATCGCTTCTTCCCATCTTGCGGATTAACCACGGAATAAATTGCTATTTCAGGTTTAGTAGCTAGCAGTTAATAACAACTAATCATTTAAAATATCCTGTGGAAATATTTGCCGGGAAATGAATGGCTTAATTCTGCTTAAGAATATTGGCCTTTTTCTTTCTTTCTTTCTTAAAGTGGGGGCTTCTTTACTATTGGAAGGCTCCATGTCCAAATCCTCCACAATTGTGCAGGCACAAGGACACCATGTAGGTTCCACTTGCTATTGAACAGTATATATATATATATATATATATATATTTGTTTCTTTATTTATCAAAAGATTAAAACCATAGTCGCAAGGATCAACGTTTCGGTCTGGATCTAAGCCGGCACAACTCGTAAATCGGTCACAGTTGCCTGGGTGCAATAAGTCCAAAAATTAAGCCCTACTTGTACGCCGCTCTGTGATGTCACAGTTGCACGCTGTACAATAAAGAAATTGCTCATACTGATCCTGATAGTGATGCTATGCCATTCTGCCAAGGGGTCCGATGTAATCGGTAGTCGCCACTTTCTCCTTTGAGGTGCATGCCCGCCTAGAGTATAGTGAACAAAATAAGCACAAAGGGTTAAAAACAAACACACAACTACACATTATTTTACTCAAAATTGTTTGGACGATTATCTATATATTTGAAACCCAGATCAAGCTATCCAACTGTGGCACTGGCAGACCAACAAGACATTAAAGAAATGAGAATACTTCCAATCACCAGTTCCTGGAAAAGGGGTTAGGTTATGATATATATATATTGCTACTAAAAAATGCCTTACCCTTTCCACAAAACAGGGATTGTTTGTCCATATATTGCAATATATTTAAGCTGGCCAACTACGTCAAAGTCATCCCATATCTGGCCAGTCCTACGCTCATTATTAGGGATGGGCAAATTTTTTCGCCTCGTTTCGCCGAAAAAATTACGGCCATAGACTTGTATGGCGGCATGCGTCAAAAAAAAAAAAAAGACGCGCGTCAAAATAATTTCGCCGCGTGACAAAATATTTTTGACGCCCATAGACTTTAATGGGTGTCTGCGACATTTCGCTGACGGCGAATTTTTGGCAAAACGAAATGGGTCAAATTCGCCCATCCCTACTCATTATACATTTTACAAAGGGACTAAGTTTTACCTGCAACTTACTTGCTGCTTTCAAAGTAAAACTCCCAAACTTGGCTGCCCTTTTATTAGACACCAGTGGGATCACCTGACTTTAGCTGGGAAGGGTGGGAGCTACAACAAGGAGCTGGTAGGCCAAGTTTGGGAATTTTACTTTGAAAGCAGCTAGTAATTTGCAGGTAAAACTTAATCCCTTTGTAAAATGTACAATTAAGCAATTGAATTCTTAATGAATCAGATGAAAATTGAGCGTAGGACTGGCCAGATATGGGATGACTTGACTTAGTTGGCCAGATTAAATATATTGTAATATATAGACAAACAATCCCTGTTTTGTTTAAAGGGTAAGGCATTTTTCAGTCGCAGTATGTACAAAATGTCTCTGTCTTAAATATATTGATAATGGGTTGAGTTCAGAGGACTCTTGTATTTGTCTATATGTATTTTGTGGTCACAGCCTCATTGCACCCCCGCCTAATGTTTTTAAAAATTAGTGGTGAGCACAACTTTCCCTTGTATATATGTATACAGTGTGTTTACAGTGGGGACACTGTTGGACGGAGCACCTGATTTGAGGGGAGAGAGCGGTGAGCATGTGCGGTCCTCTTTCGCCTTTCTATTCATATATATATATATATATATATATATATATATATATATATATATATATATATATATATATATATATATATATCGTATTCCAACTTTTTGGTCCAGTCTGGACCTTTCTGAAGACAGTCTTGAGAAAGGTCCAGACTGGACCGAAACGTTGACAAATAAAACTTCACTTTGCTTGATCTCATTATGATGTCCTGGAGTGCGTCATTCTATCTATACAATATATAACAGCACCCAGGCAGTAAAACTCTGAGTGCAGTACAGCCTGAACTGTATGTGTGTATACACCGCAATATAAAAAAGATATTTGGCCTTTGGAGTGCAGATACTCACCAGATTGTCATATATTAGGGATGCACCAATTCCACTATTTTGGATTTGGCTGAACCCCCGAATCGTTCGTGAAAAATCTGAATTTTCCTGTAAAACAATGTGGACAAAGTTTATTCCATTTCCATATCTGCACGTTTAGATCTACAAGGGACCGTCATCAGGAGATGTCCGTTCATGATGCTGGTGCCTTGTGGATCGAAATGCGTAGATATGGAAATGGAATAAACTTTGTCCACATTGTTTTACAAGAAACCCATGCTGTGAGTGCTTTCTTCTATTGGACTGTATGATGTTTGGTGAGCACCCGGCCTTTAGTATTACGATTGGTGAGTGTTGATACACAGTGTATAAATAAATATATATATTTATTTATTTTTTTTAATTCATGTATGCTTGAGGGATGTGTAGGTGAGCACCGGTGTGATGATTAGGGGCTGACTTAAAATATACTGTGTAGATAGAATATAAATGTCACAATACAAGGCTGTTTAGCAATGAATTTGAATGTTTCAGGGGGTACTCCATAATGATAGGGAGGGTGAACCCCCTGAGCCGTTGATACTTTTGGTGATGTAATAAATGGGGTAAGCTCCCAAACAGCATAATTTGAATTTGTGCGGATCTCTATATATTGGAGGCAGCCATTTAAAGCTGAAAAAGGAGAAAAGGCACAGGTTACACAGCAGATAACAGATAAACTCTGTAGTATATATACAATGGGATTCTTCAGAACTTATCTGTTATCTGCTGTGTATCCTGTGCTTGAATGGCTGCCCCCATGGCTACACAACAGCTTGTTTATATAAACTATAGTTGTATTTCTGAAGCAAAGACACCAGTTTTACCAGTGGAGGGAAAAATGACATTATACTGTTATTACTTTATGTTTATTATGTTTTTTTGCATTGCTGTTCCTTTTACAGAATCAGCATCACAACATCACCCAGCAGTGCATTTCACAACCTCACTGTCCTGACTGTGAAGAACCCCCTACGTTGCTTCAAATGAAAGTTCTTTTATTCTAGTCTGAAGGGGAGGCCTCAGGTACTTTATGGGTAAAAAGGTCCCCTGCTATTTGTCTTTAATGTCCTCTAATGTACTTGTGTACATTAGAGTGTAATCATGTCCCCTCGCAAGCACCTTTTTTTCCAGAGAAAACAACCCCAAGCTTGACAGCCGACCCTCATAATTTCATTCTTCCGTTGCCTATAAAAAGTTTAGTTGCACTCTCTCCAGTTCATTTATATAGCGAATAAAGTACAGTGAGTTGTGGGACAGAAATAACTTCACTAATCACCCTTTATAAGGATGTAATTGACAGGATATTATTCTATTATATCCCTCTTAAGGACTGGAGTCCAAAAGTGCACCACATACTCCAGGTGAGGCCTTACCAGGGACCTTTAAAGACTCAAAATTGAAAATTGTTTTCATCCCTTGAGTTTGTGCCCTTTTTTTTGCAAAACGCCACTTTATTTGCATTAGTAGCCACAGAATGACGCTGCCTGGAATTAGACAACTTATCAGTGCCACTGACACACCTAATAAAATCCATGATGGGGACCTCCTATGCACAACTTTGAAGCCTGGATCATTTCTTATAGAGATGCTGAACCTTTAGGCTGGTGCAGAAAGTTCTGTATATAAAATGTGGCATTTCTAACCATACATTCTTAGGGTTTAGTTTTCCTTTAAAACAATGCTTCTCGTCCCTGATTTAGCATTGATTAAATGAATTCCATAATGCAGTAGATATATATATATATATATATATATATATATATATTCGTTAATGTTGCCACTTTCCACTTGTAGGTTAGTTTACAGGCATGCTGATTAGCCTGTATATAAAAACCATGACTTATTTAACAGGCTGGGAGAATAATAATGTCTTTTATTATAGTTGAGCTATAGCTTCCCTTTCATTTCCAGAAAAAGAAAATCTTAAACATGTTTCCATATTTCTAACAACTTATTTGATTTATGATTTTTAATTAAATGTGATTAATTGTTTTACAGGTTTCTAAACCCGAGGCAAACTATAGACTTTCCTGTAAATCATTTGACTTCTCGCTCTTGTGTATTTTGCAGCCATGTTGTCTCGGAGTATTCCTGCATGACCGACACCGAGCGAGATCAAATTGACCAAGACGCACAGATATTCATGAGAACCTGCTCTGATGCAATTCAGCAACTCCGAACAGAAGGTAACTGCAAAAGAAGTCTGCCATGGGAAGGCTAAATGCTGTAATTCATGGGAGAGAGGCACTGTTTACACTGCAAATAATTCACTCTACCATGTAAAATGTCATTCCTGAACCAGCAAGTGTATTTTATAAAATTTATAATATTTTGCCTGGTCATGTGCTTTTAGAAAGAACCAACACTTTAGAATGGGACTGCTTTCTGGCAGGCTGTTGTTTCTCCAAGTCAATGTAACTGAATGTGTTGCAGTGGGACCTGGATTTTACTATTGAGTGCTGTTCTTAGATCTACCAGGCAGCTGTTATCTTGTGTTAGGGAGCTGCTATCTGGTTACCTTCTCATTGTTCTGTTGTTAGGCTGCTGGGGGAGAAAAGGAGGGGGGTGATTTCACACCAACTTACAGTACAGCAGTAAAGAGTGGCTGAAGTTTATCAGAGCACAAGTCACATGACTGGGGGCAGCTGGGAAACTGACAATATGTCTAGCCCCATGTCAGATTTGAAAATTAAATATAAAAAAATCTGTTTGCTCCTTTGAAAATGAATTTCAGTGCAGAATCCTGCTGGAGCAGCACTATTAACTGATTCATTTTGAAAAAAAAAAAACATGTTTTCCTATAACAGTAATTGTAATATTGATTCTGCTAATATAATTACATTAAGATAACCGCACTACCTGCTGTTTACTTCTGTCAACTGCCCGAGCAGCAATTATGTTAGTGAGCAAAGGAAAGTCTTGTAATTTTGCTCTGCTCAGCACAGCAGATGGCGCTGTTTTTTTTAAATTTGTTGACACTACATGTAGAAACTCCTCATATTGAAAACTAGAAAAAACTTTCTCAGGAAAGCACTGTGAGCCATTTTTTCCAAGGTTTACCTTTCCTTTAAGAACTAAATGACTCCATCTTGCTTTTTTTTTTCTTCACAGCCTTTTCAAACTCCTTCCATAGCCCTTCAGTTGTGTCATAATAAGGGTACATAGGATGGTGCCAATGGCACGAGCAGGTTTAAAATATAGATATGGATACTATTTGTTTATCTTTGGCAGACATCACACCCAAAGTCAGTTTAAAGCCTGTACAGAGATACCCCACATCAGTGACGGCATAGGAAATTCTGAATTAGGAATGCTTCAGCAGGAACGCCCCTCTACGTTTGCTCATAGACTAAAAAAAAAAGCTTCAAACAGGGTCGGACTGGGCCAGCTGGACACCGTGAAAAAATCCAGAGGGCCTCGCCGGCCAAGACCCATTCCCTGCCCTTGCTGCCCCTACCACCCTTACCGGTCGTGGCAAAAGAAGGTACACTCGTGCACGCGCGGGCTTTGCGGCCGCACCTGGGTTTTTCAGTGGGATTTGCGGCTGCACCGGGGCTCCGGAGTGGGCTTTGCGTCTGCACCGGGGCTCCGGAGTGGGCTTTGCGTCTGCACCGGGGCTCCGGAGTGGGCTTTGCGTCTGTACCGGGGCTCCGGAGTGGGCTTTGCGTTGCGCCGGGTTTCCAGAGTGGGCTTTGCGGTGGGGGTGGCCCTGAGATAGCAGCCCCGGTGGGCCCCCCAGTAGACACTGGCTGCAAAACAATCTAGGTATTCCTTGCTGCAGCTTGAAGCCACATCAATTCTATAATCAGAAAGAATTAAATTGCTAGTGAAACATGGGCCAGGGAATATATATCATACCCATTTTTAGCATTCTGAACACATTTGTAGCACATTCACTATACTGGAAGTACTAAAAATGCCATTGTTGATTTTTTCCCCCTAAAATATCCTCTCCTCCTCTCTATGTAGGCTTTATATTCTGTGCTAAAGCAGGCAACTAAGAAGTGGATTGTACCTGCTCTGTAGCCCAGTGTGAGTGTGTGTTCTGCATATTAATTTGCCCTTATTATTCCAATGGTAGTGATCCTAATATTTTGTTACCCTGTCACAATGATCAATGTTCCCCAGTTTTCTTGCTTCCCGTTGTCTGCATTCTAATTGTAAGTACCAGGGGGGAATTGCATTGTGTATTGTGAGGCTGCTAGTGTAATGTTTTATTGAATTCATTCCGCTTGCACAGCCACAAATGAGCATTTGTAATGATAAAAATACACTTTCTGTGATTATTCTAGCAATGTATCTGAAGAGGGGTCAGGATTGCCCCTGCTTAGATGCCATTTTGACTAGTATGGAAACTCATTTATGATTAGGTCAAAGGCACGCTGAGCAGATTCTCAGTCAGTGGATAAACGCTGGCCGAGAATAAGCAACTACGCTGAAATCAGAGCTCTTCTTTTCCTGCACCCGGACCCACGGCATAGGCCCTGATGCAGACACACACACACAGCAGAGCGGCACAAAAGAGCGCTAAGTGCCTGTGTTTAGCCACACGCTGACAGTCTTAGTATTCCATGTGTTCTGGAAATACATTTGTTTTAAGGGCCCCATTCAGGTGCAGACTGAGATTCAAACTAGGTCCTGGCATTTCAAATACACAGACCCACACAGCCCCCAGCAGCCCACTAAATAGCATCTCTCTATGGCATCTTACAGCAGCTCCTCTGGCATTTGCCAGAACCCATAGATTGCAAGTCTGAGCCTGGTCCAATTATTTCTAATCCAAACTGCAGTTTTTGCTTCAACTCTTAAGGTGGCCATCAACCGGCAGATTAAAGCTGCCGATATCAGTTCTTTAGAACAATTCGGCAGCTTATCTGCCCTTGTGTGGGGGCTCCCGACGGGTCCGCACGATCGATATCAGGCCAAAAATTGGCCAGATGTCGATCGGGCAAGTTTGATTTTTCCTTCAATCCAGGACCACATCAGCTAGTTGATGCGATCCTACAACCCATCGGCACCCATCCGCAGCATAGTGATCCGATCGTTCGGCTCCAGGGCTATACGTTTGGATTAACCCGTTAGTGGGTCGCCAAACGAGCGTACCTAATAGTCTATGCCCACCTTTAGACTTTAATTCCCAGCACCAGTTTTCTACTGTATGTGGATCCTGCAACAGAATTACTATACATACTACTGTATATCACATTTGCAACCCATAGCAGAATAAAGAAACATCTTTGGGGCCAACTACGTTTTCGCCTGCATAGAACTTATCCCCTGCCGGGCTCCACAATTTGTAGATTTGTTAGGTCTTGGGCAGCCACCCTGCTTGAACACCACGTTATAGACACTTCTGATCAGACTTGCTGCAAAAGCAACTGAGCAGCAGGAAGACAAAAAGTTTAAATGCCCTTTACAGACTTCCAGCAAATGTTATTGGTACTGTACTAGTCTTATGTTCTTCATGCTGGGAATCCATGCTCAAAGGTGTAGCTCACCTTAGAATTAAAGGAACAGTAACACCAAAAAATGTAATTATCTAAATTTAATTTACCATTTCCCTGCACTGGTACAACTGGTGTATTTGCTTTAGAAACACTACTTCTAGTTTATGTAAACAAGTTGCTGTGTAGGGGCAGCCATTCAAGCACAGGTTATGTATCAGATAACATGCACTCTGTAGAATCCCATTGTATTCTGTTACAGAACTTATCTGCTAAATAGCCTGTGCCTTTTCTCTTTGTTTAGCTTGAATGGCTGCCCTCATGGCTATTTACATAAACTATACAGTAAAACTTCAATTTTACATCCCCTGATTTTAAAGTGGACCTGTCACCCAGACACAAAAATCTGTATAATAAAAGTCAAATTAAACATGAAATCCAATTTCTATTTTTTATTAAAGCATTTATAGCTGTTGTAAGCTCATTTAAAAAATCTCAGCTGTCAATCAGATATTGCCTGCCCCTCCTCTATGCAATTACTTTCACTTTCCATTCAGCACTTCCTAGATGTCACTGCTCTCCACACATTCCCCCGTTCTCTTTACCATTTAATTGTGTAACCAGGGCATGAGGATGGACATCAGGTCCCCCATTCTGGTGCACAAACAAGATTCTGAAATGATACAAGGCCTGTCTTAATAACAGTGTCCACAAAATGGCTGCTTCCTGCTTGTTATAATTATGAATTCCCAGACTGAAGGAAACAAGATTCAAATAATTTATATAGTGTAATTAAAGTTCATTTTGCTTGACTAATGTGATAAAATTGGATTTCGGATCATTTGTTTGGGTGACGGGTACCCATTTAAGTTTTCCCTCATTTTACATTGTTGTTTGGTGGTCCCCCTATATATTATGCACAATACTTTTCCCTGATTTTACATTTTCCTGGATTTTAAACCATTTCTTTCTGGTCCCCTGAAAAACATAAATGGGGATTCTACTGTAGTTGTCTTTCTAAAGCAAGCACATAACTTTTACCAGTGCAGAGAAACGTACACTATATTTTAATTGCTTTAAACCGCTTTTATCTTTTGGTGTTACTGTTCCTGTAACTAATTTGTACAGTCTACACCAGTTGCAAAATGTCTTCAGGTTTTTTTCCTTTGTTTTGGGGGGTTTTTTTGCATTTTTTTGTTCTGCAATGCTCAGGCTTAGAATTTTAAGTTGGTGTGAGTATCCCCTAAAATCACAGCTCCCCGGATTGGTTTGTATTTAACCCAATGATGATTTTCTGTGAGGAGAGGTTGCTTTGATTTGCTTCTCAGCACAGTCACCCTGAATTACAGGATCTCTTTACTTTCTGATTACATTACGTGACGTGACTTGGTGTGAAAGGAGAATCACAGTAACAGCAGAAAAAGGCTTCATCAACTGAATTAGACTAGAACTTCCATAATCTGAAGCAACATCTCTTCTGATTAAAGAACTGCTGGTTTCAATGTGTGGAGTTTTATTTGTTTTTAGTTCTAACTATGTACATTTAATTAAAGGACATATAGTACTCACTTATATACATTTCTATGGACTGTTGAAATGGTATAAGTGCAACTTAAAGGGGTGGTTCACCTTTTAACTTTTAGTATGTTAAAGAATGGCCAATGGTAGGCTTTTTTTTTTTAATTGGTCTTTATTATTTAATGTTTTTTTATTATTTGCCTTTTTCTTCTGACTCTTTCCAGCTTTCAGATGGGGGTCATTGACCCCATCTAAAAACAAATGCTCTGCAAGGCTGCAAATGTATTGTTATTACTACTTTTCATTACTCATCGTTACTATTCATATTCCATTCTCTTCTTCCGATCAGTGCATAGTTGCTAAGAATCAGATAATTTGGACCCTAGCAACAGTGCTGAAATTGCAATCCGCATATCGGCTGAATAAAAACCTAAATAACTCAAAAACCACCAATAATAAAAAAATTAAAACCAAATGCAAATTTTCTCAGAATATCACTCTCTACATCCTACTAAAAGTTAACTGTAATGTGAACAACCCCTTTAAGAAGCTCTATTACCTTTAAGGAAATAGAGGTTCTGCATAATGTAGATCAGTTGTTCACAAACCATTGTGCTGCCTGCACTTGGCCAGTTTGCTCCCTTGGATAAACCCGAAAGCCCAACTTGAAGTGCAGTAAGCTAATTTAATGTCCTAGGTATTTTGAAACAATGGAATTGCTGGTACATTGATATTTTCCTATATCTGTAACCTTGTTATATGCTAAAGGGGGTCCTGACCCAAGGTTGCACCTCCAAGGTAGGTTTGAACTAAACAAGTCCAGCTGATTCCCAGCATTAAACCACTAAGCTCCCAGACATGAACTCCTATAAATCCCCCCACCTGAGTTTGTCAAACTTGTTATGAAACTTTCATGATTTCTTTGCAAATTGTGTTAATGTTCACAGTCTTCAATGCCTTTGCTTGTAGGACAGGTTTCTATGACCCTTTTCTTATGTTCCTGCAGCATTGTGCTTAGTAAAGGGGGGAACCTAGCCTGGCATAATTATGCTAGAGAACGAACTAAGAGAGTTTTCCCCATATACAGGTAGTTTCCTTGGATATATGTTAGTCTTTGGTTTTACAGTACTTGGTACTGCATACTTTCTGCATGGCCCAGTTAGCAAGTACATAGTATATATAGGTATGGGACCTGTTAACCAGATTGCTTGGGACCTGGGGCATTTCAGATAACAGATATTTCCGTAATTAGAATCTTCATACCTTAAAGGAGAAGGAAAGCTACTGAAGCAGTTTATTGCCAATAGATTAGCCACAATAGTTCAAGCTATAACACTATATTTATTCTGCAGAATATTTTACGATACCTGAGTAATAAGCTCTAGAAGCTCTCTGTTTGTTTAGCATAGCAGCTGCCATATTGGCATGGTGTGACATCACTTCCTGCCTGAGTCTTTCCCTGCTCACTCACAGCTCTGGGCTCAGATTACAACAGGGAGGGGGGAAAAGTGAGAGAGGAGCAAACTGAGCATGCTCAAGCCCTGGAGGTTTAAGCTGAAAACAGGAAGTCTGATACAGAAGCCCATGTGTACACAAATAGAAGGATGTTAATGTGTTTGTTTTGACAGAGGACTCAGAGCAGCATTTACTGGAGTATTTTCCCTTCTGATAAAGCTTACTTAATTTTAGCCTTTCCTTCTTCTTTAAAGCTCCCCATAGACGCGACGATTCTTCTTGCCGAACGACCGATTTTAGGGAAGTCCGACCAATCTTTCGAAATTATCGCGCGGTTAGTGGGATTCGAACGATCGTACATCTTACGATTTTTCGTAATTGATCGGCCAGGTCGAAAAATCTTTGTAGGTCCCAGTGCAATCTATATATGTTTGCAGGGCCAAGCAGGCAGCTCCCCTTTGTTTTCCTGGAAAATTGGTCTTTTTAGTTGATGGTAAATTTGTACGATCGCACTATCGTTCTGAGAAGATCGTGGTCTCACGATGAGGATCTGATCTTTTAAAAATCTCAACATCTATGGCCAGCTTAAGTCTACTAGAATATCATGTAAACATTATATAAACCCAATAGGCTGGTTCTGCTTCCAATAAGGATTAATTATATCTTAGTCGGGATCAAGTACAAGCTGCTGTTTTATTATTACAGAGAAAAAGGAAATCATTTTTAAAATTTTGCATTATTTGAATAAAATGGAATCTATAGGGGACAGCCTTTCCCTAATTCGGAGCTTTCTGGATAACGGGTTTCCAGATAACGGATCCGAAACCTGTACTATCTTGTAATTTTTTGCATGGTAAATGTAGAAGGGTGTTGGTCTGAGTGAGAGAATAGAATTGCCTGAAGCTGAAGGTTACACTGAAGATATTCATTTTAAAGCTGAATAAGAATTTATTTCCTGATTCTTCATATGCCATCTCCCCATATTGAAATACTATGAAATACCCAGCAGCCCAAAATAATGAGGAATATACAAAATGATTATTTATATGTGTTGGTGTAGCACAATGATAACGCTTTCCTTTTGTTGCAGCCGGCAAAGAGAGTCATTCTCTACAAATAAAGGAACACCGCAACGCCGTCCTGGATTTCATCGAAGACTATTTGAAAAGTAGGTGTTGGAGCTGATTCGGCTGTAATACTCGCATTGATTGCTTATGAATAAAACATGGCGCTGCTGCTGCGGTTGTAGAATTTAAATATGATTTCTGTACCCGTCATTTTTCTGATAGGAGTGTGTAAACTGTACTCGGAACAAAGAGCCATCAGGGTGAAGCGAACAGTAGACAAGAAGCGATTGTGAGTATTCGTAATGAAATCAATCACAGTACCAGGCTAGGCAGCAATTCCATGCATTCTAATCGTTAAGTAAATCCCATTATGCGCTGTTGGAAATTGGCACATTTTGGAAACTGCTTTATAGGAAAGTGTTCTTGCGGGAAAAAGGAGAACTTTGCATTTTAAGACTGGATGTGGCTCATTCCTGTAGCCCAGATTAAGTCTCACAACCAGTTTCAAGCCATTACAACTCAGAATTAATTGCAGTATGTTGTTTATTTTAAAGGAACAGTAACACCAAAACATTAGTCTTTTTAAATAATGACAATATAATGTACTGTTGTGCTTCACTGGTAAAATGGGTGCGTTTGCTTCAGAAACACTAATATAGTTCATATAAACAAGCTGCTGTGTTGCCATGGGGGTAGCCATTCAAAGATGAAGATGGAGAAAATGCACAGGATACACAGCAGATACCAAATAAGCTCTCTAGTATACAATGGGATTCTTAAAGGAACAGTAACATCAATTTTTTAAAAAAAAATTTGTTAGAATACATCAAAAAATAAACACCAAGACAAATAAAACTTTAAAATTGCAAAGCCTTTATTAAGAAATAACTTAAACTTCCGTTCCTGTTCAGAAAAGGCGACAGGGCGACCATCCATTGTGCGGCGCTGGATTTCTCCTCCCTGGCTATCTCTCCTGTTTTGCTGACAGCATGTAAAGCGGCTGCTGCATCAGGGAACACTATATTGTACACATCACCCTCAGCAGGGGAAAAGGGCACCGGGCTGCTGCTACTGTCTGGGACTGAAAAGGAAGGGCACCGGCTGTTGGACTTCGCTATTTCGGGGGGGGGGGGGGAATGGGTCCAGCGCAGGAAAGGAAAAAGACAGCGAACACTAGCTGCTACAGTTAGAGTTGTAGTATTTCTGGTCAGGTGATCTCTGAGGCAGCACAGATAGAGTCACGAAATGGTGGTTCAAGGCAAGAGATGTAAAAGGGCAAGATTTACTTAAATATATATGCTTAAGTATTCATTTTGGGGGTATAGTTTTCCTTTAAAATAAACAGCATACTGTAATTGATTCTGAGTTTTAATGGCATGAAACTGACTGTGAGACGTAATCTGGGCTAAAACACTTATTTTTTTGTGTTACTGTTCCTTTAACTTCTTTTTGTGTGTATGAAGGGGTCAGTGTGAGTGTATATACAGTATGTATGGATACTGGGTTTCACTTGGAGGGGTTGAACTTGATGGACTTTGGTCTTTTTTCAACATAACTTCGCTATGTAACTCTGAATCAATGGTTTGTTTTGAGCCAGTGCTAAAGGGAACCCAAATAAACACTGAACCTCAAACAAATTACCCAAACAAGTCTACAAATTACTGGTAATGGGCTTGTATTTTGCAAGTACTGTAGAACCCCTATTTTACGTTTTTCAGGGGACCAAAAAAATTGTGTAAGATTCAGGGAAAAGGTCAAATCAGGGAAATGCATTATATTGGCAAGACCACAAAAAACTGTGTAGAATGAGGATAACATTTTACTGTATTTAAATTGAAAATGGTGTAAAATAAGGCAATTTTGAAGGTAAGTAAAAATGTAAGACAAACACAGGTATGGGACCTGTTATCCTTGGGACATGGGGTTTTCCAGATATCAGATCTTTCCATAATTTGGATCTTCATACCTTAAGTTTACTAGAAAATCATGTAAACATTAAATAAACCCAATAGGCTGGTTGTGCTTCCAATAACGATTAATTTTATCTTAGTTGCGATCGAGTACAAGGTGCTGTTTTATTATTACAGAGAAAAATAGTTTTTAAAAATGTGGGTTATTTGGATAAAATGGAGTCAATGGGAGACGACCATCATTCAGAGTTTTCTGGATAATGGGTTTCGGATAATGGATCCCATACCTGTTTATACAACTGACCCCCCCAGCATGTGAATGTGATGTCACACCGGCTCTTGGATCTTGTGTATTCTTAGACTGTGCTGGACATTTTTTAGGAAGAGAATTGCTCTGTAAATGTCACTCGTTTGATTTTGCCCAACGGCAATGAAATCACTGCTGAATGCCATGCAAGAAGTGACAAGCTGTCCCCCACATGAAAACTGTTTGTAGAAAGTCTTAGTGAAAGTGTAGGCTAACCCTACATATAACCTTTCCTTTGTGCCGAATTTGGTATAATGGAGGATTAACAATTTGTAGAGGGGGTAATTTAACCAATCCCTTACAGCAGGGACCCCCAACCTTTTGAACCCGTGAGCAACATTCAAAAGTAAAAGGGCTTGGGGAGCAACGCTAGCATGAAAAATGTTCTTGTGGTGCCAAATAATTGCTGTGATTGGCCATTTGGTAGACCCTATGTGTATTGTCATCCAACATTGAGGCTCTATTTGGCAGTACACCTGGTTTTATATAACCAAAACTTGCCTCCAAGACTGGAATTCAAAAAGAAGTGCCTGCTTTGAGGCCACTGGGAGCAACATCCAAGGGGTTGGAAAGCAACTTGTTGCTCACAAGCTACTGGTTGGGGATCACTGCCTTACAGAGTTCTATTCCAATGGAGTAAATCGTTTTTTGCTTCCCGATTGCTCAAATGTCATTATGTCTCAGTACAGGTAAAGGGTCTGTTATTCAACAACTCGTTATCCATAAAGCTCTGAAGCTCCATTTAATGAAATAATTAAAATTTTACATCAATTTCTTTTTTTCCTCTGCAATAGTACAATAGTAGCTGGTACTTCATCCCAACTAAGATATTATTAATCATTATTGGAGGCAAAACAATGCTATTGAGTTTAATTCACATTTAAATGTTTTTATTTAGTAGACTTAAGGTATTGAGATCCAAATTACAGAAACACCTTTTATCCAGAACACCCTAGGTCCTGAGCACTCTGGATAACAGGTCCCATACCTGTAATCATTGCAACTGCATTTATGGAAGCACATCTTCAAAAATCCTAAATATATATACATATATATTAATTTTTTAATAGTTTGTAGTTGGAATGGGAGATTTTTCTCTCTCATTTTGTTCACCCTTTGAACATTTCGAGTACTGAATTCCTTTAGATGATTTCCCTTATTGAAGTCTAGTTAGAAACATATGAATATTTATAAGGCTGTGTAGACAGGTGCTTATCAACGGCTTCCCTATAATAGAGATACATTTGACAAATATTAATGAGGCTTGCCTTTCAACGCATTGTCTTGCCAAGATAAAAGACGTGAGTTAAAATAATGGAAATGACAAGCTCGCCATTGTTTCCTTGAGATAGACGGTAAAATGGATATACATTTGATTGGCATAAGTACAAGTTAAGTCGAAGTAAGGAATTTGTGGGTAATTAATATTCTGAGCAGTTGAAGTGCAGTAGAAGAAATTTGGTATAAAGCATTTAGCCCCAGTGTTTTTTCACAGCACTGTAAAAAAAACCTACACGGGTGAGGGGTTGAAATAGAGTAAACAGAAAAACTGAAACATAGGCACTTCATTTTCAGAGTTAAAAGCTGGCAAAGAAGACATAAGGCACAGAGTCTAAAGCTGGCAATCTGTGGGCTGGTTTCTATAATATCCAGCCAACTGGATCACAGTCTCATCTGGCATAGATGTTGATCAGCAACAGCCCTCCACCAGTCTGTTCGTAGAACTGCTAAATATAACTTGGAGATAGCTGCTGTAAGTCCTTGCCTATTGGCAGTTTCTCTAAAGTGACAGCTACCAACCCTGTGGAGTTTTTCCAGATAAAGTTGGGTTCCACTGACTTTATAACTGCTGGGTTTTTCTGAAGCAGTTCCAGCTTGGAAGGAAGCTATCCAGAATTCTTGGGACCTGGGGTTTTACAGATAATTTGGATCTTCTTACCTTAAAGCTGGTCATAGACGTGCAGATTATACCTCACAGTATGTTGGAGGAACGATCGTCTGTGCCAATCTTCCGACCTGCAACTAACCATAAAGTAGTAAAAAGAACAAATCATAAGATGCCCAGGTCATTAATTGTCAGACAGCAATTGTCATGTAATCTAATGTGGATCTTATAGTTTTTGTGTTGTTTAATACAAACTTTCACCAACTCTGCAGAACCAGTGGCTGCAGCAAAATAATCCTCCAAATAGAATCCCAGTTTATCTGTTTAAATCTGGCTCCATGATCTTTGTCCCTGCAGCTGGAGTTGGAAACGGTAAAGGGGATGTAAAGGCAAAAATAAAATCCAATACAAATCTCTACACAGTCGCTGACTGCTCTACAGGGAGACAAACAAAGCTGCTTGAGTTCTGCTTGGCTGAGAAGTAAGGCGGGGGCTCCTGATTGTTTCCCTGCAGAGCAGTTAGGGCCCATCTGACAATTCCTATCCACAGCATTAAATGAAGGGAGAATTGCACTGCATACAGTACACATTTTTTAATTAAAGTATATTGGAGATAGGTTTCTTTTTCATTAAAGAAAGTAAAAATGGGATTTTATTTTTTTGCCTTTACATGTCCTTTAAAGGGGTTGTTCACCTTTGAGATAACTTTTAGTAAGATGTAGAGAGTGATATTCAGAGACAATTTGCAATTTGTTTTCATTTTTTATTATTGAAGGTTTTTGAGTTATTTAGCTTTTTATTCAGCAGCTCGTCAATTTGCATCTTAACCAATCTGGTAACTAGGGTCCAAATTACCCTATCAACCATACATTGATTTGAATAAGGGAATGGAATATTAATAGGAGAGGCCTGAATAGAAGGATCAGTAATAAAAAGTAACAATAACAATATATTCGTAGCCTTACAGAGCATTTGTTCTTTAGAGGGGAGTCAGCGACGCCCATTTGAAAGCTGCAACGAGTCCGTAGAAAAAGGCAAATAACTATGAAACTATAAAAAAATAAATAATGAAAACCAATTGAAAAGTTGCTTAGAATTGGTACTTGTATCACATAATAAAAGTTACCTTAAAGGTGAACCACCCCTTTAACAAATATTGTATCTCAAAGTAAAATGGACTCCTGTGCTTATATCCTTTCAGTACTTGAAGAAAAAGTTACTTTAACACATTACCCTGATTTTACATTTTCCCGGATTTTACAATTTTTTCCTGGTCCCCTGTAAAACATAAAATGGGGGTTCTGCTGTATTAATAAGCAATGGTAATTACAGAGATGACTAAAAACTATTTTGAATATTAATATGATCAGTGTCACAGAGAGAACTTACATCTGCTTCTAGCATTACATCGGATGTATTCACATTACTCAACGCAGCATTAATCAATGGAATATTCAAGTCTTGTGCCCCTTGTAGTATCCACAGTTCCACTGTAAGTGCAGCAAACACTGAACAAACAATGAATGGTCCCCTTTTGTTTGTTTCTGGCACCGAGGCATGTAAGTCAATGCCATTCACCCATTGGCCCTTTTGTTGCCCTTTACTTCTTGAAGTTCCCCACGCTTACGCTTGCCAGTCCACGGCTCCTACCCAAAACAAACTTTTGCTTGTTGTTGCATTCCAGTGCCCCAAGACTTCATTCCCAAATTCAGCCTATTCTTTCCTAGGTGTCTGTATTTTTATATATATCTCCATCCATCACTTTTCTTACAATTCCAACCCAAAAGTGTTTCATCTGCCCCTGGTTATCCTTTCATCACCCGCCCCATGTTCACAAGATCCCAGACAATCCCCATTCTTTTACAACCGTCAGCTATAAGTTATGTGTAATATAGTCTTTCGTTTGTAGGAAGAAAACCAGCGCTATAAGCGAACTTTATTTCGTATAAGTTATGTGTGCTATATCATAGATTACAGAACTTGTAAAGTGTCTAGCACAATGTCCACGTAAGTCCATGTGTTTGTTCTAACGTTTGCAGATCCAGGTTAGAACCCGAAAAAATCAACAAAACACAAAGTTCCCGCTCAGAGGACAGCGTTCCCCTAAAACAATTGGATACAGGCACAGAGAAAAAATCAGCCGATGATGAAAATATTGGTAAGATCTATGAGCAGAAAGAATGATATCAAGCACTTGTGTGCACACACATCCACTATAATATCTTACAAGAAGTGGCTCAGAATAATACCTGTGATTAACAAGTATACTGTAGCTTGCCATTGGTTATCAAAAATACTCTCATAGCATCGCTCGTGTGTATTTATTAATCGGTGATGCTGCCCACAGTAACCAATCAGCAATTCAATTTCAACAGCACATACACATTAGAAAACAAAGGTAAAAATCTGATTGGTTGCTATGGGCAACATCACTGGTGATGTTTGTCTCCACTGTTAATTAATATGCCCCTTTATGTTCTGTTCTTATGTTCTTGGTCGTGCAGGACAACTTCAGATTCACTCGATACATGTAATAAGCAAAATGAAGTGGTTGTTTTTCCTGCTCATGCCATGCCACTGGAATACCTTTTATCACATGTGGTTGTTGTGCCCTTTATGAAGTCAGACCATGCTTCCTGAACTATTAGACCATCCTCTTGGTCATTCTTCTTGTGAGGTTCTCTGAAAGTGTGTGGCCAGTCAGCTATAGACAAATAAAAGGGGAAATAAATGAAAGAGTTGTAGCATTGGAAAAATAACCCTTTCTCTGCCCATTTGGTAGTAATGTATTAAAACATGGCTTATTCTAAGTCATTTGCATTTACTATCTACAAATGAGACTCCTTATTGTTTTTTTTCTGTACACCAACCTATGTAAATGCACAAAAAGAACCAGCACACGGAAGCACTTGCCTGGGGGTGTTCCCCGTGCTGTACTACTGGGAAAGGCACCCTCTGCAATGTAAACACAACATTTCTGGTGGGATACCCCATCACCAGGTCAGGGACAGCCCTGAAACGTTGTGTTTTCACTTTTGATTTATAAACCACAAGGGAACACCCCCAGAGCTTACATGTGCTGGTTCTGTTTGTGCGTTGACATTGCAGATAGTGCCGTTCTTTCCCAGTAGTACAGCACCGAGTAGCCGCAACAGGTTGTGCCTGCGGACTATACTACTCTCTATATTACCAACCAGTGTAAATCCTTCAGTGGTTATAAAGAAAGTGCATTTAACATTCCTTTTTTGTCTATGGCATCTCCCACTCATAAGTATGAATTGTTGGGTACACAGAATGCCCTCTTCTTTATTCTCTGTCCCTTTGCAGGTTGTAACTGCAAATGCAATTTATTTAAATAGTAACTTCTGCTTTGTAGAACATTGGAATCATTACGTTTCTTCAGCATGCATGCGTTCTATATATTCCAACAGACAGGACAGCGCCAGAACGAAACGGCACATCTAGTCTGTGGGACGATGGTCGGAGTGAAGATGAGTTGTCGCCTGAAGAGATCCAAATGGTAATTTAGTGTCAAGCCAATTTGGTTTTGCAAACGGAAATAGAAGTGACTGTAATTCCTTGTAGCTATTCTTTAATATTCATGACCTGTTTATATTCAGTTAAGTTGGAATTAGTCTATGCCTCCTTTCCGTTGCTAGATTGCCGTCGCCCTTGAAGGGGTGGTTCACCTTTCAGTTAATTTTTAGTAAGTTATAGAACAATTATAGCCATTTATAATTATAATTATAAATATAGCCAATTCTAAGCAACTTTTCAATTTGTCTTCATTATTTATTTTTTTATAGTTTTTAAATTATTTGCCTTTTTCTTCTGATTCTTTCCAGCTTTCAAATGGGGATCACTGACCCCATCTAAAAACAAATGCTCTGTAAGGCTACAAATGTATTATTATTGCTACATTGTATTACTCATCTTTCAATACAGACCCTCTCCTATTAATTTTCCTGTTTCTTGTTCAAATCAATGCATGGTTGTTATGTTAATTTGGACCCTAGCAACCAGATTGCTAAAATTGCAAACTAGAGAGGTGCTGAATAAAAAGCTAAATAACTCAAAAACCACAAATAATAATAAAATGAAAAACAGTTGCTAATTGTCTCAGAATCTCACTTTCTACATCATACTAAAATTAATTTAAAGGTGAACAACCCCTTTAATGAAAAACGTTGCCCTCAAAATCAATATTTAAGCAAAGGATAGTTTATATCATATTAAGTGGCATATTAAAGAATCTTGCTTGCCTTGTGCCAATATTTTGTGATGGTCTGTGTGCTGCCTCAGAGATCACCTGGCCAGAAATACTGCAGCTCTTACTGTAACAGGAACAAGTATGGGAGCAAAGGATAGAACTCTGTCTTTTAATTGCCTCATGTGACCAACATTTATGGTTTGTTGGATTGTTTGTGTGCACCGTGAATCGTAGCATCCCAGTGGGTGGCCCTTATTTTTTAAAATGGCAATTTTCTATTTAGTATTACCCAATGGCACCTACTACTGAAAAATATAGTTTTATGAAAATGGTTTGTTTACACAAAGCAGGTTTTTACATATGAGCTGTTTTATTCAATATATTTTATATATAGAGACCTACAGTTTTTGAGGGGTATAGTTTTCCTTTAACATAAGCGTCAGGTTCCAAGATCATTTGCTGTGTACAAAAACCTTGTCCCTCAGTAGTTCGCTAGAATATGTACAGAATTACATTTTGTCAAGTTGCCAAGGGAGGTGTGAAATCCAAATAGCTGTTTGGGCTGTAAATTGCAAATCTTGAAAGGCGGATCTGACATGACTCCCATTGCCGTCGTTCAAGGGGTGTGAGATTGTGGAGCTCTCAAGGAATGAGAAGGAAAGGTGGAAATTCAGCAAATAGGCTTATGGCACAAAAAGACCGTTTTCTAGCATTTTCCCAAAAAGAAAAACTGTCTGCAAGAAAAGCTTTTGACAGTGACTGTGCTTATGGACCACCTGATGGTTATCTCTTCAGAACCTGAAGTATAATGTTTAAGGCAATAACCTCCTGCAGACACAGGTTATAGCGATTCTCAAAGTCTTTTTTTTTTTTTTTTCAAACATATTTTGTCAGCATTGTTTTCTTTGGCACACTCCGCAAAAAATAATAAAACAACTATTTTCGGTTGCTACAAGGAATCCCAAGGAATGTACCGTGATGCAATGCCCTTTAGACGCATGGTTTCCGTTTTTAACCACTTTGGGGGGTGAATCACGTTTAGCCAGTGGAACAAGTTACCATAAGAGTCCCCATAAGTATAAGACAAGAAGTGGTTGCTGGAGAAAGAGAGCTTATTAAGTCCAGGAATATTCCAATAATAATAAATCCAGTTTTTTTTTTTTATTGATTTTGAAACACAAAGAAAAAGAAAATGAAAACAAGCAATGGCAATATTTGACAATGGGTGCACAGTTGTGTATCAACAAGTTAACACGCACATGTATTAAGGACATTGCAAGTCATATAGGGCTTATGATGGGGTTCGGCACTTTTAGTATTGACAAATGCCGGAGTAGTACCCTGTACCCAATGTTGTGGTCCACATTTTTTCAACATGTGATTTTGTAATTGTCCATAATACGAGTCCCACAGGAGCCAGTCCTCTGCAAAGGACACTGATAGAGCCGTTAGGTATTCCATTTAATAAATCCAGTTTTAACTACAATTTTTAAACATCTGAAATATTTAGAGCATAGTGGCAACTATCCCGTTAGTTATTTTCACAATAGCAAGAGAAAGAGGTAATCTTGGCCCAGTAGGGAATTTAATGGATGGCTGAGGTTGCTGAACATTTCAGCTCTTTGGAGCTAGTAGGCTACAACAAATATGCCAGCAATTAATTTTATTGAGCAGGAATCCGATCCAGGGAGTCTCCTCCTGCAAATCTGGCAGCTGCGCTTGAAATCACACAATTCCAGGGATACCGCGCAGCCCCTCATAAGGAACAGTTGTAATCAATCACACAGAAACATCTCATGTGGTGGTATATACACATCACTGCACATCTACACAAACCATAGCAACCACTTTTTATGCTATTTATTGTACAACACAGTGGAAGAGGAAGAGCACCATTATATGTGAATATGAAATGTTTAATACATTATTAACATACTGATGTAATTGGCAACTTCAAATACAGTTCAGTAAATGCAGCAGCCGGGGTGGGGAAGTGACTACTATCTCCAAGGATTCGAGGTTACCGGGACTGTGTACAAATTACATATTTGTAATGGGACAGTTAGTGTAAAGAGATGTCATAAAAAGAGAAAAATCAATATTTTACCACAGTTCACTGTAAGTGCTGTGCTGGGAAATGGAGCTGGTCTCAGGGGCCTTGTTTAGCTAAATAAAGCTGCTAAAAGGCTTCATTTTGGGGATGTATTATGAATTTGTTCCCAGGTCTGTGCATGCCTTAAGGTGATGGGAGCACCTCTATATTTTGGGAGGGAGGGAGGGATATATAGAGTAACTGAAGTAAGGCTAGAGAGAGAAGGGAAGGGGGTGGATATTAGGAGCCTAACCATAAATTGGCTTTGAATCAATAAGGGGTGGACTATGCAGCTTTATCCCAATGCCGCTCTTTTCCCATGCAGAGACACTTTGGCTATGTAAAGAAGTAAAAACAATTATACTGTTGTAGGGATATGCAATAATACAGTATATACAGTATAATAGGGATCAAGTGTTCTCATTTAACTTGCACAAGGGTGCCCTGGTGAATCTGATATGCATTTTGTCACTTAAGGTTGCCATATTACGATCATTCTTGCGTCCATTGGTCTCAAGAAAGGTCGTTCATTTCAACACACACATGTAGAGCGGAATCATCAGATATACAGGTTGAAACAAAACAATTCTACCTGTATCTGACTATTGAGTACTAACAATGGCTGATGTTCGGGTGCCTTCAAAGGGCCGATCCAAATTTTCCAGCCAGCCTGTTTGACGAGCTGACCAATATCCAAGTCTTCTGCCAATATCGGTTGGCTCATCTCCCACCATACACTCACCGAATATCTCATGAAAATTAGTTTCATGATATGATTGGTGTGTCTATGGCCACCTTCCTTAAGGCTGGCCCTTATGATACTAATGGGGTAAATAATAATTGCCAAAAGTTGGCAAGATAGAAACAAATTGTATATTTCCTTTTACTTCAATTTTTGCATTTTTTTCTTTGGTTTGCTATGGTTTACTAGACCCTTTACAAATTTTGTGGCTTGTATTATGCCATTTGTTGTCCAATTTACAGCCTTCCTTTGGGTAAAGTTACTAGAGCATCCATGTAACTTGCAACACATGAATCCATCTTGTACTGGGTATACTGGTATATATGATATCTGCAATGGAGTGTAATTACTTCTGAAGTTGCCTGTTGGCCTTATAGAAGAAGGAAAGTCTGTTTGCACTTGGGGGTGCCAAATGTTAGGCATCCCCAAGTTATTGTATTGATTTACCTGAAGCCCCGGGCACCACGGAGAGATCTGCTTCCTCTCTCCTCACGCGGTTGCGCATGCGCAGTAGAACGAAAAGCTGAACTTTAACTAAAAAGTCGGCTATTTCTTTCTACTGTGCATGCGTTTGCACGGGGGAATTTGAAGAAAAAAGAAGCCGGAAGAAGAGCTCTCCGTGGTGCTCTCTAGAAAAACCCTGGGCCAATGCAGTTTTCCCAGGGTTTCAGGTAAATCAATACAATCACTTGGGGTGCCTAACATTTGGCACCCCCAAAGCCAAACAGACTTTCCTGCTCCTTTATGTTAAAATAGAGACAATTTTGTCAATGGGGGAGTGGTACTGTCCCTATTGTATAGAGGAAATTTCACTTATAGGGGTGGTTCACCTTAGATGTAACTTTTAGGGGCCGATTTACAAAAGGAGGTTATTCCTTAATGTGTAGTTTTGCTCGTTATTTAAGGAACATTATTTAAGGAACATTATTTAAGGAACGATTCATCAAAGAATTTTCACATGCGCTAATAAATATATCACAATCGTTAATTCTACATTACCGCACAGTGGTATTCTAATCACATTGCAATATTTATAGAATAGAATTAATCCTAACGCATAATTCACAAACATCTTTTAAGCGATAAAAAAATAAAATAGTGTGATAATTACTGTGAAATGTAACACTTCCCAAGAGTAGGTGTTACTATACAACAACAGATGGATTAATAGAGGAAGATGTATGAGGAGCTGTAGGGCAGCATTTAAAGACCTTTATGAGGAGCTGGAGCCTTACCTACAGCCACTAACACATTTTCACGGTGCCTTGGGCAGGTCCAGAAAGCTCTGTGTCTGTGTTCTGTGTCGTGGAATAATATCAAGTTTCCAAATAAAAGGAATGACTGGAATACTGTAAAAATAGACTTCTACTCTTTCAGTGGCATCCCGTAGGTCTTAGGTGCTATTAGGGTTGCCATCTTACATGGAAAAAAATACCAGCCTTCCTATATATGTCTTTTTTCCCTATTAATAACATTGGGATCAGCCATCATTTTTACCGGCCAGGCCGGTAAAATACCAGCCAGGTGGCAACCCTAGGTGCTGTAGATTGCACTAATAACGTGTGACAATATCAAATGGTTTAAAATAACTGCTATAAAATACCGCAAAAACAATTCACTGAAAATGATCGAAAAAACCCTGCATCATTCCATGTAAGGTGGCAACCCTAATAGCACCTAAAACCAGAGTAGAAGTCTATTTTTGCAGGATTCCAGTCATTCCTTTTACTGGGAAACTTATATTTTATTATAAATATAAGAATTGACTTCATTTTTAAGGCATGCTATAAATAGCACTCACTTTTTTGACCTTTTTTGAATCTGCCCCTTAATATGTTATAGAATGGTTAATTCTAAGCACCTTTTAAATTATCTTTATTGTTTTTTTTTTTAATTATTTGCTGTCTTCCGTCTCTTTCCAGCTTTCAAATGGGGATAATTGACTCCATCTAAAAAAACAAATGCTCTGTAAGGCTACACATTTATTGTTATTGCTTCTTTGTATCACTCTTATTTCTAGTCAGGCCCTCTCCTATTCATATTTAGTCTCTTGCATGGTTGCTAGGGTAAGTTGGACCCTAGCAACCAGATTGCTGAAATTGCAAACTGGAGAGATGCTAAATAACTCAAAAACCACACATAATAAAACATTTTAACCAATTGCAAATTGTCTCAGAATATCACTCTCTACATCATACTAAAAGTTAAGTCAAAGGTGAACACCCCCTTTAAAGTTCTATCCAGTACCATGTAGACATTGGGCCTCAATTATATATGCCTGAGAATTCCAAGATTCTTTCTGTATCAGAAAGACCTGTATTCAAGGTGCAAAGTGTGCTGCAGGGTACATAATAATGTTTTTTTTTTTGCATTTTGCACCCTGCACTTTGGAGGTGACCCCTCTGATGTACGTAGTTACATACAAGTTAGATTGAAAAAAGACACAAGTCCATCAAGTGCAACCTTTTTACTCTATTTTAACCTGCATAACTGCAAAAAAAAAACATTTGAAGCCTCTCCAATTATCCTCAGAGGGGAAAAAATCCTTCCCTCCAAAATGGCAACTGGACTAGTCCCTGGGCAGAGAGGTTCAGCTTCATTGTGTAGACAACGAGGGGCAGCCATATGCGCTGGTGCTTTATTATAAAGTATATAATAATGTGTGCATGTGTTTAAATTGTCTTCTAAACTAGAATATGCTAAACAGTTAGTAGAGACATGGGGCAACTCACTGGGGTCACTTTAATCCGTCTCACAGATTCATTTCAAATTGAAAACGCAGCAGAAATGTCTATGTCCTTAATGCATCTCTTGCCTCCCCATTAACTACAAGACAGGTGTTCTGTTTGCAGATTATAAAACCCAGCCGTCTCCTGTGCGTGAGATAATTCAGCCTGTAGGATATATGGGCACTTCAGGACTAGCAGACAGTAATAATAAAAGAAAGGAAGGAAGTTCTCTCGCAGCCCGACAATAGAACTCGTACTCTTTATACATTTAATATTTCATCCATCATCATTTTCATTTCAGCTAGCTGGAAAGCCGTTGAAAGCGGAACAAGGAAAATGCGAGACAATTGAAATAAAAATAAATAGAAACCATACATAAAGCAAAGACAGACAGAATAATAGCACGTGAGAATTTTATGTATTGTATTTAGACATTGGTGCCACGCAGATAATTCTGCCGTTGAAACCCAGCAGCAAGGATCAGCCCTAGTGATGAAATATTTCAGTTTGATCACAATCTTTTTTTTTTTTTTTTTAATGTGGTGTCTTCAGAGGTCCTGGGGAAATCAGAAATGACAAGCTGTTTGCTATTGCTATTGACAAGACTGCAGTAATATCAATCAAGCCGCTTATTTCAACGTCGCTAAAATGAATATTCCACTATAAATAGGACAATATAAAACATTCAAATCCATAAATGGTTCTCTAATACCTGAGTAATCATGATTAGTGTTTAGCAAGTGATGTAGAAGAATGTATTCCGCTATTAGTCCTTGTACATGGATAGTAAAATGACCTTGCTCAGTTGAGTACCAGAACAGTTCTAGTTTCATGGATTCCATCTGTAGAGGTTAAAAAAGTTTGTTAAATTTGTGGTTTACCGTCCAGTTAGCATTTAATATGTTGTAGAATGGCCAATTCTACACAACTTTTCAATTGGTTTTCATTATTTATCTTTTATAGTTTTTAAACTATTTTTCTTCTGACTCTTTCCAACTTTCACATGGGGGTCACGGACTAAAAACAAATGCTCTGTAAAGCTACAAACTTATTGTTATTGTCACTTTCTATCGCTCATCTTTCTATTCAGACCTCTCCTTTTCATATTCCAGTCTCTTATTCAAATCAAATCAGAATGACAGAAGGGTTCTGGACATAGATAAGGAGTATAATGGGGAAAAGAAACAGAAAAGTGGCTAAAAAACAAAGATGGCATAATGAAAAGTCTATATTACCTGTTCCATGTTCTTTTCTTAGTTTAAAAAAAGGAGCAGAAGAGCAACCTTTTTTTTTTATATATATATATATATATATATACTTAATTTTTGGAATCTGACATTGGGCTAGACATATTATCAGTTTCCCAGGTGCCTAGAGTTGACACCTCTACCGGTATTTTTCTACCGGCACCTGCATTGCTAAAAATGGTAGATATGAGAACAACACTCAATGGTAAAAATTAAATTCCTGCTAATGCGACCCCAATTGCATTGAGTAGCAAAAACCATAGCGATAATGCGACTTAAATTGCGTTGAGTAGGAAAAACCATAGCCTGTCTGTTCTATCATGAAGTGCTGGCTCGAGTGTGCGGTTATTGCTCGCGAGGCCACTGGGAGATAGGACCCAGGTGGCCTAGGGGCGCCCAAGCCCGAAATATGGGCCTGCGTAAAAGTCATGACAGAATCCCTTTGATGAAACTTAATGGGAAATGCAGATAAGCAAACAGGACATGAGGGGCTGCCATTTTTTTTCAGATCGTAAGCTCTTTTGGACAGGGCCCTCTTTACCTTTTTATATCAGTTAGTTTATATTAGTTAGTTGATTGTTAATAGTAAATAATAAACATCCACTGAATAGCGTGAGAGAGGTGCTGGAATTTGGACAGAGAGTGCAGTCAATGCTGCTGCTGTTGCTTAGATTTCTACTGCAAATTAAATTGGAATACATATAGTTAGCCTTCATTTTGCATCTTACGCTTTGCTTGTTTGCCCTGATCTAAAGGTACAGAAACTTGCTTTCCCCACATGCAGAATATGATGTTTCCAATAGTGCAAGGGCTATACTTAAGTTGGCCATAGACGCATTGATATCTTACAAAACAAATTTTCATACGATATTCTGTGCGTGTATGGTGGGAGATGTCTTGTCAATCAGGCTGTCCGGAAAATTTTGATTAGGTGCCTTTGAAGGAACCTGAACATCGGCCATTGTTAATGCTGAATCGTCAGATACAGGTAGAATTCTATTGTTTCTCTTTGTATATCTGACGATTCAGCTCTACATGTGTGTATTGAAACAAATGATCTTTCTTGGAAAAGAAAGATTGTAATGTCTATGGCCACCTTTACTCTAAGTACTCTAAGCTTCTATGCAAATACAGGGGGAATCTTTTGCTGGGAAACACAGTTCTAAGCATTATTACAGATTGCTAAATATGCCAAAGTTCTGTGACTTGGCTTGGGATCTAGCTGCACATAATAACCCTGTGTTCCCCTACTCCAAGGGTTTAGCTGGCGGGGAATGATGAAGTTTGTTTGTACTTTTTTATGGGCAAGGGGCGTGTGGTATTTGCTGCACTTGGAGCCTATTTTGCTTGTAGAGCTGGAGGGAGTGGATAATACGTGTGCAGGGTTTGTTCCCCCTTGGGAAGGCTCCATTGTGGTATCCTGCAACCTGGCCTCCTGGGCTGATTTCTGTGGGGTGGAGAATAGTTTTTACTGCAGCTATTTACTATGGGTCCCCATGGAAGGACATGGAGAGCATAAGTTTATCAGTCTGATCTACTATCTACATTTAGGGCTTCCAGCAACACTGGTCTCCTGGTGATACATCACAGGTCCTTGGTTTAGATGTAATGCCAGAATGTTCTGTTTTATATTTCTGATGTTAACAAGTTGAATAAAGAGAAGTTATGACAGGGCTCGTAAAGATTCTGTCTGAAGACAGAGCTGTCAGCGCCGCTGTTTAATCCTGATGTTAGCTTTTATCAGTGTCAAGTCATTCACTCTGCCAGTGCATACATCAAAACCCATGAAATAGTTTTTATTCTGTGAAACAGCAGCTCACTTAACCCAGTGCAAGGAATATGGTGCCTGAGATAAAGGCAAAAAGACATGGGGAAATGAGCTGAAGATTATAATTTTTTACGGCCCTGTAGCTCTTGCACTATAGCCTTCTTGGACCAAGTTAGGGAATTGGTCGCACCTGTATCATCAGCATCCCAGCTATAAATTATTTAACTGCCCATTAGACAATATCCAAATGTTTTGGATGCAAGCTATCTGATGAGGTATCCATCAAGAAGGACCTATGTATGTATGGCTAACACATGCACACCAGGGATTTCCTTTATTGTCAATAACAGGTGCCACAACAGCATCTAAAAATGTATCTTCTGGTGGAAAAACTTAACTCCCAAGAAAGTGTCTCTTTTTCTATGCAGTAAAATAAAGATATGAAAGGGGTGGTTCTGTTGTGAAGGGGTTTCTCTTTAATATGGAAATGATTCTGAGATCATCCACCACTGTTGTCTTCCATGGGCATCCAGGTCTTTTTGTGTTGCTGAGTTCACCAGTTCTTTCTTTCTTTCTCTGGATGCACCAAACTGTAGATTTTGCCACTCCTAATATTGTAGCATTTCTCAGATGGGTTTTTTCTGTTTTTGCAGCTTAAGGATGGCTTGTTTCACCTGCATGGAGAGCTCTTTTAAACCACATGTTGTCAAAATCTTCCACATACAAGCACCCCCCCCCTCCCAATCAACTCCAGGGCTTTTATCTGTTTCATTGATAATGACATAAAGAAGGAATTGCCACACCTGCCCATGAAATCGCCTTTGAGTCAATTGTCCAATTACTTTTGAGCCCCTGAAATGTGTTTAAAAAAAAACACTGAATTAAAGCTGAAAGTCTGCACTTCAACTGCATCTGAGTTGTTTCATTTAAAATTCATTGTGGTCATGTACAGAACCAAAATTAGAAAAAAGTTGTCTCTGTCCAAAGATTTATGGACCTAACTGTACATATGAAATAAATGTGACCACTGGATTCAGTGTATAAAAGATAATGCCAATCCTAATAAGGTGCCATTGGACCATAATTTGGAATATAGGGTTTCTTGTATTTGTAGGAAACATGCCCTAACTAAACGGTAAACCTTTACTTTGCTTCATAAAATACTTACAATTTTGCTTGCAAGCCCACTATCACCAGCACCCCAGCTGCATAGATGTTATTTATTCTACATTTTAAGTCAAGCCGACTCATTAGAGAGCCATGCAGCCATCGATCACACCTGCAAAAAGTTGAGTGTTTGTTGCTTTTCATTACTTGGATGAAAAGAACAGACTGTTGTACATGTAAGACTGTAAGTACATTGGGAGGTTAAAAAATCTAAAATAAAATATGAAACTTCACAGACCTTACCTGGTAGAACCCAAGATGCTTCACACTGCAGGTACTGTGCACTAAACCCGGCCTTGCTGCTTATTGCTGGAAAGTAGATTTATCACAGCTGACTGTACTGAGAAGTAAAGATTTTATGTTATCTCAGAGATTGATACATAAACCTGAAACCCCTTTTTCCGAAAAGATTATTCTTGATGATGGATCTGCATGTGCCGGACATCCCATATATGTTTCAACAGGGAAATTGGGCTCACTTAATTGCCTTTTTTTCAAGATTAATACCTGTCATTTTGTTAAGTGCTGATTGGTTTTCACCTACCCAGACATATCCGATGGGGCTTTTAATCCCAAGCCTTAATAGGAAGCCAAGATGCTGTCCATGTTTGTACTATAGAGTTATTGTTTTTCTGATCATATATCTTCTGCTGCAATTACACTAACTACATGGACTACAAGTGTTCTGCAAGTTTGGGCTCAATTCAGTTTAGTATTTTGCCGTTACCTTTGCAGAAGTGTTACATTTGTTAATGAAATCGTTAAAAGGAGGTAACTAATTTTATTTTCTTTGCTTAAACAGTTCGAACAGGAAAACCAGAGACTCGTCAGCGAAATGAACAGTCTGTTCGATGAAGTAAGGTAAGTGTGCCGCGATCTTCCTTTTCTTGCTAATTGCAGGCTTTTAGCTATAATGCTTGACATAATCTGCAATTTAGCATTTACATATGCTTCCTGGGTGAAGGCAATTACAAAGTCTGAGGTTTTGTAATTATTTGCGCTAACATCATAATCATGATTTGCTTCTCATTAACAGGCCGGCGCTACTGTTCTTATTTGCTAGCAAAATGGTGCAAATTAACTCTTTTACAGCAGACTTATATTCCTTACTGGGTCCACGGCAGGTGCTACGTTGTGTCAGGGGTTCAAATGTCAGGCTTAGACAAAGGAATAGTCATTTTAATTAGTGCGAAAGAAAAGCAAATGATTATACAAGAAGTGCTTTAAAAAATGCAAATACAGTTAGTGTCACTGACTATGCCCCCAGGCAGAAGGGCAAGAGCACTATTTGGCAAGTGCTCACCCCTTAGTGTTCACGTGTACAGCATTTTTGCTCCGGGAATGGCTGTTGAAGTTTGCACCTTGCGTCAAAAAAATCAAGCGCAACATAGGTGGGCACAGACCGTCCCTTTCCTTTAGGGATGCCCTGAATCCTCTATTTGGGATTTGGCTGAATCCATAAACCCTTTGTGAAATATTCAGCTGAGTACCAAACTGAATCAGTCCTAATTTGCATATGGGATGGGGAAAAAGTGGGAACTTTTTTTTACTTCCCTCTTTTGTGACGAAAACGTGATTTCCCTCCCCACCCCTAATTTACATATGCAAATTAGGATTTGGGTTTGACTAGGCACAAGGATTGGGCCGAACCCTGCTGATAAAGGCCGAATCCCTAACCGAATCCTCAATTCAGTGCATCCCTACTTTCCTTACTGCCTGCCATAGGCAGATGCAGGCTCTGTATTAAAGGGGATGTAAAGGCAAAAAAATAAAATCCAATTTTTACTTTACTCTTTGAAAAAGAAACCAATCTCCAATATACTTTAATTAAAAAATGTGTACCGTTTTTATAAGAAACCTGTATGCAATGAAATCCCTTTATTTACTTGCTCTGACTGCTGTGGATAGGAAACAATACAGAAACTATAAGATCCTCATTAGATTACATGACAACACAGGACCCAGTGCAGTCTGCATATTCTGATTATTAATCAGGCTTGCTGTATCTGCTTCTATCTTGTGCTGTTTAATTAATTTATGATGATGCCTAAGCTTAATTTGCACCACTGCATTAAAAAATTTGCAAGGGCTTGCCCTGCTACCGCAATGCCTGTGCGCCAGTGAAATTCTTCTTACCCTTGACGTGAGGTGGCCGATTCCTCTATTGCTGGGCACCAGGATACTTAATTTCTTTTTGGGTTTGTGTGGAGTGTGGCTTCTCCAAATCTTGCTTGGACCTAAGCTTAACCTCCCGACTGAAGCCCAGACCACAATGAGCATGTGCATGGTCTTGGTCTTGCAAAGATGTTTAACAAAGTTACAAGATGGTGACCCCCCTGTGGCTGATATTGAAAGCATAAATCATTTGTTTAATTAGGCTTCTGGTGCAGTACGTTCATCTTTATTAAAGAAAATACAGCATTTCTAGCATTATTCTATTTTAGACTTTAGTTCCCCTTTAATTGGAGAACCCACAAGACTCTGTGCTACGAAAAAGACCTGCACCAATTCGTTTTTGCAGAAAGGCAAGGAGCAAAAAAATAAAAAATAAAAAAAAGACAGATTGAGCCTGTTTTTTTGAACTGCTTTCCCATAATTAAATCATCCCGTTGAGCCAGAAGCCTGGTCTAAAACTGGTATTAGCAGCCCTTTTAAAACAAAAAAAAATGCCCTGCAACATCTGCTGATATATTCAGATTATTAAGTCTGGTGCCTTACCCTTTGAAAGCTGAAACATTGCTGCCTGTTGCGGATCGCAGCTCTGCAGCAGCACCCCTTTAATTACAAATGTGCATTGTGTAGGAGGTTTACTGTGGATTGGGTACAATTACTTTCCTGAGAATAGTTAGAAGTGCACTTTCCTGTATAAAACAGTTTTTTTTCCCTCTTCTAAACAAGCGAGCGTGGGAAGACACACTGTACGGCACACAAACAGATGTAGGGGAGAGGCTTCCAGGAAGAGAACAAATGAGTTCCTGCTCATTAGGCAGATTTGAAACTTAACAGGAGCCGATAAGAAGCAGGTCCTTCTTTTCCAGCTTCAGTAAAGCATTATGGCAAATACAATATATGCTGCTGATTAGGAGAGGACCTCTAGTGATCATACACATAATGAGATCAGTTCATATGAGGTCAGTGTTACATACATACCATCATGGACACTTAACACTCTTTGACCTGTGTGTCTAGGCCCAACAAACCCTGCACCCTAATGCGTTCTGTCCCTCCCCCCCATGTGCATTTATTTACTCATGTAAGGCCCAATCAATTCCACTGGAGGAGGACAACTTATATGATTCATAGAGGAATACCACTACAAGACCTTAACCTGTAAAGCTTAGAAAAGGAAGTGAGGTCATATGATAGAAAACAAATTAATACGATTCAGGAGACATCGGCCCAGTTCAGTTGTTTGGCCCCTGCCTGGGCCAAAGATCAAATTAAAAGGGGGGCATATAATGTTTGGTCAGAAGAGAAACGCTCAGGTGCAGTCCTCGCCCAACGACCTGCATGATCAATCGACAGACACCATATGCATGCCAGTAAACTGCCAGCAAAGTCTGGAGGGGAGGAGTTGGCAGTTTTTGTCAGCATATGTACGGCTACAATTTATAGCAGCAACAGTGCTTTTTTGTTATAAAATACAATTCTTAGTATTAAGCAACAATGTTTGTCCTTGCATGGCTGCCTCCACTGTTGCAAACAAGTATATTTATATCTATGATTAGAGGTTCCACTACAAACACACACAGTTCAACTATCTTGTATCTTTGTGGAGTCCATTGTATTTATACCCCCCAGACTCTACAGGATCTGGTCAGAATGTGGTCTGTGGAGAATGGGGCATAAAAATTTAAATTAATATATGGGACAGGCCAGGTTAGGGTTAGGAGGGTGCGTGGCGGTTATAGATCGACAAAAACTTGACCCGCACATCACTACAACACAGACCACTGATAGTTTAAGAAAGGGTCTGAAATAACAAGTTAATAGAAGGAATATATAGTATATCGTAGAATCCTGGAACAGTCCAAGCTGCTATTCAGAGTCAGAAATAAGACGAAGGAAACTGGGGTCTCCAACTATTTAAAGGGCAGGTAAAGGCAAAAAAAACAAAATCCCATTTTTATTTTCTTTAATGAAAAAGAAACCTATCTCCAATATACTTTAATTAAAAAATGTGTACTGTTTTTATAACAAACCTGACTGTATGCAGTGAAATTCTCCCTTCATTTACTGCTGTGGATAGAAATTGTTAGACGGTCCCTAAATGCAGGCAGGGAAACAATCATACTTATGAACAGTGGGGGGAGCCCCTGCCTTACTTCCCAGACATGCAGAAGCAGCTTTGTTTTTTTCCCTGTAGAGCAGTCGGGTACTGTGCAGAGATTGTATTAGATTTAATTTTTGCCTTTACATCCCCTTTACTGTTTCCAACTCCAGCAGCAGGGACAAAGATCAAGGAGCCAGATTTAAAAGGATAAACTGGGATTCTATTTGGAGGATTATTTTGCTGCAACCACTGGTTCTGCAGAGTTGGAGAAAATTTGTATTAAACAATACAAAAACTATAAAATCCACATTAGATTACATGACAACACAGGACCCAGTGCAGTCTGTATATTCTGATTATTAATCAGTCTTGATGTATCGGCTTCTGGCAGATATTATTTGACTTGTGCTGTTTTGATAATTTATGACGATCCCTAAGCAGCCCAGACCACACTGATCATGTGCACAGTCTTGGTCTTGCAAAGATGTTTAACAAAGTTACAAGATGCTGACCCCCTGTGGCCAACTTTGAAAACTATAAATAATTTGTTTGATTAGGCTTGTGGCGCAGTAAGTTCGTGTTTATGTTTAGTATACAAAATACAGCATTTCTAGATTATTCTATTTTAGACTTTACTTCCCCTTTAAGCAAAGGCTTTATGGGTTGGGTGCATCCAGTGTCAGACTGGCCCACAGGGATACCAGGAAAACTCCCGGTGGGCCCTCATGCTGTTAAACATTTTACCTATTTTCATGGCCATTCCTATTTCTATGAGAACAAAGAGGCTAATAGATGAAATAATAGATTATGTAAAGAAATGAGGCTGGGAAAATAGAGGTTGAGTGAGGAGAGGAAGATTAACAGTACTGAGAGTGGGCCCCTGGTCAAAGGTTTTTGGGTGGGCCCCCGGTTTCCCAGTCCGACACTGGGTGCAACCTTTATTAGGACAATGGCTCACGGGGTTATTCCTTGTATTTTAATGCCCATGTGATTTCCACCCCAGCAGGTGGCAGCAAACCACTCAGAATCCCTCTTGCTTGTGGGTCTGTGAAATACTATTCAATGAAAAGCAATTGGTAGCATTTTGCTATAGTGCAATGGGATATGTCCCAGACGAATCAAGTTGCAGGTTCAGTCAAAAAGTGCCCTTAAATTACATAATGATAACTAATCAGTGCTAAATGCGAAACTGATAATGTTCCAATAGAAAAACTACAATTGTATTGGTGTTCATTTAGAGGGTTATTTACTAAAATCCGGATTTCTCGCATATTTTATTTAAAGGGGACCCATCACCCAAACAAAATTATCCAAATCCTATTTTATTATGTTAGTCAAGCAAAATGAACTTTAATTACACTGTATAAATTATTTCAATATTGTTTCCATCAGTCTGGGAACTCATAATTATAGCAGCCAGGAAGGAGCCATTTTGTGGACACTGTTATTAAGACAAGCCTTGTATCATCTCAGAATCTTGCTTGTGCACCAGGGGACAGGGACCCAATATCCATCCCCATGCCCTGGTTACACAATTAAATCATTAAGAAAGCTGGGGGAATGTAGGGAGAGCAGTGACATCTAGGAAGTGCTGAATGGAAAGTGAAAGTAATTGCTTGCCCCGCCTCTATGCCTAGGCATAGAGGCGGGGTAGGCAATACTTGATTGACAGCTGATATTTTTAAATGAGTTTACAACAGCTATGAATGCTTTAATAAAAAAAAGAAATTGGATTTCATATTTAATTTAAGAAGGTGATGGTTCCACTTTAAAAAAACCACCACCAAAGTCTTGAATAATTAAAAAAAAAAAAAAACCTTGATTTGATCGTGGAAAAACTCGCTAAAAACGAAAACCCGAATTGCTCAAATTTTTTTTCCGGCCTTTTCCTGATTTGCTCAAATTTTTTTAGCCTTTTTTCCGGAATCTCTCAAATTTTTTCGAGTTTTTGCCTGAAAACCCTGAAAAAGTCAAATCTTCAGGTGAAACCCAGCGCAGACCACGAAAAACTTCAAATTGAGATAAGGTGCCTCTCGCGTTGACTTATACAGGACCTCGACAGGTCTGAGATGGCAGATTTTCAGATTCAGGCTTTTTGCAGCATCGGGGTGTAACAAATCTCAAAAAAGTGGGTTTTTTTTCAGTAGAAAACTCAAATTTTTATAGGAAAAAAATTCAAATTGTTAGATATTGTATCTAGTGATGGGTGAATTTATTCGGCAGGCTCAAACTTGTGTTGAATTTCCGTGTTCCGCTGCCAGCGAATAAATTCGCAGAATTACTGCGAAAATTTGTCATCGTCATTTCATTTTCGAGCAAATCTTGCGGCGAAGCAAAACAGGACAAATTTGCCCATCACTGATTGTAACATTCGGATTTTCATAATTAACCCCCTTAGTATGAGTTTTTTTAAGCAAAGCATGGACCTCTGCTCTCCTAAACTGCCCACATTTATTGTGCCTTTGTACCGCCATCTTAATCACTGGTACCTGCATATATGAGGCCTAAACTTTTCATTTAGGTTTCTAAACCATGGTTGTGCAATCTCGCTGTCTGTTTCTTCCAAGGTTGTATTTTTGATGTCTTTAGGAAAAAAAATGGATAATTGATGGCTTCCATTAGGGGAAACATGCATGTAAGATACAGAGCGAGTCGAAAATAGCAATAGTTGAGTGGCGGAAGTGTATTAATAGTGATATTGTGGGTGGCAGCATTACGTTCCTTTCATGTTTCTCTCATACGCTGCTGACATCCATGTAATGATCCATCTTGTAACCATTCAGCCCAGTGCTTCTCACTAATCATCAAAAATACCGGCCTCTCGTGCATGCTTAAGGGTATGATGTCCCTCTTAGGAAGGTGAAGAATATTTGTGCTTTGAGTTAGATTTATTTTCAGTACTGAGCAATCCAAGTTTCATTTATTATGTTGGTAACTTATTCTGGACACCCGGCTTTTCTTTGCCAAGTGCTAGAGGGATAAAATCTTTTCCTTCCAGCCCTGCACACATAAATATAAGAGTGGACTCCTACCTTTAATTGCTTGGGCTTTAAAGGCTATTAAGATATCTCTCTGGAAGCCCAAGGGTTTGGCTCCATACACTGGTCAAAAACCTGCACACTTGGTTACAGTTTGCACCTGATATTGGGCATGTACGGGCAGCTTAAAATTCAAAGCCGGTCACACCCACACAAACAGCCTTCAATCCCAATTACTATAGATATGTGCGTGCCAGTAACTTATTTGCTTTTTGCTTAATAAGCACATTTTTTTCCCTTGCAGGCAAATAGAAGGGAAAGTGGTTGAGATATCAAGACTTCAAGAGATTTTCACAGAGAAGGTGCTACAGCAGGTAAGTGGTCACTTCTCAGACACTAAAGACTGCCCAGGATTTACGGGAGAGTCTGTTGAGAATATCTCTAGAAAATAACCCAGCTTGGTAATGCAGTGGTTAGCACTCCTCCCTTGTGGTGCCGGGAGTTTGAATCCAGCCAGGACACTATCTGCAGAGACTTTTGTATATTCTTTCCCTACCTATGTGGGTTTCCACTGGGTTCTCTAGTTTCCTCCCACACTCCAATAACATACAGGCAAGTTAAACCAGATGCTGATTAAATTGACCCTAGTAGTGTCCACTGAGGCAGGGACTGATGTGAATGACAATCTGTTTGTGTCGATGCAATATACAGTCATATGAAAAAGTTTGGGAACCCCTCTTAATTCTTTGGAGTTTTGTTTATCATTGGATGAGCTTTCAAAGTAGCAAGTTCCTTTTAGTATATAACATGCCTCATGGAAACTTTAGTATTTCAGCAGTGACATAAAGATTATTGGATTAATAGAAAATATGCATCATAACAAAATTAGACAGGTGCATAAATTTGGGCACCCCAACAGAGATATTACATCAATACTTGCATTTGAGCCTTTTGCAAATGTAACAGCCTCTAGACGCCTCTATAGCCTTTGATGAGTGTCTGGATTCTGGGTGGCGGTATTTTTGACCATTCGTCCATACAAAATCTCTCCAGTTCAGTTACATTTGATGGCTGCCGAGCATGGACAGTCTGCTTCAAGTCATCCCATAGATTTTCCATAATATTCAAGTCAGGGGACTGACGGCCATTCCAGAATATTGTATTTCTCCAATTCCTGATTACATTCCTTACAGTTTTTGTAGCCTTCCCCTAAACCATGATACTGAACAAACTTTGTTTTCAGATATTTTGACAGTTGCTTAGAGGATCCCATGCTGTCACTCTTCAGAGAAGAGTGAAATAGAAGCCAAACTTGCAGTTGGCCACCTTATTGTAAATACTGTACCTTTTCTCATGATTTGAGACACCTGCCTATTAAATTGAAGGCCTAACGAGCTAATCCAACCTATTTGGTGTTGCCAGTAATCAGTATTGAGCAGTTACATGGATTCAAATTGGCAAAATTAAAATGTTCCTGGGAAATTTCTTTTTTTGTTGAAAGTGGAGTAAATTATTATGCAGGCTGAGAGGGGTTCCCAAACTTTTTCATATGACTTTAAATAAAGGTTAATGTTTCTTTTCAAGTGCAGGTTTTTATTTTCCCCTAAATAACAGATAATATTCCTTTACAAGTGCAGGTTTATTATTTCCCCCTGAATATCACTAGTGTAAGCTACAGCTAGGCTTACCATCCGGCCAGTAAGATAGCAGCCAAAGCCGGGACTGGTAAATTTGCAATACACTAAAGTTCAGCCCCTGGCCCCGCTCCCTTGAACCTGCAAACTGCCCAGAATCTGGTAAGTAAACTTTAGGACCTTCAAGTAACAATTGCTTACAAAAGCAGCCCTATCGGCAAAAAAAAAAGATCAACATGACCTATAGGCAACTTCTAAGGGGTTATTTATCAAAGGTAGAATGAGGTTTTTTTTTTTATAACTCGAATCATATCTTATTTAAGAAAAAACTTAATTGACCGAGATCGAGTTACGATGTTATCCCCTACCAAAGGTGTGGGTGAATAGAGCCCGCATTCCGGATGGGTATAACAGTAGTTTTTTTTAAAATAAAAAAAAAAAAAAAAAACCCCGCAAGTGATAGGCTACCCGCCCCAGGAGGGAGTGCCCGCTGCGAGCAGCCATGTCCAGTCGCTCACATGCACATAACACGCATGTGACGTCACACGCATGTGCAAAATTAGCAATTTGGGGCAGCTTTTCATTATGCGCATGCGAGTGACAGGAAATGGCTACTCGTGCCAGGAAATCCCTACCGATGCAGTCAGCGTATTGCTGGCCGGGCATTTTTTTTTTTTTTTTAAAACAAAAAAAAAAAACCTACTGTTATCCCCAACCAGAATGCAGGCTGTATTCGCCCGCACCTTTTTTGGGGATAATATTTTTATCCAACAGATGCCCTTTAAAATTGCATATTTTGCCAACTGCCAACTACAGTGCCGGAGGGACTGGAAAATGAATTTCCCCTTTAATTGACAGTAAGTATGAGGGTGTGTGTACTTATTGCTACACTTGCTTCTAGAAACAAAAACAGGTACCCCCAGTCTGGACACCAGAGTAAAGCGTAGAAATGTGAATGTAGCCGTATGCACTAACAGATGGCATTTAGTATTCATGTCCTTTTTAAACTGATTGAAGAGTTTGAGTAGAGAATATGGCATCTGGTAAAGAACGGCTTCATCAATTACTGCATCACATCATTAGCATTCACTGCAGGTGGGGTTTTGCTTTGTGAATGTAATCGTTTCTGTCTATTTTCAGGCTTGTTTCAATTAGAACGAAGGCTCAATAGAGAATTAGGCTACAAATAACATTCCTTTATATATTTCACTTCTGTACCAGCCCAAGGCTGCCAAAGCTTTCTAGCTCTGTGCCTCTGAAGATGCCCCAGTAGCTCCCCATATTCTTTACTGCTGATTTACAGAACATGTTCTGGGCTGCTGTCACTTACCTGAGCCAGGCATCTGATTATATAAAATAAATAATTTGCAATATAAGTCATTTGTTCAGATTCACATTACAAGACATCCTAAAAGCAAATCAGCATTAGAATTGATTAATTATCTGCAGAACATGAACCGTCTTCTACGCAGTTTCACAGCGGCGGCCAAGAGCACTCTGAGCATGTGCAGTACCACGACCCTTAAATAATGTCAGGATCCAAAAATGGGAAATCCCATGAATAACTTTGGAGGGTGGATATTTACCGCTATTGGGCTGCTGAACTTATGTAAACTTAATACAGGTATGGGATCCGTTATCTGGGAAACCGTTATTCAGAAAGCTCCAAATTGTCATTTCCCATAGACTCTAATTCATCCAAATATAATTTTTTTTTTTTTAAATAATTTCCTTTTTCTCTGTAATAATAAAACAGTAGCTTGTACTTGATCCCAACTAAGATATAATTAATCCTTATTGGAAGCAAAACCAGCCTATTGGGTTTATTTAATGTTTACATGATTTTCTAGTAGACCCGGCCCAGACTAGCAATCTGTGGGTTCTGGCAAATGCTGCTGTAAAATGCCATAGACATATATTAGTTATTAGGCTGCTGGGGGGCTGATTGGGCCTTTGTGAACCTGAAATGCCAGGGCCTATTTTGATTCGCACTCCACGACTGTAGTAGACTTGAGGTATGAAGACCAAATTATGGAAAGATCCATTATCCGAAAAATCCCCAGGTCCCGAGTGCAGGGTGCTTAGGGTTGCCATCTGGCCGGTATTTTACAGGCCTGGCCAGTAAAAATGATGGTTGAACCCAATGTTATTAATAGTTAGGGATGCACCGAATCCAGGGTTCCGCCAGGATTAGCCCTTTTTCAGCAAGATTCAGCCGAATCCTTCTGCCTGGTCTAAACGAATCCTAATTTACATATGCAAATTAGGGGCGCGAGGGATATTGCTTGATTTTTTTTGTCATAAAACAAGGAAGTAAAAAATGTTTTCCCCTTCCCACCCTTAATTTGCATATGCAAATTAGGATTTGGTTTGGTATTCGGCTGAATCTTTTGTGAAGGATTCGGTAGTTCGGCCGAATCCAAATTAGTGGATTCGGTGCATCCCTATTAATAGGGAAAAATCATAAATATAAAGGAAGGCTGGTATTTTTATCCGGCAACCCTAAGGGTGTTGTGGAACTGGAAGAATGCACACAGAGATGCCCGACTGAAGGGTAGAAGTCCGCTTTAGTCCTGGCTTACTCCAGCCACTGCCAAGCCGCTAATGCATATTCGATAAAATAAACATTTAACATGACGTTACACCAAGCATTCTGGATAACAGGTCCCATACATGTATATAAAGTACAGCATTGTATTATGGCTTTCGTTTTCCTTTAATTGACCGCTAAATAAATCCAACTGAAGGATAAAATGTGTTAAATAATAATAAATAAATCCAAATTTAAGGAATAACAATCGCCTGGTTATGAACACTGCTAGTGATGATGCTGGTGCTTCAGCAAGAGGGTCTGTCATCCACATAACAATGTCCCAGGCTATTTAAGCCTTTGGGTTCCTCTGAGCATTGTGTAGGGATGTGATGTGGTTTGTACTTCTGTAGCCACGTGATGACACCAGACCTCTGACTCAGGCTCTACAGAAAGGATTCAGAAAAGAGCCAACATAAGGGCCCACAGCAATTAGTGATTGTTTCCCCAGCAGCCAGTATTGAGCCCCCTGGGACACAATTAGTGGCTTCCTAAGTATTCTGGGTGCTATGGAGTCAAAGCCACACGTCGTGACATTAGCCCAAGGCATTTGCACAGTTTAATATCTAAGTCAGCCTAAATAGCCTCATTGCTATGTTACTGCCAATCTGACTTGTTTCCCACCATTGGCCTCAGTCAAAATCATCAACAACAACAAGTATGAGAAATCTGAACGAGGCATGAAGCTGACATCTTTGCAAGTATTTTTAGGCTAATTTATCGTTACCGCAGGTAGCTGCTGACCACCAATGTTTTCTTACCTGCCATTACTTTTAAATCAATTGCTTGTGCACATTAAAGGGTCTATATTACCTATACCTATATACAGTACCTATATCACTTGGACTGGATGTCCTGGAGGTAGAGGGGCTGTGCAGGACTTGGCATGGGTAGGCACTTCCAATTGGGGCTGCCAAATGTTAGGCACCCCTAGTGAATGTATTTACTTACCTGAAACCCCGGGTCGGTGCTCCTTTCAGCAGAAAACTGCACCGGCCTCGGATTATTCCAGTGAACACCACGGAGCGATCCTCTTCTGTCGTCTTCTTTCTTCTCGTTGCTGGGATTTTTTTTTTAACTTAAAAGTCAGCTATTTCTTTCTACTGCGCACGCATCTGCCCCTGGAAATTTGGAAGCTGATTACTCCGGGTGCTCGCTGGAATAACCCAGGCCAGTTCAGTTTTCTGCTGATAAGAGCACCAGCCTGGGGTTTCAGGTAAGTAAATTTGGCACCCGCAAGTGCAAGAAGATTTCCCTTTTCCTTTAAAAGGACAAGGAAAGTTAAACTACAGTAGCTAGAAATGTTGTACATTATGTTTTGTGCTTCTGTACCAGCCCAAGACAACCACAGCCCTTTAGTAGTAAAGATCTGTGTCTCCAAAGATGCCCCAGTAGCTCCCCATCTTCTTTTCTGCTGATTCACTGCACATGCTCTGTGCTGCTGTCACTTACTTAGCTTAGGGACCCACTCACAATATACAGTACACATAGAATAGAAATGTCACAATATAAGGCTGATTAGTAATTAATACAGATAATTACTACATGGCAGCACAGAAACCAGTGCAATTAGCATCAGAATTTAATAATCAGCCCTGTAGCATCAGCTTATATTACAGACCAACCTCATTTTCTGCTGGATAATTAGTGACGAGCCCTAAGCTTAGCTTCTCAACAGCTGCTCAGAGCCCACTGAGCATGTGAGTGTCACAGACACTTTCCAAGATGGTGACCCCCTGTAACAAGTTTGAAGTCCTGGATCATTGCTGCTATTGACAAGCTGAAACTTTAGGCTGGTGCAATAAGTTCACTATATAAAATATGCCATTTTTAGCCATAATCATTTTTAGGGTTTACTTCTCCTTTAAGGACTCAACATAGCTGAGATGTGGAGCTTGTGCATCTGGACTCCACATCCCATAAGTGGAGTTATATACTTTGCCAAACTCTAGTGCTTTAAAGGGGTTGCTCACCTTTAAGTTAACTTTTAGTATGTTATAGAATGGCAGCTTTTCAGTTGGTCTTCATTATTTATTTTTTTATTCTTATTGCAATTATTTGCCTTTTTCTTCTGACTTCAGCTTTCAAATGGGGGTCACTGACCCCATCTAAAAACAAATGCTCTGTAAGGCTACACATTTATTGTTATTGTTACCTTTTATTCCTCGTCTTTCTATATTTCTTTCCTCTCCTATCCATATTCCAGTCTCTCAACGCTTGGTGGCTAGGGTCGTTTGGATCCTAGCAACCAGATTGCTAAAATTGCAAACTGGGGAGCTGCTGAATAAAAAGCTAAATAACTCAAAAACCACAAATAATAAAAAATTAAAACCAATTACAAATTGTCTCAGAATATTACTCTCTACATCATACTAAAAGGCATCCCCCTTTAATTGTTTGTGTATATGAATGCAGTGTGAGTTGATGGTTGGCTGCACATACACAAATGATTTAACCTTTTTTTTCCCCCCTCATATGTATTCAGTGGAGTTACGTGACCCAAGCTTTTAAGAAGCAGCGGTGGAAATTGTAGCCAAGAAAGAGAAATAAGTGCTGTCTGCACAAAAGGTTTAATGTTAGGGAATGTATCAGGGCTGTATGTATTAGTCTTCCAAACACTATCTGAGATCAGAGCACCAGCACGAGACTATTTCACATTGGCACAAACAAGCAGCCCTTAAATTGTCACCGCCAGAGCTTGTGATTCATCTTCCCAGAGCCCATTTCTCCTTTACAACTTCTCTTTGATTTTGTCCTCGCTCATAAAAGAAGCAGCAGCAGCAGCAGCAGTAGCAGCACTACTTACAGGACACTGATAGTTACTGTTATTTAGCTTGAATAAAGCCTTTAGTCTGACAAGCTCAGAACTCCGCAAAGTCTCGCTGGTGACTATTGATGTGAAGAGAAGACACGCCGCACATTTGGCCCAAGCTGGACACCATCACCTGACTATTTCTAACTCTACTATCAACCATCGTTGTAAATGACACTGAAGCAGAGACATTAGTTTATACGAGACCTTAGAGGCACCACGACAAAAACGGATATATATATATATATATATATATATATATATATCTTTTTTATTATATATAATATACACACAGGTTTGGGACCCATCATCCAGAATGCTCTGAACCTGGGCTTTTCTGGATAAGGGGTGTTTCTGTAATTTACATCTTTAGATCTATGAAAAAATCATGTAAGGGTCAGGGCACGCAGGCAGATTCGGCGAGATGAATCTCCTCTTCTTCGGGGCAACTAATCTCCCCAAACTGCTTCCCCGCCGGCTAGAATGTTAATGGCCGGAGGGATGGCACTCTGAACGATTTGTTTTGCGAAGTCACCCAAGGAAACTTCAGGGCGACTTCGGAAAACAAATCAATTCAAGTGCCATCCCCCCGGCGAGTTACATTTTAGCCGGCGGGGAGGTAGTTCGGGGGGGGGGGAAATTAGTCCCCCCCGAAGAAGAGATTTGTCGCCGGGCGATTAATCTCCCCGAATTTGCCTGTGTGCCCTGACCATTAACATTCAGTAAACCCAATATGCAGATTTTGCTTCCAATAAGGATTAATTCCTCTATATCTTAGGGATGTTTTATTATTACAGAGAAAACGGAAATCATTGTTAAAATTTGGATAAAATAGTACATGGGAGCTTTTTGGATAATGGGTTTCTGGATAATGGATCCTATATATAACAAACAAGGGAAAGTTGTGCTCACCACTAATTTTCAAAACCATTGAGCAGGGGTGCAGCAGCAGTGGCCAGCTCCATGTTTATCCAAATAATCCAGATTTGTAAACTTGATTTCCCTTTTCTCTGTAATAATAAAACAGTACCTATACAGTGTGTGTGTGTGTGTATATGTGTATGTATATGTGTATATATATATATATATATTATTTTTCGCAGTAATAATAAAACCTTAGTCAGTCTCTTTATACCCAGGACATTATTATTATCCTTTATTGTAGACTGCCAACCTATTCTGCAGCTCTTTACAGATTATACATCACCCCCTGCCCCATTGGAGCTTACAATCTAAGATCAATATGACGCTCACACAAACTAGGGTCAATTTTTAACAGGAGCCATTTAAGCCAATTACAGTAGATTATATATAATGTGTCTGATAGGTCCAGCTGCTCTTCCTGGCAACTTTATTGGCCATTGGTAAGTGACATTTTTTTTTTTTAAAATACACGTGGACATTCGGTGATCAGCAATTTATATTTCTAGGTACAAATGTTACAGGACAACCCTTTTGAAGTTAAAAATAACGAAGTGATAACTTTATTGGCTAACTAAGATGGTTCCTTTTTTAAGCTTGGAAAAAAAAAAACAAATGTTCAGAAAGCCTGCGATGATTATCTTAGTTAGCCAATTAATATAATACCTTTATACCACTTTATTTCAAAAGGGTTGCCCTGTAACATTTTTACTGGCTAACCCGGTACAACAACTTTACCAGCAATTACTATGTACAAAGAAACAAACTGTAAATGTCTGAAATCCCATTTTGCTTTGCAGGAAACCGACATTGACAACATTCACGAGCTGGTTGTGGGAGCAACGGAGAATATTAAAGAAGGGAATGAAGATATACGAGAGGTAGGTGTCACTGTCCTTTACATCCAAACTCAACTGCAACATATTGCTGAATGCACAAAGAAGATATGAATGAAGAAATGTTCCTATTCGCAGGTCTCGTGGCCTAATTATGATCCTTGAGTAGCCTGCCCTGCTTAAATTGCTTTCTGGGAATCCTATTCATGAGTGGCTTTCACTGAATGACCTACTCTGTGTATATAGAGCATGAATGCAGCTCTTACAAGGCAATAAATATGTATGCGGCTCGTTCTAAACAAAGAGTTGTGCAGGAGGCAGTCGAAAGCAGCGAAACATAAATAGCTTTTCAGTAATGGAGCCATTATTGTTAAATAAGCTTGTATCTCATTTCTGTATTCCTCTGCGGAGATGAACGTAATTGCTCCTGTAATGTTCTGTATATAGAAAGCATGTGGCCAACACATCTCACTGCTGTAAGTACAGATAGTGATTCCAGGTGTCCCATTGTGATACTGTATGGACTGCACCACACAATATTATACCTTGTCACTGAGATATTCATGGACAATTGCAACTTTTCTGTAATTATCATTTCTCCTTGTTTCTGCTCTATGTTATCCTGGTAGGCCCAACCAAACTGGCCTTTGTAATCATTGTCCACCCTTGTGACTCCAGCCAACTTTACTCTAACTCCCAGCTCCACTTCTTTCTTGCCTCTGGTGTCTCATCTCTCCTTCGGTTTCCAACTACCTTGTCTCATATAGTCATGATTGTGCCCCATCATCTATTGTAACTCCTTAATTTACCCCTGAAAATCAAGATATGACAATGCTCTAAACAGAGCCAGACGTGGATACAGACAATCACTATACTCATTTCAACATTATTGCTCCATCCTTTCATATTCTTCCTTCATATTCTTCTATCACACCAGTATTTTCTAGTGTTGCACCAATGTACTCTATCCTTCCATCTTTTCATCCAGCTTAATTGCCTTCATTTTTGATCCCAACAGTGGGTGCAATGGAGCCTTGCTAATAAGGCCTTATAGTGTTGCTACAGTTGAAGCATAGTCATAAGTAGCCAGATTGTGTTTTCATTGAGCTAAAAGTCTGTTTTAGGGCAGAGACACATGGTCAGATTCAGAGAGATTAGTTGCCCGGCGACATCTCCTTCTTCGGGGCAACTAATCTCCCAGAACTGCCTTCCCCTGCCTTCCCGTTGGCTAGAATGTAAATCACCGGTGGGATGGCACTCGGTGAGCTCTCGGAGTGCCATCCCGCCAGATTTACATTCTAGCCGGCAGGGCGACTAATCTCCCTGAACTGCCTTCCCGCCGGCTAGAATGTAAATCGCCGGCGGGATGGCACTCCAAGGTCGCCCGAAGTTTCCTCGTGAGACAACTTTGAGCGACTTTGGAAAACAAAGCCCTCCGAGTGCCATCCCGCCCGCGATTTACATTCTAGCCGGCGGGAAGGCAGTTCAGGGAAATTAGTTGCCCAGAAAAAAAGATTTGTCACCGGGCGACTAATTTCTCCGAACCTGTTTCTCCCCTTATGGAAAATTTGTTTGCTGGGAGGTCTAGAGTGGGGGTCCCCAATCTTTTTTTTTTTTTTTTTTTTTTTTTACATGTGAGCCAAATTTAGATGTAAAAAGAGTTGGAGAGCAACACAAGCATGACATATATTCCTTGGTGGTGCAAAATAAGGGCTGTGATTGGCTTTTTTGTAACCCCTATGTGGACTGACAGCATACATGAGCCTACATGGCAGTACATTTGTTTTTTATACAACCAAAACTTGCCTACACCCAGGAATTCAAAAATAAGCCACTTCTTTGAGACCTCTGGGAGCAATATCCATGGGGTTGGTGAGAAACATCTTGCTCATGAGCCACTAGTTGGGATCACCATACTGAAATAAGAAACTTTCAAGATACACTCAATTAAATAGTCTGCATTGTTTCTGAAATAATCAAGTTTATCTTTACTTTTCCTCTCTCAGCTTCTGTTTCTCTTCATTCTGTCTTCATGCAGCAGTTGGGTGTCAGATGAATGATCCAATATATCTTATAGGGGAGCTTCCTTCCCTAGCAGATATATTAGAGCTCACTCAAATAACTGATTCCAGTACAATTAAAATCTAACAAAATAACTGCCTTTTGCACAAATCCTGCATGTAGAGAGACATGATGTCTGGCGAGTTTAATAAAGTGAGCTCTAATACATCTTCTAGGCAAAAGGAGCCCCCTATAAGATATATTGGATCTAACTGTCAATGAATATCTGACACCCAACTGCTGCATGAAGACAGAATGAAGAGAAACAGATGCTGAGAGAGGAATCGTGAAAATAAACTTGATTATTTCAGAAAATCAGACAGATATCAGTTGGGCAGGTTTGAAAATAACATCAGACAAGAAGCTCATCTGCTTTTTGATGTGGCCCTAGTCCAACGGGTCTCCGTTGCTTCAATGTATGATCCAATCACTGGCTCAGCATGTGGCTAAATCAGGCTGATGTGGTTGTGTATGGCTACCTTTAGAATGCTCCGAGCATCTCTCCTCTGCTTCCAAGACACCAATAGAACCACACCACTAGTTGTCATTCAGACAGACAGATGTCCATGCAATATGAAAGTCTAGTGTCAATGCCGCAGCAGATAGGAGCAGAATGGAGGCTCCCACTCATGTATAAAATGAAATACCCACAGAAGAAAGGTTTCATGTGAACAATTATCCATCCCCTCAGGCTCCACTGAACGTTTAAGGGAAATGAATGAAAGCTCGTCCGCTTATCAAGGTGTTATTATAGAATGAGCTGAAAGTCATTTCAGAAACCATATATAATAATGATTTTCCTGCAAGTGCTAATGGATTACAAACCAGTATAATAGGAGTAACAGACAGTTATGTGCTGTGATATTCAGGTTTATAATGACTAGTCCAGCCTTGCCTTTAAGCTTTATTGGCCGGGTCATTAAATGCTGGAAGTAATGTTAATCTACAGCCGCTGGCGCTACCCCACGGCTCTTCCCAAATGAACATTTTTGGTTCATGTTAAGAAATGATAAAGTGTTTTGTGGTTTGATAGATGAGCAGCCAGTGAGCCTGACAGCTGTCTTTAGCAAAGGTGGGGAAATATAACTTCTATACCTGCAATCTCTATGTGATTAAAAAAAAATCATCCATCTCTGTCATGTGCTAATAGCTGTATTGGAGAGCCTCTGTCTGCAGCCGCCTGAGAACAGTTCCAAATATCTAACTGATCTGTTTTCATACAAAAGAACTTCTTCTTATGGATTGTCCCATTACTCGTTTGATAGCCTGAAGTTGGTTCACACCAGCGCAATAATAACTTGGGCCCTAGCAACCAGATCGCTCAAATTGCAAATTTAAGAGCCGCTGAAAAAAAATCTAAATAACTCAAAAACCACAAATAATAAAAAATTAAAACCTATTGGAAATGGTCTCAGAATATCTCTCTATATCATACTAAGGTTAGAACTCCACTGTGCGGCTCGAGCTGTTGGATGAAAACGCAGAGTGGTCGGATAAATGTAGTTCTTACCTGCGATTTCTCCTTCACTTGCTGTATCTTCAGAACATCTGACACGTCGCATGAGTTTCATCGCATGGCGACGTGTCATCTCAAGCCGCACCGCGGAGTTCTACCCTCAAAGGTGCACAATAGTGATGTTTAAGCTGAGCCGAGGCCTGCGGGCGGGTTTCGGGCCGATCACTGGATAAAATGCGTGGGTCGAGCTCTTCTCCTGCTCTCCCCGCCCGCGACCTAGTACTGCCGTCTTCCGGGGCCGTAATTCATAGACTTCCGCCTGCCCCGCCCCTTTGGTGATGTCACGGCGGTCGCAGGTCTATAAGTAAAGGGGACTAGCGGGCCGGGTAGGGAGTGGGCGGGTTAGGGTTGGGTGCGGGTCGAGAAATTCTCGAACCCGCACATCAATAGTGCACAACCCCTCTAAGGATAAGGAAAGATAGAATTCTTGTTGTTTACATCAGACCCTGGTGATCCTCTTCTTCCAAAAATGCAACAGCCCGGGGTATTTTTTTTTTTTAAATGAAATAAACAACTAGAAGCACAGGGTGGTACCTAACAACCTGGCACCCCTAGTGATTCGGTCTTTCCTAGTCCTTTGTGTGAAGTCTGGTGCATCACTGTGATCCCTTATCATTTTCCTTGCTGCTGCCAAATAACTCATATCCCTATTCCTTTAAAGAAACTTTGGTGTTTGCCACCATTCTGCCTGCCAATGATATTGTGGTGGTGACCTCTAATAATCTGCTAACTGCTGCTCCTCTTGTGTTTTGCAGGCAATCAAAAATAACGCCGGCTTCCGTGTTTGGATCCTTTTCTTCTTAGTAATGTGCTCGTTCTCACTTCTGTTCCTGGACTGGTACGATAGCTAATTAGTTCCTAATCAATTCTATTCCGCTAATAATAAACCATGCTTCAATATCAAACTCCAAATGAATGTGCCGCCTTCCCTGTTTTTTCCTCTGTACTGTATATATGAATAAGTATCTGATGTACATTAATAAATCTCCATTAAAGGTCGACCCCCCAAAGAGTGTCTTTATTATAGGAAATAGCTTCACTCCAGCTGCTGAGCGGGACAAATCCACATTAGTCTGGTAACCCAAGCCAACCAATCAAATCTCTGCTTTCACTGTTTCATCTGCAGCTGAACAGAGCTAACCCTGGCTGGTTGTTTTCGGTAAATGCCAAGGGTTTGGAAAATGATCCCAAGTATCTGTTGTAGGAAATTGGTAGTAACAACTAACACAAGGGTTTCTCTTTCTCAAAGCCTCTTCTCATGGGCATTTAATGGACAAAATTGTCGCAGTCCCTTTGTTGCGTCAGTTCTTCACTATAAACCACAAAGGGGCAGATTGAAATAAATGTAAGTGCCATGTAAGCGAGTAAGTCTACCATTTTTTTTCGTCAAGGAAGGTTTTATATGATAATTTATAAAAAAAAAAAAAAAAAAAATCTATGGAATGTTGTGAGGAGCAGATGATTTTCAACTGTTCTAGTTAATGTTCTTGAGCAGTAATGGTGAGGGATCTGTGCTTGTTCATATTTCTACTTGACTTGGTTCTGGAACTGAAAATACAGTGTCCTGCTAGTGTCGGCTATATCTCACTCCCACCCACAGCAAGTCAAATACTGAGTCACTTACCCTTTAGCACTGGCCAAGCCTGAGACTTTGAGCCGGGCTATGGAGAGAGATTATAGCACTGATATTACCTTTACCTACAGGCACATTGAGCATGAAACTACCTCCAGGTGACTCACACTATATAAACTGCCTTAAAAACCCATAACTTATCATGTTCTTTAATCATTTATTTCCATCTTGAAACAGATTCCCTCTTAATTCATGTAAACCAGGTTCTTCTGTTTCCTATAGACAGAGGAGCCCAAACATGGCAAACCTTGTAGATACTTATAGGTGGTCTTCCACCTCTATTTACCACTATTTTTCCTTTAACACCAGTCCTGCCAATTTAACAGTGGGTAGTTAAGACCAAGGTTACTTTATTATACTTTACCAACTGCGTGATCTCTTTGGGCAAACATAATTCATCCCCTATGCAATGTATTCCTGGAGCACTCTCCAGTAGGGTCTTTGTTCTCCTTCTGCTGGGCTCTGTACTATCTGCAGAGACCACTTCAGGCTCCCCTATTGTGCTGCTTGCTACTTATAGTAGTATCGTTGGGGTTTGCATCCTCCTATCTGGAGCTGCCTGATAAAGGGTCATATTAGGATATATGTACCTTCAACCATTAAGCCACCCCTTCTTGTCACTCATCACCTTGAAGTTGAGTTGGAAAATGAATCCATATAGGGTGATACCATTCACACACTTCATACAGCTGCAATTTTGCTTTTACACGAGACTTATTTCATGATGAAAAATTAATTTTCAAAGGAAATTAAACATCCCTTACACCGTGTTTCATAGTTTTTCACTTTTTATTAAGTAATAAAGAAAGAAAAAAAACATCTTCATGTCCACTGTGGGGAAAAAAAAAATCACATTCAACCAGCATGATCAAAATAATGCAAACTATAGCATAATGTCCCCTAAACACACGATATTCTCAGACTAGAGTCCATCTGACGTGGTAAAAAGTGATGCTTGCGGAATCGTCGTTGGAGGAGCAGCGATTTCAAGCAGTTCTAATTGGATGACGTGGTCGCACAACAACATTAACTACAATGCCTTACTACAGTGCAGTGATATCCTAACCAGGCCTACGCCGTCAACTACTTCTTTGCGTGTTTGTATTTTTGAATGTTTCATGGAAATGCAGAACTATATTACAGGAGAAAGATTTTTCCAACTCTTTTCTGCCTAGATAACCCCAATAATAATAGTCTGTCAACTTCTGTGTTCCCTCCTTCATTACCGTACAGAAGTGTATCAGCCTCTCGTCTCAGTGGATCATGTAGGGCCCAGACTAAACAATGGAATATTTAGATTACATTATGAATGACCAATATTCACGGGTCTTTATCACTCATGTTTTGGCTCAGATTTTCATGTTTTGTATATTTATGGGCAATAATGGATTCAGCCTTATATTCATGGGCAATCCTAAATGGATTCAGCCATAGCAGTTCTTTATCATTCTTAAGTTTTGGCTCAGATTTACATTTTTTTGTATATTCATGGACAGTCCTAAATGGATTCACCCAGTAAAGGTCAACAATTCATTTACTAACCCTTGGGCTACAGCGGCTGGAAACATGCAGTGAAACTAGAGGACTATTTTGGCTACTGAAAATCAAAGCCACCGTCGGGTTTCATTAAAGCAGATACAATCAAATTAGTTCTAAATATCCTTAAAGGGATCCTGTCATCAGAAAACATGTTTTTTTCAAAACACATCAGTTAATAGTGCTACTCCAGCAGAATTGTGCACTGAAATCCATTTCTCAAAAGAGCAAACAGATTTTTTTATATTCAATTTTGAAATCTGACATGGGGCTAGACATTTTGTCAATTTCCCAGCTGCCCCTGGTCATGTGACTTGTGCCTGCACTTTAGGGGAGAAATGCTTTCTGGCAGGCTGCTGTTTTTCCTTCTCAATGTAACTGAATGTGTCTCAGTGGGACATGGATTTTTACTATTGAGTGTTGTTCTTAGATCTACCAGGCAGCTGTTATCTTGTGTTAGGGAGCTGTTATCTGGTTACCTTCCCATTGTTCTTTTGTTTGACTGCTGGGGGGGGGAAGGGAGGGGGGTGATATCACTCCAACTTGCAGTACAGCAGTAAAGAGTGATTGAAATTTATCAGAGCACAAGTCACATGACTTGGGGCAGCTGGGAAATTGACAATATGTCTAGCCCCATGTCAGATTTCGCAACTGAATATAAAAAAATCTGTTTGCTATTTTGAGAAATGGATTTCAGGGCATAATTCTGCTGGAGCAGCACTATTAACTGATGCGTTTTGAAAAAAAATGCTTTTTTCCCATGACCGTATCCCTTTAACCCAATATCCAAACCTACGGACAAGTGGGTTACTTCCACTGACATCCGACCTATACACAACATGGACCTATTGTACAAAAGGAGAGGCAAAAAGATCCCACTTCATTCTTACATTGAAAAGACCTTATCGAGTCTAAAAGTGAAGATGTTGATCAAAAAATATCTATTGAGTATTGGGAACAACAGGATAAACCTTTAGATCTAACGCTGAGGTTCATCTTTAGTTTTTTTTTCTTGCTTCACCCCTACAAAACGTATTATTTCCAACAAAGCAGTATATACACATCTAGAAAGCAATATCCCACTGTCAGTTTGTCTTCTGTTACATCTCACTGCATATCCAAATCCTTCAGCCTTGGCTTAAATACCCGACATGTATTGCTGGACCTGTGTCTTTTAGATTTTACTCTCTCGACTGTGTAATTACTTTTCCTCGGTGAGGAGAAGAAAAAAAAAAATTCTGCCGTTGATCGTTCTCTGCCAAATTGTCATTTTATATTGGAAATAAAACTCCTGACTTGTCTAGGCTTCCTAATTATTTATTGATCTGAATATAAAAATATTGGATTGCCGTGGGGCTATGGAAACATTATTTATCAAGACCTACTATGAAGAAGGCGCAGGGTTCCTCGGTTTATATCGTCACAACATGAGCCAAAAACACTCACACATGATTCAGTATATTGCTACTCGACTAAACTAGAAAAAACATCAAATCGGAAAAAAGTGTTCATCGTCGTGGAGAGATGGATTGGACCTTTAGTGTAAAACTCATATTTAGAATGTATTCATTGGGTTCCCCCTCCCCCATATCCTAATAAAACTGTCCCATTGGTTTTATTCCTTTTCCGCGCTGAAAGATCTGTATTAAAACGATGGGCTTCATGGTCATCTTCTGCCCAATCTTTTTGCAGTCAATCTAATAGAAATAGCCTAGGGACATTCCTTAGCAGAGACTATATCCTATGAAATCCTCTGGTATATTTACTTCTTTCATAGATCACTCGCAAGACAAACCAGTCCGTAGCACCCTTGGCTTACTTAAACAAACACCATTACGCTAATCTCTTATAGCTTCATAACCATCTCTTCAATCTCCCTCTCATCAAATCCATAACCAGAAAAAAATAAAGAAAACCCGCGGGTTTCATCGGTGTGAAACGATTGAGCAAATAAATGATGGCTTTTGTTGCCCTCACATTGATGTACCTACTGTATGAATGATCTGTACAGTTATGTGTGCACAGCAATACCAGTTAACAGAAGCGCTTTTTTTTTTTTACCATAAATACAAGTTACCTCTAAGTTACCCTTAACCGCTTGGCTACCAGAGGCAAGCAAGCAGTTACTTTTGAAAAGTTCCGTTTCAGTCCCCTAACATTGCAAAACGCGCGGCGATCAGGCTAAGCAGACTTCTGGGAAGCTTCGGTCTCTTGCTCGGACAGTTTCTCTTCCGACAGAACGGTCATCCACGGGGACACGGAGCGCGTGATGGTTTGCTTGGCGAGGTTGTAATGATTGATGACCGTGTAAAACTTCCCTTGGGCGCTGGGTTCTTGTTCAGTGTAGTAGTTATCCAGGGCTGCCGGAATGCATCGATTGTTCTGAGGAAGGAAAAAGATGGAATCAATGAACCGACAAACTTTATCTCTAGAGAGTCACTCGTATTTATTGATCACGGTGCTTCATGGCCATCAGAGTCCTAAGTAGTAAATATGTGGATAATGCACATTTCTAACCCCAACTGAATAAAATAGTATCACTAGAAACCCAAATTTAAATTCTAAATTAATTCAAAATTTACAAGTGGCATAACTTCAATGTGTTCATTGGTTTTAAAGTGATTTGTAAATGTAACTGAAAGCTGTGTCTGTTCCTTTCTAAACAGCTAGTTTTGTCCATTGATAGCAGGGTCGGACTGGGCCGGCGGAACACCGTGCAAAAACCCTGTGGGCTCCGGCCGTCATCAGTCCAGATCCGCTCCCTGTGTGAAACCTTTGCCGCGGCTTCCGACCTCCCTCCCTGGCCACCGGCACTGCCACAAGAAGAAGAAGGTAGGCACAGGGGGGCGAGGGGGTTGTGTCTTGGACAGGGGGTCGGAGGGGGGTTTGTGTCTGGGGGGGGTGTCTGTTGGGCTCCGGCCACCCAGTGCGATGCTAATTGATGAGTCAGAGAAGAGAACCCTAAATGAGATTTGATGGGGTCTGGTGGAAGTAGGGTTGCCACCTTTTCTAAACAATTACCGGCCGGTGGGGGCGGGAACAAAAGAGGGCAGTCCATGACACAAAAGGGGTGGAGCCACACTCAGTGATGCAAAAGGGGCGGAGCAACACGCTATAGCCAGAAGCCTGGAAAAAAAAGGTAAATTCTGAGCGAATTGGGGGCGGCCAAGGGCTTTTTTTAAGTGTATTACAAATTACAGGCAACTACATTGGGAACCCTTGGTGGAAGGTGAACTAGAAAGCCACATACTGCACAGTACTTCCCTGTAATAAAATGTATACAAATCTTTCATTGCCCTTGTACAAAGCCTATGCAGTAGCAGTCAGAATGTTTCAGTTCAGGCCCCCATTGGAAGGCTAATCTATGGTTTAGGCCCCCCTTTAGCCCAAGCACAGTTACAGCCATAGAGAAACATTGATGTACAAATCATTCAGTCTTTAGATGTCTTTAGAACGAGGACCCCAGCTGAGCCTGTTATAATTTGGAGAGAAAATAGGCATTAACCTCATTAACCAAACAAGTCTTCAGATTCCCCACCACCACAACGCCATCCCTTGAAGCGTCTTACCCCACAGTTGTTCGGCACGTACCGATATTAAAGCCATATCTTGGAGGAAGGGCTGGTAGACAAATGCCAATCTCCAAAATAGGATTTGCAATGGATTCAGTGAAGAGGAATGAGAGTTTTCAACAATTCATTTTCCTAAGCCTTGGGCAACAGAGGCTGGTAGCACAGCTCAGTGATTCATCGCTAGACCCAAGGAGATGCCTTTCTCTAAAAATGCCTTCTAGTTCCATTACCGTAAACGTATTCAAGCGTGTTCCGGTATCCTTTCCCCATCTCTTTCTAAGCTCGGCAAGATTCAGGATGGCTCTAATGCAATAATCAGCGGTTTAAGTCTATAAAAGTTATAATTGTTTCACGATGAAGAATGGTTTCATGAGAAGACATCCATGACTGTACAATAGGACACTAGTATCTAGTACTCCCCAACTGCCACCAGGATCAACCCTATCTCTACCTTCCTTCCACAGTAACTCAAGTAGGGCTCGAGTCCCATGAGAAGACTTGTTATTGTGACCACACTAGAAATAATCCTGGAGTTTATATCCAGCAAAGTAGATAACAAAATATTCCACCATATTTTGGTGGGAATGAACAGCAGGTAGCGCTGTTGCTTCAAATGCATTTTATTCAGATTCTTTTATAACTGCTAATATCTTGAAAATGAAATGGCACTCGGAACAGTACATTATCGGGAAACCTATAATGTAGAAAGCTCTGAATTACGCGATGGCCTTCTCACATAGACTCCATTGTAATCAAATAATTCGAAACATTTTGCCTTTTTCTCTTTAATATTAAAACAGTACCTTGTAGTGATGGGCGAATTTATTCGACAGGCGCAAATAAATTTGCGAATTTGGCCCGAAAATTTACAGACGTCAGAAAAACTTTGACGCCGGTGATGGTTCTGACACTGGCATCAAAGTTTTTTGGATGCCGGCAACGGTACCAACGCCAGCGACAATTTAGATGCCGACGACGATTAATGGACGCCCATTGATTTTAATGGGCGTCCAATGTAGTCAATTTTGACGCTGGTGAATTGTCGCTGGCATCAAATTTTGCATTTCGCTAATTTTTTGCCCGTTTTGTGAATTTTGCGGAAAATTCACAAATTTAGTGGCGAAGCAAAACGGGACAAATTCACCCATCACTGGTCCCAACTGGTTGATCCCAACTACAATTGAATTAATCCTTATTGGAAACAAAACAATCCTATTGCTTTTAATTAATGTTTTTTAGTAGACTTAAAATATGGCAATGCAAATTAAGGAAAGATCCCTTATCTGGAAATCCCCAAGTACCGAGCATTCTGCATACCAGGGTCCCGTACCTGTACTATGTTTAGCAGGTTTACATTTCCGTTAAAAAACCTCATCACTGCACCATTTTACTTGAACATGCACTTGAATTGTGATTCTCACATTTTAGGCTTTATTCTCTACTTTTTTGGGTTACTAAAGCAACATGGTAGGTGGAGTCCCTAAAACCAACCTATAAACCATTGCCTTACTTGTAAAAAAATATTTCCAAATAATGTGTAAATCAATGTCAATATAGTCTTTTATTATTTCAGCTGGCTTGGTATTTGTGAGTTCTTCAACCTAACATTTTTTCTTTTCTGCTGAGTCACTGACAGATTTTGCCTGTGCGGATTGGCCAATTCCAGCATGAGTCACTACTGACACACAGCATGCTTTAATTCTTTGCAGTGGGAAAATGTTAGGTTGAGAAAGCACAATAAACCATTTATCTCTTATAATTCCATTTTGCCTTTGAGAAGCAGATTATCTGGAACCATACTCATAACTCTAATATGCGTCCGGCTAATATGCTTCATTAACTTCAGAAATTTGATTAATTGGGCCTGATATTGTCTGTCTATTGTCCATTGTCTACCTATCCATCCATTGTCTATCTATCCATCTATCCATCCATTGTCTATCCATCCATCCATTGTCTATCTATCCATCCATTGTCTATCTATCTATCCATCCATCAATGTCTATCTGTCCATCCATTGTCTATCTATCCATTCATTGTCTATCTACCCATCTATCCATCTATCAATTATCTATCCATCCATCCATTGTCTATCTATCTATCCATCCATCCATTGTCTATCTATCTATCCATCCATCCATTGTCTATCTATCTATCCATACATCCATTGTCTTATTTATCTATCCATCTATCAATTGTCTATCTATCCATCCATCCATTGTCTTATTTATCTATCCATCCATCCATTGTCTATCTATCTATGCAGTCCATTGGGGAGATACTGCAGTGATGCATTCCCACTGTGATACCTGCTGCTGCGTGTGCATAATAATGAACTGCCCAGCTAATATGCTTCGTTTACTTCAGAAATGTGATTAATTGGGCCTGACATGGGGCAGACATTGCTGCTGAAGCTGATGGATGGGCGAGTTATTGAGCATTTAGACAGTGACTGTATCAGCTGCAGTCAGAGAGGGACAAATTGATATAGTGTATGGGAGGATAAATATTTCCTTGTCATTATTTGTACGGTAACAGAATCATAAATGATATTGTCCTTGTCTCACGCTGCGCCAGGCCTGGAGCTAGAAAAATGGCAGAGGAAAAACACTTTGAAATGAATGGCTGATTAATGTGGGCTCTATAGCTTTAGTTGAACTACATCTTCAGGCACCTTAAAGGGGTGGTTCACCTTCAGTTTAACTATTAGTATGTTGTAGAATCAATTCTAAGAAACTTTTCAATTGGTTTTCATTATTTATTTTTTATCGTTTTTTAATTATTTGCCTTTTTCTTCTGACTCTTTCCAGCTTTCAAATGGGGTCAGTGATCCCATCTAAAAACAACTGCTCTGTAAGGCTACAACTGTATTGTTATTGCTACTTTTTATTCCTCATCTTTCTATTCAGGCCTCTCCTATTCATATTCCAGTCTCTTATTCAAATCAATACATGGTTGCTAGGGCAGTTTGGACCCTAGCAACTAGATTGCTGAAATTGGAAACTGGAGAGCTGCTGAATAAAAAACTAAATAAAGCTGGCCATAGATGTGGAGATTTTTAAAAGATCAGATCCTGATCGTGAGACCACGATCTTCTCGGAACGCTCGTACGATCGTACGAATTGACCATCAACTAAAAAGACCAATTTGGCAGGAAAACAAAGGGGAGCTGCCTGCTTGGCCCTGCAGACATAGATAGATTGCACTGGGATCGACAAAATTTTTTTGACCTGGCCGATCAATTTCTCGACAGATGTCGGCCGAAAAATCGTAAGCTGTACGATCGTTCGAATACCACTAACCGCACGATAATTTCGAAGGATTGGTCGGACTTCCCTAAAATCGGTCGTTCGGACAGAATAATCGTCGCGTCTATGGGGAGCTTAACTCAAAAAACAGATGATAAAAAGTGAGACCCAATTGCAAATTATCTCAGAATATCCCGCTCTACATCATACTAAAAGTTAATTTAAAGGTGAACAACCCCTTTAAGCTGTCACAGGGGTTTCTGGGTAATATCCAATGCATTGGCATGCAGCTGTTGTTGACCTAACAATCAATGAAATAAATAATATATACGCTCCAAAACCCCTAATATCCCCATTTAGAAATATTAATCTGGCCAGATCCCAGTCTCCTCTCCAAAACCTTCCAGTTGTGGTTTATAATTTAGAACAGACTTAGTATCACAGTCACAGCCTCCATGTATTAATATTGTCATTTATTCTGCGGTGCTTAACAGAGATTGTACATCTTTCACCAGTCCCTGCCCCAGTGAAGCTTACAATCTAATCTCATTCATGCATACAGTGGGACAGTTTTTTTTAGCAATATCACCTGAAGCTTTGCCAAAAATGTTCAGCCTATGGTCAATCAGCCTAGAGCCAATGCAAGGGCTGCCATCAGGAATTATTATTACTAGAAAGTTAACAGGGTTCTTCCCCACTGCCCCAATTATTAACCCATTGTACACCTCAGAGAAAGGTTCTGCCAACAAGTACAAGAGAATAAAATGGCCCTTGTATGCATCACCACGACCCCAAACCACCCAAGTAATGCCCCATTTATGCCCAAACCACACCTATTATTCACCCAAGCCCCGCCCACTCACCCCATTAGCCCCAGTATTCAGTGATGGATACACCTTTTCTGCAGAATATGTTGGCACTTTATAAATCCATGTTAGTAATAATAATACTGAATCTCTATTCAGTGCACGACTATATCCAGTCTCAGCCCATTCCCACCCCTGGGACACAATTATGGATGAGCCCATGTTGCGCTTATGATCTCTGGATTCTGTTCCGGTAGGATTTCACAAACTCAGGCCTTGAAATTCTCAGTCATTTCTTACTTTAAAACCAAGTCTCTGTTTAACTGATGTCTTGATGGAACAGTGTCTTCTGCTGCCAGAGATTCCACCAGGGACTATTTAGCCATGAGCAGCTCTGTCAAAAGCTTCTCTCTGCTTATTAATTGCTGCTGTTCATTAATGTTTGTTTAAGGTTTGTTGGATGAAACTGTCGCATAGAAAACTCATGCAGCGAATTTCCTTTCAAATTAGGACAAAGAGGCGTCAGTCTGCGGCCGTCTAGATAAATCCATCAGCAAATTAAATGTGACATCAAATCAAAGGAAAATGGTTTTGGTGCACGTGTAGCCCATGTTAGTTGTCTCTGCGCAGGAAAATAGTGGCATAAATATAGCATTAAATAGCGCACCCATAGCTGAATATGATAGACAGATAGAGTTAGATAGATAGATAGATAGATAGATAGATAGATAGATAGATAGATAGATAGATAGATAGATAGATAAATAGACAGATAGATAGATAGACAATGGATGGATAGATAGACAGACAGACAGATGATGGATAGATAGATAGATAATATATAGATAAACAATGGATGGATAAATAGATGATAGATAGATAGATAGATAGATAGATAGATAGATAGATAGATAGATAGATAGATAGATAGATAGATAGATAGATAGATAAACAATGGATGGAAGATAGACAGACAGACAGATAGATGATGGATAGATAGATGATATATAGATAAACAATGGATGGATAAATAGATGATAGATAGATAGATAGATAGATAGATAGATAGATAGATAGATAAACAATGGATGGATGGATATATAGATAGATGATAGCTAGTCAGATGATGGATACAGGTAGATGATACATAATAGATAGATAATGGGTGAATTGATAGATAGATAGATAGATAGATAGATAGATAGATAGATAGATAGATAGATAGATAGATAGATAGATAGATAGACAATGAGTGGATAGATAGATGATAGATAGACAGAAGATGGATACAGATAGATGAATGGATAGATATATAGATAGACAATGGATGGATGGATGGATGGATGGATAGATAAAAGAGAAAGATAAAAAGATATATGGGTGGATGAATAGATGATGATTCATTTCCTGAGAATGGAGCCTGACATTACTATCCCACATTGTGAAGTTCTTAATGGACTCTTACTGGAATGACTGATGAGTCAGCGTTTCATTGGCCTATTTGAAGGGCCAAGACCATGACAACTCCAACAGGCATCTAATAATTTGCCAGCAAATCTCCTTAGTGTGGTGACCCAATTAAGCTGTGGATGTTGTTCAATTCTAATGAGTCTGAGTGGACTCTACGTGATCTTGGCCATGTTATTAGATCACCCCCAACTGGGTGGCCAAAGGTTTGCAGTAGTGGCAACCTCCCCAAATGAGCAGATCTTCATGCATTTGCCCATACTATCATCATTGTATCCATTCTTCTTGTGAAATATCCAGTTGGGCTGCCTTCATTCATCTTCAGTAGCATTAGGCCTTATACATGGCCCTATGTATATACTTCTTTACTTTTGTGGTTACCCAGTGGTAGAAGATTGTCAGACTGGGCCCCCTTCCAAAAAATATGTCCAGACTCCCACCCCATCGGAGAAAGCAAGAGATGGAGTCATGGGAAGAACCTCATATACTTGTTCTTGTGATGTTCGCCTTGAGCTGCAGAAAGACGGATATCACTGCCTTTGCTATTTAATCACATCCAAGTTAAATGTTACCAGAATGAAAGGAAAATATTTGATTGTAGAATATTTTATAATCACAGAGGTAAATGTCAAATGGCAGCTCTATACAGGGGTGAATCGTGAGTGCGGCTCAATATCCACTGTTCCTCATGTTCCCTCATTGTTGACTTGTGCCTGGAACTCCATTAGCACAGTGGGAATAGGTGGGGGCTCTTAGAAAAGCTGCTCAAATTCCATTTCTTAAATCAGAACTTCTGTACTATTGATGCTGCCCCCGACCTGCTCCAACACAAAGAAACTAAGAAGTACAGGGACAGTATCCACTAGGTGGCCTCAGGGTGGCATGTGCCCCTCACTATCTCCTTATCACCTCCCACTGGAGTCCTATTGTGTTTATCATGTCATTACAACAAGCCGCCAAGAGGGGTGTGGCCTGATGATCACATGTTGTCTGTGACCAAGAAACCTGCAAATAGTTGGAATCCAAAGAAACTCTAAATCTAATCTATAACCCGTCAATGGGGCAAATTCACTAACCTCCGAAGATTCGCCAGCGAAGACTTCGCTCACAGCGCAACACTTCGCAAGGCGTAGATTCGCCAGGACAACGCTAATTCACTAAAATCCGAAGTTGTGTCCAGGGCGCTGAACGCTGGCAAAGTTGCTTAGCATTGCCTAATTTGCATACGGCGGGAAGTTAAAGTTGAATGGACGTATATGTTGCAGCAAATACATTACACTAGGGAAGCTTAATAAAATAAAATAAAGTTGTTATATTGCCCTACACATGAGCCCAGTGTATATTTTATGTGCCATATGTTAGGAAATGTAGGGAGGAAGCCCTTATATTTTTCTAATAAAATGCTCTTTTGCAGCCTATCACCCTGAAAAAGGAAAAGTTGCCAGCGTTTTTTGGGACATAGAAAAATTTTCAACTATTTTTTGAGGAAGTCCTATCTACTCTATTGCACTTCGCCTGGTCTGAGGTGGCGAAGGCAAGTCTGGCGCAAGAGGTAACGTTCAGTAAAATCCGCATCTTTGCGTAGTTACGTCCAATCAGCCAGAGCGCAAATTCGCCAGGCGTTAGGGAGCAAAGTACCGCTATGGCAGAGGTCCCTTGGACCATTTGAAGATGTAAATAGCCATCATGATGTTCGAGTTTTTTAGGTGGGTTTTGCTCGAGAACTCAATTCAAGCATTCAAGTTTTTTTCCGCCGAAAACTCGATCAATTCGAATTCACTGATTCGAGTTTTTTAAATTCAAGTCTCTTCAATTAGAATCCATTCGAGTTCATTGCAGGTCTGAAAAAGCTCACATAGCTCTAAAATTCAACGTTTGATAAATAACGCCCTAAATGTGGGAAAACTAACATTTACCTGGGATAAACAGTGGGGTTTTTAATTCAAGTGGGCTAAAATTATTGCATAAAATGTAAGAAAACTGACTTAAAACCTGGGAAAGCTCCCATTGAAATGCATTCGTACATGAAGGGACTGTAAAAAATGTGAAATCCAAGAAAAACTAAAATCAATTTAAATCGAGGTTTGACTATCACATGGACCAAGATTTCTCATTTAGCAGTTTTATACAGGGTCCAACTGGGGTGTCAGGGTAGTGGGACTCAAAGGGCCTTCTGTATGAACTGAAGGTCCCTCCACCTAGTGCCCAACCTTTCACCACTCCCCCCCGCAGGCGTGCACTGTGATAATATCTGGCCGGTAGTGATGTGTGGGCCGGCCCGATACCCGTGGGCCGGGTGGGTTTGGCTGACCTCGCACTCCTCTGCGCGGGTGGGGGTTCAGCTCTTCTTCTGCTCTCCCCGCCCGTCACCTTCAAATTCTGACTTCCGGGTTTTTTTTTAGACTCTGCCCCTGCTCACCCCACACCTTTTGTGACATCATCTGTGGGGCAGCACGGGTCTTTAAAAGGAACCCCGAAGTCGGGCTCGGGCGGGTGGGGGAAGTCCCGACCTGCACATCACTACTGGCCGGGCAGAGGAGATGGGACGGTCATGGGATCAGGGGTGGGCCCATGAAGGCTGGGGTACATCAGGTTTTTCCCTGTGTCTCTCTGGCCAATTAGAACACTGGATTTACCTGATCCCATTACAGCATCATCAGAAAGAAAGAAATCATTAGACGACTGAAAGAAGCCATAAAACTTCCAAATTGCGGTCCTCTACCCAACCTCACTATAGAAAGAAAGGGCCACACGTTGTACTAGTTCTGTAAGCCAGTGTTTACGTAGAAACTGAAAGACAAGTGTTTTAAAATGCCGTTATTTCATATTTAAGTCAAGGAGGTGAGTGACAGAACAAGCAATCATTAGGCTTCTGTGTGCAGGTGTGAGTGGGACGAGGCCGCAGGCTGGAACATTCTGTGCCGCTCTTTGTACCTTACAATGTACAACTTGCTGAGCTCTCTGTTCCTGCTGCAGTGACTGATACAATAAAGTCTCTGTGGGATCACATGGTCTCCGTGCAACTACACTAAGAGGACTGCTGACGGGACTGTATGGGGCAACAAGCAGGGGCGTAACTATAGAGGAAGCAGACTCTGCAGCTGCAAGGGGGTCAGAAGGTATAGGGGCCCCACAAGGCCCTAATTCATATACAAGTTCAATAAATATTAGTAAAACAGGTCAACCTCTATTTTGGGGACCTGAAAAATAATTTGCTGTGGGGCCCAGTAATATATAGTTATGCCACTGTCAAATGCAGGGCTCTGCCTGTAAATTATTGCTCCCCCACCACTTTCCATTGGACTAGAAACTGCCCAGTCACCAGCAAGGCTCCTCAAAAATGTTGATAGGACAGCGCTGAGCAAGCAATGGATGCTGGGTAAGAGCACGTCCCTGTAGCAGGCTTCTAGCAGAGCGCTCTAAGCTCACAGTCTAATCGATGCGGCTGGGCCGTAGCCGTATTTGTGAAGGTCATAACGGTACTTTCCATTTAGTTAGCCCAATGATAAATCTCTGCTTCAACCCTGATCATTCAGCGTTCCCAGGGAGAGCGGAACATTTATTACAGCAGAAAACATGTTGATTCGTCGGAGAGAGCGGTTACAGTGCCAATAATCAACGCAGAACAAGTAACTACGTCCCTAAGAAAGGTCTGCAGCAGATGCACCAACTAAACACCATGATGCTAAGGGCATCTAAGCCCATCATCTCCTGATCAGGCAACAACTTGTCGAAAATACCTTTTAATCAGGAAGAAATAGAATAGGTGCATGGAAAACACTTCAAATGCAGCAATCCAGGGGGAATCACAGGAAAATGCCTCTTCTGGATCAACCATATGTAAAGTGTTTTACATGTAGCAATTCCATTTCTTCTGGATTAAATTTTTAATTTTTGGGTGCTTTTTCTTCCACAAGAGAGGTGATCTCCCATGAACAACAAACCATCCCATCAGACATTGCCCTTATAGCAAAAACCTTTATTTGAGTCAAGTCGCCCGATTACTGGCATAACTTACATGTGCCAACCCCCAGCCAAGACAATTTTAGGGCCCCTTCCATCAAGGGAATGGGCAGCAACTCAGCTCACACCTTCAGGAATCCTCTACCCCCTGTGTGTGCTTATGGGAACCCTCAACCTAAACTAACCTCAGATCTATGGTTAAGGTGTTGACCATTAGAAAGTACAAGACCTAGAGGGCTAATGTACCACCACTGATTCTTCAACTCACTGCTAAGCAGGAGAAAAAGGAAACCCAGTTTAGTTATGTTTGGGTACTCCTTACAAAGAGAAATGAGATTAGTTTGGACAGTGAGCACATTTAGGACCCCAACACTGGTGCAAGACTAGGGTAGGATCAGTAACCATGGAAAGTACCAGATCATTTATTTTTCTCCTTGAGGAACCTCTACATTGGGCTACAAGGCACAGAAGACAGAAAATGGAGAAACAGACCCATTTCAGACTGTCAAATGTACTGGATACTATCACAAGACATAGTCAACCGGTACATATTAGAGAAGTAAGTCTGGCGGAGGACTAATAAGTATGCTGATGAAACACATTTGAAAATGAAGGATGAGCAAAATGCATTAACGATACATTTCAAGGACAAGATTATGACAACTAATTTTACGTGGTGACGGCATAGAAGTTGGAAACACCTTTTGACAGATCTCAGAGAAAAAAAGAATTGTCCCGGCTTTTGTTTGTTCTGTGACTTATGGATTAGAAAGCTGGATACTGAAGGATCATTTAGAATGCTGCGGACTTTACAAGGGAACAAGAAGATCCTTAGCTTGAGCCAACCTGTCCTTCCACTTAAAGTACAAATAATAAGATTAATTGTTTCTTACTTTCTTTACTTTGTAGGACCCAATTCATTGGAAAAAAGGACAATTATGCTTGGCCAAACCAAAGGGCAAATGGGAAGAAGATGACCAATGACAAATTGTCGGGATTCAATCACAACATTCATGAAGACGCCATTGAGAAGCCTGAAGTCCCAAGCAAATGACAGTAAGTTCTGGAAACAAAATCCAGCACTATATACACACATAGATATATATATATATATATATATATGGAACCCAGCACTCCTTCTAGTATGAGAAGGTGGTTCAGAGGGGTCCCCACCAACTGCACCCTCATTGAGTTGGGAAGGGTGGGTTAGTAGTGGGTATGACAACATTCTATCCCATATAAAAGGCTGCTGAGAACTAACTAGGGAGTTTTAAGTTTATTTTGCTCCTTACCTTAAGCACGAAGCCTTCAGGACAGGCATGGTCATATTTGTACACCTTGTAGACAACCAGGAACACGACACAGGCCAGAAACGCCAGAGCAAACAGGACAAGAACTGTAACCTATAAGAAGAACAGATAAATGAGCAATATAAAAATAAATATATAAAAATATAATTATGCTAATTTCAGAATCTGATACATTTTGCATTGGGTTTTCCTCCTATGCAAGGGAAGGCCCGTCGGACGGCCCCATACACGGCTGATAAACTGCTGAGTTGGTCAATTAACGTATTTTATCAGCCTGTGAAAGTTCACCTTTAGTGATACTGGGGTCGTTTTTAAACACTAGGCAAATTTGCTCCTGGGCAGTAACTCGTAGCGACCAATCAGTGATTAGATTGTTTTACCCATCTTCAAGGAAACAATGTACAGCAATCATCTGATACTACTACCCAGGTGCAATTTTGCCCAATGTTTATGAATGAGCCCGACTGACTGTCAAGCCCCAAACCTCTTATAATCTGTGATCAAAGTGAGGGATGTGGCCATTCCCAATGAAATAGAGCAGTGTTTTCCAATATTCTCCAAGCAGTTGGCCAAGGGGTATTGCAATATGGTGGACCACTGACTTTAGCAGCAAGTCTGGTTTTAATTGGTGGGATCAAAGGTTGAGCTTGGAAAAAAAGATTCCCTGCTAGTGAATAGGAAATGTTTTAAAATACCTTGTTAATAAATAGGCTAATTTATTTTCCCCTTTAATAAACATTAACCGACATTCCATGATCATATAAAGGTTCAAGGCTGGAAGCCAAGAGCTTATACACAGGTCATGGAAACCCAAAGTGACTTCTAATATCCTTATATTTTACAATAGGGGGTACATGGTCTTTCTATAATATGAACGTTTCAGTGAGTCACGTGATACAACGTACGTCACTGCGCACTGATAATAACTGATGACATCACTAAGCACCGTTAATATGAATATCATATACTGGATATTGTGTATTGTAGGTCTATATACACACACCACGTGCTCTCTTTACTGATGTCTGATAAAAACAAATAAATGTGAGGGCAATGCAAAATCACTTTAGTTACTTCAAATAACAAAAGGCTCTTTTTCTGCTGAGTATCCGTAGCAATTCCTTCCCAACTAAACCGCTTTGGAATTGATTCATCCGATCGATAGGGGGGAAATCACTGATCAAATTATCAAGCAGTGGGACAAATCCGATGTGCCTTTTTTTCCCTACATTTTATCATTCTTTGAACATTTTTTTTCATAAGACAATAGGATATTAGCAGTGGTGTAAATAGATATTACTGGGCCCCACAGCAAATTATGTTTCAGGCCCCCAAAATGTGTAGAGGTTGACATGTTTTACAAATATTTATTAAAATTGTATATGGATTAGGGTCTCATGGGGCCCGTACACACACATATATCAGATCTCACAGATTTTTCATGAGTCATCTGTATTTATATCCCTGGCTGGGACTGCTTGGTTGGGTGGAATTGGGGCAGGCTGCTGTAAGGTGCCATAGAAAGTGACAATTTAATGGGCTGGATTGGGGCTGTGTGGGCCTCTGTGTACTAGGAATGCCAGGGCCTATTTTGAATCCTTGTCCAGTCCTGAATTGGGGCATCATCAAAAACCACTCACAGTTGCCAACAACACAAGAATCCGATCCCCTTTTAGACCATGTGCCCCACTAGGTTCTCTGCTGGTGGAAAGGTTCAGATGGAGCACTTTTGGCACACTCTGCTGCACATGCAAAAATATGTTGTGCTACATATGTATATCTTGGTGCCATGAAGAGAACAAAACATATTGTCTTGGGTATCCCATGTACTTTGAGGGTACACTTGGTTGTTTTACCTGATACCAACCATGAGCCATGAGACCAACTACTAATTAAGGGAATCCTCTAGTCAGATACAGTATGTCAGCATGGAAAAAATTCGAAATTGGCCATATGCCACTAAAAGAGGTCTCCCTTATGGATTCCTGATAGAGATTATGATCAGGCTGGAATATGGCATTGGACTGTGGATATACTCTCCCAAGGGGGTCCCCATGTCATTATATGATTGACCAAAGAACCCTGATTTGACCCTTTGTTTGGCCAACCAAACCAAAGGGAGATGCTTCTCTGATGACTTGGCCTAACAAGCAGGAGATCTTCCTGTGAATGGATATCTTTCTGTTGGCTACACACCCCTGCCAATTATTTATACAGTTAGATCAATCCTAAATCAATCCAAAACTTAGTTTTAACCCTAGACAAATTGCTATGCTTTCCCCATAATGCAATATTTTCTCCAGCATTTTGGCATAATTGCAGGTGCCATAAATGGGTTCCTAATTCACAAAATAAACACAAGCTGCACTGATTTTGGCATTTATAGGTGCAACACACAAAGCCCTGTATTTGCATATATTGCAGCACCCTATGGACTGTGCAGGGAGTTGTAAAGTCTGGTGGGTGCAGGTGTAATTGTTGGTGCAACGTCGCTGTAAGACTGTATAACAGAGATAAAGAGAAGCAAATAGCAGGACACAGAGAGCTTTGATTCTCATGTAAATGCCCGGAGCCATCCAGCAGCATTTATCTGATTCACATGGACTGACTGGTACCATATGGTGTTACTGTGAAACAGACTGAGGGCCACATACGCTGAGGGACACACTGGCAACATCTAAATCACTGGGCAGATTCAACCAGACAGGAACAACAATGGCTGTGCTCACGTCCTGGCATCTGCCTGACACTCTCTAACAAGCTGACACTCTATGTGAATCATAGGCTGTATAACCAGCTACCAAAGGCTCAGGAGAAGAGCTGACACCCCACATATCCGCATGCACCCATTTGATTGATCAGGGGGTCTGAACAGATAAAACAAGGCTGAAAGATTGATATGAGGACACAGCTCTGTGCAGTAGTAAACATGTCAGCAAATAATATCCCATAATAGTCACCGGAGGGAGGTGGTGAAGCAACTTGCAGGCAGAGAAAGCCCCCCATGTGCCACAGCCTTAATGGATAATTTAGTTCTCTGTGGATTTTATCCAAGTGAAATATTAAAACACAACACAACTTTCCTTATCACTTCCCATAGCCCTCCTATTATGTTATAATATCCAAACAGGAAGTCTAGAGGACTGGCGCTATGACATCACCAGGGGTGTGGCCAGTTGAATGAGGCCAAATATCAGTGGTTCCCAAACTGTGGGACTGAAGTAGTGGCAGGGGAGGCCGAGCCTAAAGGCTATTACTGGATGAGATCTGGATGAAAATGTATTTCATGTACAGCGCTAGATGTTCTTGGAACCATGGCTGAATGGATTTCATTTTATGGTTTAAGGGGGGGACTAACCAATGGTTAAACCTCAAAGGGGGGCTTAAACTGAAATAGTCAGACAATCACTGCCATAAATGAACCTTCCGTAAAGCCCATTACCCAGAAAGCTCCAAATTACAGGAACACCATCTCCCATCATTCAAATCATTCAAATTTTTAAAAATTATTTCCTTTTTCTCTGTAATAATAAAAAAGCAGCTTGTACTTGATCCCAACTAAGATATAATTAATCCTTATTGGAAGCAAAACCAGCCTATTGGCTTTATTTAACCCAGGATTTGGTCCGGGATTCGGTCTTTTTCAGCAGGATTCGGCCCGGCCAACCCGAATCCTAATTAGCACATGCAAATTAGGGGTAGGGAGGGAAATCACATGACTTTTTGTCGCAAAACAAGGAAGTAAAAAATGTTTCCTCTTCCCACCCCTAATTTGCATATGCAAATTCGGATTCCGTTTGGTATTCAGACAAATCTTTCGCAAAGTAGTCGGGTGTTCGGCCGAATCCAAAATAGTGGATTCGGTGCATCCTTAATTTAATGTTTAAATGATATTTTTTTAGCAGACTTAAGGTATTGAGATCTAAATGGCGGAAAGACCCCTTATCCAGGTCCGGAGCATTCAGGATCATAGGTCCCATACCTGTACTAAGTACAATTATGCAGGAATGTATCAGGGAATAATGACCTCTCCAAACTGTGGCCCTGTACATGTGGGGTATAACCATAGCCTACAACCAGTGGGGGAATTTATTAAGGATATTTTCCGAGCAATGGGGCTTATTCTGAGGCTCAGTCCTTATATCCCTCTGTGCCACCTTAAAATCCAGCAGTTTAATGAGAATGAGACCATTGCTGCTTTCAGCTCCCTCCAACCCTTCACCCCCCAAGAACCTTCACACAAAGCTCCAGGCAATACCGCCCGAAATGCAATAAAGCCGTTTAATTACAGCAAATATTTGTCTTTGTTATAGAAACATCCTTCAGGTCTCTTGAAATCAACAACAGCAGTAAAACATGATGATTCCCAATTATCCAGGGCCCAGGAGGAAGCGCCAGACGACACCCCTTTTAATTACCATATTTATGAAGCGCTATCAATTATTCATCGTCTCTCAATTTGGAGTGGGGGCAGCGAGCGGCACATACCCTGCAAGTCTCCAATGAGATGCTTTTTAATGCGGACGATAGCCCCTATGTCTCCCTGAGCCAAGGAGAGAGCCTAATGAGGGCCGGTGACCTACAGAGATGTTTATCTTGTCAATCACCATGACACACGGAAAAAAGCACCTTCTATGATGCACTGGTTACCTAGCAATACAACCTAGCAACGCAGTCTCCTCACTGAATCCCCAAGTGACAAGTGCTATGAAAAAAAAACACATTCTTAATAAGGAGAGGAGGGTGCGGGGCCATAGATTTAACACCTTATCCTCAGCACGTTGACTCTTAATATTTAATTTTTTTTTTTTTTAAAAAAAAAAAGCCACAATAGAATAAAATTGATAAAATTATATTCAGAATTCCAGGTTGAAAGAATATTAAAAATATATATGTTTGCATTTTCTTTATATAATCCTCCTGAGGGCCAGTGGGAATTCTTCTTAAAATGAGGATTACAGCATCTAATTTACACTCTGACTAATTAGACTGACTCATTAAAACATAGCTGAGAATTTGTAGGTGGGGCTGTTCTGGAAATGAGGAAAACTTTATGCAATCAGTGCCTGAAGGTACCAATGCTAATCGCTGTAGATGGAGCCCTGGCTGGAATCGAACCTAGGCTGGCAGTGCTGGGGGTTGTTGGTTCGATTCCAGCCAGGGCACCATCTGTATGTGTATTCTCCCCGTATCTGGTTGGGTTTACTGCGTGTATCCTGGATTCCTCCCACACTCAGAGGACAAAAAAGGCCAGTTACCTGGTTAATTACATTGACCACAGAGTGTGTGAATGTGACAGGGTCTTAGATTGTAAGTGTCACTCTCTAAATCACTGTGGAATATATAGGATCACTATAGTGCAACTAAATCTAATGTCCCCACAGATGACATGGTGCAGTCAACTGGCATGGATATATCAACTGCCAGTTGCAATCAAACCTAACTACTGTATATTTTTTGCACCTGCCCTTGACTGTGGGGAGTACCAAATGTATAAGCCCTACAAGGAGGGCACTTTGCATTTTATAATGATAGCTCCGAATACCTAGTAGTGCTGGTGGGTGCAATGCGTTATCAAGAACACAGTTTTATTTCCCTTCTTTGATACTCAAGGAGCCAATAGAATGAAGGTATTAACTGAGCAGTCAGCCATCAAATTGGGAAGATTTTCTCCGGTTCTTTGAAGGTCTTAGAATGTCAAACATGATCATACATGATCACGTGTGTCATTACAGTCTATGTGGCGTTAGTGGTGATGTGGGTTTCGTAGCCAAAAACAACTAGAGGGTCCCCTGACCCTGCCTTCTTTCATTGCTAGGGACCCCACATTTCTCACTTAACCCTACCCCTGCCCTAGAGGTTTCTCATGTGCAATGATTTAATTCAGAGTCAATGTGACTCCTTCCAGCTGAAATGAACTATAGCTCCCATTATCCACCTCAGGCCAGTCCGGAGCAAGGCTGAGTGGAGAGGAGGAGGAGCCTAGGAAACTATAGAAAGGATTGAGGCCCTAATTTAATAAATATTTCAATGAGGCCAATATTGATGTTAATTACAGTAGCTGGCACACGCTGACTGCCATGTTGGTATTAGTTTATATACAGTGTAATGATATGTATATATATATATATATATGTAATTGGAAAAGCTTGCATATGGGGCCAAATGAACATAGTGGTCCCACCCCCTGCCAACTCTAATTGGACAAAGATCTGCTTGTTTGATGACCTCCCCCTCTTCCATTGTACGGCCAGCTTCAGACCACTGTGTATTGGGCTCAGCCCAGACTGGACACTTCTCCATGCACAATGTACTTCTTGTTCTGTAGCATGACAGGGGTGGGACTATCCCCATGTTTAGCTGTGACTGGCAGGTGCATAAACCTATCGTTCAAAGCTGTGCGAGAGAAGAAGCCACACCCCCGACACACTACAGAGTAGAAAACACACTCTGCATGGAGACTTGTCTAAACAAAACTGCACAGCCTGGTTGTATTTTTATGCCGGAATTCGTATTTGAGATGAGCCAAGTTTATTGAAGATAGAGGGAGGGCACAGCTGCAGATATAGAGGGGGAGCAGCAGATTGCGGCCCTCCAGCAGTACAGTCCCAAAGTGCACAACAAATTGTATCATGTTCTTATGCCCCATAGAGCAAACTTGTACATAAGCACTTTATTCAGCACTTACCTTGAACCTCTCAGATACACCTTCACTGACACTGATAGTAAATTCAGCAATCTTGGGGGCCCGGAATTTGCCTTTCTTATGATCCCGCTCGTATTCGGTCTTTGTTTTAACAACCACCTATGGAAAAACAAACGGAAATAAAAGTGTGCAATAAGGCACCAATAGGAGGGAGTATACGCGGCTAGATGGAAAGTCTGCTGTTCCTTTGAACTGCAATGAAACAGCGCCATCTAGCGACAAAGTCACTGCCGAGACCCCATCCCTGTAATTCTGACTCACACAAGCAAAGACAAGAAGCAAAGTGGGCAGATAGGTGGGGTATGTGGTGAATATTTATATTGTACCCCTGCACATCTTATATTAGGTACAGCCTGCAAGGCAGTAGGGGTGGCAGCATATATTATTATTAACATGTATTAATAGAGCGCCAACATATTGCGCAGCGCTGTGTATATATAGGGACTGTAACTAGGGACAGGGTGTATAGTACGGCAATAAGGTGTCAGAGAAAGGGCTAAAACTGTAAGGTTGTGTGTATAGTAAGGTAAGTTGGCTGTTGGAGCTGTTTCTATGGGATGGTAAATATAATGAGTTAAGTTGGAGTAGGGATTTAGTTTACAAATACGGGGACTAGTGACGGGCGAATAAATGCGCTAGGCGCAAAAATTTTGAACGCGTGTTGGAAAAGTCGATTGCATCGAAACCGTCGCACGTCAACGTTATTTGGACGCCCATTGACTTTAGCGCCGGCGTCAAAATTGACACAAAACGTCAAAATTCTCGTTTCGCTAATTTTCATCGTTTCACAAATTTCGTGGGGAAATTCGAAAATTTTTCAGCGAAACGAAACAGGACAAATTCGCCCATCACTAATGGGGACGAATCTGTTGGGCAGAGCGTATAGCAAGGCAAGACGGGGTTACAGCTGTGGGATATGGGCTACAATAAGAAAAGATGGTGTGGAGGGTATTGTCTGTAACTGTGCATAGTGTGTATCATACAAAGCTACAGGGTTGTGTGAATACAGATATGGGATCCGTTATCAGAAAACCCTTTATTCAGAAAAACCCAAATTACAGAAATGATTTCCTTTTTCCCTGTAGTAATAAAACAGTAACTTGTACTTGATCCCAACTATGATCGAATTTATCCTTATTGGAAGCAAAACCAGCCCATTGGGTTTATTTAATGTTTACATGATTTTTTCAGTAGACTTAAGGTAGGAAGATCCTAATTTCGTAAAGATCCTTTATCTAGAAATCCCCAGATCCCGAGAATTCTGGGTAACAGGTCCCATGCCTATAATAAGTAGAATCTATATAGTAAGGCAAAATGGTATCAGCAACACTTCACGTTATGAATGTCTAACCGGCAATGTTAACTGAAATTCCTAACAGCCTATGTAGCCAGGGTTACAGGGCACCCAGATCTGATAAAGGGGAGTCAACTGGGTGCCAATTACCTGTGGTGGGGTGTCCAAACAGGCCTGATAGATTCCTGGGCAGCCAGAAACATAAGTGTCCAGTGGATTCACCATGTTCAATATAACAATGATACTGAATAAATGATTCCAATGTCGTTGTTCTGTAATGCCAAACATGGCCACTGGGGGCAGGGCTGCTCTTGAACGGGGTGGGGGAGGAGGGATACAGGGGTGACCACCATGGGCCTCAAGTCTTTGTTTTAGTGAGAAAAAGTATAGACGTTCCCCCATATTTTTATATAAGGACTTTCCAACTGTTATTAAAGGGGAACTATCATGAAAATGAAAATATAAGCTTCATCATAAATACAATCAATCCATTAAATAGTCTGCATTGTTTCTGCAATAATCAAGTTTATATTCACTATCCCTCTCTCAGCATCTGTTCATTCTGTCTTCATGCAGCAGTTGGGTGTCAGATGAATAATCCAATATATCTTATAGGGGGGCTCCTTTCCTAGCAGATGTGTTAGAGCTCATTCAAATAACTGATTCCAGTACAAACAAAATAACTGCCTTTTGCACAAATTCTGCATGTAAAGAGACACAATGTCTGGTGATTTTAGTAGAGTGATCTCTAATACATCTTCTAGGCAAAAGGAGCCCCCCTACAAGATATATTGGGTCTAACTGTCAATGAATATCTGACACCCAACTGCTGCATGAAGACAGAATGAAAAGAAACAGATGATGAGAATAGTGAAGATAAACTTGATGATTTCACAAACAGTGCAGAATATTTAATTGATTGTATTTAGAAAGTTTCTTATTTCACTATGCTGAAGTTTATATAAAATTTTCATTTTCGCGATAGTTGCCCTTTAAACTACAACTCCCAGTCACATGGAACTGGGAGTTGTAACTTAACAACAGCTATAGAGCTGCAGGTTGTAGTTAAACTGATGTGGCCGCAAGCAGGGAATTGGGCTCTGTGACCCACCAATAGTGATGGGCGAATTTGTCCCATTTCGCTGAAAAATTTGAGAACTCTCTGCGAAAATGGGCAAAAATTTGGGAAACGCAAATTTTCATGTACGCGTCAATTCTGACTCTTGCAAGTCAATGGGTGTCCAAATAATGTTGCAGCGCAACGGTTTTGACGTGTGTGACTTTTCCAATGCGCGTCCAAAATATTTTGACGCTGATGAATTTTCACTGCAGTTTTGCTAATTTATTCGCCGGCAGCGAAATACGGAAATACGCCACATTTATTCGCCCATCACTACCTACCAAGACTAAAGAAAGGACAAATAACCTACACTCATATCTTTTACTGAATATTTATTGCTGATTCAAGGGAAACTACACCTAATTTAGAAACAAATGTCTGATGGCATGTGCACAGGGTTTTGGAGAAAGCATGGCCCATTGATTCCATCACCCAGTGCTTGGATGTAATGAGGCCTAAAAGCCGATAATATCTGACAGCGCATTGACCGGAGCCCTCCAATCCCCATTTGCCAAAGTCAAACATATTCCGTGCAGGTTTACATGTGTAATTATGGCTGCCTCCTCTCCACCAGGGAACAGTCAGCAAATATATTTCATTTGTTTCTTCCCTTACAGACAATACTGCGTATACATGGGAGCTGCTATACTGTTGCCCTGGCCCAGGCTTTCTTCATAGACATCAGCAGAATGGTGAAATCTATTAATGAAGGGGCATTACACTGATAGCTGTGAATAATGTCCTGATGGATCAAGCAATATGGCAGCCCCCACATGTAAACATAAATGCACGCAAAGAATAATTGTTCTGCGCAGACAATAAACAAATCTTTCATCATTTTCTGCCTAAAGTATAAATGAATTCAGCAGAGAATACCATAACATAATTTCTCAAATATATGAGAAATCTACACAATGACGCTGAATTATCTAATTAAAGGAACAGGCTGCCCTTCCAGGCACTGTGCTATAATACTGCAATGCCTGCCGGCTGCCAATGGGTTAAAGTGCACTTTCTTTTGTTAAATATGGCTGCTGAGGCAGTGGATCTGGGCACGTTTTATAGATGACAAGTCCATATGGCACAGAGAGAGGTGGGCTGCAGATCCTCTAGATACGGCTTTGGAGGTCATTTCTATATCACAGGTTCCTCATGTTCCTGCAGATAACTGGGTGCTACTGATATGTGCACTGATTTATCTGCCATCAACAAAGGTAATTGTCAAAATGACTGATCTCCCCCTCTGAGCCGCCCCTGGGAATATCCATGGTTACTGCCCCGCTGGGGATTCTCATGGACCGTTGATTCTGACACCAACCCGGATGCCTTTCCCTGCCTGGATACTGTACTTACCTTGTCTGGAGGTGGGAACTGCAGCTGGTTGACATCTAAAGGGGTCATCAATGGGATTGTATCAAATCCATCCTCACAGATTGGAGGCTTTGCTCCTTTCTCGCTGAAATTATTCCCCAGTTTCACCATCTTTTCTCAACACAATGAGCCTCCCTGCAGAGAAAATATACAGAATGTGATCAGGAGACCCCCCTCCACAGCAACACCCCCTCCCACCCCAGTCAGTCAGGCAACAGGAATGTGCAAATGAATGGCAATAACCAGGTGCTCCAAACAAAAGAGGTGCAGCATCAGCCCCAATGGCAGGGATAGAGCCTGGTACCCCATAATCAAAGCTCTTTTGGAGGGGGGGGTAAGGAGCCACCATCCCTCACCCACTTACAGCATCAGGAAATGATTCAACTGAAGCCCTTTAATAATTCAGAGACTGGGATCCATACTGCTCAGGCATTCCTGAAAATGAATTGTTCCAGCCTGATGAAATGATGTCACAATTCTTTATGCTGATAAATGTATGACAAAGCTTTGCGCTGGGGATGAGATACATGTATACAAAGCTGTTACACTGATAATACAATGTAGGAGCCTGCGGATTTATGCTGATGATACAATGTATGGCAAATGCTTATACTGATAATGCAATGTATGGCCCTGCTTTATGCTGATGGTACAATGTGTGACCCTGCTTTATGCTGGTGATGGTACAATGGTGCCTGAGACATGGACAAAGAATATAAGGCTGTGCTAAGCATGGAGGCAGAGGAAGGCTCACTTACCCAACAGGACAGAGAGAATGAGCTGTATGTATGGAGCTGCAGCCAGTGAATGAGGGAGGGGAGCAGCGAGAGATTTGAGAGCTGGGCTGGCAGGGGAGATGTGGGTGCGACTGATGTCTCTCCGCAGCGTCAGATCTCAGGAGGAAGCGGTGGGACGAGGCTGGAGACACAGGGTGCAGGGCTTGACACTTACACAAGGCTGAATTTGCATGGAGCCAGGGGTTTGCAGCTTGGAGGCTACAGCTACTGCTGAATCCAACACAAAGGAGCCCCCTGGAGGCCACCGCTCACTCCTCCTCCTGCTCACTCCATCCCTCCCCTCTCTCTGGTGCAAAACCATCAGCCCTCCTCCCCCTCTTATCTCTGGCACCTCTTTCTGTAATATTCTGCCTGTGAGCCCAGCACCTTCTTTTGCTTTTACAGATTTTCTCTTTACATAGTAACATAGTAAGTTAGGTTGAAAAAAGACACACGTCCATCAAGTTCAACCTAGGGTTGCCACCTAGCTGGTATTTTACCGGCCTGGCCGGTAAAAATGATGGTTGATCCCAATGTTATTAATAGGGAAAAAAGATAAATATATAGGAAGGCCGCTATTTTTTTCCAGAAAAGGTGGCAACCCTAGTTCAACCTTAAAGGAACAGTAACATCAAATGAATTTGTTTTTAAGTAATACAAATATAATGTAGTGTTGCCCTGCACTGGTAAAACTGCTGTGTTTGCTTCAGAAACACTACTATTGTTTATATAAATAAGCTGCTGTGTAGCAATGGGGGCAGACATTCAAAGGAGAAAGGTTCAGGTCACACAGCTGATAACAGATAAGCTCTGTAGTACATAATTGTGTTATCTGTTATCCACTATTTAACCTGTGCCATATAGTCTTTTTTCAATTTCCACCATTGCTACACAGCAGCTTGTTTATATAAACTATAGTAGTGTTTCTGAAGCAAACACATCAGTTTTACTAGTGCAGGGCAACACTACATGATATTTTCATTACTTTAAAACAATTAAATTTTTTGGTGTTACTGTTCCTTTAAGTCTGTATATAACCTGCCTAACTGCTAGTTGATCCACAGGAATGCAAAAAACACAATTTGAAGCCTCAATTTCCCTCAGACTGGTCCAGTTGGTCCAGTCCCTGGATCAACTTGTACTATGAGCTATCTCCCATAACCCTGTATTCCCTCACTTGCTAAACACCATCCAACCCCTTCTTAAAGCTATCTAATATATCAGCCTGTACCACTGATTCAGGGAGACAATTCCACATCTTCACAGCTCTCACTGTAAAAAACCCCTTCCAAAAAACATCCTTTGGCAACAGGAGTGTGTCTGCCAGCAGCAGGACATCGCACTATATATATATATATATATATATATATATATATATATATATATATATATCATAATTTATTTGGGGGTTTCACTGAAGTTAATGCAAATAAAACAGTGTCCCCAAAGTCCCCATAGAGAATGAAATGTCTTTTCATCAGAAGCAAATACAGCGCTGCCTTTAGGGTCTATAGAGAGACAATGGGCCCCACACATAGTCCCAAAATGGGCCTAGAAGAGTAATAAACAATAACACTTTGCATCAGTGTTGCCAAAACTCCTTGGTTTGTTGTTGAAGTACAACTCCCAGCACCCTCCCAATAGCATAGCAGCACTACAGCGCTAAGGTTTATTGCTGTGTTTGGTACTGGTCTAGTAACCCTTAGCAACCAACCAATAGGCAGCATTCACTGGTCACCTGTTTTAAAACAAGCATCAACAATCCGAGATGGGAAACTCCCGTGACAAGTTCAAAGGCCTGGATCGTTACTGCTATAGAGACTCTGAACCTTTAACCTAAATCAGTATATTCAATATATAAAATCTGACATTTCTAGCCCTATTAATTTTTAGGGTTTAGTTGTCCTTTAAAGCTGCATGTCTGCCCACCTTCTCCCACTAGCAGCACATTGTAAGAACGTCTGGGGGAGAGGTGTATTCCAGCAGCATTTTGGGGGTGTCAGATACATTTGTGTTCTCCCCTTGTTGGCAGAAAGCTATGCTGTTTCCCATACTCCTTACATCTGAGTGCTGGGAGTTGTAGTTTAGAAAGAAGGTTGATTTATGCTCTGGATCTATTGCTGGAACAATATAGAAGTGCTTGTGGTTGGGTTAAGCAGCTGCTTAAATGTGGGTGTCAGTTTTCCCTCCCTTGAACACTATTAACAATCCCAAGAACACTTTGTTAGACCGCGGATGAGCTCAATGTGCCAACCATAACGGGGGGGGGGGGGGGGCTGCGGAAATGTTCACTCTCAGAGTGTAATATCCCATGGCCGGTACTCAGAGTATTTGCTCAGATTTTGTATTAATTGGATGTTCAGGAAATGACTTTTATTGATCCCCCATTTGGTTCAGATGCTGGAAAGGTAGAGCTGAAGCCAATGATGTACGATTGATATTTAGAATAAAAGGAAAGAGCTCATTCACATAGGGGGAGCATCTGCACAGTGAGTCACCTCGATATCATCTTGGGGCCAATAATCCATCACAGGCGCACAGTTACCAATAGCAACCAATCAGATTGTTGCATTTTTATCTTCTAAAGCTGAGTGTATGTAAAGATCTGATGAGACCACTGGATCAGAGATTGGATCATATTGGGGTCCCGCTGCTCTACCTGTTCAGAAGCTCATCCTCTTAGTAGAGAAACTCTTTAGGGGTCTCAGTAAAGTTGACAGACCAGGGTCCTGCCCATACAGGGCTCCTTCAGAGAAGCAGAAGTATGTGGTCAGTTTCAGGTCATATTAGAGAAGATGAAACTATAGAGATTATTTCCATGTGCAGTGCAATGCACATGGAAAGACCTGGGCTGTCCTGCACCCGTTGATGCTGCACCTCAAATCGAATATTTGTAAGGTGAACAGGCAGAAGTGAATGAAGTGAAGTGGCGTAACTAGATGTTACTGGGCCCCACAGCAAATTAATGTTAGGGCCCCCAACATATTCAGATGTTGTTGTTAGAATTGAGGATGTTTGGGTCTCATGTGGCCCCCTATTACCTCCCAACATTTTGGAAATAAAAAGAGGGACAAAAAAATTTGCTGCACGTAGCGTGATGACATTTTTTGACCATGCCCCCTAATTACCATGTTAATTTTACAACATTTGGCAGGTTATGAGAGTTTGAACATATTTCGGTGTTTTTTTCCAGTTATGACAGTTTTGCTAATGAAGGTGAATTGCCCTTTAAGCTGTGAGTCTAAAGGTGGCCATAGACACACAGATCCTATCGTACGAATCAAGGATTTGTATGATTTTCGGATCGTGTGTGGCGTGTGCCGACATCTTTCGTCCGGGGAGATTGGTCGTTTGGTCGATCAGTCAGGTTTGATTTTGACCAGACCGATCCCGCCGGAGCCATGTTTGTTAATGGCATATTGGGGAAAGATCCGCTCGTTTGGCGATGTTGCCAAATGAGCGGATCTTTGCATCTATGGCCACCTTAACTTTTCCCAAGGGACCTAATTATCTAAATTGTTACAATTATTTTGCTTATTTCAAAATTGTTACAAAGTATCTTATTTGCACCTGTTAGCTGTTCTGGGCTCTCTGCCAAAAGCCAATTAAGTGAGAAACTTTGATTCTTTTTGTGGCTGTTCAATGCAGAGAAAGTCGGGACTTTCCAGTACAAACGAGGAATTGCTGGATCAGCTGTCAAAAGAGGGACTGCCCCTCTAAAAACAGGGCAGTTGGGAGGTATGCCCTATACATCCCAGCCCCCCCAGCAGCCGCAGGGTCTGCTTCCTCTGTAGTTACGCCCTGCCTAATTCTGCATGGGGGAATCATTAGGCGACCCCTTCTATATCTCATCCAGTCTGCAGCACTTGTTATATTCTGCCCATGGGCCAGATAATTTGGCTTCATATAAAGGGGCAGGACTCAATACGGCCCTAGAGTTCAGGAATCAGGAACATATATGTATATGAATGAAGGGCAGAAGCTGTACTAATGTGCTGAGCAGTGAGCTTGTTCTTGCCCCAGTGTTGCTGCTGCATTGCTCCATAATAACCAGAACAGAACTCCTGTAACCCAGTGGCAATCGGAAAGGTTTTATTAAAAGGTTTAATCCTGGTCTGCAGGTTTGTTTGTTATTACAGTATATCAAGTGCTCTAAATTATGTTAGCTGTGATTAAGGTTGTCTCCTTTTCTGGAAAAAAATACCAGCCTTCCTATATATTTATCTTTTTCCCTATTAATAACATTGGGATCAACCGGCATTTTTACAGGCCAGGTGGCAACCCTAGCTGTGATGCCGCTGTGGATTCTTTATATAACTTCTATATAACTGTCTGAGAGCTGATTCATGTGCTTGTGTGATTCAGATTTGAGGCACCGGCAGCCAAGAAGTTGAGCAAGCAAAGGTAACCCGGTCAGTGGTCTGTTGCTGCTTTTTGCTGAACCTGCAGAAGAATTTTACTTTTACTGCAAATTATCATGCAGCATGTGACTTTGTCTGGTGAGTGGTCAGGAATGAGGCGGAACTCCACGGTATTCTTTTTAGGTCTGGAACAGCTTGTATTTTTATCCTCTTCTTGTTTTTATTCTTTGTTTCTTTATTGAAAGCCAGAGGTGGTGCTTCTTTCACCCTTAAGTGCACAGTGCAAAAAGGGCAAAGTGCAAGGTACATCCCAGATTCCTACCAAAAGGCATGGGCTCCAGTAACGGAACTATGGGGAGGCTGGCCCGGGTGCAGACAGTGAAGCCGGGCCCCCCCACCCACCTCCGGAAGTGGTTTTCTGAGCGTTTTTTCCGGCAGGCTTGCAGGGGGGTGCGGACCCTGGTACAACTGCACCTCCTGTTCCCCCATTAGTTCCACCACTGATGGGGGCCAAAACTTCAAGAGCGCCAGGTCAAGAGGCACTAAGGGCATCAAGAGTCAATGGGCTCACCTTCACGCGAAAGCTAGGGTGAGCCCCAATCCCTGACCCCCTGGACCCCCTGGACCCCCTGGCCAAAAGGCACCGATGGGGCAAGGGTTTCCAGACACTGCAACGCCTCACGGCTAGTGAGAGTCCCTTTATCCAAGGGTTCCGCAGAAGCTTCTTCCAAGGAACCAAAACCTGGGACAGAGGACTTGCTTCACCCCGAGTTTTATGTAAAATGCAAACACAAAAACATAGATAAAAAAATTACAGCTGCTGCATTGAATCCAGCCCCTTTTAACCTCAAGTTGAACCATCTACAGGTCATTGAGCATCTTTCCCACAACAGTTAAAGTTTGGGGAAAAATGAACCACAAAAAGAGTTGTCTTCTCTGAGCATTGGTGCCTGAGTTAGGTCTATACAGGTTTTCCGGCAACACTTGCCATTTTATAATTCATGACCTTTGAGCTCAGAAACTATATGGTCACTCAGCTAATAATGACTTTGCATGTCATCTCCTGGCCAACCAATCACAATGAGTCTGCAGGCCGCACCTCCCATGATATTGCTCAGCAGATCACATTGGGCAGCTGAGGTCAACATAAAAAAAGCCTAATGCTCAGACAGCCCCAGGGAAGCAGCTGGACTCAGTGCACTGATCCTATATAAGATCATGTATCCCTACTCATTTCCCAGGGGATGGAAGACTAATGAGATAGAAGGAAATGAGAGGGATGGAAGCCCGGGGAGCATCACTGTGGGCTGCAACTCTTGGCTTTGGTTACATGGATCACTTCCGTACACTGATTAATTCCACTATTGATTCTCTGCCTGACAGGCTGCAAATTTAATGTTTTTGCTGAATTATACATGAGCAGCTTTTATTCATTCTATAAAAGTTTGCCCTGTGTATTTATTAAACAGGAAAAGTGCCATGTAGCCTTTAATCTGCAGATAAAATGCTCAGACACCTGCAAAAGTATATTTATACTTTATACATAAATATTTCCTGGTGAAGAAAATAATGGAAACATTCTCTGTGCAGTATGTAAGGGTATGCATGTAAATAAAGGATAATAATAAACATGGCCAGACAGAGATTCCTGGCATGAGGTCTAATAAAATATTGTATATAGACACTTGTCCCCATACCCTGAAAAAAAACATCTATGCCGCTAATTTAATAACAGTTGTAAAGTTTGCTCCCCATCCAGTAACCTACAACAACTAATGTCCGCAGAGCATTAAATGCTACCTGCTGTGTGGTTGCTATGGGTTACAAGACTTGAAGCCAACTCTATCAGACATACAGTGCATCAGGGATGTTGTGTGTTTCTCCTTCTCTACCAGAACTACAGCTCCCAACACTGGATTGGCAGGGACCCTCTTACTTTAAAGGGATTAGTCCCCTGTACATCAACTTTCAGTATGATGTAGAGAGGGATATTCTGAGACAATTTGCAATTGGTTTTTATTTTTTATTATTTGTCGTTTTTGACTTATTTCGTTTTTTTTATTCAGCAGCTCTCTAAATTGCAACTTCAGCAATGTGGTTACTAAGGTCCAAATAACCCTAGCAACCATGCATTGATTTGAATAAGAGTCTGGAATATGAATAGGAGAGGCCTGAATAGAAAGACGAGTAATAAAAAGTAGCAATAACAATACATTTGTAGCCTTACAGAGCATTTGTTTTTTAGATAGGGGTCGGTGACCCCCATTTGAAAGCTAGAAAGAGTCAGAAGAAAGCAAATAATTCAAAAACTAAAAAAAGAAAAAATCAAACAATTGAAAAGTTGCTTAGAATTAGCCATTTTATAACATAGTTCCTGCAAAAGTGATCAACCCCTTTAACTCACCATGGTAGCACTTTTATTTGGAGAAACATCCAGAAACGTCACGGCTGCCTCATTCCCTGAAGCTTTCTCGCTTGTTTTCATTCCCGTTACTGAATCCCTTTGAGGCTGAGAACGAGGAGGCAGAGCAATTAGCGCATCCCATAATGTGTGTTTGTAGCTCAGATATTTATTTCTGCCTTCACACGTTTAATTAGTTCTACTACTACACTGTATTGTGCTGCTGTGGGAACAGTTCCCGTATGTAACAACTTGATACAAAGAAGAATCTCAGCCTGATGGGGAACATTAGGCAAGTCTGAGAGCCGGTGAGGCTGAGAAGATGCTTCAGGCCTGAGCTTTTTATCACAGTAACAAATCAGCAGCCGATTGGATCGTTCCATTCATCTACAGGAGAACTGGCCAATCCCCTGTGCACACAATGGGACCTTCACATCTGGCATGTCCCTGGAAATGGGACTTAAAGGGATCCTGTCATCGGAAAACATGTTTTTTTCCAAACGCATCAGTTAATATCAGTTAATAGTGCTACTTCAGCAGAATTCTGCACTGAAATCCATTTCTCAAAAGAAAAACAATTTTTTTTATATTCATTTTTATAATCTGACATGGGGCTAGACATTTTGTCAGTTTCCCAGCTGCCCCCAGTCATTGGTTTAGATAGAAAACTGGCCTGAATAGAAAGATGAGTAATACAAAGTAGTAATAACAATAACATTTTAGCCTCACAAAGCAAGAGATTTTGACTGCTGGGGTCAGTGACTTCCTTTTGAAAGCTGGAAAGAGTCAGAAAACATAGGCAAATAATTTTTTTTTAAACTACAAGAGATTAAAAAATGAAGACCAATTGAAAGGTTGATAAGAACGGGACATTCTATAAACTATCTATATACTAAAAGTTAACTCAATCTATTTATATGCAAAATGCTCTGGACATGGCGTTTTCCGGATAACTAATCTTTCCGTAATAGGATCTCCATATCTTAAGTCTACTAGAAAATCATTTAAACATTAAATAAATCCAATAGGCTGGTTTTGTTTCCAATAAGGATTAATTATATCTTAGTTTGGATCAAGTACAAGCTACTGTTTTATTATTACAGAGAAAAGGCAAATCATTTATAAAAATTTGGATTATTTCATTAAAATGGAGTCTATGGGAGTCGGCCTTTCCGTACTTTGTAGCTTTCTAGATAACGGGTTTCAGGATAACGGATCCCATACCTGTACTAATCTATATGCTAAAAGTTAACTCTAAGGTGAACCACTACCGTCACAAAGGCCCCTGTATATACAGTATAAGAAACATGCCTGCTAAACTGGGAGCATTATATTTTGGCTTTCTGATTGCAATAGAGTTTTATACAGGGCACTGTGATTGGATGCTGGCTACTGCAGTCTGTATATGGCAACAAGATTATTATTGTAATCATCCTTTATTTGCATAGTGCAGAAACAATACACAGAGATCATCTTCCTATAGCAGAGGAGCTTACAATCTGTTCTCTCTATCACAGACCTGGCACAACAAATCCTGTGTGATGCTCCATTATTTATGTCCCACTCTCCAGGAACTACATCTCCCAGCATTCCCTGACAGCCAAGGGAGCAGAGTGGACAGCCTTGACATAAATATACTAGCCTAATGCCATTATCGACTCACAATCTACTATTTAGCAGAAACGGGTCTGTACTATTTATTCTGCTATAGGAATACATCCATCAAGTGTCATTTTCAGGGGTGGGAGCAGAAGCAACAAGTATGGCGTCTCCTACTTTTTGTTGTGAAAGCAATAAAAATACAGGATTTTCCTTTTTTTAAACAAGGGTATTTACTTGCTTGATAAACGTTGTATTCTAATGGCTTTGCTTCTCAACACTAATCAAGCATTTTGCCATATAAATATGGCTGTCTGGGCCCTGGAGGAGTAGAAAAAAGACCAACTTAAAGCAATATTAAAAAAGAAACCCTCTCTCTCTCTCCCAGGGCAGAACCGATGCCAATACAATATTACAATGCAATGTTACACAGAAAGGAAATTAGGTACGGAAGGGTAAATAAAAGGGAATACTTTACCTTTAATTTGTGGGGCTTACGAATAATTATGTTAAAGTTGTGCAGAGAGTAGTCACATATGCCTCTCTCAGTGAATATATTACATATGTGATGTTTAATCCTTTTTGCATGTGACGAGCCAATGAATATTCACGAGGCGTCATTGCTAGGAGGGTTCTCATAGGGTTCAGATTTGGGAAGCTAAAATGGGTGGAAAACAAGAGCAAGGTGTGAGCAGTGTAAATGAGTGAATATATACAAGTGTGAGTGTGCTGGGTATGAGCTGATAACCCTTCTAATGCTGTGGATTTTTCATCCAGGGGCCCTTGATGCTTAATCAGCACTGAGCTCCCTGTATAGATAGAAGTAATTAAAGGGGAGCCATAAATCTATATTTCTATTTGTCTAATGGGACTGTCAATATAAATCATTTACCATTTCCTAGAATGTAAGCTCTTGCGAGCAGGGCCCTCCCCCTCCTGACTGTATTCAGTTTTAAGTGTAAATCCCTTTTGCTAAATGTTTGTCTGTGTATGTTAACAGTTTGGTCTTGTATTTTTATCCCTTTACTCTGTAAAGCGCTGCGTGAAATGATGCTGCTAATATAAATAATAATAATAATTATTTCATTAGTTTGAAGCTGTTACTGACTTATATGTAGCTTTCTATTAGCCTCCATTGATAGGGCTGTCACCGGGGAAGGGGCTGGCAAGGGCCGTGTCAGGCACCTAGTCCAAGCCATTGTCACGGATATCAGAGAGAATGTTCTAAAGCCCATTTAAAAAAAAACGAAATAAATAAATATATATATATATATATATTGGTCTTGTATTTTACTATTTTACAGATTTGGACTGATCTGTGCGGATTACCTTAATAAAACAGATTCATTAAGAATGAATGACTGATGAGACAGAAATTTGAACCTACATGTTACTCAGATAAGTGATAAAAATGATTTTCTTTTGTAGCACTGTTGGGAGTTATGATACAAAGTAGCCAGGAGATGGCGCTGTAAGAGGAAGTATACTGTAAATAGTAACACAGTAAATGTATCAGTAACGTGACAAAGGGTTGGATGTAGGCCCGAAACGTTGTAATGTTGCAGATCTAAAGCCACGAGCAAATAAAGGCTTTTTAAACTAACATTGTATGGAGCTGTGTCGTGTACTGACTAAGGTGATTTACAACAGACTTACTAACCTTTCTCTCCCCAAGAGCCTTCCCTACCCCACCTCTCTACCCCACTTCCATTTTCTTCTTTTTTTTTTTTTCTCTTTTTTTGGGTATATCTCATGAAAGTTCAATGCTTGGAGCTAAAAGGACACTTGCAAAGAAGACACTAGCTTGCATCAAAATATACCTGAAATATGTTTCAACCTGCTTATTATGTTGCAATATGATATAAAAATGCAGATATCAAAACTGTATACTCATATATGATTGTCGCAGTGTATGTACCATATGTTTTTTTTTCTGTTACTTGCCTTTCTGACAATTGTATGAACATGAGAAATGCAATAAAAAAAAAATTAAATTACAAAAAAAAAGAAGTGACTGTCATAATGAATAATTCTAAATGTGTATTGTTTGGTGTTACTGGACCTTTAAACAGGAATGATACAGACTCAGGCCTTGGAGCCGTCTCATTCAGCCAGCGCTGGCATTTATTATAGCAGTAAATTTGCCGAGTGATTCTTCTAGCGGCACATAAAGATGAATACACAAACAAACAGCTGTAGGGCATGGAGCAGCGCTCTATCCATAGAGATAAAATATCCCATAACCACAAACCACTACAAAGGATTAAACAGAGCACTTTCTATTCTCGGTCATTTCTATACTGTTCCACATAAGCCATGAATGTGTTGCCTTCCTGCAATGACTTGACTGGTCTTTGAATTAAAATAATGGGAGGGGCAAAGGATTTTTTTTTTGCATTTTTGAGCAGATATTGTTTTATGAAATGACTGATAATGATTCAGTTCAGGTGCCAAATTGGGCTTTATTTTGCCCATTTAACATTGACTATGGTTGCACAGGTCCATAGAGACGTACATCTTTGTTCCTGGCTCCTCGGGGGCGGGCACTTAGCACATTGCAATTGGAAACCATCCAGAACACCAGCAGCAAAACCAGTTGGTCATTTTTTTTATTTTTTATTATTGAGCAACTTGGCCAACTATCACATTTTTGGAACCTATTAGTAAGTTGGGTTAAAAATTAGGGATACACCGAATCCAGGATTCGGCCAGGATTTTTCAGCAGGATTCGGCTGAATCATTCTGCCCGGCCGAACCAAATCCGAATTTGCATATGTAAATTAGGGGTGGGGAGGAAAATCACGTGACTTTTTGTCACAAAACAAGGAAGTAAAATATGTTTTTCCCTTCCCACCCCTAATTTGCATATGCAAAAATCTTTGCCAAATCTTTCCCGAAGGATTCAGTAAAAATGTACCAATGTGTTTATTTTTTCCTATTTTTCAGTGGTTTATAAAATATTTCATTTCATTTTCAGCATATTTGTAATTTCCACCTATTTTTAAATACAAATATTTTCTTATTTTATCCTGGACAACATTTTCAGTGAAGGTTTGGACACAACTGCTTCTTCTGTCACAAGTGAAACCCATGATCTGAAGTAAGAGGTTTTATACATGACGATTTATTTTTTCAGTCGTCTACAAAAGCTAAAGAACTTAATGAGCCTTTCTCAGTTGTACCCTTATAGAAGCCCTTAGTAGTGAGAAGCGCTAAAGAGACGTACATAAGAAAATTAATTTTAAAAACAGACAATTTGGGATAATAGCAACTCTTCAATTCTTTTAATAAAGTTGCCCTAAAACAATGAACTGTACAAATGAAGCACAGCATGCCTGCAATGAATCCAGATACAGCAAAAACATCATGCTTATTTTTAAACATTTTAATATGGGGAAACGTGCTGACGGAGCTGCCATGTGCAGTGTGGGAGTACAATGGGCCATGCCAAGTTTCCTACTGGCAGACTAAATGCACAATTGGCTCATCTCATAACTTTTCAATCAAATTTACTCATTCCATCTGAACAGATCTATCTATCTATCTATCTATCTATCTATCTATCTATCTATCTATCTATCTATCTATCTATCTATCTATCTATCTATCTATCCCTCTATATATCATCTATCTATCTATCTATCTATCTATCTATCTATCTATCTATCTATCTATCTATCTATCTATCTATCATCTATCTATCTATCATCTATCTATCAACCATCTACTTTTCTATCTATTATCTATCATCCACCTATCTAGGAGTGGCCTTAGGATAATTGGCCTAATTGGGCTCCTATGGGCGTCCCACTTCAGGGGTACAGCACAGAAAATAATTCCCCCAGAGCATAAAGTTGCCCAGCCCGCCCCCAACTCCATAGGCCCACCCCCAACCCTGATTGGTCCAGCCAACCACCCCCCAACCTTGATAGGCACAGCCTGCCCCCAACCCTGATTGACCGAACCCGCCCCATCTATCTATCTATTATCTATCTAGCATCTATCTATCTAGCATCTATCTATCTATTATCTATCTATCTATCTATCTATCTATCTATCTATCTATCTATCTATCTATCTATCATCCATCTACTTTTCTTTCTATCCATCTATCTATCATCTATCTACATCTCAGAAAATAATTCCCCCAGAGAATAAAGCTGCCCAGCCCGCCCCCAACTGCATAGGCCCACCCCCAACCCTGATTGGTCCAGCCAACCACCCCCCCAACCTTGATAGGCACAGCCTGCCCCCAACCCTGATTGACTGAACCCGCCCCTCCAATCCAAATAGGCCCAGCCAGCCCCCCCAACCCCAATTGGACCAGTCCACCATCTATGTGCCCTGTGTGCCCCTATTTCCTTTCTCTCTCGTGCCCGTAGGCCCCTATTTTCCTATATACTTGCTGTGTCAGTAGCAACACTTTGTCTAGGGGACCCTGCCAAATGGCACAACTAGCCCCTGCATTTGATATGAAGAGCCCGGTATCTATATATGTGAGACCCAGATACTGAGGGCTTTATGGTACAAGAATGAGAAAGAAAAGATGTACAAGTGATGGTCTGTACACACAGGGGTACCTGTAAGATGCAAATAAATGACATAGAATCATGAATTGTTGGGCAGGCCTAAAGAGTTAATGTGATTTCTGCAGATTTTGAATTTCAAAAATCCCTTGTAGCACCATGTGCTGGCTGTGTGCTGTATTTTGAAGATAATGTGTGTAATTTTACCCAGCAGGTTATAACAGACCTGTTAGATGTAGGAGGGAGAGAGAGCTGTAGGATTAAAATATATGCTGGCAAATAATTCCAGCCAAGAGCTTCAAATGTTTGTAAAATGTTTCCCAGAAACAGGTGTGCCCAGCCCGGGCCCTAGAGTTTGCGGGGGTTCCTTAAAGGAGGAAATTCATTGCATTCCACTGTCTTCTGTCTTTTTCTGGGAAAGGTCAAATGCTTAAAGTTCTGCAGCTCTGCAATTAGCATAGAATACAAGTTAATGCAAACGTTCAATTCTCTGGAGAAGGGACTAAACCTGGGACTTGGATTTATGGCTAATTATGTGGACTAAGAAAGGACTGCACCAGGTCAGAAATACCAACATGTCTGGGTCTGGAGAGAGATCACCCAAGGAAAGGCATATGGAATTCCTTTGATTCTACTCTACACTACAATAATTCAGCCCTAATTTATATTCAGCCTATTTGACCCACATTTTCTTGTACCTTAACTGCTGTTGTCTTGCAGATCCCCTCGTAAATGACTTTGACACATAGATTGATATTCCTCTTTGTTGGTCATTTGACCTATGAGCTGAATGTTATATATATATATATATATATATATATACTCGTGTATAAGCCGACCCGTGTATAAGCCGAGGTACCTAATTTTACCTACAAAAACTGGGAAAACTTATTGACTCGCGTATAAGCCTAGACACAACTAAGACCCTTTATGCTACCATCACTACAGCGCAAACTAAATCACTGAAAATTTGTCCCCCCCCCCAGTGGATTTATATTACAGATATTTTTCAGCTGAGACAAAATATACTTTCCACTAGCAATTATACACACATAGACACACATATACTTTACACACACACTCTTCCCACAAAATAATCACACACACATACTATACACACAAACTCCCCACACATATACTATATACACACACAAACTCTCTACCCACACCATCATTCCCCCTCGGTGATGTCGGTGGGCAGGTTCCCCACAAAGAGTAGCACCAGTGCCCATCAGTGATACCCAGTAGCACCAGGGGCTTTTAGAGAAGTCACATTATAAACCTGTGCAGCCATGGAGGCGTCCCCAGCCCACAAGTAGAATAAAAATGCTAAAAAGTGGCGTCACAAGCAAACAGATAACTAAGACATCGTATTAAGGTGCCCCCAACCTGCCTGCCTTACCCCAGTAAAGAAGTGCTGCTGATGGTCCTGCTCTAGGTCCTGCTGCTGATGGTCCTACTCTCCGCTAACCTCTGCGGTCACTGCTGGCTTCAATAAAGCGGTGTGTTTGGGTCCCAATAAAAACTACAGTACCGTGCATTTCCCAGCAGCAGCGCGCGTCATGTGCACCGCAGAGATCAGAAGCCGCTCGCAAGGCCTTTCGGGAGCTGTCAGTGGGCAGGTTCCCCACAAAGAGACGGCAGCGCTGCGTGCAGCGCTGCGTGCAGCGCTGCGTGTCTGCCTTCTACCGTATTTCATCTAATAGACCCGCGTATAAGCCGAGGTCAATTTTTTCAGCACATTTTGTGAGCTGAAAAACTCGGCTTATACACGAGTATATACGGTATATACCAGAAAACACCACAGCTTTTTATCCCTGGCAGAGTGCTAAGAGAAGGCGCAGATCAGCTGGCAGACATCTTTAACATCTCCCTGAACACCTCCACTGTTCCGAAGTGCTTCAAAACCACCACCATTGTCCCTGTGCCGAAGAAATCCCTCACTCACTCTCATCATCATGAAGTGTTTTGAGAAGCTTGTCAAGAAACACATCAAAACCCTGCTGCCACCAGCACTGGACCCCCTACAGTTCTCAAGCCGTCAAAATTGCTCAACAGAAGATGCAATAGCCACCACCCTAGATCTGGCCCTCTCTCATCTGGACAAAAAAGACACCTACGTTCGAATCTTGTTCATAGACTTCAGTCGAGCATTCAACACTATCATTCCTCAGCAATACTAAAAACCTTCTACAGAGGGACTATTGAGAGCATCCTGAGCAACTGTATCACTGTCTGGGCTGGGAACTGCACTGTCATGGAGCACAAGACCCTACAGAGGATAGTGAAGACAGCAGAGAAGATCATAGGTGTCTCTCTTCCTTCCATCACGGACATTTAGACCACTCACTGCATCCGTAAAGCCACCAGCATTGTGGCTGATCCAACACACCCCTCACACTCACTGGTCATACTCCTGCCATCTGGAAAAAGGTACCGAAGCATTAGGGCCCTCACTACCAGACTGTGTAACAGTTTCTTCCCCCAAGCCATAAGGCTCCTGAATACTCAGGGACCGGACAGATCTCTCTCACTCCATTTGACCTTATTGTATAGATACAACTCTTGCAGGAGTTGCATATTTTTGCACTTGCACTTTTTGTCTGTTGTCGGTACATCTATGTTGTGTGTAGCACCATGGTCCTAGAGGAACGTTGTTTAGTTTCACTGTGTACTGTACAAACTTATATGGATGAAATGACAATAAACTCACTCTTGACTTGACTCAGCTTGAAAAAGGAACTAAAATGTTCTGAAAGATTGCTATGATTATATTATTTAGCCAATAAAGGTATCGCCTTTATACCAATTTTGTTACTTTTTATTTCAAAAGGGTTGCCCTGTAACATTTTTACTGGCTAACAGGGTACAGCAACTTTACCTGCAAATACATGACATAGAGTAGGGGTGTCCATACTTTTTGTAACAAGGGCCAGATTTGGTGAGGTGAAAATGTGTGGGGCCGACCATTCATTAAACAAGGAATTGCGTAGCACATTAGTGAAATGTACTGCTTTTTCCTCGCTTCTGAATGCTGATCCAGATAGAGGAGGCGTTCTAATATCAAAGTAGGCATTTATTCAAGCACATATATTAATATTCCAGCAGTGGGGGTACCTCCTCCAGGCCCGGACTGGCAATCTCTCGGTTCTGGCAAATGCCAGAGGGGCTGCTGTAAGTTGCCATAGACGGTCACTATATATTGGGCTGGTGGGAGGCTGTTTGGGCTGCTGGGTGGCCTGTTTGGGCCTCTGTGTACCTGAAATGCCAGGGCCTATTTTGAATCTCAGTCCAGGCCTGACCTCCTCTATCTGGATCAGCGATCAGAAGCGAGGAAAAAGCAGTACAGTTCGAGCCGGTAGCGAAGGGACCAGGTTCTCGCGAGAGCAACAATCACAGTGGGAAGCGAGGTTGGGAGAGCTCCGCAATACCAAGCGAAAGCCCCCCATGGACGCGACGATTCTTCTTGCCGAACGACTGATTTTAGGGAAGTCCGACCAATCCTTTGAAATTATCGTGCGGTTAGTGGGATTCGAACGATCGTACATCTTACGATTTTTCAGCCGACATCTGTCAGGAAATTGATCGGCCAGGTGAAAAAATCTTTGTCGGTCCCAGTGCAATCTATCTATGTTTGCAGGGCCAAGCAGGCAGCTCCCCTTTGTTTTCCTGGCAAATTGGTCTTTTTCGTTGATGGTAAATTCGTAAGATCGTTCTGAGAAGATCGTGGTCTCACGATCAAGATCTGATCTTTTAAAAATCTCAACATCTATGGCCAGCTTAAGGTTTGCTGGATGTGAAACATTATTGAAATGATCTGCCACTTGGTCTATACTGCGGCCTGTGTGCTGAAGGTGAATGCGCCGCTCTCGCATAATTCTTAAGTTTACTGTACTGGCACGTCAGTACGTCTATTGACACCTTCAGCCCTAAAGAAGTATGTGAGAGTGGCGTGTCACTACGTTCCAGTACTTGTCTATTGCTAACACCTTCAGCACACAGGCAGCAGTATAGACCAAGTGGCAGATCATTTCACTAATGTGCCCAAATATTACTGCTATGGCTACATGATTCCTGATCGCACTGTGATTGAGGGCTGCATTATTATTAATTTCATGACGGAGGCTGAGGGCCGGTGTAAATTGGATTCTTGGCTTGGAAGAAAGTTTTGGTTGCATAAAACCAGATACACAACCCAGTAAGGCCATGTGTATGCTGCCTGCCACATACGGGCTACCAAATAGCCAATCACAGCCTTATTCGGCATCCTCAGGTAATTTTTTTTATGCTTGTGTTGCTCCCCAACTCTTTTTACAATTAAATGCGGCTTATGGGTAAAAAAGGTTGGGGACCACTGGTGTAGAGAGTGATATTCTGAGACAATTTGCAATTGGTTTTCATTTTTTATTATTTGTGTTTTTTCAGTTAGTGACAACCATTTGAAAGCTGGAAAGAGTCAGAAGCAGAAGGCAAATAATTAAAAAACGATAAAATATAAATACTGAAGACCAATTGAAAACAATTGACCATTCTATAACATACTAAAAGTTAACTTAAAGGGGAACCACCCCTTTAAATGGATGTCCAGTTGTTTGCACTCATTGTCATGCACTTGAAGCAGCAGGCTGGAGGAACAGGGAATTATGGGAAGAGCATGGCGAATGGGCAGCATCAAGCCTGTCATCTGAGTAGTGAGTATAAGACTATCTTAAAGGGGAACTCCTCCTGACTAGCAGAAGTCAGTTCTACTCCAGGTCTGTTAATCAGCTGGCTGGAGTCAGAATCAGATGTGTGTCGAGAAACAGCACCCACGAGCCTCCGTTTTACATCAGGTTCTCCCTAGGGATGTACAGTGATGTGTATAAAGTAGCACTATAATAAAATCCGTAACCAAGGCAACAGCAACTTCCTCATGCAACATTGATATACATCTGTTGCTATGGCCACTGACCATAGCAACCAGGGAGTAGTTCCAAGATGAAGGCAAACTAACTTCCAGCAAGATGTTCTGCAGCAGTGGGCACCAGAGGGAATAAGAAAGTAGGAGTTGGAGGGTGAATGGGCTAAATATAGAAGAGGGGCGGGAATAGAGTGGGGTGGGAGGGGCAAGATGTGGAGTTGCAGTTATCGTGGGAAGCTGCGATTTGGCCAATCCCCCGAATCCTTCTTAAAAGATGCGGCCAAATACTGAACCAAATCCTAATTTGCATATGCAAATTAGGGGTGGGAAGGGGAAAAGATTTTTAACTATGACAAAAAGTCACACAATTGCACTCCCTGCCGCAAATTAGGATTCGGTTCGACCGGGCAGAAGGATTCAAATCCAAATCCTGCTCAAAATGGTCTAATCCTGGCCAATCCTGACCCGAATCCTGTATTCGGTGCATCCCTAGTTTTCTCCCAGATCTGCAGTGCTTGTCCATCCCCAGAGCATGCAGTCACCTTGCTGTGCCACAATGATTTACACTGTGTCTTCAGGCTGGAATATTATCAGCTTGTGCCATCAAGATGAAATGTATTTGTATTTCTGTTACAATATCACCTAAAGGGGGTAGTAAATCCAAAAGATGGAAAAAATTGTCCTGTCTCACTGAATGACTGTTTTATGGCTGTCTTTATGGAGCTCAGTCAAGAAGCCAGCCTGTAATTTAGAAACCAAGAGAGGAGGGGGCGGGTTATACAGGGAGGCTGGGGACCCAGTGTGAGGAGTAAATAGTGTGTAAATCTGGGATGTCCATCCAGTGGAGCTGCAGTTGTGGGTGTGGGTCCTTCAGCAGTGAGTAGGTGGCACAGGTTAGACAGTTCTGCTGTATATATAGTGACAATGTCCTACAGCTGGTACATACTATTAGGGTTATGTGATAAAGGATGCTAAGTTTGCCCAGAAGCAGTAACCCATAGCAACCAATCAGCAGGTAGCATTTGCTGGTCACCTGTTTAAAAGCAAACATCTTATTGGTTGCTATGGGTTACTGCTCCTGGGTAAAATGAGTGCCTTTTATTACATGTGGGGGTATGTCTTTTGTATTAATTGCATTATTATTATTTGCTGTACAGTGCTATACAAATAAAAACATACATACATTATCATTTTATATCTTAGGGGACCTGATGGTGGGGCAAACCTGGTGCCTCTCTCCCAACTCTACAACTGGCTCTGTGTAATTAATTGTAAGTAGGGATGCACCAAATCCAGCATTCGGTTCGGGATTCGGCCTTGTTCAGCCGGATTCAGATTCGGCCGAAGAATCCTTCTGCCCGGCTGAACCAAATCCTAATTTGAGAGAGAAATCGGCGGCTCGGGTTACACAGCAGATAAGCTCTGTAGTACATAATGGTGTTATCCACTATTTATCCTGTGCCATATAGACTTTTTTCAATTTCTGCCATTGCTACACAGCAGCTTGTTTATATGGACTATAGTATCAGTTTTACCAGTGCAGGACAACACTACATGATATTTTCTTTACTGTAAAACACTTTTCATTTTTTGGTGTTACTGTTCCTTTAATCATTTTTGACATTCAGTCCTTTAATAGGTGATGCACATCATCACTGGCACCATTGCTCAGCCCACTGCCATAGGTGAAGCTTCTGCCTTGGCCTCCATTGTTCAACCATCAAAGGTTAATCATCCACATTTCCATGGAGTTGCCAATGCAGTTGGGATGTAGAAACCCCTTCCTGGATCTAGTGATTCCCAAACCACATCATTTGAAAGTACAGCAGAAACCTTTGGGAATATCAGCTACAAACTATTCCTGCTCACTAGAAGTTCCAAACAATAATTGTGCCAAAATCTTACAATTCTGGAAAGCTCATTTTACCATATTATTTTTATTATTGTGTGCACTTTGGCACATGGGTTGGAGTGATTCATTTGCTGATAGTTTAAAAGAATGTAAAGTAATTATAGATCAGAATTAATTCCTTGGAGGGGAAAAAGTTGACGTCTTGGGAGGCTTGCCTCCAGATTAATAAGAGGAATGGAAAGAAACGAATGAGCCTGCAAAATTATGTATAAGAGTTTGGAACTTTTTTCTCTTAATCTTCTCGAGTCAATGTGCGTTTTTTGTTATGGCGACTTTTTAGTCCTAATGTTTTAAAGTCGATGAGCGGTTTTTCTTATGGCGACTTTTTTGTCCTAATGTATTAGTCAATGGCCATTTTTTCTTATGGCGACTTTTTTCTTCTAATGCATTAAAGTCAATGTGCGCCTCTTCTGGCGACTTTTTTCTCCTAATGCATTAAAGTCAATGGCCATTTTTTTCTAATGTCGACTTTTTTGTCCTAATGTTTAAAAGTCAATGTGCGTTTTTTCTTAAGGCGACTTTTTTTCTTTTCAACATTTTTGTTGAGTTTTCCATAAACAAGCAAGCATGGCGACTTTTTTGTCCTAATGTATAAGTCAATGGCCATTTTTCATATGGTGACTTTTTTCTCCTAATGCATTAAAGTCAATGGCCATATTTTCTTATGGCGACTTTTTTCTCCTAATGTTTTAACGTCAACATGCGTTTTTTCCTATGGCGACTTTTTTGTCCTAATGTATTAGTCAATTGCCATTTTTTCTTATGGTGACTTTTTTCTTCTAATGCAATAAAGTCAATGGCCATTTTTAATTATGCCGACTTTTTTTCCCTAATGCATGAAAGTCAATAGACATTTTTTTTTATGCAGCCTTTTTTGTCCTAATGTATTAAAGTCAATGGGCATTTTTTCTTATGCTGACTTTTTCTCCAAATGCCTTAAAGTCAATGGGCATAACTTAAAGGTGAATTACCCCTTTAACAATTAAGCAGCTCTTATTCAGCAGAGCAAACATAAAAGCAAGAACAGGCTTGGGAAGGGTTAACTGAAGGTAGGCACATGAAGGCAGAGAGATTGTCCAAAGCACAGCACTGCAAGGGTTACTGAACACAAAATCCAGGCTAAATAGAATGATGTTGAAGGGGCCTTAGATTGTAAGCTCCACTGAGGCAGGGAATGATGTCTAAGCTGTGTAATGTGTCATTGTATCAATTCTATATAACGGAGGATGAGGAAGATCTGTCATGTTCAGAATCATCCCTTTGTTCCCATTATCACCTAACACAACGGAATCAAAGTGACTTGTGCTGAACATTTAATTAACCATTTAGGTGAGTGTGTATTTGTGCTCAATTCAGGTTAACATTCTGCCTCTCACTGCTCAAATCGTTTTGCTATTGGTGAGGATGGAGTTCATGTTACAAGTGAGTGTAAATGGGCCAGTGACTTCTAGCAGGAGTCCATAGTACAGGTATGGGACGTTATCCAGAATGCTTCCGAGCTGGGGTTTTCTGGATAGCAGATCTTTTTGTAATTTGGATTAAGTCCACTAAAAAACAATTTAAACATTAAATAACCCCAACAGGCTGGTTTTGCCTCCAATAAGGATTAATTATATCTTAGTTTGTGTCAAGTACAAGGTACTCTTTTATTATTACAGAGAAAAAAGGAAATCATTTTTAAAATATGGATTATTTGGATAAAATGGGAGTCTATGGGAGATGGCCTTTCTATAATTTCCGGATACCTGGTTTCTGGATATGGATCCCATACCTGTACTGCCAAAATTTGTGCATGCAGATATATTGCTTGTATTGCGAGTATTACCATTCAGACTGAATTAGCATTCTGACCTCTAAACACGAGCAGCTGATGAGAGTCGTTTGTCTTGGTGCAATTAGCATAATGCAAATGCCACTAATGGGAAACACAATCTTACTCAAAAGGGACATTTGCATTTTTACATGGCTTTACATTATTAGTACAATGGAGTGCTTTAGGTGCTATAAAGCTAGTTTGATCTTTTTAAGCAAGGGGAAAATACCAAATAATAATGAGCAATTCTTAATGATAGATTACTAGGTACCACCCACTTACAGCACAACCATCACTCATTTTGATCTTTAAAAAACGTATTCGTTCTCTTTTAACAAGATTTTTTTGAAGATTCCAGGAAATGTCCCAGTGGCACCACCTGCTGGTCAGTTTTCCAACTGCCAGCCAGTCAGCAGAAAAGGAGAGAGAGAATGCTGCTTAGGAAAGAAACCTCTGATCCTAAACTAAACTATACAGAATAGGTGAAGGATTAAATCCTCACACCCCTACTCATTGCCTAGGGGACAATAATATTGTCTTTTACATTTACATAATATTGTCTTTTACTACATTGTTTTAAGAGTTAGAAGCAGCAGTGCAGGTCTGAAGAACACTGCTTTCAACACCAACTGAACTTAAAAAGCCACTGTGAATATTGAATTATCATATATTGGATTTAGGCTTAGGGAATTGAGAGCAGTACCCCTTTAATTTATACACTTACCAGACACAATGCCTGTGATTAGGTTTTATATGGTTTGCCAAACCCCCAAATGTGATTTATCAGCAGAACATGTGACAGTGCTATTAAACAAGAGCGCATCTGCTACGTGTTTCTTTTATTAAATCACATATGGACAACACCTCCAGTCTGTTTTGGAGGGATAAAAAGGGTGAGATTGACAGATAAAGAGAGAGGCTGGAGACATGGGGAATGGGAGCTGTCCTACTGTATTTTCATTAATAATTCCTAAACTATCAATTACACTTGGTCTTCTCCCTGTCCCACTTTCTCACTGATACATTCACATGCAGTGGGGATATAAAGTATTGATAAACTGTATATGTATATTCAACAGAAGTGCTATTACACTTCACAGAAAGGAGGATGAGAACATTAAAGGGGTTCTTCACCTTTGAGTTAACTATTAGTATGATGTAGAGATATTCTTATATTCTGAGACAATTTACAATCGGTTTTCGTTTATTATTATTTGTGGTTTTTGAGTTGTTTAGTTTTTTTTTCCAGCAGCTCTCCAGTTTGCATGCAATTTCAGCAGTCTGCTTGCTAGGTTCCTAGCAACCATGCATTGATTTGAATAAGAGACTGGAATATGAATAGGAGAGGGACTGGGTAAAAAGACGAGAAATAAAAAGTAGCAATAACAATACATTTGTAGCCTTACAAAGCATTTACTTTTTAGGTGGGGTCAGTGACCCCCATTTGAAAGCTGGAAAGAGTCAGAAGAAAAAGTCAAATTCAAAAACTATAAACGTTGGGTGATGTTCATTTGGTACCAACAAACCAGATGACACACTCTGGTTACCTAGCAAATAATCTCTCCACTCTGGATATTGTGGGAGAATGTGTATGAAGCCCCTGGGGTGAATATGAAAGGGAGAGGTGAATTTGAGGAGAGAGTCTCATGGGGATGAATGTGATAGGGAGAGGTGAATTTGAGGAGAGTGTCTCCTGCCGGTGAATGTGAGGAGAGAGTCTCATGGGGATGAATATGAAAGGGAGAGGTGAATTTGAGGAGAGAATCTCCTCCGCACACAGATTGTTGAGCCATAATGAGGAACATTAGAGGGGTTAGTGCCTCAGTGATCAGTCAACAGAGAAGAAGGCCTAACGTAGGTGAGGACTAGACTCCCTATATTTGTCCAGGTGGGCCAACTCTCCATTTGTCAATACCACAGGGCATTTTTGGTGTAATATAACAGCAGCCCCTATGTCTGCCCTCCTCATGCTTTATAATGCATTTGTGCATTAACACCTGTTAAGCCTCATTTTTCCAAATGATGGTTCTTATACCTCAGAGTGGAAGGCGATTAAACACGTACGGTGCTCATTTATAAACACTGGGCAGATTTGCATCTAGGCAGTCACCCATAGCAACAAATCAGTGATTAGCTTTATTTTCCAGCCAGCAGCAGGTTGAACGCTGAAAGCAATTGTCTCATTGGTTGCCATGGGTTACTGCCTAGGTGCAAACTTGCCCAGTGTTTATAGATGAGCCCCACAGTGAGTTCCAATGTCTGAAGTCATGTGCTTATAACGATCTCTAGAAGATGATGAATGTTGAGTTTTCCATCTTCACATAAGTGGGGCGCATGCAAGGTGATGACAAAATTACTTCATCTGGAATTTACTTCTATTAGCATTGTTGTATCACTAATGTGACCTCTCTGTCTAAAGCTCAATGAAACAGATAGAAATAGCGCTCAAAGCAAAAAAAAAATTTTCAGATGTAAACAGGCAGAGGGTCATTTACAGATGGAAACCAGTCATTGAACCGAAAGTAAAAAAACAATTACTCACCGCTTGAGTCATCTTGCTTCACTGGCCAATTGACTAATGAATCACTGTGTGCATTTTAATTGCAAATTTGTATGAACAGGAAAACAGACCTACCTCTATCTCTCCGGTCTCTGCTACAGGTATGGGATCGGTTATCCAGAATGCTCGGGACCTGGGGTTTTTCGGATAATGGATCTTTGCATAATTTGGATCTTCATACCTTAAGTCTACTAGAAATTCATGTAAACATTAAATAAACCCAATAGGCTGGTTTTGCTTCCTATAAGGATAATTTATATCTTAGTTGGTACAAGCTACTCTTTATTACTACAGAGAAAAAGAAAATACGAAAAAGAAAATATTTTTTAAAAATATGGATTATTTGGATAAAAGGCAGTCTATGGGAGATGGCCTGTCTGTAATTTGGAGCTTTCTGGATAACGTATCCCATACTCTATATATACACAGTAGAACAATGTTTTCCATAGGAATTCTGGCCCTTTCCAAGTTGATCTATTACAAATGATACTAAAAATTTCCTAACACCACTGGGCAGAGGTAGTGAATTGAGCGGACACCGGACATGCTGGCTGTCTGTCTGTAATTTGGCTCGTAGGATGCAGTTAGGGGAGGCTTTCCTGAGACACTACTGAATTATAATCTATCCAGTACCTACCTAGACAGAAACAGAAAATCCAGAAGGGTTGCTTCAGCTCTCTAACCATGTTTCCCTATCAGGTCCTGCTAGCTGCTGATTGGTTCCTGTCCTACAGTGCAGTCCGCCAGCTCCCCTGCACAGCCTGGGAATTCAGGGAGCAGGAAGTGGAAGAAATATTAAGAGTTTTTGCAGAAATATTCAATAAATCAGCTTGAAACACTACTTTTTTTAAAAACAAAATTCTTCTATATATAAATGAGTATAACGCATTGATACATATCTTATTTTTACACAAAATGTCTCCTTTAAGTAGCCACACATGAAGGCCACCAACCTTGCTGCACTACTGTGCATTTTATTAACAGGTACCAAGACAGAGGGAGGAACTAGTTATATAAATGGGCTTTGTTCTTTTTTAAACACATTATACAACCATAACTCGCCAGCCTTTCAAGAGCATTCATGGTCACACCAACAGTTAATGCACTGGAAACATGTTGTCCAAGAGTAAAATATGGCTAAGCAGCAGCATTTCAACCCATGTGGATGGCTAATAAAATTTTTAAATTTTTTATGGTCAAACCTCTCAAATTAAACTACGGAATTATTCAAATTCGGTTTGAGTTTTTTTTAAAAAAAAATTGTAATTTCATTTTCTAGATTATCATACTCTGGCCCTAAGAATTCGAATATTCGCCAAGTAAAACCTGCCAGATTGGTGTTTACGTCAATGGGAGAGGTCCAAGGATCAATTTGGAGATGTTTGCAGTCTTCCTGACAAAAACTCGAATTGGATTCTAGTTTTCGGGTGGTTTAAATTTTTTTGAGTTTTAAAAATGTGATTTTATTAATACATTTCGGCAAGTCAAATTTCGAATAAATTAGAATTTAAGGGAGTTTAAAAAAAAACTCACATGAATTCGAAATTCGACCACTGATAAATGTGCCTCTTAATGTCTATTAAAGGAGAAAGAAAGCTACTGAAGCAGTTTATTGCCAACAGATTAGCGACAATAGTACAAGCTATAACGCTATATTTATTCTGTAGAATACTTTACCATACAGCTCTAGAAGCTCTCTCTGTTTGTTTAGGATTAACAGCTACCATATTAGCTTGGTGTGACATCACTTCCTGCCTGAGTCTCTCCCTGCTCACTCATGGCTCAGATTATAACAGGGAGGGTGAAAAGGAAGGGGAAGAGAGGAGCAAACTGAGCATGCTCAAGCCCTAGCCCTGTAGATTTAAGATGAAAACAGGAAGTCTGATACAGAAGCCCATGTATACACAATAGAGGGAAAGAAATACTGTGTTTCTTTTGACAGAGGACTCAGAGCAGAATTACTTTGAGGGTTTACCGGTGTATTTATATAGACCTTTCTGATAAAGCTTACTTATATTTAGCCTTTCCTTCTCCTTTAAGTAACCAAATGTTGCATTTTCTAAAGACATTTGCATAAAAAAGATGTCATTACTGGTCCGGCTCACTTTCGTTTTGCAAAGTCTTCATAGACAAGCCCCACAGTGTCATGCTGGTGTATAAAGGGGCATCGGTGTTTTTGTAAACATTCGAGGCTGCACGGTTACCCGCGGGCTCAGCGCAGTTATCCAGAGCTACTAAGGAAGATCGGATCATGTTAGAATGCAGGTTTTCTTCGGTCATTGCGACTTCCACTTCTGCGACTTCTACTTCTGGGAATGTATAACAGTGCACATGAGGTTTGGAGCCCTGATCGTCGGTCGGTTTTTTGGCCCCATTCAGTTCATGCTGGTGCATAATGGTCGGCAGTTTGCAATACGTACTCATGGTATCACCCTCAGTTCTGGTATTTTCCACTGAATGACAAGGATCGGGTATTAAAGTAGCAGCCGTGCCCTGGGTCAGCGTTTCCATATTTTGAGATTTTTCTAAGCTTGTTGGGTTGGGCGGCTTATCTGGTGCATTCTGGTCATTCTCGGCAGTCTTACGGTGCGTCATTTTATGGTGCCTCAGGACGGCAGAACGGCTGAAGTTTTTACTGCAAATGTCACAGGTGTATGGCTTTTCTCCTGTGTGACTTCTAACGTGTCTCTGTAAATCACCAGAACCTGCAAACTTTTTACCTAGGAAATGAAAATATTTTTTAAAAAAATAAATGCAATAATGGCTAAAAAAAAAAAAAAAAAAAACGTGTAGGATTTCCTGCACACTTAACTTCACGTGGTATCTGATCATTTGGCCCACCATGTAAAGATAATATTTGCGTGGTCATTCACCTTCCACTGTACCATTTGTCTGTCTCCTCTTTATTTTCTTTATTTATTTTAACTTGCTCATGTACCTGCTGACATAAGGGCTCATTTTTAAGTGCAACCCCTCTCAGCCTGCAATATAATTTACTCCTCTTTCAGCAAAAAAGATAACAGTAGTATGTCTTTCATTTCCCAGGAGTACTGGGGTGTTTTCTGAACAAAGATTTTTAGTGAAGCAGCATTCAGTTGTATGAAATTAAATCAAATGTGAAAAACTGGCTGTGCAAAAATCTGGGTAACTTTGTCATTTTGCTCATTTGAATGCATGTAACTGCTCAATACTGATTAATGGCAACACCAAATTGATTGGATTAGCTCGGTCATTGGAAAACATGTTTTTTTCAAAACACAGCTAATAGTGCTGCTCCAGCAGAATTCTGCACTGAAATCCATTTTTCAAAAGAGCAAACAGATTTTGTTATATTCAACTTTGAAATCTGACATGGGGCTCGACATCCTGTCAATTTCCCAGCTGCCCCCAGTCATGTGACTTGTGCTCTGATAAACTTCAGTCACTCTTTATGCTGTACTGCATGGAGTGATATCACCCCCTCCCTTTTTCCCCCCAGCAACCTAACAAGAGAACAATGGGAAGGTAACGAGATAACAACTCCCTAACACAAGATAACAGCTCCCTGGAAGATCTAAGAACAGCACTCGATAGTAAAAGCCAAGTCCCACTAAGACTGATTCAGTGACATTAAGTAGGAGAAATAACAGCCTGCCAGAAAGTAATTCCATCCTAAAGTGCAGGCACAAATCACATGACTGGGGCAGCTGGGAAACGGACGATATGTCTAGCCCCATGTCAGACTTCAAAATTGAATATAAAAAAATCTGTTTGCTCTTTTGAGAAATGGATTCATTGCACAATTCTGCTGGAGCAGCACTATTAACTGATGCATTTTGGAAAAAACATGTTTTCCCATGACAGTATCCCTTTAAGCCTTGAACTTCAAAGGCAGGTGTGCCCAATCATGAGAAAGGGTATTTGAGGTGACCAATTGCAAGTTGTGCTTCTGTTTGACTCTCATTTGAAGAGTGACAGCATGGGATCCTCAAAGCAACTCTCAAAAGATCTGAAAACAAAGATTGTTCAGTATCATGGTTTAGGAGAAGGCTACAAGAAGCTATCTCAGAGGTTTAAACTGTCAGTTTTAACTGTAAGGAATGTAATCAGGAAATGGAAGGCCACAGGCACAGTTGCTGTAAAATCCAGGTCTGGCAGGCCAAGAAAAATACAGGAGTGGCATATGCAGAGGACTGTGAGAATGGTTACAGACAACCCAAAGATCACCTCCAAAGACCTGCAAGAACATCTTGCTGCAGATGGTGTATCTATACATCATTCTACAATTCAGCACAATTTGCACAAAGAACATCTGTATGGCAGGGTGATAAGAAAGAAGCCCTTTCTGCACTCACGCCACAAACAGAGTCACTTGTATGCAAAAGCTCATCTAGACAAGCCACTCATTTTGGAACAAAGTGCTTTGGACTGATGAGACAGAAATTGAGTTATTTGGTCATAAACAAAAGTGCTTTGCATGGCGGAAGAAGAACACCGCATTCCAAGAAAAACACCTGCTACCTACTGTCAAATTTGGTGGAGGTTCCATCATGCTGTGGGCTGTGTGGCTAATTCAGGGATGAATTCAACCCAATATCAACAAATTCTTCAGGATAATGTTCAAGCATCAGTCACAAAGTTTAAATTACGCAGGGGTTGGATATTCCAACAAGACAATGACCCTAAACACACTTGGAAATCTACAAAGGCATTTATGCAGAAGTACAATATTCTGGAATGGCTGTCACAGTCCCCCGACTCATGGAAAATCTATGGGATGACTTGAAGCAGACTGTCCATGCTCGGCAGCCATCAAATTTAACTGAACTGGAGAGATTTTGTATGGACGAATGGTCAAAAATACTGCCATCCAGAATCCAGTGTCCCATTACATAGTGGGAGACAATTGCCTGAGTTAATAAATGAATGTTGAATAGAAAGAAATGATCCCATAATCCTTTGATTGGACTAGTTAACAGGAAATATTTGCAACTTACCACAAGTTGAGCAGTTGTAAGGTTTCTTGCCTGTGTGACTGTTTCTGTGCTTGATGAGCTTCCGGTGCATATTGAAGGACTTGCCGCACTCATCACAGGTGTATATTTTATCTGACACATGGATTTTCTCATGTTCTTTCAAGTTACTAACATTGCTGAAACCTAGCAGCACAGAGAAATGAATGAGACAGGTCTAGAGGTCGCACCAGTTATCACTTACTGTGCTCTGAGACCAAAGGCCTTTTTCCTGTTAGTACAAGACTTATGTCAGTGACATACAGTGAAACCTCGATTTTAAGTACCCTGATTTTAAGTTTTGCAGCATTTTACATTTTTTATTTGTGGTCCTACCAATTTAGAATGCATTTCAATGGGTGCATTTCCATGATTTTAAGAAATAGTTTTCCTGGATTTTGCATCAAAATGTTGTCCTGATGTTCCCAAAAACTGCTTTTTTCCCTCTATGAATGTTATTATTTCTGAAATAAAGGTTTAAAACACTAACCAGATGTATATTTTGCCATGGTTCTGCCTGTAAATTGTCAATTCCAATTAGTCTGCCCCTTCACCGATCACTTATTGCTTTAGGTTGTGTATGTGGCTGACGGAGAGGCCTTGCACATGCCCCCTATAGTGTAACATTAACGCTGCAGGTTTAACATTTGTTATTAAAGGAAAACTATACCCCCCAAACAATGTAGGTCTCTATAAAAAGACATTGCATAAAACAGCTTATATGTAAAACACTGCTTCATGTAAATAAACCATTTTCATAATAATATACTTTTTTAGTAGTATGTGCCATTGGTTAATCATAAATAGAAAACTGCCATTTTAAAAAATAAAGGCCACCCCCTGGGATCCTAGGATTCACGGTGCACACAAACAAACCATACACGTTAGGTCACATGAGCCAATTAACAGACAGAGTTGTGTCTTTTGCTCCCACACTTCTTCCTGTTACAGTTAGAGCTGCAGTATTTCTGGTCAGGTGATCTCTGAGGCAGCACACAGACCATCACAAAATCGTGGCTCAAGGCAAGAGATGTAAAAGGACAATATTTACTTAAAGAGATACTGACACCTGAAATTAAACTTTTTTTTACATCTATTATAATATTGGCTTTGCAAGCTACTTCTAACTTTGCCATAACGTATTTGCATGATGCTTTTACATTACCTGTCTGATCCCCCATGTTCCTGTATGAGGGGGCTGCCATATTTGTGCAGCAGGAGTCCGTTAGCATTAAAAACTGTAACTAACAGGCTGAGATGGGACAGTCTGGTTGGCAAAGTCAGAGTGTCAGAGAGTCAGGCTTAGGAACTTCAACTAACAATTATATACAAAAACAAACCTCTCAGCAAAAAATGATCAACATGACCTATAGGTAACATTTAATGTACATTCATATGCTAAAATTCATTTTTTAGTGTCAGTATCACTTTAAATATATATTCCAGTTTGATAAGATTCTTTAATGTGTCAATTAATTTGATATAAACTATCTATTGCTTAAGTGTTAATTTTGGGGGTAAACTTTTCATCTAATACAGTAAACATTGTATCTCAATTAAAACAGACTCCTGTGCTTATATCCTTTCAGTACTTGAAGAAAAAGTTTCCGCGATTTTACATTTTCCCGGAGATTACGTCATTTTTTCCTGGTCCCCTGAAAAATGGGGGTTCTACTGTATGTCATAGGTGGGTGCTATTTAATGAATAAGATATTAACATGAAATAACATGAAACATATCGGCGTCATTCCCTTACATGAGGATTGCCTAATGGTACATTCAGGTTAAACTAAGGTAGCAAAAAACAGGGTACATTTATGACTAGTAATGGTCAGTTTTCCAAGGGAATATTACAAGCATTGTACGTTCTAACAATAACTGAAACAAGAAATTAAAATCCCAAACACAACAAAACATGCAATCTGAGTGAAATATGGAATAAAGTATCCCTATATCAACTATGTTGTCCGTGCTGTTACTTGAAGGGTTCAATATCCGGGGCGGATTCTTTATACTTGGGGAAGGTTGTGGTAGAATGGATTTGAGGAGTCAGTTAATCCGATCCAACTAGGATGACCCAACTCTTAGATACTTATCTGGGCAGCCCAGTCTAGTATAGATCAATTTGTAGACGAGTAAGCTCCGAATGGATTTGAGGTAGAGTCCTGCATGGAACCAATTTCTAAGACCTGGACCCGACCCAAACCCACAGCCCGCTACCCAAAACGCAACTTGCATATTTACCCACTTTGATCCGCTACCCGACCTGGACCCGCAACCTGCCGACCACCGTCAAACAGGAAGTGATGGTGCTACAAACCAGAAGTGACGTCATCAAAAGTGGGCGGAGAAACAAGTTTTGTAAAACTTTAAAATCCTCCCCTCAATCCGCAGGGTATCCGTTTTTTTTTTTTTGCGGGTAACCCGCGGGTACCTGACCCACTGCAGGACTCTAATTTGAGGGGTCAGTTAATCAGATCCAACCAGGATAACCAAAATTTGATATACTTGTCTGGGCAGCCCAGTCTAGTATAGATCAATCTGTACAGGGGTAAGGACTAAGGACTTCCAAAGGGAGCTCTTGGGAGGTTTTGGGGTGTTTCCACTTATTGTTAATAGATTTCTTGGCATATGCTAGCAGTATAGATATTGGAATTCTTTCTGCTTTTGTTGGGGCTAGATCCTGTACCTGACTGAGCAAGGTTACCTGGGGATCTAGTGAAATTGGCAGGTCCATTATTTGAGATATAAATTGTTACAGAGGACAAGAAGTGGTTCAATTTAGTACAAACCCAGACCATGTGAAAAAGGTGTGCTGGGGACTGGTGATACATGGGATACTCATCTACATATATATGGAAGATTCTATGGAGTGTATGTGGCATGATATAAGCCTTATGTGATGAAATGTGTATTTAACAGGAGCTCTTCATAATACCATGAAATAGCAACACAATTAAAGCACAAAGAAAGTGCATTACTGGATAGGCAATAAAAATTAGTACAGGTATGGGATCAATTATCTGGAGACCCCTTATTCAGAAAGCTCCATGTTACGGAAAGGCTATCTCCCATAGATTCCATTTTATCCAAATAATACAAATGAATCCTTATTGGAAGAAAACCAGTCTATTGGGTTTATTTAATGTTTACATGATTTTCAAGTAGACGAGGTATGAAGATCCAAATTACAGAATGATGAGTTATCCGGAAAACCCCAGGTCCCGTGAATTCTGGCTAACAGGTCCCTTACCTGTAACGGAAACATTTTGGCATGCCCCAGTGAATTCCCTTTCCTTGTCTTGTTAAAAGGCACCAATGCAGTGTTGTGTTGTCTGTTGAAGATGTAGATTTTACGACATCATTACCCATCACTCACCTTTAAATAGAAGCCTATGGTGCTGGAGATATATTTGCTACACACATAATATACTGCATTACGCAGTATTATTTGTCCTTTGCTGCCCTGCTACAACAATAGTGAAATTACCTCGGCCGCAGATATCACACAAGTGGGGTTTTTTGCCAGTGTGGATAACAATGTGGCGCTGAACATCAGCCGAAAATGTAAATCTGGAAAAAAATAAAAATAGTTTCTGATTTGACAAAATTGGTGCACATGTTATGATGTGTTGGATACAGAGGGCTTTATTAATTGGTGCCTGAGGCCCAAACAGATGATGTGGGGTCAATATTATATACAGTAGAACCTTCATTTTACATCTCCTAATTTAAAGTCTTACCTCATTTTACATTGTTGTTTTGTGCTCCCACCTATATATTATGGATAATACATTTCCTTGATTTTGCATTTTCCTGGACCCCCTGGAATGGAGGTTCTACTGTAAATGTAAAACGGTCTTTTATTTATGGCGCTTCAGCAGAGAGTTAACTGTTGAGTTTCCATGAAAAAGTTACTGCTGAGTTACAATGAGTCCAGCATAGGGCTTGAAATCAGAGCAAAGATGTGGGAGGGGGATAGGGCTTATTATTATTAATTATTTGTCTTGAATCTGAGTGTTAAAGGAAAACTATACCCCCAAAATGAACACTTAAGCAACAGATAGTTCATATCATATTAAGTGGCATATTAAAGAATCTCACCAAACTGGAATATATTTAAGTAAATATTGCCCTTTTACATCTCTTGCCTTGAGCCACCATTTCGTGATGGTCTGTGTGCTGTCTCAGAGATCACCTGACCAGAAATACTTCAACTTTAACTGTAACAGGAAGAAGTGTGGAAGCAAAAGACACAACTCTGTCTGTTAATTGGCTCATGTGACCTAACATGTATGGTTTGTTGGTTTGTTTGTGAGTACAGTGAATCCTACGATCCCAGGGGGCGGCCCTTATTTTTTAAAATGGCAATTTTCTATTTATGATTACCCAATGGCACATACTACTAGAAAAGTATATTATTATGAAAATGGTTTATTTACATGAAGCAGGATTTTACATATGAGCTGTTTTAAGCAATATCTTTTTATAGAGACCTACATTGTTTGGGGGGTATAGTTTTCCTTTAAACTTTCAATGTGATTTGTGAGGAGGACTAGGAGCCAATGCAGGAATTTATAAAGGGGAGCAGCTAAAGAGGGGTGATGAGAAACATGAAAGAGTCTAGCAGCTGCAGCGATAAAAATAGATATATTAAGACACATTAAAGCTGGCCATAGATGTTCATTTTACTACTTTTTATTAATCTGAATGGTTAGTTGCAGGTCGGAAGATTGTCACAGGCGATCGTTCCTCCGACACAGGCTATAAGCTGCTTGTCTATGGCCATATTAAAGGGATGCGGTCATGGGAAAAAAATATATATATATTTTTTTTCAAAACACATCAGTTAATAGTGCTACTCCAGCAGAAATCTGCACTGAAATCAGTTTATCAAAACAAAACAGATTTTTTGATATTTCATTTTGAAATCTGACATGGGGTTAGACATATTGTGAGTTTCCTAACTGCCCTCAGTCATGTGACTTGTGCTCTGATAAAATTCAGTCACTCTTTACTGCTGTACTGCAAGTTGGAGTGATATCACCCTCTCTCTTCCCCCAGGAACAAAAGACAATGGGAAGGTAACCAGATAACAGCTCCCTAACACAAGATAACAGCTGCCTGATAGATCTAAGAACAGCACTCAATAGTAAAATCCTTCCCAGAGACTATTATCCCACTGCTACTATAGGCACAATCTCTCCCTACTATACCTGCTATCCCACAGTCACACTCCCTTCCCAGAGACTATTATCCCACTGCTACTATAGGCACAATCTCTCCCTACTATACTGTACCTGCTATCCCACAGCCACAGTCCCTTCCAAGATACTATTATCCCACTGTTACTATAGGCACCATCTCTCCCTACTATACCTGCTATCCCACAGTCACACTCCCTTTCCAGAGACTATTATCCCACTGTTACTATAGGCACCATCTCTCCCTACTATACCTGTTATCTCACAGTCACACTCCCTTACCAGAGACTATTATCACACTGTTACTATAGGCACCATCTCTCCCTACTATCCCACAGTCGCAGTCCATTCCTAGAGACTATTCTCCCCACTACTATAGGCACCATCTCTCCCTACTATAACTGCTATCCCACAGCCACTTCTCAGATACTATTATCCCACTACTACTAAAGGCACCACCTCTCCTTAATATACCTTTTATCCCACAGCCACAGTCCCTTCCCAGAGACTATTATCCCGCTGTTACTATAGGCACCATCTCTCCCAACTATAACTGCTACCCCCCAGGCAAACACCCTTACCCAGCAGCCACATGCAGCCTGCACAACCAGGTAAATATGTGATTCATTATTCAAGTTTTTCCTACCTACTCTTCAGAGCACCAGTATGCGTAGGGTTCAGGTTGTACTTGTATCCCTACAAATGCTCAGTATATACTGAATATATATATATATATATATATATATATATATATATATATATATATATATATATATATATATATATATATATATATATATATATATATATATATATATATATATATATATAGAAGTAGTATGTAGACCCGCACACCAATATTTCTTTCCAATAAAGTGTTTATTTAGTACATAAATCCGACGTTTCGGCCCACATTAGGGCCTTTTTCAAGGATGAAAAAGGCCCTAATGTGGGCCGAAACGTCGGATTTATGTACTAAATAAACACTTTATTGGAAAGAAATATTGGTGTGCGGGTCTACATACTACTTCTGCATATGAAAACAATTGACCCTGCACCCGCAAACAATAACAAGAAGTCCGGTGTACAGAGTGCGGCTGCTTAATACAGTCTATATATATATATATATATATATATATATATATATATATATATATATATATATATATATATATATATATATATATATATATATATATATATATATATATATATTAATGAAAAAAAAATAAGGGCAATGCATACCTTTTGCCACAAATCTCACATATATAAGGTTTTTCACCAGTGTGCCGACGTAAATGAGTCTGAAGATTGCCAGCCTACAAAATATTAAATTAATTAATGTGACACACAACAATGAAAAGTTGTTCAATGGAAATATCCCTACTATACTTGCTATCCGACAGCCACACTCCCTTCCCAGAGACTATTATCCACTGTTACTATAGACACCATCTCTCCCTACTATACCTGCTATCCCACAGTCACACTCCCTTCCCAGAGACTATTATCCCACTGTTACTATAGGCTCCATCTCTCCCTACTATACCTGCTATCCGACAGCCACACTCCCTTTCCAGAGATTATTATCCCCACTGTTATTATAGACACCAGCTCTCCCTACTATACCTGTTATCCCACAGTCACACTCCCTTTCCAGAGACTATTATCCACTGTTACTATAGACACCATCTCTCCCTACTACACCTGCTATCCCACAGTCACACTCCCTTCCCAGAGACTATTATCCCACTGTTACTACAGGCACCATCTCTCCCTACTATACCTGCTATTCCACAGTCACACTCCCTTCCCAGAGACTATTATCCCACTGTTACTATAGACACCATCTCTCCCTACTATACCACAGTCACAGTTCCTTCTTGCATCTGCACAGACAGATACTACATCCCTTGTGTGCAGACATACAGAGCAAATTGCAGCACAAAAAGCATTCTCTTGCAGCCACATATAGCAGTAGCCTAGTAGATTTATAGTACTTAACAATTGTTTGATTTTATTGTACAATGCAGAGAAAATAATTTTACCTGTGAGAAGTGCTTCCCACAGATGCTGCATTGAAAGGGTTTCTCACCTAGAATACATGAGAAAATAGTATTAATACAAACTCAATAGAAAAAGCAACGTGTATTAAAAAACCATCCTCCTCCTAAACAGACCCATTGGGGACCCCTGATACTGCTATAACTGGGTAGGTAAATAAGGCCTTATTTGTGGTCCCCAATGTTGCAGTTCGGGATGGGGGAAGGGAGGCCTCGGGGGGGTTGGGAGGCTTTAACAATGATCTGTTCCAATTTGCCTGCAAATAAAGTATGAAAATGTATACACTGAATGGATTCACAAAATGATTTCCATCTCATTTAATTGCGAAATAACTTTATAAATATATACTCTAAGCAGTTTACAGCCTAAAATGTACATTCCCCTCTGACATATTTAACTCCTTCTCTGCCAGCGGTAAAGGTGGCTCTGGGATCAATAAACTAATGATCAATAAACTAATAAACTAACTTGTCTGAATACTTGCTGCCCGATTTCTACCAAGGTGGCCAGAAACGGTTAAGGCAATTCTTTTCGGAGATGAAATCCAGTGCGGAAAAGAAACTATAAATATTTAATAAATATTATATCCCCAATATTTTTTCTCAAGCAGTACCACTTGTTAAAAACAAGTGCATATGCAAATTAAGGGTGGAAAGGAAAATCACATGACTTTTCATCACAAAACAAGGAAGTGAAATATTTTTTCCCACTTTTTCCTTTCCCTCCCCTAATTTGCATATATGGATTCATGCAACTTCGTTTTATCAACACACACTGTAGCAGACAGCACCAACAGGAATATTTGTTTAAAAAGCCTTTATCAAGGGCTATTGTTTGGCTTGAAACGTTGTAACTGTCCTGATCACAAAGCCTAAGAAAAGCACAATAGAGGCTTTTTAAACAAATATTCCTGTTGGTGCTGTCTGCTACAGTGTGTGTTGATATTCAGTCGGTTGGAGTGGACACCGAATGACGTGCCCCTGATTACTAAATGGGAGATTGGAGTTCCTGGTGAGTGCTGGCTTAATTGTATTTTTCATGCAACTTCGTTATCAGCAAGTCGTCAGCATCAACATTTTTGAATTATTTGCATAAAATTGATCTTTTGGGGGATAGCTTTCCTGATATTGGGTACTAGATAAGACACCACCAGTACTCTAGACTTCCATTAAAGAAAAAAACCCAGTGGTCATAATTATATGTCCCATTTTTGAGCAATGAATAAAGTTGAAGATTAGCACTACTGAGGCCAGCAAATAAAACACACTACACTTCCCTGTGTATAAAAATGCAAAGAATCATTTCTTTGCACACAATAAGCAGAAATAACAGAGATATATTTTTACATGAGAAAACAGATTTTCCGTAAATGCATGCCAAACTTGTAACCAGTTTCTTCCTGCTATTAGTTTGCATCTGAACCCTTTACCTCACTATACCTGTGTGAGAACGTTTATGCTGTTCCAGATTGCTTGGGTGTCTAAAGCCCTTGCCACATATATCACAGAAGTAGTGTTTGTTGGTGGAGATTACTCCCTCAGCTGGAGCTAAAGTGTCACCGAGACTTTCAAAAATCCCACTCGCCGATTCCTTTTCCAATAAACCTCTGTCACGGGCTTCTAACACCTTTTCCCCAGAACACACAGACTCTGTTGTACTTTGCAAGGCATTCTCTGGTTGAGAAGATCCCTCGGCTGCTTTTTGTGACCGGAGCATATTTAATTTTTTTAAATGGACTGCTTTTTTTAGCTGCATCTGTTCTGGAAACTTTAGCGCTGAGTGTTCAGAGTCCGCGTTGGTGACAAACGTATGGGAGAATGCAGGCAGAGGTTCCAGAGGAAGAGGTGCTAGAGATTTGGATGGCTCCAAAATGGGTGCGGAATGATTGAAATCCCAAGACTGAGTTTCTATGGCATTGTGGTCCATGCACATGTTCGGAGCTGTGGCCTGTTCTATGCTGGGTGCTGCCGCTTGTTCTAAGTTGGTGGATGCTGCCGCTTGTTCTAAGTTGGGTGCTGCTGCTTGTTCTAAGTTGGGTCCTGCCGATTGTTCTAAGTTGGTGGATACTGCTTGTTCTAAGGTGGGTGCTGTCGCTTCTTCTAAATTGAGAGCTGCCGCTTGTTCTAAACTGGGTGCTGCTGCCTGTTCTAGGACTTTATCAGCGATTTCCTTGTAGAACAGCTTGCTATAAAAGTCTCGCAACTTATATGGCTGATTTAACTGTTTCAGCTGAATTTCTTTCATTTCATTTAAAGGAGTCAATGCAGCTTTCGATACCTCATTTAAAGGGGCAGTCTCCTTAAGGGTTTGCACCACATTGGAATGTCTCTCTTCTGTTACAATGTCCTGAAGTAACGGAGGGCTGAGCTGCTGATTTGATATAGGATTACAGTACACGCCGGGGCATGTGCTGGGGAGAGACAAAGGCCCACTGCATGGTGTAGATGAGGCCGGCTCCACGGGGTTGGCCAGTTTTAAGAAGCTGTAGCACATACTCAGCACATTTTGCACTTGAAGACACTGTGCAACGTCCAACATCACCTGTACGTTGTCGTTATTGAGTTCCAAATGAGAGGTGTACATAAAGTCGAGAATTTGTCCAATGCCACCAATGTTTTTAATGTCCAAATGAAAGACATCGTTTTTCTGGCTTGAAGCATTCTGGAACAATGATCTGTCAAAAAAAAAAAATTAAGACGGCATGGAGTTCAACGAACAGCAGTTATCATGAACAACAGTGCCTTTCTAAATCCATGTTATCTGTGGTTTAGCCAAAACCCTACCCATGTTGGCTAAAGTGTCAAAAGCACTACGCCATTCAGCATAATCCTAGATAATTATGTTTTGTAAGCTATACAGCTACACTTTCCTACTACAGATAGAAGCAAGTTTACCTAAACTGAATTTACTGAATCGTCGGTGATGGGACACAGGCATATAAACCCACCATAATATTCTGAGGTGAGAGACTAACAGAGCTCCTCAGTCATGACACATGGTTGTACAGGTATGGGATCCGTTATCCGGAAACCCATTATCCTGAAAGCTCGAATTATGGAAAGGCCGTCTCCCATAGACTATATTATAATCAAATAATCCAAATTTTTAAAAATGATTTCCTTTTTCTATGTAATAATAAAACAGTAACTTGTACTTGATCCTAAAATATAATTAATCCTTATTGGAAGCAAAACCAGCCTATTGGGTTTTATTTAACGTTTACATAATTTTCTTGTAGACTTAAGGTATGAACATCCAAATTACGGAAAGATCAGTTATCCGGAAAACCCCCTAGGTCCCGAGCTTTCTGGAGAACAGGTCCCATACCTGTAAAACGTACAATAAGCATTTTTCGCTATATATGTGAATTGTAGCGGCAAGAAAGTGAGAAAAATATTTCAAGCAATGTGCTAGGTGGGAAAATAGGTTGGGTAGAGTCTCTTTCATTCATACTCTAGCCCAGTGATCCCCAACCAGTAGCTCGTGAGCAACATGTTGCCCCCCCAACCCCTTGGATGTTGCTCAAAGCAGGTGCTTATTTTTGAATTCCAGGCTTAGATGAAACTTTTGGTTGCATAAAAAAATAGTTGTATTGGCAAATAGAGCCTCCTGTAGGCAGCCAATCACAGCCCTTCGTTGACATCCTCGGGAACTATTTTCATGCTTATGCTGCTCCCCAACCCTTCTTACATTTGAATGTGGCCAACGGGTGAAAATGTTTGGGGATCCCTGCTCTAGCCTTTAGAAGGATCCCCTAACGTGACCACAGGAAGAAGACCACAGCCCTCCATCCTGATTGTGTAAGAAGTACTGCTGGGCTGAGACTACTCTGGGGGGAATTTTTGTCAGGAGAAAAGTAGTGCACATTGTTTTCTATCAATGCTGACACACTCCTATGGCTTTTCATAGGAACGGCAAGAAAAAAATCTGATGGCACACAGGACTGCAGGAAATCTTCCAATTTTTATTTCAAAGCGGAGTGTAAATGCAACGTTTCGGGGAATAAAACCCCTTTGTCAAAGGGGTTTTATTCCCCAAAACGTTGCATTTGCACTCCGCTTTGGAAGATTTCCTGCAGTCCTGTGTGCCATCGGATTTTTTCTTGTTGTATCTTGCTGTGAGGTGGCCGAGCCTCTACACTTGTGCACCAGGCGTCTTTCATTCTGCAGGGTGTGCGAGGTCCTGCACTGTTCTGAACCATTTCATAGGAATTGCTTTATGGAAATCAGAATATAGAGCTGGTACTTACCTGAAGTACTGGCTAAATGCAGCCAAGACATTTTTATGTGCTTTAAAACGGACTCCTTTCACCACAAGCATACAGTCACAGAGCAGTCCCTGGATCCGCTGTTCATGCAGTTGCTGGAGAAGGTGGCAGCTGTGATTGGCTGCATGGTCCATACTGGAAATGGGTTGCAACTGCCCAAAGAAAAGAAAGCGGTCAGTTGGGTTGATACACTGAACCAAGATTTGCAGACTTAGCATGGCACCCAGACCTCACCCAATTTGAGCATCACAAACTGAAATTATGATCAGGCTTACATAATAATTGTGAACAAGACTGGTTTGTTCAAATGAAATCCACCATGTGTTGCTGCTCTCTTTCATAAATTAGGCCACACCAGTCTGACCAATATAATTTATGAAGAGAGGATAGGATGGAGCACACAATTCAGCAGACTTTGCTGCAAAATATTTATTAACAGGACATGTTTTGGATCTCCATGGATCCTTTTTCAAGTGTAGTGTAGTGACTCCAGAGAAGGCTTCTGTCTTTTAGAGACTTGGTATTCTCTCTGAGAACCAGGAAACTATATAATAAGAACTATGATGGCAGCATTATACAGCACAACGGTATATTTTGTTCTTGCACAATGTTTTTTTTAATGCAATATCGTGTTCTTTCACATAATGGTTACTGTTAAGGTTGCAGGTAATAATGTTAAGCTATACTTATGGAGCTTGATCACAACCATCCTATTTACAAGGAGCAATGAAATCAAGCTTTAATCATCACAGGACATAAAATGTAATAAAAAACAAATAAGTAAAGCACAGGAGTTCAGGGCGCCGACCTAGTCTGCGTTTCACTGGAATCAAAAGGAAACCTTTATTACATTTCTGAAAATAAACTAGAAAGCGACTGATGAAAAGGCACCGTATCACAGAAGACAAGGGCACATTCAAAAAGCAAAAAAAAAAAAGCAGTGAGATAAATCCATGTCATTTATAAACAAGATGGGCTTTCAAGCAAATATTGGACTAAGTTTCCTTTCCCTTCACTCTCAAAAACCCCAACATTACCATTTTCTTAATTGTACCCTCTCTATCCACCATTATTCCGGAATCATGTGTGATACACTGCTCTCCTGAGAACCATTCATACCCAGAGATGCTTAAAGGAACAGCAACATCAAAAAATTAAAGTAATAAAAATATAATTCAGTGTTGCCCTGGTAAAACTGGTGTGTTTGCTTCAGAAACACTAGTATTCTTTATATAAATAAGCTGCTGTGTAACAATGGGGGCAGCCGTTCAGGAAAAAAGGTTCAGGTTACACAGCAGATAAGCTCTGTAGAACATAATGGTGTTATCTGTTATCTACTATTTAAACTGTGCCATATAGACTTTTTTCAATTTCCACCATTGCTACACAGCAACTTATTTATATGAACTATAGTAGTGTTTTTGAAACAAACATCAGTTTTACCAGTGCAGTGCAACAGTACATTATATTTTCATTAATTTAAGACACTTTCATTTTTTTTTTTTGGAGTTACTAATCCTTTAACTGGTTGCCTATGACTGGTGTTCACACGGAGCCTGAATTCAAGGGGATCTACCAGTTTATTGCTTGAGAAGGGACTGCATTGCTGTGATCGTGCAAAAAAAAAAAAAAAAAAAATGGCAGTTTTAGAGATACACTAGAGGAGTGGAGCAATATATTGGACTTTTTTAAATGGGTAGTTCAACTTTAAAGGGGTATTTCCCCTTTACATTTACTTTTAGTATGTTATAGAATGGCTAATTCTAAGCAACGTTTGAAATGGCCTTCATTATTATTTATTTTTTTTTATAGTTTTTTGATTATTTGACTTTTTCTTTTGACTCTTTCCAGCTTTCAAATGGGGGTCACTGACCCCATCTAAAACAAATGCTCTGTAAGGCTACACATTTATTTTTATTGCTACTCTTTATTACTCATCTTTCTATCCAGGCCTTTCCTATTCATATTCCAGTCTCTTATTCAAATCCATGAATGGTTGCTAGGATAATTTGGACCCTAGCAACCAGATTGCTGAAATTGCAAACTGGAGAGCTGCTGAATAAAAAAAGCTAAATAACTCAAATAAACACAAATAATAGTAAAATGAAAACCAATTGCAAATTACCTCACAATACCCCTTTATACATCATATTAAAAGTTAATTTAAAGGTGAACAACCCCTTTAAGTTAACTTAAGTTATAGAATGGCTAATTAATTTTTTTTTTATAAATAAAAAATTGTATTATTTGATGCGTTTTGAAAAAAACTTTCTCCCATGACAGTATCCCTTTAACTTTTAGTATGTAATATAATGGCCAGTTCTAAGCAACTGGTCATCATTATTTATTTATTTGTTATCGTTTTTGAATAATTTGCTGTCTTCTTCTGACTCTTTCCAGATTTCAAATGGGGGGTCGCTGACTCCATCTAAAAAAAAAACAAATGTTCTGTAATGGTACAAATATATTGTTTTTGCTACTTTTTATTATTCCCCTTTATATTCAGGTCTCTCCTATTCATACTCTAGTCTCTTATTCAAATCAATGAATGGTTGCTAGGGCAATGTGGACCCTAGCAGCCAGACTGAAATTTTTTGCTGAAATTGCAAACTGGAGAGCTGTTGAATAAAAAGCTGGGAAGGTAACCAGATAGCAGCTCCTAACACAAGATAACAGCTGCATGGTAGATATAACAACAATAGTAAAATCCAAGTCCCACTGCGACACATTCAGTTACTTTGAGTAGGAGAAACAACAGCCTGCCAGAAAGCAGTTCCATCCTAGGGGTAAATTTAATAAGCGGTGAAAATTTGCCAGTGACAGCTTTGCAGCCATCGCAACAGTTCGTCAGGCAAAAATTCGTCAGACAGCGCTAATTTACTAAAATGCAAAGTTGAGTGCAGGGCGCCGAACACTGGCGAATCTTCGCGAGTGTTACTACGGCAACACAAGCAAACCAAATCGAAGATGCGCTAGCCTTCAAAGCTCAACTTTATTAGACGTCTACACTCAGGCTAATATGCATATGGTGGGAAATCTAAAGTTATGTTGCAGTAAATACATTATATTATTTATAATATAATTATAAATAATTATATTATATTGCCCTACACATGAGCCCACTGTATAGTTTATGTTCCATATGTTAGAAAATGTATGGGGGAACCCCGGTAACCAAAAAAAAAATTTAAAGGACGTTTGCAGGCTCACTATGAAAAAAGGAAAAGACGCCAGCGTTTATTGGACTTAAAACTTTTTCCACTAAAAAATATGATGTAAGTAAAGTAACAGAAGATTGAGGAAGATCTATACACTCCAGTGCACTTCCCTGGTCTGAGCTGGTGAAGGCAAGTCTGGCGAAGGAGGTAACGTTCAGTAAAAGCCACATCTTGCGGAGTAATGTCCATTAGACAAAGCGAACATTCTCCTGGCGATAGCGTGCGAATCACCGCTAGCGTCTGACTCATTCGCTAGCGAAATGACACCTGTAAATCGACAAAAGCCCCTGAAAACAGAAACACTGGCGAATCTTCGTTAGCGTTAGTCACTTCAACCTTTAGTAAATCTGCCCCCTAAAGTGCTGTCTCTTTTGAAATCACATGACCATGCAAAATCTTTTGTAAATGTGACCTTTAGATTGTCCAATTAAGGCAGAAGCAAGTTTTCTGTACTCTGGGACTCAGCCTACAGGTTAGGGATGAAGAATGAGTTACCCTGATGATTTATGAGGGTCACCATATAACAGGATATCCTTTCCTCTCTATACAGTGGAAGGAGCCGGTAGTAGCCATTAATACCTTATGTAAATACAGACTTGTTTCCTCGTATTAACATTGGGCACATTTACGTCAAGGCAGTACGACTGAACCCTGACAACGCTGAGTGGAAGGCGCCTCACTTACCCACTATGTTTACAGGAACTGGAACACCATGACCAAAGCAGCAGTCAAACAGCGGGTCGAGCCTTTTCGTCATTTCCGCCCTCAGATCCCGGCGCTGGGAAGCCGAGCGGAAGTGACGTATTTGTAAGTAAATAAACGGCGCAGTACAGATGATCCACTTGGGGGTGTGTGTGAGTCGTGTTAGCCGGCAGAGTGGCGCGTTGGGTTATCGTGTGACTGGGGCTGCGAGTCCGGGAAGTGGGAGGTAGGCGGAAAGTGGGTGCCTGACCCAACGGTTTCGGAATTGCAACGTTACAATGAAACTGATTATTTTAGATCTAGGGTGTGATGTGCAGCTCGCGCGTCTCCCTCTTTGCATCTCCGTTATCTTTGAAAATGGGCGTGTCATGTCCTGGGACTGGGAGCCCTCTCTGACACGTGATCACCTTCACCAACTCTAATAGCTCTGTCTAAACTAGGAATAAAAGAAAAAACAAAACTGATAGGTATTGCACAGAGTTCTCCATTGTTATCTCCATTCATTTTCTAGTTAGTGGTTATGCGATATTAACTGTTTTACACTGCAGATATCTGGCTTTTGGCTCAGCAGGGTTGCCAGGTCTAATTTTCAAAACCAGCCCAAGTCAGCTACAAAACCAGCCCAAAACTAGCAGAGAGGCACTTCAAAAGGAGCCCAAAATTGCTCAACATGTGTAGTGAAAAAAAAAGTCTTAAAAATAAATGCATATATGTGAAAAAAATACACAATTTTCGCTGTTTAGTAAATTTTGTCCATGAAGCAAAATGGGACAGATTTCCAAGTCACCAGTGACATAACTACAGAGGGGGCCCGGGAGGTAAAATGAGACCCTAATACATATACAATTTCAATAAATATCTGTAAAACAGTTCAAATTCTCTAGACATTTTGTTGGCCAGCAGATTATTTCCCCAGGTAAAACTTAGTCCCTGTGTAAAATGTATAATGAAGCAATAGAATTCTTAATGAATCAGATGAAAATTGAGCATAGGACTGGGCAGATATGGGATGACTTTGATGTAGTTGGCCAGCTTAAATATATTGCAATATATGGACAAACAATCCCTGTTTTGCTGTTTTGTTTAAAGGAGAAGGAAACCCCCAGGGTGCTAAACCCCTCCCCTGTGCTGCCCCCCTCCCTCCTCCCCCCTGGCCTACCTGTCCCCCTGGGCAAATGCCCCTAACTTTTTACTCACCCCTCTGCGCAGGTCCTGTCCACGGAGTTCGCAGTCGCCATCTTCTCCCACGCGCGTCTTCTTCCTGCTCTGACCGGCGTCTTCTGGCGCATGCGCAGTAGGAACAGGTACCGGTGCGGCTCTACTGCGCATGCGCCGAATGTCACGAAGTGAAATCGGAAAACTTCGTGACATTCGGCGCATGCGCAGTAGAGCCGCACCGGTACCTGTTACTACTGCGCATGCGCCAGAAGACGCCGGTCAGAGCAGGAAGAAGACGCGCGTGGGAGAAGATGGCGACAGCTCATGTGTAAAAACCCTGCTTCATGTAAATAAACCAGTTTCATTATAATATACTTTTTCAGTAGTATGTGCCATTGGGTAATCATAAATAGAAAATTGCCATTTTAAAAAATAAGGGCCGCCCCCTGAGATCGTAAGATTCACTGTGCACACATACAAAACACATGTAAGGTCACATGAGCCAATTAACAGACAGAGTTCTGCCTTTTGCTTCCTCACTTCTTCCTGTTACAGTTAGTGTTGTAGTATTTCTGGTCAGGTGATCTCTGAGGCAGCACAGATAGAGTCACGAAATGGTGGTTCAAGGCAAGAGATGTAAAAGGGCAATATTTATGTAAATATATATTCAAGTTTGGTAAGATTCTTTAACCCTTTAAGTGCCACAGAACGTAGAATCTACGCTCTGTGGAAAAGTAACTTGAAATGCCACAGAACGTAGATTCTACGTTCTGCAGCACTTCCGGGTTCTGGAGCGGAGGAGCGGCTGTTAGAGCCGCTCGCTCCGTTCCTCCTCGATCCCCTGCCCCTAGGCAACGAGCAGAGCAGGGGATCGAGTGGCCCCTGGGGCGCGATCGCCCAGGGGCCCCAAAGCAGCAGCAGGCACGTGTTACTTACGTGTCCTGCTGCTGCAGACTGCACCGCGCCGATCAGCTCCGCCCCCACAGCACAGGAACAGCGCGTCAGCTGTAAAAATGTATATACACTATTGTCATTTGGGGGTCTCTGTGCGCCACATAGTTTGGTATATCTATGCATATTGGGCATCAAAGTGTTCAGTAGACCCCTGGCGTTCATATTTAGGATGTTTTATGCTGATACGTTATGAAATGTGGGGCATATTATGGGGTAAAATTCAAGCTTTCTGACGATTTTCAGAAATTTGATAAAAAACCGTTATGTTCAGCATTGATTTGCAGTTTGCAGTAGAAACACTTATTTACCCATATTGGATTCGTCAGAATGTATACTTTCTGAAAATGTATGGTTTTCTGGGGTCTCTGTACTGTTAGGGGGGGTCTAATGTCGCATAATACACACACCAGGTGCTTATATTGCAGCAGCCAGCGCGTCAGCCGTGAAAATGTATATACACTATTGTCATTTGGGGGTCTCTGTGCGCCACATAGTTTGGTATATCTATGCATATTGGGCATCAAAGTGTTCAGTAGACCCCTGGCGTTCATATTTAGGATGTTTTATGCTGATACGTTACGAAATGTGGGGCATATAATGGGGTAAAATTCAAGCTTTGTGACGATTTCCAGAAATTTGATAAAAACTGTTATGTTCAGCATTGCTTTGCAGTTTGGCAGTTTGCAGTAGAAACACATATTTACACATATTGGATTCGTCAGAATGTATCGTATATACCCGCGTATAAGCCGAGTTTTTCAGCATCCAAAATGTGCTGAAAAAGTCTACCTCAGCTTATACGCGGGTCAGCGGTACCCGACCCGAGTAGCTGAGATTGCAGTCACTTTTAATCATTCCTATACCAACAGTTCACTTGGGGAGAGACTGCAATATCCCACAATGCCCTCTGTTGGTTATATGAAAGAAAAACAGTGCGCCCTCTGTTGGTTATATGAAAGATTAACAGTGACTGCAATATCACACAGCGCCATCTGTTGGTTGTATGAAAGAATAACAGGGACTGCAATATCGCACAGCGTCATCTGTTGGTTGTATGAAAGAATAACAGGGACTGCAATATCACACAGCGCCATCTGTTGGTTGTATGAAAGAATAACAGAGACTGCAATATCACACAGCACCATCTGTTGGTTGTATGAAGGAATAACAGGGACTGCAATATCACACAGCGCCATCTGTTGGTTGTATAAAAGAATAACCGGGACTGCAATATCACACAGCACCCTCTGTTGGTTATATGAAAGATTAACAGTGACTGCAATATCACACAGCGCCCTCTGTTGGTTATACAAAAGATTAACAGTGATGGCAATATCAAACAGCACCCTCTGCACATGGTAGTGGGACAGTGGGACAATGCACACAGTAATCCGTTTGCCAATTCTCTGTCACCATCAGCTTTGCAAAGAAGTCCGGTTGATCGCTGGGGGGGTCGCTTTGGCAGAATGTGCGCTGCTGGGAGACAGGGCTGTAGTTGTGTCTAGGCTTATACGCGAGTCAATACGTTTTCCCAGTTTTTGTAGGTAAAATTAGGTACCTCGGCTTATACACGGGTCGGCTTATACACGAGTATATACGGTATACTTTCTGAAAATATATGGTTTTCTGGGGTCTCTGTACTGTTAGGGGTGTCTAATGTCGCATAATACACACACCAGGTGCTTATATTGCAGCAGCCAGCGCGTCAGCTGTGAAAATGTATATACACTATTGTCATTTGGGGGTCTCTGTGCGCCACATAGTTTGGTATATCTATGCATATTGGGCATCGACGTGTTTAGTAGACCCCTGGCATTCATATTTAGGATGTTTTATGCTGATAAGTTACGAAATGTGGGGCATATAATGGGGTATAATTCAAGCTTTGTGACGATTTTCAGAAATTTGATAAAAACCGTTATGTTCAGCATTGCTTTGCAGTTTGGCAGTTTGCAGTAGAAACACTTATTTACCCATATTGGATTCGTCAGAATGTGTACTTTCTGAAAATATATGGTTTTCTGGGGTCTCTGTACTGTTAGGTGATCTAATGTCGCATAATACACACACCGGGTGGTTTTGTTGCAGCAGCCAGCGCGTCAGCCATGAAAATGTCTATACATATTGTCATTTGGGGGTCTCTGTGTGCCACATAGTTTGGTATATCTATGCACATTGGGCATCAAACTGTTTAGTAGACCCCTATGTTTATATTTAGGATGCTTTATGCTGGTAATGATACATGGACAATACAATGCTGGAAAGTTGAAGCTTTGAGGCAATTTTCAGATATTTCACCAAAACCGACAATTGTGGGAAAGCCTTGCGACTCAGTAGTTTGGAGCAGAAAGGCATGGGTACCCATTTTAAATTCTGTAGAATGTGTACTTTCCAAAAATATATGGGGTTGGGGGGGTAAACATATATTTCTGTGTTTTTACCCCACAAAAATGCAGTCAACGTGTTGATTTTTCATTAGCTGAAGTTACCCACAGGACAATTTGTATGTGATAACTTCATTTTGGGGCCTCTAAATGCCATATACTTTGGTAAACCTATGCACAGTGGGCACCAAACTGTTTGGAGGACCCCTGGCAATCACAATTTGGGTGCTTTTTTGTGATACGTAATGATACATGGGCGATATGATGCTGGAAAGTTGAAGCATTGAGGCAATTTTCAGATATTTCACAAAAAAACGTCAATTTTGGGAAAGCCTTGCGACTCAGTAGTTTGGAGCAATAAGGCATGGGTACCCATTTTAGATTCTGTAGAATGTGTACTTTCCAAAAATGTATGGGTTTTGGGGGTAAACATATATTTCTGTGTTTTTACCCCACAAAAATGCAGTCAATGTGTTGATTTTTCATTAGCTGAAGTTACCCACGGGACTGTTTGTATGCGCTAACTTCATTTTGGGGCCTCTAAATGCCAGATACTTTGGTAAACTTATGAACATTGGCCACCAAAATGTTCATAGGAACCCTGGCAATCATATTTAGGGTGCTTTTTCTTAGTACGTAATGATACATGGGTGATATGGTGCTGGGAAGTTGAAGCTTTGAGGCAATTTTCAGATATTTCACCAAAACCGACAACTTTTGGAAAGCCTTGCGACTCAGTAGTTTGGAGCAGAAAGGCATGGGTACCCATTTTAGATTCAGTAGAATGTGTACTTTCCAAAAATATATGGGTTTGGAGGGTAAACATATATTTCTGTGTTTTTACCCCACAAAAATGCAGTCAATGTGTTGATTTTTCATTAGCTGAAGTTACCCACGGGACTGTTTGTATGCGCTAACTTCATTTTGCGGCCTCTAAATGCCAGATACTTTGGTAATCTTATGAACAATGGCCACCAAAATGTTCATAGGAACCCTGGCAATCATATTTAGGGTGCTTTTTCTTAGTACGTAATGATACATGGGTGATATGGTGCTGGGAAGTTGAAGCTTTGAGGCAATTTTCAGATATTTCACCAAAACCGACAACTTTGGGAAAGCCTTGCGACTCAGTAGTTTGGAGCAGAAAGGCATGGGTACCCATTTTAGATTCAGTAGAATGTGTACTTTCCAAAAATATATGGGTTTGGGGGGTAAACATATATTTCTGTTTTTTTACCCCACAAAAATGCAGTCAATGTGTTGATTTTTCATTAGCTGAAGTTACCCACGGGACTGTTTGTATGCGCTAACTTCATTTTGGGGCCTCTAAATGCCAGATACTTTGGTAAACTTATGAACAATGACCACCAAAATGTTCAGAGGAACCCTGGCAATCATATTTAGGGTGCTTTTTCTTGGTGCATAACGATACATGGGTGATATGGTGCTGAGAAGTTGAAGATTTGAGGCAATTTTCAGATATTTCACCAAAACCGACAATTGTGGGAAAGCCTTGCGACTCAGTAGTTTGGAGCAGAAAGGCATGGGTACCCATTTTAGATTCGGTAGAATGTGTACTTTCCAAAAATATATGGGTTTTGGGGGGTAAACATATATTTCTGTGTTTTTACCCCACAAAAATGCAGTCAATGTGTTGATTTTTCATCAGCTGAAGTTACCCACGGGACTGTTTGTATGCGCTAACTTCATTTTGGGGGCCTCTAAATGCCAGATACTTTGGTAAACTTATGAACAATGGCCACCAAAATGTTCATAGGAACCCTGGCAATCATATTTAGGGTGCTTTTTCTTAGTACATAATGATACATGGGTGATATGGTGCTGGGAAGTTGAAGGTTTGAGGCAATTTTCACATATTTCACCAAAACCGACAATTTTGGGAAAGCCTTGCGACTCAGTAGTTTGGAGCAGAAAGGCATGGGTACCCATTTTAGATTCTGTAGAATGTGTACTTTCCAAAAATATATGGGTTTGGGGGTAAACATATATTTCTGTGTTTTTACCCCACAAAAAATGCAGTCAATGTGTTGATTTCTCAGTAGCTGAAGTAAAGTCCTGATCAATTTGGATGTGCTAACTTCATATTGGTGTCTCTAAATGCCAGATACTTTGGTAAACCTATGCATAATGGGTATCAAACTGTTCAGTGGACCCCTGGCAATCATATTTCAGGTGCTGTTTCTTGGTACCTAATATAGTTTGGGATATGCTGAGCAGCAAAATAAAACCTTTGAAATGATTTTTCAGAATTTTGAATTTTTTTTGAAAAACCGCTATGTTCAGACAAGCTTTTATGTTTGGTAGTTGGGAGTAGAGAGGCATAGTTACCCATTTTGTAATCGGCAGAATGTGTACTTTTCAAAAATGTATGGTTTTCTGGGGAAAACCTAAGGTTTCAGGATTTTTTTGCCTTGGAATCTAAAGTATGCCGTTTTCTGCCTTAGTGCTTTCAAAATTCGGTAATATACTGCCGGTAAACCGCCTACCTGTCAACCCTGGTTCTCAGAGACTCGGCAACCCTAGGATTAATGGACTGTACAATACATTTGTAGCCTTAGAGAGCATTTGTTTTTAAATGGGGGTCAGGGGTTAATAATGCAAAAACTTTAAAAATAAATAAATAATGAAGACCATTTTAACCCTTTCCCTGCCAGCCGTTTTGTCCTAGATGCGAACATCTGCTGCCAAGCAGTTTTTAGATATTTTGCACTCTTTCACTTTAAGGGCCTTTCCTGGGGCGGTCTTTTAGTTTACCCAGCAAAACAATATATTGTTTTTTTCAGGACAACCTGAACTTTCAAAATATGCAGGAATTTTGGTGTAATTCTACTTCTGTAAAAAAATATTGGCTTCTAAGTGTCCAATAAAATGAAAAAAATCATGTTTCACAAAGAACAATCACATATATCAGAAACATCATTTACTTTATGTATGAGAACACAGCCTATTTGGAAAGGTCTATGTCTCCTGAACGCGGCAATACCAAATATATATCGTTTTATGGAGATTTCTCACTTGTATAGATCAAAATCTACAAGCAGTACACTAGCAAATGTCCAAAGCACCGCTCCCCAAACGGCATACTTCTGCTTTCAAGGCCAAACATTCCACTAACAGTAGGTTTACCCTAGAAAACTACCCATTATTAGAAAGAACAGATTCTGGTGAATCAAAAATGGGTAAATATATCGTTGTACTCCAAAGTACCAAGTTGCAATTGTTTCCTAAAGTTATAATGTTTTATAGAAATTGGTGAATTTTTTGAAAAATTACCTCAAAGCTTCCAATCTACAGAATCATATCTCCCACAAATCATTAGGTATCAATGTAAAACACCCCAAATATGAAAGCCTGGGGTCCGCTGAACAATTTGATGCCCAATATATATAGGTGTACCCAAACATGTGGCATATAGGGGCCCTAAAATGTAGACACCTCACTTGAGCTATCAGTTCTGTAATTCCAGATACTGCAAAATCAACACATTTGCATCGTTTTGGGGGGGTAAAAGTAGAAAAAAGTAAGTTCACCCCAGAAAACCATATATTTTCGGAAAGTACACATTCCCACGAATCTAAATTGGGTATTCATGTCTTTGTACTACAAAGTACCAAGCCGCAAACCATTCCTAAATTTGGTGATTTTGGCGACATTTCCAAAAATCACCTCAAAATTTCTACCCTGCAGCATCGTATTACCCACATACTTTTAGGTATCAAGAGAAATCACCCCAAATATGAAAGCCTAGGGTCCTCTGAACAGTTTGATGCCCAATATGTATAGGTGTACCCACGCACGTGGCATACAGGGGCCCCAAAAGGAAGACCCCCATATGGTCTGTCATTTCAGGTACAGCAAAATCAACACATTTACATAGTTTTGGGGGGGCAAAAGTAGAAAAGGGTAAATTCACCCCAGAAATCCATATATTTTCGGAAAGTACACATTCCCACGAATCTAAATTGGGTATGCATGTCTTTGTACTACAAAGTACCAAGCTGCAAATCATTCCTAAATGTGGTGATTTCGGTGACATTTCCAAAAATCACCTCAAAATTTCTACCCTGCAGCATCATATTACCCACATACTTTTAGGTATCAAGAGAAATCACCCCAAATATGAAAGCTTAGGGTACTCTGAACAGTTTGATGCCCAATATGTATAGGTGTACCTAAGCATGTGGCATATAGGGGCCCCAAAAAAGACCCCCATATGGTCTGTCATTTCAGATATTGCAAAATCAACACATTTATATTGTTTTGAGGGGGCAAATGTAGAAAAAAGTAAGTTTACCCCAGAAAACCATATATTTTTGGAAAGTACACATTCCCACAAACCCAAATTGGGTATACATGTCCTTGTACTCCAAAGTACCAAGTCGCAAGTCTTTCCTAAATTTGGCGATAAAAGCAACGGTTTTTACATTTTTGAAAATCGCCTAAAAATATTGCAATTGGCCGCATTTATCTCACCCAATTTCATGCATACAATTGTAAAATAACATAAATATTGATGCCAAGGGACTACTGAACAGTTTGATGCCCAATATGCATAGATATACCAAGGCAGCTGGAATGTGCAGACCCCAAATAAAAATAGTGCATATGAGTTTTCTCCGCTGCCGATTCGCCTTCTGTGAACATAGACCATTGACTTCATATTATGTGCCTCAAGACCCTCCTTACAGCAAAGACCCCCCAAAACCATATGTTTTTGGAAAGTACACATTCTGACGAATCCAACAAAGATAAAGACGTCTTTCTACACCAAACTACCAAACTGCAAAGCTTTTCTAAACTTAGAGGTTTTTACAACATTTCTGAAAATTGCCTAAAAATGCTGCAGTTTGCCGCATTTTTCACAGACAATGTTTTACGTACAAAGAAAAATCACCCTAAATATGGACGTCAGAGGTCTGATGAATAGCTTGATGCCCAATATGCATAGATTTACCAAAGTATGTGGTGTGTACGGACCCCAAATGAAAAACATGCATATGAATTTTCACACTACCCAACTAAGCTGCTGAAAACAGTACCCCAACTTTGCGTTATGTGTTGTAAGACCCCCAAACTGTAAAAAGCCCCCAGAACAGCATACATTTTTGGAAAGTACATATTCTGACGGATCAAACAAAGTAAAATCTATCTTTCTATACCAAAGCACCAAACAGCAAAACTATACTAAAGATACATAAGGAAAAATAATGCAGGGATAAAATTGCAATAAAACCACAAAAATTGTGTAAATCAATGAAATAACAAAATTACTGATCCAACAGCATAATTAGTGGCCAAAATCGATTACCCAATAGTCATGCTGCCAAAACAAATGGTTTTTAGGGGTAAAAAAACACAAATTAGTAAAATGAAAAAGTAAAAAAAAAAAAATCCCTCTTTGTGAGTTTTTTGTGTTTACATGTGTATACACTTCTAAAAGTGGTGTGACAGTGTGTATATAAGTGTGAAATAAGTGCAAATAAGTGTACATAACTTTCCAAAAAAAATAAAAAAAAAAAATCTTTACTAAAATGATTGTGTAACTGTGTACAGATCTATACAATGTAGTTTAGTGTGTATGTAGTGTTTGTGTAGTGTGTTATTTATCAAATAAAGTCCACTTACCATTGCTGGAGCAGGAGAGATAGTCTAATCTTCTTTCAGCAGCGTGTGTGCTGAGTCACTGCAGCCACGAAGCGTGTGGGCTTTGCCAGAGCAGCAGAGAGCAGAAGGAAGACGGAGGAGCTGGTAAGTTGCTTCTTTCTGCGATTTTAGGTCGATTGTTGCAGGACCGACATGACAGCCCCCCAGCCTTGTTGCCCAGGGGGCTGTCAGCACTGCTAAGTCTCTGCAGAGGCGGCTAAAGCCACTGATGCAGAGTACAGCATGTTAAACTGCAAGAACGTACAATGTATGTGCTTGGCAGTTAAAGCCCTTGCCTGCCAGAACATACAGCGTACGTGCTTGGCAGGCAAAGGGTTAAAGGTTGCTTAGAATTGGCCATTCTATAACATACGAAAAGTTAACTTAAAGGTGAACTATCTTTCTTGTTGAAACTTTGCATATGCGCTTCTGCCAGGACAGAACTAGAATGTTTTGTGAGCTGCCCACCCACTGCCCACAAGACTTTGACTTTCACAGTATTCTGTATGGTGGTCCCCCTCTGGCAATATCCCATTGCAGACTGGTGCTGTGTACACAGGGGGGTCTATTTTTCATGCTGTGTAAAAAGTGGAGTGAAGCATTAACGGTGATGTTGCTTATAGCAACCAATCAGGTTTTTGCTTTTGTTTTCTAACAGTTGAAATTAAATTGTTGATTGGTTGCTCTGGGCAATATCACCAGTAATGCTTCACTCCACTTTTTACACAGTATGATACATAGCCCCCCCCCATGGTGTGAGGAGCATTTTTATATAGGACCCAAAGCATTAGTTATGCATAGGCTGAACTTTACCCACAGCCCTCCTTGTGTTCAGCATCATTGCACCTATTCCTCTTCCATCTGCCTGATGTCACTGGTTTTTATATTCACACTGCCCCGTTGCCCACTGTGACATCAGTAATGGGGAGAATGCAGGAAGATAAAGAACACTACCTGGTTGTAAGAGGGTATTGGGTGTGGGTCAAGTTTTGTTAAAGGAAAACTATACTCCCAAAATGAATACTTGAGCAACAGATAGTTTATATCAAATTAAGTAAATATTGTCCTTTTACATCTCTTGCCTCAAACCACCATTTTGTGATGGTCTGTGTGCTGCCTCAGAGATCTCCTGACCAGTTTGCCATGTATCTTCTACCACAGCCAAAGTGACACTTCCCGGGGCATGTTCAGAAGTCAACACAAAATATTTATATTTATATCAAAATATATATTTCCCAAGGCTTAAATCCAGTAAAAACAAATTGTTTATGTTCACATATTAAAAGATAGATACATACTGACCCCACGTGGTCCACCTTACGCGTTTCGTACGCTCCGGCACTTAGACACAGTATGCCCCTTTTATTCAGTAAAATAAAATCACATTCTGCTTCTAGTTTGTACAACCACAATCAAAGCAAGCCCAACAAGGGGGAAAGGAGGACTTCGTTTATACAGAACTCCTCTTAGCAGACTGTTGATTTGTTTTGATGGTGCACATCCAGTAGGGGGTAGAATGTGACTTTATACTCAACTTTAATAATTTAATTTAATAATATTTATAATAATAACTTTCACATTGTGCCCTGTACAAAAATAAATTCCAAACATATATCATAACTAAAGCAATAGGTTAGGCACAATGTGTGTTCAGCAGAAGCCCTGTTCATTGAACTCTTGTTGAAAAGAGGGGTATACAGGAACACCAAAACATTTGTGTTTTAAAATTATGAAAATATCATGTAGTGTTGCCCTACACTGGTAAAACTGCTGTGTTTGCTTCAGAAAGTTCATATAAACAAGCTGCTGTGTGGAGGAAAATTGAAAAAAGACTATATGGCACAGGTTAAAGGAAAACTATACCCCCCAAACAATGTAGGTCTCTATTAAAAGATACTAAGTAAAACAGCTCATGTGTAAAACCCTGCTTCATGTAAATGAACCATTATCATAATAATATACTTTTTTAGTAGTATGTGCCATTGGGTAATCATAAATAGAAAATTGCCATTTTAAAAAATATGGGCCGCCCCCTGAGATCGTAAGATTCACGGCGCACACATACAAACCACATGTAAGGTCACATGAGCCAATTAACAGACAGAGTTGTGCCTTTTGCTTCCTCACTTCTTCCTGTTACAGTTAGTGTTGTAGTATTTCTGGTCAGGTGATCTCTGAGGCAGCACAGATAGAGTCACGAAATGGTGGTTCAAGGCAAGAGATGTAAAAGGGCAATATTTATGTAAATATATATTCCAGTTTGGTAAGATTCTTTAATATGTCATTCAATTTGATATAAACTATCTGTTGCTTAAGTATTCATTTTGGGGGTATAGTTTTCCTTTAAATAGAGGATAACATAACATTATGTTCTACAGAGCTTATCTGCTATCTGCTGTGTAACCTCAGCCTGTTCTTTGAACGGCTGCCCCCATTATTACACAGCAGCTTATTTATATAAACAATAGTAGTGTTTCTGAAGCAAACACATCAGTTTTACCAGTGCAGGGCAACAATGCATATACTTGTATTACTTTAAAACACTTTAATTTTTTGATGTTACTGTTCCTTTAAGAAGGTCATTGTGACCGTGTGATACAGAGATTGATATTTAATCTAGGATTAAATATATTTTCCTTTTTTTAGGGTTTCTATTGGGAAGAAAGCCTTGCTCTTGTGTAGTTCACCATGGTATTTTTTACTTGCAAGGCTTGTGGGGAATCTCTAAAGAAAGGACAAGTTGAAAAACACAGAGGAATGTGCCACAGTTGTGGATGTCTCTCTTGTATTGATTGTGGAAAAGATTTCTGGTATGTATAATATTTCACGTTGCAGAATTATCCAGCATCACCCCCTTAAAGAGCAAGGACACCCCTAGGAAAGCCACGTTTTATTGGGATATTGGTTGCCCTTTAGGACAAACCCACATGTACTATTTTATTATGCATATTGTATAGTGTTGGAAAAATTTACAGGTATGGGACCTGTTATCCAGAATGCTAGGGATCTGGGGTTTCCCAGGTTAACAGATCTTTCCGTAATTAGGATCTTCATACCTTAAGTCTACTATAAAATCATGTAAACATTAAATAAACCCAATAGGCTGGTTTTGCCTCCAATAAGAATTAATTATATCTTCGTTTAGATCAACTACAAGCTACTGTTTTATTATTACAGAAAAAAAGGGAATCATTTTTAAATATTGGGATTATTTGTATAAAATGGAGTCTACGGGAGGCGGCCTTTCCTTGATTTGGAACTTTCTGGATAACGGGTTTCTGGTTAACGGATCCCAAACCAAATAAGCAGAATTCTCTGAAATCTCAAGAAACAAAAATGCTCCGTTTCATCAGGAGCCAGTTAAGCTGCTTCCTTGCAGATAGTGCCCTGGTTACAACTGAACCCTGTATTACATTATATGCAGTAACAATAATGCTAGACTTCCCTCACCAGTCAGTTGCTTCTGAGGAAGTGGCGAGACGCCACAAAATGAATCAAGCGTTGGGTATGTGTCACAGCTGCGTGTGAAGATTATGCTTTTAATTATACCCAATAAATTTAGATTTTATGTATCCAGCAACCTGGTGCTCCGTGTATATTTTCTGTGAGTTTGTAGAAAATCGTCCAGATCTGGGGCCGTGTAACACGAGCTAGCACAGGTGATTGTTGGACCCTAGGTGCAGGGCGGGTGAGTGCTCTCAGGCAATACTTTCTACACTCACCAGTCAGTTCAACTGAAGAAGCTGCTCGGATGAGTAGTGAAACATCTTCAATGATTATTCAGCAAGTCCAGTTGTTTTAGAATTACTTATATTAGATATACCATGACCTGGATAAATGAAAATCTTCATAGTCGCCCCAGCGAATTTCCCCTTGAGATTGGGTTATGCATGGAGTAAAACTTGTGTCCATAATTACTAGTTGGCTCGTATAGCCATTCATGGGCCTCCCTTTATCCTTTACTGTGTGAAGTATGCAGGGGCCCATATATATTACAGCTAAACCAGGTCGTTGCATAATATATTTATATATGCCTGCATGTTATAACTGTAGAAAACTGTGTTATTTATTTGCTTGACTAGTCTTTTTCTCAGGAGTCAACATCATCGGGCTTCAGTGATCTTTAGCAATGGCTTATGACATTTGTTATTAAAGGAGACATATTATGTAAAAAACAAGAATGTGCCAGTGCATTAAACTCTTTTAGATATAGAAGGAATGTGCTTTAAAATGTTGTGTTTCTGGTTACTTTATTGTAATTTTCTGCAAAAACCTACTAGTCGCACCTTTCTGTTCTGCTTCCCATTGCCTCTTTTTCCAGGCTGTGCAGGGGAGCCGGCAGCACTCAGCACACTGAACTGTAGGACAGGAACCAATCAGCAGCTAGCTTGACCTGATAGGGAACTAAAGCCTGTCTTTGTGTGACTACAGGGCTGTGATTGGCTCTCCCCCATCTACTGTGCTTCTGGCAGGGACAGTTAGGACACGCTCACCCCTAATTTGAAACTCGGAGAGGGACCAGAGAACATCTATGGGGAGCTCCAATAAAGGGGCTAGTTTCAAAGAGAATATTAATTTTTAGCACAATGTGACATCAACACCATATATTATTTATAATTGCCTGCAAAATTAGGTTTTTTTTCATTTATGTCTCCTTTAATGAAGTGTATGCCTTATAATATAGAGTTCTGTACTGAACTGAACAAATACAAATTAGAAAGTGTATTCCTGTAGACCTGAGCAAGTGTGGCAGACTCCAATTCCTGGCAGGCCAAGTTCTTCCACTCTCAGCTATCCCTCTCTGTATGGATTTTACATTGTGCCTGTGCAATATTGTGCCGAAACAAGTTCAACTGTCAAGGATACTGTATGATGTGGTGGCGGATCTTGATTGTGTAACACAATTTTAATTATTGTCAAAAAAGTTATGGTTTGAGTTAGGCTATTTATTCTGATTTATTATTCTTTTAAACAGGGGAGACGACTACAAAAACCACCTAAAATGCATCAGTGAAGACCAGAAATATGGAGGCAAAGCTTTTGAAGCAAAAGCAAACAAAGGGGATGTGAAACAGCAACAGTGGCTACAGGTGCAGTGATGCCTAATTGAGAATGGCACAGATAAATCAGTTATGGTTTAAATGCGCTTTATGTATTTGTAGATTTGGAAGACATCTTTGCAGCTAAGTTGCCTGAATATAACACCACAGAAGTTTATACTCTGCTATTACAAAGCATGTTGGATTGATCCTCATTTGTTATTAATAATCGAATTTAATAATACTGTAATTTAATAAATGTCTGTTCTAATAAGAGAGCTTTATAATAACGCAAAACCATAATGGAATTTTTTTTTTCTTAAAACAGAGGCTTCAAGAAATTATGAAGAAGCCAAACACAAGCCCAAACATTCGTGAAATTTTAAACCAAATGAGTTCATATGATAACATTCCAAGGAAAAAAGCCAAATTCCAGGTAGGATGTTTTAAGGTGATTGTTTTTATGGACCTTTTTAAAGGTGAACTAAAGCTCCCCTGCCTTTTCTTAAATACACCACCATTACATTGACTCCCAGTCTCACTCCCAAACCGCATGAGATGAAAACCTTGCTGTGTTCTTAGGCCCGGAGGGTTTGCTGTAAGATACCATATACATTAACTTTTTTTTTGCTGTGGTGGACTGTTAGGACCATAGTGTGCTTTAAAGTCAGGGCCTAATTTAAAGGGGACCTTTAGCAAACCTTTAATACAGTCAATTAAAAAGTCTGTACTGTTTCTGAAATATTTGAGTTTATCTTCACTATTCCTCGCTCAGCATCTGTTTCTCATCATTCTCTCTTTATTCAGCAGTTGGGTGTCTGATGAATGATCCAATATATCTTATAGGGGGGCTCCTTTTGCCTAGAAGATGTATTAGAGCTCACTCTATTAAAATCACCAGACATCATGTCTCTCTACATGCAGGATTTGTGCAAAAGGCAGTTATTTTGTTAGATTTTGTTTGTACTGGAATCAGTTATTTGAATGAGCTCCAATTCATGTGCTAGGAAAGGAAGCCCCCCTATAAGATATATTGGATCTAACTGTCAATGAACATTTGACACCCAACTGCTGCATGAAGACAGAATGAAGAGAAACAGATGCTGAGAGAGGGATAATGAACATAAACTTGATTATTTCAGAAACGGTACAGAATTTTTAATCTACTGCATTTAGAGCGTTTCTTATTTCAGTATGAGGAAACATATTAAATCTCCATTTTCGTGATCGTTTCCCTTAAAATTGTGGTTTGGACAATGTGCGGCTGTGATAAGATGAAAAATGCAGAACTGGGCTGCCATCTTGACTTGTATCACTTTAATTTCCCTGCTTGAACTACTGTGATCAGAGCATGCACACTGAAGGGGACAAATAGTTCATGAACTTGGCTCCAAATGAAAAAATGGTTTTTTGCAATAGATTGTTTCTGTTCCATTTGTGTGTACTGGAAGTGTTTTGTATATACCTAACATTCCCAAAAGTCATGGCACTGTATCAGGGCCTTTTTTGGGATCTGATGTTACAAAGCATGATGGGTTTGGGTCGCTCATGTGATCCAGTACCCTTGCACTTGTGTGTAGAACTAAAAATAAATGTACAGTGCTCTTTTTAATCTTATGAAATATATAAATGATGGTAAACACTGAACTAACAATCTTCTTTATTTGTATCATACGTAAAGAACTGGATGAAGAACAGCTTGAAAATTCATAACCAGTCACTACATGACCAGGTGTGGGAGATTTTTGCTGAGGCTACAAGCTCTGTAAGTATTGATTATAAAACAGAACTAAAAATCTTTGTCCCCTCTGCTTCCATGTTGTGCCAACAGAATAGATTCTGCTGAGCTGTATGGATGATGTGGCTATTCCAATTTTATCATTACATTCGAATGTAAACTCTAAAATATATTTAAACTCTAAAAATAATTAAGGCTAAAAATGCCATATTTTATATACTGAACTTATTGCACCAGCCTAAAGTTTCAGCTTGTCAATAGCAGCAATGATCCAGGACTTCAAACTTGTCACAGGGGGTCACCATCTTGGAAAGTGTCTGTGACACTCACATGCTCAGTGGGCTCTGAGCAGCTGTTGAGAAGCTAAGCTTAGGGCTCGTCACTAATTATCCAGCAGAAAATGAGCTTCCCCTGTAATATAAGCTGATGCTACAGGGCTGATTATTAAATTCTGATGATAGTTGCACTGGTTTTTGTGCTGCCATGTAGTAATTATCTGTATTAATTACTAATCAGCCTTATATTGTGACATTTCTATTCTATGTGTACTGTATATTGTGAGTGGGTCCCTAAGCTCAGTAAGTGACAGCAGCACAGAGCATGTGCAGTGAATCAGCAGAAAAGAAGATGGGGAGCTACTGGGGCATCGTTGGAGACACAGATCTTTAATGCTAAAGGGCTTTGGTTGCCTTGGTCTGGTACATAAGCACAAAGCATCATGTACAACATTTCTAGCCTATTTCTTTAATTAAGCTTTAGTTCTCCTTTAAAGGCACCGAGCAATCAAGAGAAGCAAAAGCAGCCTGAAAATTCTGTTTCCGAAGACAGACCCAAACCACCTCCAGAAGCAGTGGAGGAGAATAGGAAAAAGAAGAACAAAAGAGAACGCAAAGAAGAGAGACAAAAGAAGAACAAGAAGGAAAAGAAGGATCTTGTAGAGGAGCAGATGGAAACTGTAGAGAAGAATAAAAGCAAGAAGCGTAAAATAGAGGAGAATGCCGTGCATGCTGAGACTGATGTGTCTGTGGAAAGCAAGAAGAAAAAGAATCATGATGAGGATGAGAATGACAGCGAAGGTCAGGCTGAAACCAGTCAAATCACTGAGGAAGCGGCAGGCCAGTGTGGTTCAGAAGGTATATGACTTATTCCCATTAAAAACACTTAGTGTCAATGACTGTAACTGGGTTATGTCTGGAACAATTTCGTTCTGCTTCACAAATAACTTTGTACCTTTCAGTATCTCTCTTCACCCATTGCTAAAATATAACAAATACAGTGCTCCCTCTTTATTTCTAAACCTTACTTATCACCAAGTAAAGTCTCTTGAAAAATTGGCATCACATTTATATAATACTATCTGTGGCATTTGTTTCAAACTTCATTTTACAGACCTAGATAAACCATTCCTTTAAACCATCTCATACAAACAGTCTAATGATAAGTCATTAGGTTGGGTCATATATAAATGCTTTATAACTATCAGCATGTTTTTTTTTTTTTTACATTTACAGGTAAACAAGAATATGGGAAAGATGAATCTGCTGATGTGAATGCTACAAGCAGCGAAATAGCACAAGGTATGTCTTCCTCTATAGGTGTGCTGAATAAAATGTCTTTCATGATCAGTGGCCTCTTGGCTGTCCTATGTGCTGTTCTCATATAACTTTGAAATAGTAAAAATAGATCTTTCATATTAAATATATTTTTACTCTGTTCAGTATTACAATGTTTAAAGTGAAACATATTGATTTAATGTGCTTTTAAATGTTTTCAGAAGTATTCATAGGCCAGATCCTAATAAGTATAGTATAAAGCTAGAGCAGCCGTGGACTACCTACGATATTGCTGACTGCCGCCTCCAGCACACATTGATGTTTAGCTTGATGATGTAGTTCAGCAACATCTGGAGAGTGTAAGGTTGACAATATATTGAGAATTCTGGTGAAGGCTGCAAGTCATAGGACAGTTACATGCAGGCATGTCAGCCCTCTACATAGTCCAATAAATATAAATCACTTTTACAGGCAAATTTAACTGGAAAGGAACGATCGAAGCTCTGCTGAAAAAAGCTCCTGACAATGAACTGCCAATCAAGAGACTGAGAAAGAAGGTAAGAAGTACCTCATTGTTACATAGATCGAATACATGAATAATATCAATAGTAGTAAAGGTGGTAGTAATGTTGTAACATAACATTTTATAATACACAAAAGCCATGAATATCTTGTAAATTATATCCTTATAAACGGTGAGTTCTGATGTCATCAGTTATAAACGGTGAGTTCTGATGTCATTTCTGTCACATGACTCACTGAAACGTGTGTATTATAATAAATAAAGTACCCCCAGTTGCAAAATATGAGGATATTAGAAGTTACCTCGGAGTTCCATGACCTGTATAAAAACACTCGGTTTTCGGTCTCGTGTTTTTATATGGTCATGAAACTCCTCGGTAACTTATCCTTATATTTTACAAGAGGGGGTACTTTATTCACTATATTAATACCGTTACAGTTGCAGCTGAAATTTATATTAGGAATAGCGTAGCCGCAACTAAAATGTTATATTGGAGTGAAACTATAACACACTACAGAATTCTAAGCAAGGACTAAAAACACCTGAGTAAAGGAGGGATATAAAATATATTGAAAATATTATGGATGCACCAAATCCACTGTATTGGGATTCGTCCAAATCCTGGATCCTTCACAAAAGATCTGGCCACGTTGGATATACCAGAGACCAGAAAAATGTCTTCACGTCTTGTTTGTGTGACAAAAAGTCACATGCTTTTAAGGATTCAGGTTTGATTCAGCTAGGCACTTGGATTTGGCTGCATCTTGTTGAAAAAAGCTGAATCCCAAACCAAATCCTGAATTTTGTGCATCCCTAGAAAATGTCTATATGATAAAAAAGCTAGGTGGGATTGGCCTGTTTAGTGATTTCATTTTAATACTAGAAACCTGCAGAACAACTACAAAAACGTAATATCAGTCCAAATAAGCAATTCAGGCCGCACTCCGGATAGGTTTGAGCAGGTTTATTGCAACATTAGGGTAGGGTAGTAGCATCCCTTAAAAAACGTAATATCAACTGCAAAGCTGGTTATATATGCGGTTTATAAGGTTGTTTATTGAGGTTGCCAAAATAATCTTGCACTAAACAGACCAACAGCCGTGTTAGAGTTGCTTTCAGGAGAAGTCCCAGTGAACTCTTCACTCAATGGAATTTTCAAGCCAGCTGAATAGATGTCTGTCTGATCCTATACCAGATATAATTTGGGTGGCTTATTTTTTTGGCCACATATACAGACCGTTAGGCTACCAACTTGGGGGCAAATTTACTAAAGGGCGAAGTGACTAATGCGGGCGAAAAATTCGGTACTTTGCCGATTTACGGACGCTGGCATAATTTTGCTAGCAAAGGAGATAAACTCTAGTGGTTCTTCTCTCCCTAACGCCTGGTGAATTTGCGCCCTGGCGAATGGATGTAACTACGCAAATTTCACTAAGATGCAGATTTTACTGACCGTTACCTCTTGCTCCAGACTTGCCTTTGCCGCCTTAGACCAGGAGAAGTGCAATAGAGTACAATGGACTTCCTCAAAAAATCGTTGAACATTTTTCTAAGTCCCCAAAAACGCTGGCGTCTTTTCCTTTTTCAGGTGATAGGCTGAAAAATAGCGTAAATTTTTTTTGGGGGTACCCGGCTTCCCCCCTACATTTCCTAACATATGGCACATAAACTATACAGTGGGCTCATGTGTAGGGCAATATAACAACTCTATTTTATTTTATTAAGGTTTCCCAAGCTTGTGTAATGTATTTGCTGCAACATATACATCCATTCAACTTTAACTTCCCGCCGTATGGAAATTAGCCAACGCTAGCGCAACTTCAATTTTCTTGGTGCAGTAACGCTAGCGCAACTTCGGATTCTAGTGAATTAGTGTTGTCCTGGCGGATCTATGCCTGGCGAAGTGTTGCGCTGTGAATGAAGCCGTTGCTGGCGAATGTTCGGGTTAGTGAATTTGCCCCTTTGTTTGGAGTCCAAAAAAAAATACAGAAAGCAAAAATCCTAAACCCCAATCCCTTACACTCTAAATGCACATATTTGTCCCAGTTTTTCTCTTACAATATATTTTCCATAACTCTAACATAGTCTTGTTTTTACTTTCAGGTTCTTGCTCATTACTATGCCGTATCTTCTGAATACCACAAATCTGAAAAAGACCTCCTGATAGCATTCAACAAGAAGATCCGCAATAATCCTAAATTTAGAGTTTTAAAGGAGAGAGTTAAACTCCTAAAATAAGCTTAAAATTATAAAATGTTTTAAAATTTGAGTTTCCACATATGTTTTAGAGCTGTGATGCCTGCAAGTTTTAGCTCTATTTATTCCCTGGGAAGGAAATGTCATTCCTCATTGACCTGTACATAGTTTTTATTATTTGCAATTGCAAACTTTAAAAACACTTTTTTTGCTATGCCTCTCCCATCGATGTCTTAAAGGCTGATACACCAATGCCATTTTATATTTGCTGCAGTTATTAATGCATTTTGTTTTATTTTATCTTTGTTTATTGAATTGATTCCCCATCCTCGATAACATCAGCCAGTTACTGCTTGAGCCTGTCCTTAAACGCAGATTGCAGACATAAACTTGCCTGGGCAGTTTGCTCTTGGAGCTTATTTGTAGACAAACATTTTGTCCTGAGTAGTTCAGGTCCAATGAAGTTATAGAATAGGACAGGGGGGCAGATCGGAAATCTCAGCTTTGTATGTGGTTAGGTAACTTGACCTAAGGGCAATTTAGTTCATGGTGATTCTGAATATTCTCCATGTATATTCTCCATTTTGCTTCACTTTGTTGCTCAAAAGTTGCAGCAGTTAGTGTGTCCATGCACTTTATGGTTCTGAGCCTTTTGTCCAATAACAAATCACAATTACCTGCCTTTATATTTCCCTTATATCTATTTTCCTGCATCTTGGTTTCATTTAGATTCTATGCATACATTCACACATTCAGTTGTTAGTAAAAATTACAAGTAGCTTCCACCTTAAAATGCAGCCAGTTGCAGTCATTTTATTCATTTTAATGTTTGCTGCTATAACTGCTGTTTCCCAGCTTTCCTACCAAACCTTGTAACTCTCCTAATGTGCTGCTCAAATATCTCAGCAGTTTAAGTGAGGGTTGTAGCAGAAAAATACTTTACTGCACCTGCAAAATGCAGATGTTAAATATATATTTTTCATATGAAATACCATGTGAGAAATACAAGTTTCTTTTTGGCAACAGAGAACTGTGTACTTTGCCTTTTTTCTCCTCTGTATACTCTATATTAAGGAGGTGGTATCCAATCTCTACAAAAGCCACAACAGTTCAGGCCTCTGGAGTATCCACCATGACTGCTGATACAAGTGAGTCTGGTCAGGTGGGAAAATCCTCAAGCATTGTAGTGCTGGCTGATACTCCTTGGGTTTTTGGTGTTGTGGACTACAAGGGATCGCTGGGAAGAATAAGTAGGAGCAGAGAAGAACAGACAGTTCTTGTGCAAGAGAAATTGCACCATTGCATGCAATAGTTTAATTGTAGGGATGCACTGAATCCAGGATTTGGTTCGAGATTTGGCCAGTATTCTACCTTTTTCAGCAGGATTTGGTCAAGAAGGCAAATGATGTAACAATTGTCACAAAACAAGAAAAACAAAAAGGTATTTTTCCCTTCCCGTATGCAAATTAGGGTTCAGCATTGGCAAATCTTTCATGAAGGATTTGGGGATTTGGCCGAATCCCAAATAGTGGATTTGGTGCAACCCTATTTAATTGGGGTTTCAATGTTCCATAAAACACAAATTTAACCTAATTTAATAACCAAACTGTGTGATAAACTTATCGAACACATGGAAGTCCTTCATCTGACCGAGTTTCAATGATTTTTTAGTCGAGTTGCAATGATACTTATATTCTAAACTTCTGCTCAGGGTCTCAGTCTGAAGCTGGCCAAACATTTAGGGGCCCATTTACTTAGCTCGAGTGATGGAATAGAGGAAAAATAGTTCGATTTTCAAATGTTTTTTTTTGGCTACTTCGACTATTCTATAGTCGAAGTACTGTCTCTTTAAAAAATTGTTTGACCCCCTAGTTTGCCACCTAAAACCTACCGAGGCTAATGTTAGCCTATGGGGAAGGTCCCCATAGGCTTCCTAACAATTTTCTGATCGAAGGAATATCCGATCGATCTATTAAAATCCTTCGAATCGTTCGATTCGAAGGATTTAATCGTTCGATCAAACCATTATTCTTTCGATCATAGGAATAGCGGTAAATGCTTTCGACTTCGATATTCGAAGGATTATACTTCGACTGTGGAATATCCAGGGTTAATTAACTCTCGATATTTGACCCTAGGTAAATGTGCCCCTTAAAGATCCGCTTGTTTGGTGATGTCACCAGTTATTATTACTCTACCAGAATACATAATCACAACTGTCTGCTACCTCTGTAACTAAGGGGGTGATGCCAGGTAGAAGACTGGGCCAAAACCAATATGTCAAAGTGGCGACAGTATTTGAAGCATAGGAGTAGCAATAATGTTATGATGATGAAATAGAAATATGAAACTTTATCTTCTAAAGAATTTTGTTTTTTAATCTTTATATTACAAAGCATTAAATGAAAGCATGGTTTCATAAACATGGACGCACTTAAGAAAGGATTACAGAAGAGGCTACTTAGTTGCATGACTTAATACAAATCAAAGAATAATCCAAAAATAATCATCTGGAGTAATGTGATCTCTCTATGAGATATTAGGTAATTAATAAAGGTTACAGGATCCAAACATGAGTCGAAGAGTGATGACAGATAACATTGCTCATCCAAGGCAAAGATCATATTTTGATATTTTGTTTAACCGTACTTTTCTTTCTTTCTAATAAGTAGAAATAAAGGGATTTTAATGTGAGGGTTTAATGTTCACTATCAACTACTGTTCAAGTGGTATAGCAATTAGTATGCACAGAAAAGTTATGCCGATACACAAGAGCATCCATTTTTCTTGACTCAGCTGAGCCATCTTTCTTCCATTCCTACCACTGAGTGCATGGCTTATCAGCTTTTACAAACTATAGTCCGCTGTTGTGAGTTAACTCAGTGAATATGTTTTCATATTCTAGTTGAATAGCTCATATTAAATTCCCAACTTGTGAGCAATATGTTGTTTACCACCCCTTTTGATGATGTCCCTACTGGCCTTAAAGTAAACACACATTTTTAAAGTCCACACTTAGAGACACGTTTTAGAGGAAAAAAGTGATTATCAGAGATTCCTGTAGGCTGGCAGTCTGCATGTGGCTATTAAATAGCCAATCACATCCTTTATATGGCAACCCCAGGAATTTTCATACTTGTGTGGCACCCCAAAATCTTTTAAATTTGAGTGTGGTTCAAGTTTGGGTTCCCTAGTTATAAATGAAATTAGGGAAGGCAAGGTACACCTAGATATGAAGAAAGCTTCTTGTTGTTTTACAATGAATCGTAACATAGTAAGTTAGGTTGAAAAAAGACACACGTCCATCAAATTCAACCTTTTCACTCTTTTTTTTTTAACCTGCCTAACTGCTAGTTGATCCAGAGGAAGAAAAAAAACCCATCTGAATCCTCTCCAATTTGCCTCAGAGGGGGAGAAATTCCTTCCTGACTCCAAAATCTGACTAGTCCTGGATCTATATTTCAAAAAATGGTTATGAAAAGTAAGGATCAATAGGATCATCAGGATAAACTTACCGCTTTCCCAGTTGGGTCCGGGTGCTCATGCCCCAGACCTTCAGCATGGGGGAGTAATTCAAGGAAATTCAAAACTTTGGCTCTTGGATTCTACTATTTGTTTGATGGATGTTCTGGAGTGGTGTCTGCCTGTTTTTGAATTGCCGTGTATTCCTGAATCTACTTGTACTATGAGCTATCTTCCATAACCCTGTATTCCCTCACTTGCGAAAAAGCTATCCAACCTCTTCTTAAAGCTATCTAATGTATCAGAATGACCCCTTCCTGCCGTGAATCAATGCTCCTTTTAATACAGCTCAAGACCATATTTGCCCTTGATGCTGCTAATCTACAATGACTCCAAGGTCCTTTTTCATAATGGATTTGCCTAGTGCAGTCCCATTAAGGGTATAAGTGGCTTGGATATTTTTACATCCCAGGTGCATGACTTTATATTTATCAACATTGAATCTCATTTGCCACTTAGCTGCCCAGATTGCCAGTTTGTCAAGATCATGTTGCAAGGATGCCACATCCTGGATGGAATTAATTGGGCTGGATAGTTTTGTGTCATCTGCAAACACTGATACATTACTTACAACACCCTCCCCTAAGTCATTAATGAACAAGTTAAATAAAAGTGGACCCAATACCGAGCCCTGAGGGACCCCATTAAGAACCTTACTCCAAGTAGAGAATGTCCCATTAACAACCACCCTCTGTACCCGATCCTGTAACCAGTTTCCTATCCATGTGCAAACGACTTCATTAAGCCCAACAGACCTTAGTTTAGAAAGCAGTCGTTTGTGGAGCACAGTATCAAATGCTTTGGCAAAATCCAAATAGATCACATCTACTGCCACCCCATTGTCCAGCAACTTACCTCATCATAAAAAGCAATCAAATTTGTCTCACACAACATATCCTTCATAAAGCCATGCTGATTGTTGCTCATAATGCCATTCACTAGGACAAAATTTTGAATGTGATCCCTTAACAAGCCTTCAAATAATTTGCCCACCACAGATGTCAAACTTACTGGCCTATAATTGCCAGGCTGAGATCGTTAATACTTTGTAAGTATTGGAATAACATCAGCTTTTCTCCAATCCATAGGTACCATACGAGATGAAAGCGAATCTGAGAAAATCAGAAATAGGGGCCGGTCTAAAACTGAACTAAGCTCTCTTAAAATCCGGGGGTGTATGCCATCTAGCATTGTTTACATAAATTTTTATTAAAGCTTTATGAATCATATTCTGAGTCAGCCACTGACTAGATTGAGCTGAGCCATTAGTGCAGTTATAAAGTGAGCCTGGGAACTCAGACTCCTCTATTGTATATACTGATGAAAAGAACTGATTTAGCACATTTGCCTTTTCTGTATCTGTTACAACCATACTGGTACCATTATTTAATGCAGCAACACTCTCAACCTGCATCTTTTTACTATTAATATACTTAAAAAACTTTTTGGGGTTAGTTTTTTGCCTCAGCACCAGCACACTCTTCATTTCCTTTCTTTGCCTTCCGGATTGCTGTTTTACAACTTTTATTATAGTGTTTATATTGATTAAATGCAGCTTCTGTCCCAACAGACTTGTAGTTTTTAAATGCCTTTCTCTTCTTCCTATTAACTTCTTTGCTCCTATATTAAGCCACACAGGATGATTCTTAGAGCTTCTACATTTACTCCTTAAGGGAATAAATTGACAACAGTAACAATTTAATATCATTTTAAATGACAACCATTTCTGTGTTTTTAGCTGAAAACATAATTCCCTCAAGGCACTAAAATGAGCTTTTCTGAAATTCAAGGTTGTTGCTTTTTGCACCAGATATTAAATGATATAACATTATGGTCACTATTACCCAGGGGTTCAATGACTTGCACATTTGAGGTCATTTGAGATCACTAAATCAAGAATAGCATTTTTTCTGGTAGGCTCCTCAACAACCTGTGCTAAAAAATTGTCGTGCAATAAGTTTATAAATTTGTTCCCATTAACTGATCTAGCAGTACTGTTGCTCCAGTCAATATCTGGGTAATTAAAATCTCCCATTATCATTACTTTACCCAAACTAGCAGCCTTTTCTATTTGCATCTGGGGTTTAGCTTCCTCCTCCTCACTTATATTAGGGGGTCAATAGCATACCCCTACAATTAATTTGCTACAATTTAATTATTCTAACATCACCTCCTCCTTTATATTAGCTTTTAAATCCTGCCTAAGAAACAGACATACCCCCTCCTCCTTTTCTATTGCCTCTGTCCCTCCGAAACAAAGTATAGCCACTGATATTAACTGCCCAGTCATGTGACTCATTCAGCCGTGTTTCGGCCACACCAATCACATCATATTTTCCCACCAGCATCTCCAGCCTTGCCATTTTACCAGTCAGACTCCTTGCATTTGGAAACATACATTTAATAACAAAAAGGCTGGTGTTAGGAAATCCATAACATCAAGGGAAAAAGCAGGGATTTTACTGATATGCTAAGGGACTAGAGGAGCACAGTAAAGACTGCAGTAGAATCATATGAATACTGTAAAACATTGAAGAACTCTCATTTTGGATTTAATTTTATTTTCCTTTGTCTTAGCTATTCAGGAATAGTATCGGTTATCCAGAAACCCGTTCTCCAGAAAGTTCCGGATTACAGAAAGGCCATTTTCAATTTATTTATTAGTATATGGATGAGGTCCCACACAGAGTTTTTACGTTACATTTTTACAACCATAAATACATGCAACAAGTGAAGCTCTACTTAAAGTAATGAGATGCAGAGAAAAGCATACTTAGAGATCACCGGATCAGTACACAGGATATATCGCTCATGACGGATGTGTTTTTAAAAAATCCAACTTTATTTAATCATTTTAAAAGCATAAATGCCGAGCATACGAAAAGGGAGATTGAGCAGGGGAGTGCACAGCTCAATGCGTTTCGTGACTGTGCTAGTCACTTCACTAAAAGTAATGTAATACACAGTGTAGCAATTACTAAACATAATGTAATACACACTATAGCAATTCCCAGGGTGCACTTGCAAGAAACAGAAACACCAATACACCATAAAAGAATCAAAACGCCATATTATTGGACTCTAAGGGGCAAATTTACTTATGGTCGAATATCGAGGGTTAATTAACCCTCGATATTCGACTGTCGAAGTTAAATCCTTTGCTTTGATATTCGAAGTCGAAGGATTTAGTGCTATTCTTCGATCAAATAAAAAATCGTTTCGATCGAACGATTGAATCCTTCGAATCGTTCGATTCGAAGCATTTTAATCCATCGATCAAATGATTTTTGTTCGACCAAAAAAAGATTGCTAAGCCTATGGGGACATTCCCCATAGACTAACATTGCCTTCGGTAGCTTTTAGGTGGCGAACTAGGGGGTCGAAGTTTTTTTCTTAAAGAGACAGTACTTCGACTATCGAATGGTCAAATAGTCTAATGATTTTTAGTTAGAATCATTCGATTCAAAGTCGGATTCGAAGGTCGAAGTAGCCCATTCGATGGTCAAAGTAACATTCGAAATTCGAAGTTTTTTTTCTTCTATTCCTTCACTCGAACTAAGTAAATGGGCCCCTAAGTGATCCGCAGGTTTGTATATCACTTTGCTAAAATACATCACGTATTTTCAATAGGTGGGCAAACTCGAGGTGAGATATATGTATTTGTGGCATTGTATGCTGGTGACTTAATTATGTTGCGTATTGAGCCCAGTAGCTTCTAGCTGTGTCAAGGAACCTACACCCTAAAACCTAATCTAAACTTTGTTTTAAAACCAGTACAATGCAATATTTCAATCCCGGATAGTGTTCCACCTTAGTAAACATTTGTAAATGAATTAAAAACCTACAATATGTTCCAGGAAAAATACTTGTAATGATCCATAATCTGTTTTGCTTGATCAGTGTTATCTAATGTTTTTGCTATAGTGGGTAAAATATCAGATATACAATTAAATATCTATAGAGCATATGGATAGTTCTGGGAGTCATACAAATCCTTCTGAGGGCTTAACCAATCTAGTGGCATCTAGTTAGCCAGTTATACTAAAAACAGCTAAAAAAAACATGCAGCAGGGGGTCCTATACCACCAAATGCTTTTTATAGCCTGGGCACCTTTTATACCTGTATTTATTCCAGTACATTTCTGAGAACTCTGCCAAAAAGGATGTCACACTCATATTCTTTGTTTCATGGGAAAAATGATCCTGCAACCTGTAGTTGTAGTCCCACAGAATCAGGACAATGATTTTAAACCCCAACATGTCTAGGAGCTGGATCTTATGACCAAAGAATAGAAAAAGGCAATGCATCATTTCATTCAGACTCTTGTGGAGCTGAAACACTCTCTTCCCCACAAAGGAAATTAGAGATCAAATATTAAACGTAGTGCAAGATAAGCAAAGAAGGCATTTTGTTCTATACATCGATCTGCACTCGCAGGTTACCAGATCTCACAATCAATATATTCAACATTTCCCCCTTTCTTCTCCCAATTAAGCATTCAAGAAATTACAAGAATAAGCCCTCTTAAGTTCTTTTTTCTGCTCTGCCAGTCAAGAAAAGAGGATTGTGTTTCCCATTAGTAGTTACATGAAAGTTCACCTTATACGACATTCTAAACTTCACTGGGGGATATGTGAAATTGTACCATTCAGCCTTTCCTTTTACTTGTTTAAGCTGTTAAAAAAGTGATGTCAAAATGTCGCTCTTCTAGCCCATAGGATTAACTGTAAGCTGTGTGTATAGTTCTGTTTAACATACATATGTGGGAAAGCTTACACGTTTTATTTCTCAGTATAAGAATAAATTATTATTGACTGAAAAGATAGGAATAATAAAACCTTGAAAATCAACCAGCACCAAATAAATCTCTCATTTTGGTATAATATATGGGCATTAACTGGCGGCACACAGATGTGGGCAATTTCCTATCAAACCCATTGAATTTCTTTGCAAGAAGCAAGCACCCCCCCAAAACTGAAACTTGAGTAGATCAGTCTCTGGTGCAATTTCAATAAAATTCAACCAATAAAACAGAAATTAGGATCAATAGAGGATAGGATTTGGCACTAAGTTGTCTGGAACTACATGGGCTCACACTGGGGGACTCAACCAGTTGAGAAGAAAGGAGACGTTATCAAGGCGAGTCCTCGTAGGTAATCCGCCCGCCAGTGGAGCAACAAAGTCCGCTCTGGCTGCAGATGCGTTCCCCTGCCCGCTACTTTGCTATTTTTAAGCATTTTCAATAAAGCGGTATATGTTTTAATTCAGTGGTTCGTACCCGCACTTTATTTGGATCAGGTTGAGCCACAGTACTGCTTCATTTTGGACTCAGCCAGTTGGCTGTGGATCAACGTAATATGGATGTTTATGGTTAATTTACTTTGATATGTGGGTGATAAATGGCCAGCTATATACTGTTATCAGAATGATGCTGTTCTGCCTAATCGTCATTACCCATGGGCCCAATATGATTTTGTAACTTCGTCATGAATAAGACCATTTAGCCAATCAAAGCAGAATTAATCAGCTTTGGTATTGGGATAGTACTTAGCAGTTACAGGGCTCATCCATATTGGGTAGGGGATCTAACAAATTGTTGTTTGATGTAGATGTATGTTCACAAGTATGGAAAATAAATGGTCTTTACAGTGGCATAAATAGATATTACTGGACCCCACAGCAAATTCATTTGAGGGTCCCAAAGCATTGATAAATTGACCTATTCTACCAAGACATTTTGAAATTTCTCTTTAATTATGGCTTTACTGACCCCCTACACTCCTAGACTCCCCTGCAACTGCAGGGTCTGCTTCTATTGTAGAAATGGTCTTTACAGTGGCATAAACAGATATTACTGGACCCCGCAGCAAATTCATTTGATGGTCCCAAAGCATTGATAAATTGACCTATTCTACCAAAATATTTTGAAATTTCTCTTTAATTATGGCTTTACTGAACCCCTACACTCCTGGACCCCCCTGCAACTGCAGGGTCTGCTTCCACTGTAGTTACACCTCTGGGTTTTTATCTTGTGACATTTATCAGCCGCTGGAGGCTTGAATACTTTAGAGGACCCAGTGGGGTCTGACAGCAAGTTGAATATATGTGTCAGAAACAAGTTATTTTTTTGAAGGCTTGTTGGGGATCTAAATAGATTTTGAGCCCTGTAGCTTTAAGCTGTGTCATGCCACCTTTGAAACCTAAGCTAAACTTTGTTTGCAAACCAGTAGACTGCAATATTTATATCCCAAATAACACCACCTTATTAAACATTTGTAAATTAATCAAATACTTAAAATGTGTTTGGTAAGTAAAGTCCAGGAAAAAACGCTTACAGTAGGCTATTGGAATGATAAGCTTGTCTTCTTAAAAGGATCTTACCCACTTTCTTTGCTGGGATTTAATAAAATCAGTCATCTTAATATTAGAATATTTTCTGTAAGAGGATTAGGAGACTAGGGTTACATCTCTCAACTGACAGATCTCGAGAGATAATCATTTTTCCAACGAATACTTTTTATTTGGTAGATTAACTAGTAATTAATTGGTAATATTAGCTGGCTATTTTACGTGACTTATCATTTATTCTGGAATAGAAGGGACCCTTTCATCTACTGTGGGTGAAGCCTAAGACATCTCACCCTAATATTCAAGTTGCCTTCCATGATTCCCATATCTAGAATTTCAAATTTTCTCTTAAATCTCACCCTAACTGACCTTCAAGCTGCTCCCCCAGCCACTGCTCAGGGCATGAGCTGGGCCATTTCATTGGGAACCAACTACTCTGGACAGATTTTGTAGCGGTGAACAGAAGACAGAAAATCATCTTCCTTTTTCGTAACACGTGTTACACCATTTGGGAATCCCTCAGGATTAATATAACAGGTCATTTAACAACCACCTAAACATTTTTGCAATGTTGAACTTATTTTCAAAGACGTAACCTAAAATCTCCTGGGCTAAATGGAGCACTAATGGGTATGCTAACTGCTGCAGAAATCTCATGGCGATCAAAACATTTATTAGGGGCAATTATCTAGTGAAATTAGCCTTGACTCATGGGAAATGTTCACTGTCCCATTATCTTAGATCACCCCCTCTCTGGTAAATGATACCCACATTGGGGTGGCTAGTCTAACCAATCTAGCTTTAATTGGGGTAAATGTAAATGTAATGTTTACAATTTTGATGCAGACGCTGTTTTAGAATCTTTGGTCTGGAGAGGTCTCGATCTCTTCATACAGACGTGAGATAAGGCTGCGGACAGAATAAATGGCACATTGTTAGAACTGTAAGAGGAAAGTAACCTGCCTTGCATTTTCTAGATAAGATCTATTACACGGTTGCAAAAGCGTGCAACCAGGGATTTCTGTTAATAAAGGCCCACTCTGGGGTCCTGACTCGTCCCACTCAGTAGAGATCTGGCATTTCACCAGGGGACCTGTGTTTTTTCTGCCTGCGTTTGTGCAGATTTTCATTACTGAAAGCAAAGCTCCACATACTCAAGCTAATTCTTAGCACTATAACTGCCAATGCTGAACAAAACCTGCTTTGTCTTATGTGACTTGCTTGTTATATTTTCTTCTCTTTGCTTAAAATAGTTCCTAGTTGCTATTCATTTTGGGGGTTATTTCGAATCTATCTTGATATTTTCTGCTACAAACTCCAATCAAATCTTTACTGCAGATTCAGGGCATCGCAGTTCACGGGCACCATCTTCCTTTCTTCAGTAATCTTTAGGGTCTTCTTCCGGCCCTCAGACTGAAACCAATGCCCAGGTCAGGGAGGTGCCAGCTTACTATGAATACTGACCAAAGGTAACTAGTGACCTGACCAGAGGTAACTAGTTAGGGACCAGCATACAAGGTTTACCTTGAGGTGGTATGGTGGCTTGCCAATTTTTTGATCATAATTTTGTAAACTAAAACCCCCGTTTTTCGAAATTACATGCACTTGCATAGATACTAGAGTACATATGAACATGGGTGTCTGCAGAAACTTTTCCAAGAGGGGGGCAAATGAGCTAATATCACATAGGGTAGCATCCTACTGAAGATGAGCCTATCCATGAGAATGCAGAAGATAACCGAATTAAGGCTTGCCTTGGGAAGTCTTGTGTTGTTGGTAAATATATTTACAAAGAATTTCCAGAAACTGAAGAAGTCAGGATGGGGCAGCACCTTCTGTGGACACGCATGCTTATGAAATAGGGGACTGGCTGTAGTCAAAAAACAATCCTGCTGAATAGCAGTCCCCCAACTATTGCCAAACTACAGCCACCAGCACACACCTTTTGGATACTTCATTGCATTAAACATGGCCCAGCTCAACTGCCCAGGCTTTTGTTAGTTCAAGGCCACATCCTTCTAAAATTGAATAAACACAGGTGCACATAATGATTGCATTAGATTATCAAATGCAGAAAAATGCAGACTTTAGTTCCCCTTAAATACCAGAGGATGGGAAAATCATTTAAAAATGAATTAAACCCAATAGGACTGTTTTGCCTCCAATAAGGATTAATCATATTTCAGTTGGGATCAAGTACAAGCTACTGTTTTATTATTACAAATAAAAAAATGTAATTATTTTTGAAAATTAGAATTATTTGATTAGAAAGAGTCTATGGGAAATGGCCATCGCGTAATTCAGTGCTTTCTGGATGTCGTGTTTCCGGGTAATGGATCCTATACCTGTAATAAAAAAATGAGCATACATTATGTTACCATATGTAAGCACTATATTTAAATTACCTTACTAGACTAAAAACAGAACCTCTCTACAGAACTTTGAATACTGAAGCAAATTTAGAGCCATACTGTACATTGGTTCTCCCCAAATGTTGTTTTAATTAAAATCCATTTCATGGCCAGTCGGTGTGCCTTGTGCATTGTGTCACTCTGTATAGGAGTTTATCTATGCATGAAACAGAGAGCATTTTAATGGTCTGGAAAGGGGTTAAACACAGAAGGCTATGTGAACACTGGGCTACATTCAGATTCATTTTAGAATCTTCAGTCCCTCTCAGAAACTCACTCAGAGTATCAAATAGTCCTCTTGAAATTTATTGTTTCCTTTCTAAAGGTTCAAAGCCAGGTTGCACTGTGATTTGATATGCACCTGAGACCACTGACATGAAAACCACTCATAGACTTGGTTACCATGCCTCACATACTTTGGTTATTGATAATGCACCCGTTTACCCCATACAGTTGAACTTGAAGCTCGACTCAGTCTCGCATTGTAATCTGTAGCTCACAGGTCAGCACGGAGGGCAGGATGGATGATTTCCTTTTCTATTCAGTCTGTTTTCTTTTCACATATACGGTGAGAAATATTTAGCGCTCAGATCTTGTAACATAAAGAATACATTGGCCTGGCCTTATCGAATGGAGTATAAGTCTAGCTTCTAACATGCCACAGCTAAGCCAAGCACCTGCATTTGGGAGTATATATTTAAAATGATGCCTGGATCCATGAATCATTTCCCAATTGTGCACCAATGAATTAAGAATATTTTTAAAGGGCATGTAAAGGCAACAAAATAATATCCCATTTTTACTTTCTATAATGAAAAAGAAACCTATCTCCAATATTCTTTAATTAAAAAATGTGTACCGTTTTTATAAGAAACCTGACTGTATGCAGTGAAATTCTCCCTTCATTTACTGCTGTGGATAGGAATTGTCAGACAGTCCCTAACTGTTCTGCAAGGAAACAATCATACTTATGAACAGCAGGGGGAGCCCCCGCCTTACTTCCCAGCCATGCAGAACTCAAGCAGCTTTGTTTATGACGATCCCTAAGCAGCCCAGACCACACTGAGCATGTGCATAGTCTTAGTCTTACAAAGATGTATAACAAAGTTACAAGATGGTGATCCCCTGTAGCCAACTTTGAAAGCATAAATTATTTGTTTGATTAGGCTTGTGGTGCAGTAAGTTCATGTTTATATTTAGTATACAAAATACAGCATTTCTAGTCTTATTCTATTTTAGACTTTACATGCCCTTTAAGGATAAGTGAATATGATATTATAGGATCTAGCAAAGAAAATACTGTAGATGGTTACTTTGCACTTACCTACTCATTTGAATATGAAGGTAGAGATATGGTACAACCCTGTTATTTCTAGATCTGCCAATGTCCCCTGGACATGCTGAAGCCCCAAATAAACAGCAATAAAGTCATAGGCACAAGGCTACCATGATTATGTTACACCTAATAGAGACTATGCCATAATATACAGTATATAGATTGGTGTCTCCCATTATGTATACATGCAATGAATGCTATTACGTCTTAACTGGAACAATGGAGATTTTTCAGATGATCATAAAAACAGCTTCCTTTATTTTTTAACTTACTTTGAAAGGTTTATGCTGGCTCAGTGCATAATCACTCATTGTAGAATGAATATGAATTCTTTACTATCAATTGTTTACAATGTATGCCTAATTAACTTCTTCTTTAGCATACATACAGTCATATGAAAAAGTTTGGGAACCCCTCTCAGCCTGCATAATAATTTACTCCACTTTCAGCAAAAAAAGGAAGTACTGGGATGTTTTCTGAACAAAGATTTTTACTGAAGCAGTACGCAGTTGTATGAAATTAAATCAAATGTGAAAAACTGGCTGGACAAAAATTTGGGTACCCTTGTAATTTTGCTAATTTGAATGCATGTAACTGCTCAATACTGATTACTGGCAACACCAAATTGGCTGAATTAGCTCGTTAAGCCTTGAACTTCATAGGCAGGTGTGTCCAATCATGAGAAAAGGTATTTAAGGTGGCCAATTGCAAGTTGTGCTTCTGTTTGACTCTCCTCTGAAGAGTGACAGCATGGGATCCTCAAAGCAACTCTCAAAAGATCTGAAAACAAAGATTGTTCAGTATCATGGTTTAGGGGAAGGCTACAAAAAGCTATCTCAGAGGTTTAAACTGTCAGTTTCAACTGTAAGGAATGTAATCAGGAAATGGAAGGCCACAGGCACAGTGGCTGTAAAACCCAGGTCTGGCAGTCCAAGAAAAATACAAAAACTATAATCTACTATAATACTATAATCTATAGGGCCATAAATAAACAGTATTTTTAGTTTTTGAATTATAGGCAAAGTTAACACTACAGATGGAGGGGCATAATCTCTGGGTGCAGAGCGTACATAATTATTTGTATTATTATACTTCGAATTATGACAGTTTTAGTTAATCCCAGGCAAAACGAATTATATCTTAACTCTTCCTTAAACACTGGCAGTATTTTCAAACTGCAAATACTTGTTTCTTGAATGCATTATATTTTATTTGAAAATACTTTTATTTTCATTTGTAGGTAGACCTCTTGGATCCAAACCATGAATACATTTGAGCTAAATCCTCGAGTCTAACCTCTTAGACTTCAAGGGTCGGTATTTGTTTTTTAAACAGATCACATGAAGACAATTGAGTATAAATCAGAACCTGGAATTTATAATGAAATGAATGCCACATCCATGTAAATAACAGATTTTTTTTTTTTGCATTTTTGTTAAGGAAAAACAACCTACAGTATGACTCTCTTGCCTTAGCTCCCTGTTGCCTTGTACTTGATCCGAACTAAGATATAATTAATCCTTATTGGAAGCAAAACCAGCCGATTGGGTTTATTTAATGTTTACATGATTTTCTAGTAGACTTAAGGTATGAAGATCCAAATTACAGAAAGATCTGTTATCCGGAAACCCCCAGGTGCCAAGCATTCTGGATAACAGGACCCATACCTGTATCTTAAAAAACAGAAATCTTATTTTACTGTGATGCATGTTTGTCCCATTGCCAGAGTGACCCTCTATATAGTCAAATATTATGCTCATCAATTGCTATTGTTCACTTCAGGTCAAAGGCCAAAATGATGGGATATGATAAGACATATGAAAGAGCTTTGGCTCCATGGTACATCATCAGATGAAATGTTGCTTCTGGATAGACCAAATAAGCATCTTACAGGCCGGATGACCCCCTTAGAAGTGTCATAAATGCCTTGACTGTCAGGCTGTCTGGCTGAAAGTGACCAAACAACCTGACCGAATCTAGGTGTGTATGGCCAGTTTAGGGGGCACATTTACTTAGCTCGAGTGAAGGATTAGAATGAAAAATACTTCGAATTTCAAAGTATTTTTTTGGCAACTTTGACCATCGAATTGGCTACTTCGACCTTCGACTACGACTTTGACTTCAGATGTAACGATTCAAACTAAAAATCGTTCCACTATCCGACCATTCAATAGTCAAAGTACTCTTTAAAAAAAAGTTTGACTACCTACCTTAAAGGCGCAGGCGCACTGGCGTGATTGCGCCAGCGCGTTCTGGCGCGAAAACGCACGTTCTGGGGCGTGGAATTCTTGCCCTATAAAAGGCCCATTCTGACTGCTGACTGATGCCCGTGATAGAACTTGTTTCTAGTGGTTCCTGAGCCTTGTGCGTCTGATCTGTTCTGTATCAAGTCTGTTTGATTTCCCGTGTTTGACCCAGCCTGTTCCTGACTATTCTGCATTCTGTATCCTGACCCTCGCCTGCCTACGACAACTCTTCCTGCTTAACCCCTTGATTGACAACCCGGGTTTGACCCTTGCCTGCCTGACGATTCTTGATATCTGCCTGCCTCAACCCAGCCTGTCTGACGATTCTCTTGCCTGCTCCATTTGTACCATGACCTTCGGCCCAAAAGACTCTGCTAACAGCCATGCCCCTACACCAGCCAGAACATCTCGCCTTGTACCCCTCGTTAAGTCCAGGTGGCACCCAAGTAAGCTGAGGGCTCCTCCCGAAGCCCAACAGTGGTCACACTACTGGTGAAGCCGAGCCGAGACCAGGGTGCTTGGCATTTGTTCTGGTATCGGGTGCCGGCCGTGACACTTTCCTTGCTTTTTTAGATCGAAGGAAAATCCTTCGATCGATGGATTAAAATCCTTCAAATAGTTAGATTTAATTGAACGATTTAATTGAACGATTTTTCCTACGATCGTTCGCTCGAAGCATTCGCGGTAAATCCTTCGGCTTCGATATTCGAAGTCGAAGGATTTTACTAAGAGGGTCGATTATCAAGGGTTAATTAACCCTCGATATTTGACCAATAGTAAATGTGCCCTTAAGAGTCCAGAGTAAGCATGGACTGTGAAAAGGGGGAAAGACACTATTGCTCATTTACTAGAAGCAGTTTTGCAAGTGCCCCAGCTCTAAAGGGCACTAAATTGCCCCACTGTGCATTGATTGGGTACTATGAGAAGAACAAGTTAGAGCTGAAATGTACAGATAAATGCAAGCTTAATGCTAAGGTAAACAAAAAAGGTCCAAAACTCAAATAAAAAAAACCTTCCGTCTGTGTATTATCAAAACCAACATTACCTATTCTTAGTCATGGGCACTTCTCAAAAACAGAACACTTCCAAATCACCCGGTTACGTCAGATGCTACACAAGCCTGCCATACAACCACTATTTACCATCATGGGCTCTTCCACATCTGAAAGTTCAAGGAATGCGCCCTATGTAGAATTTAACACAAATTGACTTCATTACCATGGACCACCCAGTCACAAAGGGGTTCTGTTTCACCTGATACCAACCTGGCATTCATCCACAGATTTATTTAAGGTATACTTTACAAGGTTGTCAGGGAGAACAAGTAAGACTTTTTAAAAAAGAGTGCACTTAACATGAGAAAGGAATAATTTGGGGTGAAAACCATGTGAGATAGCCTGGTGTTTAGAATAAGCGCACTTCAACGGATAATGCTAAGCGCACACTGAGGGAACCTTGTTCACATGACTGATTCAATCTGCTTCCTAAGAGTAAAAAAATCATCACAGAAACGGATCTAAAGTTGTCTTGCTTTCAGATAACAACCCTCCAAGAGGAAGGAACAAAGAATTTCTACGCCTCCTCTTTAATCGCCTTCATGATGGCAAAATAGCACTATATTAAACGTCAGGGTCTTTGACTGAGATGTGAGATTAGTATACCCCATGTATCTATTTAAATACCTTAAACCAATTCTGTATATTTATTCTAAGTCCCATGTTTTTTAGTAGTACTATAGATATAGTGTATAAACGTTTTATACATTCAGGGGGTTATTTACTAAAATCAGAATTTATCTCATGTTTTATTTAAAAAAAAAACACGCATAAACTCCCATGCTCAATTTGACCTTATTTATTAATTAACCAAATGAATCGGATCATGGAAAAACGCGATAAAATTTAGTGAAAAGCAATTTTTTTCTTCGAGTTTTTGCCCGAAAACCCCCCAAAAAGTTTGGATTTTCAGACTAAACCCACAGAAGACCACAATAACTTTAAATTGAGATAGGTGCCTCTCCCATTGATTTAAAGGAAGAAATTGACTTATACAGGACCTCGACAGGTCTGAGATGGAGAGTTTTGCCCCAAAAAGCCCAACCAGAACAATTTCAGGTTTAATAAATAACCCCCTTAGCTTACAAAGGTCCCATTAGCAGAAATGTGTGTGGAAATCAGAATATATTCAAATGATATTTATATTTATAAGAACACTGCCTTGCTTTACGTTTCCGTAAATCAGCAGTAGTGATGGGCCTGTCCTGATTGCAAAATGGCAAAATTGTTATACTGTATACAGATGAAGCCACTTGGATTTGTGAGTTAAATGCGTCATGACTCGTGGTTAATTGAAGAAACTGTGTTATCTAAAGTTATCTTAACTCATTTAATGCATTTAACCTTTTCATTAGCATACCAAAGCACCATTGTTCACAATGATGAATGCTTTAATTAGATGGGATGTTGTGACACAGTTTTCTGTGTTAAATGAGATAAATGGGATATCTGTGTTTAGTTATTCTGTGTCAAACAGACAAACCAAAGTGGCTGCATCTGTACATGGAGAAGCTTTTCACTTTTGATAAAGGATTTTATGAATTTATTTCGTAACTTTCTCTCTATCTCTCTGTCTGTTAGTGTGTGTATAACTCTGTGACAATGTAAAGGTTCAAACAAATGTATGTAACAGCAGTGGATGAATTATTCCTAATAACACATATAGGTGATTTACAGTACAGTGTCTAAAGTGCAATTTTTGAATGTAACATATCATGTTTTTATTTTTTTTTACAAACAATGCAGCAATTCCAGCCCAGAATTCCAGCATAATTCCTCCTGCATGGGGATGTGTCAAAATGTGCACAACTGACTGTAAATGTGTTCTCAAATCAGGGTCAATATGCACACTTGGGAGCCCGTTTACTATCAATCTTTTTCACGAATTTGTGGTTTTCTAATTTTATTAAAAAAAGCTCGAAAAATTTGTGATTTATTAAGTTTAAAACCATTAATACAGAATGCCAGGTAAAAGTTGTTGAGGTCCCATAGAAGTAAATGGGAGCTGCGTTGATCCTTTTGGACCGTCTAAATCAATTCGGACTTTTAGAGGTTTGTGGGGGTTCCAATTTTTTTAGCACATTGCTCAGTGTAATTTTCTGTCCATACTTTTTTAATTCTGATTTTTTAATAAATGTCATGACATTCGTAGTTTTAGAGTTTGTAAGTTTAGTCGTGGTTTGGTTCAAAAAACCACTAAATCTGACCTTTGATAAATAAGCCTCCTACTGTCGTAAAAGACCCTTATTAGATTTTATGGTCTTTGTATTGGATTCGTTGTATAAAGAGTCAGACAGAAGTGGACATAAGAGAAGCTGTAAGCCTGTTCCTGAAGTGCAACTGCAGGGAGGCCCAGGGGACACATAAGTGCATTAGGAGCCTGTTTTGTTATTTTGTGCCCCTTGCAAAAAATACTTATGACTTCTGAATAAAGTGCAAGGTGCAGGGTGCATGGACACTAGGGAGCCCTGGAATTACCAATTAGCATGAGAAGGTGTTTCTTCTAGAGTTCACTTTACCCACCTATCCATGCAGCTGCCCAAAAAAGGATAACTCTACTTTACAAAAATGAAAACACATTTTCTAGCAAACCATCCCAAATGTCTCACCTTTATCCACCTAATTTCCTAATTTCAGTTGTTACACATTTGTCCATTCCTATAATTCTGACCTTAACATCATGTCCACCTGTACTAACAAGAATGAAAGCAGAAACTATTTTGGCCATCCTTTATTTTGCTATTAATAATGGTATGTGAAATAATTTGTGTGCTCTACTAACATTTCAATAGATCTTCAATGCTATCTTATGTTTGAAATCCATGAGCTTGTTACGTTAGGCAATTGATTATGCTTTTAACAAGTATTCCTTTTAAAGTTATCATCCAATCTGATAGCTAGCGTATGATTCGAGGACCGATGGAACAATATCTTGTTTCAGGAGATTGCTTACACTCTCAGGTTTTTAAAACTCTGTGTCTACACAAAAACACCGGATGCAAGTTAGTGAAGCTTAAACAATTAATGAAGCCAATGGTTAGGACAGTATTATTGGTAGAAGGTCAAGGTTCTAAGAGTTCAGGTTAAGTCTGGGCAACAGGCTGTGGATGAGGAAACCAAAAAAAGATGTGTAGTCACAAAATAGGCCAAAGGTTGGTAACCCTACCCGGATACTGGAGTGTAGCACTGGGAAATCACAAAATCACAAGAAACAATGACAAACGGAATAAACAGGACCTATAAAACAGAACAATAAGGGAACGAGGCAAGTAAACAGAAAGGTCAATATAATGTAGTCAAGTAAAGTCACCCATTGCAAGTAGCATTTACTAAATACATGTTTAAAATATTAATCCTTTAAGAATTAGATTGCAAAACACAGCCATCGCCCCACTAATTCTACGTCATAAGCAAATCATGCCTTCAAGTTCAGGTGAGTACTAATTTGTTCCAAATCTATTACTGATAGTTTACACCACACCAGAGACATCAGTAAACAGGTAACTCCCATAAACAAAATGTATTTTGGGAAGATGCAAAATGTTAAAAGAGTTACAAGCAGGGATGCACTGAATCCACTGTTTTGGGATTCGTTTGGGATCCTTCATTAAAGATTTGTCCAAAACCAAACCAAATCCGAATTACAAATTATGGCAAGGAAGGTACAAGAGAACCATGCACGTGATTTTTAGGATTTGAATTTGGTTTGGCCACACTAAAGTTATTCATTAAACTTTAGTGAAAAAAAAACCTTGAATTTTTCAAGATTTAATATACCCCTACCTTTCGAGGTCCTGTATAAGTCATCCTAACTGGAAGTTATCATGGTTGGGTTTAGCCCAATAATCCGATAAATTCAGGGTTTTCAGGCAAAACCCTAGGAAAACAATCATAAAAAATTGTATGATTCAGGTTTTCAATCAATTTTATCAGGGTTTTTTCCCCAATTTATTTGAATTATTTTATTAATATATATGGCAAAATTGGGGATGGGCTTTTTTATTAACATTATGAGATAAATTCAGATTTTAGTAAATAAACCATGGATTTGGCCAAATCCTGTTGTAAAGGGCAGAATATTGAACTGAATCCGGCATCCCTCGTTTAAAGTGATAAAGACATGTTACAATCTGCTTCTTTAGTTTCTTGGACCTAATATCATGTTGGGCTACATTATATTTTTTAATGATAAAGCACTTCCATTTTTTACAGTTCAACTGGAGACCCTTGGGCCCACTGAAAGACCTTACCTCCTGGGCCCCTCCATCATTATTTACTCCTTCCACCTTCCCCTAACATTGAGGCCACCCATTTGCTGCATGCACCTGATGTCTGGCTCACTAGGATCAGGGCCTACAAGGATTTCACCCGGGAACCCTGGTGGGCCAGTCCATTTCTGATTTCTTGATACATAAAAAATGGGATTATTCAATGCTTTACTATTAGTAATAATTTCCAAATTCCAAAACAGGGATTAAAATAACAAAATTGCTGGGCCAGCACACATGCATCAAGGCAAAAGCCCGTCTCTAATGTCTGCTATATGCCCTGGATCTGTTGTCAGAATAACATGCTTTATTTTTTAAAATAAGCCAACTTCTGTTGGCTTTGTTTATATTGGTAGAAAATACTAGCACCTCCCTAATACACCCAAAAACACAAAATGTAGCACCAAAATTCTATTTCCTTACATGCCATGATGGTGCTTACTTTAAGAAATAATGTGATCTCTCAATTCATCTAAAATGTTTAATTAATACATTGAATATGACTCTATATTGAGTTTATTGAAAATATTTCAGCCTGATATGCCTGATCAATCAGACATCAAATATCAGCATTCAGTTCTGTTGAATTAATAATGGAAGTGTATGGGTAATTTACACAGGTCAGTATAATTACATCTGGCTCTGTCATAGTAATTTACGTTACTGCATTCATAGACAATAGGAGAAAACCTTATGTAAAGAGTCAGGGGAAACCTTGTACTCTATCTGAATACAATCTGCAAGCATTCACGGGTTGCCTACTCTACTCTATAGCCTTTTGTTGCCTGACTTTTTTTCCCCCCTTTTTCCCGTAGCAACAAAATCCAAGACATTGTTTTCAATCTGATTTAAGTCGGTAACAAGATATTGATTTTAGAACTACAACAGAGTCACCCAGTCATGGAATTGTATTCCTGAGGGAAAAACGACTATTTTGGGAAAGAGTAAGTATAAGCATATTGCCTTTAAAATTAGAACAGCTTTTCCAAAAGAGGAGAATTACCTTTGTAGTTACATTTTTGCAAAGCTTTATAATTAAATATTGCTTAGACGCAACAAAAGTACAGGTATGGGGTCCTTTAATTATCCAGGAAGCTCTAAATTATGGGAAGGACATCTTCAATTGACTTCAATTTAAAAAAACAATTTAAAGATTGTTTCATTTTTCTCTATATATTATAATAATAATAAAACAGTACTTTGTACTTGATGCAAATTAAGATATACTGCAATTAATCTTTATTGTATAGAAAACCATCCTATTGGGTTTCATTAAATTTAAATGATTCCTTAGTAGAATTAAAGTAGAATTAAAGTGGAGGTCTAAATTGTGATACTGGTATGGTACCTGTCATGCAGAATGTTTGGGACCTGTTTTTTGTTCTTTCCATAATTTGGATCTCCATATCTTAAATCATTTAAACATGAATTAAACCCAATAGGATTGTTTTGTCTCCAATAAGGATTAATTATATCTTAGTTGGGATCAAGTACAAGCTACTGTTTTATTATTATAGAGAAAAAGGGAATAATTTTTAAAAATGTGAATTATTTGATTAAAATGGAGTTTATGGGAGATGACCTTCCTGTAATTTGGATTTTTCTGGATAACGGCTTTGATCCCATACCTGTATATGATTGTGTATATGGGGGGAGGCATGTATGAAACAGAGTGACATAAATTGCTTCAGCTTCACTACTTCTTCAGGTTCAGCCCTATCCCGAACCAAACCCTAAATTCAACATGTCTTTAGTTTAGACTACCACCAGGGCTGCTGTCTCAGGGCCCCCCTTTGCACGCACCAGGTTTTTGTGCCATGAGAGGGAGGCCAGGGACAGAAACACTGGATTTGGGCAAGGAGTGGGGCTGGGCCATCGGAGCCCATGAGAGCCAGAGCCCACCGGGTTTTTTCTCAGTGTCCCACCGGCCCAGTCCGACCCTGTAGACAAATCAAATACATTGGGGGAGTACACAAAGCCAGCAGTACCTTATTTCCTCTCTCTTTGATATTTAATGACTCCATTTTAAAAAGTATCACGAGGTCTCAAACTCTTTGGTTGAAATTAAAGAACTAAACCTTCAGTCACTGGGTGAGTGGATTGGAGTACAGCAAAACATTTCTCCAGTGCTATGGAATACTGCAATTTCATTGTTCATGTAGGTAGGCTGGCTAGTTCCAAGGATTGGCTGAGGGATGGGCGAATTTTTTCGCCTTGTTTCGCCGAAAAAATGACGCCCATAGACTTGTATGGAGGCGTGCGTCAAAAAAAAAAGACGCGCGTCAAAACAGTTTCTGATCCCATTTGTAGGTAAACCCATAGCACCGCAGCACCCTTGAAACCCCGTACATATATGGGTTCTCCTTTTGATGGTATTTTTTGTAGTACCATTTTGACCTCGTGTAAGACAAAACTCAGTAAAGGAAAACCTTTAGTAATAGTCAGGCAATTTATTCTTACATAATACAACATAACAGTTTTGTCTGGGTAAGCTGTTGGAGTAACACACAGAATGTCAGCCAAGGACTTACCAAAGACCCACCTCTTGGTCCAGGCATTATATAGCTTTCAGAAGGCTTTTACAATAATTGTGACAAGGGTTTCACGGAAATACCATACATAGTCTGTCTCCTCCTTGTACAATTAATGTCTAAATGATTTACTTAGTCTTACATGTTATCAAAGGAATGTTGTAACATACTGTGCCTAGCTCCAACGGTCCACAGCCTCGCAATCAGCTATCGGCTAACCAAGGCCATTGTGGTATTTCAAGTAATTTGAGCAGCACTTCAGCAGTAAGGGGCCTCACCAGACAGACTGGCGTTATACTGACACTCTGGAATTTAAGTGATGATCTTTTGTTTGTATGGCCTAGTATAAGCTATATGAGTGACCATTGTCCACAGTAGACCATTAGCCCTTATAGTCCATCCTGCCTTGGGCCCTATAGCATTATGGCGTCATAGAGGGCGGGGGTGACAAATATCAACCCTCTGACACTAGCCATTCGTCCGTCATAGGAATTAGACCGTTCCAGATATTTTTATAATTACACTTTGCAACAAAGAGATACAATGGGTCGTTTTCTGATACTATAGAATGGCATGATCTTACTTGCAAGAAATCGTGCTGCAATTTGGAGTAAACAGATGTCAGACTGAAGCTTAGCACCTTTGCTTCAATGCCCTCTTGTTTACACCTCCAAACCCCAAGAGTACACAGATTCTTAGTGGTCAGAAAGCCTGCAATAAGCAAGAACTGATTGGCACTTGGCAGCACACTGTTTTTTTATCAGCTATAGCGGACTATAGGGGCATTAAGCTGGCCATAGATGCAAAGATCCGAATGAATCATCGTACGATCGGACTTTCCCATCTCCTGACCCGCCACTAACCATTCAGATCAAAGTCTTACCAGTCAGATTAGTTAAAGAACAGATCAGCAATGTTCAGCCCCTGACAGCAATCGTACGATATCTATGTCCAACCAAAGCTAGTGACAGTCTCCCACTGAAAATCGTACGATCGGCAATACACGCAGAGATATTATCGGCAGCCGACAGAAATTTTCTAACCCGTCCGATCGACCAAACGATGTTCTCCGCCGGACGAAAAATGTCAGGACTCTCCACACACGGTTCGAAAATCAGATCTTTTCGTCTATGGCCAGCTTTACTTACTGTATTTGATTACAGTCAGTTTCATAGGAAATTCCATTAAGTGGCGGTAACATGCATTCTGTATAGTTGTGCTTCGTCCTCCAGCCACAATTGTGTCAAAGCAACTTCCCCATGCCTACTTCAATAACATTGGAAGTATGGGGGGGGGCTTTGCATTGTGGGTAAAAAGACAAAGTGATTGTGTCCAAAAAATTGCACTTTGCTGGAAATAATGTGTCCAAAATTGCAATTTGCAGGGAATAACACTTGAAAATTGCACTTTTTTGGGAATAATGGGAGCTACAACATGAAGCTGGCCACTGTTCCTATATATACAGTTGTGCTCAGTGGGATGACTTTGACGTGGTTGGCCAATGGCCATTATATTGACTGTTTTTTTTAAAGGGGAGGCACTCCTGAACTTCATAGTGTGGTGAAGATTAGATTTATTGTCAACAGTTCGGTCCCAGTTAGTCCGATATATATATATATAGATGTGATGACTCACCTTGGTGGTCTAGTGGGAGGAGGTCTGCTCGCCGCCGTCCCTCTGGACCGCAATAGGGATTCTGTTAGGGCGCGCGTGGCGCGCCGTTTCCGGATTTGTTTGCGCATGTGGCGCGAAATTTAAAATATTTAAATCCACAAAGCAGTTTTTCACATTGCTGTTATAGGATCTTGTTCCTGGTGCTTCTGTGTGTTTGAGCTTCTGTTTACTCTGTATTGATTCCTGTTGTGATCTCCTGCCTGGCTTCTGACCTCTGATTCCTGACCCTTGCCCGAACACCGACTACCTCTTCTGCGTAACCCCTCTGATTGATATCCCGGTTTGACTCTTGCCTGCCTGACTACGCTTATTCTCTGCCTGCCTCGACCCGGCCTGATCTGACTACTCTATTGCCTAACGCCTTGTACTACGACCTTCTGCCCAAAGACTCTCGCTAACAGTCGTGCCCCTCTGCCTATCCAGAACCTCTAGCATTGCACCTCTCGTTAAAGTCCTGGTGGCATCCAAGTAGCTGAGGGCTCCTCCCAAGGCCAAATGTGGTCACACTACAGGTGAAGCATGAGCCAAGACCAGGGTACTTGGCATTTGTTCTGGTGTTGGGTGCCGACCGTGACAATATATATATATATATATACACACACACAAAATCAAGCTGAGCAGCACAGAGGGCTGTGTAAAGGAAGGTCTACTGAGTTGTGATGTCTGAATAGCTTCATCTGTAACTAAAAGAAGTTTTCTGGGTGTAAGCGCTTCTCTGTGAAAGAGGTGAGTCACTGGAGCTGTGTTGTGGAAGCCAGAAAGCACTGTTTGGGTCAAGAGTGTTCTCCTTAGTGCTCATTTGGGAAGCACTTGCACCCCTCTGCCTGTTGCCTTCTGAACTGAGCAGAGAATAAAAATAAAATCCAGCACTCATTGAAGAGAGCTGATCCGTACCTTGCACCTATGTGCCCCCCACTTGAATTGGAATGGATTCATAGCAATCAGGATAAACAGAAAACTTAGCCAGTGTCAGGGAACAGCCGGAGTGGACAACGAGAAGCCAATGTCAAACCAGGAATTGCAGGATAAGTACACTCAGGCGCATATTTATCACGCTTTTGATTGAAGCATTACAATCAGCAATTAGATTTTAAGAGTTAGAAAACAAAAGCAAAGATCTTATTGGTTGGTATGAGCATCATCACCGGTAATGTTTCACTCCACTTTTTACACAGAATGATAAACAGACCCCTGCCTCAGTGTTAATCAGGAAGGATGATCACCTCGCACTGGACTGAATGTCGCGAGTAGAGAATTCTTCGAAGCTTCCACACTGGAATGTGACCACATCAAAGTGCATGCACAGGTACACAAGGGAGAACACATCCTGTGCATTTTGCAGTGATCTTATTGGCATTTCTGGGTTAGGGTTACCATATTTTCTGGCACAAAAAACTGGCCTTCCTATAAATTTATCTTTTTTTTCCTATTAATAACATTGGGATCAGCCATCATTCTTACCAGCCAGGTGGTAACCCTTGTCTGGGCAGACAAACGCCCCCTAGGCCTGCTGTTATTCATCACTCCCATCTCCTCCCTTATATTTGCTCAAATTTTCATCATTGGGACCAGTGCAATGAGTATTGGTGCACGGGAAATTTAAAAAATCTCCTGTGAATCTCCACTGTTTCTGAACCAATATGGGTGTGGTTGGGCTTCATGCCGCCCCCTAAAATCCTGCCGCCCTAGGCCTGGGCCTTGGTGGCTTTTGCACAAATCCAGGCCTAGTTCTGGGTCCATATTCTGTGAAAATTATACTGGCACATCTGGGGTTAAATATGTCCATTATCCACTTTATTTCCTAATTCTCCATTTCTTTTAGTGATTATATTCGCACAGCTGGGAATCATATGCTTTTTATATGTAGTAATTATACCAGTACAGCTGAGGTGGGGTGGGGTGTGTCTTGGTAAAATTAGAGTGGTGCTTAGGGGTATGGCTATAAAGTGGGTGTGGTCAAAATTGCCTAAAATAAAGTAAAATAAAAGACGAGTAAATAAAATAATGATATCAATCAGTAATTTTATTTTGGCACCTCCGTAATAAACTGCCCTATAGTCAGGTATTACAAGCACAGCTTCCACCCATAGCGACGGGTGTTCATTAGTGATGGGCGAATTTGGGGCGTTCTGCTTTGCCGAAAAATGCGGCGCAAATGTCTAGTTTTTGACGCTGGCATCCGTTTTTTTTTTATGCCGGCATCCGTTTTTTTACACCGACGCAAATTTGCCTAAAATGTCTAATTTGTCTTATTCAGGTATGCAATCTATTATCCAGAAACCCATTATCCAGAAAAAGCTATATTATGGGAAGGCCATCTCCTATGGACTGCATTTTAATCAAATAATTGAAGTTTTTAAAAAATGATTACCTTTTTCTCTGTAATAATAAAACAGTAGCTTGTACTTGAGCCCAACTAAGATACAATTAATCCGTATTGGAGGCAAAACCAGCCTATTGGGTTAATTTAATGTTTAAAGGGGTTGTTCACCTTTGTGTTAACTCTAGTATAATGTAGAGAGTGATATTCTAAGGCAATTTGCAACTGTTTAGCTTTTTATTCAACAGCTCTCCATATTGCCATTCAAGCAATCCGGTTGCTAGGGTCCAAATTAACCTAGCAACCATGTCCTGATTTGAACAAGAGACCAGACTTTAAATAGGCGAGAGCCTGAATAAAAGGTTGAGTAATAAAAAGCAGCAATAACAATACATTTGTAGCTTTACAGGGCATTTGTTTTTAGATGGGGTCAGTGACCCCCATTTTAAAGCTGGAAAGAGTTAGAAGAAAAAGGCAAATAATTAAAAAACGATTAAAAATAAATAATGGGTTTCTTTCTCTCGTTTCTGTCAATCCTATAATGTTAAAGCATAAATAAAACATTTAAAAAAAATAAATAATGAAGTCCAGTTGAAAAGTTGCTTAGAATTAGCCATTCTACAACATACTAAAAGTTAACTGAAAGGTGAACCACCCCCTTTAAATTACTTTTTAGTAGACTTAAGGTATAGAAATCCAAATTACAGAAAGATCTCTTATCCAGAAAACCCCAGGTCTTGAGCATTCTGGATAACAGGTCCCATACTAGTGGGTTTAATTTAATTAACAAGTCCCATCAAAGTCAAAGTAAACTTTATTGTCATCTCAGCAGTATACAAATATACAGTGAGACGAGACGACGTGGCTCCAGCTAGTACATATCACAAAAGGGCACTTAAAAATACACAATAAATATGTAAACATAAAATGTGCAATATATTGGCAGAAATTGGATATATACATGGGTAAACCTTTAGAATTGTGCAAATAAATTAACGGTTCACAAAGTTAAGTTCACAGTTGAGGTGTGTCTGGAATGTAGTGGGAGGGCAGGCAGTGAGTTGAGGAGTCTGATCGCTTGTGGAAAAAAGCTTTCACACAGCCTGGTTGTTCGGGCTTTAATACTGCGAAAGCGTCTGCCGGATGGGAGCAGCGTGAACAGTCCATGTGAGGGGTGTGTGGAGTCCAGTGCAATGCAGGAGGCCTTTCTTACACAGCGCTTGTGGAAGTTGTCCTGCAGTGATGGAAGAGCCTCTCCAATGATGTTGCCAGCTGCTCAGTCTGACAGTCCGCTCTAGACTTTTCCGGTCAGCAGAGCTGGCACTACTGTACCAGATGGAGATGCAGCTCGTCAGGACGCTCTCTATTGTGCCCCTGTAGAACACTGTGAGGGTGGGAGGCGGAAGGCTGGCCTGTTTCAGTCGTCTTAGGAAGTGAAGACGCTGCTGAGCCTTTTTGGTAATGGAGGCGGTGTTGGTGGTCCAGGTGAGGTCATCAGAGATGTGGACTCCCAGGAATTTGGTGTTCTTTACTGTCTCTACTGTGGACGCGTTGATGTTGAGTGGTGTGTGAACAGGGAGAGTTGTCCTGGAGTCGACGATCATCTCTTTCGTTTTATCCACATTCAGTGACAGGTTGTTCTCACTGCACCAGACTGCCAGCTGCTGAACCTCATCTCTGTACGCCGACTCGTCGCTGTGGTTGATGAGCCCCACCACAGTTGTATCATCGGCGAACTTGATGATGTGGTTCGAGCTGTGTCTCGCTATGCAGTCATGTGTCAGCAATGTGTACAACAACAGGCTGAGAACAAATCCTTGAGGAGCTCCTGTGCTCAATCTGATGGTGCTGGAAACCTTGTTGCCGATACAAACAGACTGAGGCCTCTCTGATAGAAAGTCCAAGATCCAATTGCACAAAGTGGTACTCAATCCCAGCTCTCTTAGTTTCCCACTCAGCTTTTGAGGGATGATGGTATTGAATGCTGAGCTAAAGTCTATGAACAGCATTCTCACATAACTGTCTTTCTTGTCCAGATGAGTTAGTTTGCTAGTGTAATTAATGTTTAAATTTCTTATCAAGGCTGTGTAGTCGGTACATAAATCCTTTGACTCCGACTCCTCAGTTTATGGTATCTCCGACTCCTCTGTTTTTAAAGAAACAGTAACACCAAAATATAATGCTGTGTTACCTGCACTAGCAAAGTTGGTGTGTTTGCTTCAGAAACACAACTATAGTTTTTATAAATAAACTGCTGTGTAGCCATGGGGTAGTCATTCAAACTGGAAAAAAGGATAAAATGCACAGGTTACATAGCAGATAAAACACCATTGTATTGGACAGGGCTTATCTGTTATGTGCTATTCAACCTGTTCCGTTTCTCCTTTTTTCCAGTTTGAATGGCTGCCCCCATGGCTACACAGCAACTTGTTATAATAGTCTTTCTGAAGCAATCACAAAGCTTTCCCAGTGCATGCTAGCAGTATATTATATTTTAATTACTTTAAAATGCTTTAAGTGTTTGGTGTTACTGTTCCTTTAATATACTAATGTATTTTTCATGTTGATTGAAAGAAGTTAAGTTCACAGCATACAAGATAGTTTCTCACTGCCAAAGCTCAGTAATATAAACCATATCCTTTGATAATTCTAAACCAAAATCAAAGTTAAACTACAAAAACAGTTGGAAAACCTAAAACAACTTATATATTAAATAAACCTGGCATATAGTTGTAGAATAGCTGTTAAATACAATCCAAAATAAAATATTGTTCTTAGAAACTGAATTGCTTCTTCCATATCCTCCTTCATAGAAGCCCTTAAATGTGATTTGATTCGTCAGCGGTGGTACATTTTTGGTGACTCCAACTCCAGATACCGAAAATTGCTTCAGACTCAACAACTCTGTTTGTTTTAGAAGACTTAGGGGCAGGTTTATTAACGGTCGAATTCTAAATTAGAATTTTTGAATTGTTTTTGGTGTCAAAACTCACACATTAAGGGGCATATTTATCAAGGGTCAAATTTCGAATTTGAAAAACTTCGTAATTCGAATTAAAAAAGACGAACCGAAATTCTTGCATATGCAAATTAGGGGTGGGAAGGGGAAAACATTTTTTACTTCCTTCTTTTGTGGCAAAAAGTCATGTGATTTCGCTCCCCGCCCTTAATTTGCATATGCAAATTAAGATTCGGATTCGGCCGAATCCTGCTGAACAAGACAGAATCCCGAACCAAAAATCCTGGATTCAGTGCATCCCTACTAATAACCTGTAATGACCAGGAGAATTGTCGTTGATTGTTATCAGTTACTCTGTGGAGTTTGCAGTCATAATTTCCCTGCCTATAGAAAGCTGAAGACCGATACAAACTCCAAACATGGACGAACCTTAGTCAAAATTCAACCAGAATTCATTTGGCTGGGACCACCCACCATTCTGTGCACCATTTTTTTTATGGTTTCTATGATGTTTAAAAGGGTGGTTCATCTTTAAGATAACTTTTAGTATGTTATAGAATGGCCAGTTATAAGCAACTTTTCAATCAGTCTTCATTGTTTCTATTTTATAGTTTTTGTATTATTTGCCTTCTGGTTCTTTCCAGCTTTCAAATGGGGGTCACTGACCCCATCTCAAATCCAAAACTCTGTAAGGCTACACATTTATTGTTATTGCTACTTTGTATTATTCCTCTTTCTATTCAGGTCCTCAACTATTCATATTCCAGTCTCTTATTCAAATCAATGCATGGTTGCTAGGGTCATTTGTATACTAGCAACCAGCAAGCCAATATTACAAACTGGAGAGCTGCCGAGCTAAAAAGCTAAATAACTCAAAAACCACAAATAATAAAAAAATGAAAACCAAGATTTCCAATATTGCAAACTGGAGAGCTGCTGAATAAAAAGCTCAATAATTAAAAAAAAAACACAAATAATAAAAAATGAAAACCAATTGCAAATTGTCTCAGAATATCACTCTGTACATCATACTAAGGCGCAAATTCACTAAGCGCCGAACGCTAGCGTTAATTTGCTAGCGTTTGGCATTTTTCGCTACTGCGCAAATTCACTAACGAACGCTGGCGTAGTTTCGCTGGTGTTACTTCGCATCCTTACGCCAGGCGAATTTTCGCTAGTGACGTAACTAACTTGCGCAGTGTACTGAACGCTACCTTTTACGCTAGACTTCCTTCGCCACCTCAGACCTGGCGAAGCGCAATAGAGTAGATAGGGATTGTTTCAAAAAAAGTCAAATTTTTTTCTAAGTCCCAAAAAACGCTGGCGTGTTTTCTACATGATGAGTGATAGGCTGAAAAAGATCGAAAATATTTTTGGGGCTCCCCTCCTTCCCCCCTACATTTCCTGACTCATGGCAACTTACCTAGACAGTGGGCACATGTGTAGGGCAAAATAAAATTTTTATTTGCTGATTTGAAGGTTTTCTAGGCATTTGTAGTGCTAATACGTGTTCCTCCATTGAAATTTGAATTTCGCGCCGTATGCAAATTAGCCTTCGCTAGCGTAACTTCGCTTTACATAGCGAATCAACGCTAGTGCAACTTCGCAACCTTACGCTACCCCTGTGCGCAACTTCGGATTTTAGTGAATTTGCGGAGCGCTGGCGAAGTTGCGCCTGGCGCAACTTCGCATCTTAGTGAATTTGCCTCTAAAAGTTAAGTCAAAGGTGAACTACTTCTTTAAGTACACTGGTGACTGATGTCAATATTGCATGTTGAAGGGATGTCTGATGGTTTATTATTGCACTAATTAACAAGAGAAATAAGGCTCGATCTTAGAATTGCTAATGAATCTCACACAGCAAAAAATACTTTCCAAGAGAGATGTCATTGTTACCTCCTTCAAAGTCACTCTTTTGTTCTTAAGTGTAATAGTCTTATTAAAAGTAATCAGGTTTTATGGAATGGTGTTTTTGGTCTACTTTATTTGGATGTAGACTAATGTTAGTGGGCCAATGTGAAAGACCCATAATAGTTTGCAGAACCTTACCCTACACTAGGATATTGTTATTATGTATTAAAGTGGAACATTATTATTCTGCTCTTTGTCAAGGAATGGGTAGCTAGTGGGTTATCACATGCACTAATATTTCCGTACCATATATTCTGTATTTCTGGTAAAACTGGTACTGGTTTGCCCCCACGTATATGATTCATGATTAGGGATATAGCGAACCGCCGCCAATGTGTTCGCGAACGCCGTTCGCGAACACCGGCAAAAAATGCGAACAGTTCGCGAACAGTTTGCGAACTTCGAACATCCGAAAATCGTTCGATTCGAACGATCGAAGGATTTTAATCGTTTGATCGAACGATTTTCGTTCAAATCGAACGATCGAAGCCATTGGATCGAATGATTTCATTCAATCCAATGGCTTCGATCGTTCGATTCGAACGAAAATCGTTCGATTTTAGCGATCGAATGGTCGAATGGTCGAACGATTTTGACGCGAACGCCTATTGGCGAACGTCGCGCGACGTTCGCGAACTTGCGGCGGACGCGAACAGTCGAAGTTCGCGCGAACTAGTTCGCCGGCGAACAGTTCGCTACATCCCTATTCATGATTCTTTTCTCACTGTGCCTTTCCTTGGGATGATCTATAGGTATATATGCATATACATTATTAAAGGAGAAGGAAAGACTTTGTGCACTTGGTGGTGCCAAATTTTAGGTACTCTCAAGTGATTGTATTGACTTACCTGAAACCCTGGGCCAGTGCTCCTATCAGCAGAAAAAGACAGAAGACGATCGCTCCGTGGTGATCACTGGTATAACTATAAATATATAACCCCGGGCTGGTGCAGTTTTCTGGCCCAGGGTTTCAGGTAAGTCAATACAATCACCACCAAGTGCACAAAGTCTTTCCTTCTCCTTTGAATCAATATTGGTTTAAATTGTTAACTTGCACCTTTTTTAAATAGGAGAAATGCAACAATCACATTAACAGAATTCATAAAGTTTTCTACAACTGTAACTATTGGAAGAGTTTTAATTAATAGTGAATAAAGTACCCCCTCTTGTAAATTATAAGGATATTATAAGTTACCGAGGAGTTTCATGACCATATAAAAACACGAGGCTGAAGGTCATACAGGTCATGGAACTCCGAGGTAACTTCTAATAGCCTCATATTTTCCAACAAGGGGTACTTTATTTTTTATAATATACAAGATTCATTGAATCATGTGACAGAAATGACATCACTACTCACCGTTTATAACTGATGACATCAGAACTCACCGTTTATAAGTATATCATTTACAAGATTTTGCTTTTGTGTATTATAATCTATATAAAACTCATGCAGTAGTGAGTTTATGACACAGTACCTAACATTGTGTCATTATTATTTTGCCACTTCATCTTTGTTTAATATTTATATATGTTTCTAACTCACTGCACAGTTCCCAAATTGTGGGGCTTGATTTTAGGTGGTGGGAGATGATGTTGGGGTGGGTGTTTTCTGCTAAAATCACTAGCGTCTAGGTCTGTTAGGATTTCTAGGGAGCCCATACAGAAGGTTTATAAAATTATTCTGGAGATTATAGCTGAATAACACAAAGGGGCCGATTCACGAAATTCGAGTGAAGGGTTCGAATGAAAAAAACTTTTGGGCTACTTCGACCATCGAATGGGCTACTTCGACCTTCGACTACGACCTTCGACTTTGAATCGAACGATTCGAACTAAAAATCGTTCGACTATTCGACCATTCGATAGTCGAAGTACTGTCTCTTTAAGAAAAACTTCGACCCCCTACTTTGGCAGCTAAAAGCTACCGAAGTCAATGTTAGCCTATGGGGAAGGTCCCCATAGGCTTGCCTGGGATTTTTTGATCGAAGGATTTTCCTTCGATCGTTGGATTAAAATCCTTCGAATCGTTCGATTCGAAGGATTTAATCGTTCGATCGAATGAAAAATCCTTTGATCGATCGATCGCAGGATTTGCGCAAAATCGTTCGACTTCGATATTCGAAGCCGAACGATTTTAGTTCCTAGTCGAATATCGAGGGTTAATTAACCCTCGATATTCGACCCTTCGTGAATCGGCCCCAAAATGTATATTTTATGCACATACAAATATACATGTAGTATTGCAACTTTTTGAAACCACAATTAAACTCAATGGGGTTATTTATAAAAACTGGGCACATTTGCTGCTGGGCAATATATGTGGATAAATGAAATGAAATGTGAAGGCAGACTTAGGGCCTGCATTGTTTCAACAATCATGTGTACAAAGTTAATAGCTGATCGCACAAGAAGATATTAATTTGGATGTTTCACAGAGAAATTGCAGCAACCATTAGGGCAGAGGAACACGCTCAGATTTCCGGGAGATTTAGTTAAATCGCCTCTTCTTCGGGGGCGACTAATCTCCTGGAACCACCTCCCGCCGGCTAGAATCTAAATGGCCGGCAGGATGGCACTCGGAGCACTTTGTTTTCCAAGGTCGCCCGAAATTTCCCCGTGAGGCAGCTTCGGGCGACTTCGCAAAACGATTGCCTGCGGGAGGCAGTTCGGGGGGAGATTAGTCGAAGAACGGGAGATTTGTCGCTGGGCGACTTATCTCCCCGAATCTGAGCATGTGTTTCTGCCCTTAATATATTTTACAGAGACTAAGCTTTTCTGGCAGTTGCACACATGCAGTTGCACAATTTACAGTAGAATAAAGGGCTTCAGCAATAATTACCAAGATTGCAGTGGAGATTAAATATTGTCTCTAAATGAGAACCAGTCATTTCTTACTAATACTTTGGTGTTAGTGTTAATATTCAGAGCTGACAGAGGTTTCATACTGTAATTCATACTGTTTTACTGGTTCAGCAACTCTGCGGCTCCTCTGTGTGTTGCTGACGTTCCTTCCTTTAGATTTATTCTGCATCTAGTACAGCTGCTGCTCACCAGGATCCCCTCTGCTCGCTGACATTTATGTACTTTTTTCTTTTGCTCTTCAGCAACTGTGATTGGTTATGGGCTCATTCACAGGATCTCTCCAGCTTATCTGAAATAAATGGTAATGCAACAGTTCAGCAACACATAGGGGCAGATTTACTAAATTCGAGTGAAGGGTTCGAATTAAAAAAACTTCGAATTTCGAAGTGTTTTTTGGGCTACTTCGACCATCGAATGGGCTACTTCGACCTTCGACTACGACTATCGAACGATTCGAACTAAAAATCGTTCGACTATTTGACCATTCGATAGTCGAAGTACTGTCTCTTTAAAAAAAACTTTGACCCCCTAGTTCGGCAGATAAAAGCTACCGAACACAATGTTAGCCTATGGGGAAGGTCCCCATAGGCTTGCCCAAGTTTTTTTGATCGAAGGATATTCATTCGATCGTTGGATTAAAATCCTTCGAATCGTTCGATTCAAAGGATTTAATCGTTCGATCGAATGAATAATCCTTCGATCGAATTTGCTGCGCTAAATCCTTCGACTTCGATATTCGAAGTCGAAGGATTTCAATTCCTAGTCGAATATCGAGGGTTAATTAACCCTCGATATTCGACCCATAGTAAATCTGCCCCATAGACTGTTTTATAGCTGTAGCAGCTAATATCATTAGATGGGTGGTTCACCTTTAAGGTAACTTTTAGTATGTTATAGAACGGCCAATTCTAAGCAACTTTTCAATTGGTTTTCATTATTTATTTTTTTATAGTTATTTGTCTTTTTCTTCTGACTCTTTCCAGCTTTCAAATGGGGGTCGCTGACTCCCTTCTAAAAAACAAATACTCTGTAAGGCTACAAATTTATTGTTATTGCTACTTTTTATTACTCATCTTTCTATTCAGGCCTCTCCTATTCATATTCCAGTCTCCTATTCAAATAAATGCCTGGTTGCTAGGGTCATTTGGACACTAGATTGCTTAAAATGCAAATTGGAGAGCTGCTGAATAAAAAGCTAAATAACTCAAAAACCACAAATAATAAATAATGAAAACAAATTGCAAATCGTCTCAGAATATCACTACATCATACTAAAAGATATCTCAAAGGTGAACAACCCCTTTACGAGATTATTTAGCAGAATCAGGTCGAATTCGAGAATTATATGAACTTTTTAGACCTCAAATGAACTCACAACTCTAATTATTTCTTATTTAAGGAAAAACCCGAATCAGTGAGTTTGGGGTTAACAACCCGAATTAACGGAGTTTTCCGCAAGAAAAAACTTGAATTGATCGACTTTTCGAGCGAAACCCACCGCAAAAAACTTAAACATCATGAAGGCTACAAATATCTTCAAATGGTTCAATGAAACTCTGTCATTGAATTCTACATGACCTCAACAGGTTTTAGATTGTGTATTTTCGGATTCAAGTTATTTCCAGGGTCGGGTTATAAAGTTTTTGGGAGGATAAAAAACAGAATTTTTCGAAAACACAACTCATATCTGGCCCTTAATATAAATAGCCATGTATACCTCAATGCTAATTATTTCTTGCAGTTAGTTGCACTATTTAAATCATTTAAACACATCCTAAAGCTCAACCCCTATAAGTGAAATATATGACTATATTATTTTTTACACTACAGGTATGGGTTCTGTTATCCGGAAAACCTTTATCCTGAAAGCTCTTGATTACAGAAACGCCATCTGCATTTTAAACAATCCAAATTTTTAAAAAAAGATTTCCTTTTTCTCTGTAATAATAAAACAGGACCTTGTACTTGACCCCATCTATAATTAATCATTACTGGAGGCAAACAATCATATTGAGTTTAATGAATATTTACATGTTTTTTTAACACTTAAGATATAAAGATCTAAATTATGGAAAGATCCATATCCGGAAAACCCCATGTCCTGAGCATTCTGGATAACAGGTCCTATACCTGTACCGTGTACTTGTTCCCAACTATGATCCGCTCCTTGTTTCTGCAAACAGGCCACTGCTATACAGGTATGGGACCTGTTATACAGAATGCTTGGAACCTAAGGTTTTCCGGATAAGGAATCTTTCTGTAATTTGGATCTCTATACCTTAAGTCTACTTAAAAATAATTTGAACATTGATAAGATCCAGTAGGATAACCCTGGAAAACCCCAGGTACCAAGCATTCTGGATAACAGGTCCCATACCAGTCTAAATGATGGGGGTCATTTACTAAAATCCTAATTTATCTTATGTTTTATTTAAAAAAACACACCCAACTCCTATGCCCAATTTTAGCTTCTTTATTAATAAAAAAAACCTCAATTTAATTGGATTACAGAAAGACTCGATAAAATCAAGTGAAAACCCAAATTGCTCAAATTTTTTGGGCTTTTACCCGAATTACTCCAAGTTTTTGGGGCTTTTTTCCCGTATTGCCCGAAAACCCCCAAAAATTCGGATTTTCCGCTAAACCCAGTGCAGACCACGAAAACTTCAAATTAAGATAGGTGTCTCGACCATTGACTTATACAGGACTTTGACAGTTCTGAGATGGCAAATTTTTCGGATTCGCCCTTTTTGCACCCTTTTTTCCTCTAAAAATTTGAGTTTTCCAGTGAAATGTTAGAGATTTTAACATTCTGATTTTAATACATAACCCCCTTAATATGTCTGTAGTGAAACACAATTGTAAAGACTTATTTTCTCCTCATCTTCAAAGTCAATTCTCAGTTCACATCTCTCACATAATTACTAAAAAATTGTAAGAGAAAGTGCCAACAACTCTTGTTGTCAATGTTGAAAATTCAACACTGTATTTTCCCCATACAATTGTAGTGGTGACAATTTCCGAGATAATTTAAGTCACACTAAAATGACATATGTGGAATATTAATATAGAGGAGATGCAGTGCAACGTTCTAATTCACCAAACCTTGTCATATTCTCCTTTTAGTAAATTAGCAGATTTTGGTGAAAATACTCCAAATAGTGATAGTTCCAGCAAACAAACACCATGAAACCTGCTTGTAAAATGATTTCTCTACCTATAGAAGTGAGCAGTCAGCCTGTCTGTGGCAGTAAGGAGTATTTTTCAGTGTGTATGTGCGGTCCTGGAGAATTCCTCCTTTGCTTGCAAACTGAGGTGTCGCTGCTGAAATTCTATCCTCCTGCAGAATGGATCCTTCTGACGTCTACAGCAAACCTATTCTTATAAGTAGGATCAAAGTCAGAGCACAAAACAAAAAAGTGAGCCGAAAATTCCAGGTAGGCACAAGTAGCCCTGCTCCCTGCTGCACAACAACTAAGCAATTCCTCCAGGCAATTTGTGGATGTGGTAAGAACACTATAATTCTGAACACAATGCATTCATTTAGCATCTTTTTTTTTCCAGTGTAACAACTTTTTTTTTTAAATCATGACTTTTTAATATTAGAAATGAAATACAAATACACAGCAGAAACTGCAATGAGCCGGATCACTCATTTCTAGCACCAATTCATTTCATTCAATATTGGTGCTAATATTGAAACTATTTTTTAAGTACTAAGCATAAACTGGACAAGTCATTTACCATTTTAAAATTAATTAATAATTTGTCATTTTTTTAAAAAAAAATAATATTTTTTTTTATTTCAGATTAAAAAAAAAAAGATGAGTGAAGAAAACAAATCTGATGTATTGTCTGTCTCAGAGCAGCAGCCAAAAGCAGAGGGAAAGAAACTGCAGTTTAACTTAATACACAATTACCCGCAGAAGAACGCGGAGCTACTGAGCAGTCAGTATGGCTTCAATATATTTTTGGCTGGACTCCTGCTGATGTTCGCTTGGGCGATCCATGCCGTGGGAATTACAGACAGAGACCTGTTGTCTTATCTCATTACCTTGATGTTGATTCAAATGATCTGGATGTTGTGGTACATTTTTCGAAGTCAGTCTCTTCAACGGTCCATCATAGAGAAAGACACAGATGCCGGCGCAAGGTGGCTCAGATGTAAGTACAATTTTCACTTTTTGCTAGAGGATAGTACTTGGTTTTATATATTGAAATATTAAGGTGCAGATCTGTTATCTGGGATGTAGGGTTTCAACTTGAAGCACCATTTCCTAAGGCGAGTAAAAATCATTTAAAGGAGAAGGAAAGTCAAAAATCAAATTCAGCCAATAAAGAGACTATCGGGGGAATGTAATAAAAGTCGGTAATGGAGAAACTATCCGCAATGCGAAAAGTTATGCCTTTGCGTGAACAAATTATGCTTTGGGCGATTTTAATATAGCTTCTGCGAACCCGGAAACTGTTTAGCGACCACTTCCGTCAGTGGAAGACCATTTGTGAATTTTATAGTTTGCGCCAATGCGAAGTGAATGTAATAAAAATTCTTACTGAAAAAGTCGTTATGATCGCTCCAAAGATTACGACACCTTCAAGCACTTCTTAAGAGTACGCAATTGTGATAATCACATTTAATATAGATATGGGTCAGATATGGGTCAGTTATATAAGACCCTCTTAAGTTGTGGTCCACTTTGTGGGTAACGTCACGTTAACTTGGTATTTCACCTTTTTCTGTTTCCTTCCCCCCCCTTTTTTTTTTTTTTTTTTTTTTGTTGTTTTGTAAGATTAATATTATTTTGTAACCTACAGTTTCGTGTCTTGTCTTGTTATTTGTGATTCAAAATAATAAAAAGATTGAAAGAAGAGTACGCAATTAATTCAAAATTAAAATTCGCAATGCAATAACAGTTGAAGGAACAATATTACATTGCGAGATGTGGATTTTTCTTGTTTTTCTCTTTGTGACTTTAAATACATTCCCCCGTATATCTGTAACACCAAACATTCCCTCATTAGTTTCTTCCGCAATATTAGTGCTGTAATTGTTTTTATAATTTTTTTTTAAACATGTATATAAAATCATACCCTAGTTGCTGTCCAAAAATTCATCTGAATAGGGCACACGCATGCGCAATGGTTAGCAGCACTAGAATCCGGTGGGTTCTCTGTGCGCGTAAGATGACGCCACGGGTGTAACAAGGGAGCGCAGGGCGGAAATGATGCGCCTATTTGAAAATGGTGGCGCCAAACTTTAAACTGCGGGAAAACTTCGAGACGCTGGTGCGCAAAAATTATGAAATTACAGTTTTTAATCCAGCGTTTCAGGAAGTGGCCTGGTCACACATAATGGGGTAGGTTATATTTTTTTGTTTCCTTCTCCTTCAAGCATTTTAAAAAAAAAACCTATATAATTGTTTTTTCCGCCAAATTTATTTTAATTTAGTTACCATCAAATAAAAGGAACTTTTTCATTATTACACAGCAAAAGAACAAAAGTAAGAATTGATAGTTTGAATAATACTCTAAGGGGCAAATTCACTAAGCGCCGAAGCGCCGAACACTAGCGTTACTTCGCTAGCGTTTGGCATTTTCGTTACTGCGCAAATTCAGTAACGAACGCTGGCGTAGTTTCGCTAATGTTACTTTGCACCCTTACGCCTGGCGAAGTTTCGCTAGCAACGTAACTATGCAAATTCACTAATGCGCGCAGTGTACTGAACGCTACCTTTTACGCTAGACTTCCTTCGCCACCTCAGACCAGGCGAAGCGCAATAGAGTAGATAGGGATTGTTTCAAAAAAAGTCAAAATTTTTTCGTAGTCCCAAAAAACGCTGGCGTGTTTTCTACATGATGGGTGATAGGCTGAAAAAGATCGAAAATATTTTTGGGGCTCCCCTCCTTCCCCCCTACATCTCCTGACTCATGGCAACTTACCTAGACAGTGGGCACATGTGTAGGGCAAAATAAAATTTTTATTTGATGTTTTGAAGCTTTTCTAGCCATTTGTAGTGCTGATACGTGTTCCTCCATTGAAATTTGAATTTGGCGCCGTATGCAAATTAGCCTTCGTAGCGTAACTTCACTTTACTTAGCGAATCAACGCTAGCGCAACTTCGCAACCTTACGCTAACCCTGAGCGCAACTTTGGATTTTAGTGAATTTGCGAAGCGCTGGCGAAACTACGCCTGGCGAAGTGTGGCGAAGTGTGGCGAAGTGCGGCGAAGTTACGCCTGGCGCAACTACGAATCTTAGTGAATTTGCCCCTGTGTTCCTCCTGTATTTTGGGGCTGTTTGAATGATTTTCTGGCTAATTGATCCAGTACCGGCATTATCTTTTATGTTTTCATTTCTGAAATGCATGATGTAGGGATTTGGGGATTCTCTAGCAAATGAACAAGACTGTATCCTATACAAAAGTGCAGTGGGGAATGCTCTGCAAGAATGATTCAAAAATATCATGAGAGCATCACGGTAGATAAAAGTATGAAAGTAATAACGTCTGTTTGCCATATGGCCTTTAGACAAGAATGTGACTTTTGGACAATTGCACAAGTTGCATCACATTCTAGATTTAAATACAGCAAATGAAGCAGTTAACTAGCTTCCCTAAATCCTTTAAATATTTGTCACCATTTCTGTTATGACTAGTTAACGTACTCCATCTCTGAAAGTTTTTTTTCCATTGGGTTTGTATTTAATTTCAGTTGGCTAGCAGGTAGTCAGTAAGTTATAGTAAAGTTTGTACTTGTGTGATAATAACACTCACATAAATGCGAGCCACAATGAGGGAATTAGGGGAATCTGAGCAGTGAGTTTATCGTATGATTTCAAGAATAAATATAATAAGTCAATGCTCCAATGTTGTAAGTCAAATGGCTGAACATTACTTTGTAGTTATTTGCCCTTGGAAAGTTGCCTGAACTCTCATCAGTACATCCATTCTTCATCAGTTATCCATTCTTAACGGGGCAACTCCAATATAACAGGTATCAGATTCATTCTCTGATAACCCGTTATCCAGAAAGCTCTGAATTACAGAAAGGCCATCTCCCATAGACTCCATTTTATCAAAATAATCTAAATTTTTTAAAAATGATTTCCTTTTTCTCTGCTATAATAAAACAGTAGCTTGTACTTGATCCCAACTAAGATCTAATTAATCCTCATTGGAAGCAAACCCCACCTATTGGGTTTATTTAATGTTTACATGATTTTCTTGTCGACTAAAAGATCCAAATTATGGAAAGATCTATTATCCGGAAAACTCCAGGTCCCGGGCATTCTGGATAACAGATCCCATACATGTATTATCTTTTATATGCCCTATATTCCTGTTTTTATGACATTTTACGTAGCAATTTATGGAAAATGTTTATCCACATTGGTCACTGTCCCAGTAGAGCTTGCACTCTAATTCCCTTATCACAGACCCCCTGGGTCAGTGAGGTGTATGAGGAGTCCTAAATAGAGCCATGTACTAAGTAGTACCATGTTATCCATAAAAACAAAAAAGGTGGCTTAGGTTTCTGGGTTAAGGTGAACTTGTTTATTGGCTAAGCTAATATGAAAACATAATGGCTTTGGGTAGTGCCCTAGTAAAAGGCATCAAACCCATGGACATTTGCTAGCTGATTTACAAAAGGATGGTGTTCAATTCCAAAAGCCACATTGCGATTAGTTTTAACCAGTCTGCTACAGTTTTGAAAAAATGAAAGCAAAGACCCGATTGGTTGTTATTTCTTGTACAATTTGTCTCCTGCGAATAAGGTAGGATTTGAAAAACAAATCACACAATGGCAAAACACATTTAAAGAGAAGTTAATTAGCCTGATAGTAAACTGTGCCTTAGTGATGTCATTGCTAGTGATGGGCAAATTTATTTGTCAGGTGCGAATTTGCGGCAAATTCCCCCGATTTGCCGCCAGTGAATAAATTCGCGAAACCGCCGCAAAAATTCACCGGCGTAAAAGAAAAAATGGACGCTGGCATCAAAAACAAGACGCTGGTGCTATTTTGCGAATTTTGCTGGAAATTCGCAAATTTTTAGGCGAAACGCCCCAAATTCGGCCATCACTAGTCATTGCTCATAAATCTTTTTAGGGGTCAGTTTAAGACCCAGGCCTTGCTATTGTATTTCTATTTCCAAACAAGCTAGCTCATTACAGCAAATTTAGAATTAAATTAAAATTAAAAATGTTTTATTGCCATGTTTTTTTTTTTTTTTAGACTTACTGCACACCGATGGGGTGATTAACAAAAATACGAATTTATCTTTTATTTCATTAAAAAAAAAAAACACGACCCGATTTTAGCTTATTTATTAATGAAAACACGCGATTTAATCGGATCAAGGAAAAACACGATAAAATCAAGCGGAAAACCCGAAACGCTCAAATGTTTCCAGGTTTTTCCCGAATTTCTTGAACTTTTGTAGTTTTTTCCCCCGAAAACCCTGAAAAAGTAGAATTTTCTGGTTAAACCCAGGCAAAAACTTCAAATGAGATCAAGTTTTGATCTTTTGAGTTTTCCAGTAGAAATAACTCAAAATTTTAACATTCGGATTTTAATAAATGACCTCCTTAATCTACTTATAAAGTACTTAATGTCCATATTTTCTTTTGTGCAATTTTGGATTGAGATTTATTTGGACTAAACTGGGTTTAGGTTAAAGTAGCAGTTTCTTGGCTGCCTTTTTTTGTCACCGTGTAAGACTGCAATGACAGGATGCAATTCCCCCTGTGTGAGCAGTGATAGGTGAATTTAAGGTTGCTGCCTTCTGTTGTTTGAATACTGGGCATGGGATGGGTGATGTTAGGGGGCGGGGCAGTGCTGATAAAGGGATTAGGTCTGATTGGTGATCAGCTGACCGCTGTGTCATTTACATTTGGTCCTGTCCGAATTTCCTCATTTGGAAATCCGGGCAGGCACATTTTCACCTAAAAGCCCTTCAGAAAACTGTGTTGTCTGGGTGAAAACAAGACAGATGGCAACCTTGGCGGGTTTTATTTCTGCCACTGCGGTGTCACATGGGGTGGTAAAGAGCCAATGGTGGAGAAACTGCTTTATGTGACATTATCCGTAGGTGGTGAGAACCCTAAAACTCTGTCCGTCCATCTTCCCAAACCCCAAACTATCAGCCCTTATGTCCTATTTGTGCATGTCAAGAAATTCATGTTTATTTATTTCTACTTGTTTTTTTTGTTTTTGTTTGTAAAATCAATTAAGTCTTCCAAATAGATCAGCACAAGAATATAGCACCAGGCCAGATATAGGGGTAAACTGTAGTCTCTTAAATTTACCTACTGATATCACTATGTTTATGGTAACCATCCTCTGATCTATTTTCTTTTATTTTGTCTGCTCATGATCTAATTATGAACCCCTTCAAATGAATTCCATATATTTCATATATAATGATTTAAAAAGTCAAGGGTGTTTTGATTAAATTTGTTTATTAAAAACACAGTTTATATGTCGTTTTTGGCATAGCCCCCCCAAATCTCATATTTTTTTCAAATTCAAGTTTTCCAAACTCAGAATTTGGCAACTAAAACACACAAAGCTTTTATAGAAGTCAATGGGAGGTTATTACCAAATTAAGTCCAGACCAGGGAAGCCACGTTAATTCTCTGCATATATACAACTAAGACATGTTTTTCACACCTGCAGATTACAGTGAATAAATTTAATTGGCCAATGACTAGTGATGAGTGAATCTGTCGAAAAATTTGCGAAATGCATTGAAGTCAATGGCCGTCAAAATTATTTTTACGTTGGTGACAATTTTCCTCGCTCCAAATGCATTAAAGTCAAAAGGCATATTTCTTATGGTGACTTTTTTGTTCAAATGCATTAGTCAATGGGAGTATTTTCTTATTTCCATTTTTATTTCTCTGCGACATGTTTTTCACAAATCCATGGCTGCCGAAAACATTTCCTCATCACTACCAATGACCAATGAAGTCTTTACAGGAATTGTGTTTTGCAATCTCTTATTCTAAGCAAAAAAGAGTGCAACTACTCCAACCCTTATGATAATGGTCTCCAAGCAGGTGCTTATTTTTGGTTTTCGGTTGCAAAAGAAGTGTACTGCCAAACAAAGCCTCCTCTAGTCTGCCAGTTCACATAGGGCTACCATATAGTCAATCACAGCCCTTATTTTGCACCACCCAAGAATATTTTTTCATGCTGTTGCTCCCTAACTCTCACCAACTCTTTTTACATTTAAATGTGGCTCATGGGTAAAAAGAGAGAGCCTTAACGCAAGGGTATCCAAACTTTTTGCAACGAGGGCCAGATTTGGTGAGGTTAAAATGTGCGGGGGCCTGACATTCTTTGAACCATTAACATCATTCAACTCATTTAAACAAGGAATCAATTAGCTGAAGCTAGTGATGGGCGAAAAATTGCCATGAAAAAGGAAAAAAACGATGAAAATTCGCAAAACGCAAAATCTGCAAAATGGCCCGGCGTCTAGTTTTTGATGCCGGCGTCCAATTTTTCAGTGGCGAAAATATGACGGCATCTATTTTTTTTTACGCCGGCGAATTTTCGTGAATTCACACCTGGCGAATAAATTCGCCTATCACTAGCCGTTGCAATAATATTTGGGCACATTAGTGAAATGATCTGCAACTTGGTCTATACTGCTGCCTGTGTGCTAAAGGTGTTAGTAATAGACACGTACTGGAATGTAGTGACGCTCTCGCCTACTTCTTTAGTTTACTGTACTCGTACATCAGTACGTCTATTGACACCTTCAGCGCTAAAGAAGTATGCGAGCGCAGTGGGTCACTACGTGTCTATTGCTAACACCTTCAGCACACAGGCAGCAGTATAGATCAAGTGGCAGATCATTTCACTAATGTGCCCAAATATTACTGCTACGGCTACATGATTCCTGATCGCACTGTGCTGGCGGGACGCATTATTATTAATTTCATGATGGAGGCCGAGGGCCGGTGTAAATTTGAAAACGGGCCGCATTTGGCCCCCGGGCCTGACTTTGGACATGCCTGCCTTAAAGAATGGAGAGAGCTTGTGCTGAGAGTCCTACAGTACAAATAAAAAGAGGAAAATACAAAAACTATTAAAATATATATAAATATATTGTAAATAAATATTTCTCTTTTTTTCTCCATAATGAAGGTGGCATCACACTGTTTGCTGTTATCACCCTTATATTGGATTCTTTCAAAATTGGATATTATATTGGCTATTCAGAGTGTCTCTCCATAACCGAAGGAATCTTTCCAGTAACTCATACGATACACACCCTTCTACAGGTAGGAACCAGTCTGGTGTGATTCATTAAAGAATACCTGCATTACAACTGTATATTTTCTTAAAGTTTTACAAATAACATACCTTCACATTCATCTACAATCCTCTTGTACATTTAATTGGGGGCCATTAAGTGGATGCGACATTTAAAGTACCTGCATTGTGTGTTTTTTTTCGATGTCCTTTATAGAATGAATTGACCATTGTTTAGTCAAAAAGTCTCTTTATCTAAATTGTTAGGTAGTGAATATTCATATAGCAGCTCCTTTCATTAAGGATGAGACCTACTATTATTTCCTTGTAGCTGCTCATTGTGATGGGCTTTCGCTTTGTTCAAGTGTGTATAAATGCCAGAAGACCCACAAGAAGAGACACATTACACCTTTAAGGAAAAAATCGAACCCATTAATAAGCAGGCTTTATTTTCCATTTTGGTTTTAAGGAATGCTTGCGTTTTAGTGATGTTTTTTTAATTATATACCTTTCTTCCTTTTGTAAAAGTTGTATTTGAATTGCTTATGTGTGGGGGAGGGGTGGAGCTAGGCTTCTCTAGGCAGTAGGCGTGGTCTTGTTAACTGTGTTTCCTTGCCATAGACTTCTTCAGGCCAGAGTCAGACCTTTAGCAGTTTGTGGACACAGTTTGCTCTAAAGTATTATCTGTAGGGCAAAATTAAGCTGGGAGGGTTGGTTTTCAATGATGTCTTGCCACAATGCCAGCTTACTCTTTTATTAGATTTTACTCCATTTAGTGACAGAAGGCGGAGTCTTACATTGGTTTTTATAAAGTATTTGTTGTGTTCCAAACATAAAATGATGTTAAGGACTTTTACCCAACAAGTATTACTACTTACTGCTGGCAAGACTGGATGCCATGCATGCATTTTATAGAAAATATATATTTTGCGTAAATAAGGAAAATCAACAACCAGAAAAATGTCTAGATATTGTATTGTGTCATAAAACCACACTAAGTGAAGTAGGTATGAGCATGTTTGATCGATTCTTCTAAAAATGATTTGTGCCTTTTAAGGGATATTACCAGATAATTTATTTACCAGTAATTGATTTAGAAATCCTTAGACCCCCTAGTCTTACCAGGAAGATGCTCTCATCAGAAGAGTTATGGTTTGAAGAATTGTCAAAAAATAAAAACGACTAATTTTCTTCAGAAGTTTCAGTTTTTCTTCTAGGTTAACTACCCCAAATGTAGCACAATAAAATGATTTGCTACCCCCAAAATGTGATGTTACAGTATAACTCGGGGTACTTCTATTCTCCTTGTGTATTAAGTGAGAAACAGGTATTATAACAAAAAAAATACTAGTTACACAATTAGCTGGTGGAAGTACAGAAGGGTGTGATGATTAAGGACAAGACCTGATTACTGAAAGAATACAATGACCTGACTCCATCTGAAGCCCTAGAGACTGCTAAGCAAACGTTTACAGTACTGGTTTCCAGACTAAGGAGATACACCAGAGAAGCAGAGGCCTATACTCCCAACTCCAGTGCAACAACAATGTAACAAAAGGAGCCACCAGAACAGCAACCAGTGATCATTAAAGCAGCAGACATCCAAAAGAGGGTTAAAAGCATGAAGACAGCACCTGCCCAAACATGGTGCACGCCTACTGGCTTATGAAACTAATGGCAGTACATGAAGGACTGGCAACAGAGATGAACCAGCTGCTAGCAGCAGGCTGCCACCCAGAGTAGTTTACCAAGACTCAAGGTTGAGATAGACGACCCTGAGAACAGCCTGGATTTATAGAAGAGCATCCAGCATTTAGATTCACAAGCTTACTTTTTAGGTGTGCACGCCAATTGATGTGTTCACCTTCACATCCTTGTAGCCATTTCCAAAATAGATAGCAGCACTCCCATGTAGCATTAAAACGCCTTTATTTCAAGATATTCATCGAGCACAGCAATGTTTCGGACCACCTGGTCCTTTTTCAAGCTAACAAAGTTAAAAACTGCATAATTGAACTTCCTTAAATGTCCACATTAACAATGCCACCTAGTGGTTACAACGTATCACTGTACAAACAGCTTGGATTTACTAAAGGAAAGCCTATGATTCAATCCCACAGGCATGGATCCGTGAATGCCTGCTGCTATACAAAGTCAACACTAAAGTTCTTCCTCAAGAACTCCATGGGACTGTGGAAAACATCACTGGAAGCCAACTAGCCAACTCAAGACAAGTGGCCATCAAGTGTGACATATATCAAGGCAATGAGCCAATGTGAAGTCCTGGAAGCTCTTCAAAATATTTGGAGGTTTCCATCCCAAATACAACACTCAAGAGAGTGTGCGCCAGCTGGAAGGGTCTGATGAGTGTTAAAGCTATGTTTTTGGGTGAAACCCAGAGCATCCAAGAGTACATCAGAGACAAGCTGCTAAGGGAAATCCAAAGCCAGCAATAGTCAAGGAAAAAAGATCAAGCAGAGGTGCCATGGCAAAATACCCTGCATGGGAAATACCATTCACAGATAGCTGGGGTGGATTACAAAAGGAAATTCTACCAGTGGCTGGAAAAAGCTGGATTTAAAGACAACACTAAGGCACTGATTATAGCAGCACAAGAACAGACACTTAGCACCAGATCCATAGAAGCCTGGACAAGACAAGACCGAAGGAGCAGACTGTGCATAGAGGCTTCAGATACAGTCCAACACATAGTGACAGGGTGGAAGATGCAGGCAGGAACAGTATATGCTAAACAAAGTAACTGGCATTGTCTACAGGAACATCTGCACAGAGTATGGGCTAAACACTCCCAAGTCCGGATGGGAGATGCCATAGAAGGTCGTGGACAATTATAGGGCTAAGATTCTGTGGGACTTCCAGATTCAGTCTGACAGGCAGATACTGGCAAATCAACCAGGTATTGTTAGTAGTTAGTAGACAAGAACCAGAAAATAGTGGTAATAGATGTAGCCATCAAGCAGAAGTAGTATGAAAAACCGGAGAAGTAACACTACCTGAAAGAGGAACTAGATATGACCTGAAAAGTGAAGGCCAAAGTGGTCCCAGTGGTAGTAGAGCACTTGGGACTGTGACACCTAAGCTGAGAGAATGTCTCCAACAGATCCCAGAAACAATGTCAGTGAACTCTGTCCAGAAGAGTGCAGTGCTAGGAAAATACTCAAAATCAATTGTTCTCACTGTGTGAAATTTTAGAAAGAATTTTAAGGCCCATGCATTGTAGCCAATCTTCATAGACATGAATGCAAGAAAATAAAAATCATGCAGAAAAGGGCATCAATCAGCTTCCAAACAGATTTCAATATCTAAACCTTAAAAATAAGTGAATGTAAAATTGATATTGATTGATATCCTTTAAGCTGACTTTCAGACACAAGGCACAACAACTTCAACTTCTGTCAAGATTACAGTTGATGTAAAAATGTAGGCATACTTTGGGAAATGTGAAAGTTGCACAGTGTGAAAGCCACTCTTTGCAGAGGAATCTAAGATTGGTTTGTTTATAACTGTTTTGGAGCTAATGAACTAAAGTGCCCCTTATAGAAACACATCCGTGAGTTCAGCACATGTTTTTGGCACAAGAGCTAGTCTTATCTTGACTTCTGTTCAATATCTTTTCCAGTTTCGAATAGTTTTGAAATGTTATCAAGATATCTGCTAATTAGAGGGCAATTAAAGCTGTTTTTCTAACATTTACCTGCCTGTTTTTTTTCTGACAGAGCTGGGGCACCTTCCTATAGGCAAAGGCCACATAAGCTACTGTATATAATCACTCCAGTAATGTAAAACCTAAAAAACATGAGCACATTTGTAATTACTCCCACATTATTTGCAGGGATATTAAGATGGTGCTATGAATCTGTTAAGTTGGCCATATTTGCTAAGATTGGACATTTTTAGACAGTTTTAATTGAGCATGTATTGGTGAAAGCAGACCATCTTGCATTCCTGTTGATCACAGTCCAAAGAGAACATTTTATTTGCCATTACACATTGTTGGTAGCTCCATGGATGGATGTAAAGTGCAGATCTGATCAATTATGATTGTACAGTATCCATCTGATCGGCCCTTATTTTTTTTATTTGTCACAGCAGTGTATAGCCACCTTTAAAGCACTTAAATGCATTGTTTTCTTGAGAATACACAATATGGGTCTGTACCCACAAACACTTAAACATGTGCTTGACTGGTGCAGTTTTATCAGCTCCCATGCTTATAGGAGAACTAAACCCTAAAAATGAATATGGCTAAAAACGCCATATTTTATATACATAACTTATTGCACGAGGCTAAAGTTTCAGCTTGTCAATAGCAGCAATGATCCAGGACTTCAAACTTGTCACAGGGGGTCACCATCTTGGAAAGTGTCTGTGACACTCACATTCTCAGTGGGCTCTGAGCAGCTGTTGAGAAGCTAAGCTTAGGGATCGTCACTAATTATCCAGCAGAAAATGAGGTTGGCCTGTAATATAAGCTGATGCTACAGGGCTGATTATTAAATTCTGATGCTAATTGCACTGGTTTCTGTGCTGCCATGTACTAATAATCTGTATTAATTACTAATCAGCCTTATATTGTGATAAAGGTCTGTGGTTGCCTTGGGCTGGTACAGAAGCCTCAAAATAATAATGTACAACATTTCTAGATACTTCTTTAGTTATGCTTTAGTTCTCCTTTAAACATATGTTTAGAAATGCATGGCTATATAGCTTCAGGGCACACTTTCACTACTCGACATCTGGGCTGATTTACAAAAACGCAGTGCAAAGTGCAAAAAAAGACTCCATAGCTTGAGTTAGTAGGAGTTGCAGAAACAGGTAATCGCCGCTTCTCATATTTCTTCATTTGATTATGCCCTCTATATACCAAGAAGCGGCATTTGCATATATATATTCTCAATATCGACATAAAGACACCTATACCCAGTTTGAATCATATGCCAATTAGACACCTCCTCTCTATATCTGATGATCCCGACAGTTGCATTTACCTATAGGCTGACACATACTAGTATTTAACGCTAATGATTTGGCTGGCTTTGAGTGGCTTTTCTTTGTGTTTAATCATCAAAATTGCTCAGTGTGACTTAATCCCAACACATGGAAACTGTCACGGATACACGTTCTACTGATCTAGATCATTATGTTAGAGCAAATAATCAACTTGGAAGAAGACAAGTGACTTATGCACCCATTAAAACACAGATGGAGACATTAAGAAATGTGGGACTTTGCAACATACGGAGATCCAAGTGGGCATGCTTTAACTTATTTACCAAAACATGACTGAAATCAAATTGAAACGTTTTCTACAATGTACTCTTTTAGTAAATAGTCAGACTGGGTCAGATTCTTTAGAAAAATATGGGATCTGTGGGCCTTACCTGAGACTGTTTGTGAAATTACCATTTCATTTTGTTGTCTGTATTTTTACTTTCCCTGACTGTATTGTATGTGCTGTCACAGAACATATTACTGGCCCATGAATATTCGTTTTTGTTATGTGTTCTTTATCTGCTTTTCCTTATTTCCATTTATTCTCTCCATGCTGAATGTTTCGGAAGTCTTGACGTGAGTGTGTATATGCAATCATCTTTTCAGAAACACATTTATGTACCTTCTGTTTTTATTGAAAAATAAAAATGATTAAAAAAAACAACTTTAGGCATTGCAATGGATCCTACTCACTCAATTTTCAAAAATGACACCATCAAAACTACAGGCGAGTGAGCAATGGACAGGTACTGTAAGTGGACTGGACATTTGTTGATTTATAGTATTGTTGTTTGATTACCCAAAATATCATTTGTATCTTTTCATATAACATATCCCTTCTGCTCTTTTCTTTTATTATAGGTTTACTTCTTGTGGTTTCATGCCAAAGACATCATTCAGTCATTTAAAACACTTGAAAGGTACAGTGAAATCTACTTTATCAGTGTCTTATCATCTATACATCTATACATCTTTGGGGGGTGATGATCCCTCTGGTTCTCCACGTTTAATTATGACCCAGTTGGTTAAGACATCTCTGCTCATTGTCCCTCAGTTTTCTAATCATATTTAAAAGGAGAAGGAAAGGCTTCATACACCTGGGGGTGCCAAATGTTAGTCACCCCCAAGTGATTGTATTGACTTACCCGAAACCCAGGGCTGGTGCTCCTATCAGCAGAAAACTGCACTGGCCCAGGGTTATACCAATGAGCACCATGGAGCGATCCTCTTCTGGTGTCTTCTTTCTTCAGATTTCCCCGGGGCAGATGCACTAGCAGTTAAATGAAGTAGTCGACTTTTTAGTTAAAGTTCGGCTTTCCGTTGTACTGAGATTGCACAGCCGTGTGAAGGAAAGAGGAAAATGGAAGAGGATTGCTCCGTGGTGCTCACTGGTATAACCCCGGGCCGGTGCAGTTTTCTGCTGATAGGAGCACCGGCCTGGGCTTCCAGGTAAGTCAATACAATCACTTGGGGATGCCTAACACTGGCACCCCCAAGGGTACGAAGCCTTTCCTTCTCCTTTAAAAGTTAGTCCTAAACAAAAATGATTGTCCAGAATGTTTAAAACATTGGGTCTTCGGAATAAGGGGTCTTTCCATAATCTGGATAATCAAGAAGAGTGAGGTAAAGAAAATGAATACACATGCAATGGAAGTGTTGTGTGATAGTCAAACCAAGTTAGTGCTACGGACTTATGAAATGACCACCTTGTACCCTGTCATATTAATAGTCAGAGTTTAGAAGAAGATTACTCTATTTAACATTGTCAGCTGATAAAGGGCAGTTGAAACCATATCATTTTAGCAGGGGAGATCTATGTCTCCAAAGATGCCCCAGTAGCTCCCCATCTTCTTTTCTGCTCAGGATCGGACTGGAGCCTTGGGGGCTGCAAAGGAAGGGCCCTCTTGGCAGACCCCAGGGATCCCCTCCAGACCTCTGACTCCCTGGCCTGGCGCATGCACTGCGATATGTGTGCATGCGAGGACTCTGCGTGCTGCAAGCACATGCGCAGACACAGTAAGCTTTGCGCGAATGTTCAGTCAGGCCGCGCAGGATTATTTCTTTATAGGGCAGCGGGGGAACAGGTCTGGGCCGGCGGGGGCCCATGAGGGCTGGGGCCCACCGGGTTTTCTCCCGGTGTCCCGCCGGCCCAGTCCAACACTGTTTCTGCTGATTCACTGCACATGCTCTGTGCTGCTGTCACTTACTGAGCTTAGGGATCCACTCACAATATACAGTACACATAGAATAGAAATGTCACAATATAAGGCTGATTAGTAATTAATACAGATAATTACTACATGGCAGCACAGCAACCAGTAAAATTTGTATCAGAATTTAATAATCAGCCCTGTAGCATCAGCTTATATTACAGGGGAAGCTCATTTTCTGCTAGATAATTAGTGACGAGCCCTAAGCTTAGCTTCTCAACAGCTGCTCAGAGCCCACTGAGCATGTGAGGGTCACAGACACTTTCCAAGATGGTGACAATGGTGATAATTAATCTCTGTAGATGGCTAGTGTTATTGTCTCCCTGGCAACTGATTATCACTCAATAAATGGAGTCAGAGCAATTTAAACAGGGAGTGAGACCAAGTATTTCATGGTTACCTTGCTAAAACGAAAGCTTGGTATATCAATTGTCTAATACACAGGATTGCATTTTTAGGACGGTTTGTGTGTTGTAAGAAATTGCACAATGCCAGATTTTCATGCGCGTAACAGCCAACAGGCCATTTATCTGGATTTTTGTTGTTAGTTTGCAAAACAATCCATCAATGGCATCACTCAATCTGAGGTACAGCATAGAGAAGCCCTTCCTACAGACTAATGACCTTCAATTTTTAGGTGTTGTGTAGTCATTCCTGCAGCAGACATGCAGTCCATTCTGATACAGGTATGGGACCTTTTATCCAGGTCTGGACCTGGATCTTTCCGTAAATTTGATCTTCATACCTTAAGTCTACTAGAAAATCATGTAGACATTAAATAAACCCAACAGGCTGGTTTTGCTTCCAATAAGAATTAATTATATCTTAGTTTGAATCAAGTACAAGTTTTATTATTACAGAGAAAAAGCAAATCATTTTTAAAATTTTGGATTATTTCATTATAATGGAGTCTATGGGAGACGGCCTCTCCGTAATTCGGAGCTTTCTGGATAACGTGTTTCCGGATAAAGGATCCCATACCTGTATCATCTTCCTCTTACCATGGCCGTGTTGCACTTTAAACTGATTACCTTGAAAGTAACCCTTATTATTTGCAGTTTTTCTGCCTTCACACGTCAGCAATTGTTCTGTTCTCCCTGCTGATTTCTATTTCTCATGTTTGCATATGTTTAGTTACTGTTACACATCTTGCTTTAGAGATTATCAGATCAACCAGGATCAATATAAATCAGGTGTAAATTACCACTATGAATCATTTAGATTCTAATCTTAGCCAATATAAGCACAAAAATGCCTATGTCAGTTTTACTATATAAGCTTTGTAATGACAGAAGATTAAAAGACTATTACAAACCGGTTCAGTTAGATGGATGGATTTGGGTTATAATATGGGGTTGAACTTGAAAGCACATTTATACCTCTTACCTGTCAAGTATAGATCCTGTTTAACATACACTATGGGGCACATATACTTAGGGTCGAATATCGAGGGTTAATTAAACCTCAATATTCGACCGTCAAAGTAAAATCCTTCGAATATCGAAGTCGAAGGATTTACCGCATTTAGTACGATCGAACGATCGAAGGAAAAATCGCTCGATCAAACGATTAAATCTTTTGAATCGAACTATTCAAAGGGTTTTAATCCATCGATCGAACGATTTTTCTTCGAAGAGCTAGAAACCTATGGGGACCTTCCCCATAGGCTAACATTGATGCTCGGTAGGTTTTAGGTGGCAAAGTAGGCGGTCAAAGTTTTTTTTAAAGAGACAGTACTTCGACTATCGAATGGTCGAATAGTCGAACGATTTTTAGTTCAAATCATTTGATTCGAAATCGTGGTCGAAGTAGCCAATTCGATGGTCGAAGTAGCAAAAAAAAATACTTCGAAATTCAAAGTATTTTTTATTCTAATCCTTCACTCGAGCTAAGTAAATGTGCCCCTTTATGTAATACATATATAGGTTGCACTGTAGAAATATCTACAAATTCAGAATGTCATTGCAATACAGTACAGGTATGGGATCTGTTATCCAGAGTGCTCGGGACCTGGGGCTTTCCAGATAACGGATCTTTCTGTAATTTGGTTCTTCATACCTTAAGTCTACTAGAAAATCATATAAACATTAAATAAACCCAATAGACTGTTTTTGCTTCCAATAAGGTTCAATTATATCTTAGTTGGGATCAAGTACAAGCTACTGTTTTATTATTACAGTGAAAAAGGAAATCATTTTTAAAATTTTGGATTATTTGATTATAATGGGAGATGTTAATTCTGTAATTTGGAAGTTTCTGGATAATGGGTTTCCGGATAATGGATCCTATACCTGTATATGTAGTATATATTCTATTAAAGATAATGTATGTCTGCTTATAAATATAAGTGATATAAGAAGATGTCTACTAATTTAATTAGCAGACTATGGTCACAAACTTTGCACATCCATATAATAAGCTATTATAGCTATTATTTGACTTAATGGGTTCCTAATATGACCATGCAGCCCATGATCTGTGTTTCAGGTTTGGTTTGATCCATGCTGTGTTTACAAACCTCCTCCTCTGGTCAAACGGAATTCTAACGGAATCAAAGCACGAGCTAAATGAACACAAGGAGAGGCTGATCACCCTTGGATTTTCCAACATCACAATAGGTATGAATGGCAATTGAGGGATTACTAGATACACCTGTATCTAAGAGTTGCATGACATATTGGATAATCCTATCACAACTACACAGAATCAACACCTCTGTGAGTTTCTTCAGATGTCACCTCTTTGAAGAGTTACAATGTGCCATTGTAAATGGATTAGTGGAAGAGTTTAAATGCCGAGAACTTCAGTTCAGTTGAACTGAAGAAGCTGCTCGGATGAGTAGTGAAACGTCTTCATCGATTACTCAGCAAGTCCAGTTGTTTTTAGATTGACCTATACTAGATATTACTAGTAATTGTGCTCCATTTGTAGAACAGGGACACAGATGTATATTGTCCCTGTGCCCTTTTATTATCAACCCTCTTCCCATTTTTCTAATGTTATTCTCCATCTTCTTCACTTTTTTCACTGTTCCATTTTCTTTTGCTCTCCTCTTCTCCATTCTCTTTTTTGCTTTCATGCTCTAATTTTTATGCTCCACTTGCTGTTCTGGCCTATTCACTTATTTTCATTAGTTTTCGCTATAGTTTTAGGGGGTTTTTTTGCCTTTGTTGCTCCCCCTTGTGGTAACTTTCTGGAAACAGGAATTCCCATAGGGAACATTTATTCCAGCAGAATAGGCACAAGCTTTCGTGGTCAACCCCTTCCTCAGATTGCACCTGAGAAAGGGGTTGACCCCAAAAGCTTGTGCCTAATCTGCTGGAATAAATGTTCTAAAAGGCAAAGCCAAGTGTCTGGTGTGCTTCCTCCCTATGGGAATTCATGTATGAGAAATTGGCTTAGAATTAGCCTGAGGAGTTGAATGCACCCTATGGAAAGAAAGTAAGCGGTGTGCCGAAGAAAAATGTGTTTTGGTATATGTTGAACTTTCTGGAAACTTCATGGAGGATCCCAGGCCCATCGTTTTTATCAGTCTGCACAGTGCACTTTGTTTCTGTAATCATTCCTTAGTGGTAGTTTCCTGGAAAGTTATAAGAAGTACAGCATGTAGGTGGGTGGATGGAGTCAGCTAGGGAATAGCAATTTGCTAAATGTTGGGTGGAGTTGCATTGCATCGAGGTGTAAATATTAGAGGAGAATGGCAACATCTAGGACACAATGTTACTTTCATCTGGTCAGTTCAGGTAGATTACTTTTTGCAGTTAGATGGAAACTACACAGCCAAACGTAGCCTCACAACTTTGTCCTCTGCCTTCAGTTCGAACACCTACTACTGAATTCCAGTCTCTGGAAGCAAAGTAAGCAGAACTGTTTGTATGGACTGTGGGATATCTATGGCAAACAAACCTAACATCACCATGTGCAAGTCAGACTTGATCCTGAACATCAGTGTCCAACCTCACTAAATGTTCTTTTGGCTGAATGGAAGCAAATCCCACTAAGAATGTTCCAAAATCTTGAAACTCTACCCAGAATAGTTGAGAGCAAAGGAAAGAGCAACTTCATGTTAATAATCTTGTTTTGGGATTGGGAATGAGATGTTAGAGAGGCAGATTTACAGTTACTTTTAGAGTATTTAAGGAGGGACTGAATAAGTGTGGAAACATTTAATGGGTACTCAAAGAGTGCGAGATTCAGAAAGTCAGAGAGTCCTCCTCAAACTCCAAAGGACTCCAAAAGTGAACAGATTTAAGTGGAGGATGTTAGACAGGGAGGGACACCAAAAAGTGTCATTGGTGAAATAAGAAGCAATGATAATGTGATAGGAAGTCTACCCAGCACAATTTCCCTGTATGTTGACTTGTTTTACTATTAGTATAACTTTCTTGTATTTGAACCTTTGCCACATGCAACTATTTTTACTTGATCTGGGCTATGTAATTATGTCATTTTCCTAACTGCTTTATAATACCTCTCTTTTGTAGACCACCATACTCCTGAATGCAACTGCACCTCCAGTGTATGTTCCATATTTTCACAAGGAATTTACTACCTCTATCCATTTACAATAGAGTACCATATTCTGGCCTCCACCATGCTATATGTCTTGTGGAAGAATATCGGGCGTACAGTGAAGCACCATCAACAGCAGAAAATCCATTTTAAATTCCATGGCATAACCATTGGTACAATTTTGGGTCTGATTGTTCTAACCACGACAGTTGCAGTTCTGGTGGTATACCTCATCCAAATTGGACGTTCAAAGAGGAAGAGTGAGCTAGCGCTTAATATGTTTTACCTTTATGCAATTACAGTGTTAACTCTTATGTGCACGTCGGCTATCATTGGCCTTATTATATACCGACTGGAAAACAAGTCACTGGATGATAGCGAGAGTCCTGCTAAGAAACTGGACTCGGATCTTTTAGTTGGCTCTGCATGTGGCTCTTGGCTTATATCTTGGGGATCCATATTAGCTATCATCTGTGCAGAGACCCATCCAGAATACACGTGGTATAATTTGCCCTACTCCATACTGGTCATAATAGAAAAATACATTCAGAATTTATTCATAATCGAATGCATACATCGCAAAGAGGAAGAACCAACAGATGACAGATCTATTGAAAGAATCTTTACTGTATCCACACGAAGCACTCTTTCCCTTGCCTCCTCTTCGTATGACGTTTTCAGCGACTCTGTGACCATCTGCAACAAAGAGTTTCCTTATATTTCCAATTCAGACGTGCCCATTGCTGAAGACCGCGCAGAGGAACAGAGGAATCAAGACAATAATAACTCCATTAGACTAACGCCATGTAAGGTTTCAATTCACACCACCAGACAGGAAAAACTCAACAAAAAGAGAAGAGTCTTGAAAAACATTGCTGCATTTTTGTTCCTCTGCAATATTTCAGTAAGTATTTAAAAAAAAAAACATAGTCTTCTTATATGTGTGTTTTGTTGGTATCCTGAAAAGCATCAGGTTGATAGATTCCTGTTTTGCTATACACAATAAAGCAGCGTTTCTTTGAGGGCCGCTCAATTCTTCTTTGTTTGTACACTCAGTACATTTGTGCAAGGTTCAAAATAAAGGCGCTAACCCTTAGGGGCCGATTCACTAAATTCGAGTGAAGGATTCGAAGTAAAAAAACTTTGAATTTCGAAGTGTTTTTTGGGCTACTTCGACCATCGAATGGGCTACTTCGACCTTCACCTACGACTTCGAATCTAAAAATCGTTTGACTATTCGACCATTCGATAGTCAAAGTACTGTCTCTTTAAAAAAAAACTTCGACCCCCTAGTTCGGCAGCTAAAAGCTACCGAAGTCAATGTTAGCCTATGGGGAAGGTCCCCATAGGCTTTCCTAAGTTTTTTTTATCGAAGGATATTCCTTTGATCGTTGGTTTAAAATCCTTCGAATCGTTCGATTCGAAGGATTTAATCATTCGATCGAAGGAATAATCCTTCGATCGTACGATCGCAGAATTTGCGCTAAATCCTTCGACTTCGATATTCAAAGTTGAAGGATTTCAATTCCTAGTCGAATATCGAGGGTTAATTAACCCTCGATATTCGACCCTTAATGAATCAGCCCCTTAATCTTCACTCTTTCTCCCATGTCATGCACAGCAGTGACAGCCTACTAATAAGAGATTTTCAGGCCTCTGTTATACAGTAAGTCCTGCAATAAAACATCCAGTAACACTGGACACCTGAAAGATAATTATGTACTTTCTTTCCAGAAATATATTAACAGTAATATACTCAAGTGTTAGGTGTATTATAATAAAAATGTAATTTAATTGCCTACATTAGGTATAATTGCAGGGGGCAATTCTAAATATTGTAGGATGTGAAATCTCACATTTATCTACAGTGTATCTATTTTAAGTCAAAGAATCCAGAGAATCTCTTAACTGCTGGGAAGAGATTAGGCAGCCTTGCCATGGATTATGTGTAGCAAGAGTATTGCTGACATCAGTGTTTCTACAGTACATTTCATTTCAGATTCAGCTACGAGCACATCCTGTCTTATGTGTCGGGACATAGATTTCCTGCACAAGTGCAAACAAAAGTGGAGTTCAGGTCACCCTTGCCTAGTACCATAATATTTAAATATCCATGGAGGAGCCAAGCTTGTATCTGCAGTTGGGTTCAATAAATTTGTACAGATCACTGTCACACAAGCAGTTTACTTTTAGGTGCCTAAAAATATCTTTTGCTGGTTCAAAGGTTGCAAATGAGATTTAGTTGTTATAAATACATCCATGCCAATAAACCAAACAATCTATAGACTAGTTAAGCATAGTAGTTCATGTGAAAGAAGATTCAAAAGTGCACTAAGGGGCACAAAGGCATTTTTCAACACAAAATCTACCTGTGCTGCGTGGGCAGCATCGGAATGGTAGGGTCCATCAGGGGTCTGCCCTCCCAGGCCCAACACCCCCACAGGCCCCCCTTGCCAGTGCTACATTTAAATGGGGTTGTCAGTGGCATAACTAGATATTACTGGGCCCCACAGCAAATTATTTTTCAGGCCCCCAAAATGTTTAGAGGTTGACTTGTTTCTCCAATATTTATTGAAATTGTATATGAATTAGGGCCTCGTGGGGCCCCTATACCTTCTGGGCCCCCCTGCAGCCGCAGGGTCTGCTTCCTCTATAGTTACGCCCCTGGGGGTTGTTCACCTTTAAATTAACTTTTGAAATGATATAGGCATTAATATTCTGAGATAATTTGTAAGTGGCAGTCATTTTATTTTTTTATAGTTGTCAGTTATTTAGGTTTTTGTTCCTCAGCTCGCCAGTCTGGTATTTCAGCAGCTATCTGGTTGCTATCTTATTTAACCTACCAACCAGGTAGTGGTAAAATCGGTAATATTAATAGGAGAGTGCCTACATAGGAAGAGAGAGAATAAAAAGTAACAGGCAATAGGGCATTGTACGACATAGTAAAAGTCAACTTAAAGTAGAACGTTACCTCTTGCGCCAGACTTGCCTTTGCCACCTCAGACCAGACGAAGTGCAATAGAGTAGATAGGACTTTTTCTAAGTCCCAAAAAACGCTGGCATCTTTTCCTTTTTCAGGGTGATAGGCTGAAAAAGAGCATACATTTTTTTGGGGTAAAAGTAACCGGCTTCCCCCCCACATTTCCTTTATGGCACAGGAACTATACACTGGGCACACGTGTAGGGCAATATAACAGCTTTATTATTTTATTAAGATTTCCCGGGCTTGTGTAGTGTAATGTATTTGCTGCAACATATATGTCCATTCAACTTTAACTTCCCGCGTATGCAAATTAGGCAACGCTAGCGCAACTTCGCTTGGCACAGTAACGTTAGTGCAACTTCACCAGCGTTCGGCGCCCTGGATGCAACTTTGGATTTTAGTGAATTAGCGTTGTCCTGGCGAATCTACGCCTTTGAGCAAAGCCATAACTGGCGAATTTTCGGAGGTTAGTACTGTATATTTGCCCCATAGGGTTCAGATATAGAGCAAGCTTACAAAAAGGGTATACACATCATCCCTCCCCACTAGTGTATTGTATACTTCAACCTGTAAATATAAAGCAATTAAATTCTAAGGCACTATTCAAACCCCTAGGGGCCACACAATCTAATTCAGAAGTCCAAAAGGCCTCTCGTTGTAATAACATGCGATCAATATTGATATTGACCCACTTGAAGGATGATGCTGGATGTTAAACCTGCAAACAATGTTGCGCCACAGGCTGCTTCGATATATCCTTTTCATTTTGCTTAGGTCCAATGCAGCTCTGATTGTATTATTTTTCTTAACTGTCTTTTTCGTTTGCCACAATAAACGAGTCCACGAGGACACTTAATTATACAGACAACATTGCGTGATGTACAACTGAGTCTAAGTCTTATAGAGTAAGTCCTAGAATCTATCCCCTATGATGATTGTGTTGCACATTACACAATTTCCGCATTTAAATGATCGCATTTTCTGTATTCCCTTCTGCAAGCTATTATATTTGCTTACCGGTTCAGTAGGCGATAGTAGTTCCTTTAAGTTTTTATTCCTTCTATGACCAAATCGAATCCTACATAGATATATATAGTTTGACTCGTGACCAAGATAATGTTCATTCTAAAAATATCTGAAGGCTATGCATTGTAAATGGAATGTAGGAGTTTCAATTATTGCCAAAGGGAGTTTTCTTTTTAAATAGTTGTAATATTAGACAGAGAAAAGTCACTGGCAAATTGGAGCATCCTGGGTAAATATCACATTATTATACTAGGGCTGTGGATTTCTTTTGTCATAGCTGTTCAGCAATGCTTACTACTGTATAATGCAGTTAAATTTGACTAGTATTTAGGTTGCTTTATCATAGGTGTGACCCATGAGAAATGAAAACTGAACTGATTCCTTACTTGTCCCTTTTGTTCCTAGCTCTGGATCCCTCCAGCTTTTGGGTGCCGGCCCCAGTATGACAATGGATTGGAGGAAATTGTTTTTGGTTTCGAACCCTGGATTACTGTTGTCAATCTTGCCATGCCTTTCTCCATCTTCTACCGCATGCATTCTGCATCTTCCCTGTTTGAGGTTTATTGCAAAGCCTAAAACCAACAATAAATGAAGAGAAAGGAAAAAAAGGATTTTTGGACCTTATTGATGGTTACTTTAATAATTAATAATATTAATGTGGTGTAACATTTACCTGCAGACGCTTAATGCTGCGTTGAAAAGTGCTTTCCGATACCTAGGTTTTTGCTGCCTGAATGCAGTCATTAGTAGGCCTCACATGTTCCCAATCACAATGTATGTTATGTTTCTAAATTACATTCCAGATAATACTTTAATAATGAAGACAATTCCAGCATATGGTATGCCATTTTATTGGCTAGTGTACAGTGTGCCCCCATATTATTTTTAATGATATGCATATTATAATAAATTCATTTTAATCTTTTTACGACAGCCATTGATATATATATATATATATATATATATATATATATATATATATATATAATAGTTTTTGTGAATAACAGCCCGTTTTTAATCAGATCCAGCAGATCAGTCTCTGTTAAGTTATCTGTACGGTGTCCTGCAGGCATGGCATTATGGGAAACCAGTAGATTTTTGGTCAACAGCCACTAGAGGGCATATATTGAACATCCAGGATTTATTTTTTTTCTACACCTGGGGCAGTGGTCACCTGTTAAAATAAGTGATGCCACAATTGAACACAATGGAAGCTAATAGATGCTACTTTCAACAAATATTTATTGTTTGCTATTTGTATTTATTAATCTGCTAGTGAATTGTAAATGCATTTTCTCTGCATAAAAGAGATTGTAATCGTATCTTTCTTTCATTATTGTCCACTTGGAATCTTCAGATGGCATATTTAAGACAAAGGTGAAAGGACAAGCAAAGTGTTATTCCTTAGGAGGGATTATTTTGTGTCCGGCTTTCTCCATCTGCTGCCAAACATTATAATGTGTGTGCCACTTATCTAATCTAAGGGAATTGTAGTAATGGGGCAAACATTTTCCACTCTCTTCAGTAACCCATAGGGTTAAATTTATCAAAGAGTGAAGTTCCGCCACTAGAGTGAAATTCCGCAGCTCTCAATTCATTTCTATGGGATTTTGAAAGGCATATTTATCAATGGGTGAAGTGAAAGTTAACCCTTTGAAAAATACGCCTATAAAAATCCCATCGAAATGAATGGAGAGTGGCGGAATTTCACTCTAGTGGCGGAATTTCACTCTAGTGGCGGAACTTCCCTATTAACTTCACTCTTTGATAAATATACCCCTTAGTATCTAAATACTAGACCTACGATTTCCAATGTGTAAATCATTCCAGTTTTTGGGCGCCCTATAAACACACTGATTTGCTTTGATACATTTATGAACTTATGGAGCACTTGAAGTGTTTAGTAATTAAGATAAAATTGGAATTGCTGCTGATCATTTAGGATTCCCCATATTGAGGTTCTATGAATCTACCCCATTGTGTACAAAACAATGTGTAGATCTTGAGATTCGTATAGTCAGAGATATTATGCTTGTCCAAGAAGTCACCCAAATTGTAATAGAATCAGCCATCACCAGCAGGGCATTCCGCAATCTCACTGTCCTCACTGTGAAGAACCACCTACATTGCTTCTTCTAGTCTAAAGAGGTGGCCTCTGGTACGGTGATCCTCTTTATGGGTAAAAAGGTCCCCTGCTATTTGTCTATAATGTCCTCTAATGTACTTGTAAAGTGTAATCATGTCCCCTTGCAAGCCTTTTTTCCAGGAGAGACAACCCCAAACTTGACAGTCTCCCCTCAAAATTTAAGTCTTCCACCCTCTAACCAGTTTAGTTGCACTTAGTCTCTGCACTCTCTCCAGCTCATTTATATTCCTCTTATGGACTGGAGCCCAAAACTGCACTGCATACTCCAGATGAGGCCTTATTAGAGATCACTGATACTCAGGCAGGTATTAGCTTCTGATTTGACTAAGAATCAACCCACGCCAAAAGTCCAGAAATAGTCTGCGACTGAGCACTATCTAGCCTTTCAAACTTTTATGGTAACACCTGGGCAGACCTTTGTGCAGTAACTCTGGGTCACATGCACAGCCCTTCAGTGTTGCATGGGGGTCCCCAACCTATTTTACCCATGAGCTACCCATCAAATGTAAAAAAGAGTAAAAAGAGTTGGAGAGAAGCAAATGCATGCAAAACTTTCCTAGGGATACCAAATAAGTGTTTCGATTGGCTATTTGGTAGTCCCTATGTGGACTGACAGCCTACAGGATGCTGTGTTTGGCAGTACATCTGCTTTTCATGCAACCAAACTTGCGTCCAAGCCTTGAATCCAAAAATGTTTTCATTGGATGTAAAAGTTGACCTGGCTTGCAGGCAAAGGTCTTCCAGTCTAGCTCCTGGACCTGCACAGGTGAATATAAGAGGGTAGAGCACTCCTAACTCCTTTCTATGGAATCCAAAAATAAGCACCTGTTTTGAGGCCACTGATAGCAACATCCAAGGGGTTGGTGACCAACATGTTGCTCATGAGCCACTGGCTGGGGATCACTGGTGTTACAGGTGCACTTCCCATTACCTTATGATCCTGCAGCGATTCCTGTGCTCTCACAGGAGCAATACCTCCCCTCTGGCTGGAAATAGACCCCAGGCACTGAAAAAACTATAGATCCACTGATATTTGAGACATTCTGCAATTGTGGTTCCGAAGCAGCAGATTTGGTGTAAAACTTGAATTTTCTTGAATTTAGAATCACAGCATTTGAATTTGTGCTTTATGTTTGATTTTCAGGTTTTATTTGATAGGTTTGATTTAATCCAGTTATATTCATGACTTGAGATTCAGCATATTTATACACATGTATGTAAATATACCTACATATATATATATATATACGTATATGTATATATCACATTTCAGCATATCCATACACAAATGTAAATATACACTTATATATAGTATGTTGATGAATTGTGCAGTCAATCAATAATCTTATGTACAACGCTACATAAAATGTTGGTGATATATATATAATATATATAAATGTAATAATAACCGCGACTAAAATGTACAGTGCCTATATGGGTGCAGCAGCAGACAGCTGGTCTGATGTTACGGCAGTTTGTCTGATGTCTTGTCATTGCAGTTCCTGGCACTTGTTTGTTCTTGCTTGTTATGATACTGTGTGTATAAGCAGTGTGCCTGGCACGGCTGTGGATTTACTGTACAGATGTATCTTTATATAAATGTAACAGAGCACTAACATGGTGCCAATAAATCATAGCGCAAGTCCATTGTGCCCACTGTATGCATATCACTGATATTTACACTTATTCGTTGTTACCAACCTGAAAGTTTCCTTTTGGGGAATTTCAGTTATTGAGAAAGTGTATAGGTGTCTGCAATAGAGCTCTCCACTAGCGATGTGTGGGTTGAACCGAAACCCATGGTGAATTACGAGTTGACTGCTGGTTGGGTGGGTTTGGGTCTAATTTGGTCAAACGTGGGTTAGGGTTGGTAGTGGGTCAGACTGGGAAAGTACACGTCTCCTCTGCTCCCGATCATTCCCTGTCTTGGAACCAGAGGCGCCCACAGAAGTAGCATACAGAGCAAGATGACATGGGTACGGGTCGGGCGCAGGTCCTAAAACAACAACATTTTGCAGGTTAGGGTTGGGAGAGGGTTGAGTTTTTCCTGACCCACACATCACTACTCTCCACATTTCAGCTGAGGGAATCTCTCACTTTCAGCCCCTGATATATATATATATATATATATATATATATATATATATATATATATATATGTCCCTCTGACCCAGGTTTGGTCCACCCATCCTGACCCTTTCCCTATATTTTTATTTAGGGGGTCGTAAGGCTTTTTACAACACTAATAGAATTGTTTGGCTGCTGTGAGGAGGAAGCCAGTTCTTCATTCTTATTGTTTCACCCATTAAACCAACACTAACAAAATGCATGATGTCCACATGATCCACTATCCTGTATGCCAATTTAACCTTATTAAAGTAAACAGTGAGGCTGCCCACAGTTTGGAAGTCATATAGGCTGTGGATTGGGGTGCACACTTGTTTCTGCATTATTTTTGGAACCAGCACTAAATGGCTCACATAAAAATGTTTTCACATATCTGTGGAGGGTGTTTCATTTACACTTGTGAAGCTAGCTGTGCCCCTAAATAACAAACACAGCTCCACTTTATACAGTATATATATACTGCACAAGAAAATGAGCATGAGCTTATATATTTTGGCCAGAGTGTGATACTAACACCTCTTTTTTTGTAACAATTATTATTAAAGGAAAACCATTCACTGACATTGTTTCTCCTTTATTTATACATGGTAATGCAGGCTGCTGTAAGGCAGTGGTGGGCTTGGACAATATTTCCTTTAGTATGTTCCTGTAGCCAGCCTTCACACTTAACAAATTTGTATGGTAGGTAGCCTTGCATATAATTATTTATTAAAAATTAAATAATGCAGAGCTTTTCATATTAAGGGGTCTGCCATTTCTTGGAGATGTTTCACTGAAAAGTTATAGTCAATTAAAGGGCAACTAGTGGCCTATCTGCCCTGGTGAGCCCCGGGCCTGTTCTTTAAACAAACTGACTGGGTTAAAGGAATTGTTCAGTATAAAAATAAAAACTGGGTAAATAGATAGGCTGTGCAACATAAAACTTGTTTTCAATATAGTTAGCCAAAAATGTAATGTATAAAGGCTGGAGTGACTGGATGTCTAACATAATAGCCAGAACACTACTTCCTGCTTTGCAGCTCTCTTTTACTAAGGGTCAAAATGAATTTTCGAATTCAAAAACTTCGAATTTCAAAGTAATTTTTGGGTACTTTGACCATCGAATAGGCCAAAATTCGATTTGAATTGAAAATACTTCACAAATTCGACCATTCGAAATCGAAGTACTGTCTCTTTAAAAAACTTTGACTTCGACACTTTGCCACCTTAAACCTGCCGAATTGCTGTTTTGCCTATGGGGAACCTCCTATGAGTGTTTGGCTAAGTTTTGAGTAATCAAAGTATTTTTTTGTAAAATCGTTCGAATGGTTCGATTCCAATGATTTAATCGAACGATTTTTACTTAGATCGGAAATGGCCATTTAGATGGAAAAAATACTTGGACTATCGAAGTCTCGAATTCGATGGTCGAATTTCGAACATTTTTAACTTTGAAATTTGACCCTTAGTATATGTGTCGATTGGTGTACACTGATTGGTTACCAGGCAGTAACTAATTAGTGACTTGAGGGTCATAACCGTTTGCTTTTGAATCTGAGCTTCATATCAATGATCAATTGCAAACTCACTGGACAGTTATGTCCCTAATGTTCCCCACTGACTAACTGACTAAGCAGGAAGTAGTGTTCTGGTTATTATGTTACACATCCAGTCACTCCAGCCTTTATACATTACATTTTTGGCTAACTAATTATATTAGAAACATTGTTGATTTTGCACAGCCTATATAATATCACAGTTTTTATTTTTACACTGACCTGTGCCTTTAATGTAATTAAAGAAGAAACAAATCAGTATAGCAGAGAATTACAGGGGATCTCACTACTCAGAAACTTTTATTTAATGTAATAAAAGGCACAATTTTGCCCAGGTCTAGTAACCCACGTCAAGAAGGGAGAGAAAACTGGGGGATACAGGAGCTACTTTATCCTTACTCAACTCCAAAATAAATCAAGAAATGAAGGGCCAAAATCCACCCAAAATAAAAAATGACAAAGTATAAGACATCATTATACTGGGAAGAAATGGCTATGTGCTCCCCCCCCCCCCCCCCCGCTGAATGCAGGCATTGTTGCATTCTATTCTATGATTAGAGACCCGTGGGAATTCTGCCCCACATGAAGACATAAAGTTGTAAATGACCCCTGTAGTCTAAATATTGCCCCACCCTGTTGCTCGCATGAATCACACAATAATAATAATAGAATATATTTTGGGCCAATTTCAAATCACAGTCTGCACCTGCACTGATCAAGTATCGTTAGTACACTTACGCTTAGGTAAATTTGAATAGGGCGGGTACTTATAGGTCGTATATACGTCTATTAGAGATGTTGGTGCAAATGCTTGAAGTGACCACTTCCTGTTTCAAATGTCCAAGGAAGCAAGATTAAGGCAAAAGAGATCCCCTAGACATGAGCCCACCCTAAACAAATGTGGCATGTCCCTCAAATTGTTAAAAAAACAAAATATTAAAAAAATACATTCAACAGTTAAAACTTTTGAACACGATTCCACTTTAAAGTATGAAAAAAACGCCAGTTTTTTGTTCTTTTTTTCTATGAATTCGGCATACAGGATATGATGTCAGAAGATTGAGGAGGATGAAGCTCCATCGTATCAGTTCGCCAGATCTAAGGTGGCAAAGGAAACTCTGGCGAAAGGGGTAACGTTATGGAAAATTCACACTTTAGTAACAATCATTCCCCGTAACTAAAATTCACCTGGCGAATCGTTACTGATGATGGAGTCTTTCGCTAGCGATTTGTCCTCTACACCTGTTAGTAAATTAGTGATGTCCCTGCGGATTAGATTTCTGGCGAATTTAAGAGACGGCCATTTTGCCCTTTAGTAAATCTGCCCCTATATGTTTCGTGCCCCAGGGGCACTTCATCATGGTCTTATTCACTATGAACTTGCAGCAGGGACAGTGAGGAGCAAACAGAGCCTAAAGGGAATCATAAATACATCAGTGCTGAATGCAGGCAGCAATGTATTCATAGTGTATTTATAGTGGGAATGCATGTCTCTCTGCTCCATATTGCAGAACAGAGATCAGCAATAGGTAGGGCAGAGTGCTAACTTGTACCTTTTTTTGCACTGCACTTAGTTAATTATCCCCACTGTCTACATACATTTTGAGTACAGTCATGTTCCTTGAAATTACATTTCACTGTGAGAGCCACTTGGTGGCAATATATGCTCAGAAATACATGTAGCATAATGGTCTGCAGCGCAGCATCAGCAGCTGCATACCTCCCAACTGTCCTGTTTCAGTCGGACAGTACCGTTTCTGACAGCTCAAGCCGCAGTCCCGTGCTTTTACTGGAAAGTCCTGACTTTCTCTGCACTGAACAGCCAGAAAAAGAAACAAAGTTTCTAACTTAATTGGCTTTTGGCAGAGAGCCCAGAACAGCTAACAGGTGGAAATAAGATACTTTGTAACAATTTTGAGATAAGCAAATAAGTAATTTAGATAAGGAGGTCCCTTGGGAAAAGTTAGACTCACATATTAAGGTCAGAGACATACGTTCAGATTCAAGAGATTAATCGCCCAGCGACAAATCTCCTCTTCATCAGAGCGACTAATCTCCTTGAACTGCCTTCTCCTGCCTTCCTGCTGGCTAGAATGTAAATCGCCCGGGGATGGTGCTCGGAGCACTACGTTTTCTGAAGTCTCCTTCTGAGGCAACTTCGGGCAAGTTTGGAAAACGAAGTGCGCTGAGTGCCATCCCGCCGGTGATTTACAGGGGAAGGCAGTTCAGGGAGATTAGTCACCACGAAGGAGAGGAGATTTGTCGCTGGGCAACTAATCTCCCCCAATCTGACTATGTGTCTCTGTCCTAAAGGGGAATTCACCTTCATTAGCAAAACTGTAATAACTGAAAAAAAGTACAGAAATATGTTCAAACTTTCATAACCTGCCAAATTTTGTAAAATGAACAAGGTAATTAGGGGGTGTGGCCTTAAAAATGGTCAATTGCAACGTGCAGCAATTTTTTTTGTCCCTCTTTTTATTTCCAAAATGTTGGGAGGTATGCAGCTGGAGTGCCGTTGGTTAGCTATTTCTGGTTTATCCAAATAAGATTTGTGTATTATTAGGGCAAACTTCTAGAAGTACAGCATCCCTATGCAACAAATGTTCTTATTTACTAGTTCTCACTCCTGTTCATGGTCTTTGTTCACCCCAGAAATATGACAGCACAGACAGACATTTGAATGTAGCACCAATATGAGTGATGGGCATGGATATAACTGACAGTGATGGGTATTAATTGATTAATATAGAGGGTGGAAGCTTCCAGGCTTCTTAATACCCAAATCTAAATGTATCTGTACCAGTAAATAAAACATAAGTTAGAACTGCAAATACCCATAACTAAATGGTCGACCTCTAATAAATTGAAATACATTGGCCTTGGATAAGTCAGTTTATTTCACTATGACTCTTGCATCATGTTTAGATTGTAAGCTCCACGGTAAAGGAACCCAAGATGCCTAAATAACTATAAAACACAGTTCACCTACATTGCAATAACTCTATTCATTGAGTCTTCATTTTGATCTCAATGAAATATTTGTCATCCTCTTCTGCCTATTTCCAGCTTTCAAATGGGAGGTCACTGAGCTCGGCAGACAAAGAAAACCAATGCTTTCTCAAGCAACAATTGTATTGTTATTGTATCAGGTTCCTTTTTATTCATATTCCAGTTTCGCATTCAAAACACTGCCTGGTCACTGGGGTAAACTGGACCCTAGTAACGTAAATGCTGCTCCAAACTGTACAGCTGCGGAATAAAACAGCTAAGCAATAAAATTACAGTAAGAATTGAAAAAGGAAGACTAATTGCAAATTCTCTGCTAAAAGGTAATATAAAGGTAGACTATCGAAAAGCTTAAAAGAGATTCTGTCATGATTTTTATGGTGTCGTTTTTATTTCTAAATTACACTGTTTACACTGCAAATAATTCACTCTACCATGTACAATGTCATTCCTTTTAGTTATAATATTGGTGTATAGACGCCATCTCAGGTCATTTTACCTGGTCATGTGCTTTCAGACAGAGCCAGCACTTTAGGATGGAACTGCTTTCTGGCAGGCTGTTTTTTCTCCTACTCAATGTAACTGAATGTGTTGCAGTGGGACCTGAATTTTACTATTGAGTGTTGTTCTTAGATCTATCAGGCAGCTGTTATCTTGTGTTAGGGAGCTGTTATCTGGTTACCTTCCCATTGTTCTGTTGTTAGACTGCTGGGGGGGAAGTGAGGGGGTAGGGTTGCCATCTGCCCTTCAAATTACTGGGCTGTCCGGGTCAAAACATCCGCATTCCACATGTTTGACATGACGATCGACCAATCGCCAATCACAAGTCACAGCCCACCCCCCACTGCATCATGCCCCGCCCCTACTCATCATGGTCTCACCCCCTGCCCGGTCCCCACCGGTAGAAAAGGTGGCAACCATATAAGGGGGTTATATCACTCAAATTTGCAGTACAGCAGTAAAGAGTGACTGAAGATTATCAGAGCACAAGTCACATGACTGGGGCAGCTGGGAAACTGACAATATGTCTATCCCCATGTGAGATTTCAAAGTTAAATATAAAAAAAACTGTTTGCTCTTTTAAAAAAAATGGATTTCAGTGCAGAATTCTGCTGGAGCAGCACTATTAACTGATGCATTTTGAAAGAAAAACATGTTTTCCCATGACAGTATCCCCTTTAAGAAATTAAAAAACCCTTTGTACAAAGACATGTTCTAATGTGCTAAGAGACAAGTAATTAACCATGGTCATGGCTTCTTATACTGACTTATCATTACTACATTATACCTGGAGGGATTATCTGTGCTTCCCACGCAGGCTTTTCTGAGAAGAGGGAATTTTGCAAGAGAAGAAGATTTTACTTGGGTTCTGCGACTACATTTCTGACCAAAAAGTATGATCATCTGTGCATGGACTGCACCCAAAACAATCAGATTGTCAGATCAACCTCAAGCAGTCGATAACTGGTGCAGTTATAGAGTTAAAGTTTTTTTATACAGAACTGCATGGGCCTAGTAATCCTACCAATTAGCCTACTGGTCAATGTGTCACTTAATTAATATACTTTAATTATAAAATGTTTCTTTTTATAAGAAACCTGACTGTATGCAGTGAAATTCTCCCTTCATTTACTGCTGTGGATAGGAATTGTCAGACGGTCCCTAACTGCTCTGCAGGGAAACAATCATACTTATGAGCAGCAGGGGGAGCCCCCGCCTTACTTCCCAGCCATGCAGAACTCAAGCAGCTTTGTTTATGATGATCCCTAAGCAGCCCAGACCACACTGAGCATGTGCGCAGTCTTAGTCTTGCAAAGATGTTTAACAAAGTTACAAGATGGTGACCCCCTGTAGCCAACTTTGAAAGCATAAATTATTTGTTTGATTAGGCTTGTGGTGCAGTAAGTTCATGTTTATATTTAGTATACAAAATACAGCATTTCTAGCCTTATTCTATTTTAGACTTTATATGCCCTTTAAGTTAATTTTTAGTATGTTATAGAATGGCTAAGCAACTTTTCAATTGGTTTTAATATTTTTCTTTTTTATACTTATTTTAATATTTAACTTCTTTTTCTTTCCAGCTTTCAAATGGGGGTCACTGACCCAATCTTAAAAACAAATGATCTGTAAGGCTAAAAAATAATTATAGTTATTGTTTTGCTGTTTCAGATTTTTTTCACCCGTGGACTGGGGTGAACTGTGAGTATTTTCCCCCCTTTTATTACTTGCTTTGGACACTTCTTTTTTAATAATGGTACAATTACTGGCATTGTGCACCAATTTTTGCAGTGTTTGATACAAAATGATTGTTATTGATATTTATTTTTACTATAGTAAATCTGAGGATCTACAGACTCCAAGTTTTAGCCTTTGGTCTCCCAACATACAGGATTGGAGGTCATTTATCAAGCCCAGCAAGGTGCAAAGTGAAAAAATTAGGTGCAACCCTTGTTCATTTGCAAACTGCACCTTGAAACCTAGCAGCAGGTCTCTGCACTCCAAAATACAGAATGCATGCTGGGTAAGTGCAGTACTGCCCCTGCCAGGGAGTGAGCATTAAAGGAGAACTAAACCCTAAAAATTAATATGGCTAAAAATTTTATATTTTATATAATGAACTTATTGCACCAGCCTAAAGTTTCAGCTTGTCAATAGCAGCAATGATCCAGGACTTCAAACTTGTCACAGGGGGTCACCATCTTGGAAAGTGTCTGTGACTCTCACATGCTCAGTGGGCTCTGAGCAGCTATTGAGAAGCTAAGCTTAGGGCTCGTCACTAATTATCCAGCAGAAAATGAGGTTGGTCTGTAATATAATCTGATGCTACAGGGTTGATTATTAAATTCTGATGCTAATTGCACTGGTTTCTGTGCTGCCATGTAGTAATTATCTGTATCAATTACTAATCAGCCTTATATTGTGACATTTATATTCTATGTGTACTGTATATTGTGAGTGGGTCCCTAAGCTCAGTAAGTGACAGCAGCACAGAGCATGTGCAGTGAATCAGCAGAAAAGAAGATGGGGAGCTACTGGGGCATCTTTGGAGACACAGATCTTTGCTGCTAAAGGGCTGTGGTTGCCTTGGGCTGGTACAGAAGCACAAAATATAATGTACAACATTTCCAGCTACCGCTTTAGTTAAGATTTAGTTCTCCTTTAAAAGTCCAAATTTTCCTAGCAACCATGCACTGATTTGAATAAGAGACTGGAATATGAATAGGAGAGGTTCTGACTAGAAAGATGAGTAATAAAAAGTAGCAATTAGCCATTAGAAAGCTGGAAAGAGTCAGAAGAAGAAGGCAAATAATTGAAAAGCTATAAAGAATAAATGATGAAGACCAATTGAAATGTTGCTTATAACTGCCCATTCTATAGTATACTAAATGTTAATTGAAAGGTGAACCACCTTTTTTACTTTTCTATATTTGGCAGAAATAAAAGGGGAACGGAGCTGATGGAGACACCCATGCTATAGAGCAGATTGCAGCAATTCTATCTAGTCCTGTGTATGCTAATTACACTCACAAAGCAACTGAGAAAAAAAAAAGATTCTCTTCTCACGACGAGACATGGAAGTGTGTGAGTGCAACTCTATCCCCTGCAAGTGAAGTCACCCGGCTGACGTTTCCCAGCACTCCTATTTAACATCAATTGCAAATCAAGCGTAAGTCAGACTTGTCATGACAGCAAAGACTCTGGCGAAATACTGTAGTGTCTCATTTCTTCTAGGGCAAAGCACAGTCTGTAGGTGTCTTTTTTTAAACATTTCTTCTATTTTTCATAAATGTGTTTTTGTAATGTTTGCAGAGTTGTCCATGTTTTCAGCTTTTAATTGAAGACATGAGCCTTTTCTTACTGTAAACTAATTTTTCATTTCACGTCCATGTATTACTGGGATTTTTTTGTGACGGGCTGTAAAAAGAAAAACACTAAAAATGTCATAATGCCTCTCTATATTGCAGGTGTTTCCCCTGTATGTGATCAAGATTGCCAAAATGCAGAATACAGTAGATTCCGTTCCGCAAGAAAAATCCCTGGGATCCGTATGTGACCTGCCTTTGCCCCCGGAGCTAGAACTGGAAATGGAACAAGAGATTCTGGAAGAAATTTACAAACATTCCGAAGTTTCCAGTAGTCAGTATGGCATCAATGTTTTTATCATTGGCCTTTTCCTGCTGCTGGCTTGTTCCATCCAAGTTGTTGGGGTGAGTGAAACGGACCTGAAGATATTCCTGATCGTCCTAATGCTGATCCAGGTCTTGTGGATGCTCTGGTACATCCTCAGGAATTCCACCAAGAAGTCCAGTCAGAAGGAGAAAGATGTCCACGCCGGAGCCCGGTGGTTAAGGTGTAAGTAATCTTGTTGTTAGATATACAATGAAAGGCTAAGAAGTTTCTATTATTGCATTATTTATATGTGTCTCTGTTAAAGCCCCTGCTTAATTACAGGGTGGGGGGGGGGCAGCTCAAATGATCAGTGATTTGTTGCAATAGAGAAGAAGGTAAAAAAAACCACATTACTATATTCTACATTATTCATATGAAGGCTGCATTACACTTTCAGCTACAGTAGGCAGCTTTAGGTTTATAATGATACTGTCGCTTTAAGAGTTGAAAACTATTAGTTCATTTTTTTTAATAATGTTGATATTAAAGGGGTGGCTCACCTTTAAGTTAACTTTTAGGGGGACATTTATCAAGGGTGGAATTGAAAATTCGAAGTAAAAAAAAAAAAAGAATTTCGAGCTAATTTTGTGTACTTCGACTAGGGAATGGTCCAAATTAGATTCGAATTTGAAAAAAAATTTATCATGTACTGTCGACCATTCAATCAATTGGGGGACCTCCTGGAACCTATTTGGAGTCAATTGGTGGGCTTTGAAACATCAAAGTTTTTTTCCGAAAATACTTTGAATCTAATTGGATCGCATATTATCTTACTTCGAACTTACTTCGATTCGAACGATCGAATACAGCCCATTCACACGCACATCGATTTTTTTTTATAAATTTCGGTTGGTCTTTTTTATTCGAATTTAGAAGTTATGGGAGTTAAAAAAAAATCTCCCATTACTTTAAAATTCGACCCTTGATAAATCTGCCCCTTAGTGTGTTATAGAAGAATGACCTATTCCTAGCAACTTTTCAATTGCCCTTCATTTTTTCTCTTTTATACTTTTTTGGATCATTTGCCTTTTTGCTTCTAACTCTTTACAATTTTTAAATGGGGGGGTGGGGGGTGGGAGGGTCCCATAAAAACAAATGCTCTGTAAGGCTACAAATGTATTGTTATTGTTACTTTTTATTACTCGTCTTTCTTTTCAGGCCTCTCCTATTCATATTCCAGTCTCCTATTCAAATTTGGACCCTCGCAACCAGATTGCTTGAAATTGCAAACTGGAGAGCTGCTGAATAAAAAGCTAAATAACTCAAAAACCACAAATTATAAAAAATAAAAACCAATTGCAAATTGTCTCAGAATATCACTCTCTACATCATACCAAAGTTAATTTAAAGGTGAACAACCTGCTTTAAGTATAGCGCTTATAAAAGTGAATTTGTCGTATATGCCAGAAGGAGATTTATAAATAAAACACAAGCCTATGAAGTTCATATTCTGCAAACTGATCTAGAGAAAGACCTACCCTACATACCCCTTTGCCGGATCAACCAGTTATTTGATCATTATATGTTCTGTACATCTGCTCTTTTAACTCATTTAATATAATCAGCCTTTGATTCCCGTCACCATCTCCCTTGGTAGGAAATCCTGTAAACTCCCAGCTTTCCTTTAGTACAGAAACCCTAAGCTTATAATGAAACATCTCTGTTGAAGCCTCATCCCCGACTCCCCCCTGGTTGATTTTCTCTTATTTCTCTTTTTCTTTAATTAGAAATCAACTATATGCTTTATGGAGATACAAATATGGACACTTAGGGGCCGATTCACAAAGGGTCGAAATATCGAGGGTTAATTAACCCTCGATATTCGACTGGGAATTAAAATCCTTCGACTTCGAATATCGAAGTCGAAGGATTTTAGCGAAAATAGTGCGATCGAAGGATTATTCCGTTGATCGAACGATAAAGATTCGAAGGATTTAAATCCAACGATCGAAGTAATATCCATCGATCAAAAACACTTAGGAAAGCCTATGGGGACCTTCCCCATAGGCTAACATTGCGTTCGGTAGCTTTTAGATGGCGAACTAGGGGGTCGAAGTTTTTTCTTAAAGAGACAGTACTTCGACTATCGAATGGTCGTAGTCGTAGTCGAGGGTCGTAGTAGCCCATTCGATGGTCGAAGTAGCCCAAAAAACACTTTGAAATTCGAAGTTTTTTTACTTCGAATCCTTCACTCGAAGTTAGTGAATCGGCCCCTTTGTTCCCTATACTCTTATTAATAAAACCACTGAGCAATGGGCAAAGTCCTGATTCCAGCAGCAGTTACAATTCTAAACTTGTAACATTTTAAAAAGTCTCTGCTATGAGCCAGTTTTAGAGAAGTCTTTATGCCAATTCTCATATGCAAACATGTTGTAGAACAATACAGGTATGGGACCTGTTATCCTGAATGTTCCGGACCTGGGGTTTTCCGGATAATGGATCTTTCCGTAATTTGGATTTCCATGCCTTGAGTTGACTAAGAAATCATTGAAACGTGACTTAAACCCAATAGAATTGTTTTGCCTTCAGTAAGAATTGTTTTTTTCTTAGAGGCTTATTTATTGAAGTGGTATTACGCTGGCCATAGACGCAAAGATTTGATCATTCGAATCTCCATTTCATACGACTTTCGTGCCGTCTGTGAAGTGTCCCAACATTTTTCGTGAGATGGAGATCGGTCGTTCAGTTAATCGGACAAGTTAGAAAATTTTAAAAACCGATAATATCTCTGCATGTATTGCCGATCTGACAATATGAGTGGGAGACGGTCACCAGCTTTTGTCGGACATTACTTTCGTACAATTGCAGAAATGGAAAGAAACCACCTGATGGAACATAAGTTCATCTGACCTTTCAATAAAGAGATACAGTCAAGAGCTTTATCATTGCACACACTGGGACATTATTAACAGCATCAAGATTAACACAATAACGTCTCAAGGGGCTGAGAATTACATTTGCAACTCATTTGCTAAGCAACAGGGCTATGTGAATTTTATTCTAATGTCATTTGTAGTCATGTTGTTTTTTTTCCATTTCATTTTTATTTGAAAGGAATATGGTCCAAACTACGTGCAATCTTTGACCATTTTAACATAAAACAGCACATTGCAATGAAAAATTTCGGGTTCAGAGGGATGTGTCCTGGCATACATAGTAACATAGTAATTTATGTTGAAAAAAGACACACGTCCATCAAGTTCAACCATAAGTCTATATATAACCTGCCTAAATGCCAGTTGATCCAGAGGAAGGCGAAAAAAAACATTTGAAGCTTCTCCAATTTGCCTCAGAGGGGGGGAAATTCCTTCTTGACTCCAAGACTCAGACCAGTCCCTGGAACAACTTGGACTATGAACTATCTCCCATAACCCTGTATTCCCTCACTTGCTAAACACCATCCAACCCCTTCTTAAAGCTATCTAATGTATCAGCCTGTATCACTGATTCAGGGAGAGAATTCCATAAGGAATGCCAGCACAGATATAGAGTGACAATATTACGAAGAAGATATATGTCTCTTCTATTTCTTATCTTTCTGATCTGGGAAAGCTTTGTCCTCGGCGCCTGATGACTGTAGATAATCTTAGAGAACCCATAATCCACCATAGATGTTGCTCATTATTCAGGAAGCAGATACATCCTATCCATTCGTTACTTACTGTATTATTCTACTAGGTTGCAGTTAGCTAGACTAAATTCAGAGACCAACCATGAATACAGTGCTCAGCATTAACTAACTTGGGGGTCGTATTTATCAAAATCTCAATTTTTCTGGCTATTTAAATAAAAAAAAGTCAGACCAAACTAGAATCAACGATTGGACCTTATTTATTATTTAAAAAGCACCATTTAATCGGACAAACACGGAAAAAATAGAGCAAAAATCCAAATCATGTGTTTTTTTCTGAGTTGTTTCCCTAATCGTTGGATGTTTTCAGGCTTTTTCCCGAAAAGCCTGAATCTTTTGTAATTGTGCCCAAAAAGTCTGAAATTTTCGGGCTAAGTCAGATCTTCGGGCTAATTCCAGCTCAGACCACACAAACTTCCAAGTAGGATAGGGACCTCTCATATCTTATATAGCAAATATTAGCAGTAGGGATGTAGCGAACTGCCGTTTTGGTGTTCGCGAACGCCGTTCGCGAACACCGGCAAAAATGCGAACAGTTCGCGAACTTTCGAACACCCGCAAAATCGTTCGATTCGAACAATCGAAGGATTTTAATCGTTCGATTGAAGGATTTTCGTTCGAATCGAACGATCGAAGCCATTCGATCGAATGATTTTCATTCGATCGAATGCTTACAATCGTTCGAACGAATGGAAATCGTTCGATTTTAGCGGTCGAAGGAATCGAATGGTCGAATGGTCGAACGATTTTTATTCGAATCGAACGCGAACTCAAATTGGCGAACGTCGCGCGACGTTCGCGAACATTCGGCGGACGCGTACAGTCGAAGTTCGCGCGAACTAGTTCGCCGGTGAACAGTTCGCTACATCCCTAATTAGCAGGTCTGAGATGCTGGATTTTCGGATACAGAAATTTTTTTCTTGAGGTTTAATAAATCCCGAAAAATTTGAATTTTTTGAGTTTTTGGCTTTCGGACTTTGATAAATAACCTTCTTTGTCTGCAAATCTATACAGTATGTTCTTACAAAAAATTGGACTAATTTGCTTAAAAGGCTTATAGTTTGATCATTTACTATCTGGTGAAGTTAGCCATGTAGTACTAGCAGCCACCTGTGGATTTTTTGATGACTATGGGCAGCTTGGGTCATGTACACAGGATAAAAGGTCAGCATTCACCCTTCATCAACAGTCTTTTGGTGCACGTCCCAGGCTGCCACCAACAGCCCAAATTTCAGGAACACGTTGCAAAATAGACAGCACCCAACAGACCATATTTGAGGGACCTGTATCATTGTTCTGAGACAGTTGGATCAGCCCAGTTGGGTCCATCACTTTTAGTGGATCTTTTTTCATATCTCTTTGTCCATATAAATATCAGTGAGGAGAGACCTGCAGACTCATAAAAGAACCACAAGTATATTTATGTAGCTTCCAACCACATTTTGTTTGCTTTATATGAGAACTAAAGTTTCCATTAAACGTTGATTTACAACATTGGGCAGTGTCCTAACTACAGCAACTGTGGTTGCAAATTTAATATATCTTGTAAGAATTGGTCAACTTACCAATATTTTGGGGCTCAAAACTGAAAGATTGCTGAAAGATTGCAATTGGGCCCAGAAATATCTAGTTACACCACTGGCACAGATTATAGCGTCAAACTAAAATTGGAAGAAGTCTGTCTAAATAGTATACATTGTATCTTTGATAGGCCTATAATGAGGAATAGCATCAAAAATGATATTCCTCATTCTAAGGGCCCTCTTGCTTGGCGCACTCTCTAATCGGAATCCCATTTGTTACTTATAACAGATATTAATTTGGATGACCTAGGCATTAATTCGAAGCACACATTGATGTTCTTTTTTTTTTGCAGGTGGTATTGCTGTCTTTGCCCTGACCACAACTGCAATGGACGTCTTGAAACTGGGCTACTTTGTTGGCTACCGAGACTGTATGCCACTGACCGATGCTGTTTATCCAGTAGCTCATTTTATTCACACATCTTTTCAGGTATTTACAGGGAAATTGGGAATATTCTATGTATAAATATATTACGTTTTTTCCTAAAGAATTTTGCATAGCTCTACTTTTAGAACTAAGGCTTTCTGTAAGTTGAGAGTCCTAAAATCAATATGCCCGATCAGAGGAAGAAACACATAATTCACAGTGCAAGGTTCCACTGATGGGACTCCAAACTCCTTTCTATTTGGTAGGGTCTCCTGCCCATTATGGCAGTTCCTCCATCCTGAGTGACACCACTCTGATATCCCAGCAATATTCTTCTACTCCTATATATATGTGTGTCTATGAGTCCTAGCAGTGAAAGCCTTGAATTTTTAAATTATATTTGAGCGCAGGCCATTCGGGTGGAATGAAGACCCTCAGAATGGTATACCATGAGGTATTGATATGGCTTAGCTTTTTGAGAACTAGTCCTGTAAGATAAATTAAAAAAAAAAAAATTCAGGAAATATTTGTTACCTCTCATTAGTATAAATCAGGTGAATAGAATTCCAGTCTTTTTAGAAATAGGTTCAAGCTTACTTTGCCCACCAAAACTCTTGGGACAAGTATATCAAAGCTAAAGATAAAGACAACATGAACATTTGTGGATGACAGAGTGGTTAGCATTGCTGCCTCACACTTCTGAGACCTAGGGTTTGATTCAGATATCTACTGGGAGCTTTTATGTTGGGTTTTCACTGGATGCCCTGGTTTTCTACTGATAAATGAATGACTACTTGTGATTAGTGATGGGTGATTAAATTCGTCTGGCGCAAATTCGCAAAACTCGCGTGAAAATTAGCCGGCGAAAATTTACATGCGTCAAAAATTTTTGTCTGAAAAGTCGCTTATGTCAAAATCGATGTGCGGCAATACTTTTTGGATGCCCATTGACTTTGATGTCAGCGGCAAAATTGACGCGATCGTCTGTTTGGACGCGCGAGTGTTTGGATGCAGGCATCAATTTTCGACTTTTTTCAATTTCAATTTTTCACGAATTTTTCTCCATTTCATGAATTTTGCTGGAAATTCGTGCATTTTTTGGCAAATCGAACCTGGAGAAATTCGCCCATCACTACTTTTGATATTGAATATAGAGTTAATGGGACAGTTACAGAGAAATTAAGGTGGGCATACATAGGCTGATTTGGCCTGTCCATGCTTATCTTACTGGATTGTGTATTAGGCCCTCCTGATGACCTGCCTAAGTAATATCTATCCAAAAACTGGACAAGTTTGAAAATCCCATCAGAAGAAGGCTGCATCAGTGGGTTGATGTGGTGCTTGCCTGACTTGTCTATGCCCACAGTATGATTCAATTAATGGCCCCAAGACAAACAATCAGATCGCCCAATATGACCCAGTGCATGGCTGCCTAAATAGGGCAGATATCCAGTTATTTGAGGACCTCACAAAACAGGTATGTATGACCAGCCTTCAGTATAATCTGATCACTGTCCAACTATCAGATCAACTTGATTTGGCATGGGTAGCTAAACTGGTGAGAGGTTTGGTTGTTTGGAGAGCTCTCCAAACAATTAGACCTTAAGGTGTAATGCCAGATTTAGTATAATTGTACATTGGGAGATTTTGAGGTCCTCACTAAACAATGCGATTTACTTTAATGCCGGTAGAAAGAAAACTTTGGATGCTTTGTTGCCCGCTTTGAGGGAGAGTAAGCTCAGGTGACAAACATTCCATGTGCCAGTACTCTCGGATTGTATCCCAAACTGAAGCAAAGACTCATATGAATGATTATATTCTCTGTAGAATACAGCATTGCTATAAATATGGAGGATAATAAGGGTTCATGCATGCACCTTGTTTCTCACAACAATTTCAGGACTTACTATAAATAAAATCTATGTTGATCCAGCCACCCCACTGTCTGGTGGGAGAGGTGTTGTCCACTTGGCAACAGAGAACTTGTGTAAGTGATTGCATTTCACTTGGCAAACAAGTAGAGTAGGAAAATAATGACAATACACCTTTGGGAATTTCAATGCATGCCTCTTCTGTTCTGGTCTGGTATTGTGTTCAGCATACATAGAATTTGAACTGAAGCCATTATTAAAGCTGAGAATGGGGAAGGGTCTGCTAGGAACCCAATGAATAACTAAAGTAGAATGGAACTGTAAACCTTTAGTCACGGAATCCAATAATGACAAAAAATTACAGATACAGGCTTAGCAAAGACTTTTGTCCATAGTTAAGAGAAGACATTAAAATATAGAATGGCTAATTTTAATAAACTTTTCAATTGGCTGCCATTTTTTTTTTTTTTTTGCAGTTTTTGAATTATTTGTATTTTTCTTCTGATTCTTTCCAGCTTTCAAAAGGGGTGTCACTGATTCCACCTAAAAAACAAATACTCTGTAAGGCATTTACTGTATTATTATTGCTACTTCTTATTACTCATCTTGCTTTTCAGTCCCTCTCCTATTCATATTCCAGTCTCATACACCAGATTAAACTGGAGAGCTGCTGAATAAAAAGCTAAATAACTCAAAAACCAAATAATAAAAAATGAAAACCAATTGCAATTTTCTCAGAATATCACTTTCTATAGCATATTAAAGCTGTTGTAAAAGTGAACATATATATGTGTGTATGTATATCAATAGGAGTATTTGTGTATGCAGGTGTGTCTAGGTATGTAGTAAGAATCATCCTCACCTAATCTGTATCTTCTATCTCAGTTACCACTAGATAAAGAAGGGGCGACGTGATTATTCCATCTAAAATTTGCTTAGCCTCTGTTTAACTTACATATATACACAGTAATCATTCAGCTATAGTTTCAGGTATATCAACAAGAGCAAATAATTACTGGCCCCCAAACTTTAACCTAGTTGGTTTTTAACCTGGGCTTCCTAGTTGGTTCAGCCCCATAGTTTGACAACCTCTACGTTAGACAGTTGGAGATGTGTTATCTACCTTGCAGGATAAATCATTTCCTGGAGAGATTTTTAAGACATGAGTGCAGCCCTCCAATTAGTTTCACGTTGGGCTGAACACCAGGATGGGGATTAAAACCAAACTGGTCTAATTCAGTCTCTAAGAGGCTAGTTTATAAAACCCAAGAGAATATTCTGATGATTGTGAAAGCTGCTTTGCATGTGTTTTATTTCACCTACTCTGGCTCTGTATTGTCCATTTCTATTATTACTTGCTGAATAGGTATCAATGGCTCCCACGATATTGGTAGTTCACTCAACCACCTAAATAAGCACGTTTCCATCTTTGTTTTTAAGGGGTCTTGCATGTCACCAGATTAATTATAGAGGACTATAAAACAGAGTGATGTGATGTGTTGTTTACTTTTGGTTGACTCTTTTTGACCCTTCTTTTTTTTTATAGAATTCTGTAAATACTTTGACAGCAACATGCTGTATGTTGCAGTTTGTGCTGCAAACTGACAGCTGTGGCAGCTGGCAGTTGGTTGGTTAAATATGTATTTTATATAATATAACAAGACATTAAAGTTAGATTCATCGCTAGAAGCTACCAGATGAATCCCATGCCCCTAGGGTCATTCCCTGTCTGCCTCTATTTTCCTCATTGTCTCCTCTAATCTTGCTTACTTTGATTGCCCGACTTGCACAGCAGTGTATGAAGACAAATGTACTAATTTATAGATTTTTGGGGACAATGGAATAAAGAGAACATAAGCAAAACAATGTTACATTGCAAAACAATAGCAAAATATTTCAAACATTCTTTCTTCTAATATTTTTGGATATCAAGTGGGGAAAGTTACTGTAACTGGAAATTAATAAATTCAATCAATAAATTCAGATTTAAGAGAGGACTCTTTTTCCCAAATGTTTCTGCTTAACTGGAGTTGAAAATGACTTCAGATGTATAGGTGAAATACAAGGCCTTGAATGAATAGTAAAATGCAGTTGGGTGGCCCCTGTATCTTTCAGGGTTTTTTTTCAGGTCTACTATTCCCAGGATAGAAAGGGAAGCCTTTAAGTGGTCATACATTGAAATTCTGCTTGTTTGGCAAAGATTTGGCTACGAATATGATGGGCCAAATAAGGCTTGTTTCAATGGAACACAACTATAAATGTGAGTTCCTCCAAAAAGTAAGGCCTTTTCCTAATATGTCCCAATAAATATTTTGTATTTTTTTCATTTGCTGCCTTACTTTTTGGAGGAACTCACATTAATGGTTGTGTTACTAAATGCATGCACCTTGGACTGGGGTGAACTGTGAGTATGCCCTCCTGTTTATATCATATTGTATTTATTTTGGCTCTACTCATACTGGCCTTGCGCACCATCCCTTTTTGTAGTTTATTGTTTCAATGGAACCAATTTCTACAAAGTGGACCACGCGCAATGTTTTTCTTAAAATTTGGTTGGCCTCTCAGAGAGCCCCCAGCATGAGCTGTCAAATTGATCTGGAGGTGACTTTTATCTTCTCATGTATAACCAGCTTTAGTTGGCCTGAGCTTCACTTCTTTGATGGCTCTACCCATGCAAAATTGTCCAACACATACTGTATCACTCCATGTATTATAGAGTTTTGATGAACTACATAATGTGATTTAAATCAGGAAACAAATAACTCCTCCAATGCTCATAAGAAGAAAATTCTTACAAAGTTTGTTCTCTTGTAGGTGTATTTCCTTTGGTTCCATTCACAAGATGTCATCAAGTCCTACAAAACTCTTGAGAGGTAAAATCAGAATTTTATTAAATATTGTTCCTAAATGTAGTTTTATTTTGCCGCTGATCATTTGTTTCATACATATGGCCTTCGAGGGTTTGCATCACCTTTTTCATGAAAAACCATTTCTTGTAGAACTCGAATCTGCATCTTGAGGTTACTTTGTTCAAACATTATTCCATTTCATTTCAGGGTCTTATCAAAAGCACATATGAGTGTTAGAGATGGCGCGAACTGTTCGCCGGCGAACTTGTTCGCGCGAACATCGGGTGTTCGCGCTCGCCGGAAGTTCGCGAACGTAGCGCGACGTTCGCCATTTTGGGTTCGCCATTGTTGGCGCTTTTTTTTGCCCTCTCACCCCAGACCAGCAGGTACATGGCAGCCAATCAGGAAGCTCTCCCCTGGACCACTCCCCTTCCCTATAAAAACCGAAGCCCTGCAGCTTTTTTTCACTCTGCCTGTGTGTGCTGAAGAGATAGTGTAGGGAGAGAGCTGCTGCCTGTTAGTGATTTCAGGGACAGTTGAAAGTTTGCTGGCTAGTAATCGTTTTGATACTGCTCTGTTATTGGAGGGACAGAAGTCTGCAGGGGTTTGAGGGACATTTAAGCTTAGGTAGCTTTGCTGGCTAGTAATCTACCTTCTACTGCAGTGCTCTGTATGTAGCTGCAGTGGGCAGCTGTCCTGCTTCTGATCTCATCTGCTGACTGCTGCAATAGCAATAGTCCTTGTAAGGACTGCTTTTATTTATTTTTTTGTTGTTTTACTACTACTACTACTACTACTACTACTACTACTATAAGAGCCCAGTGCTATTAGTCTAGCAGTGTTGGGGAGTGGGACTGGTGTGCTAATCTGCTGCTCCTAGTAGTTCAGCAGCACCAACTTTAATTTTTTTTTTTTTAATATTCATTCTTTTTTTATTTAACTTTTTTTTATTTTACTACCGCTGTAGTAGTGTATAAGTTGACCTTTTAGGCATTATTTGCCCTGTAGGCATTTTTTGCCCAGTGTGTTATTCAACCAACTGCTATCTAGCTGTGTGACCGTGTTCACATTCTGTCTAAATATCCATAATATTACCGTCTCCAGAAAAAACACCGGAGTGACTTTTTTCAAGCAGCCATAATAAATTTTACGTAATCCGTATCCATCGCTGTAGTAGTGTATAAGTTGACCTTTTAGGCATTATTTGCCCTGTAGGCATTTTTTGCCCAGTGTGTTATTCAACCAACTGCTATCTAGCTGTGTGCCCGTGTTCACATTCTGTCTAAATATCCATAATATTACCGTCTCCAGAAAAAACACCGGAGTGACTTTTTTTCAAGCAGCATTCTTATATTTTACGTAATCCGTATCCACCGCTGTGTATACGTTGACCTTGTAGGCATTATTTGCCCTGTAGGCATTTTTTGCCCAGTGTGTTATTCAACCAACTGCTATCTAGCTGTGTGCCCGTGTTCACATTCTGTCTAAATATCCATAATATTACCGTCTCCAGAAAAAACACCGGAGTGACTTTTTTTCAAGCAGCATTCTTATATTTTACGTAATCCGTATCCACCGCTGTGTATACGTTGACCTTGTAGGCATTATTTGCCCTGTAGGCATTTTTTGCCCAGTGTGTTATTCAACCAACTGCTATCTAGCTGTGTGACCGTGTTCACATTCTGTCTAAATATCCATAATATTACCGTCTCCAGAAAAAACACCGGAGTGACTTTTTTCAAGCAGCCATAATAAATTTTACGTAATCCGTATCCATCGCTGTAGTAGTGTATAAGTTGACCTTTTAGGCATTATTTGCCCTGTAGGCATTTTTTGCCCAGTGTGTTATTCAACCAACTGCTATCTAGCTGTGTGCCCGTGTTCACATTCTGTCTAAATATCCATAATATTACCGTCTCCAGAAAAAACACCGGAGTGACTTTTTTTCAAGCAGCATTCTTATATTTTACGTAATCCGTATCCACCGCTGTGTATACGTTGACCTTGTAGGCATTATTTGCCCTGTAGGCATTTTTTGCCCAGTGTGTTATTCAACCAACTGCTATCTAGCTGTGTGCCCGTGTTCACATTCTGTCTAAATATCCATAATATTACCGTCTCCAGAAAAAACACCGGAGTGACTTTTTTTCAAGCAGCATTCTTATATTTTACGTAATCCGTATCCACCGCTGTGTATACGTTGACCTTGTAGGCATTATTTGCACAGTGTTTTCTTCAAACCGCCATCTAGCTGTGTGAGCTTGTTCACATTTTGTCTAAATATTGATAATATTATCGTCTCTAGAAAAACCACTTGAGTTACTTTTTTTCAAGCAGCATTCATATATTTTACGTAATCCGTATCCACCGCTGTAGTAGTGTATACGTTGATCTTGTAGGCATTATTTGCACACTGTTTTCTTCAAACTGCCATCTAGCTGTGTGTATTATCGTTTCCAGAAAAACCAACTGAGTTTTTGTTGTTGTTGTTTTTTTAAAAATAATGCCAGGCAAAGGCAGGCCGCCACGCAGAGGCCGTGCTAGGGGCCGTGCTGCTATGCAATCCTGTGGCCCTAGCAAATTGCCCAGTTTTAAAAAGCCAATGACCCTGAACTCCCAAAATGCTGAAGAGGTAGTTGACTGGCTTACACAGCACACCCCATCCTCTACCGTTTCTAACTTTACCACAACATCCTCCTCATCCTCCACTGCTATGGCCACCCCACGTAACACTTCCTCCACCACCGGTGCCCCTTCTTCACTGGAGTCAGAGGAGTTATTTTCCCATGAGTTTCTTGAACTGAGTAATGCGCAACCATTATTGGCAGAAGAAGATGAAGGAGATGAGGACGTTACACCAGATTTAATTCTGGCAGAGAACACGACAGAGATGGACATAATGATGAGTGATGAGGAGGAGGAGGAGGTCCCCGCTGCTGCTTCCTTCTGTGATGTGTCAGAAGAAATTGATGCATCTGAGGAGAATGATGATGAGGAGATTGATGTTTTGTGGGTGCCTAGTAGAAGAGAGCAAGAGGAGGGTAGTTCAGATGGAGAGACGGAGAGTCAGAGAGGCAGTAGGAGAATAAGACTTAGAAGAAGCAGGGAGGCCAGCCCGCAGGGATCAGTAGGGCAACAACATGTATCGGCACCTGTGTTCAGCCGGCCAACGCACCCGCCATTGCCGCCAATGCCGCCAACTTCTACTGTTACCGCCAGATCGCAGACTTCCAAAAAGTCAGCAGTGTGGCATTTTTTTAATGTGTGTGCCTCTGACAAAAGCATTGTAATTTGCAATGAGTGCAGTCAGAAACTGAGCCTTGGTAAGCCCAACAGCCACATAGGTACAACTTCTATGCGAAGGCACATGAGCGGCAAGCACAAAGCACTTTGGGAGCAACACCTCAAAGGCAACAGGCAAACTAAAAGCCACACTCCTTCTGGTCCAGCATCTTACTGCTCTACCTCTGCTCTCCTTGACCCATCTGAACCACCCTCCACTCCGCCTTCCACCTTGACCACCTGTTCCCATTCCCAGTCATCTGCCACCAGCCAAGTTTCTGTGAAGGCCATGTTTGAGCGTAAGAAGCCAATGTCTGACTGTCACCCCCTTGCCCGGCGTCTGACAGCTGGCTTGTCTGCACTCTTAGCCCGCCAGCTTTTACCATACCAGCTGGTGGACTCTGAGGCCTTCCGCAAATTTGTAGCAATTGGGACACCGCAGTGGAAGGTACCCAGCCGCAATTTTTTTTCTAAAAAGGGAATACCACACCTGTACCAACATGTGCAGAGCCAAGTTACCGCATCTCTGTCACTTAGTGTTGGGCCAAAGGTCCATATGACTACTGACGCATGGTCCTCCAAGCATGGTCAGGGCAGGTATGTCACCTACACTGCCCACTGGGTGAACTTGGTAATGGCTGGGAATGGGAAGCAGGGAATGGGTAGCTCAACAACAACAACAACAGTGGAGTTGGTGTCACCGCCACGGATTGCACGCGGTTCTGCCACCACCTCTACTCCTCCATCGCTCTCTACCTCGTCTTCTTCCTCTTCTTCTTCTTACTCTGCTGCTGGGTCCTCCTTCTCCTCCTCCACACCTGTGCACCCCCAGCTCCCCCTAGGCTATTCGACGTGCCAGGTACGCCGTTGTCATGCTGTCTTGGGGATGACGTGCCTGGAAAGCAAAAACCATACCGGATCTGTACTCCTGTCATCTCTGCAGTCACAGGCCGATCGGTGGCTGACCCCACACCAACTGCAGATCGGAAAAGTGGTGTGTGACAATGGAAGCAATCTGTTGGCAGCGTTGAGACTGGGAAATTTAACACATGTGCCCTGCATGGCACATGTGTTAAATTTAATAGTCCAACGTTTTGTCTCCAAGTACCCAGGATTCCAGGACGTTCTCACCCAGTCCAGAAAGGTGTCGGCCCATTTCAGACGTTCCTACACAGCCATGGCACGCCTTGCTGACATTCAGCAGCGCTACAACATGCCAGTCAGGCGTTTGATTTCTGACAGCCAGACTCGCTGGAATTCAACGCTCCTTATGTTGGAACGTCTGCTGCAACAACAAAGGGCCGTCAACGAGTACCTTTTTGAACTGGGTGGTAGGACTGGATCTGCAGAGCTGGGGATTTTTTTCCCCCGTTACTGGGTGCTTATGCGCGATGCCTGCAGGCTCATGCGACCTTTTGAAGAGGTGACAAATATGGTCAGTCGCACCGAAGGCACCATCAGCGACCTAATACCCTTCGCTTTCTTCCTGGAGCGTGCCGTGCGACGAGTGACAGATGAGGCTGTAGACCAGCGTGACGAGGAGCTGGAAGCGCACGATTTATGGTCGCAATCACCAGAACGAACCCAGGCACCTGCTGCAACGCAGGGAGAGGTGCCAGAAGTGGAGTCAGAGGAGGAAGGTGGCTTTGTGGAGGAGGAGGAGGAGGACCAACAGGAGCAGGCTTCCCAGGGGGCTAGTGGTGACCTTTTGGGGACCCCTGGTCTTGTACGTGGCTGGGGGGAGGAGACCGTGGATGATGCAGTCCTTGATAATGAGGAAGCGGAGATGGATAGCTCTGCATCCAACCTTGTGAGAATGGGGTCTTTCATGCTGGCATGCCTGTTGAAGGACCCCCGTATCAAGAGGCTTAAGGAGAAGGACCTGTACTGGGTCGCAACGCTACTAGACCCTCGGTACAAGCATAAAGTGGCAGAAATGTTACCAACATACCACAAGTCCGAAAAGATGCGGCATTTACAAACCAGCCTGCAAAACATGTTGTACAATGCTTTTAAGGGTGATGTCACTTCAGGAACTCATCAACATTCCAGGGGCAGAGGTGCCAGTAATCCTGCCACGAGCACACCTGCAAGGACAAAGCCCTTTGGCCGGTCTGTAACATCAGACATGCAAATGTTTTTCTGTCCAAGGCAGCGCCACAACCCTTCTGGATCCACCCTCAAAGAACGCCTCGACCGGCAGGTAGCGGACTACCTGGCATTAACTGCAGATATCGACACTCTGAGGAGCGATGAACCCCTGGACTACTGGGTGCGCAGGCTTGATCTGTGGCCAGAGCTGTCACAATTTGCCATGAACCTCTTGTCTTGCCCAGCCTCAAGTGTGCTCTCAGAAAGGACCTTCAGTGCAGCAGGAGGGATTGTAACTGAGAAGAGAACTCGCCTAGGTCACAAAAGTGTCGATTACCTGACCTTTATTAAAATGAATGAGGGGTGGATCTCGGAGGGTTACTGCACGCGGGAAGACTTGTTCTGACTTCTATGCAGCTGTCCTTCTCTTCAAGCCTCATGACTCCACACACAGCTGTCCTTTAGCGTCCTCCTCCCTCCGCCACCGTTACAAACTAGGGTGCAAACCCTACTGGTTTAATTTTTTCTGGCCTCTGTGCTTCAGTGGCTGCGTCCAAAAAAACGGGGCAAACAATGTCTACAAGGTCAACGTATGGCGAAAAATTACTATTTTCAGCATTTATATGGCATATTTTTTCTGGCAACTGTGCTTCAGTGGCTGCGTCCAAAAAAATGCATATTTTCTGCATTTATATGGCATAATTTTTCTGGCCTCTGTGCTTCAGTGGCTGCAACCAAAAAAATGCATATTTTGTCCATTTATATGGCATAATTTTTCTAGCCTCTGTGCTTCAGTGGCTGCAACCAAAAAAATGCATATTTTCTGCATTTATATGGCATAATTTTTCTGGCCTCTGTGCTTCAGTGGCTGCAACCAAAAAAATGCATATTTTGTCCATTTATATGGCATAATTTTTCTAGCCTCTGTGCTTCAGTGGCTGCAACCAAAAAAATGCATATTTTCTGCATTTATATGGCATAATTTTTCTGGCCTCTGTGCTTCAGTGGCTGCAACCAAAAAAATGCATATTTTCTCCATTTATATGGCATAATTTTTCTAGCCTCTGTGCTTCAGTGGCTGCAACCAAAAAAATGCATATTTTCTCCATTTATATGGCATAATTTTTCTAGCCTCTGTGCTTCAGTGGCTGCAACCAAAAAAATGCATATTTTCTCCATTTATATGGCATAATTTTTCTGGCCTCTGTGCTTCAGTGGCTGCAACCAAAAAAATTTATATTTTCAGCATTTATATGGCATAATTTTTCTGTCAACTGTGCTTCAGTGGCTGCGACCAAAAAAATGCATATTTTCTGCATTTATATGGCATAATTTTTCTGGCCTCTGTGCTTCAGTGGCTGCAACCAAAAAAATTTATATTTTCAGCATTTATATGGCATAATTTTTCTGGCAACTGTGCTTCAGTGGCTGCGACCAAAAAAATGACTATTTTCAGCATTTATATGGCATATTTTTTCTGGCCTCTGTGCTTCAGTGGCTGCGGCCAAAAAAACTGGGCAAACAATGCCTACAAGGTCAACGACGTTGACCTTGTAGGCATTGTTTGCCCAGTTTTTTTGGCCGCAGCCACTGAAGCACAGAGGCCAGAAAAAATATGCCACATAAATGCTGAAAATAGTCATTTTTTGCCATACGTTGACTCAACGTATATGGCAAAAAATGACTATTTTCAGCATTTATATGGCATATTTTTTCTGGCAACTGTGCTTCAGTGGCTGCGTCCAAAAAAACTGGGCAAACAATGTCTACAAGGTCAACGTATGGCGAAAAATTACTATTTTCAGCATTTATATGGCATATTTTTTCTGGCAACTGTGCTTCAGTGGCTGCGTCCAAAAAAAAATGGGCAAACAATGTCTACAAGGTCAACGTATGGCGAAAAATGACTATTTTCAGCATTTATATGGCATATTTTTTCTGGCAACTGTGCTTCAGTGGCTGCGTCCAAAAAAACTGGGCAAACAATGCCTACAAGGGCAACGTATGGCAGTTGTTTAAAGAGAACAGTAGATTACTAGCCAGCAAAGCTACCTAAGCTAAAATGTCCCTCAAATCCCTGCAGACTTCTGTCCCTCCAATACAGAGCAGTATCAAGCAGATTACTAGCCAGCAAACTTACTATCATCTGTCCCTGAAATCACTAACAGCTCTCCCCCTACACTATCTCTTCCAAGCACACACAGGCAGATTTTTCAGATACATTTTTGCCCTTGATCCCCCTCTGGCATGCCACTGTCCAGGTCGTTGCACCCTTTAAACAACTTTAAAATCATTTTTCTGGCCAGAAATGTCTTTTTTAGATGTTAAAGTTCGCCTTCCCATTGAAGTCTATGGGGTTCGCGAACCGTTCGCGAACCGCTCGCATTTTTGCGCAAGTTCGCGAATATGTTCGCGAACTTTTTTTCCGACGTTCGCTACATCCCTAATGAGTGTATGATAATATTTCTTTCTCAATATTTTTATAACTGTGTCAGCAAGAAAATACAGTACAAAATTCAGCGCAAAAGGCAGCGGCAATATCATATCACATTATGATTTGTTAACAATCTCTTGACACAATATGTCAGGAAATTAAAATAACAAAAAAACAATAACCATAAGCTAAATCTAAACATAAATAAGAAAAACAAATACAAAGAAAAAAAAAAGTAAAAACCCTGAGACTCCTGGTATCATATTGCCAGCTAAACACCTTAGGGGCCCTAACAACAATTTCCAAATGCTAATAAACCCCCAGAACAAACCCTACCAGGCTCAAGTCCAACAGGGAGTGTAGGCAGGCAGAGTAGGGCACATACAAGGAGCATAGGGCAGGCAGAGTATGATACACACAGGGAGCATAGGGCAGGCAGAGTATGGCACACACAGGGAACACAGGGAGCATAGGGCAGGCAGAGTATGGCACACACAGGGAGTATAAAGCCGGCAGAATACAGAAGGAGACTGGGAAACCTATCAGGACCTATCAGGATATGTTCAGGATAGTTCATATTGTGCTACATACAGTGACACAATGCTGGTGTCCCTCCAGCAGTTTGTATTAGGTGTGACCAGGTGAACAATGTGGGCACTTTCAGTCTGGTCTTTGTCTGAGTGTGAGAAGAATTTCACCGGCACACAGGAATTGTAGTAGCAGGGCAAGCCCTTGCAATTTTATTATGCAGTAGTGCAACGTTTCGGGGTCACGCCCCTTTGTCAAGCATTTAAAGTCTGAGACATTAAAGAGGGTCTGAGAAGATGGAAGTTACTATTTCTGATTTTGGGGCCACCATGGCCCTATCTGCCTGGAGTCTCTCTGTACTCTTATGGAATACCTCCATAAACATCCAGGCAACTTGATTAGATCCTGATGAAAATGACCCTTTTTTGTGTGTGAATGTGATAGGGACCTGTAAGCTTCAGTGGGGATGGGACTGTCATTAATGATCTAACATTCTCTAATGTATATTTATATACACAAAGGATAACACAAATGGAAACTTGTTCAGTCTGTGGAAGGCAGCAGAAGATGGTCTCAGCTGGGGGGGCCAGGACGAGGAGCAATGTAGGCGTGCTACGCGCGCGCCGCAAATTTGTTTGGCCATGCCCCCTTTTAGCCACTCCTCTTTGACTCCACCCACTTTCCCGTGTGTTTTCACTGAATTTCAGGGAATTTCAATTTTAATTTCACATTTCAGGAAATTTCATGTATAAATACCTCCAGACTGAATGGCACAGTGGAAATTTAATGTGACCTGTGGCATAGACCCTAACCCTCACAAATGACACACATAGGCCTTTAAGGACTAACAGCATGTGTGCCCATCACTGTGGCACTGAAAGAGTAAACAGCAGTAGGGCAGCAAAACATCAAAATGCATGCCTAGCAATCCTATGAGCAGCAATGAGGAAGCAGCAACTTCCCAGCAGTTACATTCATTGCACATCATTCACAGCTCCCACCGAATGATGTGCAATGAATGTAACTTCTGGGAAGTTGCGGCTTCCCCATTGTGCTTATTGGATTGCTTGGCTAAAGGCTAGCCTAGCAGCTCTATTTACACACAACTCCCAACATCAGGCAGCCTATAATTAATGGTGATGGAAGTAGGGACTTGTAGTCCTCCAAGAGCTGAGGACAAAATGACCAAGTACCAGTGGCAATGGTACCCTCCCCCGCCCTTTGATTGTTCTAAGCCCACTATTGAATGCACTCATGAAGCAGCTGGGCACCGAGCGGTGGGGGGCTCACTCATGCTGACAGGTGTCGCAGCTTGCACCTGTGCCACCATGGCATCATCTTCTGCAAATGTGCAGCCGCAGCCAGAGCCAGCTCACTGCGGCCGCTCCATTCGATGAGGCACATGGAAGAGGTGAAGGCAGGGCCAGTCTTAACAACTGCGGGGCCCAATTGGAACCATTTTGGTGGGGCCCCCTAAATGGAGTTTTGCCATCTGGCACAGGGTTCCTGTCCCATGATAATTACTCACTACATTTCACTAATTTATTTCTAGAGTTCAACTGCATACAAAACGCAGGAATTTATTTTCACAGTATATGTGCATTTTTAAAGATTTATCCTCAAACCTTACTGTTGTATGGTAAATAGAACAGGGGAATACCTATGCTGGCATGGTTTTCTGTTATCTCTCCGTACAGACTATGAGCAAACTTCGGGGGGTGTTCCTGCTGAATTGTGCTTAGTACAGGGAATACCTATGCTACCATATTTTTATGGGATCTCTCTGTACAGACTATGAGCAAACTTAGGGGCTGTTCCTGCTGAATTGTGCTTAGTACAGAGGAATACCTATGCTGCCATAGTTTTATGGGATCTCTCTGTACAGACTGTGAACAAACTTAGGGACTGTTCCTGCTGAATTGTGCTTAGTACAGGGAATACCTATGCTGCTATATTTTTATGGGATCTCTCTGTACAGACTATGAGCAAACTTAGGGGCTGTTCCTGCTGAATTGTGCTTAGTACAGAGGAATACCTATGCTGCCACAGTTTTATGGGATCTCTCTGTACAGACTATGAGCAAACTTAGGGGCTGTTCCTGCTGAATTGTGCCTTTGACCATGTCCACTATAGGAAAAATATTGAATATATAGATAGCTAAACGTTTCTTTTTAATAATGCAATTTATTTTATAAAAGCCAAAAGACACATTTGCAATTCCATGTATAATACCCCAGAACTTAAAGGATGAATTCCATGAATTTGATGTTTGATGTGGGAGGAAGTCAATTGCAAGATTTTGCTATGGTGGGGGCCCCATGGGCACGGGGACAGATTGGGCCCAATAGGTCTCATTAGCCTAAGACCGGCACTAGGCAGAAGGAAGGTGCAGCAAGTCCAGCTGTCTGTGATCTCTCCCTCCCCTAACACACGCCCCCTCCCATCTTCCGGCTAAACACACACACACGGGAAACCTCTGCAGCATATAATTAAATCTTTAGCAATACATCACGTGTCTGTCTGTATGGAGTTTATTGGAGACGGAGCAGCAGGCAGAACATCTTCATCCACGCAGAGCGCACACCAGATCCTCGCTCTCAGCAATCAGCGTGTAAGCGCAGGATCAGCCTATTTGCGCCTAAACGTTTTGGCGACATTATGCAAATAGGCTGAACGTGATTGGCCAGTTTTAGTCATGAGAGCTTTCGGCTTCTTCAGCCCCAAAATAAATGATAATGGCGTCGGGTTTTGGCGCAAGTATTTTGAAAAAGGCTGCTCAAGCTGTTATAAGCAGAATTCTTAAAAAAAAAAATCCAGGAGAATTTTTTTTTGGGGAGGCCGTGGCCCCTGTGGCCCCCCTGGTTCTGCTGCCTAACCAGGTGGCTTGGGCTAGAAGGAGAAGCAAAATAAAAACATGTAATAATTACAAAAAACATAAGAAATAAAAAAAGTGATGAGAAGCAAAATAAAAACGTAATAGTTAAGAAAAACATAAGAAATAAAAAAAGTGACGACCAGGTAAATAGTTTTCAAGAATAGGTCTATCCACTAGTGATGGGCTAATTTGGGGCGTTTCACTTCCAGCAAAATTTGCGAAACAGCGAAAAATTCACGAAACAGCACCGGCGTCTTGTTTTTGACGCCGGCATCCGTTTTGGCGAAATTGCAATGGTGTCCAAAAAATCGGACACCGGCGTTTTTTTTTGACGTTGGTGAATTTTTTCTGGCGAATTCATACCTGCCGAATAAATTCGCCCATTACTACTATCCACATCATATTATATGTTCTAAGACGCTTAAAAGCTTTGATCTTTGTGACAAGTTTACTGGTTCTTTTTTACGCTTTCAATGTCTGCCAATTTTTAACTTTATTTGTGTTAAATACAGAAAATATCTGTTTTTTTGGTGCTCTTTCATTTTAGGGGAATTTCCTGTTGGGTATTTTTACTTTACCTAAAAGATCATTCAGTCTTTCCCAAACCGGAAGTTTTGTTTAATTCCATTTCTGTAAAAAATAAACTACTCTAAATACCTAAAAAAATTACAATTACTAAAACTACATATTTTTTGTTCAGTCCGTGGAACCAGGTGGGGTGGGCTAGAAAAAGAAGAAAAATCAAAATGTTATAATTAAGAAAACATAAGAAACATGAGAATTGACAACCAGGTAAAAAGTTTTCAAGAATTGGTCTGTCCATATCATATTAAAAGTCCTTTGTAGCAAGGTTACCAATACTTTAACCCTTTCAATGCCTTCCAATTTTCAACTTTATTTCTGTTAACTACCAGCCAATATCTGAGTTTTTTGTGCTCTTTCATTTTAGGGGCATTTCATGATAGGTATTTTTAGTTTACCTAAAAAGACCACACAATCTTTATCAAACCAGAAGTTTTGTGCAATTCCATTTCTGTAAAAAATATATAACTCTATGGGGGTTATTTATTAAGGTCCGACTTTTTGTAAGTATTTCTAAGTTCGAAATCTGAGCAACTGTGATTGCCCAAATGGACCTTATTTATCATTAAAAAAAGTCCGAAAAAAATAGGTTCAGGCAAAAATCCGATAACTTCGGAGATTTACTCAAAGTACGAATTTTCTGACTTTTCCGCAAATACTAAGAATTTTTCAGACTTTCTGGTCCACGAATCCCCGAAATCATCAGAAATCGGTACGGACAGTAGTGCATTGACTTAAACAGGACTCTGAGAGCTTTGAAATGCCGGATTTTTGGGGTCGGACTTTTAAGACCATCAGACTTTAATAATTTCCGAAAAATGTAATTTTTTGTTTTTGTCCGAAAACTACAAATTATTGGAATTCCGGATAGTCAGGGCTTGATAAATAACCCCCTGAGTACTAAAAAATATTTTGTATCTTGTAGTTCTCATACTGAGAACTACAAGATACAAGATACATATGTTTTATTCTATGAGCAAATTACAACTAATTTAACGCTGCACTAGAAATAAACATATTTATCCACTACAAGGCAAAAAAAAAAATAAATTCTACTAATACTATATCATTTTGGAAAATACATATTCTGGAAAATACAAAAGATTTTTTTTACACTTCTGGAAGTCGTCTTAACGCATAAAAACTGAGGTTTCCCCAAAGTTGCTCAGTCTTTCTGAAGAAGTCTAGATGCACTCAAGATGTCAATCAGGGATTGGTATATGATCCAGGCTTGCAGCTAATACGATGTTTACTTAACGATCACATTTCCCCCCTGCTTTTATTCAAAAGAGATTCACAATTTAAATAATATAATGTTGAATACATTTTTTAAAAACATTTACAATTTTTCTGCCAAAATTGTTTCGCTAGCTTTAAAGAGATAATTAATTAAACCATTTTTACATCTGTCATAATAGTGGCTTTGTTTGCTACTTATAACTTTGCCATAAAGTATTTGCACAATGCTTTTACATTACCTGTCTGATGCCCCATATTCCTGTATGAGGGGGCTGCCATATTTGTGCAGCAGGAGTCCAGGAACTTTAACTGACAGGTTGAGATGGGACAGTCAGGTTGGCAAAACAGTCAGGCTTAGGAACTTAAACTAACAATTACTTACAAAAACAAACCTCTCAGCAAAAAACGATCAACATGACCTATAGGTAACTTTTAATGTACATTCATATTTTAAAAAGTAGTTTTTTAGTGTCAGCATCACTTTAAGTAGGCAAAACCATTATACTCTAGGGGGCCCATTCACTAAGTTCGAGTGAAGGAATAGAGGAAAAATAGTTTGATTTTCGAATGTTTTTTTTGGCTACTTCGACCATCGACTTGGCTACTTCTACCTTCGACTACGACCTTCGACTTCGAATCAAACGATTCTAACTAAAAACCATTCGACTATTCGATAGTCGAAGTACTGTCTCTTTAAAAATTTCTTCGACCCCCTAGTTCGCCACCTAAAACCTACCGAGGCCAATGTTAGCCTATGTGGAAGGTCCCCATAGGCTTGCTAACAATTTTATGATCGAAGGATAATCCTACGATCGATGGATTAAAATCCTTCGAATCGTTTGAGGGCCATTGACTTCACAGTTTTTCGAAAATTTTTGGTTCACCATTTTGCAAATGTTTTCACCATTTCACAAATTGTTCGGCGAAGAGAAATGAGACAGATTCACCCATCATTGGTGATGGCTGATTCTTTTAATGACTTTAGGGGGCAGATTTATCAAGGGTCGAATTTCGAAGTAAAAAATACTTCGAAATTCGACCATCGAATTGAAATACTTCAAATATCGAAGTCGAAGTATTTTTCACAGAATTTGGCCATCGAACAATCTAAGTAAAATTAGAACGATTTTAGCGTACGTTTGAACGATTTTACTTCGTTGTGTGAAGACTTAGAAAATGGTTGTAGAAGGTCCCCATAGGCTAACATAGAACTTCGGCAAGTTTAAGTCGAAGTTTTTTTAAAGAGACAGTACTTTTATTATCGAATGGTCGAATATTCGAACGATTTTTACTTCGAATCGAAGTCGAAGTAAATTTGAAGTCGTAGTATTCTATTCGATGGTCGAAGTATCTAAAAAATGACTTCGAATTTTTTTACTTCGAAAATTCCCTCGAATTCACTTTGACCCTTGATACATCTGCCCCTAAGAGGGGCTTGGATGATTTCTTGGACAGACAGAATATCAAAGGCTATTGTTATACTAAACTCTATAGTTAGTATAGAGGGGTTGAACTTGATGAACTTTTTCAACCCGATTTGACTAGTGATGGCGAATTTATTCGCCAGGTGCGAATTTGTGGTGGATTTGCGCGATTCCCCGCCAGCGAATAAATTTGTGAAATGCCCGTGAAAATTCGCGGCAAAAATTTGCCGGCGTAGAGAAATTTTTTTTCGCCGCATCGGAAATAACGGACGCCGGCGCCGTTTCGCAAATTTTGTGCCATTTCGTGAAATTCGCGCGAAATTCTCTAATTTTTCGGCAAAGAGAAATGGCGCAAATTCGCCATCAGTAGATTTGACTATTTAACTATGTAACTTAACTAAAGTAATAGCTGAACTAGACTTATTGTGAAATTGAATTTGCATTGTTTCTGCAAAGGAAAAAAGTCCAAAACATGAATAGAAAACTGCCTACAGAGGAAACCCTAACCCTGCAACTGCCAGCAGGTCCTGTTACATGACTGGGCACCACGCCTGCATTCTCAGTAATGTGAATCTTTATCTTGGTTCTCGTGAGTCCACTGTTGGACAAACTCATGAATTGAATTGATACATGCTAAGGACAAGTACAGTATGCAACACAATAGGATAAACCAGGCAAGGTCCCTAGAGGATTCTTGGCTAAAAGAAAATATAAACAATAGAACGTACCTTCATTTTGTTGTGAAGCAACAGAACATAAACAACCCCAATATTTGAGTCAAGCAACAAGCAAAAGTGCAAGATGAATATTCCCATAATACCAATGGAACCTGCCACAACCCCAGTTGAAACAGATACACAAAGGTGACAAGTGAATTATTTACACCTCTCCTTTCCTGGCCAATGTCTCATAAGTGCTCAATTAATTCTTTATAAGGCAGCAAGTACCATTGGCTGAGGTCACAAGCTTGTAGTTATAGTTTATTCTGCCCTGGGTCATTGTGGAAGATGCCACCCCCGGGTCCTTGGGAAAATAGGGAATCCATCTGAGCACCGGAGTTGCCACTTATTCCCTCCCTAAGCCGAATCAGAAATCATGCAAGATAAACAATACTAAAGGGTGTTCAAGTTAGAAAAATATTTGGTCTGTCTATATGATATAAACACCCAAATTCTGCAGTGCGTTCCATTCTCATGCAAACACTATTAATGGTCCCCTGATCATGAGCCCAAGGACCAAATGCACTGAAAACCCTGATCTGCTCCAACACTTGGGAAAACAAAAGATCATCTCATGATTTCATATGTGTTTTAAACTAAACTATTTATTTTATTTTTTTTCATTCTTTTATAACTAAACTATTTCTACTCAGGTTTAATACCCATTTGCCTCTGGCCTACTGACTTAATTGCATAGTACATCTAGGGGGCAGATTTATCAAGAGTCAAAGTGAATTCGAGAGAATTTTCAAAGTAAAAATATTCTTAATTCGAAGTAATTTTTTGGATACTTCGACCATCGAATAGGATACTACGACTTCGAATATTGAAGTCGAAGTATTTTTTCACAGAATTTGAACGATTTTAGCATACGATCGACCGATTTTACTTCTATGTGTGAAGACTTAGAAAAATGGTCTAGAAGGTCCCCATAGGCTAACATAGCACTTCGGCAGGTTTAATTTGGCGACGTATTGAAGTCGAAGTTCTTTTAAAGAGACAGTACTTCGATTATCGAATATTCCAATATTCAAACTATTTTACTTTGAATCGAATTCAAAGTAAATTTGAAGTCGTAGTATCCTATTTGATCGTCGATGTATCCAAAAAATTACTTCAGATTTCGAATTTTTTAACTTCGAAAATTCCCTTCGACCCTTGATAAATCTGCCCCTAAATGAAAAGTTGCTTAGAATTGGCCATTCTATAACATACTTAAAGTTAAGTTAAAGGTAAACCAGCTAAAATATCCCAAGTTTCTGTGGCTTGCAGCTTAAAGGGTCTTCATTATCAAAACTGTAATAACACATAAAAACTACAGAAATGTGTTCAGACTTTCATACCCTGCCAAATTTTGTAAAATGGACATAGTCATTAGGGGGTGTGGCCACTAAAATGGGTGTGGTCCAAAAATTGTTGATGTGATCTGCATGGCAAATTGTTGGAGATCCAGATTACAGAAAGATCCCTTATCTGGAAGAATCCATGCCCTGAGCATTCTGTATTACAGGTCCCAATGAAGGAGGCTGCAATGCTTCAGTCTCTATTCTCCATGTTATTTGAGTACCTTTTTTCTTTTTAAACGGGTGCATGGCGATATGTAAAACGATAGTTTGTTCCGAGTGATTGTGCCGCTGCCTCCATGTAATTCTAGAAGATGCAGCCTTTTAAATTCAGTTCTGTTTATGAAATTCAGACACCTTCCCACTCGAAGTAAGTAATGACGGACGGAAAATTCTTAAACTAGTGAATGCGAGGGAAAGCTTTTGAATTATTATTTTAGGAAACGTCAGTGAAAAGAGATCCACCATCTGAGAATGTTCTGTCTTTCTGAGACAATGGCAGTACTCTGAACTGAACTCTGGTGTGATTCCATAAATACAAAGTCTTGTTTACCTTTACATACTTAAACAGCCAACTACAGTTCTTGTAAATAATACTTTTTTATTTAGGTCATACATGGGGGGGGGATTGAGTTACTAAAACTCAATGTTTTTCTGATCTGGCTTTTTGGGGCAAAAACTTGAATTTTACGTGAAAAAAAACTTGACTTTTTTATTTTTTATACCCCCTTAAAGTTTGACTTTTTTTTGTTTTAGAAGAATAAGGGGCAGATTTATCAAGGGTTGAAGTGAATTCGAGGGAATTTTCGAAGTAAAAAAATTACTTAGACCATCGAATAGGATAGTATGACTTTGACTTTACTTCGAATTCGATTCAAAGTGAAATAGTTTGAATATTCGAATATTCGATAATCGAAGTACTGTCTCTTTAAAAAACTTCGACTTCAATAGTTCGCCAAATGAAACCTGCCGAAGTGCTATGTTAGCCTATGGGGACCTTCTAATGCATTTTTCTAAGTTTTTTGTAGTCGAAGTAAAATTGTTAGATCGATCGATGAAAACATTCGAATCGTTAGTTTCGAACGATTTAATCGTTCGATCGAACCATTTTACTTCAACCGCAAAACGGTCAAATTCTGTAAAAAAACCTTCGACTTTGATATTTGAAGTCAAAGTATAGACATTCGATGGTCGAATTTCATAGTATGTTTCACTTCAAAATTCGACCTTTCATAATCTGCCCCTAAATCATTCTATACGTTTTTTTGTGGTAGAGATACACTGGGATACTCCATGACTTTGAGGGAGTTATTTACTAAAACCCAAATTTATCTCATATTTTTATAAACCAAGCTCGACCAAACTCCCATCCATGATTTTATCTTATTTATCAATAAAACAACTCGAAAAAGTCAGGTAAGGAAAAAAATTGATAAAATCGAGAGAAAACTCGAATCATACGCATTTTTCAGACTCTACTCCAGAGTTGCTCAATTTTTTCAGGTTATTGCCCGAAAGCCACAAATTTTTCGGATCATCAGACTAAACACAGTGCAGACCACGATATCTTCAAACTGGGATAGGGAAATCTTCCAGTGACTTATACATAACCTCGACAGGTTTGCGATTCCCGTTTTTCCGATTCAGTCTTTTTGCAGTATCGGGGTATAATAAATTACAGGGGTTTTTTTCTAAGAAAAATTTGAATTTTTTCCCTAAAAGCCGGACCAGGAAAAATCAAGTTTTAATAAATAACCCCCTGATTGTTTGGTTTGTTAAAAAAAAAAGAAAAACATAACACAAATAATATTGATGACCATATGTGAAAAGATACAGGTATGGTACCTGTTATCTAGTATGCTCGGGACCTGGGGTTTTCCAGATAATGGATCTTTTCTGGAAGATCTTCATATTTGTCTATTACAAAATCATGTAAACATTATATAAACCCAATAGGCTGGTTTTGCTTCCAATAAGGATTAATTATATCTTAGTTGGGCTAAAGTACAAGCTACTGTTTTATTATTACAGAGAAAACGGAAATCATTTTTCCAAATTTGGATTATTTGGATAAAATGGAGTCTATAGGACTGGATAATGGGTTTATGAATAACGAATCCCATACCCATTGTATAAATGTAATTCTAGAAGACACAATCTTAAAATTCAGCTGAATTCATAAAATTTGGAAATATTCCTGCCTGGAGCAATGATGGCTATGAATAAAAGAGACAAACAACATTCTGCATTCTAAAAACTAGCATGATTTTAAAAACAGGAAGTCCTATTTAGTAAATAACCCCCTTAGTGTGAGTTCTGGATAACATTGAAGTGTAGTATATACTGTATATGGTATAGGTATGGGACCTATTATCCAGAATGCTCTGGATCTGTGGTTTTTATTCAAAATGCAATGCAATTTTAAGAACAGGAAATATTTTAATGCATAACATTTAGATTTAATTGATCGAACACAAACCTGGAAAAAATGTTTAGATGATAATTCCGTTAGAATTTCTCTTTAAACCAGTATACCCTTTGCTAACTTTCTGCATACAAGTAAAAATATATTCTGTAAGTATGTATGCATTCATTATTAAGTCCTAAAATCTGAATAAATCCAGAAAGCTCAGAATTATGGAAAGGCTGCCTCCCATGACTCCATTTTATCCAAATAATTAATTTTTTTAAAAATGATTTCCTCTGTAATAATAAAACAGTAACTTGTACTTAATTCAAACTAAGATAGAATTAATCTTTATTGGAAGCAAAACCAGCCTTATTAGTCACATGATTTTCCAGAAGTAGGTATGAAGATCAATATTAAAGGAATCCCATCGAAAACTCAATCATTCAAGTTTTCAGGTTTGAGTTTTGACATTTTTCTTAAAGGGATTCTGTCATGGTTTTTATGGTGTAGTTTTTATTTCTAAATGACACTGTTTACACAGCAAATAATTCACTCTACAATATAAAATTTCATCCCTGAACCAACAAGTTTATTTTTTTTAGTTGTAATATTGGTGTATATGCGCCATCTCAGGTCATTTTGCCTGGTCATGTGCTTTCAGAAAGAGCCAGCACTTTAGGATGGAACTGCTTTATGGCAGGCTGTTGTTTCTCCTACTCAATGTAACTGAATGTGTCGCAGTGGGATTTTACTATTGAGTGCTGTTCTTAGATCTACCAGGCAGCTGTTATCTTGTGTCAGGGAGCTGCTATCTGGTTACCTTCCCATTGTTCTGTTGTTAGACTGCTGGGGGGAAGGGGAGGGGTTGCAGTACAGCAATAAAGTGTGACTGAAATTTTTTAGAGCACAAGTCACATGACTGAGGGCAGCTGGTAAACAGACAATATGTCTAGCTTCATGTCAAAATTAAATATAAAAAAATCTGTTTGCTCTTTTGAGAGATTGATTTCGGTGCAGAATTCTACTGGAGCAGCACTATTAACTGATGCATTTTGAAAAAAAAAAAATTCCCATGACACCATCCCTTTAAATTAGAAACCATTCAAATTGTGACTTCAATCAAGGTCTAAAAAACTCAAAATTCAACCTTTGATAAATAGCCCCCTTCATGTTTTATTATACATAATAAATGATAATAAAAGTTTTTTTTTTAGTTTTTGTATGTACCTTAATCACATGGGAGTAAATAGATAAAAAAATAGCAATCAGTGTAACTTCACAATTAAACTTTTAGTTAACGACATATTTGCTACACCCTACTAGGTTCCTCTGCCTCAGATATCCTCAGATATGTTTTTGATATAGTTGCTTTCTGTTCTAGTGATGATCAGTAATTGTCTCTTTTTTTTATAGGTTTGGCCTGATTCACTCAGTCTTTACCAATTTACTTCTGTGGGCGTGTGCAGTAGCAACAGAATCAAAACATCAACTGGCAGAACACATGGGAAGACTCTCATCTCTTGGTTTTGTAAATATATCTATTGGTGAGTTAGCTCCATGTATAGTATAAGTAGAGATGGCAATTTCTGATGTTGGCATTATCTGGTGTATAGCGTTGGGTATCGTATGCTTAAGGTGGAATTCTTTATTTAAAGCGGCTGTTCGCCGTTACAGTAACATTTAGGGGCAGATGTATCAAGGGTCGAATTTTGAGGGGTTAAATCCCTCGAAATTCGACTGGGGAATAGAATAAAATAGGCAATTCGGGGCGAATTTACGCGCTGGCGAATAGTCGAATGGGCGAATATTCGCCCGGCGAATAGGCGCATGATCGAATATTCGCCCGGGGAATAGGCGCACGATCGAATGATCAAAGGATTTTCATTCGATCGAATGCCTTTTTAAACTTAGAAAACAAGCCTATGGGACTTTCCCATCGGCTTTTAAAGCAATTCGGTAGGTTTTAGGTGGCGAAGTAGGCAGTCAAAGTATTTTTAAAAGAGGCAGTACTTTGACTATCGAATGGGCGAATAGTCGCATCGTTTTTGCGCTCAATCTATTTGAATCATTCTACGCCAAATTTACGCCAATTCGATAGTCGAGGAGCACAAAAAACGACTCGAAATTCAAGCTTTTTTCCCTCTCTATTCATTCACCCGAGCTTGGTGAATGGGCCCCTAATGTGATGTAGACTAGAGAGTGATATTCTGAGACAATTTGCAATTGGTTCTCATTTTTTATTATTTGTGGACTTTGAGTTATTTAGCTTTTTATTCATCAGCTCTCCAGTTTGCTGTTTCAGCCATCTGGTTGCTAAGGTCCAGATTACCCTAGAAACCATGCATTTATTTGAATAAGAGACTGGAATATGAATAGGAGAGGCCTGATTAGAAATATGAGTAATAAAAAGTAGCAATATCAATTAATTTGTAGCCTTACAGAGCATTTGGTTTTTACATGGGGTCAGGGACCCCCATCTGAAAGCTGGAAAGAGTCAGAAAAAGCAGGCAAATAAATCGAAAAATATAAAAAAATGAAGGCCAATTGAAAAGTTGATTAGAATTAGCCATTCAATAAAGTTAACTTGAAGGTGAACAACCCCTTTAAGAAACCAACCAATTCTTTGCATTTAGATCCTTGCCTAATTTTAAATTAGCCCCCGTCATCTGCAATTTGAAACAGTGGCCTCTCACAATGGAATATCTGGATAAACCCACATTTGGTCAGTGCCACTTAGTCATAAGGTTTTCAGAACGATGACCAATGACTAGAGTAACCAGATATAATCAAGATATCACCGAACACCTATTATGGTATAAAATAAATACGATCCGCTATACAAACCATATGAATAGGTGAAAATGAACCTTCAAGTCAATGAATAGAATACGAGTAATCCTTTGTACAGAGAACAAACAAAAAGATGATGATGCAAAAAGCTGAAGTTCTGATGTGATAGACTAAGAAGATATCTATATATAGATGTGTCCATGGCTTTTATGAGTTTACCCTTAAGCAAAAAGTAAAAATGTTCTTTATCATCTGGGAGCATTAAACTGTTTTTGTTGGAAGTCACCGGTTGTTTTAAAAACCATTATTTGTATGGCCATTCCTCATTGCAGTTTGAGGTCAACCATCCCTTCTGCCATACAGACATGATGATGAAACCCCTCATGTAAGATGATCCTAAAGCTCCCTATAGACGCGACGATTCTTCTTACCGAAACGACCGATTTTAGGGAAACCAGAGCCCTTTGTTTTCTTGGCAAATTGGTCTTTTTAGTTGATGGTAAATTCGTACGATCGTTCTGAGAAGATCGTGGTCTCACGATCAGGATCTGATCTTTTAAAAATCTCAACATCTATGGGCAGCTTTACCCCATGAGTAGATCCATTACTGTACAGTGACATAATGCTTGTGAATAGAAGCTCTGAATAATGCAACGTCTCTAATGAAGCTGAACTAACTCCTGTATAAAGGAACAGTAGGGCAAATTCAATAAAGGGCGGATTTTCGCCAGTGACCACTTCGCCACGTTTCCCCCCACTACGCTAATTCACTAACATGCGGTTGCGTCTCAGCACCCAAAGTGAATTTTCGATATCATTACTGCGAGCATTTTATAGAGAATTTTCGCTAACGTTCATGTCTGCCTAGCGAAACTTCATAAGTACTCTTACGCTTAGGTCAACTTGAATAGGGCAGGTACTTATAGGTCATAACTATGACTTTATTAGTGATGTTGGTGCAAATGCTTTAAGTGGCCTCTTTTAATTACAAATCTTCAAGGAAGCAAAATAAAGACAAAAGAGATATAATGCCCTAGACATGAACTTAAACAAATGTGACATGCCCCTAAAATATCTTTAAAAAAAAAATATTTAATAGTTCGGACTTTTGAAGGCAATGCCGCTTTAAAAAAGTAAAATTCGCCAGTCTTTTTTACAACTTTAATGCATTTCCGGCATACAGGTATGATGTCACTGACATAAGATTGAGGAAGATGAAGCTTGGCTTTATCAGTTCGCTTGGTCTGAGGTGGCAAAAGAGGTAACGTTTAGTAAAATTTGCATCTTAGTGAATTTGCTGGGTAATGACGGTTTCCTGAGCTAAAAGTCGTCCTGATGATAGAGTGTGAAAGGGCACTAGCAACGATCTGGTTCGCTAGCGAATAGTACTCTATGTCTGTTAGTAAATTGGCGATGTCCCTGTGGATGGGATTTCTAGCAAATTGTCTCTAGCTTCCGCCACTTCATACTTTAGTGAATCTGCCCTATTGTCTATGCACTAAAAGTGATCATAACTCTGATTATTAAAAAGAATACTTGGGTGTTAGTAGTGAAATAAGGTTTGTATACTTTATGATAATATAACAAATAATGCAAAGTTTGCACCAGTCCAAGCACTAGTCAGTATGTAGAAATTGCTGGTTGAAAGTAAACGTTTGATTGGTTGCTATGGGTTAGTAAACTACTAACCAATTTGTTGGTCTAAAGCATGTTTTTTTTTTTAATTTTACAGATGAGATAAAACCATTGTGCAACTGCACCACTGGAATATGCCATGAATTCTCCAAAGGAATATATTATATTTATCCATTCAATATTGAGTACCATATTTTAGCATCTGCAATGCTCTATGTTCTGTGGAAGAATATTGGGAACCATATGAAGCATCATGGGAATAAAAGAAGCTTCAATCTACATGGCGTGGCCATTGGTATTATTTTGGGACTTATTGTGCTAGCAGCGACTATTGGAGCCGTTTTTATATATATCTACCGGATCGGACGCTCAAAAACTAGCAGTGAATCCGCTCTAACGATTTACTATTGGTACTCAATCATTGTGCTCTTTGCAATGAGTTTAGCGTCAGTCATTGGCCTGATACTTTATAAAATGGAAAATAAGCCTACAGTGCAAGCCCACAGCCCTTCTATAAAGCTGGATGCCAATCTTCTAGTATGTGCTGCTTCTGGATCTTGGATTACATCATGGGGAGCCATCTTGGCATTAATGTTTGCAGGAAGCTATCAGATGTACACTTGGTTTAATCTGCCATACTCGGTTTTGGTGATCATACAAAAGTATGTGCAGAACATTTTTATCATTGACTATCTTTACTGTGAGGATGAGCACCATATATTGGATGACATAGAGATACCCATACCCATATTTCCAAGTGAAGCCATGTTATTTGAAAACCACACAGCCATAGAAGCCTTTACTGAAGAAGTCAAGGAGGAAAAAGACAAAGATGGATATATTGGAAATATATTAGAGGACAACACTGTAGAGAAGAATTCTATAGACAATAATGCCAAGAATAACCCTACTGATAATGGCAATGAAAAAGGCAAGACAAAGTCACTTCAGCCACCAGATAACCCAACAAGCAGCAACAAACTGCAAGACTCGCCAAGATTCAGGAAAGTGATACTGAAAAACCTTACAATCTTCTTGTTTCTCTGCAATGTTTCCGTAAGTATTGCATGCAAATGGCAGTTTATCTACCTGGGTAGATTGCAGAGTGTGTACATAGGAGAATGCTGGAAATGTGCACAGATTATATTCATAGGAATTTCTGGTTAAAGGCTGTTAGCAAATACTTTATATAGTATTTATTTAGTAGTCTGTCTTTTAGGGCTCCCAGAAATACAATTCAGTTATAACACGTGGCTTTATTATATGACGTGTGTATTTTTATTGCTACTTTTTATAAAATTCATGTGGAAGATCAGCTACAGATGTACCCAAAGGCAGTGGTGCTCAAACTCTGAGGTTGCCCCCTCTATTTCCAGTAAGGGTTATGATTTGCTCTCCTTGATGCACCTAAAAATCTCAGCTTCAAGTCCAGTTTGGTGATATTTGGAGTGTTTGAACTGTGATTGAATGACGGATACACCAATATTTTGCAATAGATGTGACCTTTTTATGGGGGAACCTTACCAAATTCTTGACCTTCAAGGGGGCATAAAAATGTCTGATAACCACTGCCCTAGGGGGTCAAGTGGTAATGGGGAAATTTTGCTTCCGGTCAAGTTATCTATAGCAACCAAATTGCTTTCAAACCCTGGAGGTGTAACTCTCTGTTCTGCTGTCATTTCCCCTCCAGAAATGAGTGATAGAGACCATAAAATGTTCTGGTGTTATTACCTGCTTTTTTTGTATGAGTGACTATAATGGGTCTCTAGGGTACAATTATGAGGTGGAAGCATTTTGCTGATGTTACTGTTAAAGGGGTGTTTTAACTTTTAGGGGGTTATTTACTAAAATCCAAATTTATGTATTGTGCTTAACACTGAAATCAGTTGGCTCCTTCTGTATTCCTTATTCTCACCAAATAATTACTTCTATAAAGGGCTTAGATTAATTAATTAACCTCTGTTGAGGCTTTTAAACAATTAAGAATACAGATTTTTATAAAGTGATTCAGTGCTAAATTGATTGGTGAATAAATAAATAAAATTGATTTACAATTAACTGCTAGTGATGGGCGAATTTATTCGCCAGGTGCAAATTCGCGGCGACTTCCAGCGATTCACCACCGGCAAATAAATTTGCGGGAAAAAAATTCTTTTTTTTGGACGCCAGCGCATTTTCATCATCAAAAACGAGACATTTCGCAAATTTTCCGCCGTTTTGCAAATTTCGCCAAATTTTTTGGCGACGAGAAACGCCCCAAATTCGCCCATCATTATTAATTGCTATATACATTCATTTGTAATTCATTCCCAGTTCTTAATTCAATTGTGAAAAATAAGGAGTTAATAAATAAATGATATTCCAATAACGGAGTGCTACAGTGCCAAAAAAATTTTTATAAAAAAAAGGGATTTGGTGGCTCTGATTTTGTGAGAAAAGTAAGAAAAGGAAACAAAGATGGGTGGAGAAGTCCCGTGTAATCTAACTGATCATTAGGCATACTACGGGACCCCACTAAGAGGGAGAAGTCAGTGCTTCTGGGACCGTGGTCTCAAATTTAACCTTATCTAGCGGTAGTTGAGTGCTAACTTTCTATAAAACCCACAAATCCCAGAGCACTTATAGTGAGAACAGGTTGTAAGAGTAAAGATAAGATCTCCTTAGTCAGGGCTAAAAAGAAGGAGCAGCTATATCGCTTTCCAAAAAAGTAGTTTAAAAGAACCCCCCTAAGGTTTTGGCTAAAATGGTATGAACCGTTTGTATAAAAGTAAGAAGCCAACGCGCATTTCGCAAATTGCTTTTTCAAAGGCACTTTGAAGAGCTGCTGAATTAAATGCTAATTAAAAATTAAAACCAAATGCAAATTGTCTCAGAATATAAGCCCCTACATCATAAAAAATGTAACAACCCCCAAGATGTGTTGGTTGGTTGTGTCTGTGTGGGTAGGGGTTTCTACTGAACCTGTAAACATTTGGAGAGACCCCAATTGTACCATATTTTTCTGCTAAAATTCATCTCACTGTTCCCGAAATAATCAAATTTGCATTTCTTTTTAGCTTTGGATTCCTCCGGCCTTTGGATGCCGACCCCAGTATGATAACGGACTGGAAGTATTTGTTTATGGATTTTCGCCGTGGATTATTTTGGTTGATATTGCTCTACCGTTTTCAATATTCTACAGAATGCATTCCGTCTACTCACTTTTTGACGTGTATTGTAAAATATAAGGCTGAACCAAAATAGGAATTTGGGTTATGACAGCAGTACTGTAGAATAGTGATGAAGACTGTGTCTAATATAGGGCATTAGGTCAGATCCGTAGAGTATTACTGTGTGTGCCAGGTATAACTGAAAGCCAATCCGCTTCTTTATGGCAGGGACTCTTCTTACAAATCTGTCTTTATTCACTAGAACTATTCATATCTATAGAGATTCTTGTTGTTCTCTGCTTATATACTCTTCTCTTCTTTCTTTAATTCTTTAAATGGTTAGGTACACTGGTGGACACATATAAATAAAAACTCACCTGCAGAATAATGTAGAATGGATTAGTTCTGGAAGTCTCATTGAGAGAGGTTTAAGGCTTGGGCTTCCAACAAAAGAGCCCAAAGACTTGCATGCCAAGTTGCCAAGCATCCATCCATGTTCATCCATGTTGCCAAGCGCAGAGCAAAAATCACTTTGTAAATGAGCCCTCAGAACCCTCCAGTAATCTTCAATATTTGAAACCGCTGTGATTTAAGTTACACCTTTAAAAGTCTACTTACAGATTGCTTTATTCTAGACAACCATAAATGAATTCAAAAAGAATTTAAAATGAATTCATTAAAAAAATGATTGGAAATATATTAAAACTCAGGTGTGATTAGGACAGTAAAGACCCCACGCCCACTGGAGCTTGCTAAATTGTGTCTAAATGACTGGGGGAGAGAGAGCAAATAGAGGAGGTTATTTATCAAAATCCGACAATTTCTTAGAATTTTCTGAAAACTACTCCGACCAAATCCGCATGGATTTTTTCCCATTGTTTATCAGGAGTATTTATCAATAGTTTTCCTGTAAATTTCTTGTTTGGGGAAAAAACTCAAAAAAATTAGAATACCGCAACTCGATGCCTGAATACCTCCAATTTTTCAGATTTGACGCCTGAATACTGTGACTTTTTGGATTTGATGCCGAATACCACAACTTTTTCGGAAACCCAGCCCAAATCATTATATCTTCTGGACATCTGCCATTGATTTCTACATGAGCTCGGCAGGTCTGAGTTGGGCTACTTTTTCATTCAGACTTTGAACACCCTGGGGGTTTAATAAATCATGAAACATTTGAGTTTTTTTCCACAAAACAATTGGGTTATTCCCCTTTAAAAGGCCAATAAGAGAACATCGGACTTTATTAAATAACCCCTTTTGTGTATTTGATGGAGCTCGGTTAACTTTACATCATAAGGTTTCTACTTGGATCTTTAGCTTCATTATTTTTAATGTTTATTTGTTTTTTTAGCGTTAAATGTTCATTGTTTATTGTTTTTTTTTAAATTATTTGACTTTAAATCTAGATATAACCCATTTGTTAAAGCAGAACTGTCTCTTCATTACTGTTTTAATAGATGTGGCAAGACCACCATTTACAACAGTTCAAGCAACAGTTTAGCTATTGCTGGTAGTCTTACATGTGCTCCTCTTTCTTCTATACTGGCTTGCCATGGCATACAATGGTGCTGTGGATTTTTATTTATTATCTCCCAGAGCCATATGATAGAAACCATACATGTTAGAGTATATGCAGTGTTGTACCTTCATACATTAGTGGCCTATTTACTAAAACTCTAATTAATGTCATTTTTTCTTAAAACAAAGTCGGTCAAACTCCCTTCCATGAATTGAACTCATTTATCAATAATTTTTCTCGAAAAAGTCAGAGCGAAAAAATCAAGCATTAATTCGTATCGTACGGTTGACGCTCTGAAAACTCGACTTTTTTTGGATTATCTGCCAAAAACTCCAACTTTATCGGACTATCCAGAGGAGATCACAATGTCAAACAACAACTTCAGGACATCAGCCATTGACGTCTACATGACCTCGACAGGTTTGAGATGGAGTATTTTCAAATTCAGATTTTTAGCAGCTTTTGAGTATAATAAATCTCTAAAAATTCATGTTTTTGTTCCTCTAAAAATAAGAATTTTCCCATTTAAATCCTCCACCAGAAAAAAATCACGGTTTAATAAATGGGCCCCTAGTAATGCAAACAGCGGGACAAACAATTTAATGAATAAAAATAAACAGTAGGGATGCACTGAATCCAGTATTCAGTTCGGGATTCAGTCAGGATTCGGCCTTGTTTAGCAGGATTTGTATTTGCCCGAATTCTTGTGCCTGTCCCGAAACCGAATCTGAATCCTAATTTGCATATGTAAATTAGGGGTGGGAATTCATGTGACTTTTCATCATAAAACAAGGAAGCAAAAAAAATTTCACAACTTTTTCCTCACAATTATATATGCAAATTAGGATTTGGATTCGGTTTGGTATTAGGACGAATCTTTCACAAAAGGATTCGGATTCGGTGCATTCTGATAAACAGTAAGAGTGAAAAGAACAAAGGTGAATTATTTTAATACGATCGGTTCACATTTTCTGGATATACTGTATATGATGATAAAAACAAACAATCTAATTTTGCGTAGGAAGACAATCAGCTATTCTGTTTGACTGCTTCTCCACTTAATGCTTTTTTATTACGGCATATATGACCTTTATCATCATGTTAGCAATGCAGCTGAAAGTGTGAATAAGCCTGATGTGCTTTATGATAAAGCCTGTGTGAGATGAAGCAACTTATTATATATATGATATATATATATCCTGAATCCCTTCTGTCTCCCTCCCCTATACTTGTGTATTGAAATTTTCTCTGTAGAAACAAAATTTAAATAAAGAATGTTATATATATAACAGATTGCAAGCAATGAAGTCATAAAAGCGACTATACAGTTTATCACAATCATCTCTGTGTTCCATGAGTGCAGTTTATGAAAACTCCCAACATTTTGTCATATGGAATAAGTGCTGGTGGTCTACTAAAAACACATATCCAATGTTCATATAGATTTGTGCTTTGGGATGGATTCCTGCATCGGGTTGGGTACCCGCTGAACACATGGGTTCTACACATGGGTACACTTCATGGATACCTTGGTAAAGTGCAGGCCCTCATTTGGAAAGGAAGAACATATCTATTTCTGACCTGGTTTAACTGCGTCCCAGAGTGACATCCCTTATGATACACAGTGATATCATAATTATGTGGCAGGTAGAGTCAGGTAGCAGGTAGGGTGAAGGGGCAATGAAGGTAGGCTCGTCTGGGTTGGGGTGCAGGTCAGCTGGTCCAAGTTAGGTATAGGTCTGTCAGACAGTGGGCCAGACTACTGGTTGTGCCCTCTATTGTACACGAGGTGCAAGACACAGCTATACCTCTCAAGTGTCCCTTTTTCGGAGGGATAGTCCCTCTTTTGACAGCTCAACCCGCAGTCCCTCATTTGTACTGGAAAGTCCCTCTTTTCTCTGCACTGAACAGCCAGAAAAATAAACAAAGTTTCTCACTTAATTGGCTTTTAGCAGAGAGCCCAGAACAGTTAACAGGTGCAAATAAAATACTTTGTAACAATTTTGAGACACAAAAACACAGTTTAGATAAGGAGAAATATTTTCAAACTTTCATAACCTGCCAAATTTTGTAAAACAAACATGGAAATTAGGGGGTGTGGCCACAGAAAGGGGTGTGGTCAAAAAAAATTGCTGCGCTACGTGCGGAAAAACATTTTTTGTCCCTCTTTTTACTTCCAAAATGTTGGGAGGTATGCATAGCATCCAGGGACAGGGAGTCCTGTACCAAACACATGATCAACTGCTGTGCCATCATATTGTGCCTGTGCACACTGAATTTTATAGAAGAGCCAGATGCAATTAAAAGGCATTCAACTACTGGTCCATGGCTCATCCATGTACTGCCATATACCCCATAGCCACAAGTTGTGCCCTAACTGGTGCCAATTGTTATGCCTCTAGTATTTAATGCACATTTTGTGCCCGTTTGCCTTGAAAACAATTACTCTTGAGAAAATGTTGTATTGTGGGGTGGGGGGTGAGGGTAGATTTACTAAAATTAAAAAAATGGGAATACGAAAAGTTCCAATAGTTTCATAGGGATTAACTGCGCTTATAGAACTGACACATTTTATTAAACCAAATCAATGGGTCAATTCAGCAAAGTGTGTTTGAAGCTGTCAAATGCCTCTCTGTCCTACACTGATTCCTTATACCTTATACATCTAACTCATGGAGAATTTCACATCTTTTTTGGACTTTGAGCATGGTAACAAGAAATATAGAGGAGCATGGTAACAAGAAATATAGAGGAGCATGGGGTTAATCAGTACCCTTCATTCCTGGCTTGACCTGCTGTGCCCAAATACAGAGGTAAAATATGAATGCTTCATGCAAAGCGATTTCAATTGGTATTGAATTCTGCTCTCAAGCAATGAATATCATAACCCAATGTTTTGTAGAAGCCATGTAATCCTCTGAAGATAATGAGCTCAAAGAATGTATAGTAACCTGAGCTGTTACATTCACGATACATAGGAAGCACAATCTTTGCACAATGAGGGATATTTTTTTCCCAGTTTCTGGTTTCCTTTGGCCAACAAAAGTCTGAGCTGTGCTCCCATTATGTTGTCTGTGAATCTCACATTACCAAACCCTGTGATAGTGCAAACAGTTAATTGTCCTTTTTGCTTTGTTTTCCTATGTTCGTATCAAGTGCTCTGTTCTGCTGTTCTGGATGGTTTTGGGGAAAAAGTATTTAGCCTCTTGACCAATTCTGGCATTTTACTGAATAAAAAGAAATGAAATATAGGGCCAGATTCAATTCAGTGAGAAAAGGTTATCTCCGGGTTTATCAAGTGAAAAACTCAAAAAAGTCAAGGAGAAAAACTTTTTCTCCAAATTCAGTTCCTATTTTTTCCCATAGACTTCAATAGAGTTTTCACGTGATAAACTCAACTGGATTCTGATCAGAGCTTTGCAGTTCCTGCTCATGAAAAGCATGGCTGATTTACTGAGGGGCTTTGTGCCTAGGGTGACGGCTTTAGAGGGTCAGTCCTGGGGGGCCACTCAGAGACTCGCTCATATGCCTACCTTGAGGTGGGAGATATTGGGCTGATCCGATTGTGGACCTTAGGGCCATTTTTGAATATCAATTGGGGAAGCCCATTGGAGGGCCCCATACACTGCCCAATATGCTGCCGACTTGGTCTCTCGGCAGCTTATATCGGCACATGTATCGACAGCTTTAAATAAGTAGTGTTGCCAACTGGTCAGTATTTGACCAGCCTAGCGGGTAAATCATCATCTTGGGTCAATATAACAAAATTTCTAGTAATGCACTTGCCTGTAAATTTGTAATATCCTATAAATGCCTGCCTCATTTCCCTTATAAGAAAAGGACTGACTCTGCTCTGCCCCTTTACCCACCCTGGTCATCCATCTCTCCACGCTGAGTGGCCACCCGTCTGCCCACTCTATCCACCCATCTCCTCACCCTATCCACCCATCTGCTCACCCTGGCCACCCATCTGTCCACCCTGGCCACCTGTCTGCCCACTCTATCCACCCAACTGCTCAACCTGGCCATCCATCTGCCCACTCTATCCACCCATCTACCCACCCTGGCCACCCATCTGCCCACTCTATCCACCCATCTGCCCACCCTATGCACCCATGCCACCCGTCTGCCCACCCTATCCACCCATCTGCTCACCCTGGCCACCCATCTGCCCACTCTATCCACCCATCTCCTCACCCTGGTCACCAATCTGCCCACTCTATCCACCCATCTGCCCACCCTATACACCCATTTGCCCACCCATGCCACCCTTCTGCCCACCCTATCCACCCATGATGTCATGCCCTGCCCCCAAATGAAATTGCCACCCCCAACCTGAAGGCCAGTATAATGTTCTGAAAAACCTGAATCTCAGAATACTGACCAAAGTCAGAAGACATACGGGGCGAAATTTAATCCAAAGTGATCTCTGGAATTAATTGTTCAAATCAATGCATGGTTGCTAGGGTCAACCCTATAACAATAACAACCAGATTGCTGAAATAGCAAACTAAAGAGCTCAGAATATCACTGTCTACACATCGTACTAAAAATTAATTTGAATATCAACTACCCCGTTAATCATTAAGTGCAGTGCATGAACAGTTTATGTCTTCGTGTTTTTTTGTTGTCCCTATATACTTGCATCTTATTCTGAGCCAAAAATCATATCTAAAAATTCTGTGCAGACATTTTTTTTACACTTTTCTTTTTGCTTATTTTATTGCAACTGCCTGCCTATCTGTCATTCTACAGCCACTAGGGAGCAGTGTAACACCAAGAACCAACAGGCATGATCTAAGTCCTGTGTATTATTATTATTATCTTGAAATTGTTTTTTTCCAGTCATATCTTGTAAAGATCTCTGGACTTGTCTCTGTCACTCTTATATACAAGTCCTTGAACACGTCTGTTGCTGAAAAATAATAATGACTATAAGCGAATTCACTTAACTACAGATGTTAATAAATACTTAATGTTCAGTATGACAAATATGGACGTATGAGGAATAATATAGATTTATTTCAACCCCACCCAGGCCCACTGCCTTTGCTACGGGAGGTAATTATACTCCCTGCTTCTAGAGGCGATGTATAATAATAGAAGCAAAGTAATTCTTCTTCTTCAGAATTATTGTTTTCTTGCTTATAAAAGGGAAACTGTATCATCTTTTCAACAGTTGCTTCCTATTATACTTATGAAACGCTAACAATACATGCAATACCACGCCCCATATTGATTCTTATTAGCTCCCGTATTTGTGTGAGACAAGGGCTGTCATCAGATACTGTACGTAGCAATGTAGTAAATGGAATTGATTGAATAGCTTAGGGAACAGGCAGTGCTAGAAGAACTAAGTCATCTTATTAGCCCGTACATTATGTCTAAGGGATTTCAATTCATGGATGTTTCTGTAATTTGGGGCTATTGATTATTTCTGAGCTGGAGGGATGGACTTAGGGAGGAACAATACAAACCTGCCACTACTGTAGGATTAAAGGGCATGTAAAGGCAAAAAAAATAAAATCCCACTTTTACTTTCTTTAATGAAAAAGAAACCTATCTCCAATATACTTTAATTAAAAAATATGTACCGTTTTTATAAGAAACCTGACTGTATGCAGTTAAATTCTTCCTTCATTTACTGCTGTGGATAGGAATTGACGGTCCCTAACTGCTGAGCAGGGAAACAATCATACTTATGAACAGCAGGGGGAGCCCCCACCTTACTTCCCAGCCATGCAGAACTCAAGCAGCTTTTTTTTATGATGATCCCTAAGCAGCCCAGACCACACTGAGCATGTGCACAGTCTTAGTCTTGCAAAGATGTTTAACAAAGTTACAAGATGGTGACCCCCTGTAGCCAACTTTTAAAGCATAAATTATTTGTTTGATTAGGCTTGAGGTGCAATAAGTTCATGTTTATATTTAGTATACAAAATACAGCATTTCTAGCCTTATTCTATTTTAGACTTCACATGCCATTTAAGACTTTCTGTAAGGGAAGACATTCTCACAATTCCCCGTTTAACTTTCTCTTGCTTTTGGGATTGATTTGCCTGGTAGAGTAGACTTCATGATGCTCATGCATTCTGAGCTGTAAAAAGTTCTGAGCTATAGAAAAGATAAAGAGCTCCTCTCGTTATTATAACCATATTGAGAGGGTTATTGAGAGGTTCTTACACAGGGTCAGACTGGGGGGCCCGAGGCTCCCCAGGGCAGGCCCGGACTGGCAATCTGTGGGTTCTGGCAAATGCCAGAGGGGCTGCTATAAGGTCCCATAGAAAGTCAGTATTTAGTGGGCTGATGGGAGCTGTTTGGGCCTCTATGTGGGCTGATTGGGCCTCTGTGTACCTGAAATGCCAGGGCCTATTTTAATTTTCAGTCTGGACCTGCACCAGGGCTTCAGTCTCAGAGCCCCTGCTGCTGTGCTCTGTTGCCCGCTCTGCGCAAGTGCACATGAATAACCACAGGGTGTGGATCTGGGCCAGCAGGGGCCCACAAGAGCGGGGGGCCCACCGGGTTTTTTCCCAGTCCGACCCTGTTCTTACACCTTTACAGGCATGGGAACTCAGGGCCGGGTCAAGTTGACCAGGCGCCCTAGGCAACCCAGTCAGCTAACCCAGCCCCCTGCGTATGAGTGAGTGAAAGTGGACAGAGGGGAGGGAAGGAGAGGAGGACAACAAAGGGGAAGAGTAAGAGATGGGGAGGGAGGCAAGTTGGGTGAGCGATAAAGGGGAGGAAGGTAGTGAGGGGAGAGGCGTAAAAAGGCAATATTTACTTAAATATATATTCCAGTTTTATAAAATTCTCTCTTCTTCGAGCAACTAATCTCCAATAAATGCCCTCCCGCCAGCTTCTTTGGGCGACTTCGGAAAATGAAGCACTCCGAGTGCCATCACGCTGGCGATTTAGATTTTAGCCTGAGGGAAGGCATTGTGGGGAGATTAGTATATTAGTAGTCACTGGGTGACTGAATCTCCCCGAATCTCCACGTGTGTCTCTGCCCTCACAGTCCTGGCACTGGGGAAAAGTTTCAGCCAAGCTCATACCCAGAATGGGAAAAGTATATATTTAAAGTGACGCGTGGAGCCGCATGTAGGGAATTCTCAGGCTGCTGCTTCTATATGGCAGGGAAACATACCACAAATAAAAGGCATTTGTCAGTATGAGCTGTAATGTTTTACCAGCCTGAAGCCTGTCTGTTCCCAGCTGTGACATGTTTGTCTCCAGCTATTTACTTGTCAGGGAAATAATTCCATTTTCATTCAATTGACTAAACCTTACACATCAAAATTATAGGTTGTCGTGTTACAATACACATGTGCTCCCTCTATGGGGCAAACAGTACAAAACTCAATATGAACAAGATTTCACTTGACCAAAGTAAATGTCCAGCCCCAACAGATGCAGTTCTGTATCTTATTATACCAGCTGGAAGGGCACAGGTATGATACCCCTTCTACACAGTTATTATCCTGGATTCCTGTGTTGCCTGGGGCCGACTGCAGCCATGCAGACATTTTTCTCTGTCGTAATCCAAGAATTGCCGTTTCTTGCACAGATAATGGACAAGCAGGAATAATTTACTACAACGTAACTGCACCATCATTTTCTCATACCGATGTAAAACAAGACCACCTCCAGGGTAAAGCCTCAATCTTCCCAATTCCCTAATGTGTTACCTTAATCAGATCTGCAAGTTGAGTTTCTCCCTTGAGGCTCAAATTTATCAATATGTATTATATTATTATACAGAGGGGCAATTTCTAGGTGCTTAAAGGAGAACTAAACCCTAAAAATTATTATGGCTGTAAAATGTCATATTTCATATACTGAACTTATTGCACCAGCCTAAAGTTTCAGCTTGTCAATAGCAGCAATGATCCAGGACTTCAAACTTGTCACAGGGGGTCACCATCTTGGAAAGTGTCTGACACTCACATGCTCAGTGGGCTCTGAGCAGCTGTTGATAATCTAAGCTTAGGGCTCGTCACTAATTATCCAGCAGAAAATGTGGTTGGTCTGTAATATAAGCTGATGCTACAGGACTGACTATTAAATTCTGATACTAATTGCACTGGTTTCTGTGCTGCCATGTATTAATTACTAATCGGCCTTACTGTATATTGTGACATTTCTATTCTATGTGTACTGTATATTGTGAGTGGGTCCCTAAGCTCAGTAAGTGACAGCAGCACAGAATCAGCAGAAAAGAAGATGGGGAGCTACTGGGGCATCTTTGGAGACACAGATCTTTACTGCTAAAGGGCTGTGGTTGCCTTGGGCTGGTATAGAAGCACAAAACATAATGTACAACATTTCTAGCTATTTCTTTAGTTAGGCTTTAGTTCTCCTTTAAACACATGTAGGTTTGCAAACATAATGCCTGGCAACCCAATGCATCTGGTGCTATAAGTATTGTGATTGAGACACAAGATGGAAGGGAGCTCTGTATCTAACACAGCCGACATGATCACTATTATATTTAGGATGCTTGAATGTAACAATAGTAGGGCCTGATTTACATTCTATTCCTAAAGAAGTACTTCTCTGATTTACTATATTGATCCCCATCCTCTGCATCTCTGTGTTGTGTGACTGATTTATGGCTGAGCAATCACACTGTGGGCCCCTGTAGCCTGTGATTATAAACCCACTAATATTTTTGTTCTGCCCATGGATTGAATTTCGGGGCTTGATGTTATGTCTCTCGCTACTACTTGAAGCACAGCTATGGAATAATTACATGGCAACCCTGGAGTCTACAGCAAATAGCAAACTACAGAAACGAACTGTCCTCTACATATTCACTAATCTAACAAACTGTAACTGAGCCCCTATCTATACACTGTACAACAAGCATCTACTTCAACAGATGAAGCGCTTTGCTCAAGCATTTATTAACAAGAAGCAAAGCCTTTATAGAGCAAAGCTACAAAGGGCCCCTCAATGTGGGGACCTTGTACATAACTTGTGATAAGTTATGAACAAAACATTAAAGGCCTTGTTCACCTTTAAATGAACTTTTAGTATGATGTAGAGAGTGATATTCTGTTTTCATTTTTTATTATTTGTAGTCTTTGAGTTATTAAAGGGCATGTAAAGGCAAAAAAATAAAATCACATTTTTACTTTCTATAATGAAAAAGAAACCTATCTTCAATATACTTTAATTAAAAAATATGCACCGTTTTTATAAGAAACCTGACTGTATGCAGTGAAATTCTCCCTTCATTTACTGCTGTGGATAGGAATTGTCAGACAGTCCCTAACTGCTGAGCAGGGAAACAAGGCTCCCCGCCTTAAGGTGGCCATACACGGGCAGATAAAGCTGCCGATATCGGTCGTTTGGATTTGACAGCTTATCTGCCCGTGTATGGGGGCTTCCGATGGGTCATCCCGATCGATATCTGGCCACGATATCGATCGGGAAGGTTGGATTTTTACCCGACCGACCCGTCAGAGCCGCTTGGAACATCGTAATTCGATCGTTCGGCCATACAGCCGAACGCTCGAATTACCCTCGATATAGCCACGCAGTTTAGTGGCATATCGGGGAAAGATCCGCTCGTTTGATGATGTCGCCAAACGAGCGGATCTTTAAGTCTATGGCCACCTTTACTTCCCAGCCATGCAGAACTCAAGCAGCTTTGTTTATGACGATCCCTAAGCAGCCCAGACCACACTGAGCATGTGCACAGTCTTAGTCTTGCAAAGATGTATAACAAAGTTACAAGATGGTGACCCCCTGTAGTCAACTTTGAAAGCATAAATTATTTGTTTGATTAGGCTTGTGGTGCAGTAAGTTCATGTTTATATTTAGTATATAAAATACAGCATTTCTAGCCTTATTCTATTTTAGACTTTACATGCCCTTTAAGCTTTTTATTTAGCAGCTCTCTTTTTATTTAGCAACCACGCATTGGTTTAAATAGAAAGATGAGTAATAAAAAGTAGCAAAAACAATACATTTATAGCCTTACAGAGCATTTGTTTTTAGACGGGGTCAGTGACAACCCCCCCTTTGCCAGAAATAAATAATGAAGACCAATTGAAAAGTTGCTTAGAAATTGGCCATTCTATAACATTTAGGGTTATGTAATAAACGGCACTGAGTTTGCCCTGGAGCAGTAACCTGTAGCAACCAATCAGTGGGTAGAATTTACAAGTCACCTGTTTAAATGCAAGCATCTTATTGGTTGCCATGGGTTACTGCTCCCGGCCAAACTTAGTGCCTTATATTACATATGGGGGTATATGTTTACTTAAAGGTGAACCACCCCTTTAAAGGACTTTTTTACCTGTTAAATGAATGTACTGCATGCGAGTGAATATTTTTTATCCATTCTCATTGGAGGAATACTGCTTGGGTCTCTTGTAAGGTACAAGTGCTTTTGCATAATTCCTATTATCCTCCTGACTTCCATTGGACCATGGTTGCTTACACTGAACCATGTCAAACCAAAAAGTATCTGTATCCACTACTCTTCTCATTCTCATCATAACTAGTGATGGGTGAATTTATTCGCCAGGCGCGAATTTGCGGTGAAAATGCAGCGAAAATTTGGCCATTCGGCGAATGTGCACCGGCGTCCAAAAAACAGGTGCCACCGGCAAAAACGGATGCTGTCGTGAAAAACGAGCCGCCTGCGCCGTTTTGCAAATTTTCCGCTATTTCGTGGGAATTCGCAAATTTTGCGGCGAAGTGAAATGCCCCAGATTCGCCCATCACTAATCATAACATGAAGCCACTTTGGACTGAGAATGGCACAAATGCCAGTATTGGATGCCTTTAATAATATAAGCGGCCATGCAGCATGTTGTACAACCAAAAACCAGTCATGCAATGGATTCCATAGGAGGTTGGTATTAAAGTGATGAGGTGCCAACCTTAAGACTTGTCAGACAAGCTGAAAGAGAAGAAAACAAACTGCCTTCACTTTCACTGTGACATATATATATATATATATATATATATATATATATATATATATATATCCTTGATAAAGACCCTAATGGGGGCCGAAACGTTGGGAATGCATCTAAGAATAAAATAACACTGTTTTATTCACTGGAAAATGGTGTGCTTCTATCTTCTTATATATATATATATATATAAAGAGAGAGAGAGTTATGGGATCTGGAAACCTGTTATCCCAAAAGCTCCAAATTACGGGAAGGTCAGCTCCCATAGACTCCATTTTAATCAAATAATTCAAATTTTTAAAAATAATTTCCTTTTTCTCTGTAATAATAAAACAGTAGCTTGTACTTGATCCCAACTAAGATATAATTAATCCTTATTGGAAGCAAAACCAGCTTATTGGGTTTATTTAATGTTTCAGTTATTTTTCAGTAGACTAAGTATGGAGATCCATGTTATGGAAATACCTTGTATCCAGAAACTGCCAGGTCCCAAGCATTCTGGATACAGACCCCATATTATATATATATATATTATAATTCAGCTATAGCGGAACTATTTATTTGGGCCCAGCTTTATTGCATTTGGCCCCTGTATATGAAAAGACATCGGTGCTTTCCAGAGTTCCTTTAGCTGGACTAATGCCATTGTTTTAAGCAAAAGTGAAATGAACTATTCTAAAGCAGTTCTGAAGTATTCCTTCACCTTGATTGTATTTCCATTTTTTTTTCTCAGTCACAGCTGCTTAAAAATCAGAAGATATTAGTCATAGACTGTCAGACTGTGGCCGTTGGGAAATGTTTTGGAAGTAAACGGAATAGAACTGAGCTTAAGATAAGAATGAAATAAGTTCAAAAGCAAGGGATGGGCCTGGGGTTCTGAATGGAGTTGGGCTTTAGCAAATGTCAGGCACCGTGGTACATTTTAAACTCAAAAAGACAGGGTTCTTGTCCCTGCAGATAAAGGATTCAAACCTTGGTGAAAAAACTTGTTTTTTTGTTAGAGATACAAATGTTAAAATGATGACTTTACCTACTGACAACGTCACCCTGTACTGAGCAACTATGTACTGTGCACATGAAATATTCTAGATGCCATTCATTCACCATGAAATCTGAAATATTTCTGAAATGATGTGCCAGCCCTGTGCGCTGCATACTAAGCGGACCCAACGGGAAACCATGGAATAAATGAATGAAGGAACAGGTGACATGCAGGGCTGCTCTTCCTTCAGTAGGGCTGGAAGGTAACATCAGAGAGAGAGCCATTGCTCAGGCACAATATCCAGGCATGATAAACATCTGCAGGGGTCATTTATAAAACCACATGCAGTCAAGCTTGAGAAGTTATTTACTAAAGTCATTTTCTATTTGCTGCCACCTTTCACGAAAAATATTCAGTCTTGCCTCTACAGTTAACTAAAGGGTGACAAGAAAACAAATAATGCTTATGTGTGGCTAGGGTTGCCATCTTTTCTTGGAAAAAAAAAATACCGGCCTTCCTATCTATTTATTTTTTTTCCCTATTAATAACATTGGGATCAATAACATTGGGATCATTGGGGTCAACCATCATTTTTACCGGCCAGGTGGCAACCCTATGGGGTAAATTTATCAAAGAGTGAAGTTCCGCCACTAGAGTGAAATTCCACAGCTCTCATTTAATTACTATGGGATTTTGAAAGGCGTATTTATCAATGGGTGAAAGATCACCCTTTGAGAAATACGCCTATAAAAATCCCATAGAAATGAATGGATAGTGGCGGAACTTCACTATTAACTTCACTCTTTGATAAATATACCCCTAAGTGTGGCTTATTAAAGGGGTTGTTCACCTTTAAACAAACTTTTAGTATGATGTAGAGACTGATATTCTGAGACCATTTGCAATTGGTTTTCATTTTTTATTATTTGTGGTTTTTGAGTTATTTATCTTATAATTCAGCAGCTCTCAAGTTTGCAGTTGGGTTGCTAGGGTCCATATTACCCTGGGAACCATGCATTGATTTGAATAAGAGACTGGAATATGAATAGGAGAGGCCTGAATAGAAAGATGAGTAATTAAATGTAGCAATAACACTACATTTGTAGCCGTACAGAGCATTTGTTTTTTTAGGTGGGATCAGTGAATCCCCATTCGAAAGCTGGAAAAGGTAAAAAAAAAAAGAAGCAAATAATACAAAAACAATAAAAAAAAAAAATAATGAAAAACAATTGAAATTGCTTAGAATTGGCCATTCTATAACATACTATGGAACAGATTTATTGAAAATTCGAAGTTAAAAAATTAGAATTTCAAGCTATTTTTTGAATTTGAATATTTTTTGAGTATTCCGACTAGGGAATGGTCCAAATTCGATTTGAATTTGAAAAAAAATCGAAAATTAGAATATCGAAATTTATCATGTACTGTCTCTTTAAAACTTAGACTTCGATCATTCGCCATCTGAAACCTGCCGAATTGCTGTTTTAGCCTATGGGGGACCTCCTAAAACCTATTTGGAGTCAATTGGTGGACATTGAAAAATCAAAGGTTTTTTTTTTGCAAATACTTCTAATCAAATTCAATTGAATTCAATCTTACTTCGATTTGAATGATCGAATACAGCCTATTAACCCGCAAAAAAACTTGTTTTTTTTAAATAAATTTAATTTGGTCTTTTTTTATTCGAATTTCGAAGTTCATTACTTTGAAATTCGACCCTTGATAAATCTGCCCCTAAAAGTTAACTTTAAGGTGAACCACCCCTTTGATAACTGCCTCACAGACCCAGGAATCTTTCTTGTGTAAAAAGCAAACCAGCAGCATACTGCAAAAGTTAAAGTGTCGCAAAGGGTTTATTAAGCCCTAAAAATACACAAGAAAAGGCAAGGTTTCAGGCCCTCCAGACCTTTATCAGGACTAGTGCTACAATCCATACCTCCCAACATTTTGGAAATAAAAACAGGGACAAAAACGTTGCGGCGTGTAGTGCGTAAAATTTTTTGATCACGCCCATTTTTTGTGACCACACCCCCTAATTACCATGTTCATTTTACAAAATTTAGCAGGTTATGAAAGTTTGAACATATTTCTGTGTTTTTATTACACTTTTGCTAATGAAGGTGAATTGCCCTTTAAGCTGTTAGTCTAACTTCTCCCAAGGGACCTGTTATCTTATATTGTTACAATTACTTATTTGCTTATCTCAAAATTGTTACAAAAAGTAACTTATCTCCTGCTGTGGCTGTTCTGGGTTCTCTACCAAAAGCCAATTAAGTTAGAAACTTTGTTTCTTTTTCTGGCTGTTCAGTGCAGAGAAAAACTGGACTTTCCAATACAAATGAGGGACTGCAGGTTGAGCTGTCAAACGAGGGACTGTCCCTCTAAAAACACGACAGTTGGGAGGTATGCAATCCCAAACTGTCAGCTGAAATGACCAGCAGGTTGATCTTGTTGTAAATGTATTATATTAGCGGTATACAAGAGTGATAACATCTTTAAACTAGAATTTTACATGAACTGGTTTTGAGGGTTTACATTTACTTTAAGACCTAAAAACAATAATTCCAGATATAGCCAATGTCATCTCTTCCATAGTAGTAAACTGATTGTGGTTTCTCTACTGCTGTCTCTGCCCTGCTGTCTCTGTCTCAGATATGTACAGTGGGTAATAATGGCTAGTGATGGGCGAATGTATTCGGGACAATTCACCCATCACTAGTAATGGCGCCATCAGTCACGCACATAAAAGTAATGGAGGCATCAGAAATACAAAAATGCACAGGGGGAAGGTCCCATGCGCAGAATAAGCTAGGCTCTCATAACTGACAATCTATATATGAAAAAATTAATTACAGAGTTAACCTACTTATAAATGTGGGATATTCACTTTTTACCATTATTGTCAAGCAGACTCAATTTGAAATCAAGCTCCAGCTTGTACTTGATCCAAACTAAGATATAATTAATCCTTATTGGAAGCAAAACCAGCCTATTGGGTATATTTAATATTTACATGATTTTTTAGTAGATCTTAAAGGGATCCTGTCATCGGAAAACATGTTTTTTTCTAAATGCACCAGTTAATAGTGCTACTCCAGCAGAATTCTGCACTGAAATCCATTTCTCAAAAGAGCAAACAGATTTTTTTATATTCAATTTTGAAATCTGACATGGGGCTAGACATTTTCTCAATTTCCCAGCTGCCCCCAGTCATGTGACTTGTGCCTGCACTTTAGGAGAGAAATGCTTTCTGGCAGGCTGCTGTTTTTCCTTCTTAATGTAACTGAATGTGTCTCAGTGGGACATGGATTTTTATTATTGAGTGTTGTTCTTAGATCTACCAGGCAGTTGTTATCTTGTGTTAGGGAGCTGCTATCTGGTTACCTTCCCATTGTTCTTTTATTTGGCTGCTGGGGAGAAAAAGGGAGGGGGTGATATCACTCTAACTTGCAGTACAGCAGTAAAGAGTGATCAGTTTATCAGAGCACAAGTCACATGACTTGGGGCAGCTGGGAAATTGACAATATGTCTAGCCCCATGTCCGATTTCAAAATTGAATATAAAAAAATCTGTTTGCTCTTTTGAGAAATGGATTTCAGTGCAGAATTCTGCTGGAGCAGCACTATTAAATGATTCATTTTGAAAAAAAAATATTTTCTCATGACAGTATCCCTTTAAAGTATAAAGATCCAAATTATGAAAGATCAGTTATCTGGAAAACTCCAGGTCCTGAGCATTCTGGATAAGAAGTCCCATACCTGTATTATCATAAGAGGGATTTTTAAAGCAGCTGATTGGGCTTGACAGGACCAGCAGGGCAGGTGTTCCATGGGCCTAATATCATGGACCTATAATACTAGGCTCAATGGCTATGAGTAAATGTTATCACAAGGAGGACCTTCTGTCAAACCGGCTGTTAACATCTGACATGTCGTAATTGTTGAAAAACTGCAATTTCTCAGGATGTGAATGACTGACAGCAAATAAATTGGTTTGTACAGTAACTATATAAACAAGGTCCCTGCGTACAACACATTTCTCCTATCAATCTTGTGCCACCAGTCTTAGACGGTGGGAGATTCATTGGGCTTCTGCATGCATTAATCAATGAATTAAAATTAAAATCTTCATAGTCATATTAATCAATGAAATGCTGAGTTTGTTCGTTCTCTTGATTTCATGCAACAAACAGAACCTCAGATGGGCCAGTGTTGGAGATAGTGGCCTCGGCAGTGGTCTGATTTGTTTTTTTAATATACAAATTCTTTTAACTGCTGTCCTTTGGGAGGTGGGGTTACTAAAAAAGCTTTTGGACCTTTGGAATCCCAAGTAAAGCAAACAAATGATACTTAGGGACAAATTTACTAAAGGGTGAAGTGACTAACGCTGGCGCACTCTAATGCCTGGCTAATTTTCCCTTTGGCGAATGGACGTACCTACGCAAATTCACTAAGATGCGGATTTTACTGAACGTTACCTCTTGAGCCAGACTTTCCTTCGCCACCACAGACCAGGCGAAGTGCAATAGAGTAGATAGGAATTCCTCAAAAAAAAGTTGAAAAATTTTCTAAGTCCCAAAAAACGCTGGCGTCCTTTACTTTTTACAGGGTGATAGGCTGAAAACGATCAGAATTTTTTTTTGGGGTTCCCTCCTTCCCCCCTACATTTCCTAACATATGGCACATAAACTATACAGTGGGCTCATGTGTAGGGCAATATAACAACTTTATTTTATTTTATTGAGGTTCCCTGGACTGCAACATATACGACCATTGTACTTTAACTTCACGCCATATGCTAATTAGGCATCGCTAGCGTAACTTCTAAGTGGTTATTATATTATCGCTAGCGCAACTTCACAAGTGTTCGGAACCCTGGAAGCAACTTCAGATTTTCGTGAATTAGCGTTGTCCTGGGGAATCTACTCTTGGCGAAGTGTTGCTCCACCAATATTTAGTACATGACGTTTTAGCACCTCTTTCATTCGTATATAGTAAAATGTAAAGTTTGCACCATCTGTACTTAATGACACTTGAAATGGAGAACTGAAAGAGCAAAGGTTCTGCAAAATGTAGAAAGTGCAAACATTAGGTGCAAAGTGTCCTGTTTTCTTTGCACTTTGCACATGCTCATTGTTGCCTATAGCAGGAATTAATTCAGGACCCCCTGTGTCCAACAGCGCTCTGCACCCCAAACTCCACAGATGCAAGTACTCTATAGATGGGACATAAGGTTTATAATATTGCCGCTACTTGTGTCTGACAGATTGATAAATAAACCCCATGCACTTGCCAGATAATTGTCATTAACGCAACTATACACCATAGTAAATGAGCAGATATGAGACAGGGGCTAATTTAAGATTAAATGTAAAGAAGTCTTAGCTCATCTTCTAATATCTCATATGAGGCTATCATATTTTTCTCCACTATATTGCATTTATTCATCAGAAATATCAATATAATGTTTCAGCACTTTCCTATAACTCAGTCACAGTGTCTTCTTACATCAGGGATAGAGAAATAAAATAATAGCCGTGCTTGCCAAATTCCCTGTAATGGACAACTGGAGATGATAGAAAAAAAAAGGTGGATCATTAAGCAACACAAAAAAAAGAATCTCAGTATTGGCTGTTGCCTTTCTGCTTAGTTGTAGTTAGAGCGGTGATGTCCTCAGGGGATAATTAGGTATAAGGTATTAAAGGGATGAGAGATACAATACGGTGCATCTGTAGAGCAGAAACTGGCAGCTCATTCAGGATTATTACTGTCCTCAGAGCATGGAGGTAACTTTGTTAAATCAGAGAGGCGATTACTGACTATAACAATCATTTTTTACTCCTGATTTATTTTTTATGTACTGGCATTTTAAGCAACACGGTGTTGCTTAAAGGAGAACTAAACTCTAAAAATTAATATGGCTAAAAACTCTGTATTTTATATACGGAACTTATTGCGCCAGTCTAAAGTTTCAGCTTGTCAGTGGCAGCAATGATCCAGGACTTCAAACTTGTCACAGGGGGTCGCCATCTTGGAAAGTGTCTGTGACACTCACATGCTCAGTGGGCTCTGAGCAGCTGTTGAGAAGCTAAGCTTAGGGGTCGTCACTAATTATCAAGCAGAAAATGAGATTGGTCCAGGCCCGGATTTGTGGCAAGGTCACATAGGCCTGGGCATGGGGCGGCACATTTTTTGGGACAGCATGCTGCGCAGCCGCTCTATGGGGAGCACTGGGGACGCGCTCTTGCGCCTGCGTGAGGTAGTGTGGACGGGCACTAGGTCTGCGCGGCCTAGGGGCACCCGCCAAGCAAATCTGGCGTTGGATTGGTCTGTAATATAAGCTGATGCTACAGGGCTGATTATTAAATTCTGATGCTAATTGCACTGGTTTCTGTGCTGCCATGTAGTAATTATCTGTATTAATTACTAATCAGCCTTATATTGTGACATTTCTATTCTATGTGTACTGTATATTGTGAGTGGGTCCCTAAGCTCAGTAAGTGACAGCAGCACAGAGCATGTGCAGTGAATCAGCTGAAAAGAAGATGGGGAGCTACTGGGGCATCTTTGGAGAGACAGATCTTTACTGCTAAAGGGCTGTGGTTGCCTTGGGCTGTTACAGAAGCCCAAAACATTATGTACAACATTTCTAGCTACTTCTTTAGTTAAACTTTAGTTCTCTTTTAACCAACTTTGGGGATCCACGTTCACTTAGGGAATTCGTTTCATGACCAAAAAATTGGTTCAAAACAGGTCAAGCAACTTATTTTAATTAGTAGTACTTTCTATTTTAGGTAGGCAGTTTACATTATTAAGGGGGATTATGGAGACCCAGTGTTAGGTCCCAACTCAAAGGTTAAGAATTCTTGTCCTTCTACGTCATAATATCAGGATATTAGGATAATCAAAGAACATGTAGAATATTTTTTTCCAAACCTACCCCTTACTCACTCAACGTTAACCTTCACACAAACTATATGGTTCATTCAAATTGTTCCTTATCCTTGTTTGCTTTTCAAAATAAACGCTTAAAAAAGTCACTACAGCGTTATTGTCTACTCTGCTATCATTTCCCCTACATAAATTGGTGTTGGTAGTATTAGATACTCAAGGTGCCTAGTGTATGGGAATGAAAGGGGGATTGTCTGCTCTGCTGTCATTTCACCTGCAGAAATAGGGATTGGCAGCTTTGTCGAACATACTGGGTCAGGCAGAAGGGTAAGGGTCTTATGGATTATTGACTGTGTTGCTTTCATTTCCCTACATAATTAGTTATCAGTGACACTTAATATATTGAGAGAGAGACAAGGGTAAAGTGTTGAATGGTTGCAATAATAAGAAAACAAATTAACAATCACCTAGCAATGTAGACTCACCAAAATGGATCTGCATCTTTTGTATGGTGCAAAGCAGAGGTCCCAAACATTTTTTTACCTCTGATCCACATTCAAATGTAAAAACAGTAGAAGAGCAGCACAAACATGCTTAAAGTTCCTAGGGGTGCCAAATATGGGCTGTAAGTTACTATAAGTAGCTCCTATGTGGACGGGTAGCCTACAGGAGGTTCTGTTTGGCAGTATATCTGTTTTTTATACAACCAAAACTTGCCTCCAAGTCAGAAATTAAAAAACAAGAACCTGCTTTGAGCCCACTGGGAGCAACATCCAAGGGGTTGTGAGAAGCATGTTGCTCATGAGTCACTGGTTGGGGATCACTGGTGTAGAGTCAAAAAAGAGCCATTCCTACCTCCAATACATACAGAGAAGCATCAAGAAGCAACTCAGGGTAAAATCAATATCTTTATTTGCATTTCTTTTGAAAGTTGTATCCGTGTAGCCTGTTGTGTTTGGGGCAATTCTCTAGCCTATGATTTAAGGAACAGTCAATGGGCATCAAAATAATTCTGACACACGACCATTTTGACATGAGTGTCAATTTTACACGCGATTATTGTCTTCATTCAAATGCATTGAAGCCAATGGGCGTCCCAACAGATTATTTCTGATGTGCAACAAATTATTTTGGACGCAGGGAACTTTTCACAGAAAGCAATAGCCAACGCAAAACGTAGAAATTCACTGCAAATCCATGCCTGGTCAATTTATTCACCCATCACTACAAGCCCTGTAGTATATAGCGGGATTCTTCTAGCGTATCTGTTATCTACTGTGTATCCTGTGCTTGAATGGCTGCCCTCATGGCTACACAGCAGCTTGTTTATATGAACTATAGTTGTGTTTCTGAAGTAAACACACCAGGTTTAGCAGTGCAGGGTAACAGTATATTATATTGTCATTCCTTAAAAACACTTTAAATTTTTGGTGTTACTGTTCCTTTAAGGACTGAGTGTCAGACAATAGTTCTGCAATGTAATTTAATGCCGCACACCTGTAATTCACCAATACTGCAATGGTGGTGCTGGTCCTCCGTTGGTCCGGCTGGATCCCCTAGCAACAACAAACGTTTGGAAACAGATCCACCCACACTCGACTTCAAATAGTCTGGGATTAAAGCCCTTTTATTATGCCAACAGAAATTCAACATTTCGGGGGGAACACCCTCCCTTCATCAGGATGAAACGTTGAATTTCTGCTGGCATTATAAAAGGGATCTACTCCCCGACTGCATAATCTCGAGTGTGTGCGGATCTGTTTCCAAACGTTTGACAATAGTGATGCCACTGGGAGCTGCGTGCTTTGAAAGGCAATGCCAATAAAGATATTCATCTACCTGGATTTGTTGCTTGACACCTCTATACATATATTTAAGGTATTCTGAGGATTAGTGCCTGCTCAGCTTTAAAATGTCCTGTCCATGAAAGATCCATGAAAGAAATTTAAAAAGCACAATTACAACTGACACCACAGAGCCACAGGGAGTGTTGGAATCATCTCATGGTATTAGAACCCATTCCTTCTGCCCATATCTGGCCTTAGGCATCTCAACAGGCAGCAGAGACCCACAACTATCCAATAATTTGCTGCACTGCCTCTTGCCTTGCCTGCCTCTCATCTCCATACTGATTCAGTATTATCAAATATCAGCTTCAGGCTTTTCTAAAGAACACAGAGTCACACTGGAGCGTGTGCCTGTAGCAAACACACACAGTGCCTGGGGTTATGGGATAAAGTAATATTGTAATTCTTAACTTGTCGGTTAGACTTCTGCAGAACAGTATTCCAGCGAGTGCACTAAGAAAATGCAGGTTCCCAGAATCAGATGAACTGCACATGATATATAGTAACTGCTTCTCTTTTTTCCCCTTGGGAACCCCATTCCTTAGTTTAGCTAGTTGAGTTCTACTGTACACAATGAAAAGGCACCCATTTATATTAATTATAATAAAGGCCTGGAGGAGCTCCATGGTCTTTTCCACGGGGTTATATTATCTGTAAAAATAGAAGAATGGTCAATTTACTATTGGTTTGTGTTTGATGTTTCATAATCTGAATTAAGGCAATTATCTTGGGATGGAAGATCCATGTTTCGTTAATCACCAGCACCAACAGATCTCCCATTACTTCAAGAAACACAATCTGTAAATTCTGCAGGGCAGGACCTCATTGTGAAGCTGCTTTCAATGTGTAATGAAATGCTGTAAAGTTTTTCTAGTTCAGAGCTGTCCAACTGGCTGGCCAACGGCAGCATCTAGCCTGAGACCCCCTTGTGTGGCCCCCCACATGAAAGTCTGCCTGCTGTGACTGCTTACCTTGTGTGAGTTTTAAAATGTATCAGTACTAACTAACTGGCCCTACATTGCATACACCTCAAATTCAGACTATGAGCATTGTGCCATACTGTTGCCTGTGTGTGCCATACTCTGTCTGCCCTATGCTCCCTGTGTGTGTCATACTCTGCCTGCCCTATGTTCCTTGTGTGTGCCATACTCTGTCTGCCCTATGTTGCCTGTGTGTGCCATTATCTGCTTGCCCTGTGCCTCCTGTGTGTGCCATACTCTGCCTGCCCTGTGCTCTTTGTGTGTGCCATACTCTGCTTGCCCTATGCTCCCTGTGCATGCCATACTCTGCCTACCCTATGTTGCCTGTGTGTGCCATATTCTGCCTGTCCTATATTGCCTGTGTGTGCCATACTCTGCCTGCCCTATACTCCATGTGTGTGCCACACTCTGTCTGTCTTATGCTCCCTGTATGTGCCATACTTTGCTTGCCCTATGCTCCCTGTGTGTGCCATACTCTGCTTGTCCTGTGTTCCACGTGTGTGCCATACTCTGCCTGCCCTACACTATCTGTGGGACGTGAGCCTGGTAGAGTTTTTTCTGGGTGGTTGTTAGCCTTTGGAAATTGTTAGGGGCCTCTAATGTGTTTAATCATGTGCTGCGGGTTGCTGTGTTATCCACAGGGGAGGAGAAGGCATATAGATTTATGGGTATGTTTAAATATGACTTTCCCATATGAGCGAAGAGTGATATCCCTGCAGTGAGCACCAACCATTTAGTTTTTGTTTTGGTGTGCTATCACCATTAGTGTGGATACGGTCTTAAATGTTTGTGGTAACATGGGTGTGGTTTAAAGTGGGTGTTGTTTAAAAACAGGGAGTGGTCAACTCTGGCTTCCATTATAGGCCCTCCACCACATAGGCCAGAAAAATTCTGGCCCTCAGCACCACAGAAGTTGGACAGCACTGATCTAGTAGATTAAACTATGGGTCAGTCTTTCATTTTAGGGGGATGCTTGAAGCCCATTCATACTACAGACTTCTATGCACTTGTTGAGGGTCCAATTAGCACTAGCTAGTGCAAAAAAATCTGATTTTATGAGATGGGTGTTTATATTATTAATTTCATTAAGGTGTGGTTCACCTTTAAGTAAACTTTTAGTATGTTATAGAATGGCCAAATCAAAGAAACTTTTTCCATATTTCAAATGGGGGTCATCTAAAAAACATAATAAAAAATGAAAACCAATTGCAAATTGTCTCAGAATATCATTCTCTACTATTATTATACTAAATGTTAGCCCAAATGTGAAGTATTGATAATCATATAAATAAGTATAAAGTAAAGTAATATGTACAGTATAAGTTATAATTATAATCATTTAAATAAGCATGCACTAAATTCACAATTTTAGGATTTTTGCTAATACTGAATTCACCATAAAAGATTTCAAATCCCATACCGAAACAGAACCCTAATTTGTATATACAAATTATCAAAATCACACAACAGTATTCAGCAAAAGAAAAGTTGTCAACTTTTAGTTTCAAAGTCATTGAGGCTCATTTATCAACACTGGGCGAATTTGTCCATGGGCAGTTACATATATCAACCAATCAGTGATTAGGTTTTTAAAGCAGCAATGCAGCGATCTGATTGGTTGTCGTGGGTTACTGCCCAGGGGCAATTTCGTATGATAACTGGCATTCGGATTCAGTTCTGCCATGTGCACAGATTTACAGGATTTATTACTATAGCATTACTAAAATAACACATTTAGCTTTTTTAAGAATTTGGACTGTAGATGGATCCAGGATTCTCTTCAGGATTAGACTTATGAACCCTTGTTTTCAGGTGATTTTTCTGCCCTGATAATTGAAAACAAGCTATTTAATTAAAACAGCTCAAAGATCCAATAATAAGTAGAGAATATGGATTTTGTGGAAACTTATATTTTCTTACTCTTTTTCACCAGTCTGCCGCACACAAAGTAATAAAAGCTGACCACTGCCATGTATGTTGTTGGTGATTGGGCAAAAAAACTGACCAATAATATAATTATTTTGAAATCTCCAGCTTTTGTCAATGACTGTGAGTTTAGAACGTCAGCTCACGGCGATTACAACAACTTTAAGCTCATTTTAAAACTGACACACCTCAACTCAGTTTTGAAATTGGTAAAGAATGAGAATGGGATATTTGTGGCCTTATTCATCACATTGGAAAAGTGGTTAAAATTGATCAAAGTCTTTCTTTAATTTGCTGTTTTTCTCATTTATGCCCTTTGATAAAGCTGTCAACATGGTATTTTTCAATGACTCAGTGAAATAACTTACTACACGAGGCTAAAGATCTCCTTTTACTAAAACTGGAAAAGAATGAAACATTTACATCCCTGTCGAAAATGCTGTAATTGAAGTCTTTGAACGGTGGAATTTCAGTAACATTTTGCTGCCTCCATGAAGTTTCCAGTCAGACGTCGACTATTTTACTTTTGACAGCAACTTTTTGATGCTTTATAATAGGCAATTGCTTTATTGACTGGAGCGTGACTAAGCTGGAAATATTCCTTCTTCACCGCTTCATAAATATGTCCCTTAGTAACAACTAGAGCCAAGCAGAAGTCTTAGGAGGAGGGGAAAAGCTGATAGCAGATGACAGAAATGGAGACAATGAGGAATCTTGTATATTCCATTTTTTGTCAGTCAGGATCCTGTTCTATTAACAGTTTGAGGGAGATACTTTTGAACTCATGAGCTTGCCAGGCAATTCTCATGCTAAACACAGATGAACTATTAAGCAAGATGAATGGCAGATAGTCGTGAAGACCATCTGTCTTGATGCACTGATTTTAGTTGAAATACCTAATAAGATTTTTTTTACATAGTCAAATGAGCAGTAGCACATCCATAAACATTGCGATTTCCTCAATTACAGCCTTCCTCGTGCACCTAGAAATGAAGCCCGGCGGTGCTCCCACTTTCATGAACCTTATTTGACATCCTTCATTGAGCAGGGAAAGAAGATTGACACTTTGGCTATGTAATTACACACCTACAAATTCTCAATTGCAGCTGCTTCAGCATACAATCTATATTCCATTACCATTTACATATTATTCACACCAATATGACCCTAATTTCCTGCTGCAAACGTGGAGCGGTATAAATATCTTATTGGGAGAAGGCATTCGGGGAACATAGGGAGCACAGGTGACTAGCACAGCTCCAGATAAGTCTATGTCTATGACGTAAATATTTGTTGCTTGAGGGATACTGTATCTATGCGAAAAAAATGTAAATATATACATACTGTACATATTTTAAATATGAGACTGCTAGTTGTATTTCAAGGCTTTTATATGTTTTATATGGACATTTGTCTTTGTAAAAATTAGCCATTACGGCATACAAGGGATCGACCATTACAAGATGCCATAGAAAAAAGTTATAGAAATTCTGGAGAGGACCATGCAACAACTAAAGGGCCTTTAAATATTGCTCTGCATTCCACTTTCAAGCATAGCTGCAGCGACGATGAGCTTCAAAGAATGAGAATTGCTTTCCTCCACACTTTCCCATGGCAAAAGTTTCTGTTGGTTCTTGCAATTCTCCGCGTGGTGTATGAAAACATGAATTACGATGGCACATAATGAATAAGCAAGATGAGGACAACTGGAGTTGCAAGTGAAGCAGCACTGCCACGAGCTCTAATGAAGGGAAATCAGAAGGTAAGAGCAGCATGGAGCTGAAAGAAGAATTTTGGGACTGAATTTAGAAGCAAAGGGTAGTTCTAGTTCTATCTATTCAATGCTTGCCATTATATAGTTGGACACAGGGAGTTGAAGGTCAATGTGCTCCTTAGCCCACTTAGGGAATTTATACACTGTAGCCGTAGTCATTGCCACTATATCATATTAAACCATGCCAGACTTCTGGTGACTGCCTTGATTTTGGGGAAGGAGTTAATACCTGCTCCCACTGGCTCCTATAGAGGTCTTGAATGTTAAATTACTTCTGTATCTGTTTAGATGCTTAGACTCTAATTCAGTGATCCTACACCAGTGGTATGTGAGAAACATGTTACTCATTAAGCCCTTGGATCTTGATCCAAGCGGCCTCAAAGCAGGTGCTTATTTTTAAGCACCTGCTTTGAGGCCGAGCGTTAATTAACCCTCGATATTCGACCATCGAAGTTAAATCCGATATTCGAAGTCGAAGGATTTACCGCAATTCCCTCGTTCGAACCATTGAAGGAAAAATCAATTTGAAGGATTTTAATCCATCGATCGAACGATTTTCCTTCGATCAGAAATTGCTAGCAAAGCCTATGGGGACCTTCCCCATTGACCAACATTGGTGCTCGGTAGGTTTTAGGTGGCGAAGTAGGTGGTCAAAGTTTTTTTAAAGAGACAGTACTTCGACTATCAAATGGTCGAATAGTCAAAGTAGCCAAAAAAATACTTCGAAATTCAAAGTATTTTTGTTCTAATCCTTCACTCGAGCTTAGTAAATGTGCCCCTTGGTTTAGTTTATGCCCAAACAGCTCCTCTGGTAGGCTGTCAATCCACATATGGCTACAAAATAAACATTTTTATTATTTATTTGGTATCCTCAGGAACTATTTCATGCTTGTGTTGCTCCCCAACTCTTCTTACATTTGAATGTGGCTCACGGGTACATTTAAAGCAGATTGGAGACCCTTGCTCTAATTTGTCTTATGAATTGAATTGAGCCCTAATTTGAGAGCATGGCTTATTCCAGGACTATTATTAAACATGTAGATGGGGAGTAGATATAGAACTTTACGTCTGAGACTTATGTATGGCTTTGTACTATACTATACAGGTTAAAACCAAGGCTGACTAAATGCCAGAACTATATTGTCCGCCCATGCAGACAACCCTGCTTTGTCATTTTCTGTCCCTGCTGCTTTTTTTTCTTTTTTACAGAAATGCGATTGGGTGAGAGGTTTCAACCTTGGAAAAAAACCTTTTGTTATGTAGTTATGTAGAATGTAGAGCCGTTCCAGCAAGTCAATGTAGTGGAGCACAACAAAGTATTTATTGACCTTATTTCATGAAGTAAACAAGCATGGGGTTAAAAAAGGAGATTTTTATGCCTGAAGCACTGAGCATGGAAAAATACAGTTTAAGATAATGCTTTGCCATTCCGCTGCCTTTGCTGATAACGTTTTTACCAAATTGTACAGAGTGCCAGTGCTATTCCACATGAGTTTTTCCAGATACTTTAGGAAATGGGAAATAAGGATGTTCCCGTCAGCAGGGAATGGATGAAGTTATTGTCACTTGCCAGCCAACCTAACCATGTATGTACCATAGCTAATAGCAGATATTACAGTTGTATAACTGTTTGTCTGGCCAAGGTCTATGCAAATGTATACAAATGTTTTTTTTTTCATATAAAAGCCATAATAAACAGTACAGTGATTGTTATTCATACTCAGTATTATTATGTCATTTTATTTTAAACTCTTTTCTAAATTCTCAACCACCCATGTGCTACATGCATTTGCATTAACCCCCCCCCCCCAAAAAAGGAAGAATTAGAGACATTCTATTCTCCAGAATGTTTGAAGATCTGTTTTATTGCAAAGTGATTTATTTTATGTCATAGGGGACTTTCACAGATCCCTTGCCCACTGGGAGGCTTAACTAACCACCAACTGCTCAAAATATCATCTCTTTTTTTATTTTATTTTTTTGGATACTGGAAGTGGCAGCTCATCAAATGGGGAACCAAAGTTTGAACAAATATAATGTAAATACTGAAGATTTTTTTTCTTTAACCCCATTCTCTCTTGCAAGAGATGGTAGCTGATACCGGTATATATTTATTTATTTATTTTTAAAATACTTTTATGCACTGTACAGCACTGTGGCTCCTTAAAGGACGCCTGTTCGGTAAAAATGTTATCGCCAACCAAAGGTGTGGGCTAATAGAGCCTGCATTCCGGTTGGGGATAACAGTAGTTTTTTTTTTTTTTAAATGCCCCCCACCAGCGCTACGCTACCTGTACCGGTGCGAGCAGCCATGTCACTCGCATGCTCATAATGAAAAGCTGCCCCGAATTGCTCATTATGCACATGCGTGTGACGACATGGGGTAGCGCTGGCGGGGGGGCATTTTAAAAAAAAAAAAATTCCCCAACCAGAATGTGGGCTCTATTAGCCTACACCTTTTGTTGGGGACCATATTTTTACCCAACAGGTGCCCTTTAACATAGCTTTACAAATAAAGTTATATATATATAAATATATATATATATATATATATATATATATATATATATACATACATACATACATATATACATACACTATTTATATACACTATATCAGTGATGTGTTTTTAGCATTATTCCCTCTTTACCTTCATTTTATTTAGCTTCCCCTTCGGCACCTTTATGATGCACTTTGCCACCCACCTTCCTCTTACTACAAATACCCTTTTCATCCTCCGCATTCTTACTGACTTTTGTCAAGGGTGTAAATGCATTTATTAGCAGCAAATAACATATATTGTCACTATTACTGCCTGTTGTGTTCTCTCTAGCTGTGCTGTACCTACTTGTTTAACTGTAATTATAAATTGGAAATATGACATAGTTCTAATTAAATATTGAGAAAGATTGTAAATAGAATGTGCAAAACAATGTCCAAAACAGAAGAACTCATAGTCCTAGGTAAGGTGTTCCATGCACAGGGGGTTCATAAGGGCTGCCATCCTTCTCTTGACCCGGTTCAATCACCTGGCGTAAGAGTCTGAGGGTTAGAGGTGGCATCAAGTGTACTCCATCAGGTGACAGCAGGCACCAGTCTATGTGTCCGGGTCATGAACAACCAATGGGCTCATTTACAAAAGCAAGTGCAGTGTGCAAAGTGAAATTTTAGATTCAGAACACCATGTTTTTTCTTTTAAGCATAATCCTCCTGCCCCAAGTGCAACCAATGTTTAATATTAATGTGATTGTGTGTGCTAACATTTCGGGATTTTGGCACTTCCTGCATTCAGTGTTAAAATGAAAGTCTGTGGCACCTGATGACAAAACCTGCTGTGGGGACCCTGGAGTTATTGAAGCATTTAGAGTGGCGATAGCTCCCGGTTTCACACAATTCACCAAAAGAGGAAGGATGGATGTACAGGATTTACAGACTGTGGTTGTAAATGAGCCCTCTGAACTTAAAGAAAGGTCCTTCTTTCATTTACCATTGTACAGATATGGGACCTATCATCCAGAATGCTCAGGACCTCTGGTTTTCCGGATAAGGGATATTTTAGTAATTTGGATCTCCATACAAAATCATGTAAGCATTAAATAAACCCAATAAGCTGGTTTTGCTTCCAATAAGGTTTAATTATATCTTAGTTGGGATCAAGTACAAGTTACTGTTTTATTATTTGCTTATCACAGACTCTATGGGAAATGGCCTTCCTGTAATTCTGAGCTTTCTATGTAACATGTTTTTATTTTATAGATCCCAGCATAACAGCCAGTTAATCAAGTCAAGTACAAAGTACCAAGATCAAGTACAAAGTACTGTTTTATTATTACAAAGAAAAAGGAAATCATTTTTAAAAATTGTGATTATTTGGATTTTGATAAAATTGAGGCTATGGGAGATGGCAGGGATATTTCTGTAATGTGGATCTTTATACTTTAAGTCTACTAAAAAAGCATGTAAGCATTAAATAAACCCAATAGGATTTTTTGCTTCCAGTAAAGATTAATTATATATTATCTGGGATCAAGTACAGGCTACTGTTTTATTATTTGCTTATATAGAATCTATGGGAAATGGCCTTCCTGTAATTCTGAGCTTTCTGGATAACAGGTTTTCAGATGATGGATTCCATACCTGTATATGAGTAGTATTATTTCAGAGTAAACTTTGTCTGCAGTATACTGTAGGATCTGCAAGGAATTTACAGCATAACAACCAGTAAATCTGTATGATCTTTGGGGAGCTGTGACAGTCTTACACCTCTGGATCCCCCACAGTATAAACGGGTATGGGACTTGTTATCCAGAATGCTCGGGACCTGGGGTTTTCCGGATAGCAGATCTTTCTGTAAATTTAATCTTCATACTTTGAGGGGCAAATTCATCAAGGGTCGAATATCAAGGGTTAATTAACCCTCGATATTCGACTGGGAATGAAAATCCTTCGACTCCGAATATTGAAGTCGAAGGATTTTGCGCAAATACTGTGATCGAACGATCGAAGGAATAATCGTTCAATCGAACGATTAAATCCTTTGAATCGAAGGATTCGAAGGATTTTAATCCAACGATCGAAGGATTATCCTTCGACCAAAAAAACTTAGCCAACCCTATGGGACCTTCCCCATAGGCTAACATTGGGTTCTGTAGCTTTTAGGTGGCAAACTAGGGGGTCGAAGTATTTTCTTAAAGAGACAGTACCTCGACTATCGAATGATCGAATGATCGAATAGTCGAGCGATTTTTAGTTCGAATACTTCGATTCGATGTCGAAGTAGCCCATTCGATGGTCGAAGTAGCCAAAAAAAACACTTCGAAATTCGAAGTTTTTTTTCTTCTATTCCTTCACTCGAAGTTAATGAATTGGTCCCTAAGTCTACTAGAATTTCATGTAAACATCAAGTAAATCCAATAGGCTGGTTTTGCTTCCAATAGGGATTCGTTATATCCTTAGTTGGGATCAAGTACAAACAACTGTTTTATTATTATTATTATTAGGGAAAAATGAAATAATTTGTAAATATTTGGATAAAACTGAGTCTATGGGAAATGGCATTTCCGTAATTCAAAGCTTTCTAGATACCGGGATTCTGGATAACGGATCCCATACCTGTACTGCTAAACTGAATGTACCTTTAAGCCTTCTAGTTTGTATTATTATTACAAAGTAGGGCAACTAAATCTCGATTTTAACAAATTGAAGGTAGGCTCAAGAATATTCTATCATACATACAAAGAAAGAAAATATTTCAGCAAGATGGATAACAGCCAACTGTATAAACTGAATTAATAGCTGCATGTAAACAGATGAAGTACAGGAGCCCAGCAGAACATCTTGTTTCTGTAGCTGTGGCAATACATCTCACCCAGTATGTGGGATTCAATCACTTCAGGTATAACGTGCTGCTAAGAAAGGAAACAATGTACTGCAGAGGAATATTTATTACATAACAATTTGCTGTCGTTCTATACACAGCTAGTTACAGTGAGAGGCACAGGGGAAGTGATAACTCTTTACATGTACATTAGAAGACATTATAGTGAGGAAAAAAGAAAGTATCACTGTACCAGAGGCCACCCCTTTAGACTAGAAGAAAAGAACTTTCATTTGAAGGATTGTAGGTGGTTCTTTACAGAGAGAACAGTGAGGTTGGGGAATGCCCTGCACTAAATCCACTATTTTGGATTCGGCCAAAACCCCAAGTCCTTTGTGAAAAATTCGGCCAAATCCAAACCCTAATTTGTATATGCAAATCAGTGAAGCGGAGGGAAAAAGAGAACCATGTAGGGTGACAAAAAGTCACATGATTTTAAGGATTCGGATTCGGTTCATTTGGCCGAGCCGAATTCTGCTGAAAATGGCCGAATCCTGGCTGAATATTGAACTAAATCCTGGATTCGGTGCATCCCTAATTAAAGGGCATGTAAAGGGCCAGGAATGCTGTATTTTGTATACTATATATAAATATGAACTTACTGCACCACAAGCCTAATCAAACAAATAATTTCTGCTTTCAAAGTTGACTACAGGGGGTCACCATCTTGTAACTTTGTTAAACATCTTTGCAAGACTAAGACTGTGCACATGCTCAGTGTGGTCTGGGCTGCTTAGTGATCGTCATAAACAAAGCTGCTTGAGTTCTGCACGGCTGGGAAGTAAGGTGGGGGCTCCCCCTGCTGTTCATAAGTATGATTGTTTCCCTGCTCAGCAGTTAGGGACCGTCTGACAATTCCTATCCACAGCAGTAAATGAAGGGAGAATTTCACTGCATACAGTCAGGTTTCTTATAAAAATGGTACATATTTTTTAATTAAAGTATATTGGAGATAGGTTTCTTTTTCATTAAAGAAAGTAAAAATGGGATTTTATTTTTTTGCCTTTATATGCCCTTTAAGAGGCTTGGATGATTTCTTGGATAAGCATAATATCATAGGTTATTTTGATACTAAAATAGATATTGGTATATATAGTTATATGTGTAAATATATATATATTCAGGTTGTACCTGAGGTTTCTGGGCATACTAAGGCTGCCACCTCAGGGGCCAGCTCACCCCCCACAGCCTCTGGGCCCCCGACCCCAGCTGCAGCCCCCTACCGTCCCCATGCATACCTTATTTTATCTTGTGCCTGCAATCAGGCCCTGGGGGGAGCTACGAGTGCAGCACCTATGGTGTAGAGCAGGTCTGGGTTGGCAGAGCCCACAGGTTTTTTCCCAGTGTCCCTCAGGCCCAGTCTGACCTTGTGTTTTAAGACACTTTAGGTCTCAGTTATGAACGCAGCCACAATCGCAGTTACACCAAAATGAATGCAAATATTGCCTTTATTGAAATCATTCATTAAAGGTACCTGCGCCCAAACACGTTCCTCGCACTTACGTTGTATCCATCCTGCCTCTTCTGCTGAATTGCCAGATATGGAACCCTGCAGCTACCCTACCCTGAACACAGCGCTAGTTCCAGGGTTCCCACATCAGTTTGCATCCATAGGTGCAACAGACCTGAGCCAAAAGAATCTAAAACATTAGGCACACCTCGCATTTGATTTGCTGCCACGTGCACCTACATTCCTACATTCACTTTGACACATTGGGAGCCTTTGCAACTAATGCAACTCCTCCTGCAGCCTCACTTACGTTGGCTTTATAGGAAAAATTGCAGAATTTTAGGCAAAAGAACAAGACCCATTGTGATCACAGAAACTACATATATGCTCTGATAAAGGACCAGTACTTCATATTCAAAAGTAAAATAATTATTCATTTGATGGGGGGCTAAAATGAACTTCTGTTTTGTAGATATAAACTATTTGGTTTGGAAAAGATTTTACTTCTATTTTTTAACCTAAATGTTATTGCTTTTTTTTGTATTTTGCAGTGTGTTTGCTTACAAGCCATCTCTTTAAATAAAGCCCCACCTGGTCTGTTGAGATAAATGGAACCTTCGATAATACATATATCATCTGTGGCTTATCCCTTCGAAAGCCTTGAGTCGTGGAACTGCAGGCCTTGTTAAATGAAATAGATTGCGGTGTATGAATGGTGCAGAATTTCAACAGGGGCAGATTAAGTGAACATTATATTTTAGGGCATTTTCATTCCCAGGTCTTACCGGTCCTTGATCTTAGATCTTATGACCTGTTTTGTAGGTTTATAGAGATTTATGGTGGAATAGATTTTTCAACAGCAAATCAGTATTCCAGCACTGGCAGGAAGCTCCCGTCTCTGTTCTTACTCTCTTCACCTGTCCAGCATATTATATGTATTCTATATGGTTTCAATACAGCAGCCTGCAATAGTTTTGAATGTCACATGTATTACAAGTGATTGCTGTGCATCAGTGAACAGAGAACCATCATGCATGTTTTCCAATAAAAATGTCAAGAGAAATGAAGCAAGTCTGAAAGCTTCCAGGTTTCCTACAACAGGGAAATGTATGGAAATGGAGAAGCAAGCGGGAAAGCGTCTACATCTCACTAACTCGCAATTACTCCACCGCTGGCAGCGAGACATAGACAGAGTCAATTTCCCTCTGTATTGTATAGGGCAGGACCTTTATGTAGTGGATAGATGTGAAATATTCTCCTTAGGGCTCTTTTCTAGTCCATGTGCTGCCGCTAAGGTGTAAAACAGGTCTTAAAGGTTCCCAATGTGCAGTTAAAGGGCATGTAAAGGCAAAAAATTAAAACCCCATTTTTACTTTCTTTAATGAAAAAGAAACCTTTCTCCAATATACTTTAATTAAAAAATGTGTCCAGTTTTTATAAGAAACCTGACTGTATGCAGTGAAATTCTCCCTTCATTTACTGCTGTGGATAGGAATTGTCAGACGGTCCCTAACTGCTGAGCAGGGAAACAATTATACTTATGAACAGCAGGGGGAGCCCCCGCCTTACTTCCCAGCCATGCAGAACTCAAGCAGCTTTGTTTATGACGATCCCTAAGCAGCCCAGACCACACTGAGCATGTGCACAGTCTTAGTCTTGCAAAGATGTTTAACAAAGTTACAAGATGGTGACCCCCTGTAGTCAACTTTGAAAGCAGAAATTATTTGTTTGATTAGGCTTGTGGTGCAGTAAGTTCATGTTTATATTTAGTATACAAAATACAGCATTTCTAGCCTTATTCTATTTTAGACTTTACATGCCCTTTAAGATTCGCAATGCAGTAAAAGCCTAATGAAGAGTATTACATTATGACATGCAAAGTTTTATTCGTAAATTTGTTCTGTTTGCAAATTTTATTACACTTCCCCCTTAGCACTTTGCTCTCTATTTGTAAATGAACCCTCTTGTCCTTATTGCTTCTGAGACCATAAAACTGATTCATAGCTTGGAGCAATGCGCATTCCTAATCTCTGTGTTCTGCCAGTATCCCATCCTCTGCAAGCACATGCATTTTTAAACACAAAGGGTTTTAGTCACAGGTTTATGTTCATAAAAGTCACCATATCCAAATCCAGGTAACCCCGATATGGTGCGGCCCTATTTACCTCTAAAGACAGACCAAACTTCTATCTGTTTGAAGCACAAACAAAACTTAAAATGTACTCTGATATCATTAATGGCATATGTTCTTGAATACCCCCTCCTTTCAAAAGGATTCAAAGATCCTTCTCTAGAAAAAGCCAAAACAAGTAAGCATCAGTCTGTACAACCAATACAGGTATGGGATTCATTATCCAGAATCCCATTATCTAGAAAGCTCCAAATTACAGGAAGGCATCTCCCATAGACTCCATTTTATCCAAGTAATCCAAATTTTTAAAAATGATTTCCATTTTGTCTGTAATAATAAAACAGTAAATTGTACTTGATCCATACTAAGGGGCAGATTCACTAAAGGACGAAGTGGCTAACGCTAGCGACAATTCACCAGCATTGCCACCCGCAGGTACATCGCCAATTCAATAACAGGCGCAGGCACCAATTCTCTAGCAAAAGAGACCACTGCTAGTGTTCGTACTCTATCGCCAGGCGACTTTTCGCTCTGGCAAAAGGTCATTACTCCGCAAATTCAGTAAAGTGCGGATTTTACTGAACGTTACCTCTCTCGCCAGAGTTGACTTTGCCACTCCAGACCAGGTAAAGTGCTAAAAAGAATCTACATCTTCCTCAATCTTCTGTCTCTTACATCATATCCTGTATGCGGAAAAATGCATTAAAGTTCCAAAAACGCTGGTGACTTTTCCTTTTTTGAAGCGGGATTGCCTGCAAAAGTCCTAACAAACATTTTTTGGGGAACCGGTTTTCTCCAGAAATTTCATAACATTTGGAACATTCATTTTACAGTGGGCTCATGTGTAGGGCATTATATTAATGCTCTTGTCTTTATTAAGGCTCCCTGGACATTTGTAATAAAAAGTGGTAACCTCAAGCATTTGCACCAACATTTATAATAAAGACGTCCATACAACTTTAAATGACCCGCCGTATGCAAATTGACCTAAATGAAAGATCACTAGCAAATTCTCAATAGGCACAAACGAACGCTAGTGCATCTTTGCCATGAATTGCCCGTACTGCCAAAGTAACGCTAGAAAAAAGTCGCCAGCATTCGGCACCCAGGGTGCAACTTGGCATATTAGTGAATTAGCGTAGTGGTAGAGCCTGGCAAAGTGGTGCGATGTGTGCGAATCAGTCGCTGGCGACAATTCACCCTTTAGTGAATCTGCCCCTAAGATATAATAAATGCTTATTAGAAGCAAAACCAGCCTATTTGGTTTATTTCATGTTTACATGATTTTCTAGTAGACTTAAGGTATGACGATCCAAATTACAGAAGGATCCATTAACCCCAGATCCAGAGCATTCTGGATAACAGGTCGAATACCTGTACAGTCAGGGAGCTTATAGAAATTACCCCAAATAAATATTATGGACAACTCTAGTACATTTTTCAAAATGTATTCACTGAGAATTTATGGGGACCAAACACCCTGAAATAAAACAATGCAAAATAGCGAGTATCTTGGATTCTATGTCTAGGTCTCAGAAGAGCACTTCGAATATTTTTACTATGATATTTTGGGGTGTTTACTTTTCATTTGTAAACCAGGGAATGTACTTTGAATTCATTTTTAGTATTCGTTTTTGTTTGTGCTAGTTCTGACAGATATTTGGCACTTTGATGGAGTCCTCCACAGTTCTGTATTTTAGAATAACTCTGCAGGAAAGTAGGCTAGGCTTGTACTTATCTGTAGCACCCCAACACCTGTACCATTAAGGGCTTATAGATATGTGTTGTTCCCCTGCAGTGGCTTTTTTATGCCTTCCACCTGCGTTTAATAGTTCTATGCGGCACAACGAGTACAGACACTATAGGAAAAGTGTTGCCTTGTGGGGGAACATATAAAAGAGCCAAATGATCAAACTCTCATCTGTTAGAGCCGTAATGGTCTGCACTGGACCAGAAGCACTTTCATTAAACTTGAATGAGCCTTGGAGCACTCCCACAGCCCCCACGTCTGTATAAATTTAGCATGAAAAACGGAAAACCATGGGCAGCAGAATGGTTTGGTCTTGTAGAAGATTATTGACATTTACCTTATTAACCATATTCTTGTCCAGTGCAAAGTACCATCTGCAGTATGTGTATAGGGCTGTTCCACGCTCAGAGACTGGCTATTCTCAAAACTCATCCAATTTTGCATGGAAATAGGCTGACAGGTTTCCGCATGGGATATGGGTCGCTCTCTTCTTGCAATAAAATGCATGTTAGCTGATTCTCATTTCATACACTGGTTCATTTGCTGCCATTCACCTGTAAGTGTTTTGTAGCCGCTGCCTTATTGTTTCTGAATGAAAGTGCCTCTGGGGAACAGCTGGGAATGTGAGAGCATCTGACATGTTAAACACACACACATTTATAAAGCTATCCCTCTGGAACTGGAGGGGGAAGGATACCCGTAATGTGTTCATTTATGCCGGTGTAACGGCAAGTTCCTGCAATGGTACCAGCAAGATCCACATATAATAAAACAGAGCTTAGCATTGCTGTTGCCGGGTACACTGTAGCCCATGGAGAGCCACAAATGATATTTAATTCCTGTTTACATGTAAGAACATGTTAACTCTGAAAATGAATTAATGTAAAACCAGACTTGCTCAGAGTGCAAGCAGGGGAAAGTCGGGTGCAAGTAATGGGGGTCTGTACTGAAGGAAGATGGAAAACCTTCCCCTGAACATCAGCTATGGAGTATTCCTAGGAAATAACCAGATATGCTCTGACTCCAACACTGTGCGTATTAATCACAGCCACTCGTTTATACGTCTCCTTTGTCTTTGGGGATGAACAAAAAAAGCTTCTACTGAAAAATTCCTCAAGGGTAACTGCAACCATAATGCAAAGGATTTCTTGTGGGTGAAAAGTATGTGTATACTGTATCTGTCAGAAGCGATTACCATGGTCACTGGCAGAGCTGCAGAAAGGAAAAGTCAACATTAGGAATGTATGAATGTGCATTTAGAGTGTAATCACTTCTGCGTCTTTGTCCGTTGGTCAAGGGCACCCAGTGCAGTGGCTGCTTTGTACATGCCGACGCCAGATGAAATATTGATTAGCCAACATTCTTATACAGGTGATATAGTCGCGGCCGGGGAATTGGTATTGTCCATGGAACAAAAACAAAACAAGGAACAGGGTAGAGAAATAGAAATCAGATGTTTTCCAACAAGTTGAAATGTCCCTTTATAAGAGAATCATAGAATCAACTTGATGTGGATAGTGCGAGGCAGTTTGCACATGGTCCTTTTTTTTCTTTTGTGGTGTTGAAATTTTTTTTTTTCTATTTGTCAGTTTCTAACTGCTATCTGGCCAACATTGCCTAGCAACCAGAAATGATATATTTATAGATTTCTATTGTTATTGATATTACTTATATTCCTATTAAAGGAGAACTAAACCCTACAAATGAATATGGCTAAAAATGCCTTATTTTATATACTGAACTTATTGCACCAGCCTAAAGTTTCAGCTTGTCAATAGCAGCAATGATCCAGGACTTCAAACTTGTCACAGGGGGTCACCATCTTGGAAAGTGTCTGCGACACTCACTGAGCAGCTGTTGAGAAGCTAAGCTTAGGGGTTGTTGCAAATTATCCAGCAGAAAAGGAGGTTGGTCTGTAATAAACAAAAATTATTATTAAATTCTGATGCTAATTGCACTGGTTTCTGTGCTGCCATTTAGTAATTATCGGTATTAATTACTAATCAGCTATATATTGTGACATTTCTATTCTATGTGTACTGTATATTGTGAGTGGGTCCCTACGCTCAGTAAGTGACAGCAGCACAGAGCATGTGCAGTGAATCAGCAGAAAAGAAGATGGGGAGCTACTGGGGCATCTTTGGACACACAGATCTTTACTGCTAAAGGGCTGTGGTTGCCTTGGGCTGGTATAGAAGCTCAAAACATAATACAACATTTCTAGCCTACGTCTTCAATTAAGCTTTACTTGTCCATTAAAATCCTCTCCTATTCATACTGCATCCTGTCCATCAAATCCCAGTTTGGTTTCTATGATAATTAAGCCAACCTGGAAAGCTGCAGAAGATTGATAAAGTCTACCCCCAACAAAATGTGAAGACTCCAAACAGGTCCATCTTTATTTGTGATGGGGCCAAACAGACTTTCTCATTCCCCATTATTTATCCCAACATCCAACCTGAGGCTATTCAGATATTGCCCAAAGCCCAGGCACTGAATGAAAGGGTATCTTGCCATTGTTCTTCTTTGAAGCAGGTCTTCATCCTTTGTGACAAAGAGTTATAACTTCCCAGGGACTCCCCACAAGTAGAGACTATAAAGGTGGCCATACACTGGGAGATCTGCTCGTTTTGTGGTATCACCAGATATGCCCTAGGGCCCGCGATCGGATCAGAATGGAGGCGATACCACATCAATGAACAGATGCGGCCACTATCCAACAGGATTTTTTACTCTTAACCGATCGACATCTGCCCAACTTTTGGCCAGATATCGATCTGGGAAGCCTGTCGGATGGCCCCATAAAAATAGGCCAATTAGCTGCCCGTGTATGGGGGCCTTTAGGGGTAGGTCTACATCTTCAGTTCACTAAGGCCACCAGTGATTCTAAGTTCCCCTATCTTTAGACTCCAAAGTTCAAAGAAATAAGGACTTATCATCTGTGTACACCTTGGTTGCACATTGCTCACCTTTCATGTTACTGCCATGTATTACATTCCGTCGTATTGATTATCCAAGGCCACTGAGGTGAATCATCTCATTATCCATCCTGTACCCACCTAATATCAAGGGTATCAACAGAGTTCAATTATATGTTATTTTGAGAATGATATCAATCTTTGTCACGGCAGAAGAACACTTACTAATCCCCATGGTCCTGTTTAGTAACTGTTGGGCCATTAAACCACTGATGGATGTCCACTGTCAAGTCAAATCCCTGATTAAAATCTTGAACGTGTTGAGAGTGTGCTTGCCATGAGTCAATTAGATGTGACCACACTTTCTCTTCTTGGTATTTCTTTATTGCTTCCACATACAAAGACTTGGGAGGAAAGGGTGTGAAACAGGTGAAAAGAATTTGTGCTGGCAACTTTAGTAAAATGCGGTCAAAAAATGCTTGTCTTTATGATTTCTCTACATTCCACTAGCAGTGAAGGTTGTAGAACATTACTATTAAAGGGAATTCTTGAAATCCTTTGGCGTAGCCTGTGTTATTATTCAGGACTGTACAAGGAGATGTAAAAATCCAACAGCAAAGGCTCCGAATAAATCACATTGTTCTGCCTCGTAGTATCTATAACTGCATGGTCACAGGCTATAATCAGTAAGATGAAAATGTATCATCACAATTCAATTAAAACAATATGCTTGGGTACTATTCCAACCCCCTTCCTATCAAACCAAAGAAAGAAAGAATGAAAGAAGGAAGCACAGGGGAAGAATATCCACCATGTGCCCTTATGATTTCCTTGACTTCTCTCCTTTCAGCTGACTCAGTCTTCAGATAATGTCATTTTTTTGTGCCCAATGCTTTAATTTAAAGGGATGGTTCACCTTTAAATTAACTTTTAGTATGTTATAGAATGGCTAATTCAAAGCAACTTTTCAGCTGGTCTTCATTTTTATTTTTTATAGTGTTTGAGTTATTTACCTTTTTCTTCTGACTCTTTCCAGCTTTCACATGGGGGTCACTGACCCCATCTAAAAGGAAATGCTCTATAAGGGCAGAGACACACGTGGAGATTCAGGGGGGATTTAGTTGCTGGCGACTAATCTCCCCGAACTGCCTTTCCACCGGCTAGAATCTAAATTGCTGGCGGGATGGCACTGGGGTTGCTATGTCTTCCGATGTCGCCTGAAGTTGCCTCACGAGGAAACTTCAGGCAACTTCGGAAAACGAAACTCTGCGAGTACCATCCCACCGTCGATTTAGATTCTACTCGGTGGGAAGGCAGTTCGGGGAGATTAGTCAATCTAAGAAGAGGCGATTTGTCACTGGGCGACTGATCTACCCGAATCTTCACGTTTGTCTCTGCCCTAAGGTTACACATTTAGGGGTCTATTCATTGTACTGTGTTAAAAGTGGAGTGAAGCATTACTGGTGATATTGCTTGTAGCAACCATTCAAATATTTGCTTTAATTTTCTAATGAAATCAAATTGCTAATTGCTGATGGCAACATCGCCGGTAATGCTTCACTCCCCTTTTTATACAGAAGACAAATAGGCCCCTTATTTTAATGGCTGCTCTTTATTTCTCAAATTGCTATTCAGGGCCTCCCCTATTGATATCCCAGGCTCTTATTCTTATATTATTCAAATCAATGCATGGTTGCTAGGGTAATTTGGACGAGCGCCCATCTTGCTGAAATAGTAAACAGGAGAGCTGCTGAATAAAAAGTTAAATAACTCAAACTAATTGCAAATTGTCTCAGAATATCACCCTCTACATCATAATAAATGTTAATTTAAAGGTGAACAACCCATTAAAGACACAACCAATATGAATATATACACACACCTTATGCAGAACAGAAGGCACTCATGCTACGGCTGAAAATAGTCCAAGATACAGTATGTAGGGCTGGAAGCTCTTGCAGCAAATATCTATGAAGCTTTAGAGTTATACTAACAGCATAAAGCAAATATACCATATATATATGGGGAAGACTGGGAAGAATTACTTTGTAGAGCTTACTGTCCCATGTCATGAATATTTACAATCCAACATTCAACTGAAAACAATAGGCTTGGCTTAGCCAACAATGATGGGTAGAAGCAGGCATCTTCTATGCAAACAATGTCAGAAAATACCCTAGTTCTATAGTGAAGGTGGCGGCTGTTCTTCATAAACTGGTGAATTGCCAAATAACTCAGAATGATTTTGAAATTTAGAAAATCAGCGAGAAACAGAAAAAAATTAGTTTGCACATTCATACAAAACCCCAGGAGACATGAAGAGCTTGTGCAGAACTGTATTAACTAAATGAAAATTGGAGGCACTTGCTTCTCCCACTTCCATATTCATTCCACTGAATAGATCAATTTTCAATAATCAGCTCCCGGCTAATTAGGCTCTTAATATAATACAATATTGCGTGTTCAATTTACTTATATCACACATAAAAACCTTGTTGTGGGGATGGAATCATCTTAGTTGGCCAGAGACATATCAGCTCTGCAAAACTGATCTAAGCCAACCCATTCTGCATCTAGCAGCTGTTCTGATCCACAAGAATCGCCAGCACCTGGATATTTCTCAGTTTTGCAAATGAAAACTTGAATTCCTTGAGGTGCAATACATGAATGAGTTTTAGTAAAAGGCCGGTGTTTGCCTTATCAGCTAATGCCATTTTATAGCCAGAGACAGAATAAAGAAAGTGAAGAGCAAAACAATACCTAACAAATGTATTTTGTACCAGAAGAGGGTGCTTGGGTTCCTGTTGCTGATGTGGTGCTTTGTGTTTGGGTACACTTCTTGTATTCTCTTTATGATTTACTTTCTATCTGAGCAATGTGATGTGCTGATGATGTGCAATAAATAATCCAACGCCTGCTGTAGTACCAGCACCTCTTCATCAAAGTATTATTCGCACTATATAAAGACATTCTTCAATGATTTCTTCATACTGCAAAAGGGGAATTTGAATTAAGAGTGAGGAGGGTGTGCCTGGTGGCACATATATCTATAATTTTGTTGAAAATTAGTTCTAATCAGAGCTTAGTGATGTCATTTCTGTCACATGACTCACTGAAATGCTTGTATTATAATAAATAAAGTACCCCCTGTTGCAAAATATGAGGATATTAGAAGCTAACTCATAGTTCCATGACCTGTATAAAAGGTCTTTGGCCTTGTGTTTTAATATGGTCATAGAACTCCTTGGTAACTTATAAAATCCTTTTTTTACAAGAGGGGGTACTTTATTCACTACTCTACTTTACACTACTACTTTAGGTTTCAAAACTAGTGATGGGCGAATTTCTCCTGTTTCGCTTGGCCACAAAATTCGCGAAATGGACAAAAAATTTGCGAAACACTGTCTAAATTGTCACCGGCGATAGAACCTTAGCCGGCATCGGACTCCATTCTCTCAAATAATGCACATTTTTAAAATGTCCTTTTTCTCTGTAAAAATAAAACAATACCTTGTATCTGATCCCCACTAAGATATAATTAATCCTTATTGGAAGCAGAACCAGCCTATTGGGGTTATTTATTGTTTTCAAAGGAAAGATCCGTTATCCGGAAAACCCCAGGTCCCGAGCATTCTGGATAACAGGTCCCATACCTGTAAATAAAAAATGCCATATTGTACCACAGAGCTGAGCTTCTGCTAACACAAGTTTTTCTCATCTGTTATAGAATCTGTTCCCTGATACAAATAGACGATATCTCATGTCATTACAAGCCTATGTTATTGCTTTCCCTTGCATTCCCCATCCATCACTCATCATCTTACCTATCTTTCACAAGCGATTAAGAAGCCATTTTCTCTTTCATGCTTTTCTAAGCTTCCATCTTTCCAATCCTAATTCAATTTCACAACATCAACACTACTTTCTGTGTCTCTCCTAACCTTGTGCCCCTATCCATCCATGCTACTGGATTGTTAGCCTGTCAGTAAATAAATAGGGACACATTTAGAGGAGGATACAGAAAGCATTTGTTCCGGTACCCACAGCTTTTCATAGGATTCTTGGTCAGAAACGGCCAACTGTAAAACATACTACATTTATTGGACTTATTATTATTGTTATTTATAAAGGGCCAACATATTACTATACAATTATTGGGGTATACATTGATTATACAGGTTACATATAAAAATACCACCGATAACTGAAGGAGAAAAGAGCTTACAAGCTAAAAATAAAATGATTGCTCTTAGTCCAAAACTGTTATAGGTATCCCCCTGTCTTTAAAAAGGAAGGGGTCCCATAGTTTTATTTATTTGGACTGCATTCTAAGGAGAGGGTGGATATATTGGATAAGGGGGAGCCTGAGACCTTAAGACAGGCTGGATACCTTAGTGGAAGTCTGATACGGGAATGAAGGTTTCTAGTAAGTGGGAGAATATCTACAATAATAGAATGATGTAGGTTGGTGAGATAGGCAGGTCGTTTTTTCTGTTTCAATGAGGGGAAGCAGAGTGTGGTCTTTTGCCAGATAACACCTTTCTAGTAGTAGTGTGTGATTGTGGTATGTTCAGGGTGGACATCTGCTGGTATGAGTAATACCCAAGCTTTAATCTGATATGAATATCCATTGTATTAAGTGAAGCACCCTTTTCTATCAGTTCTCTTCAATAAATTCTTTGTTCCAGTTGAAGAATCCCTGGTGGCCAAGATTTCTTCTAAAAGAAAGTTCAGTTCAGTTTGGAGACCCTTTACCTGCCCATCATCTTAGACTCTCATCTGTCTTTTTCACCACACATTCAAACACTTGCAAAATCTTGCCGTATTCAACTGCGCAACATTGCTCGAATACGACCCCATCTCAGTTCAGAATCAACTAAAACACTGATTCAGTCTCTCATCATCTCCCGCCTTGATTACTGCAACTTACTCCTCACAGGTATTCCAACAAGTCACCTTCACATCTCCAATCTGTTCTAAATGCGGCCGCTAGACTCATTCATCTAGCTCGCCGCTCAAAATCAGCTGCTCCCATATGTATGTCCCTTCACTGGCTCCCAATCTCTTCTAGAATCAAATTCAAATTACTAACACTCACATTCAAGGCCCTTAATAATGAAACCCCTCCCTATATTTCATCTCTAATCTCCAAATACACTCCTTCACGAAACCTTCGCTCTGCTTTTGATCTTCGCCTCACTTCTCCTCTGGTCACTTCTGCCCATTCTCACCTACAAGACTTCTCTCGGGCTTCTGCTTTCCTCTGGATCTCTCTGCCACAAGCTGTCAGACTTTCTCCTTCCTTCCAAACTTTCAAGTGCTCCTTAAAGACCCACCTGTTTAAAGAGGCTTATTCGATGTACCTTAATTAATCATTGCTGTATCAAAAATGACAAAGTGTTTATATAATCCAAATGTCTCAATTGTACCCTAACCTTTTAGTTTGTAAACTCTAATCTCTAGGTCCTTCTAACCCTATTGTACTCTGTAATCCTTGTGTCAGGCTTACCGTCTGATCCAACGAGGAAGGAGCAGGAACTTGTAGCACACGAACCCACAAGCGCCTCGCACAACACTAACCACCTGGAGTGGAACAGGGAGAAGTGAAGTGACGAGTAGCCAATGAGACTAACCGAAGCGAAGTACAGAGGGTTCAGGCAGAAGCGAAGTCAGACAGGCCGAGGTCGGGGCAGGCAGCGAAGAGTCGTAACGAAGTCAGGCAAGAAGATCAGGGCAGGCGGCAAAAGACAATCCGGGAACAAGCTGAGGTCAAACACAAAAGATCAGTAGAATTCAATGCTAGGGTTTCAGTCAAACAACCTAATAACCAGGCAAGGAGTCACAGTTCAAGTTAGGATTAAATAGCGCTTATTTGGCGCCAAACTGGCGTCATCACGCTGGCGTCGCACAGCTGACGTCAGTGCGTCCGTCATCGGCGTCCGTCGCTGACGCCCTTGCGTCGGCGACCGTCGCCGGCGTCCAACGCTGCGCACCGACGCGCATCGGTTCCCCGATGGGCGCGCCTGCGCCTGCACCGGAAAGGACGTGAAGGCAGATCCTTACACCTTGTTTGTTATCCACCATTTATTCCCTGTTTGCTATAACTGCAGTAAAGCACTGTGTATCTTGACAGCTCTATATAAATAAATGATGATGATGATCTATGTGAAGAACAGCAGGAATGAAAATACTCAAATATATAATAGCAAGTTTTAGGGCTGCTATCTTTAGTAGGAAATTACCAGGCAGCAGTAACTCTTTCTTGTGCTTTATTGCAGACAGTGATGTTGTTGGACAAAGCACTGAGAAAGTTCTTTGCAAAGAGGCAGGGTAACTTTCTTTTTTATAAGTTCTTACATACTTACGACATATCCTACCATTATAAAGAAAAAGAGAAGTAGCAAGTGGACTATGATTATTTTTAGACAAACTGTGAAAAAGTCCACCAATCGGTAATCATGATCTATTGTAGTTTTCTTCTTTTTTAGCTCCCATGGCCTTTCGAGATGGTCTGTTAATCCAGATTTATCTTTAGCTTCCTTTGTTCATCATTAACACTTGCGTGGCACTGGCACTTGCGTTACAGTTCAAAGAAATAAGAGAATTGTCAAGAGAAAATATACGTTTTATATGAAAGAATAAGGTACTGCAAAAGCAAGATGGCTACAGTTTTGTCCAGATTTATCCCACAAGCCTTTCTGAAATGACCATAGAACTTGTTTGTGAAGATTCTCATTCATCCAGGTCATGGTATATCTGTATATACTGTATATATTTTCAAGGAAAAAACACAGCAAGTCCAGTTGAGTTGACTTGTTTCTACAGATAGACCATATGCCTGGTGTGTGTTGTTACTTGATTGGAAGAAACAGGATCCTTCTATTAATACAGTACAAGTGTGGGATCCGCTATCCGTAAACCTGTTATCCAGAAACCTCCGAATTCCGGGTTCGCTGTCTCCTATAGACTCCGTTATATAGTGAATAAAGTACCCCCTCTTGTAAAATATAAGGATATTATAAGTTACCGAGGAGTTTCATGACCATATAAAAACACTAAGCCGAAGGTCATGGAACAACGAGGTAACTTATAATATGCTCATATTTTACAACTTGGGGTACTTTATTTATTATAATACACAAGTTTCATCATGTCGTCATGTGACTGAAATGACATCAGAACTCACCGTTTATAACTGATGACATCAGAACTCACCGTTTATAAGGATATAATTGACAAAATATTTATGTCTTTTGTGTATTATAATCAGATAATTCACATTTTTAAAAATACAGTAATTTCCCTTTTCTCTGTAATAATAAAACAGTACCTTGTATTTGATCCAAACTAAGATATAAATTAGCCCTATTGAAGGCAAAACCAGCCTATTGGGTTTTTTGGGTTTAGTAGACTTAAAGGGCAACAATCATGACCAAAATAATTTACTAAGTAAATACACTATGTGAAAGTTCAAGAAATCAGATTTTTAAAACAGTTTGAATTGTTTGTATAATGTAAATGATCAGCTCACTATTCCTTCTGCCCTATCTCCCCTGCAGTTCTAGCTAAGGCAGCCAACTTGGATTTTACTGGCTCCTCCTACCTATATCTTCCCAGCCAACTGTAGCTCTGAAATCTCGCACATGCTCAGTTGAAATTCCTTGTTGCTTATCAAACCTTCTAAGCTATTTTCAAATCAGCCAAACCTGTGTGTTAGCTGCTGTACAGTAGTGCTGCCCCCTGCTGGAAGTTAATGTGTGCCCTTCATTTGCATAATGACTTTACCAGCAGGGGCAAGAGAGGGAAATCTCCTGATACTTCTAGTGGAGGAGTTTACTTAAACAAGGCATTCTGGGTAGAATACTCAAAGCAGTGTTACAATCTGAGCATGCTCCTGAAATTTGCATATTAGAGTCTCTGTTATAGTCTCAGTATGGCCTCCCTCAGTGAAAGAACCCATTTGACAAAGTAAGGGATTTTTTTAAAACCTGCAGTTTTTTCAAAAAACTATATATGTAGTTTGATTAAACGTGTTTAGCTTGTACTGGTCAGATTGTTAATATGTGTTTGATTTTGGTTGTGATAGGTGCCCTTTAAGGTATAGAAATCCAAATTACAGAAAGATCCCTTATCCAGGATTCATAGTTTTAGTCTGAACAGTTGTCTCTGGTACTACAATTAGAGGGTTTTGTGTTTTTTCTTAGTAACATTTCATTATACTCTAAAAGCACTGGTTCCCAGTAATGGGTGACTGTCAGGGGAATAGTGAATTTCAAATTTCTCTGTACGTTTTTCTTTGCAGATATTTTATCCCTTTCCTATTTGTTAGATACTGTATAAATAAAGTGACATAGAACAAACAGCTACCTGTAAGTTTGGCCATGGCAGGTACAGAGAGAGAGAATATTAAAGGTTTAAAGTGTGGCTAAAATATGCTTAGAATCCTCATGTTCTTGGCACAGAAACTAGTTAAAAATATTTGCACTTCAATCCCCAAATGAACTCAATTTAGTACGAATTGAGATTCATCTGAAATCATTCACCTTGGGATATGATTTTTACAGTAGCTTCTAAAATACTTTCCATAAAACCTGACATCTGAGTTTTATTTCAATAGGATGCAATCAGTTTGATGGATTCCGAGGCTCGGTGCTCATATCTAAACGGTAATTATATTCCGGTATTCAATTCATATAGAAATTCACTGTTCATTCATTCCAATAATCCTTATTTGGTTCAGTGATGATGCAGCAAGATAGGAAACCAATAAATGAGGAAGGGCTGAAAAAAAACTTTACTCGGGAGCGAAAACTCAGACAAATTTTGGGAGATTTAATTGGGAGTGCCACGATCAGGATAGAAATTCATTTGGAGGGTGGAGATGAAGGATGATGACAAGATAAAGAAAGAAACCTCCAAAGAGTGAAGATTTTATACCAGACAATATTCGGCTTTAGGGATGGGTGAATTTTTTCGCCTTGTTTTGACGCGGAAATGACACCCATACACTTGCACGTCAAATGTTGCATGTCAAAAAAAATATACAGCACATCAAAAAAATGTTGACGCCCATAGACTTTAATGGGTGTCAGTGACATTTCGCCAGCGACCCATTTTTGTGGAAACGAAAGGGTCAAATTCGCCCATCCCTGTCGGCTTGTCATCTAGTTAGAAAGAAAGAAAAGTCCTAAGGGATGGACATACACATATATTATTTTAGAAAACCTTCCATGATAATGGCTTCAGGTTTTGGGTGTGGGTAATTCCTAAAGGCTCCAACTGAAATAAGCTTACATTTTGAGCATGCAAACACCTGGGAATTGTCGTATTTGCCATAGCCCTTTCCTACTACTTAAAGGGCATGTAAAGGCAACATAATTATATAAAATATACTTAAAATAAAAAATGTGTACCGTTTTTAGAAGAAACCTGACTGTATGCAGTGAAATTCTTCATTTACTGCTGTGGATAGGAATTGTCAGACAGTCCCTAACTGCTCTGCAGGGAGTCCAAGAATCATACTTATGAACAGCAGGGGGAGCCCTTCCTTACTTCCCAGCCATGCAGAACTCAAGCAGCTTTGTTTATGATGATCCCTAAGCAGCCCAGACCACACTGAGCATGTGCACAGTCTTAGTCTTGCAAAGATGTTTAACAAAGTTACAAGATGGTGACCCCCTGTAGCCAACTTTGAAAGGATAAATTATTTGTTTGATTAGGCTTGTGGAGCAGTAAGTTCATGTTTATATTTAGTATACAAAATACAGCATTTCTAGACTTATTCTATTTTAGACTTTACATGCCCTTTAAAGATTAACCCTCTGCACAGTCCTCCTTTCCCTACCCTAACTGCACCATCCTCACTACCTAAAAGTCAACTGTTCCTATGTACCTGTTGTTGAACTGCAGAACAACTCCCATTCCAGGCTCCATGACAGTGATCAGATAGGAAAAACTCAACCAAACCAGGAATCTTTGGGATCAGTGGAGTACTTTCACAGTCTGACCTTCACCCAACCCTAATCCACAATGGTGGTCAAATTTCAAACTCACCCAACTAGTGGTAAACCCACAGGTCAACCCAACCCTCATTAGATACCAGGTACATGCACACTGTTCAATGATCACATTCATGGAGCTTGGGACTGGAATTGCCTTGGCCAAACCTGGTAACCACCAACCCTGTTACAAAGCTCTAGAGTTCGAGGAGGAAAAACTTTTCTCCAAATTCAGTTCCAGTTTTTTCCCCATAGACTTCAATAGAGTTTTCACATGCGTGAGATAAGTTTTCCTGGATTGAATCTCAAACTGAATCTCATCCATGACTATTCACGGGATAAATCTTTTTCTCACTCAATTGAATCTGGCCTGAAAAGTCATGGACCAGATTCAATTTGAGATGAAATTCAATACAGAAAAAATTATCTTGCAGTTTATTACATAAAAACTCTATGGGAGAAAAATTGGAAGGGAATTAGGAAAAAAGTTTTTTCTCCCCAAATTGAATCTCATCCATGAGTTTTCATGTGAGAAGCCAGGAGGTAACTTGTTATAACTGAATTGAATCTGGCCCTGTATCTGAAGCCAAAAGTTAATATTTGTGTATTTGCTACAGGGATATAAGAAGTTTCCAGCAAAGAAATTACAGAAAACTTTTTTTTATATCTCACATGACTTTATACAGTGGATGGGCAGTTTCTACTGAGCAAGGCATAGCAGAAATCCAAAGAATTAAGAATGTATTTAGCTTTAGTACAAAATAACAGTTATTACATTCTCCATAAAGAATCTTTTATACTAGCTTATATACTTGCTGCTGGCTATTATTATGAGTCATCCATTGCACCAACTCTCTGATCTGCTGAACCCTCCTATCTTCCAAAGGCAAAGTAACTGCCCATCTCATTGCCTGGAAGTGTGGACTCATTGGGCTTTCCAAATAATTAATAGCCGGAAGACAGAGTAGAGAATTATGGAAATGAAACAACCTGACAGATCACGATATGTTGTCTTCCCAATTAATATAGAGCAGACTCACTTACCTCCCATGATAGCTTCTTACGTAAGTGCTTGTTTTTGTGTGGGTCTGTGGGATAGCAGGTATAGTAGGGAGAGATGGTGTCTATAGTAACAGTGGGATAATAGTCTCTGGGAAGGGACTGTGGGATAGCAGGTATAGTAGGGAGAGATGGTGTCTATAGTAACAGTGGATAATAGTCTCTGGGAAGGGAGTGTGACTGTGGGATAGCAGGTATAGTAGGGAGAGATGGTGTCTATAGTAACAGTGGGATAATAGTCTCTGGGAAGGGACTGTGGGATAGCAGGTATAGTAGGGAGAGATGGTGTCTATAGTAACAGTGGATAATAGTCTCTGGGAAGGGAGTGTGACTGTGGGATAGCAGGTATAGTAGGGAGAGATGGTGTCTATAGTAACAGTGGGATAATAGTCTCTGGGAAGGGAGTGTGGCTGTGGGATAGCAGGTATAGTAGGGAGAGATGGTGCCTATAGTAACAGTGGATAATAGTCTCTGGGAACGGAGTGTGACTGTGGGATAGCAGGTATAGTAGGGAGAGATGGTGCCTATAGTAACAGTGGGATAATAGTCTCTGGGAAGGGAGTGTGACTGTGGGCCAAAGAGGAAGAGGCCACTCCCTGCACAGGGAGATAGATAGATATTGATAGAGAGATAAATAGAAATAAGTCTTTCATAGCTTTTCATAGAAGAGCATTGGATCTCATGTCCCCCAGCTTTCTATTTTCTTTATGTTCCAATACATCTGCCTGGCATAATATGGAGAGATTGCAAGCAGGGTGGATTTTCATAATCTGATTGAGTTCAGCTGCCAGAGCTTATAACATCACCAATACTGCTTCATTCTCGGCTGCTGCTTCACTTTAATAACAGGAGGTGGATCCAGTGTAATGTCAAGGCTTAGGCACATGTAACAGTTTAGATTATGTTTTATAACCCATAACATCATGCACAGCAATGCTAATATGCCCCTCGCATCCTGATTCATCAGTCTATTAACTGTGTTTGACAGCACCATATAGAAGGATAACTGAGGCATCATGGAGAGTTAATGTGAAAACTAACACGTAAACTATAATTTATGGATGTGGATTCTTCTGTGGATTATTTTGCTATATATATATATATATATATATATATATAGCAAAAATCTGTAGAGCTTACAAACAAAGGCCCTTATCACATTAATTGGAATCAATTTTAATAGTAGCCAATGTAACTTGTCTGTATGTTTTTGGGGTGTAGGAAAAATCCTATGTACCTACAGAAAACAGAAAGATCATACAAACCCCATACAGATAGTTGCCAAGCTCAGTTGAACTCCCCTTCAAACACATATATGATCTTTTTTATTTTGAGTTCTAAACTGAGCAGGACAGTGAAATTGAAAGCACATTAGTTGTTTTTATTTATTTCATACCATTTACTTCTTTTATTTTACTCCACCGCCTAGTCATGCTTCCAGTCCACAATTAAACTCTCTGTATAACGAACTCCTTCTTATCTGCAAACCTGAGACACAGGCAAGGGAGAGGGTTGTTTATACAAAACTCATTACCTCTTCTGATGGCAGGGGGATGGAGAAAAGATGGTAAAAATAGCAGCTATTTGTTATAAACAAACTATGATATAGAACATTTTCAAATGCAGAAAATCTATAAATGAAAATATTCAGACAAAAAAGAAAGCTTTGTCCTCCTTCCATACAGTCTATTCTTGGGAACAATAATTAATGTTTATTAGCAGAATCTATTTCCCTGATAATGGAGAAGTGAGCCATGGGCTTTATTTATATTGTTTTTGACAGAGTTCCAATTAGGGATGTGCCAAAGTATGAATTCACTTCATTTCTGCCAAATAACTTGCCTTTTTTTTTAAAAAAAATAAAGAAGTGTACATGAGTCCTGCTGCGCTACTTTGAAGTCTAATCTTTTTTGTTGGGGGTCGCTGAATCCCAGCCATTGGGGTCAGAGATCAGAGGCACACAAAGGAAATGATTCCTACTCGCAAGGATCAGTCAGGGGACACCGGCTTTAACTCTTAATCTCTTTAAGTGCTGTACTATCTAATGCGCTGTGCCCTATTCACAGTTATAAAGGTATTAGCCACAGCATATAATATAGACTAGTGCAGATACACTTGATTTCCAGTGCAAATGAAAAGCACATGATCACAAAGTGGAAGTGTTCTAATGTAAGTATATCACCCTCTACAGGGGAGAGAAAACACCTTAAAGGGGTGATTCATTTTTAGGGCAGAGACACATGCTCAGTTTCGGGAAATTAGTCACCCAGTGACAAATCTCCTCTTCTTTGGGGTGACTGTACTGCCTCCCGCCGGCTAGAATGTAAATCGCCGGTGGGATGGCCATCAGTGCTGTTATGTTTTGGAGGATGAGTAGAGTATAACAGTGCTTTATTAGCAGGCTCATGCAGCCATTACACAACAGTAAAAAAACTCTAACACCACAAGCTGTATAGAAAGTATGCACAGTATAAGTATGAGAACAGTGACATCTACAGGCAATTTGTATAAACACCACATATTCCCCCTATAGTAGGAAAGCATTTGGACAACTATAATAAACAGCAAAAAATTAAACAGCATGCATTTTAAAACAATATTATACATTCTTCACATCACATAGTCCTGGGTCCATGCAGGTAGTAGCCTTATAGGTTCACTTTCTTCAGGCCTATTGACATCAGGAGTAGGAAAATGTCCTTCATCAAAAGTCATATCTAACAGGAGCAGAACAACTTGCATTCCGTATGTGTCAATCAGACAGTTCATATGTGTATGGTCGCAAATATTAAGAGTAATGGATAGCACACCCAATTTAGAAAAAAATAGTACATTTTTTACAAAACAAAGAAAAAAGCATTGTACAAAGCATTGTACAAAAAAATAAATAATATATTGGTGAGCCCAACACGTTTCAACCTTAAGGGTCTTCCTCGGGGGCACAAATAATTCGTTTTTTTTTTGTTTAAACGTCGAAACGCGTTGGGCTCACCAATATATTATTTATTATTTTTAACTTTTGTCATTTTTGCTTTTTCCTTTTTTTTGTAATAAGTTTACTATTTTTTTCTAAATTACTTGTGCTATCCATTACTCTTAATATTTGCAGCTTTACATGGAGACCCGTATGGGGAGTCCCCTATGGATTAGCACCCCTCAGCTTGATTTAAGGGTGTGCGCCTTCTCTCTTCATTTTGCATAGGTGTATGGTCCTCACTGGCGTCTCACTTCAAGAGGTGTAGTAAATTTAGATTGTCCTTGTTTCAGTATTTCAAAGCTATGTTGTGCAGATTCTGGCCACACCAGACTTAAAGTTCCACGTAGTAGTGCTCTAAGTGGCTCCACAACTAAAGCATAGTTGGGAATAAACTTAGAATACCATGAAGTAAGACCTAAGAAAGCACGTAAGGTCTGGAAATCAGATGGAGTAGGTGCTTGTGTAACAGCGTTAACATGGTCAGGGTCAGGCAGTAATCCATTTTGTGAAATTATATGACCCAGAAATGACAGCTGAGTTTTTCTGAAGTGGCATTTGGAAAGGTTCAGTTTCAGTCCTGCAGAATCAATGCATTTCGGAACATTTTTTAAGTACTTGTCATGAAGATCCATAGTTGGAGCAGAGACAATTATATCATCCAAGTAGCGCTTTGTTTTCCGAAGTTGCCTCACATGGAAACTTCGGGCAGCTTCGGAAAACGAAGCGATCCATGTGACATCCCACCGGCGATTTAGACTCTAGCAGGCGGGAGGCAGTTCGGGGAGATTAACTAACCCCTGTACCCATGCCATGAGTTTCATCCAGAGAATGGGGCAAAATGATATCTAAGGGTTAGGATTGAGGGTCTTTATCAAGAAATAGGACCTGTTTTCCAGAATGCTCCGGACTCGGGTTTTTCCCAGATAAGGAATCGTTCTCTAATTTAGATCTTAATACATGAAGTCCACTGGAAAATCATTTAAGCATTAAATAAAATATAATAAGCTGGTTTTGCCTCCAGTAAGTATTAAAGGGCATGTAAAGGCAAAAAAATAAAATCCCATTTTTACTTTCTTTAATGAAAAAGAAACCTCTTTAATTATATAAAATATACTTTAATTTAAAAATGTGTACTGTTTTTATAAGAAACCTGACTGTATGCAATGAAATTCTCCCTTAATTTACTGCTGTGGATAGGAATTGTCAGACGGTCCCTAACTGCTGAGCAGGGAAACAATCATACTTATGAACAGCAGGGGGAGCCCCCGCCTTACTTCTCAGCCATGCAGAACTCAAGCAGCTTTGTTTATGACGATCCCTAAGCAGCCCAGACCACACTGAGCATGTGCACAGTCTTAGTCTTGCAAAGATGTTTAACAAAGTTACAAGATGGTGACCCCCTTGTAGCCAACTTTGAAAGCATAAATTATTTGTTTGATTAGGCTTGTGGTGCATTAAGTTCATGTTTATATTTAGTATACAAAATACAGCATTTCTAGCATTATTCTATTTTCGACTTTACATGCCCTTTAATGCCAAGAGGGCCAGCTCCCCAGTTGTTTGGGAAAGTCAAGGCAAGTCAATCCCAAAATAAACAATTGTCTAATAACAGACAACATAATTCTGAGCAACTTTGCAATATACATTTCTTACAAATGTTTCTATGGTTATGAAGTTATTTGTATATGTATTGCTGTTGAAAGCAGTGTTCGTCCCTTTCTATTCTCTGCCCTGATGGCTCAGACTGTTAATACAATGTAAGACAAGGCAGCTGATTAACAGACCTGTCTTTGCTGGGGAGCTAAAACTGCAGCCGCAGGGTCTGCTTCCTCTGTACTTTATTAAATACATCTTGATACTAAGAACAGCGTCCGAGGTCTGACGCGTTTCGTGTCACTGCACTTCCTCAGAGACCTCTGGGAAGTGCAGTGAGACAATATGCGTCAGACCTCAAACGCTGTTCTTAGTATCAAGATGTACTTAATAAAGTAACGTTTTTTACCTAAAGAAAAATCTTTGAATTGAGCAATTCTTTGGACCCTTGAGTGCAACGCCACGAGAATTGAGGTGTACAGTGTAATACGGACGTTCTTCTTAGTGACGGACTCAGGGCGGGAACACCTGGGTCATGCCGCTGACTGGGTAAGACCTTTAACAGATAAGGCAGTATTGAAGGGGAGGTGTAACAGCTCCGTTTTACAAGTGCCGGGTCCAGGGCTAACTTTACCCGGGCCATTGAATGGGAATGGTGAGCGGCCCCTGTATATATTCAGGAATATACTATTACCGCAAGTTGGCATGATTGACTTACGTTGAACCTATTGTACAGCGCTGGATAATTTTGTGTTCTGCTTCCTCTGAAGTTCCACCTCTGAGAGAAAGGGAACTGCTGTGTCAGCTGCAGAAAATAGCAAATATCTTAAAAAAAAGCATTTTGATAAAAAAAAAAAAAAAATCAAATTGCTAATGATCTCTTGAGAACAAATTTCCTTTGATTGTGATTTGGGACCTACAATCTGAAGCAGAGAAAGCTACAAATTATATCTTTGAGAGGTCAATGTGAACCTAGTACAGATAATAGTCATGTAAAATATGTTCTTGTGTTGTGATCCGCCTGCACATACCCAGCACCCAGCATGTCTGAACCACTAGCACAGGGGTGTCCAAACTTTTGGCTCGCAGGGCCACATTGGAAAAAGGAAAAATTGTCTGGGGCCACACATGAAATACACAAACACATTTGATTTGTAAAAGTAAAGGAAATACACAGAAAATAACTACAATGCCAGTTGGATAACCAGTTATACACTGGAATATGGGACACCTGGATATTAAATAGACTTATTATTATATATTTATTACTAACTGGGCAATGGGCAGAGTCCCCCCTCCTCCTATATCCTTTGCGACATGACGTTTCCTCGGGAACCAAGCTGGGCCACATTCATATGCATCCCGGGCCGCATGTGGCCCTCGGGCCACAGTTTGGACACCCCTGCACTAGCACATCCTAATCTTCTGTTGCTTCTGATACATAGAAACACTTCCTATTGATATCATCAGTTTTAAACTGTGCTTTATGGGGTCATTGGTGTCACATGATTTATCCTAGCTTGTGCATTATAAGAAAAAAGCGTTGTTTCATCATTAAACTAATCCTGTGTTAATCATTTCACCATTAAGTTTACTGTTTTCTTTTTATATGTTTCTCAATAAGCTCTGCATTTTTAAAATGACCTCTTAGGTAGATTCTAGGCTCATCAGCATGCACTGCTCTGTGCTAAATAGAGGCAAAGTTCAGCCTAGCGATGCATATTTAATTATAAAATGAATATAAATACTTTTTTTTTTTTTAAAAAAAATGTAGAGGGTTGAGCCTGAGAGATGTGTCAGTATAAAACAGGCTATTGCCATTCATGAATAAAGAGTATTTTGCATTATTTAACCCTTTTAGAGATCCATGAACCAAATCGAGGTTAGATGTGTTTATTATGCGAAGTCTAAAATTCTTTTCCATTACCTATTTTACAATGAAAGCTTTAGAAGAAATGATATATACTTGTTTATATATATAAATAAATATATGTTTGCCTACAATAAATTATAGCAAATTGATTTATAAGTCCTGTGAGTGCGGTCTTCTACATTTATGGTTATTTATACATTTTTTTATATCTATATATAAACAGGGCAGCCATCAGGGGGGGACAGGGGGGGAGAGTTGTAGGGTGCCCAAGGGTGCCCCCATCTTTCTGAGAGCTGCTGACTTCGGGAAAGCATGGATGTTTAAGGGGCCCTGGCCACCAATTTTCTCATAATGTGGGGGGGGCCCTGGCCACCAATTTTTTTTCTCATGTGGGGTCCTAGCCACCAATATTTTTTAATGGGGGGGGGCCTGGCCATAAATGTTTTTTTGTGGGGGGGCCCTGACCACCAATATCTTTTTATTTTTTATTAACATGTGGGAACCCTAGCCACCAATATTTTTTTTGTTTTTTTACTGTGTGGTGGGGGCGGACCTGTGGGGTGGGCAGGGCAGACCTGTAGGTGGGGCTTGTGGTGGGTGCAGCCCAGGGGGCCAAGGAAATGTTGTCATATGGGGCCCTGCGATTTCTGATGGCGGTCCTGTATATAAATATATATACTCCAGGGCTATTGCACATACTCCCATCTAAGTTTCATGCCACCGGTGCTACCAGAAATTCAACAATACAAGCAAGTAGATGCTGGTGCACACAGGCACCTGTTCTTCTAAATTAGCCTTTATTAAATTGACTAGTGATGGGCGAATTGGACTCCAAAAAATTTGCGAATTTACCGAGAAATTGGCGAAATGGTGAAAAAACAAACGTATTGAAGTCAATGGACGGCAAAATTATTTTGACGCGCGTCAATTTTGACACCCGTGACAATTATTATATGGGCGCCTTTTTTTTTCCATGTGCAAGTCCGAATAATTCTGACATGCTTCAATTTTCGTGCGCGCAACTATGCTGACGCACGCCCACATTTTTTTGACTTGGCGGATTTATCACTGCAGTTTCGTGAATTTATTCACTGTCGGCAATACGCTGAAATTTGCCGCAAATTCGCGCCTGCCTAATTTATTCGCCCATCACTAAAATCAACGTTTCGGTCCCCACCTTCATCTTGATAAAGGTCCCAGGTGAGGACAGAAACGTTGATTTAATAAAGACTAATTTAGAAGACCAGGTCCCTGTGTGCACCAGCATCTACTTCCTTATGCTTATTTATATTTATATATATATATATATATATATATATATATATATATATATATATATATATACACACACACTTATATATATATATTTTGTATATATATATATAAATATATAGATATATATATACTATATATATACTAAATTCAAAACCATACAAATATATATACTATATATATATATACTAAATCCAAAACTATAAAAAGTGCCAATTCCAAAACCATAAAAATGCCAATGTCTAATGACATTCTAAAAATGTATTTTCTAAGGTGCTCAGGTATTGTGTAAGTTTATTTCCAGGATGGAAAGAGAAACTCCCAATGATACAAATTGACATAGGGCATGGGGTCCAGCAGAGAGCATTTAGACGCATGGATAAGTAGGATAAGTAGGAGTGTAGATTGTGCGTCCTACCCTGTGCGCTGTAGTGTAAGTAATGTGGCAGTGGGTGTGTAGCAGTTGCAGCAGAACATAGTGAGGCATGAGTGAGGCAGACAGAAATAGCCAGGCGCTGTTTACAGAGAGGGAGGGGGAAAGCGATTGCCTAAGGCAGCTGTGAGTGTCCTGCATGTCACACTTGCGACTGGCTGCATCTGGAGTGACGTTCTGCCCGAGTCCTGAGGAATACACTGAGCCCCCGACACCGCCACAGGGCAACGACTTTCCTCCTGCGCAACATGACATATTGATTCCTAATAACGAGAAGCATTAGACGGAGTCGTTGAGCCAGCAGGACAAGACTGCGCTCCACTGTCAAGTCGCTGCGCTTTGGAAGGATTAAGACGCACGCAAGGAACAGGCTAGACTTTTCCTAAGTTCTGACTGCGCATAATGTTTAGCTGGGACTGATCAGACCCCCAGTAATGATGCCTGAAGGAGAAAGCTTTATGGGCGCCGATTCCTCCCAACGCGCATCTTCTTATCCCGGCTGTGCAGCTTTGTGCGGCTGCGATCTGACAGTTGCGCGTTCAGCACGGAGCGGGGCTTTTCAGCTTAACCAGGCAGGTAAAGAAGATAACGCAGGGGGGTAGATTCTCCACTTCTTATGGGGGGCTGATGTGCAACTGGGGCGCTGGAATATGTACCAGCCTTTTCAGCACTTGGACAGCGGTCAAGTCGCCTGCTGCCGGTCGCCGGAGATGCCCATGAACACAAGCGTGTCCCGAGAATCGCAGCAGAAAAAAGAACTGGTGGCGGGGCAAATAGTAACCGGGTGCCTCCTGCTGCTGCTCATCTTCTGGACTCTATTTGGGAACATCTTGGTGTGCACAGCGGTCATGCGATTTAGGCACTTGCGCAGCAGGGTGACCAACATCTTCATTGTGTCTTTGGCAGTGTCGGATCTACTTGTTGCCCTCCTGGTGATGCCATGGAAAGCTGTAGCCGAGGTGGCAGGTCACTGGCCATTTGGGGCATTTTGTGACATCTGGGTGGCCTTTGACATTATGTGCTCCACCGCCTCCATACTCAACTTGTGTGTCATCAGCGTTGACAGATACTGGGCCATCTCCAGCCCATTCAGGTATGAGAGGAAGATGACCCAAAAAGTTGCTCTGCTGATGATCAGCGCTGCCTGGGCTCTCTCTGTCTTGATCTCTTTTATCCCAGTGCAGTTGAGTTGGCACAAAAGTGAAACAGATGACCACCTATTGAGCAATCACTCAACTGGCAACTGTGACTCCAGTCTGAACAGGACTTACGCTATCTCCTCCTCCCTGATTAGCTTTTACATCCCTGTGGCTATCATGATTGTGACCTACACTAGGATATATAGGATTGCCCAGATTCAAATCAGGAGGATCTCCACCTTGGAAAGAGCTGCTGAACATGCCCAAAGCTGTAGGAGCAACCGGGTGGATTCATGCAGCAGGCACCACCAGAACAGCCTAAAAAATTCCATCAAAAAAGAGACCAAAGTTCTAAAAACCTTGTCTATAATTATGGGCGTGTTTGTGTGCTGCTGGCTACCATTCTTTATTTTGAACTGCATGGTTCCCTTCTGTGACAAGTCTTCTGGCCACCCACAAGCAGGACTTCCGTGTGTAAGTGAGACCACCTTTGACATCTTTGTCTGGTTTGGATGGGCTAACTCTACCTTGAACCCAATCATCTATGCTTTCAATGCTGACTTCAGAAAGGTCTTTTCCATCCTTTTGGGTCGTGGGCACTGGTGCTCCACCACCCCCGTGGAGACGGTCAACATCAGCAACGAGCTGATTTCCTACAACCAAGACACCCTATTCCACAAGGATATTGTAACTGCTTACGTCAACATGATTCCCAACGTTGTGGATTGTATTGATGACAATGAGGACGCTTTCGACCACATGTCCCAGATTTCTCAAACCTCTGCGAACAATGAGCTGGCCACTGATTCAATGTGTGAACTTGACAGTGAGGTGGATATCTCCTTACACAAAATAACACCATCCCTGCCAAACGGTATACATTAAGAGCGGTGTATTTATTTAGGAGGATAATATATTTGATTGTATATCTCATACTTGCCTTGACCATTTCTGTTTAAAAATGCTTTATTTGATAGGAAACCTCTGCTACTCTAAATATTCAACTCCCAGTACCCCACAAATAACTGAAGGGAGCTGTAGTTCTGCAACATCTGAATTGTTGCCTTTCTTCTTTTGTTGGTTAAGCAGACGAGGAGAAACATTTACTCTTTTGGGTACAATTATATTGCTTTGCTACACAAAAGATATCTTACTACTTGTAGTAGGTTACATTGAATTCCATAGTTTACAGTGGGAGACAAGCTGTGCTATAAGTAATGTGGGATGCCCCATAGCAAACAATGACATCTATTCTTGCTATATGTAGTTACATAGTTAATTTAGTAATCCATGCTGGAGGTCATTTGTAAGGGTTGAACTTGATGGATTATTAAATTAACTATGTAACTACATATAGTAAGCAAGAATAGATGTCATTGTTTGCTATGGGGCATCCCACATTACTTATAGCACAGCTTGTCTCCCACTGTAAACTATGGAATTCAATTATATACTGTATATATATATATATATATATATATATATATATATATATATATATAGATACGTTATTGGCTGAATGCATTTATCCTATTTGATTTCTAAACATAAATTGGTTCAGTTTGATCTGAACTCATGGACAAACGCATGTTGGTCAAAATTGTCCAAACTGGAGGACACAATCTGCCCGCGTGTATCCGTCTTAATACTATATTTGTTCAGTCTTGCAGTGTGGAATGTTAACTGTTCTCTTATCTCTAGTAGTCTGCTCACTCTCATGCTACAACACACTGCCACGTGGGTGGGATACACAGGGAGACCCCCAAGTTCCATGCAGTTGGAAGTTCCCAATCATACTAAATAATTGCCTGGAAAGACTGCAGATCATCACTGAATGACAAAGCTGATGCTGAATTGTCTGTGATATATATATATATATTGGTAAATAAAGGGGTTGGGATGTTTGATTGTAAAAGGACAACAAAAGTGCCCAAAATGGACCCATGTCTGTTCTTTGTAACAATGTGCTGCTTTGTCATTGCTCTTCTGCTTCAATAGTCAGTGTTTATATGAATCCATAAGGCAGTCATGTATAAATGTATTAACGGTCTTTAGAAGTGTTCAATCTGCCAGCAACTCCCAGGACCTCCCGACAGGAGAATTACATGTTATGCATCAGTAATTGATATAATTCCATTCCCCCCCACCCAAAAAAACCACACACACACACACACACACACACACAAAGACCGCCTGATTTCCCGTGTTGGTAAAGACTTTGCTTCATGACCTCCAGCCTCAGGGTTGTTACTGTTGTCACCAGGGATGTAACCCAGATTAGTGTCCAACAGGGAATGGGTTCCCTGAACATTCCGTTTATCTGTTTACATTAGCTGAAAAAACTTCATTAAAAAGACTGTGATCTCCAGCACACTGTATCTGCTCAAATGGTATATTATATAGACTTTTTTTCATAATGGGTAGAAGTGAATAAGCAAACCACTGGATACATAAACAGAAGGAGAAATGCACATTTTGTTATAGGTACAGAAAGGAATAATATTAACCAATGCTATGTGCCATGATGTTCTGTAGCATATCAGGGCAGCCATCAGGGGGTACAGGTAGTGCCTCTCTAAGAGGGGGGTATTATTATTGGGCCCCTAAATAGTATGGTACTGGGGCCCCAAATCTTACACTTCTATGGGGCCCCAGTGAAAACCACTACTCTAGGTGCATATGCTTGATGGACCACAGCGGTATACTGTGCATATGCCAGGGGCCACCATCAGAAAGACAATGTGGCTCATTTATCAACACTAGGCAAATTTGCCCATGCGCAGTAACCCATGGCAACCAATCAAATTGCTGCATTTGTTGTTCTACTTGCAGCTGGCCTTAAAAAGTTAATCAATGATTGGTTGCCATGGGGAGCTGCCCATGGGCAAATTTGCCCAGTGTTGATAAATTAGCCCCATTGTCTTTCTGATGGTGGCCCCTGGCATATGCACAGTATACCACAGCGGTCCATCAAGCATATGCACCTAGAGTAGTGGTTCCTAACCAGGAGAAGCAAGAAAACACTGGCACAGCATGGGTTACTTCTAGCAGGGAAACCCCTTGCTCATTTATTGCGGATGCAATCCTAACCAGGAGAAACATGTTACTCACCAAACCCTTGGATGTTGCTCCCAGTGGCCGCAAAGCAGGTGTTTATTTTTGAATTCCTGGCTTGGAGGCAAGTTTTGGTTGTATAATTGTACTGCCAGCACAGAACCTCCAGTAGCCTGCTAGTCCATACAGGGGCTACCAAATAGCCAATCACAACCCTATTTGGCACTCCCAGGAACGTGTTTCATTTGTGTGCTGCTCTGTTTGCAAATGAATCCCTGACCGAGAGGGTACTGTTGGCTGGAAGTGACATCTCCTGGTAGAGTTCCAACCAACTTCAAATCTTCTCCTATAATTGATACAGCAATCTCCACTAGGGATGCACCGAATCCAGGATTCAGTTCGGGATTCGGCCTTTTTCAGCAGGATTCAGATTCAGCCGAATCCTTCTGCCAGGCCGAACCGAAAACCGAACCCTAATTTGCATATGCAAATTAGGGGCTGGGAGGGAAATCTTGTGACTTTTTGTCAGAAAACAAGGAAGTAAAACATTTTTACCCTTACCACCCCTAATTTGCATTTGCAAATTAGTGTTTCGTATTCGGCCGTATCTTTCACGAAGGCTTCGGGGGTTCGGTCGAATCCAAAATAGTGGATTCAGTGCATCCCTAATCTCCACCACTTTTTTTTTTTAAAGTGGCAGAGATTTGTTTGCATCATGGACAAAAAAAAACCTAGTGCATCTGCAAGCAGGCAAAGCAGTTGCAACAGTGCCCAGCATTGCACACCCTCTTCCCTTTATAAACTATTTAAAATAAATATAAATTCTTCAGCTGTCTGTATTAAACGTAACTGTTTCCCAAAAATGTCCCTTTCACTCCCTCTCCATCTCTATTGCTTTACTGCAATGTGACTTCAGTGATATCCTTGAAAGATAAAGTTGCTATACCGTAAAGAATTCACTTTACTACAAGAGCTCATTGTCCTGCAACTCAGTAGATTAATAGTAGCGGCTGCAGTAAACAGGTGAAGATTAATGATAGTGAGTCCAAGGATCTCTATGAAGGCACCAGAGGAGGAGGATGGCTGGGCTCACAGCGGCATAAATACTGTGCAAGGTAATTAGTAAGCAAGGTTTTCACATGCAGCAACCCAGGGCTGTTTATGGGCGACGGATATGTGTGTTTTTATATATACACAAATTTACTCCACATTAGGAGAGAAAGTCACTGGAAGCAAAAGCAGAACTGATCATTTCTGAAGAATGGAGTCCCTGGCCTGAAGAGCTTACAATCAAATCAAGCATCACAAAGTTATACAATTCTCAGTTTCACTTCTTGTATCAGTGGGAAGCACGGCACATCATCCTACATGGAGTTGTTGTTGTTGTAAATGGTTCACAAGGGTGATAATCACAGGTTTGGCACAACCTGCAGCACTTGCCGTTGATGTTAATGGGAAACAATCGACAGCAGTTAGTAGGGGTTTTAATTCCTGTAACCGGCATCCATAAATAATCCAGCACATACAGTAGGTGTGAAACCTACACATTACCACTAGGCTCACCAGTTAACCCTTCCAAATGGGGGACACATAGGGGAATAAAATACAGTTCAAAATTATTTTATGTTCGGCACACCACTTATTTAATTTCATAGGGTGCATTCAATCCCAGGCCAGTTCCAAACCAAACAAGATGATTTCTTTGAGAAAGGTAAATGAAGCACACCATCATACTTCAGCTCCTGCCTCTTAAAACATTTATTGCAGCAGAAATGTGGAATAAGCTTTCGGGGACAATCCCTTCCCTAGGGGTTGGGGGTTGTCCCCGAAAGCTTGTGCCATATTTTAGCTGCAATAAATGTTTTTAAAGGCAGGAGCCGAAGTATGGTGGTTGTGCTTCATTTTCCTTTTTCAAAGGACACAAAGGAGAATCTCATCAGAGCAGCTATAGTAAAAATATATCCATGCAAAATATTGTATAAGGTCCCCAGTAAAAGGATGCCATGTCCAATAGTGATGGGCGAATAAATTCGTCAGGTGCAAATTCGCGACGAATTTCCACAATTCTCCCCCAGCTAATAAATTCGTAAAACTTCTGCAATAATTTGGATACACGTCAGAAAAGTCAATCTCGTCAAAACCCTCGCACGTTAACACTATTCGGACGCCCATTAATTTTTATGCCAGCGTCAAAATTGCATTTTTCACCATTTTGCGAATTTCGAGAATTTATTTGCGAAGCAAAATGGGAGAAATTCAATAGTGATGGACGAATAAATTCATGTTCAATAAATCCGCAAAACTCCCTCAAAAAATTGCCGATGTCAAAAACTTTTGGACACAGGTCGAAATATTTTGGAAACGCATCGGAAGAGTCGCTTGCGTCAAAACCGTTGTGCGCCCATTGACTTTAACGTGATCGTCAATTTTCGAGTTTCGCTCATTTTTCGGCAAAGCAAAACAGGAGAAATTCGCCCATCGCTAATGTCTAATTCTTTGATATTACATTTTCAGCTAAAGCCAAAATGCAAACGGCACCTGTTGGAAGAAACATTTAAATTCTGTTCTATACACAAATACACAATCACACACACATACTCATGTGTCCTCATATAAACAGTGCAATTCAATGATACATGACAGGTAAATTTGCTGTGCTCTATACTCCTGCTCTGCACTTATATCAGCCCTGATGAGGAAACACACACACATAGATGCAGCAACTCCCAATCAAATATTTGTCAACTGCAACTGCTCTGATCCATACTAATTGCTTGATTTGTCACTGATTATTCCCCTTGGTGGTTTTCTGCTCTTATAATTATAGTTTATTTATATAGTACTGATATACTCATGCAGAGCTGTACACAAAAAGCTCATCATTCACATCAGTCCTTGCCCAGGGGAGCTTACAATTACATTTCTGTATCACTTGTATACTTAACAAGTGAATAAAGCAATTGCAATTCTCTTATCCTGATGTGCCATTTTCTCTTAGGGCTCTTACTGACGAGCGTTTGAAGCTGCGCTCCCAGGGTTGAAGCAGCCGCAGGGGAGCGCAGGAATAGACGCATTTTGCTTTTTTCAATGGGGCTGTACTCACACAGGCGCGTGTAGGCACCGAACGCAGGAAAAATGCAGCATGTTGCATCTCAATCTGCGTTCCACACCTACACACGCCTGTGTGAGTACAGCCCCATTGAAAAAAGCAAAATGCGTCTATTCCTGCGCTCCCCTGCGGCTGCTTCAACCCTGGGAGCGCAGCTTCGTCAGTAAGAGCCCTTAGAATGAATGAGTCTCAAATAGTCTAGGGATGCACCCAATCTAGAATTCGGTTTGGGATTTGGCCAGGATTCGGCCTTTTTCAGCAGAATTTAGATTTGGCCAAATCCTCATGCCTGACCGAACCAAATCCTAATTTGCATATGCAAATTAGGGATGGGAAGGGAAATTAAATCACTTTTAGTCACAAAACAAGAAAGTAAAAAAAGGTTTTTTTCACTTTTTCCCATACTACCCTTTATTTGCATATGCAAAAACAATGCAAATTAGGATTCAGATTTGGTTCGGTATACGGCCGAATCTTTTATGAAGGATTCAGGGATTCGGCCGAATCTCTAGTGGATTTGGTGCAACCCTAGTACTCATACAAGGATATTGCTGAAGCATTCCTAGTGGGGGCCATGAGCCTTCAGTATAGCTCAGCTTGGAGGCTCATTTATCAAACCTCACATTTTTTAATTTAAAGGGGAATTTATTATACCCCAAAGCTGCTAAAAATCTGAATATGAAAATACTCCATGTCAAACTTGTTGAGGTCAAGTAGAAGTCAATGGCAGATATGCCTGAAGATGTTTCTTGACATGATGATCTGGGCTGGATAATCCGATAAAGTCAGGGTTTTCATCCGATAAAGTTGATTTCTTGCAGCACAGCAACGACTTTGTTGTGACGATTTTTCACTCTGACATTTTTTAGAAGAATTATTGATATATGAGTTCAATTCATGGGTGCCAGTTCAATCAACTCTATTTTAACTTGATTTTTACTAAATAACCCCCACAGCTTATCCATAAAAAGGGGCATAACTACAAAGGAAGCAGACCCTGCGGCTTTAGGGGATCCCAGGAGGTATAAGGGCCCCACGAGGCCCTAATTCATATGCAAATTCAATAAATATTGATAAACAGGTCAACCTCTAAACATTTTGGGGACCTTAAAAATAATTTGCTGTGGGGCCCAGTGATATCTAGTTACGCCACTGTCCATAAATCCAAAAATTTTGATTTTACTTCATTGCAGATGATGCAGAATCCATAGGGCTCATTTACGTTGTGGCAGTCAGGGTGCAAAGTGCAATAAATGAGTCCAGTATGCCGTGTTTCTGTGCATTGCACCCTACCAGATTATCCAGCAGAGCAGCCAGACCCCAGACAGGAATGAATGCTCAGGAAGGTACTTCCTTATTTGTTTCAAATTTGCTACTTGTATCCATTCTTATTAAGCATACACAGCAGCGGGTTACATATTGTTAAGTATTTATTTGTTACAATGTGTAGGATGAGCTGGCAGACATTCCCCTTCCTTCCAAACTTTCAATCACTCCCTAAAGACCCACCTGTTTAGGGAAGTTTATTCAATGCATCTTAATCCATCATTACTGTATCATAATTCACAAATTTGTTTCTAAAATCCTTATGTCTCACTTGTGCCCTAACCTTTAGTTTGTAAACTCTTGTGAGAAGGGCCCTCTAATCCTATTGTACGCTGTAAACCCTTGTTTATTATTTCCTGTTTGCTCCCTGTTCCTTATCTAATGTAATTTGATGTTATGTAATGTAAGTATTTAAATAAATAAATCATGATGATGATGATGAGTCTCCTAGAGCTAGATTTATATAAATCCCTTAAAATGGTATATATTATTCACCATAAATAAACTGTGCCTTCTGTAAATTCATTGGTGGGCCGATATACAGCAAAGTGGTTCAATCAAAGGGTCCCTCCCCCCCACTTTATTTAGATCCCAGTACTGAACAGGGTGGCCCTTTAACAATGTCTAAACAGTTAATGTATATGCATTATGATAAGAAGTAGTGAATTTGAACAAATAAGGAAGTTATTAAGGTGTTTACAACACAACTGCTGAAAGGAATGAGACCAATAAAGCAAGAACATTGGGATGCCATACAGAGACGTGGTTTTTTATTATATATATATATATATTGTAATGTAAGAATTTTATAAGACATTGAATATAGTTTATGTTTTAACCCTTCTCAAGATGTGACACATATACAGTATCTTTTTAACGATGTGATATATAAATATGCATGCCGGCTTGCTTGGGTGTGCTGGTCACGTGTGAAATGCCCTGAGCACCCATAATGAGCACCTCATCTGATTCATTGGTACATTAATATTATATGACATGAGATGCCGAAAACAGTCATGCTTCGTGGGTTTGTGGATTTCCTGACTAAGCCATTTTATGCAAACTTATTAGAAGGTAACCTTTTCTCTACAGACATCACTTTGCAGCTCCCTCTTGGAATATTCATGTATAGGAAGCCCCTTGCCAATCAGCAGGTATGTATGGACGTGCTTTGCTTGTAAATATAGACTTCTATTGTTGCCTTTGTACAGATAAGGGCACATAATGTCCATCAGTACAAAGCTCCTGAATATGAATGGGCTTTATTTTAACTCCATATGAGTATTTAGACTTGTGAGGCAGAGACTGCAGAGACTGTAAAGAATATATAAATATATGCTTTTATAATACCTCATCCCCATACTGCACTGGTGTAAACAACATAAAGAGAAACAAGACTTTATTAATAGTTTAAGGGTAGGATTCCTGGCTATCAAATGTTTAGAAACAGAATTGAGATTGGAAGTGAGAGGTGTATTACTTTAGATGGCCATAGACGTACAGATTTACCTTCATATCGGACGAACGACCTGCCACTAACCATTCAGACTAAATAAAGTAGTAAAAGAACAGATCAGATGATGCTCTGCCCCTGACAGCAATCGTAGGAAAGTTATGTCCGACAAAAGCTGGTGACAGTCTCCCCCTGATATCATCAGATCAGCAATACATGCAGAGATAATATCGATAGCCGACAGAAATTTCCTAACCTGTCCGATCACCTGAACGACCGACGCCATGGCACGAAAAATGTCGGGACACTCCACAGACGCCGTGAAAATCGTACGAAGCAGAGATTCGTATAATCAAATCATTGTGTCTATGGCCAGCTTTACTGTAAGTCTGGAATGATACACCCCCAAGACCGTAAATAATGAATGGATTTTTTCTAATTTGAAATTCCCTTTTGTGCAGGTGCTTCCCTATTAGCATTTCTATGTAGTGTTTTCCAGGGCATCACTGTCAGTTTGATAGGAAAAAAATGTAGTTAAAATGAAATGAAACAAGGCAATTCCCCTGATTTCTGGCCAATTTTTGGCTGGGCAGGCCCTTTGGTAGGTGCCATACACTGGCATTTACATTTTCCCACGTATGACCATCTGTAGGCTGGGAAGTCCCAAACTGCAGATTCCTAAATAGGAATGACTTACTAAGAAGTGTGGGAATTTGTTGCATTTGGGGAATGTCTGGGTGCATCTGGGCATGGTGGAGGCAGCTTAGGGACATGGCCAGGTGATACGGTTGCCACCTGCCTGATATTCAACTGTATAACTCAGTTTTCTGAAGGACTCTCATGACTGGAATTGCATATAAGGAAATCTGGCCAGGGGTTTCAATTGAATGGCACTTTGATCAGGCCCAGATTTGTGGAAAGGCCACCAAGGCCTGGGCCTAAGGCGGCAGGATTTTAGGGGGCGGTATGCTGCCCAACCACACCCACATTGGTTCAGAAACACTTGAGATGCACAGGAGACACAACAGTTTTTTAAATTTCCTGTGCACTAATCCTCGTTGCTCTGGTCCCAATGATGAAAATTTGAATAAATAAAAGTGAGGGGAAGGGGTGATGTATGACGGCAGGCCTAGGGGTGCCCGCTATGTAAATCGGGCCCTGACTGTGATCAGCCAATCACTGATCATTACCCTGCCAAAACCCTAATGTTATTCACCCCACAATGTCATCAGCCCAGCCCCCCCCCCTTCCCAGACTCCCAAGCTGCAAAAGGTGGCAACCCTTCCAAATGGGGAGGGTACATTTTTTATGGGGAAGTACTAAAAGAAGGATTTCCACCAAATAAAGTAAGTTTGTGTAAAGAAATATAGTGTTTTATATTTGGGTAGACTTTTTTTCACATTTGTGTTCCTTTTTATTTCTTTCAATTGCATTTTCCCCCTGCAGTCAAATTTAAAGTGGAACTCCACACAAATATAACTTAAGCTTTTTGAATCAGACTTTTCATGATTTTAATGGTTTCTGACAGTTCCGCACAGTGGCGGAACTACCGGGGGAGCAGGGGGTGCGAGCGGGCCAGGGCCCGCACCCCCTCAGGGCCCCCCAGCAGCGCCGCATGCCACTAAAATCCACTAAAATTTGGCCATATGGAGGGGGCGGGGCCCGGCTGCGTGTCATGCACCAGGGCCTGCCCCCCTCTAAGAACGCTACTGGTTTCACAAGCCTAGCCCCCTGCTCTCCTGCTGATCTGTCTGACTACTTTGCTGAGCTAGCTGACTACTGTTACTTTGTATCAACAGCCATCTGTCCTCAGCCTGCATCCTTCAAACTCCACAATTCCCTGCACATGTGATTTCAATAAGGAAAGGAACGTCACAGTGCAATGCATTGTGGGTTATGTAGTTCCTGTATGCTGTCTGTAAGCTGTGGAGAAGTTGTTACAATTTGTAACATCAGTGTTTAGTCCCTCCTTCCCTGCCAGGATTTCAAATGATGCAGAAAGAGAAGAACTGCTAAAGGGGACCTGTCACCCAAAAAAATAATCCAAATCCTATTTTATCATGTTAGTCAAGCAAAATGAACTTTAATTACACTGTATAATTTATTTGAATCTTGTTTCCATCAGTCTGGGAATTCATAATTATAGCAAGCAGGCAGGAGCCATTTTGTGGACACTGTTATTAAGACAAGCCTTGTATCATCTCAGAATCTTGTTTGTGCACCAGAATGGGGAACCTGATATCCATCCCCATGTCCTGGCTACACAATTAAATGGTTAAGAGAACTGGGGAATGTGGGGAGAACAGTGACATCTAGGAAGTGCTGAATGGAAAGTGAAAGTAATTACTTGCCCCGCCTCTATGCCTAACACAATATTTGATTGACAGCTGAGATTTTTAAATGAGTTTATAAAAAAAAAGAATTTGGATTTCATGTTTAATTTGAAAAGGACTTTAAATATACAGCTTTTAATGTCTGGGGGACAGGTCCACTTTTAACAGCTGGATTTCAGCATAGAAAACGGCATTTCTTCATACTTTTAGAAGAAAATGGTAACGGTGATGGGCTTATTAGGGGTTTACGTGTTATGTGGGCCTCTTAATCAGATTATGGTTTGGAAGCTGGAGTTCCCCATTAAAGTGGACCCGTCACCTACACATAAAAGGTTGGAAAATGAAAGCCCTATGCAAATTAAACATGAAACGCAAATTCTTTGTTTAATTAAAACATCCATACTTGTTATAAAGCTGTTTAAATATCTGAGCTGTCAATCAAATATTATCTGCCCTGCCTCTATACCTGAGTCATAGAGGCGGGGCGGTCTTTTACTTTCACTTTTTATTCTGCATTTCACTGCACTTCTCACATTGCCACTTCCCTCCTCAGGCTCTATAATTATGTAGGGCATTAGGGTCCCCATTCTGGTGCATACACAAGATTTTGGTGTGATATACCATTTGTCTTAATAACGGTGTGTACAAAATGGCTCCTGCCTGCTTGCCATGATAGTGTAATTCCAATATTGAACATTTAAATAATAAATATAGTGTAAGTAAAGTTTATTTTGCTCAATTAACATGATAGAAAAAAATTGGAATTATTTCTTAGGGTGATAGGTCCCCTTTAAGAATAAAATCATCATCTAAAACAACTCAAAAATCAATACATTTGCCCCTATGGCCTTCCTAAATCTTTGTTATTCTGCACCTATAGCTCTGGTTTTACAAATCCTGACTTTTTATTTTGATAGGAGGGATGCTCTCTGGCTGGTATTCAAGCTATCTATTTAATAGAGCTTTCAGAACACGGAGATCATATTTCAAACCCAATATTTTTATCTCTGCAGGGATTTTGGACCTTTGTAATAGGATTCCTTAAAAGAGTGACTGAGGAATCTTGGCAAAGAAAATAAACACTGAAATACAGTGTGTTATGTTATGAAAACTGCAGTACTTTAGTAACAAAGAATTGTCCAATTTTGAATATGCATATAAATGATACAGAAAAGTACAAGATAAAGAGTAGTTTTTATTGAATATTTAAAGGGATACTGTCATGGGAAATTTTTTTTTTCAAAATGAAGCAGTTAATAGTGTTGCTCCAGCAGAATTCTGCACTGAAATCCATTTCTCAAAAGAGCAAAGAGATTTTTTTATATTCAAATTTGAAATCTGACATGGGGCTAGACATATTGTCAATGTCCCAGCTGCCTCAAGTCATGTGACTTGTGTTCTGATAAACTTCAATCACTCTTTACTGCTGTACTGCAAGTTAGAGTGATATCACCCCTCCCTCCCCCCCCCCAGCAGCCAAACAAAAGAACAATGGGAAGGTAACCAGATAGCAGCTCCCTAACACAAGATAACAGCTGTCTGGTAGATCTAAGAACAGCACTTAATTGTAAAAACCCATGTCCCATTGAGACACATTCAGTTACATTGAGATGGAAAAACAGCAGCCTGCCAGAAAGCATTTCTCTCCTAAAGTGCAGGCACAAGTCACATGACCAGGGGCAGCTGGGAAATTGACAAAATGTCTAGCCCCATGTCAGATTTCAAAATTGATTATAAAAAAATCTGTTTGCTCTTTTGAGAAATGGATTTCAGTGCAGAATTCTGCTGGAGCAGCACTATTAACTGATTCATTTTGGGGAAAAAAAATTTCCCATGACAGTATCCCTTTAAAAAGATGTCTTGGACATCTGGCTACTGATTTCAGTGCTCCTCCAGCTAAGGTTTCTGCTTCGTTGGCAAATCTCCCTCCAGCAACACAGAGAATGTCACAAAGTGATTATATGGTTTTTACAGTCTTGTCAATAGTTCATTGGACTTCGGAATGAAGGAAACCGCATCTCGTTGCAGAAAATCCATCATTATGATTGGGATATTAAAGTCAAAGGAACTCAGCAAGTCACTAGGGGCCTATTCAGTGCAGTCGCTATAAAGATTTCGATTTGACCAGCCTGGAAAAGTGTTACTGACAAACTGGTGTTGTGTTTGGTTAGTTGCTTGGGATCATTTGGCCCCTGTGTGTAAGTGCAGTCACTGACATATCTCTGTCAATCAGGGCCCGGCCCTTGCTCTGCTAAACTAGACGCAGTGTCCTTGATCCAGCCACCAGCAATCTCCTGGCCAGAACACAATTAGCCGATAATTAGTGATGGAACTGGCCACTGCTGTCAGCCATCAGCTCACTGCATGGAGGGATTTGTCTCTTGGAGTCAGGGGAGATATGGGATAGGCTTGGTTTCACAGCAACAGTTCTCAAAGAAATTGTCCTGAAATTGTAATGTACTCTATGCTCCTTTGTTCTGCATGCATTGTCTGCACCAGTGCACCCCTATCAGTAATTAAACTGTAATGGGGGAATGTAGATAAAAGTGGCAAACAGAAAATCAATTCTCACCAATAAATAAAAATTAACATTTCACCATGTAATATTCTTCCGTAAACAGTTATTGCATTGAGAATTTTACTTGCACGCTTTAAAGAAGCGCTTGAAGGTGCTGTAATCTTATGGAGCAAACATTCATTTTTCAGTAAAAAGGTTAATACATTCACTGCGCATTGGCGCAAACTATTAAATCCTCCATCTTTCTTCCACTGTCAAAAGAGGTCGCTAAACGGTTTCTGGGTTTGCAAAAGCTATATTAAATTCTCGCAAAGAAAAATTTGTTTGCGCAAAGTCAACTGTGAATAGTCTTTCCGTTACGGACTTTTATTGCATCCCCCCCATTAGACTTTTAAACAAAGATTACACATTTATTCAAATGACATACACAGCCTTCTTATAAACATTTCACAAAAAAATCGAATGTTTCGCTTGTGTTGGTCCCTCAAGACTCTTCCCATAGTAAGTGATGCAAAACTTAAAGCATTTGGGCTGTACCCTTTAGGAACAACTACCACCCAAGCCATGCCCACATTTTTCCAAAATCTCTTCCCATCTCCATAATCCTTCCTTCTTTTCAGTTTTTGGACCTTGTGTGTGTATGGACAAGCGTGCACATGCGTGTAAGAGAGGGGGGGGCTACCTGTTGCATGGTAGGCACGTGCCTCTTCTGCTTACCCTTATTTCTGGCCTGCTTAACAGTTCTATAAGATGTAATAGTAACATTCTAAATGAAGACACTTTATAGAAGTCATTCAGTTGTTTTTATTCTTTTTTTCTATCATGAACCACATATAAGCGATAATGTAACACATTAATGGGGCACATTTACTAAGCTCGAGTGAAGGATTCGAAGTAAAAAAAACTTCGAATTACGGAGTATTTTTTTGGGTACTTCGACCATCAAATAGGCTACTTCGACTACGACTTCGACTTAGATTCGAACGATTCGAAGTAAAAAACTTTCGACTATTTGACCATTCGATAGTCGAAGCACTGTCTCTTTAAAAAAAAGTCAACTACATACTTCGGTAGTTTAAACCTACCAAGGTACAATGTTAGCCTACGGGGACCTTCCCCATCAGTTTTTTAAGGTTTTTTTGATCGAAGAAAAATAATTTGATCGATCGATTAAAATCCTTCGAATCATTCAATTCGAAGGATTTCATCGTTTGATTGACCGATTTTTCCTTCGATCGTAGGATTTGCGGTAAATCCTTCGAATTCGATATTCAAATTCGTAGGATTTTACTTCGAGGGTCGAATTCGAGGGTTTATTAACCCTCGATATTCAATCCTTAGTAAATGTGCCCCATTAAGTTATAAAACATCTATAAATACTGCTCGCCATGGGTTACTGCCCAGGTGCAAATTGGCCACTGTTTATAAATGACCCCCACTGTCTTTACTTTTTGTAATCGGTCTTCATTTTTTGTAGTTTGTGAAATGACTGGCTTTTTGTTCAGCAGGACTCTAATTTGGAATTTCAGCTGCTAATTGGTTGCTTGGGTCCAATTTACCCTATCAACCATACAGTGGTTGGAATGAAAGACTGGAACATTAATGTCAGGTGGTGTGAATAGAAAGAGAACAACAACAATACTAACATTAAAAAATTTAGTTTTTTCCTATCTGAAAGAAATAAAGAGGCAGAAGAAGAAGGCAAATGATTGGAAACTATTGGGAAAAAAAATCACTGAAAAGTTGCTTAGAACAGGACATTCTAAAACTTACTAAAAGCTATTAAACTACCCACTGGGACCCCACAAAATTTGGTTTGCACCCAGACCTAAGAATAGAAAGCCATCCTACAGGAGTAAAATATAAAGGCTGTTGTAGCAAAGGGAGGTAAAACTATATATTAATACATTTGGTTTGGGAGTGGAGTTTGACAGAAAGGTGTTCACATACTTTTGTCCAAATTTTGCCAAATTTGCTGAAAGTCTGCTTAGTGATTACCCTAGAGTCCTAAATATTTGCATAGTAGCTGAGGTTAAATTAAATAAAGACATATCCATCAAGTTCAGATTTTGGCTTAAACAGCTTCTAAGTTTTGTTCAGATCTAAAAATAGTCACATATCCGGAGAGAAATGATCAAGTTCTGCCAACAGCCGAGAGCCCTTGACAGTTTTGGAGAAAATATTCAAAATATAAACATCCTTTCATTTCTGTTGCCAGCCCTGCGGTTAACATACAGCTGACACTTGAAAGAAAACTCTCTTCCTTTAATTTGGGCAAAACAAAACAATGATGAGTAAAAAATAAAAAATTCTTAATTACTCCATACCATAATGAGCTGGAAATTCTTTTATAGGCATTGTCATATTGTAACCTGGATATCCTTATTCAATGTCCTGAAAAATATTAGAAGGCTTGCATATATTGAGCTGGAATCTCTTATATAAATGTAGTCATATTGTTACCTGGGTTTCCGTATTCGCTGTTGCTTTAAGACTGTAACTGCTCACTGGTTGTTCTCCTGGGGAATAGTAGTGAGAGAGCTTAGGTTAGTAGTCTGTCTGTGTAATGCCTTTGTCTGGGTGTACATAGAATCCAAATGCTTTTAGCACCCTCAGGCATAAGGGTGGTTATGTGCCATTGCAATAAGGAGGAAGCCCCTGGAGTCTGTATAAACTGGGATAGGTGGGGCCTGGGAGCAAGCAGGGCCGGGCTGGCAATCTGTGGGTTCTGGCAAATGCCAGAGGGGCTGCTATAAGGTGCCATAGGAGGTCAGTATTTAGTGGGCTGGTGGGGGCTGTTTGGGCCTCTGTGTACCTGAAATGCCAGGGCCTATTTTAATTCTCAGTCCGGACCTGGGAGCAAGGATTCATATATTGATATTTATCAGTACTAACACAACTGAATTATAACTATAACTATAAAACATACTCACATATGTATATAGCACCAGCATATTCTGCAGTGCTGTACACTAAATGGGTGTGTACTTTGAACATACGATTACATACAAAAATAAATCTGATAACCGATACAAGAGCTAAAGTGGACTCTGCCCAAAACAAGAGATAAAGTGGACCCTGCCCAAAACAAAAGGTAAAGTGGACCCTGCCCAAAAAAAATAGTTTACAGAATAGGCAATTTGTGGCTCCGGGTTACTTGACCAAGTTCCAACAAACTCTCTGACTGGTGATACCTGATATCATGCTGCACAATGGCACAGCTACTGGTGGAGTTTTTGAGACAGACAGAAACATGCCAGATGATGTTGTGATGGCTGATTCTGTTAAAGGAAAACTATACCCCCAAAATGAATACTTAAGCAAAAGATAGTTTATATCAAATTGAATGACATATTAAAGAATCTTACCAAACTGGAATATATATTTACATAAATATTGCCCTTTTATATCTCTTGCCTTGAACCACCATTTCGTGACTCTATCTGTGCTGCCTCAGAGATCACCTGACCAGAAATACTACAACACTAACTGTAACAGGAAGAAGTGAGGAAGCAAAAGGCAGAACTCTGTCTGTTAATTGGCTCATGTGACCTAACATGTGGTTTGTATGTGTACACAGTGAATCTTACGATCTCAGGGGGCGGCCCTTATTTTTTAAAATGGCAATTTTCTATTTATGATTACCCAATGGCACATACTACTAAAAAAGTATATTATTATGATAATGGTTCATTTACATGAAGCAGGGTTTTACACATGATCTGTTTTACTCAGTATCTTTTAATAGAGACCTACATTGTTTGGGGGGTATAGTTTTCCTTTAATGTCCAAGGCTATTGTGATAATAAAATCTATAGTTAGTGCATGAGTATATATAGTTGGTGTGAGTGTATGGAGGAGTGTGTCTATGGATGTGTGTCTATGGATGCTGGGTTTCGTTTGGAGGGGTTGAACTTGATGGACTTTGCTATTTTTTCAACCCCAATTAAGTATGTAACTATGTAACTATGTTTAGACATGGTTGTTGTTTATTAAAGATGGCCTCTGGATCCTAAATTCCCTGAGTGCTAATAAACAAGTGAGTAACATGGCTATACTCCAGCCCAAATGTGGCTGCTTGCACTGATTGGAAACACCTTGAGAATCCGGAGCCGACTACTGTACATGGCAGATGCCTAAAACGGAGCCGCAGTGTCTTTTTGCCAGCTCAATCCATTGTGCACAGTTCAGTTCGGCTGTAACACGTCAGCTGTATCAAACCAAGAGTGGGAGTAATAATATCAGGACTTTCCAACCGCAGAGCTAATTTGATATGGGTACAGTATTTTGACTGGATTGGCTTATGGCACTAATAGTGCTTGTTAATTTTGCCTTGAGCACATGTACCCAAACTGTGTCCCTCCTTACTGTATTACCTGTTATGCCTTAAAGGAAAAGGAAAGGTTATAACTAAGTAAGCTTTATCAGAAAGATCTATATATATATGTACAGCAGTAAACCCTCAAAGTAATGCTGCTCTTAGTCCTCTGTCAAAAAAAACACTGCATTTCTTTCCTTCTATTGTGTACACATGGGCTTCTGTATCAGACTTCCTGTTTTCAGCTTAAACCTCCAGGGCTAGGGCTTGAGCATGCTCAGTTTGATCCTCTCTCCCTCCCCCTACCTTTTCTGCTGTAATCTGAGCCCAGAGCTATAAGTGAGCAGGGAGAGACTCAGGCAGGAATTGATGTCACACCAAGCTAATACTGCAACTGCTATCCTAAACAGAAAACATTCTACATAATAAATATAGCATTCTAACTTGTGCTGTTGCAGCTAATCTATTGGCACTAAAATGCCTCCATAGCTTTCCTTCACCTTTAAACAACCGCTCACTGATATTGTGCTGAAATAACAACTTAAAGGTTAACTTCGTAGCATTCATGTAGGAATATCATTCTGATCTATCATAATGCCACTTACTATAGTGAAGGAAATATTAATTTGATTGATTGCTTTCCTTTCCTTTTTCTCTGTAATAATAATGTAACAATACCTTGTCCTTGATGGTAACTAAGCTACACACATTCATGCAGATAGCAAAACAAAACCTACTGGATATTTTTTAATGTTTACATGTTTTCTAGTAGCCATCAATGCAGGATACTTCATATCACAGGTTTTAAGTATTCTGGATAATATATTTCATCCTTGCATGCCAATGGTCCTGAGTGCCAAATCCATTTGCTCCCAAGTACCTGTCACTGTCCAAGTCTATATATATATATATACATTATATAATTTGGATCTGTATGTTTTATGGATGTTACAGTATGCCCATAATGAGCACCATCCCTTTTCATACTCCTTATGCACAAAGCACATTTCCCTGTTTCTTCAACATCACCTGTCACATATCCGAAAGAGTTTCCTGAACAGAAGTTCTTGCATTGTGCAATATAGCTGTTCTTTCTAGATTGTCTCAATAAATATACATTTTTAGGCAAATACATATTTATATTATATATTTCTGCCTTGATATAAAGGCAGTACAGGTATGGGATCCGTTAACCCGGAAACCAGTTCTCCAGAAAGCTCCATTTCCCATAGACTCCATTTTATCCAAAGAATTCAAATTTTTATGTACTTTTTCTCTTTAATAATAAAACAGCACCTTCTACTTGATCCAAACTAAGGTATAAGACTTATACTATAAGTCATCCTTATTGAAGACAGAACAATCCTATTGGATATATTTAATCAGTGGCGTAACTAGATATTACTGGGTCCCACAGCTAATTGTTTTTCAGGCCCCCAAAATGGTTAGAGGTTGACCTGTTTTACCAATGTTTATTGAAACTGTTTATGAATTGATATGTCACGGGACCTCTATACCTCCTAGGCCCCCCTGCAGCCACAGGGTCTGCTTCCTCTGTAGTCACCCTCCTGTATTTAATGTTTGAATAATTTATTAGTAGAATTAAGGTATGAAGATCTAAATTATGGAAAGATCCCTTATCCAGACCACCCTAAGCATTCTGGTCCCATACCTGTATATTTCGCCTATTTATTAAATTTTTATTCCATCCACATTTGGATTTAGAGCTGAACTCCAAATTCTCGCTCCAGTGATATTGATTGGATTTGTCTGTGAACTTAAAAAACCTCATGAATCATGTGTCCTAGTTATATGTGATTCTGTGCAACTGTACAATATCTGTACGTCTGAATAGGAAATCAAAAAGTTGCTCTGACAAATTCCCCTGGCCTAGAGGCACACACTCTTTCTTATATGCTCCCAGCCAGTTCCCTGCCACCCAAAGGGACTTAGCACCTCAAGTAAACATCTTTCTACAACCTGCATTACTCTCCTAAAGTTAAACATATTGTGAGACACCGGCTGGAAAAGTAATAGGTTTTCTTGCCTATACATGGTGAGGGACTCCAGAGAATATATATAGGGAGAAAACCAGCTTATGAGTTTTCTCCGAGTTATTTAAAATTTCTGTTCTGGGTCCTGGAGTTCGGAGGCTTTGTAGAGCATTGGGTGGGACGAAGCTTCCATTCCTAAGTCCGTTACGGGTCAGGAGCAGGACTAGCCGACTGAGTGGTAAAAGGAGGGTTAAATTCAGAACAGGGGGAGCGGGAAGGGGTCTAAGAGGACAGATCAGGCTCCATAAAACCAAGCCAGCCAGACTCAGAGGTGTAGGTATCGAGGCATGTATTGAGGTGTTGTAAATTCCGGAATGTTTGGATTCATGTCATGCTCAAGTACCTTAAGCTGCTTTTATTTTCAGATTCTGAAACAGAATAAAAGAGCAGGCCAGGCTCAAATTGCTGTTGGCTTCATGTTGTGCAACACTGCAGCCATCAATTGAGCAAATCCCCATAATATATATATATATATTTTTTTTTTGTGCTTTCCTGTGTAAAAATATGCCGGCTGCTTTATTGATGCACAAAAGTCCCACTGTGCTTGGAAATGAATTCTTGCAGTGGATTTACAGCCGAGTGCTCGAAAGTGAAACTTGATCAAATAAAGTCAGATGGTTTCTTATTTTCTTGTGTCTACATCAACAACAGTCGATGGGGCAAATTCACTAAAGGGCGAAGAGACCAAAGCTGGAGAAATTTCGGTAGCGCTACCTTGCACTCCAACACCAGGCGAATTTTTGCTCTGGCGAATGGACGGAACTACACAAATTCACTAAGATGTGGATTTTACTGAACGTTTCCTCTTGGGCCAGATTTGCCTTCACCAGATCAGACCAGGGCGAAGTGCAATAGAATAGAAGGAATTCCTCAAAAAAAAGTCCCAAAAATGCTGGCGACTTTTCAGTTTTTCAGGCTGATAGGCTGCAAAAGAGTGTAAGTTTTTTTTAGGGTACCCGACTTCCCCCCTACATTTCCTAACATATGGCATATAAACTATACACTGGGCTCATATGTAGGGCAATATAAGAGCTCTATTTTCATTATAGCCCACTAAGCCCGATATAACATGTTCCTCTCTCATGAAAATCCATTTATGTGTCGCTATGATGGATTAGCTACACTACTGTTGCAATAAATGTGACTAGATTGCTAAATGCTGTCACACAGGAATTTTCCTCCCTATGAATTTTGCCTTTTATTGGTTTTATTAGCAGGCTGTTCCTATATTGGCTATAGAGAAATTGGATAAAATCGAATGCCTTTTTCTAGCAGTGCTTTTAAAGAAACCAGATATTTTATATATATATTATATTTATATAAATTATATTTTATATAAACCAGATATTATATATATATATATATATATATATATATATATATATATATATATATATATATATATATTATATATTTATATAAATTATATTTTATATAAACCAGATGTTTTTTTCATTCTTCTTGTATTTTGGAGAAATTATTTTCTCACCACTTCTTTTTTAAAACCATTGAATCCAGTTCCCCACCCCTATCTTATTCATAGATCTCAGCTTTTAGTTCTAGTCTTGTATTGTCAATCTCTCTCTCTCTCTCTTTATTTATAGTGATGGGCGAATAAATTCGCCAGACTCTAATTCGCAGCTATTTCCCCGTTTTGCCAATGGCGAATAAATTGGCGAAACTGGCGCGAAAATCCGTCGGCTAAAAATCTGCTGTGTCGAAAACATTTGGCCGCGCACATAAACATTGTTTGTCAAAATTATTCGGATGCCCATTGACTTTAATGCACTTGCCCAAAATAGGCGCGTGTATAACAATTGTCGTGGGTGTCGAAATTGACGTGCGTCAAAATAATTTTGATGCCCATTGATGTCAATGCGTTTCTCAAATTTTCCACTGCTTCAGGAATTTTGCAAATTTTCTGCTGCTTTGCGAATTTCGCTGGAAATTCGCAAATTTCCCGGCAAATCGAAATGGGACAAATTCGCCCATCACTATTTACTTTACTCCTGTGCTGGGTCCATATAGGGAAGACCTGCTCTTTCATAAATAGAAATACCAGAAGGAGTCTATGCACAGACACAAATTGATCTTCCCTTCCCCGTGACAATGTTCAATATACTGCTATGAATTGACTGGTGCATGTTCACTATATTGACATTTGCATTGCTGCATACTAAAAACTTGTTTTTTTAAAAAATAAAAGGTGGGGTCAGTGACCCCCATTTGAAAGCTGGAAAGGAGAAGAAGGCATATAATTAAAAATTAAAAAAAAAAAAAGAAGGCCAATTGAAAAGTAGCTTAGAACTAGCCATTCTGTAAAATACTAAAAGTTAACGTAAAGGTGAACCACCCCTTGTCTGTTTACCTGAAATAAAAAAAACCCAGCTCCCAGCAGATTTCATTAATCTGGTCCTTGCCTACCACATCAACCAATAGAAAGACTGTCTAGATGGCTTGATATTGATAGAGAATAGTGATGGCGAATTTACATTTTGATTCTGACGTGTGTCCAAAATATTTTGACACCGAAGAATTTTTGCTGCAGTTTCGCGCTTTTATTCGGCGGCTGCGAAACGCGGAAATTCAACGCAAATTCGACCACTACTAATAGAGAAGTCACTGCCATGTTTGGAAATGAGCTTCTCCAACTAAGTACTGCAATGTATACTCTACTGTAGAGTTAAATGCACCTGAACCACAATGTAATTTTGCCTACATGTGACTCCAATGCATTTCAGTAAAATTTAGCAGTTTTGTGAAGTTGTGCTCAAAGCAAAATGCCCCAAGTTTGCTCATCACTACTGTGAGAATCATAATGAGTGTTTGAGTGGCAGGAATGGGGGATAGATGGAACTTGCTTGCTAGCATACAGGAATAGTCTGATCTTGCAGAACCATGTATAGTGCATCGTGGGAAACTCAAGCTATAACAATAGCAGCCTCTGAACCCTCTGAGTGTTTATCATGAAACCTTCTTGCAAGAGGGAACCAGCAGGGAGCATTGGAAAGGAAAATGGAACAATGGTAGGCCTTCATATTATTCGGCATCCCCTCCCGATAAGGCTCAGATTTCAGTGTTCTCTACTGGGCAGCCTTCTCCAGAAGAAAAGAGGTGATGCCTGAGCAAGTGTATTAGTGCTCCTATATCAGATACACACACGTATATTTAAAGGGCATGTAAAGGCAAAAAAATAAAATCCCATTTTTACTTTCTTTAATGAAAAAGAAACCTATCTCCAATATACTTTAATTAAAAAATGTGTACCATTTTTATAACAAACCTGACTGTATGCAGTGAAATTCTCCCTTCATTTACTGCTGTGGATAGGAATTGTCAGACGGTCCCTAACTGCTGAGCAGGGAAACAATCATACTTATGAACAGCAGGGGGAGCCCCCGCCTTACTTCCCAGCCATGCAGAACTCAAGCAGCTTTGTTTATGATGATCCCTAAGCAGCCCAGACCACACTGAGCATGTGCACAGTCTTAGTCTTGCAAAGATGTTTAACAAAGTTACAAGATGGTGACCCCCTGTAGCCAACTTTGAAAGCATAAATTATTTGTTTGATTAAATTATTTAGCTTGTGGTGCAGTAAGTTCATGTTTATATTTAGTATACAAAATACAGCATTTCTAGCCTTATTCTATTTTATACTTTACATGCCCTTTAACATATATCTGTTATACATCTAAGGCAGACATCTATTCTCTAGTGAATAGTTTATTTGTTCTTTTTCAAGCCTGAACGCACGAGAGAATAAAAATGCTCTTTACTCATCTACAGTAGCTATTATGTGACATTTATGTGGCAAGAGAATTTTGATGTTTAATGAAAAAATAGTGGAATCTATTATTTTATATTTTCTCTCTGAATATGATATTGACGTCAGCAATTCCAGTGGCGGCGGTCACTTCTATTTTCAATTGAAACCTGTTATGACTATGCTTGAGGGGGTCAACAGCTGTTTGATTGATACTGTACCAGGCAGTCCTTTATAGTTTAGTAAGTCTTTGTTTATTTTCATTAGTGTTCTCATTTATTCTGTACCTGCCATAGAAAAGACTCCATTAAAAGCAATGGCTTCAGTAAAGACAAGGGCACATTTTACAGACGAAACTTCTTGTACACAATGCTGTTTAAAATGGTTTTATTTTTATTGTTTAAATGTAATATGCACTGAATAACAATGGACCAAGCCACTTCTTACTATGCAGTTTAAAGACCTACCACCACAATCACAGATTACTCATTGCCACTAATTGGGGAGGCTAAATAAAGGCATGGATTCCTTTGCCGACTCAATGTATAATAGCTCAGAACACATCAGGATAAATGCATTGCCAATTTCACGAATATTGCCCCTAAAACACATCACAGAAAAAATACAGTGCCAATTCCATTCATAATAATTCCCAAACACATTGTAAGATAAATGCAGTGCCAAATTAATGTCTAATGCTTCCAGAACTAGTGATGGGCGAATAGGCATGGATTTGCGGCAAATTTCCAAATGCTGCTACAATTTGGCGTGGAAAAATTTCGCGATAAAAAAAATTTTGCTGCAACAAAAAAAATTTTTCGCTTGTCAAAATTGTTGTGCGCATAAAAATTGTCGCACGTCAAAATTATTCAGACACCCATTGACTTTAATGCATTTGGACTAAAGAGTTGCGCGTATAAAATTGTCGTTCACATCAAAATTGTCACGCATCAAAATTATTTTGACGCCCATTAACTCCAGTTTGATTCGCTAATTTTTCGCCGTTTCGCAAATTTTTTTGCCGTTTCACAAATTTTTCAGTGAAGCGAAACTGCACAGATTCGCCCATCGCTACCCAGAACGCATGGCAGGAAAAATACATTGCCAGTTCCATCTATAATAACCCCCAAATATATTGTAGAATAACTGCAGTGCCAATTTAATGTACAATGCCCTCAGAGCACATGGCTGGAAAAATACAGTGCCAATTTCATTCCTAATAACTCCCAAATACATTGTAGCATATCTATAATTATACAATGTATGATAAATGCATTGCTAATTCCATGCACAACCAACCCGGAACACATTGTAGGATATATCCAGTGCCAGGTTCATGTATAATGCCCAGAACACATGGCAGGAAAAACACATTGTCAGTTCTATCTATAACAACCCCCAAACACACTGTAGGGTAACTGCAGTGCCAATTTCATGTACAGGTATGGGACCTATTATACAGAATGCTCGGGACCAGGGGCTTTCTGGATAATGAATCTTTCCATAATTTGGATCTTTATACCTTTCATGTACACATTAAATAACCCCAATAGGCTGGTTTTCCTGATTCATTATATTTCAGTTTGGATCAAGTATAAGGTACAGTTTTATTATTACAGAGAAAAAGGCAATCATTTTTTAAAAATTTGGATTATTTGGATAAAATGGAGTCTGTGGGAGACGACCTTTCCTTAATTAACTTTCTGGATAACCAGTTTCCAGATAATGGATCCCATACTTGTACAATGCCTTCAGAACACATGGCAGGAAAAATAAAGGGCCAATTCCATTCCTAATGACCCCTGAACACATTGTAGGATAAATGCAGTGTTCATTCCATTCATAACAAACACATTGTATAATATCTGCAGTCATGTATAATGCCCCCCAGAACCAATGGCAGGAAAAATACAGGCCACTTCCATCCATCTATAATAAACCCAGAACACGTTGTAGGATAAACGCAGTGCCAATTTCATGTATAATGCCCACAGGACACATGGCAGAAAAAAACGGTGCCACTTCCATTCATAACAAACCCAGAATACATTGTAGGGTATATGCGGTGCCAATTTACCTTCCGGAGCACATGGCAGGAAAAAAAGGTACCAGTTCCATGTTTAATATCTCCATCCTTTGCATTTTATATTTGGAGAGACTCAGCTTCCCCAAGCCTTCATTAAAATCTGCCTATGCTAATTGCAATGAGGTAAGGCAGTCAAACAGGTGTTATTTAAATTATAAATTATACATTCAGGCATAATTTAAAAAATATTTAACTGGCTATTATATTTATTTAAGGGAACATTTTGCCTAATCTCTGCAAAGAGTGTATCACCTAGTTCCTAACTTATACTTGCGCTAACCCCATCCTTGGTGACATCAGAGATTGGAGGGGGCGTTAATATATAAATCAGTCGTGTCGGCCTTGGGAAAAATCTTCTACACGTGCATCAGAAGCGAATATGCATATAAATCCATCAAGTAGCCACAGAAAATCACATTTTGTATTGACACGTCCTTGCCATGTGGATATGCTGTATCTGAAACACTGTAAATATAAAATAACGAAATATTATTATAATTCAGTTCCATAAATATCGACATACTTTATTTCTGCTGGAAGCCTCCATTGCTGCGATGCTTTCCATAAATCCACTTAAATCCGCAGAATGTAAATTATAGCCCGGACTGCAGACTAATTTAGGCAAAAGCTGAATGAATTTTACTTGTAAAAACCAGAATTTATCAATTGTTTGTAACTGAAGCATTACCAAACATTAATTGCATTAAGCACGTATTTCATTTGAAAGATTGTCGGCTCGTGTTGTTTACTCTTTGACTGGTTTGTAGAGTATGAGAAAATTGTCCCTAAACGTAGTTAAAGTAGAAATAACAGCTTGGCCCCTGTAGGTATAGTGCATACACAAATACATCTTTTCTTTGCCAGTTCTTAAGGGAGAAAAATAATATTAGCATACAAACTATGGGATGAAGGGGGCTCTCTGGGAAGGCTGCATAAACAAGTTAAAATTTTAAAAAAGATATTGTGTAAATTTACATAGAATGTTATACAGAAACATTTGCATCATGAATACAGAACTGTAAACACTGTAAAATAAGTGCATGTTAAATAAACAAATACTATAGTATAAAATATTTTGTTTCTCTAATTTTAATATTAATATTTTAATACTTTTCTTACAGGTCCAACAACCCCCACAATTAATATTATTTTCATGAAAGTAGCTCAAAACATTCCATTTATTCCCTGTGGTGTCCATAGACCATGAATGGAATGCTAGAGCACTAAGGGGTGCAGAAGTGCAGCCCTTAGTGCTCATTTAAAGGGCATGTAAAGGCAAAAAAATGAAATCCCATTTTTACTTTCTTTAATGAAAAAGAAACCTATCTCCAATATACTTGAATTAAAAAATGTGTACTGTTTTTATAAGAAACCTGACTGTATGCAGTGAAATTCTCCCTTCATTTAGTGCTGTGGATAGGAATTGTCAGACGGTCCCTAACTGCTGAGCAGGGAAACAATCATACTTATGAACAGCAGGGGGAGCCCCCGCCTTACTTCCCAGCCATGCAGAACTCAAGCAGCTTTGTTTATGACGATCCCTAAGCAGCCCAGACCACACTGAGCATGTGCACAGTCTTAGTCTTGCAAAGATGTATAACAAAGTTACAAGATGGTGACCCCCTGTAGCCAACTTTGAAAGCATAAATTATTTGTTTGATTAGGCTTGTGGTGCAGTAAGTTCATGTTTATATTTAGTATACAAAATACAGCATTTCTAGCCTTATTCTATTTTAGACTTTACATTCCCTTTAAGGAGCATTTCCATTCAGGGACTGTCTGCATTCTGCTGTTTGCACTGGATAAAAAATATGGCGTAAGATGCAAGGCATAGTGTTGGTGGTTACAAGGCAATCTTATTGCACTAGATCAGTGATCCCCAATCAGTGGCTCATGGGCAACATGTTATTCCCCTACCCTGGATGTTGCTCTCAGTGGCCTCAAAGCAGGTGCTTATTTTTGAATTCCAGGCTTGGAGGCAAGTTTTAGTTGCCAAACAGAGCCTCCTGTAGGCTGCCAGTTTTCTGCAGTGAATTCAAGATGACAGTGCCCATACCCATGACATCACATCAGCATGCCATGTCATCAGGTTGTGGTTTTGTGCAAACATTTGAAATAAAAGGACCCTGGAGACCCAGATTCAGTGCCTGAATATAGGGTAATCTCCTGTGAGTTCGTGGGTGTGCTTAAACTGACTTTTCTGATTGGTCCTTGGTTCCTGACTATACTGCTTTGATTCTTAGCTACACTGATTGCTGCCTGCCCTGACTTTTGCCTGGATTTTGACATTGAGCTTCTTTAACCTATTGTGTACTAAATATTGGACTGTTGCTGCCAGCTGTGTTACATCTTTCTCCTTGGTCCTGATTGCAACACATAAAGCTCTATAACCGTTGTAGATATTCCTAAATAAAAATTGGCATGGTTTCTAGAGATGAGGTAGGATTTCAGCATTTGCTGACTAAGTGAAAAGTATACCGTATGTAAGTGCATATTGGACCTTTTATTTTTTTCTGTATTTCCAGACACTATTACAGAAATAAAAATACTTGACCTTTGTGTTGGGAGGCCCATCTTATGGTCTGTGCTTGTGCAGAATATTAATTTTTTAGTAGAAGAAGTGATTTTTCAGCCAAATTGCTTTTACTTGAAGGAAAGTGAGTTCTTGTCTGAGAAAATTAAAGGAAACTTCTTGATGGGCCAGGCTGAAATGAGAGGCGTCTGGATTATCCCAGGAGCATGGGCCTGTTTTATGGTAGTGCACCGATTTACCCCGCTGTAGGGCGCTGACTGAGGGAATCACAGGAGACGGATATTGCTCAATAATCTTGCGGCTTTATTGTGCACATCCAGTGAACATGTGGAATGTTTCGTGCCTTAACTCTCCTGGCACTTCATCAGGGTCAGACCCTGATGAAGTGCCAGGAGAGTTAAGGCACGAAACGCATAGGTTTCCTCACCAACCCACTGCCACATGTTCACTGGATGTGCACAATAAAGCCGCAAGATTATTGAGCAATATCCGTCTCCTGTGATTCCCTCGGTCAGCACCGTACAGCGGGGTAAATCGGTGCACTGTACTTACCTCCTGAACGAGGTTTGGAGGATCACGCGAGAGCTGCTACTGAAGGGAGAGACTCTGCGCTACCAAGAGAGTGAGCTCCAATACATTTCAAAACCTATCTTTGTGCCTGTTTTATGGTAGGAATAGGTTTCCATTCAGGGGACACTATTTGCAAAGGTTTAGATGTACTACCCAGGCCTAAATTTGTGGCAAGGCCTAGGGCAGCAAGATTTTAGGGGTGGCATAAGGAGCACTGGGTACGTGTCATCACCAGCGGTCCAGCTAATGCACGTGCTCATGAGGGTGTCGGATGCTAGGACCCTGAAGCTTAGAGAATTTACTTACAGACTATTTCAGAACCATTGTTATTCATCAGACATTTTAGCAGACCTTTGTTCTCAGTATAAGCCATTGGGTGCTTGAAAAGGAAGAAGCAATCTCCACTGCTGTGATTATTTCTAAGATGAAGAAAATAATGTAACCACTAATGGTAATGTGTAAACAAGAATAGCCTTTGTTATTCTATATACTGTTGCAAAGTAGCTGTGAGGGCTCAAAAGGGAAGGTATATCTCTCCCAGAATGCTCTATGAAGAATAGCAGGGGCTGGGTTTACTGAGGGTAGAAAAACAGATGTTGAGATGGAAGATTTATCACCCATGGAGTGGGGCTGTAAGTGAGCTCTCTGTCCAGGAAGTAGGAACCATGAAGTTAAGGTCTAGAGGGATGAGATACAGTAGTTAAATAAAAAAAAACTCTTGTCATTTTATTAAGAGTTTTTTGTTCACTATCAATGAGATGATTTATTAAACTGCGACTTTTTGGATCAGCTTTTTGATGCCAAAAATGTGAAAAAGTCGCTGGAAAAAAAAGTGTGACTTTTTGGGATTTGTTATGCGACAAAACTGCGACATTTCCAAATACAAAAATACTCTGGCTAAAACCTGTCGAAATCTAGTAGAAGTCAATGGCAGATGTCCCTTTTGCAAATGGAAGATCTTTTTTTGATTCGTGGTTTTAGAGGTTTTCGGGTGTTTCTGACATTGACTTTTCTTTAGCAATACAAAAAAATCATAGTTAGTTTGCGACAAATCATTCATGCTTTTCCAGGTAGGATTCTTTAATAAATTTCATGACATTTGTGGTTTTAGAGAAAGTGAGTTTAATCGTGGTTTAAAAAACATCTAATTCTTCCCCCTTTGGGTTCTGAGCTAAGATGTTGCAGCTTCTGGAGAGCTCTAGATTACAAGGGCCTGGTGAGGCTCAAATCCATGTTCACTTTAAATATGATTGTGCAGAGTAAACCAGTATCATGATTTTTTTTAAGTAGCCTAAATTAATATTAATTCTTAAGAGCCAGCTTTTTGGGGTCTTTTTTTTCTTTTAAATGTACATTTCTTTTCAAACAGCATATATAGGTCATGATTTCTAACCATGTGTTTAAGCTTTACACAAATTTAAGAAAGTGCTCGGAAGCAAACTCAAGTATTCTGTGCTATTGAGTGCTATAGAGAATCACTGACCCCTGAGAGCACTTAGTGGAGAAGCTGTTTGGCATTGGAAATCCAATACAAATGGAATCAAGGATTTGCTTTTAACCACCAAATCAACCACTTGTTGGAATGCTTTATTGTGTTTTTATACAATTATGTCTTATTATTTTATCATTTCTAACATTTACAATGTTTATAGATTGTAACAAACAAAAGGAACAAATTAAAACCCTGATCCTTGACTGAAGTATGTTTAATAATACCGCACATACAGGACTTCAGATCGGCATGGAAACATATGGGTTGAGATGAGAAGGGAAGGGAAAAATTGATGGGCAAAGTAGAACCAGGCTGTATCAATATGCATATGGACTCCTCTCAACAAAAACAACCTTCTTATAGTTGATTTTACCAGTTAAAAGTGCCAGTGCTGTGTGTTAACGATCATTAATGATTCAAGGAATTACTATTCATTCATTATTTTCAATGAAGTGTCATTACAAGTGCAACGGTGTCTCAAATGGTTCAATTAAATTAATATGTAAGTATTAGTGATGTACGGTTCAACAAGAGTCGACCTGCACCCAACCCTAATACGCCGGCTGCCAACAATCAGGAATGTGCCAAAAATCTTCAGAAATGGACACATACGGACTAAAAATGGACGCTTGTTTTGATTTTCTATTTTTGAAATTTTTCATTTTTATTCGTTTAATTATTCTTCCAACTTTTGGGTTTTTTCGTCATTGGTGCCCACTATCATTGTTTGAGCACAGTTTCTGTTACCAATTAATGTGTTTGTATAATATACATTGTCTTTATCATTATGGATAGGCTATAATAGAACATCTATACACACTGTGTGTGTATTCCCCTTTAAATGGATTACCCAGACAACATTGAGCTGTATAGGTCAAAGTTCACATGAGCCATAAATAGCCACTTGTTAATGGTCCTGTAATCACTTGATAACGGTATTGTACCCGAAACATATCATGTTTGCCACCACTGGGAATTAAAGTTTACTTGCAGCAATTCTGCTGGAGTTCCTTTTCCTTCTTCAATTTTGGATCGAATGTAGTAGTTCCAGCACAGAGCAACAGTAAAGGAATTGGACACAATTTGTTTGAAATTCATACTGACCACCATCCCCCTCTTCTATTTGGACTTGCGAATGTTAGTCTGAACCTGCCTGATCCGTGGATAAACCCACGGGTACCACGGGTTATGGACCATTCTGCACATCACTAGTATATATGCATACTTTATCATATCACAATTATATAGGGCTACTTAAAGTGATACTGTCATGGGAAAATTTTTTTTTCAAAATGAATCAGTTAATAGTGCTGCTCCAACAGAATTCTGCACTGAAATCCATTTCTCAAAAGAGCAAACAGATTTTTTTTTATATTCAATTTTGAAATCCGACATGGGGCTAAACGTATTGTCAATTTCCCAGCTGCCCCTAGTCATGTGACTTGTGATCTGATAAACTTCAATCACTCTTTACTGCTGTATTGCAAGTTGGAGTGATTTCACCCCCTCCCTTTCCCCCCCCCAGCGGCCAAACAAAAGAACAATGGGAAGGTAACCAGATAACAGCTCCCTAACACAAGATAACAGCTGCCTGGTAGATCTAAGAACAACACTCAATAGTAAAAACCCACGTTTCACTGAGACACATTCAGTTACATTGAGAAGGAAAAACAGCAGCCTGCCAGAAAGCATTTCTCTCCTAAAGTGCAGGCACAAGTCACATGACCAGGGGCAGCTGGGAAATTTACAAAATGTCTAGCCCCATGTCAGATTTCAAAATTGAATATAAAAAAAATCTGTTTGCTTTTTTGAGAAATGGATTTCAGTGCACAATTCTGCTAGAGTAGCACTATTAACTTATGTGTTTTGAAAAAATGCCGTATTTTATACACTGAAATTGTTGCACCAGCCTAAAGTTTCAGCTTGTCAATAGCAGCAATGATCCAGGACTTCAAACTTGTCACAGGGGGTCACCATCTTGGAAAGTGTCTGTGACACTCACATGCTCAGTGGGCTCTGAGCAGCTGTTGAGAAGCTAAGCTTAGGGCTCGTCACTAATTATCAAGCAGAAAATGAGGTTGACCTGTAATATACTCTCAGAATTATCCGCAGTTCGGCGCTGACAAAAGGCATCCACGGAGTTGCTGCTGTATTGATTTAATGGCTTTTATTGAACAACACTCTGTGACATTGTCAGTGGGTGAGTTTATAGAACTAACGCGTTTCATGCCTTCAGAACCGGCACTTCTTCAGAACTCTTCTTCAGAAAAGAAGACGGGGAGCTACTGGGGCATCCTTGGAGACACAGATCTTTACTGCTAAAGGGCTGTGGTTGCCTTGGGCTGGTACAGAAGCTATAATGTACAACATTTCTAGCCTACTTCTTTAGTTAGGCATTAGTTCTCCTTTAAGAAATGAATTTATAGCAGGGTGGAAAGATCCTGAAGAAAGCTATTGACTAAATGATTGATTATCTAGTCCCTAGAGATGTCAGCAAGTGAGAGAAGATAGGAACTCAAAGACCCAGGTCTCAAATTGTACCCTCCCTATTTCTAAGCATGAGAGTGGCTAAAATTCCTAAAATATGCAAACTCAGGGGCCCTTAGACACAAGTAAAGAGAGACAGTGCTTAAAGGTTCTTACCTGTGATACCTTAAACATAAGCAAACCACTGACACCTACTATTAACAAGCATTTCCCTGCGTATTCACAAATCATATCAATAGCTCAACCATTACCCTGACTCACCTTCCAACTCAGCCTTTAATCTTGTAGACTAATTTCATCAGCAGTTTTCTTTGGTATATGTCCACCCTGCTATAAATCCCTTCTGAAGATACCAACTGTTTTTCATCATGCATCGCTAATTTAATGGAATGAGATGAGAGACACGTCGCACTTTTATTTGCCACTTGACACTTTATTCAAAATAATGAATAAGTTCCTTGATTTATTAATGATTTGGTAACACATAGCACATGCTCTTTTACCTGATTCAAATAGGTAAAAGCCACTGGGGCTCATTTATTAACGCAGCGCAGCGCATAAGTGGACGCAAAAGATTGTCTGCGACATCACGAGTGTGATCGCTAATATATTTGCGTGATATTGCGCATAACACAGAGCTTTTGCGATGGTTTTGTTTATGCGCATTGCGCAAAAGATTGGGCATTTATGTCGCAAACGATGCCGTGGTTGTTAGGGGCGTGGCTGTGGGCGTGGCTACAATGCGCTTGCACTGCGGCCGTCGCAGATTTGCGTCTGTATATGTGCAAAACTGCACCCGGTCAACAGCACCACAATTTTTACGACTGCCTCTTTGTGGCGTAATAGTAACGCTCTTCAAAATGCGCATTCCTGCCCAGCTGCGCTAGCAGAGCCACACTGCTAAACTGGGTTCTGGCAAATACAATGGTGCTGCTGTTGGTGGGGATGTTTGTTAACTCAAAGTTTACTCAAAGATGAACAACCCCTGTAAAGTGCATATTAACCACGCCTTCCACCCAACATGTTTATATTGACCAAGGTTCCTTTAAGGGTATCAGGTAGGCTAAACACCTTTGCAACCAAACAAATATTAGCACAGAAACAAATGCAGATGCGTCTAAGTGAACGCAATATGCGCAATATGTGACGCAACTAATTAAAGCAGCGCATTCATACATGAGCACAACTAATCCTTACCTTTGCGGTATCTTCCTGTGCGCACAATTTATTATAAGCACTGCGACAGCTGATACGCAGTTTCACACAGTTTCACAAGTCGCACCTACATTAGCGCACAAAATCGCACTGTTAAGGTATCGTGCGCTACATTATTAAATACTCGCATGCGCTGGGCAAATGTCAGGCCACTGCGCTCTTTTTAGCACTGTGCTGCGTTAATAAATGAGCCCCACTGTGAGAGATTTATAGTACAGTTATGGGATCAGGAAACCCATTATTCAGAAAGATTCAGAAAGACTTTTAATTTTAATCAAGTAATTAAAAATGTTAAAAAGGATTTACTAAATAGTCCCATTCTGAATAATGTGACCCATAACTGTATAGTGGAGCTACACCCTCAGTGCTACCTCTTCCTGGGAATTCCTTTCCTCATTCCCTTTTATCACAAGCCAATAGCTGTAAGCCTTCTGGCAGACTGATTCCTGGTCATCCAATAGGGTAAAAGTGGTGTAAAGGTGATACCTTTATTGGATAACTAAGATGATAATTACAGCAAACTTTGCAGAACATTTCAGTTCCACTTTTAAAACTGATTGCAAAGCGGCTATGTTGGCTCTGACATTATATATTTATATATATATATATATATATATATATATATATATATATATATATATATATATATATACAGCATTTTGTATATAAAAAACCTGAGAAGCAAAAGGGAAAACACATAAGCATAATTTGGATTGCAAGCAGAGACAGACATATGGGGAGGTGGGGTTATGCAAAGGGGTCCAGACTAGGCATGAATTAGACCTAAGGTGTGAAATAGATTCTAGATTAATGTAGTAGTTTATTGTCTCTCTGTTTGTTTTTAATTTGTACTACAGTCCTAGGGGGTTATTTATCGAAGTTTGAATGCCAAAAGTGTGAAAAAAAAATTTTACTATAAAAACTGAATATTTAGTGGTAAAAAAAACATTTTTCAGGATTTATTAAACCCAGAGGCTGCAAAAAGTCAGAATCTGAAAATCCGACATCTCAGACCTTCCAAGGTTGTATATAAATCCATGGGAGAGGTCCCTATCCTATTTGGCAGTTTATGTGGTCTGCGCTGGAATTAGCCTGAAAATTTTTTGGACTTTTCAGTCAAAAATCCGAAAAAAAACTGGAAAAGCCAGGAAAAATCGAATGATGCAGGGAAAAACTCAGAAAACAACATGCGATTGGGATCTTCGCTCGATTATTTCATGTTTGTCCCCGAACCGATTCATTTGTGCTTTTTAATAAATATGGTCAAATCATGAATTCTAGTTTGGTCGGCTTTTTTTAATTTAAATACTCTGAAAAATTCCGATTTTTATAAATAAGGCCTTGGTTGTTATCCATGAATCTAAATTCAGGCCTGTCTCCAGGCTATTGAACGTTTGCATAAGTTTGTATTCCCATATACTTTTAGTTTATTTTCTGTTTTGAAATTGCCATTGACAACAGAGATTTTGAAGTTGTCCTGTCTGTGGATGGAGCCATTAAAATGTCCGGTTTTAAATTGTTCATGGTAAATCTTTTTTCTGAGGCTTTTTGTAGTTTCTCCAATCTAAATGCCTCCTGTTGGACACATTGTGCATCTAATTGTATACACCATGGATGAGCAAGTGTGACTGCTGTGGATGTTGTATTCCTCTAGTATGCCAAGAATTGGCACTTTATCAGAGGAGAGGATGTGTGGGCATGTCTTGCGTCTCTTCCTTCCTCATGGGAGGGTTCCATTGCTGCCGGGTCCAATAAGGGAACTTTTTATAAGAAGAAGAACCTCAAGTTTAGAGGTAATCTAAATTCCTGAAGAGGTAAATGTGTAAATATGTTACCCAGCCTTTCATTTTTTGTAGTGTGCCTTGCAGCTCTCTGGCTATTTTCCTGAGGGCTTTAACTGTATGTTGTAGCAAAAGCACTGTACAGCAAAACAATAAATTAATAGCAACAAACAGGGGGTCCATGCACTAATAAGTAACAATAAGTGTATTACTAGAAATACAACAAAGTTCTGGACGACGCACTCTCCGGATCACCCAAGGAATCGCTTGGTCATCAAATCATTGGTAAAAAACTTGGTTTTATTAAAGATTCAACATTTTAACAAACTGTATAGCCCTGCGCCATGAGGTCTGACGCGTTTCGTGTCACTGCACTTCATCAGAGACCTCACTTCCTCCTGGCCAATCCCTCTTTTAACCCCACTTAGCCCTTCCCAATTTGATTAATTCATAATTAACCCTTTAAACATTTTCTGCTAAAAATTGCAATCCAAAATATGCCATTAAAAACAAACAGTTCATTCGTTATGTTTGAATTGATTGGATATTTAATTTTTAATCTTTATTTTTCTACTGATATTATGAATTTTATGCTTTGAACTATAAATTATAAACTTGAAATTCATTTTTCGTATTTTTTGTATTTTTTATATATGAATATATTTCTCTCTCCATACGTATATCTATCTCTTATGAAACAAATAAAATATCCAAAATTCCGTATCTCCAAAAGGCTTTCCATTTTTACATTGAGTCCCATATATTAAAGTACACTCGTTCGATTAAATATTGTAAATATATTATGGTAAAACAGTTACAATTTTGGATGACAGAGCGGACATAATTACTTATTATAAAGAATCAATTCATTTTCTTAAGTTCATTCACTTGTAAACATGTAGCGATTCCATACAATACATCTCATATTCACATTTGATATTTAGAAGAAACAGAAATATTACTAGAAATACAATTCACATATATAAAATATAATTACAATATGTGCTCAGTGCTCACTGTCAAGCAGACAAAAGGATGGATGACCCTTCCTCGTAGGGCTTACAGTCTAAATGGGAGGGTAACTTACAGACACAATGAGGAGTGCTATTAAAGTGCTGTAGGTTACAGTGTCTGCCACTGTCATATAAGTGCCAGTTCCCAGTTCAAGTGGTACTTAATGTATCTCTTATTTCTGTTTGTATTCTAGCAGATGATTCCTGGTGACCTTGGTGGCCATTTGTATGTTGTGATATACAGGTATGGGAGCTTTCTGGATAATGGGTTTCTAGGCAGATTTGGTTGTAGCGAAGGGCCTGGCTGTAGATGATAGCGTGCTTAGTCTGGTCCTGGTGGAAGCTGTTACACATCAGGATGGTTTGCCTGTAGGTTTTTTTTTTTATATGGTGATATGAAGGGTATTGGATATAAATAGTTGTGTCCAAAAAGTGAATGTAGGCTGTGGAGCATGCTGATTTAAAGTTGATGGTGAGGTGAAAGGTATTGAATTGTTCATGAGCTGGATGAGCTTTTGCTCAGTATCTGCCCAAATGATTAAAATGTCATCAATATAGAGGAGGTATGCTAGGGGGGTGTTCAGGTACAGGGATTCCATATCCATAGTTGCCAATATGGTGCCCTCTGGTAACAACTCTATGTCGCTATTTTGTTTAGGAGGTCCGTGGTGTCCTGTAAAGACCTTGCAGGAGTTTTAGAATTTGTTTCACCCAACCTGATATTTTTTCTGTCAGTGTTCCGATGCCAGAGACAATAGGGTTGCCTCATTTGTGAATCTTGGGGGTCTGGAAGCAAATGTGTCAGGTTTCTATGTGTTAACACACTTGGTCCCAGACATGCTCTCCTCAGATAAAGTGACAATTCCTGGCAGGGCCGGGCCAAGCCAACGGGGTGCCCTAGGCACCCAGTCAGCTACCCCCGTCCTCCCCCATGCGAGCGTGTGAGCTTGTTACCGCACGCATGCGCTATAGGGGGAGACGCATGCGCGAGTGCGCATGCGCTATGAGGGGAGATTAAAGAAAGGAAAGGGGAAGGGCAGGAGAGTGACAGGGGGAGGAGCGTGACGGAGGGGCGTGATGGACAGAGGGAGGGAAGTGACGATGACAGAGGGAGTAAGGGGAGCGACGGAGAGAAAAGGAAGGGGAGTGACGAACAGAGAGAGGGGAGGAGGAAATCGAGCAGGGGAGCAAAGCCGGACTAGGGGTAGGCAGAAAACTTTTGAACAGGTACCTGCCCAGCGCCCCCACATCTTTGCGCCCTAGGCAGGTGCCTCTTCTGTCTACCCCTAGTTCCGGCCCTGATTCCAAGCACACAAAAGGAATACAATATTTACAGCCATTATACTCATCCACCTATGGGCTTTATGCAATAAGATGTACCAAGTGTCCAGCAGTAGGAATTTACAATGGAGAAAATGGACAAATCTGGGTTAGAAAAGCATTTTAACAGCCCCAACCACAACAACTGGACAACTTCAAAATCTCTGTTGCCAAGGGCAATATCAAAACAGACAATGAACGTAAAGTGTGGGAATACAAACTTATGCAAACCTTCAATAGTCCGGAGACAGAATTGAATTTAGGCCAAGGATTTATGGCTAACTACCTATATTAGTGCAAATTAAAAAAAAAACAGCTTTAGAGACAACAAACAACAGTAATAAAACAGCTTTAGAGACAACAAACAACAGTAATCTACAATCTATTTCACACCTTAGGTCTAATTTGGGCCTAGCCTGGACCCCTTTGATAACCCCACCTCCCCACATGTCTGTCTCTGCTTGCAATATGTGTTTTTTTCAAAATGATGTATATATATATATATGAGAGAGAGAGAGAGTTATCATATAAGTTATTTAATAAAGGTATCACTTTATAACACTTTTGGTAAAGGCAAAATTATGTGAGTTTCCTGTAAAATATCAGTGAAAATGAGTTAAAAGTGTAACATCATTTCATTAGGACATAAAAACAAAAAGTCTGGCACAGCCCTGTCCTGGTTCTCTTCTTACATCACCAATCGTTCCTTCAGTGTCTCCTACAATGGAGTATCATCTTCTCCCCTACCTCTTTCTGTTGGAGTTCCTCAAGGCTCTGTCCTGGGACCATTACTATTCTCCCTCTATACTTCCTCCCTTGGCAAATTAATAAATTCGTATGGTTTCCACTACCACCTCTATGCTGACAATACTCAGATCTATCTCTCATCTCCTGATCTCAAACCAGAACTCCTAACTCGCGTCTCCTCCTGCCTGTCCGCTATCTCTACCTGGATGTCGCAACGCTATCTTAAATTAAACCTCTCTAAAACTGAAATGGTTCTCTTTCCTCCAACTAACACCAGTAGCATCCCCGAAGTATCCATCATAGTTAATAATTCTTCCACTATCACCCCCTCTCCCCAGGCCCGATGCCTTGGGGTTATCCTAGATTCTGCCCTGTCATTCACTCCTCATATCCAGTCACTTATTAAATCATGTCACTTCCACCTAAGGAACATATCCAAAATACCATCAGTTATCACCCAAGATGCTGCCAAAATTCTTATTCACTCTCTCATCATATCGCGTCTAGACTACTGTAATTCTCTTTTAATTGGCCTCCCCCTTCAGAGACTGTCACCTCTCCAGTCCATAATGAACACTGCTGCGAGGCTCATACACCTCAGTAACCGCTCCTTCTCTGCCTCGCCATTCTGTCAATCCCTGCACTGGCTTCCGTTACCTTTCAGAATCAAATTCAAATTAATGACACTGACTTTCAAAGCACTTCACAACTCTGCTCCACCCTACATCTCTGAACTCATCTCTATATACTCACCCACTCGCTTACTACGCTCCTCTACTGACCTGCTACTCAACTCTTCTCTCATTACCTCCTCACATGCTCGCATTCAAGACTTTGCAAGGGCTACACCCCTCCTCTGGAACGCTCTCCCACGGTCTGTCCGACTTTCTCCCAACCTTTCTGCTTTCAAAAAATCTCTGAAAACGCACTTCTTTCGAGAAGCCTACCCTCACTCTGCTTAACTACCAAACACAACACCACATACAGTACCACACTTCGCACCCACTTACTTCGATCTTGCCCACTCCCACACCTTGTGTATTACTCCCTTCCCTTTAGACTGTATGCCTATGCATAGGGCCTTCCTCACCTTTTGTACCTGTATTGATTGTGATGTTTGTTACTCCATATATTCTATATATGTAATTCGTGTGATGTAGTTGTATAATCACATTTACTTTACAGTGCTACGCAATATGTTGGCGCAATATAAATACATGTTAATAATAAAATAATAATAATTTTGTCTGTTGGGACAATTACTCATAGGCTGTGAGCCTTCTTATGTCCTAATGAAATGATGTTAGACTTTTAACTCATTTTCACCAGTGATGGGCAAATTTATTCGCCAGGCGCGAATTCGCTGCCAGCGAATAAATTCGCAAAAATTCTGACGCTGGCGACAATTCCGACGCCGGCTACAATTCTAGGTGCCATTTACTTGGCGTCACAATTGTCTTGTCGCCGGCATCGAAAATATTTTGATGCCGGCGGCAAAATTCACGGTTCACAAACTTTACGACGTTTTGCGAATTTCGCAGGAATTTCACAAATTTTTTGGCGAAGCGAAACAGGAGAAATTCGCCCATCACTACTTTTCTGTTATGCGGAAACCTGTTGTCCAGAAAGCTCTGAATTACAGGAAGGCTATTTCCCATAGACTTCATTATAAGCAAATAATTAATTTTTTTTTAATTATTTCCTTTTTCTCTGTAATAATAATCCAGTACCTTGTGATTCCAGCTAGGATATAATTAATCCTTGTTGGAGGCAAAACAATTCTATTGGGTACATTTAGGGGCCGATTCACTAACTTCGAGTGAAGGATTCGAAGTAAAAAAACGTAGAATTTCGAAGTGTTTTTTGGGCTACTTCGACCATCGAATGGGCTACTACGACCTTCGACTACAACTTCGAATCAAACTATTCAAACTAAAAATCGTTCGACCATTCGATAGTCGAAGTACTGTCTCTTTAAGAAAAAACTTCGACCCCCTAGTTCGCCATCCAAAAGCTACTGAACTGAATGTTAGCCTATGGGGAAGGTCCCCATAGGCTTTCCTAAGTTTTTTTGATCGAAGGATATTCCTTCGATCGTTGGATTAAAATCCTTCGAATCGTTCGATTTGAAGGATTTTATCCTTCGATCGAAGGAATAATCCTTTCGATCGTTCGATCGCACTATTTCCCAGTCGAATATCGAGGGTTAATTAACCCTCGATATTAGACCCTTTGTGAATCGGCCCCATAATGTTTAAATGATTGTTAGCAGACTAAAGGTATAGAGATCCAAATTACAGAAAGATTCCTTATCCAGAAAACCCCAGGTCCCAAGCATTCTGGATAACAGATCCCATACCTGTACCATATATATAACTTTATAGCATTTACAAGTTAAACCGGCGCTTTTCGTTTTGTCTTACAGAAACTACCAGTAAGTGCCCTATTTATTATCTTTGAACTGTAATTGTTGTTTCACGGTGTATTGAAAGGAGATCAGTCAATGGTGTGTTTGCACGACTGAGTTCTCTGCGTACTTCATTAGCTTGCCATAGTTTATTTTGGCTTTCCAGTTCTTTAATTCAATGTTCATTTGGAGCTGTCTTTCTCTTTTCCTTTGGGAGCCTAGTTTAATTAGCTCCTCTCTAATGGAACACTTATATTCCTCCTAGACTGTCACCTGGGCTAATTCCATTGGAACTGTTAGCTGAAAATTAATTAGTAATGAACGTGTTTATTGTGTTTCAGATTTCATTATCCGTAACTGACCTTTCATTTGGCTTCCAAGTCAAGGCTCAAGTGTATGTTAAAGGCAAGTAACTTTATCAAATGATGAGCTCTATGGATGTGAATGAGAGATATTGTATTATCAGGGTTGGACTGGCCCACTGGGACACCTGGAAAATCCGGATGGGCCTCCACCACTCCCTGCTCCGCTGTTGTACTTCCACTGTGGAACACACAGCCATCTTTCATTTTTAACCACAATGTAAGTAGTGGAGCAGGAGCAGTTTTGGCTGGGGAGCTGCAGTTGTGGGATGGTGGGTCCTAAGGTAACTAGGGTGGGCTCTTGAGTCAAGAACCAGTGGGCCTCAAGTACCCCAGTGTATTATAGTGTAGGTTATCTTGATATAGTCTGTATAAAAGGCATGTACATGAGAATAATCTCATGAGAAGAAATCTTACATAAGTATAATCTCAAAAGGGTAGTTACCAAGAATTAATTTGGTAGCCTAGGCTATTTGTTATAGATTTTTTAGAAGAGCAGTCCATCTGGAGACTGCTAAATTCAACCCCCTCCCCCATGTGACTAGACCTTTCATAAACACACCGAAACATTATTGAATTTAGAAATCTGACTACCACTAGGTCGGTAGACAGAGCCAAATATTCGTTAAAATTTATAGTACTTTTTAGTAATCAGACATTAAAATAGCTATGTCCCTGGAACTGATTGTATTAGGAGTGCTACTATACATATTAGAGAATCCTTTGTTGTAAAGTTTAGGTAAAGATTGAGTTTAAATGTGCTTGCTCCAGGGACAATATTAGGGCATGTAATAGCTATAACTCCCATCCACAATTTTATCTTATTTATCAATAAAATAACTCAAAAAAGTCAGTTTGGGAAAAAACTCTATAAAATTTGAACAAAATTTTTCAGATTTGATGCCCAAATTGCTCACACGAAAACCCGGATTATCGGTCGAAACCCATCACAGATCACAATATCATCAAATTGTAAAAGGGACATCTGCCATTGACTTCTACACGACGTTGCCAGGTTTGTGATGACAGATTTTCGGATTCAAACTGTTAGCAGCTTCGGGTTATAATAAGTCTCGAAAAAAAATTGTTTTTTTTCCTCCTAAAATTCGAGTTTTTGCCCAAAAACTTCGACCAGAATAAAAATCGAGGTTTGGTAAATAACCCCCTTAAAGGAGAAGGAAAGTTTAAAAGTAAGTAAGCTTAGCTCAGAAAGGTCTATATAAATACATCAGTAAACCCTCAAAGTAATGCTGCTCTGACTCATCTGTCAAAATAAACACAGTATCTCTTTCCTTCTATTGTGTACTCATGGGCTTCTGTATCAGACTTCCTGTTTTCAGCTTAAATCTCCAGGGCTAGGGCTTGAGCATGCTCAGTTTGTTCCTCCCCCCCTCCCTCCTCCCATCCCTGCTATAATCTGAGCCCTGAGCTATGAGTGAGTAGGGAGAGACTCAGGCAGGAAGCAATGTCACATCAAGCTAATATGGCAGCTGCTATCCTAAACAAAAAGAGACATGCCTAGAGCTATTTACTCAGGTATGGAAAGCATTCTAAAGAATACAAATGGTGTTCTAGCTTGCACTGTTGTGACTAATCTATTGGCAATAAACTGCCTTGGTATCTTTCCTTCTCCTTTAATGTTGTTGTTTGCATTGTTCCCTTTTAAGTACACATTTAACCTTATGACATTTCTTGGAGATATATTCAGCTTGGTTATACAGTATGTAGAGGCAAAATGACACAAGACATCATATGATTTTGTGTACCAATTCTGGCTTCTGATATCTTACACACAGGTCTTTGTGCTCCAGAATGGCATTTCAATGGCATTGGTGGCACTAAGGCTGTTCCTATGGACCTGGTGGTTTGTATATGAAAATGTATATGTCATTTCATTAGGACTATTGAAAACATGCCTTGGATTCAGCAGAAGAATGAGAGTGATTTTAATGACCATCATTATTGGTTATAATTAATAACTGGCGCCTCCCACTTGAATCCATAAGAACTTTGAGGATGAGTCTGAACAACCTTCTCTGCTGAAGGACAAACCAGGAAATTTGGCATCCATACAATGGTGTTTTGGCTGAAAGCTGGACCTTTCCCAGTATCTTTATTTTCAGTGTATACATGCATCATCTGACATTTCTTGCACTATGTGCCCCATAAAGTCAGCGGCACAATCATTTAAATCTGCTATGATCTCCAGGCAGATAAAAGCTAAAGACAGGTGGGAGCTTCTTGGAACTCCATCTGACCCACTTATTTACTTCTTGGAACTCCATCTTTCTCCCACTTAATTGCACTAACATTTAACAAATACATGGTACATATACACAATAGGGCTCATTTACTTTTCCAGGAGTCCAAGTGCTAAAACACTGAGGGGCAAAGGGGAATTCTGTATTCTGCACCCAGCATTGGATTAAAAATGTTGTGCTAGTGTAGGTGCTGAGTGTTAAGGTGGCCATAGACTTAAAGATCCGCTCGTTTGGCGACATCGCCAAACGAGCGGATCTTTCCCCGATATGCCACTAAACTGCGTGGCTATATCGGGGGTAATTCGAGCGTTCCGCCGTATGGCCGAACGATCGAATTATGATGCGCTAAGCGGCTCAGACGGGTCGGTCGAGTAAAAATCCAACCTTCCCGATCGATATCGTGGCCAGATATCGATCGGGAAGACCCGTCGGAAGCCCCCATACACGGGCAGATAAGCTATCAAATCGGTCCAAACGACCGATATCGCCAGCTTTATCTGCCAGTGTATGGCCACCCTTAGGGAGCACAGGGCAGTCTGGTCCTTACCATCTGGCCCTGGTTACAGCCTTTTTAATGCACAATGCCTTCTGTTTTTGTAAATAACCCTTTATGCACATTTTATTTTGCACAACAATGGAAAATTTAACTAGTTATGAAATATGAGCAGGTCTTCCCCCATAGACTCAATTTTATTGAAATAATCCAATTTTTTAAACATTATATCCATTTTCTCTGTAATAATAAAACAGTAGCTTGTACTTGATCCCAACTAAGATATAATTAATCCTTAATTGGAAGCAACACCAGCCTATTGGGATTATTTAATGTTTACATGACTTTGATTTAAGGTATGAAAATCCCCATATCCTGAGTGTTCTGGATAATAGGTCCCATACCTGTATTTGCAAATGTAACTAGTGATGGGCGAATTTATTCGCCAGGGCGCGAATTTGCGGCGAATTCCTGCGATTCATGAAAATTCGACAGCAAAAGTTAGCCGGCGTCAAAAAAAATGGACGCCGGCGCATTTTCACCAGCGAATGTGTGCCGCCGTCCAAAAAATGGATGCCAGCATCCAAAAAACAGACAGACGCCAGCATCAAAAACGAGTCGGCGGCGGCGTTTCGTGAATTTTCCGCCATTTCGTGAATTTCGCATGAAATTCGCAAATTTTCCAGCGAAGCACAACACCCCAAAATTCGCCCATCACTAAATGTAACTGTTATTAAAGGCAGAACTTACAGTTCCCTCTTTTCTCTGATTTCTCATGCTACAGTATATACAGTAGCATCTAAAGTCAACTCTTCAACTCGCTCCCAATCAAGACTTCCCATAATGACTTGCATGTTCTGGGACCTCAAATAAAGGGAGAATAAAAGAAGCATTCAAGCCATTTCTGGAACTGGAGTCTTGGATAAAGGAGCCGATTCGTGATTTGTGATACGGTCGAGAAAGGAATCAGAACGAGAAACTGCAAGTTTACCCATGTTTATCCATATTGCTCAGAATGTATGTATGTGGTTTCTCAGAATTGCATTCTCTTTCAATATACAAAAATAAAATCTTACGGTGGAATCAAAATTTGACTTATCTTCCCAGATAATTCTGCACAAAGCCATCCCCCCCTCAATTCATAATTGCAAATACAGTAGCTCTCCATTAAAGCAGACACAGCAATTTTCACGGCAAAATAAAATCAGTTTCTAAATATAACCCCTTGTAATTTCCGAATTCATTTTCTATTGAATTACTGAGGAAGAGGAATTGAATTAGATGACTGCCGTTATTGACTTGAGTACAGTAGATAAAACAGTAACCTCCTTTAAAGCCTATAAGAGTCCAATGTACAGCGCTGGTCAGACATTTCAGTTTAGTATGAAGCGACACATGGAGCCTGGGAAAGAATGGATTTCTGCACAATGATTTATGGTTTCATATAATGAAAGGCAGAAACAGACTCTATATACTTTTACAAGGGAAAGCACTAAATTACAGTAAATTACAGTACTTTTTAGTGATGATTCTTTGCTCTTCCACCTACACCTCCTTTCTGCTGAAAGCCTGATATTTACTGTTGCGGCTGATTAGCTTTTGTGCATCTGGTTAAGTATTTGCATGACGAAGCTCTAGCACAGTCAGAAATCCTTTTGTTCTTTTAGGATTGTGATGTGGAACAGTTTTTATATATATATATATATATATTTATTTTTTTTATATATATATATATATATATTTTTTTTTTTTTATATATATATATATATATATTTTTTTTTTTTTTTTTTTTTTTTTTAATACATATATATATATATATATATATTTTTTTTTTTATATATATATATATATATATTTTTTTTATATATATATATATATATATATATTTTTTTTTTATACATATATATATATATATATTTTTATATATATATATATATATATATTATATAAAAATATCGAAGGAGCGAGGTGCACACCAGGAACCTTTGAAGGGTAAAAAATCTTTTCTTTATTTATTACATCTTAAAAACAGGTCAACGTTTCGGTCTTTGCCTAAGACCTTTCTCAAGACCATACTTAGGCAAAGACCGAAACGTTGACCTGTTTTTAAGATGTAATAAATAAAGAAAAGATTTTTTACCCTTCAAAGGTTCCTGGTGTGCACCTCGCTCCTTCGATATTTTTGTACATTGCTAATGAGAGTAGCACCTGGGTCATTTTCTATCGTGAGGTGTGCTGAACCCATTTGGACTAAGTTTATATATATTATATATATATATATATATATATATATATATATATATATATAAATTATTATGTCTTCTTAAAGGGATTGATCACCTTTAAATTAACTTTTAGTATGAAAAACCTGAAGACTGATTAAAAGTTTGCTTAGAATTAGCCATTCTATAAAACACAAAAAGTTGGGGTGGATCACCTTTGAATTAACTTTTAGTATGATGTATAAAATGATATTCTGAGACTATTTGGAATTGCTTTACATTTTCATTATTTGTGGTTTTTGAGTTATTTAGCTTTTTATTCAGCCGCTCTCTCTAGTTTGCAATTTCAACAATCCGGTTGCTAGGGTCCAAATTGCCCTAGCAACCATGCATTGATTTGAATAAGAGACTGGAATATGAATAGGAGAGGGACTGAATAGAAAGATGAGTACTTAAAAGTAGCAATGACAATATATTTGTAGCCTGTAGTATTTGTTTTTTAGATGGGGGTCGGTGACCTCCATTTGAAAGCTGCAAAGAGCCAGAAGAAGAAGCAGGAAAATAATTCAAAAACTATAAAAAAGAAAAAATGAAGACAGATTGAAAAATTTGCAGAATTAGCCACATACTAAAAGTTAACTTCATGGTAAACTTCCCGCTTTAAATCTTGATATTTGGGGTCAGCAGAGCTAATAATGAGAGAAGATGTTTTCTGAAATGTAGAAACCTCAAATGTAAATCCTCAAAACTCACTGCTCTTCTCAGCACTTCTCAGTTTTTCCTTAATTATTGGCAGCTTTTAAACTGCTAATATAATGAATTTTAACCAAAAGTACCATTGGTGATTGCAACCAACTGTTGGTCAAAAATTTGTGTTCTGAAAAAAGAATCAGTTGAAATTGTATTTCCTGATAAAATAAATGTCTGGTGCTGGTTTTGCTTAGCATTGCCCAGGAAATATCACATAACTCTTCTCTGCTGTCACGGTTGGCACCCTAAATCCAGAACCGATGCCAAGCACCCTGGTCTCGACTTATACTTCTGCCTTTAGCAGCCGCCTTTGGCCTCGGGAGGAGCCCTCAGCTACTCAGATGCCGCCAGGTCTTATAACGAGAGGTGCAAGGCGAGGGGTTCTGGACAAGCAGAGGGGCACAACTGAAAAGCAAAGTCTTTGGGCAGAAGGTCGTGGTACAAGGCGTTAGGCAATAGAGTAGTCAGATCAGGCCGGGTCGAGGCAGGCAGAGAATAAACGTAGTCAGACAGGCAAGGGTCAAACCAGGAATCAATCAGAAGGATTAGGCAGAAGAGGTAGTCGAATATCAGGCAAGGGTCAGGATACAGGAGTTCAGAATCATTAAAAGCCAGGCAGAGGTCAAAACAGGTATCAGGATCAGAATCAGATTAGCACAAAACTCAAAACACCACAGGAGTAAACCGATAACGGGCAAGGTCTGAAAACACGAACGAGCTTCATATAGAGCTTGATTTTCACGTCATTGCACGCCGGCGTCATTACGCCAGCACGTCCGCGTCAATATTAAGAACGAGACGCAGGCGTGCGCGCCCTAATTAACCAACATGGCGGCCGAAGAGGAGCATCTCCCCGCACCACTGGACCACCAGGGTGAGTGTTTTTTATTACATCTGCTCACTGACTTTATTTCCTGCATATATGATGATTCGGGTCTCAATGTCCGAAGTCGCCCGAAGTTTCCTCGAGAGGCAACTTTGGGTGACTTCGGAAAATGAATCGCCGTATGTGATTAGTGCAGGCGACTTTTCATTTTATCTAGGTGCAGAGCGAGGGGAGGCATTCCGGGAGAAAAATCGCGGCGATTAGTCGCCAGGCGACTAAATCTCCCCAAATCGCCCAGTGTGTCCCAGCCCTTACAGTATATAAGATTTCTGCTGCTTCATCTCTATCTTCACTAACTGCAATGAACATTTTAATTTGCAAACTTTCAGTGCTGCTTCTTCTCTGCTATTCTCCTGTTACTCTTGTTTATAGATGTGATGTGCTGATCATTTCAATTTGAAAAGCTGTCCTAGTCCCCCTGCTGCTTGTACAACTTTTGTAGTTCCCATTTGTTTAGTTATCTGATGTGTCGTCTCTGCTGCCAGTAATTTGAATCAGGGACATTCTACTTGGTTAATTTGCATACGATTGGCCCCAGCTGATTGTTCAGGTTTATTATCCTCCTCACAGGCTGGGTCCTCACTTCAGTTCACAAGTGAAGGTTTATCTGTGAGTTATACATGAGTTAAGGAAACAACTGCTGGTCCTGTGTGCCCTGTTACATATGATCTCTGCTGCTTCATCTCCATCTGCTGCAACTTCACTTACTGCAATTATCTTCTTTCTCTTCAGGTATGTTGATCAATTATATATGCACTGCTGCTTTTTTTTTAATATTCTCCTGTTTACAAAATTGGTACACTAATCATTTAAAAATGTGCACCCTTTCACTGCTGCATCTCCTCTGCTATTCTCCTTTGATCATGTAAAACTTGCACCCTTTCACTGCTGCTGCTTCTTCTGATATTCCACTGTTCCACTGATTTGGTATACTTATCATTTAAACTTTCCCCCTTTCATTACTGCTTCTTCTTCTCTCATATTCTCTTGTTTGTAAATATGGTATGCTTATTTAGCAATTTGCACACTTTTACTGCTGCTTCTCCTCTGCTATTCTCCTGTGATCAGTTAAAAGCTTGCATACTTTCATTTCTGCTATTCTCCTATTTATACATTTGATAAGACTGATTATATAAACTCTCCCCCTTTCACTGCTACTTTTTCTCTGATATTCTCCTGTTTACAAATTTGGTATGCTGATCATTCCAAAAAATGTGCACCCTTTCACTGCTGCTTCTTCTCTATTTTCCTGTTTGTAAATGTGGTATTATAGTCCTTTAAACATTTGCAGCTTTTCACTCCTGCTTCTTCTCTGATATCCTCCTATTTACAAATTTGGTATTGCTGCTTCTTCTCTGCTATTTCTCCTGTTTCTAGATTTGGTATGCTGATTATTTAAACTTCCACATGTTACCTGCTGCTGCTTCTTTGATATTCTCCTGTTTATAGAATTGATATGCTGATGATTTAAAAATGTGCACCCTTTCACTGCTGCTTCTCTGATATTCTACTATTTATAAATTTGGTATGCTGATCATTTCTAAAAGTGCACCCTTTCACTGCTGCTTCTTCTCTGCTATTCTCCTGTTTATAAATTTGGTATGCTGATCATTTAAAAATGTGCACCCTTTCACTGCTGCTTCTTCTCTATTTTCCTGTTTGTAAATGTGGTATGGTACATACAGTGCTACGCAATATGTTGGCGCTATATAAATACATGTTAATAATAATAATAATAATAGTAGTCCTTTAAACATTTGCAGCTTTTCACTCCTGCTTCTTCTCTGATATCCTCCTGTTTACAAATTTGGTATGCTGATCATTTAAAAGTTTTTTTTTTTAAGCTTTCCTAGCCCCCCTGCTACTGCTACAACTTTTGTAGTTCCCTTTTTAGTTATCTGATTTGTCCTCTCTGGTGCTAGTAATAAATCTGTGGCATTCTAAAAACATCAGGCTGGATCCTCACATTAATTCACAAGCAAAGTGTATATATAAGTTAATACACAAATTAAGGAAACTATTGTCCAGCCTGTGTGCCCTGCTACATAAGATCTCTGCTGCTTCATTCCCATTTCTTGCAACTTCACTTAACTGCAGTTTTCTCATCTCTCTTCAGGTATGCTGATCAGATTTAAATCTGCACCCTTTCACTGATGCTTTTTCTGCTGTACCGCTGTTTGTAGATTTGGTATGCTGATCATTCAGAGTTGCACCCTTTCACTGCTGCTTCTTCTTAGCTATTCTCCTGTTTATAAATTAGGTATGCTAATCATCTGTTTGTTTAGTTATCTGATGTTGTCAGTAATTAACTTTAATCTGTGACATTCTCAAAATGTGGTTAATTGGCCTACAATTGGCCCCAGCTGATTGGACAGGCCTATCAATCTAGTGTCCCTCTAAAGGTGGCCATACATGGAGAGATCCGCTCGTTTGGCGATGTCGCCAAACGAGTGGATCTCTCCCCGATATGCCCACCTTGAGGTGGGCAATATCGCGCTGATCTGATTGTCGGCCCTAGGGCCTAACGATGGGTAACGGGCGGTCAGATCGTGGGACCGCATCAACGAACAGGATTTTAAGTCCCATCCGATCGACATCTGGCAGACTTTCGGGCAGATATCGATCGGGGAAGCCAAATACACGGGCCAATAAGCTGCCCACTCGGTCTGTCGGCAGCTTTTATCGGCCCGTGTATGGCCACATTAAGGGGAAGCTTCATCGTCTGTGTCCTTGCTTCAGTTCACTTCGGTAAAGTAAACAAACAACATCTATATATCAGTTATACATAAAGGAAAAAAAAAACTGCCTGTTCTGTGTGCCCTGTTACATAAGAGCTCTGCTGCTTCATCTCAATCTCCTGCAACCTCACTAACTGCAATTCTCTCGTTTCTCTTCAGGTATGCTGATCATTTACATTTGAACCTTTTCTAAAGATTTCCTAGCCCCCCTGCTGCTTGTACAACTTTTGTAGTTCTAATTTGTTTCGTTATCTGATGTGTTGTCTCTGCTGCCAGTAATTGATTTATCCGTGACCTGCTACAGACTAGGGTAATTGGCCTTCAACTGGTTCCAGCTGATTTGGTTTGAACATCTAATACCCCACTAAGGGGAATCCTCACAGGCTAGGTCCTCCGTTCACAAGCAAAGTATATATACAAGATACACATGAGTTAAACAAGAGGGAAACTATCTAACAAGGACTGACTCACTGCAACACAAAGACATTTTTAACCTACGCTGGAAGAACAGATTTCCTGGCACCTTTTAAACACTACTGCCCGACTTGGACTTTCATCATCTGCCAGACTCACTGTAACATCTGTAATATCTTCATACTGTTTCATGCTTTTATTACCTGCCTATTCCACAGAGCTGTCTGCTATCACCTGCTCCTGTCTTTTGTCCTGCCACTCAGTAGAGATGTCTCGCATTCCTATTGTCTCCAGACATAAACCTGCACTCTCAGCACCACTTTCTCCCAGAAATGCTAACCTGGAGAATTTAATCCACATTCCTCTCTCTCCTTCACTCCTCCCATTCAGTTGTGCACTATGGAACGCTGGCTCTGCTTGCAACAAGCTAACCGCTATCCATGAGCTATTTCATTCCCACTCAATCAACATGCTAGCTGTCACTGAAACATGGCTCCCACCCACAGACACTGCATGCCCTGCAGCACTCGCATCATTCACCCACACCCCTAGACCTGGTGATAGGCAAGGAGGAGGGGTAGGGATCTTGCTGTCCCCACACTGTACTTTTCGGGTGCTAGATGTTCTTCCATGCTTATGCTTTAATAGTTTTGAAGCCCACACAATACGTCTATATTCTCCCCTCTCCCTCTGTGTGGCTGTAATATATCGTCCTCCAGGACCTGTATCCCAATTCCTAAATAACTTTGCTGCTTGGCTCTTATATTTCCTATCCTCAAGTCTGCCCTCTATTATTGTAGGGGACTTCAATATGCCTATTGGCAACCACAACTACTCAGCAGCATCTCCTCTGCTGTCCCTTACCAGCTCATTTGGGCTCACTCAGTGGGCTCCATCCCACCCACACTCTGAAGGGCACAGTCTGGGCCTGGTATTCACTCGTTGTTGCGATATCTCTAATTTCTCAAACTCTCTATTTCCTTTTTCTGATCACAACCTTCTGTCTTTTGATGTTTTCCGCTCTCCCATCCAAAAAACACCAAAAGCCACTAGAACTCAAAGACATAGCCATAATTTTGATCTCCGTGATCTTTCTTCAGCACTGTCTGAAATCGACTCCCATTCTTGCCTAAATACAGCCGTTACACATCATAACACTACACTATCCAACATGCTTGACAAAGTGACACATCGCGCTATTTACAAAAGAAAACAAAAAAAACAGCCCTGGCAAACACACCAGACTCAGTATCTGAAGAGGTGCAGTAGAACGGCCGAGCGCTACTGGAGGAAATCTCGCGCTCAAGCTGACTTCCTACACTACAAATTCATGCTTTCGTCTTACACTGCTGCCCTCACTCTTGCCAAGGAAGCTTATTTTGCCACATTAGTATCAACTGATCAATAATGTCTGTTTCAAACTTTCAATTCTCTTCTTTTCCCACCACTGACTGACCCTCCTTCCACTCTTACAACCCAATATCTTGCTGTATACTTTGAAGAGAAAAAAACACCATTAGAAATTAGATGCCAGTAACAAACACTATTCCTGTCATACACAGGCCAGTACCTACCATTTCACAAACACCGCCCAGCTCCAATCATGCTACACTGTCCCATTTTGTCCTGGTCAATGAGAAAGAAGTAGCTTCACTTCTGTCTGCCTCACACCCAACCAACTGCCCTCTTGACCCAATCCCACCACAACTTATCTGCTCACTACCATCTGCCCTCCCAAAATATCCTCACTCTCCGTCCAATTAGCATCCTACTATCTCTCACCTTTCCAATCCCCTAAACTTTTAGAACATACCGTTTACAACCACCAACTTTTTCTCTACAAAGTGTCTTGACCCATTTCAATCTGGTTATTTTCCACTACATTCAGCTGAGATGTCACTACCAAAGTATCCACTGACATCTTGTCTGCTAAATCCAAAGGACCAGTGGTAGTAACTATAGAGTAAGCAGACCCCGTGCTTGCAGGGGTGCTGGGCCCTTCTGAAGATTGTTTTGTTGCATGGGGCACCAGCGCGGCATTGTTACACCACTACAACAGACAATCTCTATACTAATACTACTCTACCTCTCAGCTGCTTTTGACATAGTGGGTCACCTGCTCCTCTGACACTGTACTCCTTTGACATACAGGGTTCAGCACTCTCCTGGATCAGATCATATACCCAGGACCGCCATCAGAAATCACAGGGCCCCATACGACAAAATTTCCTGGGCCCCCTGGGCTGCACCCACCACAAGCCCCACCTACAGGTTCACCCTCCCCACAGGTCCGCCCCCCACCACACAGTAAAAAAAACAAAAAAAATATTGGTGGCTAGGGTTCCCACATGTTAATAAAAAATAAAAAGATATTGGTGGTCAGGGCCCCCCATAAAAAAAACATTTGTGGCCAGGCCCCCCCATTAAAAAATATTTGTGGCTAGGACCCCAGATGAGAAAATAAATTGGTGGCCAGGGCCCCTTAAACGTCCATGCCTTCCCGAAGTCAGCAGCTCTCAGAAAGATGGGGGGGGCCCGGCTAATCAAGTAAGTGTGATGTGGCCGGGCCCCCCTTACCCTCAGGGCCCCCTACAACTCTCCCCCCCTTGTCCCCCCCCGATGGCTGCCCTGCATATACCTCTCTAACCCTTCTCCTCTGTCTTTCTTGGATAGAAAGTAGATCTGGGATATCACATAGCACATACATTTCTACATGTCACGTTCTCCTGACCAGGTCTGGACTGGGAGTCAAAATAGGCCCTGGCATTCTAATACAGAGAGGCCCGATCAACTCCTCACCAGCCTACTAAATAGTGACTTTCTATGGCATCTTATGGCAGCCCCTCTGGTATTTGCAAGAACCCACCGATTTCCGGTCCGGGCCTGCCCCGTGACTTATTATCTCTTCCCTAATGCTGTAATATCCATGTCAATATTTTCTCCTTATAGACGTCCCTCACAGCTACATAATGTTGTACTTGTGTATGAACTATCCCCACCCTATAGATCGTAAGCCTGTGGCAGGGCCTTCATTACATAATGTATCAATCTTTTTGTAAATGATGTACCATAGCATACAGTGCAGTGTAAAAGGTTTGCTACTTATACTACAATAATACGAGGCTCTATGCTCACACACAAACCAAGGGCAAGTATACATGCTACATTCAGCATCAGCTAAAGAATGGACAGTGTCTTTTCCTCCTACAGTTCATCCTGTTAGAACCTGTACTATTTCCTGTCAGGTGATCAGTGAGTGACACACAGACCATCTGTCAGGACTTACCCTGGTGATCTAGTGGGCAGCGGGGTCCACCGCCGCTCTGTCGGCGTGGACGCCCGCTGAGCAGCTCCTTCTTATTTCCCGGTGCCGGCTTCCTCTAAGACGCGAGCTGCGCGCACGTCTGTTACTTAAAGGCGCAGTGCCGCTGACGTGTGACGTCACCGTGCAATGGCGCCAAATTCAAACGGTTAAAAAGGGAATCCGGTGTTCAGCTAGTTGCCCGTTGTTAGGTTCAATTTGCCTTGTTCCTGGGTGTTGTATACTACTTCTTCTGACTGATCTATTGTGTTTTGACCCTTGCCTGCCTGAATTACTACTCTGAACTCTCCAATCCTGATCCTGCCTGTCTGTGACTATTCTGACCTCTCCAACCTGACCTTTGCCTGGCCATCGACTATTCTTCGCTCTCAATCCTGATTCTGACCTGTTTGACTATTCTACTGCTTGAGCTGGCCCGGTCTGCCTGTTCCTGTGGCTTCCTATCTTCCAGCATCCTTGTAAACAGTCGTGCCCCATTGCCTGCCAGAACTTTCGCCTTGCACCTCTCGTTAAGTCCAGGTGGCATCTGAGTAAGCCGAGGGCTCCTCCCGACGCCAAAGGCGGTCACTTAACTGGTGAAGTACGAGCCAAGACCAGGGTGCTTGGCATCTGTTCTGGTGTAGGGTACCGACCGTGACACCATCACAACATGGCGGCTCAGTGTAAAAGATGGAAAACAGAAATATGTATTGATATGTATAAGGCAATTTGCTAGTATTATTTGACAGGTGATTATTAGAATATAAATCACTTTAGTTGACTATTCATTCAAGACGTATAGATCCCCTTTAATATGATAAGTCAGGCTGGAAAGGGCTAAGAATTCCTCCAGTTTGTTGTGTACTCAGGAGCGGATTTCTCCTCACTGTGTCACCAGTGTTCTCAATCATAAGGGTCTGACCAAGAAAAGTTGCTCTTTCCAAGCTTCATGAACTGAACATCTTTTGTCTTTCTGATCAGGCTGGTACTAGTGATTAGTGATGGGCGAATACAGTCGCCTGGCATGAATTTGCGGCGGATTCCCGTGTTTTTCGCCGCCGGCGAATGAATTTGTGAATCTCCCGTGAAGATTTTCTGGCGTCGATTTCCGGTTTTTTTTTCGGGAAAAAGTTCGAATTTCACGATTTTTTCATGAAAACGTTCAAATTTCACAATATATATTGTGAAAACTTTCAGATATAGCAAATTTTTTGCCGTTTTGCAGGAAATTAGCTAATTTTTCTGTGAAGCGAAATGGGAGAAATTCGCCAATCACTACTAGTGATGAGTAATGCCCTCATGAACAATGCAATACCCTTGCTGCAGCCATTGAAAATGCTTAGTTGAAACCTTATTTTAAAAAAAGTCCTGCATTTATTATGATCTTCAAGTTGCTAAATACTTCCTATCGTTCATCAAACCAATACAATGTGAAAAATATTCCATAAATTACTAATAAAATGAAGGTGTTTACTTCCTGTTTACCACTGCTTGATTCAACACTCAACTTATTTAAAAGCTGTATAAAAATGTTTTTTTTTAAATTACTACATACATTATATACATTTGTTGTATTTTAGCGTAAGGAAGGATAGTTACAGAAGAATAAGGGGACCATTTTGAATTCAAGTTCTTCCTGCAATTCAATTTATTTTCTGAATGTTTCCAAAACCCACATTTTTGAGATTAATTAATCGGAAAAAAAAACCTTGATTATAAAGATCTGGCATCTAAAAGCTGGTGAGCTCACGGAGTTTTATTTTATCAAAATTCAGGTTTTTGAGGTTAATTTGAAATTTGACAGACTCATTGAACATTAAAGGTAAAATGTGATTTTACTACATTCAAGTTTTTTTTCACATTTTTCTGCAGTCAATCTTATTTTTAAAAAATAAGATTTTTAGCATTTTTAAATTTTCTATTATTTGATTTTTAATAGCTCGGCCTCCCTGTGAATTATATGTAATGTATGTTATTGATCTTATCTTAATGAAGCACAGGATCTTGGTATAATGGGCAGCTAAAGTCAATACAAGGACTCAAATGAGTCTAATAATGAATTCAAGGGTATATTTAATTAGACACTGTATAATCATTAAAGATGGATAATAATTTGCAGATTATGTATTAGTATTAATTCCCATGCTTACTATTGTCTGGACATGAATTTGCAGACTGAAGAAAACTTGAAATTGGGCAGAGAGAGGCTCTAAGCTTTGCTGTTGCTCTTGATGGTAAAATAGGCTTTTGATTTTTAGTGGGGGTACTGCCCAACATTTGTATTTTGGACAAAAGCTGTTCATTTAAAAGAAGCCAAAAACTCTTAAGAGGGGTCCTTAACTCACAGCCACCCCTGACCCGTGTCTCCCACTACCCACCCTCATCATCACTCCCGCCAGCTCTCAGGGGCTAGTAGGGCATCTGTCATGTAACCATGACCATGGGGTCTGCTTCATTTATAGTTACACTACTGTCAGAAAGCCATGATTTGATATGCTCTGGGCATCAGTTATGTCAGGGATATGAGCTCATACTAAGCTCATTCACTTACTGAGATGCAGTGAAGAAAGGGCCATTCTTAGTGCAATTGCCATTTTTTTCCCCAAATTGCACCATTTTTTCCCCAGAATCACGTTGTCATTGCAGACATAAACAAACAACTCTCGTGATGTCATTTTGCTGCTCCTACTGCACTTGTATCAGATTTACCAAAATTGAAACAACTGCACGGGCTGTTTGTCACAAATTGGATGCAGTTGAGCTAAGTCTGTCTGGTGTCATGGATGTGGCCATGGTAGTGTATTGGTGCAGTTTGGGAGGCCCCTCCAGCAGTCACAACTTAAGTACATTGGTTTCATTCTATTTAGTAACATAGTGTGAAGAGGAGGCGCACACCCTATTAATAAACTACAGGGTGCTGATCCAAAGGTGACTCCCCATAAGAGTCTCCATATAATGTATAACTGCAAAGGAATGGATAGCACACCTAATTTCAAAAAGCAAAAATTAATTTATTATACAAAAGAAAAAATCTAACACAAAAAAAGAAAATTTACAAAACAAAACCATAATGAGCCCAACGCGTTTCGACCTTAAGGGTCTTCATCAGGGGCACAAAAAATTAACAAAAAATCAAAAAGGCAGAATTTTTTCTTTTGTATAATAAATTAATTTTTGCTTTTTGAAATTAGGTGTGCTATCCATTCATTCTATTTAGTAAGCTGGAAAGACTGACTTCTATTGAATGTCGTCTGGTTTGGGGTGGTGGTTTTGTACTTTAATAATTCCAGTTAAGTTTGGAAAACTCCAAAACATTCAAGATGCAATACATTTTCATTGAATTTTGGAAAGAAAATCTAATTTTAATTTGTCCATCAGTATTTATTCAAGAATGTGTTCTCTATGTATAAATAGATCTTCACTCTTCCACTTAATGCCAAATTCCTTCACAGGGTCATTTTGAAGTGCTGTTCTTAGGCTTAATGATGTCTGGAATTTATGATGGTAACCCACCGTCAACTGGAAAATGATTTGATGTTTTATAGTTGAAGGGCAAATACTAATAAATGATAGTTCTAGCTGTAATATTTCACTGGCACACTTTTCAGTCCCACCGATTTAAAAAACATTCGATACATCTATCTTGAAAGTATTTCTGGCAACCCACCTCCTTCTGGCAGTAAGAAGGGGCAAGAAAGGGAATATTTATGATTTATGTCAAATTCAAGCCTAATTTTAAGCAATCACGGGTCATTATGGCATGACTGCAACTAAACAGATTCCCCAGACTTGTGTCAACCAAACAAAATATGAATTAAACAGTCCTTGTAGGTAGGTTCCTGATTGCTACTAGAAGGTTGTGGAAGGACATCAATGTTTGTTGCCAAGTTACTCAACTGCAGGCTGAGGCTCAAGAATACAGACAATTTGTTCTTGGCCATTTATAAGTCATATGATAATCTGTTGGATCGTTCTCCATTGTTTTAAGCCAGCTAATACCTACTTGGCATCTCCTGTACGCAGGCCCTTATACACAGGGGTCCAATAATTAAATATACATAAAAAAATTCAAATAAAAAAAGTCGAATTTTTGAGATATATAATAAATAATTTCTAAAATTCAAATGAAAATATCCAGCAGCTAAAACCAGGGTGAGCTTCATAGAAGTCAATGGGTAGTGTATTTTCAACATTCAAGTTATTTATTTTTGGTTTTTTAAACACTTGAATTTGTAAAAAATCGACGGAAAAAAAAATCTGAAAAACGTCATCGCGTTAAACAATGGATAGAAAATGTGATAGTAACAGAAATATAATTGCTCCGTCGATTTTTTTTACAAATTCAAGTGTTTAAAAAACCAAAAATAAATTGTCTAAAATATTTTTGAAAAAAACTTGAATACAAAAAATGGATAAGTCGTCCTTTGTGTGTGTTTGGGAATGAGAGGATGGTTGGGTTATGGAGAATCCTTGTGTCATTTTTTAAACTGATAAGTTCCTGCAGTATAACTCACAGGAAAGCATTGATGAAGCTGATGAATGAATTTTTCCAAATGTGTTCATCAGCTTTGAATGCACATTTGCTTGCTGTCAGAGCCTAGCAGCTTTAAAGACTGGAGTCAGGACCAAGGAGGAAGCTGGTGTACAGACTTGACAAGAAATTATCCAAATTGCAGTATCCAAGTGGATAAGAAAGTTTGTGGTCATATCCAGGCAAAAGATCAGGGCAGGCAGCTGTCAGTCGTAATCAGAAGATAAAGTAGGAAGGTCAAGAGCCAGAAAATAGTAGAAGTAGTAGAAATTATAGTCTTTTTACTTGAAATTTTTGAGCCAAATCACAATTTGATGATGTCACACGGTGGCATGTCACAAGGTAAAAGGGATTCGGCCTTTTTCAGCAGGATTCGTGCATATCCTTCTGCCGAACCTGAATCCTAATTTGCATATGCAAATTAGGGGTGGGGAGGGAAATAGTGTGACTTTTTGTCACAAAACAAGGAAGTAAAATTTTTTTCCCCTTCCCACCGATAATTTACATAAGCTAATTAGGGGTCGGATTCGGTTCAGTATTCGGTCCAATATTTCACAAAGGATTCGGGGGTTTGGCCGAATCCAAAAAAGTGGATTCGTGCATCCCTAATTATAGCTTTAAATCCCTATCCTTCCTCCTTTTCCCTAGTTGCTGGGCAAAAGCCCATGTATCTAGTTTAAAGTGTTTACATATACAATGTTATTGGCCAAGAGGTGTAATGACCACTTCCTACCACACTCTAATATAGTGCATGGAAAGGGGTGGATCTTCCTCTTTGGCTGCTGGTGTCCTTACCTACTGGATATTTCCAATAAGCTTGGGTACATCAAGGCCCAGTAAAGCCATTGCCCTAAAGGGACCAGGGAACCCCGTGAACAAGGTTAGCTAGAAATAGGCTATATCTGTTATAGACTCTCTAGGAGAGTAAGGTAGAGAGCTCAGATAGCAAAAGCAGCTTTGTGCTCCATCGAGGATCTGTAGCATGGAGTAGCTTCCCAAGGCTCCTAGATTGCCTTCAGTGCAGGAACCACAGTGGATAGGGTGTCAGGCTTAGACTCCTTCTCACTGACCACTCCACTGGGTGGGATCCAGACTACTTCAAGGTATAACTGCCTGGGAATCCTAATACTGCTTGACTACAATGCCTCATGGGAGTCACATTCCTCAGCTGTGTCATCCACCTATTCTAGCCTATGATTTTACATCTGTCGGTACCTCTCATCTGTAAGTAATTGTCTTGAACAAATAAACTACCCTTCTTTTGTTTCAACATAAGAACCTCCTGGTGTCCATCATAATTCCTATTTTACTGCACAGTAGCCTGAGAGTTGTAGTTTCACTACATCTTGTCTGAAATCTTCCACTTAGCAAAGGCCCTATCCTGAAGTGTTGAGTCACATGTAAACCATGCTCCTCTCCCTAGCTGAACATTAACTTCTTTTGGTCTGTATAGCCAAAGTTAGCGTTACAAGGGATTAAGCAAAGAATATAGCGCACTATTAAAGGACAAGGAAAGGCGAAAAAATAAAATCCCATTTTTACTTTCTTAACTGAAAAAGAAACCTATATCCAATATACTTTAATTAAAAAATGTGTACCGTTTTTGTAAGAAACCTGACTGTATGCAGTGAAATTCTCCCTTCATTTTCTGCTGTGGATAGGAATTGTCAGATGGTCCCTAACTGCTGAGCAGGGAAACAATCATACTTATGAACAGCAGGGGGAGCCCCCACCTTACTTATCCGCCATGCTGAATTCAAGCAGCTTAGTTAATGACAATCCCTAAGCAGCCCAGACCACACTGAGCATGGCTCATGGTTAAGCAAAGATGTTTAACAAAGTTACAAGATGGTGACCCCCTGTAGCCAACTTTGAAAGCATAAATCATTTGTTTGATTAGGATTGTGGTGCAGTAAGTTCATGCTTATGTTTATTATACAAAATACAGCATTTCTAGCCTTATTCTATTTTAGACTTTCCTTGTCCTTTAATAAGATTCATGGCTTCCCAGTTTCCAATTTACCAGGGCGTTTTCTGCACCAGGCTTCCAAATACCGCTATGAAGAACGCACCTGACATCCCTGTACCAATGAGACTATCCAATTAAAACACAGGACATACAGACCCATGCCTACACAGACCAGCCCTTTATCTAAGGCCAACAATCATAAGGGGAGACTAAATTCTTACTCCTCTTTACTCTTTCCTACCCTTTACTTTTCAAATAGTTCTACAACATTACAAACAGTAAAACTACTGTAAAAATTAAGATACAGAAATGAAAGTACAGGTATAGGATCTGTTATACAGAAACCCGTTATCCAGAAAGCTCTGTATTATGGAAAGGCCATGTCCCAAGAACTCCATTTCATCCAAATAATTCAAATTATTAAAAATGATTTCCTTTTTCTCTGTAATAATAAAACAGTAGCTTGTACTTGATCCCAACTAAGATATAATTAATCCTTATTGGAAGCAAAACCTGCCTATTGGGTTTATCTAATGTTTAAATGATTTCTAGCAGACTTAAGTAATGAAGATCCAAATTATGGAAAAAAAATCTGGAAAACCTCAGGTCCCGAGCATTCTGGATAACAGGTCCCATCCCTGTACTTCCTGAATGCTATTTGGAAATTGCCAAGCATTTATGTAGTTCTTCTGAACAAGAACATTCATCATTTTCTGATAGCTAAGAACTCTTTTTAGAATTGAAAAATTAGAAAAATGTAATACATAGTAAATACGAAATAAATATTAAATAGAAAATGATAGAAATGTAATAAACGCACAGTAAATAAATAGATATACAAATAAAAAATTGGAAAATAATAAAAACGATCAAAAGGAAGCTCGATTGAACTTCCATTTCCCTAATTTTAAAGCCGGCACTTCTAACTCTAAATCCAAGTAGAGCATAGCTCCTAATGAAATTATTAGTCATCTGAAGCATTGTATCAGGCAGAATGTTTGCCTCTCAGATATAATTGCCAACAAGATGCTAAGGGCACTTTTACAAAAAGCAGAGGTCAGGTAGGACATCTGAAGCTAAAACAGAAATGATAACCACTTTTTGTTATTGCACAGCAAGGGCCCAGCAAGCTGGAGATCTACCGTAATTGCAAGACTGAAGTTAAACACAATATTATTTCTACAAAGTAATAGAATATATCTTTATTATTCTATGGCTGTCATATCAGTCCTTAAACCATCCTCACAGCACATGTGTGGGATACTGTATATAACACTGTATATAACATCTTCACACAAGGCAAAGCAAAAAATACCAGGGATAATTTTGCACACCGTTTAAAACATATATGCTAACGGTATATAAATAAATGAACAATACCTTGAGAGTATAAATGTAATATCAAAACGGATGTATATAATATGTGATAGACGGTGTACTACTTTTAAGATATCCAATCAGTTTATAGTTGTTTTTTAAATTTTTAAATTTTTCTATTTTTATATTGAACACTAACACTAATTATAAGAAAGTTCTATTTATGTATAGAATTATATAAATAAACATGAAATGTGTTAAATTAATAGACAACTGATGGATTTAGGTATCAAATATAGATGTATTTTAATTAATGAGTGTCACAAATGAAATTTGCAATCACTACACTTAGTGTTCATAATATTTTTTAATTATTTAATATATACAAGACATAGTATAATGTTTCATCACTTTTTATGAATAATTGTAATAGTTATTCACAGTTTTTTACACGGTGTATCCAATGTGTATGATTGACACCCAATAAAGCCCTGAACACGTGACAAACACTAGACCCTGACGAAGTGCCTGGAAAGACGGCACGAAACGCGTAGGTTTTCCTCACCAACCCACTGCCAGAAGCTCACTAGATGTGCCAAATAAAGCCGCAAGAAATTTGAGCATTACCGTCTCTTGTGATTCCTTCGATCAGCGCCGTGTAATGGGGTAAATCTGTGCACTAAAGTTACCTCCTTAACGAGGTGAGGAGGATCCCGCGAGAGCTGCGACCGAGGGGAAAGACGCTGAGCTATCAAGAAGGGTGAGCTCCGATACAATTTCTATACCCATTCCAATCCCATTTTTACTTTCTTTAAGAAACCTATCTCCAATATGCTTTAATTAAAAAATGTGCACCGTTTTTATAAGAAACCTGACTGTATGCAGTGAAATTCTCCCTTCATTTACTGCTGTGGATAGGAATTGTCAGACGGTCCCTAACTGCTGAGCAGGGAAACAATCATACTTATGAACAGCAGGGGGAGCCCCCGCCTTACTTCCCAGCCATGCAGAACTCAAGCAGCTTTGTTTATGACGATCCCTAAGCAGCCCAGACCACACTGAGCATGTGCACAGTCTTAGTCTTGCAAAGATGTTTAACAAAGTTACAAGATGGTGACCCTGTAGCCAACTTTGAAAGTATAAATTATTTGTTTGATTAGGCTTGTGGTGCAGTGAGTTCATGTTTATATTTAGTATACAAAATACAGCATTTCTAGCCTTATTCTATTTTAGACTTTACATGCCCTTTAAACCTTTCTCCAAAAGGTGAGTTGAATTCGTTTTGCCACATGGTTATTAGGCAGATGCCTGTACTGTAATGGAACCGTGGGAATTATAACCTTTTCCGTGTAAGACCTGGCTTGCTACAAATTTGAATTGCTGAATATTTATGGATATGGCTGTTTGTATCTAAACTTGCTGCTAGTACATCTTTGATATTTTTGTTCTCAATGGTTTATAAGTTATTTGTTCCTATGATGTTCTGTGCCGGCTCCCTAATGCATTCCATCACATTTAACCTTCATTCTCTTGATTCTTTAAAGCAGCATTATTACAATGAACAATATAAGCAACACATTCTTGTTACGTGTCCAGAGCCGGGCCAACCGGCCAGGCGCCCTAGGCAACCTGGCGGGCCACGGTGCCGGCTCTGTGCGCGCTTGACTGCGCATGCGCAAAATTTCGTGCTGGTGCGCATGCGTGGAATATGTGCGCGCATACGCAGAAGAGAATTTATGCGCACGCCACCAGCAGCAGACGGGACCGGACACAGGGTAGACGACAGAGCAGGTACGTGCCTGGCGCCCCCTCAGCTTTGCGCCCTAGGCACGTGCCTACTCTGCCTACCCCTAGTTCCGGCCCTGTACGTATCTGTTGAAATATAATAGAGTAATTAATCTGTGGTACATTGTTTCTTTGCTTGCTTGTCCATAAAAAAAAATTCTTTCAAAAAAAACCTTGACCAGAAAAAATTGAGTTTAGTAAATAACCCCCTTAATGTTTACATGATTTTCTAGTAGGCTTAAGATATGAAGATCCAAATTACGGAAAGACCCATTATCCAGAAAACCCCAGACCCAGAGCATTCAGGATAACAGGTCCCACACCTATACTAAGAAGACGTGTAAAAAAAAAAAGCCAAGGTCTCCACAATTTGCTCATTTCAAGTCCTTTTTTTAGGACCTAGCAATGCTTCTCTTTCATTCCATTGATTGGAATGGCTGCAGCCGTGACATTTGTCTGAAGTTTTGCATCAAAGAGAATAAACTAGCACTTCTTCTTATCAGTTTTAAAACACATTGGGACCGATTCAAATCAATTTGTGAACCTTTTACTGCAAGGCCATGTATAGAAACTTCACTTAGTGAATCTGCCCCCAGGTGTACAGGATGGGATCCATTATCTGGAAACTTGTTATCCAGTAAGCTTTGAATTACGGAAGGGCCATCTCCCGTAGACTTCATTTTAATCGAATAATTCAAATTTTTAATTATTATTTTATTATTTTTAATAATAAAACAGTACCTTGTACTTGATCCCAACTAAGATATAATTAATCCTTATTGGAGGGAAAACAAGCCTATCGGGTTTAATTACTCATTAAATGATTTTTAGCAGACATAAGGTCTTATGTTCCAAACATAAAAATCCCTTATCTGAAAAACCGTAGGTCCCGAGCATTTTGGACTACAGGTCCCATAGCTATACTTACCCCTCTATTTGCACTTTATATCAAAAACAACAATTTTCTTCAACTTTTTTGAATACACTTCATGATACAGGTATGGGACCTGTTACCCAGAATGCTTGGGACCTGGAGTTTTCCAGATAACAGATCTTTCTGTAATATTCTTCATCCCTTAAGTCAGTGATCCCCAACCAGTAGCTCGCGAGCAACATGTTGCTCTCCAACTCCTTGGATGTTGCTCTCAGGGTCCTCAAAGCAGGTGTTTATTTTTGAATTCCAAGCTTGGAAGCAAGTTTTAATTGCATAAAAACTAAGTATACTGCCAAGTTGAGCCTCTTGTAGGCTGCCAGTCCACAAAGGGGCTACCAAATAGCCAATCATAGACTTTATTTAACACGCCAAGGGACTTTTTCATGCTTGCGTTGCTCCCCAACTCTTTTTACATTTGAATGTGGCTCACAAGTAAAAAAGGTTGGGGACCCCTGCCTTAAGTCTACTGGAAAATCATATAAACATTAAATTAACCCAATAGGCTGGTTTTCTTCCAATAAGGTTAAACTATTAGTGATGGGCGAATAAATTCAACAGGCGTGAATTCACAGCAAACTTCCGAGTGTTGCAGTCGGCGAATAAATTGGACGCGCATCGTAAAAGGCGCTTGCGTCAAAACAGTTGCATGTCAACATTTTTCGGACGCCCATTGACTTTAACGGTGGCGTCAAAACTGACTCAAAAAATTCCCCCATCACTATTAATTATATTTTAGTCGGGATCAAGTACAAGGTACTGTTTTATTATTACAGAGAAAAAGGAAAAAAAAAATTGAAATTTAGATTATTTGGATGAAATGGAGTCTATGGGAGACAGTCTTTCTATAATTCTGAGCTTTCTGGATAACAGATCTCTGTATAATGTATCCTATACCTGTGCAAAAAATACAGAGCTCATGGACACAACAAAGGCCTTGAATTATCAACTGCCTTGAGGAGATATGACTTATCATGTACCAATGCATCCGACAGATCTGCATTAAATAAACTGCAAGCTAATGACGTTTCCATCATTGGGCAATTCTCTCTGTGTCGTTACATTTGCATTATAGGAAAATTTACTTAAAGGGGGGGGCTTCCTTTCCTAACAGTTACATAGTAACATAGTAAGTAAGGTTGAAAAAAGACGCATGTCCATCAAGTTCAACCTTTTTTTTTTAATTAACTATCTATCTGCCAGTTGATCCAGAGGAAGGCAAAAAACCCATCTGAAGCCTCTCCAATTTGCCTTAGAGGGGGAAAAATTCCTTCCTGACTCCAAAATGGCAATCGGACTAGTCCCTGGATCAACTTGGACTATGAGCTATCTCCCATAACCCTGTATTCCCTTACTTGCTAAAAAGCCATCAAACCCCTTCTTAAAGCTATCTAATATATCAGCCTGTACAACTGATTCAGGGAGAGAATTCCACATCTTCACGGCTCTCACTGTAAAAAACCCCTTCCAAATATTTAGGCGGAACCTCTTTTCTTCTAATCGGAATGGGTGACCTCGTGTCAGCTGGAAAGACCTACTGGTAAATAAAGCATTAGAGAGATTATTATATGATCCCCTTATATATTTATACATAGTCATCATATCACCCCTTAAGCGCCTCTTCTCCAACGTGAACATCCCCAATTTGGCCAGTCTTTCCTCATAGCTAAGATTTTCAATACCTTTTACCAGCTTAGTTGCCCTTCTCTGTACCCTCTCTAATACAAAAATGTCCTGTTTGAGTGATGGAGACCAAAACTGTACGGCATATTCTAGATGGGGCCTTACAAGTGCTCTATACAGTGGAAGAATGACCCCCTCCTCCCTTGACTCTATGCCCCTTTTAATACAGCTCAAGACCTTATTTGCCCTTGATGCTGCTGACTGGCATTGCTTGCTACAGCCAAGTTTATCATCTACAAGGACTCCAAGGTCCTTTTCCATAATGGATTTGCCTAGTGCAGTCCCATTAAGGGTATAAGTGGATATTTTTACATCCCAGGTGCATGACTTTACATTTATCAACATTGAATCTCATTTGCCACTTAGCTGCCCAGCTTGCCAGTTTGTCAAGATCATGTTGCAAGGATGCCACATCCTGGATGGAATTAATTGGGCTGGATAATTTTGTGTCATCTGCAAACACTGATACATTACTTACAACACCCTCCCCTAAGTCATTAATGAACAAGTTAAATAAAAGTGGACCCAATACTGAGCCCTGGGGGACCCCACTAAGAACCTTACTCCAAGTAGAGAATGTCCCATTAACAACCACCCTCTGTACCCGATCCTGTAGCCAGTTTCCTATACATGTGCAAACGACTTCATTAAGCCCAACAGACCTTAGTTTAGAAAGCAGTCGTTTGTGGGGCACAGTATCAAACGCTTTGGCGAAATCCAAATAGATCACATCTACTGCCCCCACACTATCCAGAATCTTACTTACCACATCATAAAATGCAATCAAATTCGTCTGACATGACCTATCCTTCATAAAGCCATGCTGATTGTTGCTCATAATGCCATTCATTAGGACAAAATTTTGAATGTGATCCCTTAACAAGCCTTCAAATAATTTGCCCACCACAGATGTCAAGCTTACTGGCCTATAATTGCCAGGCTGAGATCGTAATCCCTTTTTAAATATTGGAATAACATCAGCTTTTCTCCAATCCATAGGCACCATACCAGATGACAGTGAATCTGAGAAAATCAGAAATAAGGGCTGGTCTAAAACTGAACTAAGCTCTCTTAGAACCCGGGGGTGTATGCCATCAGGCCCTGAAGCCTTGTTTACATTAATTTGTATTAAAGCTTTTTGAATCATATCCTGAGTCAGTCACTGACTAGATTGAGCTGAACCATTCGTGCAGTTATTAAGTGAGCCTGTGAACCCAGACTCCTCTATACACTGATGAAAAGAACTGATTTAACACATTTGCCTTATCTGTATCTGTTACAACCATACTGGTACCATTATTTAATGGAGCAACACTCTCAACCTGCATCTTTTTACTATTAATATATTTAAAAAACTTTTTAGGGTTAGTTTTCACCTCCCCTGCAATTAACTCTTCATTTCTTTTCTTAGCCTTCCGGATTGCTGATTTACAACATTTATTACAGTGTTTATATTCATTAAATGCAGCTTCTGTCCCTACAGATTTGTAGTTTTTAAATGCCTCTCTCTTCTTTCCCATTAACTTCTTTACTTCTGTATTAAGCCACACAGGATGATTCTTAGAGCTTCTACGTTTAGTCCTTAAGGGAATAAATTGAGAACAGTAATGATTTAATATCATTTTAAAGGACAACCATTTCTGTTCTGTGTTTTTAGCTGAAAACCTAATGCCCCAATCAATGCTCTGTAGGGCAGCCCTCAAGGCACTAATATTAGCTTTTGCAAAATTCATGGTTTTTGTTGCCCCAGTATATTTTTGTTTTTTGCACCAGACATTAAAAGATATAACATTATGGTCACTATTACCCAGGGGTTCAATGACTTGCACATTTGCTATAAGTTCTGGGTCATTTGAGATCACTAAATCAAGAATAGCATTTTTTCTGGTTGGCTCCTCAACAACCTGTGCTAAAAAATTGTCGTGCAATAAGTTTATAAACTTGTTCCCATTAGGGATGTAGCGAACTGCCGTTTTGGTGTTCACGAACGCCGTTCGCGAACACCGGTAAAAATGCAAACAGTTCGCGAACAGTTCGCGAACTTCGAACACCCGCAAAATCGTTCGATTCGAACGATCGAAGGATTTTAATCGTTCGATCGAAGGATTTTCGTTCGAATCGAACGATCAAAGCCATTCGATCGAATGCTTTTCATTCGATCGAATGCTTACAATCGTTCGAACGAATGGAAATCGTTCGATTTTAGCGGTTGAAGGAATCGAATGGTCGAACGATTTTTATTCGAATCGAACGCGAACTCAAATTGGCGAACGTCGCGCGACGTTCGCGAACATTCGGCGGACGCGAACAGTCGAAGTTCGCGCGAACTAGTTCGCCGGCGAACAGTTCGCTACATCCCTAGTTCCCATTAACTGATCTAGCAGTACCGTTGCTCCAGTCAATATCTGGGTAATTAAAATCCCCCATTATCAATACTTTACCTAAACTAGTAGCCTTTTCTATTTGCATTAGGAGCTTTGTCTCTTCCTCCTCACTTACATTGGGGGGTCTATAGCATGCGCCTACAATTAATTTGCTGGATTCTTTACAATTGGTGAATTGGTGTAAATCCTGCCTAACATACAGACATACCCCTCCTCCTTTTCTATTGCCTCTGTCCCTCCGAAACAAAGTATAGCCACTGATATTAACTGCCCAGTCATGCGACTCATTCAGCCATGTTTCGGCCACACCAATCACATCATATTTTCCTTCCATCACCAGCAGCTCCAGCTCTCCCATTTTACCAGCCAGACTTCTTGCATTTGTAAACATACATTTAATACTGGCACCATATTGAACATATGACATGTGGTCCTCCCTCTCCTTAACAGTATCCCCAGCCAAATCTCCTCCCCCATTTTCCCTTTTTTTGCCCACTATCTGATCTAACCTGTCTACCACTGAATCTTTTACTGAACCCTCCCCCCCACACCTAGTTTAAAATCTCCTCCAACCCTCTAGCCATCTTCTCTCCCAAAACAGCTGCCCCATCATCATTGAGGTGCAGCCCATCCCTAGCAAAGAGCCTGTAGCCGACTGAAAAATCAGCCCAGTTCTCCAAAAACCCAAAACCCTCCTCCCTACACCAATCTTTCAGCCACGCATTAATCTCCCTACACTCTCGCTGTCTCCTTAGCGTTGCTCGTGGCTCAGGTAATATCTCTGAGAAAATTACCTTGGAAGTCCTCGCCCTCCGCTTTGAACCTAGTTTTTTAAAATCATTTTTGAGGACTTCACCACCTCCTCTAACTTTGTCATTGGTACCTATGTGTACCAAGACCGCTGGGTCTTCCCCAGCCCCTCCCAATAATCTGTCCACTCGTTCCACCACATTATTTGTATTAGAAATCACTTAAATAAATGATTCCAGTACAAAGAAAATAATTGCCTTTTGCACAAATCCTACATGTAGAGAGACATGATGTCCGGTGATTTTAATAGAGGGAGCTCTAATACATCTTCTAGGCCCCTTATAAAATATATTGGATCTAACTGTCAATGAATATGTGACACCCAACTGCTTAGAGAGGAATAGTGAAGATAAACTTGATTATTTCAGAAACAGTACAGAATTTTTAATTGATTGTATTTACAAAGTTTCTTATTTCAGTATGAGGAAGCTTATATTTCATTTTCATTTTAGCGATCGTTCCCCTTTAAGAGAATAAAACTGTTTATAAAAGCCCGGCATTGATCAGTCTTTGTCACTAAACACCATAACGTTAATTAAGCTTTACAGACATAATTCTTCCTACAAGACTGTAATAAAATCAAACCTAATTAAATCATCGGAAGAACTTTCTTTTTTTCTTTATCTCAGAGCTAAAGCTTCAGAAGTGATGCCCGGGCCCAATTAAAATGACTCTGTATCATTAAACTGAAGGAATATCATATGCTTTCCATCGGATGAATTTCCCAGAATGATGAATTTAAGAAAAATGAAGGGTGTTCAACATCTGAGCAGGAACTGTCAGGATGGGTTAGAAGCTCTCGTATCTGCTAAGTGAGCCTTGAACATGTTGGGCTTTCTTTAATTCATTTATTGTCATCTCACACAAGGATCCATCCCCTCTATAGACGGCTGATTCACCGCTACATGTTGTCAGAGTCGATCTGGAAACAGATGCATTGTGCACATGTGAGGGGAATACCAGCCAGACACTATTAACCATTCCTACTCTGGCTTATACTTCCTTGCCATAGCCATTGCTTGCAAAAATGAAATGAAGGAAAGCATAACAAAAAGTATACAAGTATGGGAACCGTCTGGAAACCTTTAATGCAGAATGCTTTAATAAAAATACCGCAGTGGCATTTTCATTACTACTTGCATCCAGGGTCACAGTAAATGGCAACTAACCTACTATGACCCTGGCTGCAAAAGTGCACCCTCTGTGCTCATTCAAAAAAAGAGCTTGTGTCCGGCATGTGGATGCTCTTTGTACTTATGCTGGATTAAAAATATGGACCTGGTTAAAGCCTTGTCTGTGCTGCCTACTACAGGGCAGAAGTTCAAGTTAGAGTCCTGCAGCGGGTCGGGTTCCTGCGGTACCCTGCGGGTTGCATTAAGAAGTTCCAGGTGCGAGTATACCCGCGGGTCGGCGGTTTTGCGGGTTGCGGGTCGGGCTGAGGGTCTTCTTAATATCGATATTCACTCCTTTCTTCTGGTCACGTCTACTTCTATGTTTACAATGACAGCACTTCCTGTTTTACTTTTTTTTCCCCTGATCACGTCTACCTCCGATGATGTCACTTCCGGTTTCCAATGACAGCTAGGGTTGCCACCTTTTTTAAAAAATGTTACCGGCTGCTGGGGGGCAGGGACACAAAGGGGCGGGCCGTGGCGTCAAAAGGGGCGGACATGACATCAAAAGGGGCCGGGCCACAGCACGGACACCACGGACTATAGAAGAGGCAAAAGAAAAGGTAAGTTGCAGGGGATTGGGGCCGATTGGGGGGCAGGCCGAGGGCTCCTTTAAATCGTATTACAAATTTACCGGCAGCTACATTGCGGATAAATTTGTAATACCGGCCCCGGCCTTGGCATGTATTTTACCGGCTAGGCCGGTAAAATACCAGCCGGTTGGCAACCCTAATGACAGCACTTCCTGATTCTTGATGGTCAGCGGGTCGTGGGTCCGGGTTGCGGATAAGGTACTTGCTGGTAGGGTTGGGTAGCGGTTCCAAGCAGGTAAGAATGCGGGTTGCGGGTCCGGGTTGCAGATTGCAGGATGCGGGTATGGGTCAGGCTTGGGTCCCAAAAAATAGACCCGCGCAGGACTCTAGTTCAGGTACAAGCTAGCAACTGCGAGTTAAAGGGGTTGTTCACCTTCCAAACACTTTATTTAATTCAGTTGTTTTTAGATTGTTCCCCAGAAATAAAGACTTTGTTCAATTACTTTCCATCTTTTATTTTTTACCGTTTTTCCAAAATCTAAGTTTAAAGTTGAATGTTCGTGTCTCTGGTGTTTGAGTCTGGCAGCTCAGTAATTCAGGTGCAGACTCTGAACTGTTACAGTTTTACAACATTTAGTTGATACATTTCTCAGCAGCATCTCTGGAGTATTAGCAACTATTGTATCAATTAATAAAGGCACTTTTGCAGCAGAAACTCTGTGCCTTTCGGTATCTTTTCCCTTACACATTTTTTCAGATGATATGCTCTGGATGGGAGCAAGGTATAATGATACCGGAATTATTAGGGGCTTTCACTTTCACCAGTTAATTGACTTTGTTGATGAAATGCATTAGGCTGTTTTCGTGCTTTGCACTTACTCATGAGCTGAGTTAGTGCCTTTTAAGCAGGAAAATGAAATTAGGATGTTTATGTTCTATTAGAGATTTTGTAACTTTTTAAATACTTCTACTACTGTCTCTATTTTTGATGATTCTCACAACCTTAGATGGTCATTGGTCATTACCGCTAACCCACAGGGTCCACATAGTGATAGCGCCTGTTATTTAGTCACTTAAGACTTTATTTACTCTATTTTATTTATTTGATTGTTTCTATATTTTTGAATAGGGCTTATACACACGGTTTTGGGTAATTGTTCTTATCACTTTAGTGCCTAATAAACAGAGCACTAATAAAGGCTTTGTATTTGTTTGACCATGGGTCTCCAATGTGTGGATCAATACCATATTGTAGGCTGCTGTGAGTATCTGTGAGATATGAAACGCGTAAGGTTGTGCCGTAGTGTACCTAAATGAACTACATTCTTCATTTTACACGTCTGTCTGGTAGATTGTTCTTTGAGTGCCTGCTCTCCTACAATACGGTATTGATCCTCTCCCATGGCTGAAGGTTCAGGGCAGTGCAATTCTTTTTCGACCTTTAGTGAATCGGCCCCACTGTCTCTTTAAAAATTCCAGTTCCACCATTCGCCATCTACAACCTGCCGAATTGCTGTTTTAGCTTATGGGGGACCTCCTAAAACCTATTTGGAGTCAATTGGTGGACTTTGAAAAATCAAAGGTTTTTTTTGGGAAAAACGTTGATTCGAATTAGATCTAATGCGCTATAACTTAGATTCGTACGATTCTGCCGAATACGGACCTATTCTATTGAAAACGGACATAAAAAAAAAACTTCAACTTAATTTCGCTTGATCTTTTTGAATTTTGAAGTTTTTCAAATTCGAAATTCGACCCTTGATAAATATACCCCTAAGTGTGGGTGCTGTGAAGGACTTGACAGATGTGGAGGGAGGGGGGAACTGTTGCAACTGTGTTGCAAACTTACAACAAATCAATGAAGGTTAATTGCCAGGCTTTATCTATTCCTGAATGCCACTCAGCTGCACACATGATAAATTAGACCCATTTGGCTGCGTGGTTTGCTGAGCAGTGAGATCATCTAGGAAATCACATGGCAAATCACATGTAGTTTGCTATGGAATTCATCTTTTGTGTGAAATCAAAGGCACCTTCCCAATGACTCCTACACAAAAGAATGCTTACTGTACTCCACTACAGATGGGCACATCCATCATGATACTATATTAACATTTAGTCCCATACACATTGGTCATCATCAGTGCTTTTTTCAAGTTGGCGATGTTCACAACTTTATAGAGTTTGATTCCAACCAAATGTCATTATCATTCGTCCATGTAGAAGGTAATGCATCCTCTCCAACTTTGCACAGTGGATTCAGTGTAGTATTTTCGAATAAGATTTGCACCTCTTTGTGCAACTGCTATATGGTGTGGTTTGATATCTTCCACCAAGGGATTCAAGTGCCCTTTACCTGTGACTTTTAAAAAGATAAAAATACAGGTTGCACTCACATATGTGGCTTAGAATAAGCATAAATACAGTTCGTCTTGGGGTTCTTCGGTCCTGAGTTCCACTCTGGATGTTTAATTGCCTGGCGTTGTTGGTAGAAAACGCGCTCCTGGTCTCCCTCTGATGACGTCACTGCTCAGCCTGTTCTCGAATGCGCTCTCTTAGTGTACGGTTTGTTTTGCCTACATGTTGAAGGCCACAATAATGGAAAAATATAGTAAGTAGATATAGAGGTTGAGAGAAGAGAGGAGGAATAATAGTTTGGAAAGTGGGCCCACTGTCTAAGGTTCTCCGGTGGGCCCACTGTCTAAGGTTCTCCGGTGGGCCTACTGTCTAAGGTTTTCTGGTGGGCCCTTGGCATCCCAGTCTGACAGTGAGTGGATTCCAGCCTGGCCAATAGGGAAAAGCATGTTGATTGATATATAGGGTTTATTGCAATAATGTTTGCCCATGTCTTACCTACTTATTAAGGACACTTTTCCAGACAAAATCTGCTTTATATACAAATTATACTTCTTTTGTCTTATACTGGTAGGGCTGGATTTGGAGTTCAACACAGAGGGAGTAGAGGTCTTACACAATTTGAGTGTTGGCCTCCTATTAGGACAAAGACACAGTGGCAGATTCGGGGATCAGTGTCAGTGCCCCGCTCCTCCCATTTGAAGGCCGTAAATAGTCAGAAGAAGAAGGCAAATAATTAAAAACTATAAAAAATAATTAATGAAGATGATTCGAAAAATTCCTTAGCCATTTAGCACAGAGGGAGTAGAGGTCTTACCATTAGCGTTCGTTGAGGGGGGCGGGCCCTGGTGCGTGATGTGCAGCCGGGCCCCGCCCCCCTCCCCTCCGCCGCATTAGCCCGCATTTCTCAGTGGCGAACGGACTGCCGGGGGCCCTGAGGGGTGCGGGCCCTGGCCCACTCGCACCCCCTGCTCCCCCAGTAGTTCCGCCACTGGGTTTTGCGCAATTTAGGTTTTGGCTTCCTTTTAAGCATAATAAAAAAATCACTTACAGGTGAACCACCCCTGTAAGGGGAGAGACACATGGGCAGATCCGGGGAGATAAGTTGTCCGGCGACAAATCTCCTCTTCATCGGGGTGACTAATCTCCCCAAACTGCCTTCCTGCTGGCTAGAATGAAAATAGCTGTAAGGATGGCACTTGGAGCACTTTGTTTTCTGAAGTTGCCCGAAGTTTTCTCGTGAAGCAACTTCGGGCCTCACAATTGCAAATTGTCTATCTACGTCATACTAAAAGTTACCTCAAAGGTGAACAACTCCGTTAAGGTCAAAAATTGGGTCAAGGTCCCCATAAATTATAATAAAGCTACAGATACATAAAACATAATTGTAGCAATCATTTTCCTATAGATCTAGGGATACTCAATGCTGCACAGTCTCAACTATGCCCTTAATTTGCATTTAGACTGCACCCCCACCATCCATGTCCACAGTTTGGAAACCAGTAAAATACAGTAATAGAGTGAAGCCCAACCAGCATTCCTCCAGCTGAGCATTTATGAACATTTATGGGGACCTGGACTTTCTGAATTTTCAGGGCCCCCTCCTTTCCTGAATACCTATGCTCTCCCCATAGAGTAATTATACAACATTTAAGCACCATACCACAATATATTGTATTAATATGCAAGCACCCCATAATCTCCAATTAACTATCCCACTTAATATTCAGCCTGATAATTCTTTGGTTTCTTTGTAGTAAAGATAAAGACAAATCTAATTATATTGTGTCTTTAGAGTTCTTCACAGGACTCCCACTCACTATATGAAAAGCTGTTTGTTAATTCTATTGTTTAACTTTCTCTACCCTGTGTTTTACTTATCTCCCATCTGCAGATGTCATTAGGAATTATAGTATTTAAGGAACGTTCGGCACCTTTTCTTTTATCGCAAAATTGTGTCTTGGGGGAATTACCGTCTTATATCTAGTTCACTTGTGTTTGTAGTTTCCTTATTCTTTTACAATCTACTGTATGTAACGTTATCACAGCTGAAGTGTAAGGAATTACTGCATGTTAATATAACAGAATGGTTATTATTACTTTTTACTTTATAAAGCATTACACTACTAGGGATGTTTACTAGTTTGAGGCACTTCATCAGTTGCTGTCAGCATTTAAAGGGATTCTGCCATGATTTTTATGGTATAGTTTCCATGTTTAAATTACTCTGTGTGCAATGGCGTAACTATAGAGAAAGCAGGGTAGGCTTCATCTATAGCTAACAAGAAACGCCATTCCCCAGTTGCTCTCTTCTCTGTTGAAGTCGGCATTGGGCAGAGAGTGGACAGAGTCAGGTGGGGAGTGGGCGGAGTATAGAGAGTGGGCAGGGTCAGGGCAGGAAGTGGGTGGAGGAGGGATGTGGGTGGGAGGATGGGGATTGCAGTGAGCTGGACCCCTCTGAACATTTCTTTGCAGGGGAGCCCAGTGCTCTCTAGTTACACCACTGACTGTGTGCATACAAGTAGATCATTCTACCATTTAAAATTTTGTTCTTGAACCAATAAATGTATTTTTGCTGTTATTGTAATATTGGTGTATGGACAGCCATCTCAAGTCATTGTATCTGGTCATGTGCTTTTAGACTTCATCAGTACTTCATGATGGAACTGCTTTCAGACAGGCTATTGTTTTTCCTACTCAAGCTGTTCTCATATCTACCACTAGGAGGGGCATGGGAAAAATTTTAGCAATGCCGGTGTCAGGGAGTCGCTATCTGTGCTGATATCTATCTGCGGAAGCGTGGCGGACTGCGTGAAACGTGTAGAGGAATTCTCAATCTGAATTGGACTCTGAGTGATTATTTAAACAACTATTTTTTGTTTGTTATGCTTGTGAGTAAATCCATTAGGGATTTTCCATTCAGCATTAAAATACATACGTCACTATTTTGTGTTCCTTTCCATGTTCATCAAAGGTCTTGAAAATTTTCATACATTGTGTCTGTCACGTATACCTTTTATATCTGGTGAGTAGAAAATCTCACCAAAGAGGCACTTATCACCTTCACTGATTGCAATCACTTTCACCTATGGTGTGTGGCTGTGTGCAATAATATAATTTACTTTTCTGGAAATGCTGCAACAGAAAGTTTTTTTTTTTTCTTTTGTGCTTTCCCACAGAATTTATTCTCAAGTATATGTGAAGGTCCTGCAGCGGGTTGGGTACCCGGGTTACCCGCAAAAACCTGCGGTACCTTGCGGGTTGAGGGGAGAAGTTCTGTGTGTGGGTAAAGATGCGGGTCGGCGGTTCTGTGGCTTTGCGGGTCGCGGGTCTTCTCAGTAGCAGGGCCGGATTTACATAGAGGGCACCCCTAGGCCCACTGCCGTTTGTCGCCCCTGTCCCCTCCCCTTTATTCGTGCAAATTTTCATTATCAATGGGGAAATTTAAAAAAATATTGTATCTCCAGCGCATCCCCAGTGTTTTTGAACCAAAGTGGGTGTGGTTGGGCATCATGCCGCCCCCCTAAAATCCTGCCGTCCTAGGCCCGGGCCTAGGTGGCCTTTTCACAAATCCGGGCCTGCTCAGTAGTGATATTTACTCCTTTTTTCTGGTCATGGCTACTTTCGATGACGTCACTTCCGGTTTACAAAGACAGGGTCCGGGTTACGGATTGCAGGTTGCGGGTCCCAAAAAATGGACCCGTGCCGGACTCTACTGCGAGGTGGACTTATCTGGAGTGAGCTGTAATTTCATCGTTTTAAAGTGCTGATGGGACTATTTTCTATTAGAAAGCTGTTATCTGATACCTTCCCGTTGTTCTGCCTATCGGGCTGCTGGTGAAGCAGTAAAGAATGCAGCGAAGCAGTAAAGAATGACTGAAGTTTGTCACATGACTGAGGGGACCTCGGAAACTAACATGTTTAGCCTCATGTCAGATTTCAAAAATCTGTTTACTCTTTTGGAACACAGATTTCAATGCAGAATTCTGCTGGAGGTTGATATTAGTTGAGGCATTTTGTAAAAAGACATGTTTTACTATAACAGAAGACCTTTAAAATGTTTATTTGTAAAGTCTAGCAGGTGACAGCGCCTAGAATAGATCATATCCTCTTCATAATCATCATTGCAAAAGCTTTATCAGAAACTATCATTCAATTATGTTCTATTCTTTGCCCTGGTAAATGGCACCTCCACTCTTTTTCCCTGTTCTACCTGCATGGCTTAGACATGAGCTGATCTTCCAGCCTGAAGCCTTCTCATGCCTAGTAACAGGCAGCTCATGTTTAGCCTTGGGTCATGTTGTAGATCCCCCTATCAATGACTCTTCAATGACAATCTACCTTCCTTGCTGGTGTCCCTGATGCCTTCTCAGAGCAAGAAGAGTGACTTTACCAAATCCAATATGGCGACCTGTGTTCTGTAGCAGGACCAGTCATTCCACAGGTAAAGCATATATCTGACTTGTCCTTTAAAGCTGTCAAAGGAGTTACTGAAACTTCATAAAAGTTAGTAAAATGTCACTGAAATGCCATCATTTGTGTAACATTTCAAAGACTTAACAATTAACAAGCAATAGAGAAAAAAATATTGATTTATTTATTTTCTTTCTTTTTTTTTCAACCACATCCTGCCGTTGGAAATAATTGGATTTTACCAGGTCTCAGTAGGCTAACAAAGGGCAATGACATTTTGGTTGAAGAGATGCCAAAATGTGTGTTTTATAAAAGTTCTATTGGAATTATACATTTCCATCAAAGCTGAAGGTGATGCTTTATCATAAAAGTCCCTAAATTAAAGGATGTATTCATTATTTTGTTACCAGCACAACCCCAGTGATATCATGGACACATTTATAAATGATTGAAATTCAAGGATAAATCTATTCATTGAAATGAATGAAACAAGTATATTACAGATCCAAACAAAATGTTGACGTTTTGTTATCTTTGAAGCTTTCACTTTTGACTCTTGGGTATTTTTTGATGTAACAAGTAAAAATAAACAGTAAAAATACTTGATATTAAATAACAAATGCTCTGAAATCTCAATTACAGAAATCTCATCAAACAGATTTATTAAATAAAGTAAAAAGAAAAAAACATTTAATTGGAATTGACATATCAGTGATGTATGTCCCGTATCTAGTAGAGACTAGGGATTTCTTCTATAGTGGTTTGTTTGCTGTATTCTATCATCATCTTCTGTATAGACAAATCCACATTGAGTCTATCATGTTGAGTAGAGCCTTGGTTGACCTTCCCCCAAAAGCACTTAAAAAAAGTATTTTATGTAAAAGTTCCATACTTTCTATAAATAATGCATGGTGTAGACCGTGAGCCACGTTCAAATGTAAGAAGGGTTGGGGAGCAACATAAGCATAAGAATAGTTCCTGAGGATGTCAACGAATGGCTGTGATTGGCTATTTGGAAGCCCCTATGTGGACTGGAAATTGGGCTCCACACAAGGTCTGATAGGTTTAACAGTAGTGATGGGCGAATTTGCGCCGTTGCGCTTTGCCGAAAAATTCGCGAATTTTGCGCGAAATTTGCAAAACGGCGAAAAATTCTCGAAACGGCGCCCGTTTTTGACGCCGGCGCCCGTTTTTGACGCCGGCGTCCATTTTTATTCGCTGGCGGCGAATCGCGCAAATTCGCCGCGAATTCGCGCCTGGTGAATAAATTTGCCCATCACTATTTAACAGTACAGGTTAAAGCACCATGTTTCTGCCTCACCCTTTTAAATGTACAGTTATGAGACCTGATATCCAAAATGATTGGGACCTGGGGTTTTCTGAATAAGGGGTCTTTCCATAATTTGGATCTTCATACCTTAAAGGGCATGTAAAGTCTAATATAGAATAAGGCTAGAAATGCTGTATTTTGTATACGAAATATAAACATGAACTTACTGCACCACAAGCCTAATCAAACAAATAATTTATGCTTTCAAAGTTGGCTACAGGGGGTCACCATCTTGTAACTTTGTTAAACATTTTTGCAAGACTAAGACTGTGCACATGCTCAGTGTGGTCTGGGCTGCTTAGGGATCGTCACAAACAAAGCTGCTTGAGTTCTGCATGGCTGGGAAGTAAGGCGGGAGATCCCCCTGCTGTTCATACGTATGATTGTTTCCCTGCTCAGCAGTTAGGGACCATCCGACAATTCCTATCCACAGCAGTAAATCAAGGGAGAAATTCACTGCATATAGTCATAGGCGGGCCAATAAGCTGCCGACTTTTACAGTGGGCAGCTTTTCTCAGCCCGTGTATGACCACCTTTAGGCACAACTGAACAAAGAAGCCTTTAAGATTCACAGCGTATCTGCTAATACAGGTAATCTGTTATCCAGAAAGCTCCGAATTACAGATAAACCTTCTCCCATAGACTCCATTTTTTTATAACATTGGTGTTTTATTAGATATTCATCACTTTTATATTATGCATATACAGTAGGAAGATAACACTTACATTGGTAATGTTTGCAGTATTACAGTACAAAAAATATATGCAATCAAATAGCCTACTATATTAAAACTAGGGATGTCGCGGACTGTTCGCCCGCGAACTAGTTCGTGCAAACATCGACTGTTCGCGTCCGCCGAATGTTCGCGAACGTTGCGCAACGTTCGCCAATTTGGGTTCTCCTTAGCTGGCGCTTATTTTTTACCTCTCACCCCAGACCAGCAGATACATGGCAGCCAATCAGGAAGCTCTCCCTCCTGGACCACCCCCACACCCCCTGGACCACTCCCCTTCCATATATAAACTAAAGCCCCGCAGCGTTTTTTCATTCTGCCTGTGTGTGCTTGGAAGAGCTAGTGTAGGGAGAGAGCTGTTTAGTGATTTGAGGGACAGTTTATAGTAACTTTGTTCGCTAGTAATCTACTTCATACTGCTCTGTATTGTAGGGACAGAACTCTGCAGGGATTTGAGGGACAGTGAGTTTAGGTTAGTTAGCTTTGCTGACTAGTAATCTACCTTCTACTGCAGTGCTCTGTATGTAGCTGCTGTGGGCACTGCTTCTGATCTCATCTGCTGACTGCTGTAATAACCCAATAGTCCTTGTAAGGACTGCTTTTATTTTATTTTTTGTTTTTTTACTTTGCTACTATAAGAGCCCAGTGCTATTAGTCTAGCTGTGTTGGGGAGTGGGACTGGTGTGCTGCTCCTCCTAGTAGTTCACCACTACCAGCACCAACCAGAGTCAAAATTGTTACAAAGTATCTTATTTGCACCTGTTAGCTGTTCTGAGCTCTCTGCCAAAAGCTAATTAAGTTAGAAACTGTTTTTTTTCTGGCTGTTCAGTTCAGAGAAAAGAGGGACTGGTGTGCTGCTCCTCCTAGTAGTTCACCACTACCAGCACCAACCAGAGTCAAAATTGTTACAAAGTATCTTATTTGCACCTGTTAGCTGTTCTGAGCTCTCTGCCAAAAGCCAATTAAGTTAGAAACTGTTTTTTTTCTGGCTGTTCAGTGCAGAGAAAAGAGGGACTTTCCAGTACAAAAGAGGGACAGGGGGTTGAGTGGTCAAAAGAGGGACAGTTGGGAGGTATGCAAGTGCCACCTAGCTGTGTGAGCTTTTTCACATTCTGTCTAAATAACAATAATAATTCCGTGTCCGTAAACATCACCTGAGTGATGTTTTTACAGCAGCAATAATATATTCCGTATCCACTACTGTATATGTTGCCCTTGCAGGCATTGTTTGCCCAGTCTTTAACCAAGTGCCACCTAGCTGTGTGAGCTTTTTCACATTCCGTGTCCAGAAACATCACCTGACTGTGACGTAGTGTGATTTCTGCCCTTTACAGCACAAAACGCAGCGCTGTGTCAACAATGTATTTTTCAGATACATTTTTGCCCTTGATCCCCCTCTGGCATGCCACTGTCCAGGTCGTTGCACCCTTTAAACAACTTTAAAATCATTTTTCTGGCCAGAAATGTCTTTTCTAGCTTTTAAAATTCGCCTTCCCATTGAAGTCTATGGGGTTCGCGACGTTCGCAAACCGGTCGCATTTTTGGACGCAAGTTCGCGAAAATTTTTTCCAACGTTCGCTGCATCCCTAATTAAAACAAACACATGCCCACCAGTACATTATTCTGTTGGAATGAACTGTAAAGAATAGTGAGTTGTTCCGTGGTCGAGTAAATATTAAGGCTACAGTTAGCTTCAAAGAGAGTTAAATAGTGATGATAGATTAGTTAACTGAGTCAAATCGTAACAAACAAACAAAAAATAGCTTCCATAGACTCCATTTTATCCAAATAATCCTTTTTTTTTTTTTTTTTTTTTTTTTTTAAAAATGATTTCCTTTTTCTCTGTAATAATGAAACAGTAGCTTGTACTTGGTCCCAAATAAGTTATAATTAATCCTTTTTGGAAGCAAAGATCTGTTATCCAGAAAACCCCAGGTCCCGAGCATTCTAGATAAGGGATCCCATACCTGTATAGACAAAGACAGGAGGTCTTCCACACTCAGCCTATTATTATAATGGGATGAGTGCAGAGGACCTCTTGTCTTTGTCTGTAAGAATGTTGAGGTCACAGCTTCATTGCACTCCTGTCTAATGATTCCAAATTTCGTGGTGAGCACAGCTTTCCTATTCTTTTAAAATCTGCTTATCTGCCTTTCATGCTAACATGGTTCCATTCCACTGCATTTAATTATTATTACAGAGTAAATGTGAATAATTCTATGAATTATTTCATTAAAATGTCTGTGGGAGATGGCCGTCCTGTAATTCACAGCTTTCTGGATAACAGGTTCCTGGAAAACGAATTCCATACTTACTGTACTTCATTCTCCCTGTTTCTTTATCAACATTTAACATTTAATAATTAACAAACGAGCAATGCCGCAGATCCTGAAAAGGTATAAATCTAAATGATTTATGAAGGGTAGGACATACTAGGGGACCAAAATTTGCTTAGGGTAATTCTCCTGCAGCTCGGCAACAAAACGTCAAAAATACCTTTGTGTTTATGTCTGTTGCAATCACTGCTGGCAAAACATTCCAATCACATTTTGCCTGCATTTTGCTGTGATTACTTCTTTCAAATGTTTTACCAGTGAAGATGCAGAATGAATCAATCCAACGGGATTCTCAGACATTTCCTTGCGCACAATGGAGGAGATTTAGTCCTGTCTGCCATCACCCTAAAATTAAAGGGGTTATTTACCTCTAAATTAACTATTAGTATGTTATGGAATGACTAATTCTAAGCAACTTTTCAATTGCTCTTAATTTTTTACATAGTTTTTTTTCATTATTTGTCTTTTTCTTCTGACTCTTTCCAGCTTTCAAATGGAGGTCACTGACCCCATCTAATAATCAAGAGTTCTATAAGGCTACAAATGTATTGCTATTGCTACTTTTGATTACTCATCTTTCTATTCAGTCCTCTCCTATTCACATTCCGGTCTCTTATTCAAATCAATGCATAGTTGCTAGGGTAATTTGGGCTCTAGCAACCAGATTTTTGCAAACTGAAGAGCTATTGAATAAAACACTAAATAACTCAAAAACCACAAATTATAAAAAATGAAAACCAATTGCAAATTGTCTCTCTACATCACACTATGGGGCAGATTTATCAATGGTCGAGGTGATTTTTCAAATTCAAAAAATTTGAATTTCAAACTATTTTTGTGTACTAGGGAATAGTACATGATCGATTCGAATTTGAAAAAAATTCAAAAATTCGATTATCGAATTGTATCATGTACTGTCTGTTTAAAAATTTGACTTCGACCATTCGCCATTTAAAACCTGCCAAATTGCTATTTTAGCCTATGGGGGAAAAACTTTTGGGAAAAACTTCGATTTGAATTCAATCAGATGCGATAAGGACCTATTCGGCCCGAAAAAAAACTTTGACTTAATTTGGTTGGTCTTTTTGAATTCGAATTTCTAAAGTTTTTTAAATTCGAAATTCGACCCTTGATAAATATGCCCCTAAATGTTAATTTAAAGGTGAACAACCCATTTAAACCAATAATTAGTGTGCTATAGTAAATATGATTATATTCGTAATTTTATCTAAATAATCCTTTTTTTTTAAAAAAAACAAAAAAATGATTTCCTTTTTCTCTGTAATAATGAAACAGTAGCTTGTACTTGGTCCCAACTAAGTTATAATTAATCCTTTTTGGAAGCAAAGATCTGTTATCCAGAAAACCCCAGGTCCTGAGCATTCTAGATAAGGGATCCCATACCTGTATAGACAAAGACAAGAGGTCCTCCACACTCAGCCTATTATTATAATGGGATGAGTGCAGAGGACCTCGTCTTCGATCCGTTTTCTTTTACACATTGGTTGCTTAGTCTACTAGAAAACATTAAAGCCAATAGGCTGGTTTTGCTTCCAATAAGGATTAATTATATCTCAGTTGGGATCAAGTACAAGCTACTGTTTTATTATTACAGAGAAAAAGGAAATCACTTTTAAAAATTTGGATTATTTGGACAAAATTGAGTCTAAGGGAGACGACCTTTCCGTAATTCAGAGCTTTCTGGATGTTTTCCAGAAACGGGCTTCCGGATAACGGATCCTATACCTGTATAACAAAATTAACCTCAGAGTTTCATTTTCTGTATTAAAATAGCTTTTTAACATACAATATTTTTCCCTTTAAGGCTTGTTCTTATGTCCTCTATTTTTCTAGGACTAAATAGATCCCCAGGGTGGTACTTCTAGCTGTACTGTCAGTCATATCTGTTTTACGTTTCAACTTGCAGCCCTGATCTATACTGATGAATGTGACACACATGAAGTCGTACAGAGACAGATGGTTAGGGAGATGCCCATTGACACCCCCTAAGGAGCACCAGAGATTTGGGAGAACAAAGGTCAATATAACAATTGTATATTTATCCAATAAGTCTATATGATCTGCATCCATCTGCGGCGCGTAAATAATAATATCCAGTGAAACTGAGCTTTCAGTAAGTGCTTTTAATCACACATAAATGTTCCCTTGTGTCCGCTCCATCAGATTTATGTAAAAGCATATTAATGCTGGGCCGGTATGTGATTAAAAGGATGTTTATGGCAACTGTACACAGCTCTGCACGGAGCCTCCATTCTCATGTCATTGCCTGTGGCACAAGCCGGTTATATAACAGCCGCACATACAGTATAAAGCACAAACTGAACGCTGGATTCTAGTTCTGAGGTTTAACTGTTTGACTGCCATTTGGATTAGAAATGACATGTACCCGGCAAACCTCGCATCCCAGGTCAATTTAAAGGTTTCTTGTTTTTAGAAAAGATGCTATAGTCTTTTTTAGGATGCATTGTTAGGATGTACTGCTTGGCCATAAATAGCTGAGGCTGGGACACATCGTGGATTATCTGTTTCTAAGCATTGGGTGCTCACTGTCAGTTATTCTCACTGCCAGTTATTCTCCGGGAGTAAACCAGGCACTACATTATTCTTGGCAATATAGATAAAACTTTCACGAAAATGCAGCTGCAGAAGAATAGATTGGAAATAAACTTACAGGAACATTTAAAGTAATAAAAATATAATGCAGTGTTGTCCTGCACTGGTAAAACTGGTGTGTTTGCTTCAGAAACACTGCTATTGTTTATATAAATAAGCTGCTGTGTAGCAATGGGGGCAGCCATTCAAAGGAGAAAAGGCTCAGATTACACAACAGATAAGCTCTGTAGTACATAATTGTGTTCTATGTTCTCCTCTATTTAACCTGTGCCATATAGCTTTTTTTTTCAATTTCCACCATTGCTACACAGCAGCTTGTTTATATTAGAGATGCACCATTCGGGATTCGGCCAGGATTTGGCAATTTTTCAGTGGGATTCGGATCCGGCCAAATCTTTCTGCCCGGCTGAACCAAATTCAAATTTGCATATATAAATTAGGGGCAGGGAGGGAAGTCGCATGACTTTTCGTCACAAAACAAGAAAGTAAAAATATTTTCCCCTTCCCACCCCTAATTTGCATATGCTTGGATTGGTTCGGTTCAGTATTCAGCCGAATCTTTCGCGAAGGATTCGGGGGTTCGGCCGAATCCAAAATAGTGGATAGTAGTGTTTCTGAAGCTAACACATCAGTTTTACCATACCTCCCAACATTTTGGAAGTAAAAAGAGGGACAAAAAATTTTTTCCCGCATGTAGCGCAGCAATTTTTTGACCACACCCCTTTCTGTGGCCACACCCCCTAATTACCATGTTTGTTTTACAAAATTTGGCAGGTTATGAAAGTTTGAAAATATTTCTCCTTATCTAAACTGTGTTTTTGTGTCTCAAAATTGTTACAAAGTATCTTATTTGCACCTGTTAGCTGTTCTGGCCTCTCTGCTAAAAGCCAATTAAAGGACATGTAAAGTCTAAAATAGAATAAGGCTAGAAATGCTGTATTTTGTATACAAAATATAAACATGAACTTACTGCACCACAAGCCTAATCAAACAAATCATTTATGCTTTCAAAGTTGGCTACAGGGGGTCACCATCTTGTAACTTTGTTAAACATCTTTGCAAGACTAAGACTGTGCACATGCTCAGTGTGGTCTGGGCTGCTTAGGGATCATCATAAACAAAGCTGCTTGAGTTCTGCATGGCTGGGAAGTAAGGTGGGGGCTCCCCCTGTTGTTCATAAGTATGATTGTTTCCCTGCTCAGCAGTTAGGGAATGTCTGACAATTCCTATCCACAGCAGTAAATGAAGGGAGAATTTAACTGCATACAGTCAGGTTTCTTATAAAGACGGTACACATTTTTTAATTAAAGTATATTGGAGATAGGTTTCTTTTTCATTAAAGAAAGTAAAAATGGGATTTTATTTTTTTGCCTTTGCATGCCCTTTAAGTGAGAAACTTTGTTTCTTTTTCTGTCTGTTCAGTGCAGAGAAAAGAAGGACTTCTTTGTGCTCAGGGTCCATCTTGTGCTAGCTTAGGCCTGAGCAGGCAGGCAGGGTATCCAGTGGAACCTAGACAGGTCAGGGCTAGTAAGGATAGGCAACTCACCTTAAGAGGTCACTCTAGGAGTGATAGATAGACAGGCTATTTATCTGAGCAGCTTGAGGTTCCTTTGAGGAATGTGAGTGGAATTATGATCCCAATTGCCCAGAAGTAGGAACTAAGTGTACAGACCTAGGAATGTGAGGTTCCCCCTCAGGTTCCACTTAGGGAAAATGTTGAAAGCTGGGTGTACCCCAAGCAGCTGCTGTGTACATGTTCCCATCCCTATGGGGACAGCTACTGACTAAAGGTGCTGTGAGTATATGCCTATCCACTGTTGATGTATGATCCTGCTTGTTCTGTATGTACACTCCATTGAGGATTGTTATTGTTCAATAAATGAGTTCTCTGGCTAAGTTATAAGAACCACTGGTGCCCAATTATTGTACCCTGCACCAAGTTACAGTTATACTACACCCTGCCTCCACACCCTAAGATTTAAGGTCTCATCTGGAGCACAGTATTTGGAGTGAATCCTATATATAGAGAATGGTGCACTCAATTTACTATAGCACTACACAAGCAATGAGCAAAGTGCAAACACTGATATCATAGAACAGTATAGTACAGGTATGGGACCTGTTATCCAAAATCCTCGGGACCTGGGGTTTCCTATATACGAATCTCCATACTTAGAGGCACATTTATCAAGGGTCGAATTTCAAATTCATGGGAGTTTTTTTTAGCTCCCATGAATTCAAAATTCAACTTTTTTTTTTAATAAAATCGAAAGTTTTAAACTCAGACAAATTTTAAACGACCCAAAAATTCAAATCAATTCAATCAAACTCGATTACATTTTTTTCTCTGAAAAAAAACGTGAATGTCAGGAAGGCTGCAAACATCTCCAAAATGATCCCTGGATCTCTCCCATTGACTTAAAGGGGATGTAAAAGCAAAAAAATAAAATCCCATTTTTACTTTCTTTAATGAAAAATAAATCTATCTCCAATATACTTTAATTAAGAAATGTGTACCATTTTCATAAGAAACCTGACTGTATGCAGTGAAATTGTCCTTTCGTTTTACTTGGTCTGACAGCTGCAGATATGAAACTTCGGATGGTCCCTAACTGCTCTTCAGGGAAACAATCATACTTTCAAACAGCAGGGGGAGCCCCCACCTTACTTCCCAGAACTCAAGCAGCTTTGTTTGTTTCCCTGTAGAGCAGCCGACGACTGTATAGAGATTTGTATCCGCAGACCCAGTGCAGTCTGTATATTCTGATTATTAATCAGTCTTGCTGTATCAGCTTCTATGGCAGATATTATTTGATGCTGTTTTGATAATCTATGACGAACCCTAAGCTTAACCTTCCAACTAAATCCCAGACCACACTGAGCATGTGCATAGTTTTGGTCTTGCAAAGATGTTTAACGAAGTTACAAGATGGTGACCCCCTGTGGCCAACTTTGAAATCATTTGTTTAATTAGGCTTCTGGTTCAAGTTCATGTTTCTACAAAATAAAGCATTTCTAGCATTATTCTATTTTAGACTTTAGTTCCCCTTTAAACAGCAATTCGGCAGGTTTTAGGTGGCGATTAGTCCAATTTTAATTCTTAAATGGCCAGAGATTTTAAATAATTTAATATTTTGATAACTTCCTAGTCGAATTTGACAGTGTTGACCATAAAATTTTTTTTTTGAAAATACGAATTCAAATTTTCAACTTGACCCTTGATAAATCTGCCCTTTAATGTCTACTAAAAAATCACTTAAACATTACATAAAGGATTAATTATATCTTAGTTGGGATCAAGTACAGGGTACTGTTTTTTTACTATAGAGGAAAACGCGAATTTTTAATTATTTGATTAAAATAGGTTTATAGAAGATGTTTAGTGATGGGCGAATTTATTTGCCAGGAGCGAATTTGCGGCAAATTTGCCCAATTTGCTGCCATTTTGCGAATTTCACTGTAAATACGCTAATTTTTCAGCAAAGCGAGACGGCGCAAATTCACCCATCACTAAAGATGTTCATCCCATAATTCAGAGAGTTCTGGATAACAGGTTTCTGCATCCCAAGCCTGTACAGGTTTATAAAGGGATTTAAAGAAAACATTCTAGGATCCAGCATCCTACTCCTTAAGGGGCAGCACATATCAGGATTATTTATGGAGGGGGTGGGATACCAATTGTAACACTTCTATGCAATGCATGACCATTTAAAAACCATGAATGTCTTGTAAATTATAGCCTTATAAATGGTGAGTTCTGATGTCATTTCTGTCACATGACTCACTGAAACTTGTGTATTATAATAAATAAAGTACCCCCAGTTGTAAAATATGAGGATAACTTGTGTATTATAATAAAATAAAATAACTTGTGTATTATAATAAATAAAGTACCCCCAGTTGTAAAATATGAGGATAACTTGTGTATTATAATAAAATAAAATAACTTGTGTTTTTATACAGGTCATGGAACTCCGAGGTAACTTCTAATATCCTCATATTTTACAACTGGGGGTACTTTATTTATTATTATACACACGTTTCAGTGAGTCATGTGACAGAAATGACATCAGAACTCACCATTTATAAGGATATAATTTACAAGACATTCATGGCTTTTGTGTATTATGTATTTATACAGTCCAGAAGTATATAGAGCCGGGGGAGAAAAGCCCTATAAGGCTGCTTATTATGGATACCTGTTCTCTTATTATGTAGCCCTGGGGCACAGCTCTGTGGACTTTTCCTTTCATTCCCAGGGATTTCAGTTGAGTATAAACAGAATTTAGTATATATATATATGCAGTACATATTAGTCACTGACTTGCAGCTTGTCTACGGGTGGTGGGTGGAATTATTATTGAACTGGGGAAAATCTTCTAACAAACAAACTGTATACAGGCAAAAAGATGAAGGACAATGGAGAAGCTGAGCTTCCACTTCAAATCCAGTGCCACTGCACCTTTGATGCGGGTCATTAAAGTGTAATGTTAGGCACTACCAAAGCCCCATGCACTTTTTCACTTTGAGTTGCTACCCTTTATGCTTCTGATTAACCCTATTGTTTTATAGAAAATACATAATGCAGGGGGGCAACACTTAAAGAGAAACTGTGAAAAATGGAAATTGAATATGTTTCCCTTCACTTTCTAAATATATTCAATTAAAAATCCTGTAATCATGCAATTTATCACTCTCCCAGGAATGTGTCTTCATGCAGGCATTGATTGACAGTTATGGAATCTAACGCCGACTCCAGCCTGAAGATTAGAGACGGATGCTGAGAGTGGGAAAGCGAAGAGTAATTATTTCAGACACAGTACAGAATTTTTAATTGGTTCTATTTAGAAAGTTTCATTTTACCATAAGATGAGGCTCATATTACATTTCCTCTCTTACAATAATTTGCCTTTAAGCAAAAAAGCACAAAACCCCTGAAAACACAAAGTTTCCCCAAACACATACGTTGTACAGGTATGGGACCTGTTATCCAGAATGCTTGGGACCTGGGGTTTTCCAGATAATGGATCTTTCTATAATTTTGTAGGGATGCACAGAATCCACTATTTTAGATTCGGCCGAAACCCCTGAATCCTACAAGAAAGATTCGGCTGAATACCAAAACGAATCCTAATTTGCATATACAAATTAGTGGTGGGAAGGGGAAAACATTTTATACTTCCTGGTTTTGTGACAAAAAGTCACGCAATTTCCCTCCCCCCCATATGCAAATTAGGATTCCGATTTGGTCCGGCTGGGCAGAAGGATTCTGCCGAATCAGAACCCTGCTGAAAAAGGCAGAATCCTGGCCGAATCCTGAACCAAATCCTGCATTTGGATCTTCATACCTTAAGTCTATTAGAAAATCATTAAATAAACCCAATAGGCTGGTTTTGCTTCCAATAAGGATTAATTACATCTTCGTTGGGATCAAGTACAATTTACTGATTTATTATTAGAGGGAAAAAAGGAAATCATTTCTAAAAATTGGATTATTTGAATAAAATGGAGTCCATGGGAGATGGTCTTTCCGTAATTCGAAGATTTCTGAATAATGGGTTTCCAGATAATGGATCCCATACCTGTAGGGAGAAACTAAAGAATTGATGTCACCTATGTGTCACCTACGTGCAGTGCTTTTAAAATTCTCTCTTCTGTTCATGTGACCAGAATCACACAGAATTCCAAATGTAAATGGTTCAGCTCAACGACTCGGCGTTCTGATTATTGACCCCCTAATTCAACAACTAATTAAGCAGACAAATGTGCTTGAAATAAAAATGAGCATTTTATGGTAAACAATAGCTATATGAAAGGTTGCAGGCGACTGCAAAGGTGGGGGTTTCATTGATTATTGTAACGGAGTAACCTTTTGGGACTGCAAGCAATGGATTTGTTGCTGGTTTTGGCACATTTTAATGAAGCTCATCCCATAGTGCCTAATAAGGTATTTCATTATTAACGTTAAATTCTATACATAGAAGTAAAATTAAAGGAACAGTAACACCAACAAATGTAAGTGTTTTAAAGGAATGACAATATGATGTAGTGTTGCCCTGCACAGGTGTATTTGCTTCAGAAACTCTACTATAGTTTATATAAACAAGCTATTGTGTAGCCATGGGGGCAGCCATTCAAACACAGGATACATAGCAGATAACAGATAAGTTCTGAAGAATCCCATTGTATACTACAGAGTTTATCTGTTATCTGCTGTGTAACCTGTGCCTTTTCTCCTTTTTCAGCTTAGAATGGCTGCCCCCATGGCTACACAGCAGCTTGTTTATATAAACTATAGTAGTACTTATCTGTTATCTACTGTGTATCCTGTGCATGAATGGCTGCCCCCATGGCTTCACAGCAGCTTGTTTATATAAACTATAGTAGAGTTTCTGAAGCAAATAACCCAGTTTTACCAGTGCACAGAAACATGACATTATATTGTCATTCCTTTAAAAACACTTGAATTTGTTGGTTTTCCTTTAAATGGAGAAGGCTACAGGGCTCGTTTAAAAATGCTTTGTGGCAAAATGGGCAGAGAATTGCGCCTCAGGGCTCATTACAGAGGAAGTAGACCCTTGGACTGCAGGGGGGCCCAGGAGATATAGGGGCCCCATGAGGCCCTGATTCATATACAATTTCAATAAATATTGGTAAAACCTCTAAAAATGTTGAGGGCCTGAAAAACTATTTGCTGTGAGGCCCAGTAATACCACTGATTGTGCCACTAACATCTGCCTTGACGAGCCAATAAGTGCAGGGCTCCCTTTAAGTGCTCCACTTGTAGACACGTTGAGCAATGGCACATGCAGATGTTACTGGGCCCCACAGCAAATTCATTGTAGGGCCCCAAAACATATCCAGAGTTTGTTCTGTTTTACCAATATATGTTGAAATTGCTCATTAATGAGGGCCTTATGGGGCTTCCTATAACATCTGGACCCCCTGCAGCCACAGGGTCTGTTTCTGCTGTAGTTATGTCCCTGCTGTTCAGCCAAATGAATGGGATGGTGGACAGATGATCACAGGTTACATGCATCTAAAAACATCTTATCTGTTACAAAGAATATAAATGTCACAATATAAGGCTGATTAGTAATTAATACAGATAATTACTACATGGCAGCACAGAAACCAGTGCAATTAGCATCAGAATTTAATAATCAGCCCTGTAGCATCAGCTTATATTACAGGGGAAGCTCATTTTCTGCTGGATAATTAGTGACGAGCCCTAAGCTTAGCTTCTCAACAGCTGCTCAGAGCCCACTGAGCATGTGAGTGTCACAGACACTTTCCAAGATGGTGACCCCCTGTGACAAGTTTGAAGTCCTGGATCATTGCTGCTATTGACAAGCTGAAACGTTAGCCTCGTGCAATAGGTTCACTATATAAAATATGGTATTTTTAGCCATATTCATTTTTAGGGTTGAGTTCTCCTTTAAACAAAATTTGCAGGTGCCTAAGCATTTTCTGGGCAGAGCATTATCCATCTGGCTTTATGATATATCTTAATATATGTGTGCCCTGAAAGCAACGTTTGATAGATGCCCATGTTAGGAAACACTTGTATCATGTTGGGAGCAATGAGTTCAAGCGATTGATGAAGCCTATTGGGGTTTCTCTTGGGCCGATAAGAAAATAAGCTTGGTGGTATATTTATCCCATTGCATTTCATGCTTTGATGATAACAGCGTTACTCTAACATTAAGCAAAATGTGATTTCCGTACACGGGGGGGACTGGCAATGAGAGATGGAATTAACCTTGGAGAAATGATCGCTTTGCCCTTTTACAGTCCTCAGATCAACATTACCACCATCTCCCCAGAGATTCCAATTCTGCGAAAAGACTAAAAGTGAATTTTTAATACAAAGCTCAGCACAAGCAAATGAGAGCGACTTCAAGTTAATGGAGATTTCAATATCTAGTTGTTAAACAATACACAGCAGAAGTTAGTGGAACAGCACGTGGCAACTCCAGGGCACGGCTGAACAGCGGGAAGGGAAAGCGACGAGTGCAAGTATCAGTGCAAGGTGCTAAATTGGGGCTATATTGCACACACTTAACAAATGTATTTGCACTTTTACACCTCAAGCTACATTTGGCATATACATTACAACAAGGTTCCGATATGATAATACTGTCTAATCAGCCAACATAGAATATATATAAGCCAGCGAATAAGCTCTCACCCAAAATCTTACGTGATCTTAACACCTGACTCCCAAGACTATCTAGGGGACTTTATTGTAGGAATTTTTGTCTTGAATCTTACCCTAACTATCCTGCAGCGGGTTGCGGATAAGGGTCAGGTCGGGTAGCGGGTCCAAGTGGGTAAGAATGCGGATTGCGGGTCCGGCTTGTGGATTGCAGGGTATGGGTTCCAAAAAATGGGCCCGCGCAAGACTCTACCCCAGATTATGGGAACTGCTACCCAAACTCTATAAACCAGATTAATCAGAGCTTCTTTTTCTGTAATCTGCACTAGCAACGGGTTGGGAGCAAATGTGGGGTCTCTCTACTATTTTTTGCAGTTGCCTAACCCCTTCCATAAATACACTGTTTGACTTGAGAGTTATTCAAAGGAAAGAAAGAAGATTGGCCCCAAACCCACTTAAAGGAGAAGGAAATGTCCTCAGCGCTAACCCCCCTCCCCCCCTCCCGTGTATTGCCCACCCTCCCTCCTCCCCCCTGGCCTACCCCTCCCGCTGGGCAAATGCCCCTAACTTGTTACTTACCCTTCTGCGCAGGTCCAGTCCACGGAGTTCACAGGCGACATCTTCTTCCACGCGATCTTCTTCCTCCTTTGACCGGCGCATGCGCAGTAGGATCATTTCGCCGGTACGATCTACTGCGCATGCGCGTGACTTTTGGCGCATGCGCAGTAGATCCGTACCGGCGAAATGATCCTACTGCGCATGCGCCAAAACGCCGGTCAAAGGAGGAAGAAGATCGCGTGGAAGAAGATGTCGCCTGTGAACTCCGTGGACTGGACCTGCGCAGAAGGGTAAGTAACAAGTTAGGGGCATTTGCCCAGCGGGAGGGGTAGGCCAGGGGGGAGGAGGGAGGGTGGGCAATACACGGGAGGGGGGGAGGGGGGTTAGCGCCGAGGACATTTCCTTCTCCTTTAAAGAGGTTGTTCACCTTTAAATTAACTTTTAGTATGATATAGAGAGTGATATTCTGAGACAATTTGCAATTGGTTTTCATTTTTTATTATTTGCGTTTTTGGAATTATTTAACTTTTTATTCAGCAGCTCTCCAGTTTGCATTTTCAGCAATCTGGTTGCTAGGGTCTGAGTTACCATAGCAGCCATGCATTGATTTGAATAAGAGACTGGAATATGAATAGGAGAGGGACTGAATAAAAAGATGAGTAATAAAAAAGTAGCAATAACAATACATTTGTAGCCTTACAGAGTATTTGTTTTTTAGATGGGGTCACTGACCCCCATTTGAAAGCTGGAAAGTGTCAGAAGATGAAGGCAAATAACTATAAAAAAGAAAAAATGAAGGCCAAGTGAAAAGTTGCTTTGAATTGGCCATTCTATGACATAGTAAAGTTAACTTAAAGGTGAAGCACCCCTTTAAATGGTAAGGGATTGTCAGAGGATAAGTAGCAGTCCATACAGTGCTACGCAATATGTTGGCGCTATATAAATACATATTATTATTAATAATAATAATAATCTAGCTGTCATTGTACAGTACATTTTGAAAGCTATAATGTGAGTATAAATGTGTTTGTCTTTGTCAACTGTTTATTTTATCTGCAGCAGATGTTAGATCTTATGCTCAGAGATGTTTACCTTTCTCAAGGGATGCACCGGATCCACTATTTTGGATTTGGCCGAAACCCTGAATCCTTCACGAAGAATTTGGCCGAATACCAAACCAAATCAGAATCCTAATTTGCATATGCAAATTAGGGGTGGGAAGGGGAAAACACTTTTTACTTCCTGTTTTGTGACAAAAAGTCACTCAATTTCCCTCCCCGCCCCTAATTTGCCCCTAATTTGCATAACCTGTATCTCAGTTTCCCCTTTTCTCTGTAATAATAAAACAGTAACTTGTACTTGATCCAAATGAAGATATTATTAATTCTTATTGGAGGCAAAACAATTCTTCTGGGTTTGAACAGTTAAAGGATTTTTAGAAAACTGTATGAAGAGAGATCCAAATTAAGGAAAGATTCATTATCCAAAAACGCCAGGTCCCAAGTATTCTGGATAACAGGTCCCACACCTGCAGTTAGCTTGTAATTATGCTGCAGTTGCCCTGTAGTTACCTTGTAGTTATAAAGAAATACTCTTACAAATATGGTACTAAGATCCTCGCAAAAGAGACACTTACTAGTACAGGTATGGGATCCATTATCCAGAAAGCTCTGAATAACAGAAATGCCATCTCCCATAGACTTCATTTTATCCAAACAATCCAAATTTTTAAAGATGATTTCCTTTTTCTCTGTAATAATAAAACAGTAACTTGTGCTTGATCCCAACTAAGATATAATTAATCCTTATTGGAAGCAAAACCAGCCTATTGTGTTTATTTAATGTTTACATGATTTTCTAGTAGCCTTAAGGTATGAAGATCTAAATTATGGAAAGATCCCTTATCCAGAATATAACCGGCCCCGAGCATTCTGGATAACAGGTCCCATACCTCTATATGCAAAAATATGGCTATTTTACAACGTGAAATTGAAAGGGTTCAGTGACAGCAGATTCATTACAGAGATGAAAATTCTGACAATTAATATATATTATAGTCCAAATGCTTTTTATAGGGAATTTAGTTAATGAGGGCTAATCTATAATAATAGTTCGATTTTTACCCTTTTTGATCAAACGCATGTTTTTATTTCTAAATTTTCTTAGACCTGCTTTTACCATAACTACACAGAATATAGTGAAAGAAAATCTAAGCTATATTTAGACATGCTGAGGGCTCTCTCTGGCCTACAAACTCACTGGGACAGCACTAATCTACAGAGCCAATAATAAAACAGATTCTGTAAGATTATTTTCCTTTTATTTCCATCTACACTTCTGAGGCCTCATCAGCCACTGTATGAATCAGCGATGAGTCAATAGTGGATTTTAGAGTCTGGGGGCCTCTGAATTATTCTGACTATTTAAATATAAAAAAAGTTCAACCAAGCTAGAATCCACGATTAGACCTTATTCATTATTAAAAAAAAAACAACACAATTTAATCGGATCAGGGATAAACATGAAAAAATCATGCAAAAATCCGAATCATGCGTTTTTTCTGAATTGCCCGATTTTTTGGGGCTTTTTTTTTCTGAAAAGCCAGATTTTTAATTCCAGCACAGACCACAGAAACATTAAAGTAGGATAGGGACCTCACCCATTGACTTATATACAACCTCAGCAGGTCTGAGATGCCGGATTTTCAGATTTGGACTTTTTCCATCCCCGGTGTATAATAAATGCCGAAAAATTCAATTTTTTTTTTTAAGTAAAAATTTGACTTTGAAAGTTAAAAAAAACCTCACATTTTTCAAGTTTTTGGCATTCAGACTTTAATATATTTCAAAACACATAGGTACTTGCAATCCAAAAATCAAAACACACAAGTACAGGTATTTGATCCATTATCCGGAAACCCGTTATCCAGAAAGCTCCGAATTATGGAATGCTTGTCTCCCATAGATCCCATTTTATCCAAATAATCCAAATTTTTAAAAATGATTTCCTTTTTCTCTGTAATAATAAAACAGTAGCTTGTACTTGATCCCAACTAAGATATAATTAATCCTTATTGGAAGCAAGGAAACAATCATACTTATGAACAGCAGGGGGAGCCTTACTTCCCAGCCATGCAGAACTCAAGCAGCTTTGTTTATGACAATCCCTAAGCAGCCCAGACCACACTGAGCATGTGCACAGTCTTAGTCTTGCAAAGATGTTTAACAAAGTTATAAGATGGTGACCCCCTGTAGCCAACTTTGAAAGCATAAATTATTTGTTTGATTAGGCTTGTGGTGCAGTAAGTTCATGTTTATATTTAGTATACAAAATACAGCATTTCTAGCCTTATTCTATTTTAGACTTTAGAGTGCCCTTTAAATGGACACAAATGCTCTTTGTATTGATGCCATTCATTGAGTTCAAACATGTTCTTTTCCCTTCGGTTGCAATAAGCGCAAATGCACCTGCCCAGTCTGCTTGTTCATCTCAGTCCCTGCAATGTAAAACATGTGTATTGCTACCGGTTCCTCTTCATAATATTATGATCTAAAATCCATAAGAACATTTGTCAGGGCTTTTCTATGAGATCATCTGCAGGCTAACTGGTAATGAAGTGAGATAAACAGAACTGAGTATAAAAATCCAGGGCAGAACGTGATGTCTAGGAAACCTAAGCCACCGTATCATTAGGGTATTAGAATGATAAACCTTTTTAGAGGCTCTGTAATCGCTTATATAATGCAACAGATCACTCTGGGAGAGTTAAAAGCAAGGGATAATCCATTGTTCATAAGATATAATACTTTCTATGCATTGACCTTACTATTCAAATATATCTGGGTGTAGGGATGTAGCGAACGTCGGAAAAAATGTTCGCGAACATATTCGCGAACTTGCGTCCAAAAATGCGAACGTCGCGAACCCCATAGACTTCAATGGGAAGGCGAATTTTAAAAGCTAGAAAAGACATTTCTGGCCAGAAAAATGATTTTAAAGTTGTTTAAAGGGTGCAACGACCTGGACAGTGGCATGCCAGAGGGGGATCAAGGGCAAAAATGTATCTGAAAAATACATTGTTGACACAGCGCTGCGTTTTGTGCTGTAAAGGGCAGAAATCACACTACGTCACTCAGGTGATGTTTCTGGACACGGAATGTGAAAAAGCTCACACAGCTAGGTGGCACTTGGTTAAAGACTGGGCAAACAATGCCTGCAAGGGCAACGCATACAGTAGTGGATACGGAATATATTATTGCTGCTGTAAAAACATCACTCAGGTGATGTTTACGGACACGGAATTATTATTGTTATTTAGACAGAATGTGAAAAAGCTCACACAGCTAGGTGGCACTTGCATACCTCCCAACTGTCCCTCTTTTGACCACTCAACCCCCTGTCCCTCTTTTGTACTGGAAAGTCCCTCTTTTCTCTGCACTGAACAGCCAGAAAAAAAACAGTTTCTAACTTAATTAGCTTTTGGCAGAGAGCTCAGAACAGCTAACAGGTGCAAATAAGATACTTTGTAACAATTTTGACTCTGGTTGGTGCTGGTAGTGGTGAGCAGGAGCAGCACACCAGTCCCACTCCCCAACACAGCTAGACTAATAGCACTGGGCTCTTACAGTAGCAAAGTAAAAAAAACAAAAAAGAAAATAAAAGCAGTCCTTACAAGGACTATTGGGTTATTACAGCAGTCAGCAGATGAGATCAGAAGCAGTGCCCACAGCAGCTACATACAGAGCACTGCAGTAGAAGGTAGATTACTAGTCAGCAAAGCTAACTAACCTAAACTCACTGTCCCTCAAATCCCTGCAGAGTTCTGTCCCTACAATACAGAGCAGTATCAAGTAGATTACTAGCCAGCAAAGTTATTATCATCTGTCCCTGAAATCACTAAACAGCTCTCTCCCTACACTATCTCTTCCAAGCACACACAGGCAGAATGAAAAAACGCTGCAGGGCTTCAGTTTATATGTGGAAGGCGAGTGGTCCAGAGGGTGTGGGGGTGGTCCAGGAGGGAGAGCTTCCTGATTGGCTGCCATGTATCTGCTGGTCTGGGGGAGAAAAAAAGCGCCAGCTAAGGCGAACCCAAATTGGCGAACGTCGCGCGACGTTCGCGAACATTCGGCGAACGCGAACAGTCGATGTTCGCGCGAACTAGTTCGCGGGCGAACAGTCCGCAACATCCCTATCTGGGTGTCACTGGCAATGTTAACCTGAGATCAGAATGAACTGATTTTTGTAGTTTTTTTTTTTTAATAAAGTCGCAGACAATTTATAACGTTTTTCAAGTGTTGTGATTGCTGCTGTTCAATAGCGGTGACCAAAGTACTACAAGTTCTGGAGCCCTAAAACTGCGGAGGGTGGGTAGCATGTTTACTAGTAGCCCAGTAGCAGGGGGGGAATCTGTGAATTTGCTTGGGATATGGAGTCATTTTCAAAGGAGCAAAAAAGTGTGAATGTTCCCTATTAAATATGCTGTGTTATGAGTTAGTGTGAATGCTTTATGTGTGTTTTAGTGAGTGCTTATGTCCCCAGTACAGGAGATTATCTGCAGTAATTTAGGGGCGGATTTATCATGGGTCGAATTGAAAATTAGAATTTTTAAATTCAAATTTCAAGTCTATTTTAGGGTCTGATTTATCAAAGGTCGAGGTGAGTTTTTGAATGAAAAAAATGTTGAATTTCAAGCTATTTTTTGGGGCACATTTACCTAGGGTCGAATATCGCTGGTTAATTAACCCTCGATATTCGACTGCCGAATATCGAAGTCGAAGAATTTAGCACTGTTCCTATGATCGAACGATCGAAGGAATAATTGAACGATTCGAAGGATTTTCCTTCGATCGGAAAATTGTTAGGAAGCCTTAGACTTTAAGTCTAAAACTTAGACTTTGAAAAATCTAAGTTTTATTTTGGGAAAACCTTTGAATCAAATTAGATCGAATGCGCTATTCCTTTGATTCGAACGATTAGAATTCGCCCAAATTCTGACCTATTCAAGCCAAAAAAAAAACTTCAACTTAATTTCAGTTGGTCTTTTTGAATTGGAATTTCAAAGTTTTTTCAATTCGAAATTCGACCCTTGATAAATATGCCCCTTAGTGTAATTTGACTAGGGAATAGTCCAAATTCGATTCAAGTTTAAAAAAAATTAGAAATTTGAATTTTAAAAAATGTATCATGTACTGTCACTTTAAGATTTCAAATTTGACTATTCGCCATCTTAAACCTGCAGAGTTGGCGTTTTAGCCTATGGGGGACCTCCTAAATCAATTTGACTTTTGAAAAAAAAAAATTTTTTTTGGTGTAAAAACTCAAATCGAATTCGATTCAAGTTTGCTGGTCAATCCTATTCACCTGAATTTAAAAAATTCTATTTTTTTAATATGTTTCGATTGGTCGTTTTTTTTCTTCGAATTACGAGTTTAGGGGAGTTTTCATAAACTCCCATAAACGCTAAATTTGGCCCTTGATAAATCTGCTCCTAAGTGTATACATCCCAACTGTCCTGTTTTTTACACAGGACAGTCTTGATTTTGACAGCTCTACCCGCAGTCTTGGGTTGTTACTGAAATTTTTCTCCTGCACTGAACAGCCAGAAAAAGATACAAAGTTTCTAAAACTTAATTGGCTTTTGGCCCAGAATATGTGGCAGGTGCACTTTTGTTACATTGGTTACAATTTAAGATAAGCAAAGAAACAATTGTAACTATTTAAGATAAGCAGATCTTGTAGGGAAGCTGTGACTCGCAGCTTAAAAGGCAATTCACCTTCACTAGCAAAATTGTAATTACACTTCAGAACCACAGAAATGTGTTCAAACTTTCATAACCTGACAAATTTTGTCAAATGAACATGTTAAATAAGGGGTGTGGCCAGAAAAGGGCGTGGTCAATACATGTCACCGCAATCCACGCAGCAAATCTTTTTATCCCTTTTTCTATTTCCAAAATGTTGGGAGGTATGTTAGCGTACAGACCACAAAAATGGATATAGTGTTGCTTGTGGGTTGTTTATGGTCAAATAAGCCATAATGACTGACATTTTTAAAGCAAAATCCCCCGTGTCATTGAGTTTTTATGCTACTGGAAGCTTTTCTTGTCATTGTCCTTGTATGAGCTTCATCTTGGACTGGCAAGTAGGAACAAGGAAACTTTTTTTTCTGTTTTTTTTTTTTTTACAGTTTCTCTGCAAAATTTGGCAACAGCAAAACTATTTGATAATCTGAACTAGACTTCACCATGTGGTGTGTTTCACTGGGAAAAACGTGGTCTGGGAAATAAAACACAGACGTCATTATTATCCACCCCATGTTTTCCACATCAACCAATGAGATCAGAGCCCTCCCCTGGTCGAAGGAGCTGTCCTGGCGACATGATTGGAAGAAACTGGCAAATACCGAACCCTAATTTGCATATATAAATCAGCGATGGGGAGAGAATAAGAGAGCCGTGTGCTAACATTTTTTTTACTTCCTTGTCTTGTGATGAAAAGTCACATTATTTTAAGGATTCGGATTTGGTTAGGCCAGGCACAAGGAATCATAATCAACCAAATCTGAATCCTGCTGAAAAGGGTTGAATTCTGGCTGAATACTGAACCGAATCCTGGATTTGTTGCATCCCTAGTTTGCTCTAACTGCAAGTCTAAATGTTTCCTCGACCATCCTATCCCTCATTATGTTCTTAGTATTTTGTTTTTGAATCTGAATATTATATTTTCAAAAATCTTATAGAATATTAGCCTTGTTTGCTTGTTTCAAATGACCCAGAAAAGTGTCACAGAAGTAAAAATTCAAACACTCTGGATTCGCAAAGTTTTGGCTCTTCTTTGCATCCATGGGATTTCATTTTGCCCCTGGTTAATTCCCCTAGTCATAAATACCCATTCTCAACTACAGCAGACTTGGTTTGCATTAATTCAAAAACTATGTTGGGAAATGTGTTTTAATTCTTTATTCGTTGTAGGACAGCACAGGGCATGAGAGTGTGTATACTGTATATTTATCTAGGAACCTATCACCTTCTCCAGATACCAGTAGTCAGGGCCGCCATCAGGGGAGGCACAGGGGGTACAAGTTTACCGGGCCCTGGCTTGAAGGAGGGGCCCCGCAGTGGTGAACTTTTTGAAAGAGCCGGGCCCCCCTTGACAGTGCCGAAGCCGCACCACCCTTCCAAAACAGCCAAAATGTGGAAATGGCGGAAAAAGAAATGTCCCAAGGCGGCAAAAAGACCCGAAGCCACGAAAACAACTGAAGCCAAAAACCCAAAGTACCAAAAACACCTGAAGTCGCGTAAACAGCCGAAATGTAAGTCCTGAAGCGGCATAAAGACCCAAAGTCACAATAGGAGACTTGAAGTCCTGAAGCCACGACTTTAATTCTACGGAACACCAATGTGTGTTTTTTTAAATCCCCTGGCCACCAATTTATTATTTTAATACTCTATAGGCCCTGCCACCAATGTTTTTTTAAACTTTTATGGGGGGCCCTGGTGCCAATGTTTTTTTTTAACTTGTAGAGGGGCCCTGACCACCAATGTTTTAAAAAAAATGGGGGACCCTGACAGTTTTATTAAACTTATAAGGGGGCCCTGACCATCAATAGCTTTTTATAACTTGTGTGTGTGTGGGGGTTACCTTTTTTAGCGCTGATGTCTGTGCGGTCTTTTAACTGTGGTGTGGGGGCGAGATCTGGGGTGGGGTTTGAGGACCGGGTGGTCCTCAAACCCCAACAAAAAAATTTGTTGTATGGGGCCCCTGTGATTTCTAAAGGCAGCCCTGGCAGTAGTTAATGCAACATCCTCTATTATAAATAAAATAAAGCCACACTTTATATACAGGCTTGATACTTTCACTTCCCCAGATAAGCGCACTGAGCTGTCTGCTGGTCATTAGTTGGATTGAATCTAATAAGAAGTCAATGTCTGAGGAGAGTCTGCTCACAGCCAACCCTGATAAGAGCAGAGGAAGGTCTAGCTGAATAGTTAAAGCTGCTCTGGTCAGACTAGGGCCCCGTAGGACGTAACATTAGCATATCTACTGCACGCAGATTTCAGCACAGAATTTATATTTGATATCAATCTGAGCATAAAATAATAAGCATATCTAGCTGCAGCACTTTATGAAACGACGATACAGTCCTGGAACTGTTTTTTAATAGAGCAAAGCTTACTCACATACAGGTATAGAAAACAATGTTCCTAGTAAGATTAGAATCATAGCTACCTGTGTTCATATAAATAAGCATGAAATATAAAGGATCCCTGCTCAGAAAAATCTTTATCAATATGCTTTATGCAACCGATAAAAATAAAATCGATATACCGTATTCACACAGGCTCTCGGTCACAGATTCAGTTGGGCACCAGTTCTGCTAACGCAGATAAACCATTTTTTATAACCACAACTGAAGGATGTATTCTAGAAGACAGATAAGCTCTAGTCATCTACAGTAAAAAGTACATCATTTTCTTCCTATTTGATGGTTGGTTTGATGTTTTTTACCTGGAGGGTCTTGATTTAAAATTGCCCCATATCTTGTTTTTCTAAGTCAGTCCATCCTAGACATCAAAAAACATCCTTCTTCATGATAAAGATCTAAAAGGTATAGGCAGCTTTTCCCTCCTTGGATGAATTATTAACAGCGAAGGAGCCAACTGGGACTTGGAAGAACAAGGATAAAACACCTACAAAATATATTCAACTGTGTCTATAGAACAAAAATCTGAATTTTATTGTCATAGACTCTTTATGGATGTTTTAGTTGGAAGAGGTAATTGATACTGTTGAACTTTGGTTTTGGAACTTTGGAAATACTTTGAATGACATGGAAAGCAATTTGAATTATTTCCAAATCAAGCCCAACCTTCCATGACAAGAATAATGGCGTCTATTTTGATTATATATAAACCCAGTTCTATGGGAAAGAAAATTATGCTAGGAAAAAGGGAGAATGAGGACAACCAACAAGAAAAGGGGCAGATATAAATACTCATCAATACTTCTGATGGTAGCACAATACCACAAGAGTAACCTAGTAAGCTCCAAATTGTCAGCCTGAATGGGGACGGTGCAAAACAAGTACATTTATATGACTTTTCCAACCCAAAATAAGCAGAGCCATAAGAAATAACACTCAGGCCATGCCAAAGATGTACCAAACGACTCTAGATCAAGAACCATCACTGGAGTAAAGTTAGAGATCTAACTAGAGATCTGAGGCTTGAGAAAAGGCGTTGGCCCAAAACGTTGCCTAGTTTGTTGGCACAAGAAACCACTTTCACAGGATTTGGAGTGCTGCAGCGAGTGTTTCTTGAAGTCAGAGATCACCACAGTCACTAGAGTGATATTCTGCCACTCTCCATTCATTTCTATGGCATTTTTAAAGTCATATTTATCAAAGGGTGAACTTTCACTTTAAAAATTCTATTAAAAATCCCAAAGAAATGAATGGAGAGAGTAGCGGAATATCACACTGTGGTGATCTCTAACTTCACTCTTTGATAAATATACCCCTATATCTTTATTCAAAATGGTGATATTCTACCAATCCAATCCCCCTGGAGAAAGTAATAATTACCACTATAAGCCTTCACAAATACATATAAATATACACAATACTAATCCATATATTAACTAGATCTCAAGTATCCAACTGCTTCTCTTTGATGTCCTCTCAGGTGTCCTCTAGGATGTCCTCTTTCTTCCATATACTCAATTTAGACAATGCAGAACTGACTGTATTTCCATACACACATGCCCTACATGTTGGCCACTGTAAATAAAACTATTATTCATTTCAGTACACAATTTTGCTGCCTTGAAATCATTGTTGACTCTGCACCGAACTTCATTTCTCACATCCAATTACTCACAAAGATTTATCTACAGCACCCCTTTATCAAACTAGTAATCCACTCATTATCAACTCCTGCCTAGTCTACTGCAACCTTATCCTTATTGGCCTGCCACTTACTCTACAATTAATTAAGTATGCCACGGGAAGACTCTTCTACTTTGCACACACTTCTCTTCTAATCCCGGCTATTTATACTGTACATACTGGTATCAAATTTAAGGTTCTACCCTTACCTACAAAGTTTTCTTACTTACATTATTTGCAAAGTGACCACTTTGTTCTTCTAATGATCTTAGACTTTCCTCCTTTCCTCCTCACATGTATGTCTACAGATCATCCCCAGGACAGGCCAATGCCTGTAGAATTCATTACTACACATCATCAGACATTTTCCTACCCTCCAGAGTGTCAAATGTTCACTTAAAAGTCACCTCTACCAAATCAGCAGATTCCCTATAAAAGTTCTCAACACATCACATCCTCTCCTCAATATCAGTCAAGAATTTCCCCATACAGATACATGCACTTATCAGCACCCTTATAGAATGTAAGCCCTTGTGGTCAGGGCCTGTAATGCCTACTATATCTGTTGACCAGTTCTATGTACAGTACTACAGAATATATATGCACTATATACATGAATATAATGATAATACCAGTGGAGGAGAATTTATGATATTTAGAGACAACACGTTTCTTGCTCCATTTCCTTGGAAACAGCTTTATCTCTTTATTCTGAGCACATTGGTGGAGGCATGAAAATCTGTTTTTCAAAAAGAAACAACTTTTAATTTGAAAAGGGAGCAGGTGTGTTTCTGACCTCTGTTCCACTTACTACTGACCTGCTTTGCCCATCAGTACCAGTTATTTCACAGCAGCACTTCAAGGTCATAGCAGAAATGAATTAGAAATCCAAGTGGAAATGTAACAGACTGAACTGCCTTTATGGAGTCCCTACGCCTGCCATTGGTTTTCCATCTTAAGAAACAACAACTAATCCAAAAATATTGGAATTCAAATTTTTTTGCACTAATTCTAAGATTGCTAATTGCATTCCAATTGAGCTTGCAAAAACTAACATAAAATTTGTGAAACTGCAACATCTAAAAGCTTCTGAGTTTATGTAGAAGTCAACCGGAGCCATTTATGCCAAATTGAAGGTGTTTTTTCAAGGTATTCAATTTTTTTTCAATATTTTATTTAAAACAATTTTTTATACAAGCAAATATTTAGTTAATTAAAAATTCAAGTTTATTCAAAGCAGAAAAAACGCTAACATTTCATAAATTTGGATTTTGTTAAATAGGCCTTTAAGAGTTTGGTATAGGTAAGTAATAAATTAAGATTGTGTAGGGGTTCAGACAAATCCAGTTACAGGCTGGAGAGCCATCCGATTTGCTGGGCACCCCAGTGCATCCTTGGGAGAGAGGAAGTGCCTGACTTTGGAGCCAAATGTATAGGATCTACAACAGAGCTTAGCAAGGGGTTCTGTGCTGCATTATCCAGCCAGAAACTGTTTTTGGGAGACTGTCCAAGAGTGCAGAGAAACTGCTGCATCTCTAGAAGTACAGAGAGAGCCCATCCTGTTCCCTGTCAAGCTGCTAGAGACTCGGGAGGAGAAAGGTGCCACTGGTGAGATTGATCCTACGGCAGAGCTGCTTGTAATCTCCAGTGTGACTGCCTCTGAGAGCACCCCAGTGAGTGAGCCACCCAAGGGAGGATACTGGCAAGGATACAAAGGTGGGGCCCCAGTTTGAGGACAGGTCTTATGCATTTACTTGCTATGTAGGAGCGACTGCTAAGTTCCAAAGGGCGAGGTCCTTTTGGGAAAGGTAGTGCTACCTGGTGTATAAGAGCTCTTGGGAAGGGGCATTTCAATTGAACTGAACTGTGTGGTCATTAGCCCCGTCTAAAGGATTGGGACTTTGATAATAAAAAGGACTGTGTTGGAGAAATAGTCAGGTACCTAATAGTGAGATAGGTAGGTCCCACGTGTCCTCAACAAAAAAAAAGGTTGTTGCGCATCAGAATAGACGTGCGCGTCCAAATTATTCGGACGCCCACTGACTTTAATACATTTGGACAAAATGGTCACGCGTATAAAAATTGTCACTAGTGTCAAAATTGTTGCGCATATTTTGACGGTCATTGTCTTGAATGTATTTCGCAAATTTTTTTGCGGTAAATTTGCTGTTTAGGAAGCATGTCAACAATGGAAAAGCTCTGACCAGACACAATATAATTATATAATTAATAGACACTAATCACTAGCCACAGAGCCAGGTACTATTATGTGAGAAGAATTGCCCTTATTACTTTGCATATATAGTTGCTTGTTAAATCACTTAAATCACCCACAATTGAGGGATGCATGTGCTGCCGCATCCCATACACCCAATTTATATGCATTTAACAGCAATTTATAACCCAACACTAATTCATTTTGCATTTGATTGTGGGAGAAATGACACAAAGGGGGTTATCTATTAAAGTCCGAATGCCAAAAACTCTAAAAAAATTTAATTTTTTTTAACTACAAAATCCGAATCTTTAGTGAGAAAAAAAAACTTGACGTTTTCGAGATTTATTATACCCCGAGAATGAAAAAAGTCTGAATCCGAAAATAGACAATAGACATTGTGGGGCTCATTTAGAAGCACAGGGCAAATTTGCAGCTGGGCAGCAGACCACGGTAACTAATGAAATGTTTGCTTTCAGTGTTCAACCTGCAGCTCCCTGGAAAAAAGCCAGTCATTGATTGGTTGATGCCCATGTGCAAATTTGCCCAGTGTTAATAAATAAGCCCCTGTGCCAATTTTGCACTTTGTGTGGCCCATTGTGCTCAATGTATTACATGGAATCAGATCTGTAATGTACCATCCACCTTCATTCTTTTAACTTTTTCTTCCACTTATTATTCTATCAGTTTGTTTAAAACTTTTTCAAATGTGTCTGTAAGTCAGAAAACACAGATTACATGCAAAGGGCTGTAGGCTTCCTCCAGGCTAGTGAAGTAGTCATACAGTGAATAACAACTAACCTGCAAAAATCAAAGCTAAAATCAACTAGAATCGTGCCAAAAAAAAAAGAGAGAAAATGTTGGTGCCTGGACTGAGTACTGTACTAAACAAACACACCCTGATTGATGAGACAAGAGCGAGTGTCATACAGTGAGCTGCGGGATACTGTCTGTGTTTAGCCAGCGGAGGAAAATTCTGTTTAAGGTTTAGTGTATCAGTAACATACACCTGATAAATGCTGAATTAAATAGAATTTTCCTTCATGGATAAAGTACTAATTGCTTTTAGTTAGCCGCTTGTATCATGCAGCTCACTGAAGCACCTAATGGCTGTATCAAATGTTTTCTGCATTAAATAGGGAGAACATTGTCTAAATAAAAAGAAAATTAAATGGTCTAGAAAGATGTGATTTAGCTTCAGGACTGGAAAATGTTTTTCCTGCACCCAACACAGGGGCCCTCAAATCACAGCCTGCCCATAGAGGATGCCATTTATAGTACTGCCAGTGCAGGTAGTGAAAGCTGATCTGTATAGTAATCTATCGCCCAGGGTTGCTCAGTAGCCTAGCAATCGATTTGGGGGGTAATTTATTAATATCTGAATTTTTCTAATATTTTATTTGAGAAAATTATGTCTAAACTAGACTCCACGATTTGACCTTATTTATTATTTTAAAAGGGCCAGTGGGAAATTTGATAAAATCAAGCATAAACCCAAATCGTATGTTTTCCCGAAAAGCCTAAATTTTTTCAGATTTTTGCCTGAAAAGCCTGAAATATCCTTCCAAAAAGAAAAGGGACCTCTCCCATTGACTTATATACAACCTCGGCAGGTCTGAGATGGCAGATTTTCAGATTCTGACTTTTTGCAGCATCGGGGTATAATATAAAAAAATTATAGTAAAAGAACTCAAATTTTTAGAGTTTTTAGCATTCTGACTTTACTAAATAACCCCCCTAGAGTTTGTGCAACATATAGAGGAATGTGGGGACAAGGATCATCCCCATCGGTGGGTACAAGTGGTATAAATATAGGTAAAAAAATTCCAGTGTAATTGTGGTTTTGTGATGAGTTGCATTCACCCCAATTGCACCCGCGTTGCATTCTCTTTAATTGTCTTTGCTTTCAAAACTTTGCCTTTCCTTCTCCATTAAAGAAAAAAAGATGATCTGATTGTTTTATCTCTAAATATACAAATGTGCAGAAATATTTGATAGAAGTGGAGGGCCCCACGCTGTGATCATGACAGAATGACAGCGATAGAGAACTTTCCCTGATGGGCTCGGTGCAGTGAGCAAACGTCTTTTCTTAAAATATCTCTCAGTTATACCTTTGTTTTTTATACGCTGTGTATTAACACGGGAGCACAATGATCTTTTCCTAATAACAAATGATTTAAGCATTTCTATTATGTAAGTGTTTCTGTTGGTTCATGTATAATTTTTTTATGTATTATTTAGTGGGCTTAGTACCAATGCAGTGATGTGTAATGTCACAGCAATAAACTGTACCTAGGCTCAGTGTTGGACAGGGATACCAGGGACCCACCAGAAAACATTGGGCTGAGGGCCCACTTTCCAAACTATTCTCTCCTGACTGATCCTTTTTATACTCACAGTCTCTTTTCTCTACATACTATACTTTATTCTTCCATTATTAAGCCTCTGTGTTCCCATAAAGAAATAGAGAATGACCATGAAATAGGCCAAATGGTTAGAAGCAAGAGGCCCACTGACACCTGGGCCCACCAGGAGTTTTCCTGGTATCCCTGTGGGCCAGTCCAACACTGCCTAGGCTTTTAAAATATCAATTATAACACAGCAACAATAAAACATATCCCTTTAAAATTCTAATTGTTTTACTGATTATACTGTAGGCTCAAGCACTTTACTTTGTTCTCTCTACTGTGAAGGAAATGGATATGATATGGTCTAAGGGAAGGGACCAGAACAGGCGTTACAAGCAGCCAAACAGCCGAATAGGGCGGGTACATATAGGTCATATATATATATATATATACTGTATATATATATATATATATATATATATATACGTCTTTATAAGAGATGTTGGTGCAAATGCTTGAAGTGGCCACTTATTATTAAAAATATAATAAAAGGAAGCACAATAAAGGCAAAAGAGATCCTAACGAGCCCAGCCTAAAATAAATGTGGCATACTTCTTAAATGGTAAAAAAAAATGTTAATGTTAAACAAAAGTTACAACTTTTAAAGTTAATCCCGCTTTAAAATATGAAAAAAAACGCCAGCATTTTTTTTTTTATCATTTTTCGGAGTTTCCGGCATACAGGATAGGATGTCACTGATATAAAATTGAGGAGGATGTAGCTTCATCTTATCAGTTCACCAGTATAAGCTGGCGAAGGAAACTCTGGTGAAAGAGGTAACATTCTGTAAAAAATGTTGAGAATTTGCATCGTTCACCTGAGGAAAAATTCACCTGGCGAAAGGGCGAGAAAATTTGTTAGCAATGTACTCTTTCACTAGCGAATTGTCCTCTACGCCTGTTAATAAATTGGCAATCTCCCTGCGGATTTGATTTCAGGTGAATTTACGCTAGCGACGGCCACTTCGCCCTTTAGTAAATCTGCCCCATTGTGTTCTTAAAGGGCATGTAAAGTCTAAAATAGAATAAGGCTAGAAATGCTGTATTTTGTATACTAAATATAAACATGAACCAACTGCACCACAAGCCTAATCAAACAAATAATTTATGCTTTCAAAGTTAGCTACAGGGGGTCACCATCTTGTAACTTTGTGGCCTCGGCTGCTTAGGGATCATCATAAACGATGAGTTCTGAATGTCTGGGAAGTAAGGCGAGGGCTCCCCCTGCTGTACATAAGTATGATTGTTTCCCTGCTCTGCAGTTAGGGACCATCTGACAATTCCTATCCACAGCAGTAAATGAAGGGAGAATTTCACTGCATACAGTCAGGTTTCTGATAAAAACGGTACACATTTTTTTAATTAAAGTATATTGGAGATAGGTTTCTTTTTCATTAAAGGAAGTAAAAATGGGATTTTATTTTTTTGCCTTTACATGCCCTTTAAAGACCTCCCCATGGCACCTACCTATATTCTTGCTGCTGCATCCTGAATACCATCTCCCAATCCAGGAAAGTTTCATACATTTTTATGTATGTTGGAACTTTTTTGCCTTGATTCTTTGATTGGCCAAGTTCTAACCTTGTCCTCCTTCCTAGAATGCCAGCATTTGGTCCATTCATTGGATATTCATTAATGTTTTTGTGCTTGTTGCCTACATCAGTTTCTAAGTGACTGCCATATTGCCCCAAAATGTTTATAGCAGCTACAGAGCAGTAAAACAATGCAAAAGGATTATGAATGGAATTGATGCTGAAAGCTTTTGTATCGGTATCATAGAAGCAACTGTGACCTCAATATAAGTAGTTCTGACCTCATCAGAAGTTAAGATAATAGAATTGCAGTCTGTACACTGAAATACTGTTCTAGTGTAAAGTTATTATTATAACTGGACCTTGACAATATTTGAAATATAATAGATTCATAATGCAGTGATCTACATGAGGAAGTCAATTTGAATGTTCATCAATTAAATCTTTATGCAATATTATCACTGAATCCATATACATTGTTTTCCCAAGTTTTTATTAAAGGTAATAAACAGTTTGGCCTGGCAAATCGCACCGCGGATGTACAAAATCTCCCCATTTCTGATTTTGCCATACACCCCTCTTTGGGGCAACTCACATCTCACGCACTTCCGCAATCTCCCAGATTTTATTTACTGGACCAAGTTACAAATCAAAACTCTGGGTGACCTACTGGAGCAAGGTGTCTTTCCATCCCTTCTCCAGCTACAGGAGAGACTGCTGGGTACTCCCATAGACCAGTTCCGATATATGCAACTGAAACATGCATTCAATGCTCAATTCAGGGGATACAACCCAACAATACACAAATTTGGCATTGGAAATACTCTTCATAAGGCAACCTCCCTGAAGTTGGTGTCTTCCCTATACAAGAATCTGCAGGAGGCAAAGGCCTCTCCCTTCCAACTGGCCCATCGCAAATGGCAAGGGGCAATACCAGGAATCTCGGAGGATATCTGGGAAGAAGCCACTGATAATGCCTACAACTTCTTAGTTTCAACAAGAGACAGATTAATCAACTTTAAAATGTTACATTTCTACTACTACTCCCCTGCAAGATTACATAGGGTTTTCCCTAACAAATCCTCAGCCTGTCCACGATGCCACCAACTTTCTGCAAACTTCATTCACATGATTTGGGAGTGCCCTGTAATTCTACAGTTTTGGAGGAACGTGGTGAGATGCCTCAGTGATTATCTAGACTTACCACAGGTGTTGTCCCCTGAGGCGTGCTTACTGGGTGCTGTAGCCGAGCTAGTTCCCTATAATCACACCAGAATTATGTATAGAACCTTACTATTCTATGCAAGAAAGGTTATTATTTTGTATTGGATCCAACCCCAACCCCCCACAATTAAACAGTGGACTAATCTGGTGAATTGTATGCTTCCCTTAATAAAACTGACCTACAAAGCAAGAGGGCTTCCTGACAAGTTTGATAAGATTTGGGGTCAGTGGGTGGATGTATTTCCCATATCATCAAATGAGTAAGGTTTTCCAGAATTTTGATCTGTGTACAGACATGGTTCCACTGTCTGTGAAAGGTTTGGTATGATACGATATATGACTATTTGTGTACTTGTAATGTTGCACTGATTTGATGTATAGCCAAGTGTTAAATAAAAACTTTAAAAAAAAAAGGTAATAAACAGTATGACTGTTTATATATGAGATTATGAATAAAGTATTGATCCGTTCTACTAACATCCTTCTCATTATTCGGGGTAGAGGAGAGGGGACTGGTGGGAAAGGAAGGGAGGGAGACTTAAGGTGGCCACAGAAGCACCGATTATATCGTATGAAATGATTTTTGTACAATATTCGGTGAGTGTATGGTGGGAGACGAGCCGACCGATATTGTCAGAAGAGTTGGATATCAGTCGACTCGTCGATCGGCCCAGGGGGGAAATTTGATCTGGTGCCTTTGAAGGCACTCGAACATCAGCCATTGTTAGTGCTGTATCATCAGATACAGGTAGAATTCTATTGTTTCTATCTGATGATTCAGCTCTACACGTTTGTATTGAAATGAACAATCTTTCCTGGAAAGATCTTTCAGGTCATGTGCTTTCAGAAAGAGCCAGTACTTTAGGATGGAACTGCTTTCTGGCAGGCTGTTGTTTCTCCTACTCAATGTAACTGAATGTGTCTCAGTGGGACCTGGATTTTACTATTGAGTGCTGTTCTTAGATCTACCAGAGAGCTGTTATCTGGTTGCCTTCCTATTGTTCTGTTGTTAGGCTGCTGGGGGGGGGGGAGGGGGTGATATCACTCCAACTTGTAGTAAAGAGTGACTGAAGTTTATCAGAGCACAAGTCACATAACGGAGGCAGATGGGAAACTGACAATATGTCTAGCCCCATGTCAGATTTCAAAATTAAATATAAAAAAATCTGTTTGCTCTTTTGAGAAATGGATTTCAGTGCAGAATTCTGCTGGAGCAGCACTATTAACTGTTGCGTTTTGAAAAAAACATGTTTACCCATGACAGAATCCCTTTAAGGGTAAGGCATGGGTTAGGTCACGGTCTGTCTGTTGCAGTTTGTATAGTATTATTTACAAATTAATATGGTGCCTAGTTTTACAAGATGCAGTTCGATCACATAAATTTAGTTTGGATAGAGTCCGAATTTGAAAAATTGAAGATCAATATTTTAAACAGTCGAATGGTCAAAATCAATATCAAAATGGTCCCGCCTCCTTCTGCTCCTCTCCAGGTCTCAGGATTTGCATCAAATACCATTTACACTTCATTATGGCTCTTATAATTATCACTCTCACAAGCTTTCTCCCCATGCTCATATGAGTCTCCCTTACCGAGTTATTCAATTAGACTTACATCAGAGGGGGTGGCATATAATATCCATGGGTCCCAAACTTTTCGGCATTGTGCTTATGCTACTCAATTTATCGTTGACTAGGATCCAGTTCAATTTTTTTTAAAGTTGCTGAATAGGCAATAGTGAAGACTTCCATGCCTTAATTATGGTACAATTTAGTAGCAGTGAAAATTTGTTTAAAAAGAATTCTTGCGTTCTTATTTATATTAGGGATTTTGTTCCCTAATAGAATCTGATCTGGTTTATTCCAGTGACTGAAAGGATCACTCATAAACCCTGGTCCAAAATCTTTGTACTTTGGGACATTGCCACCATATATGGTAAGCCGTTCCCTCACTCCCACAAACTCAGAAGCACTGAGATTATTATAATAATTATTTATTTTATGTAGTCTAATTGCGACCAGATACCAACGTAATAGTACCTTGTACCCCGCTTCAAGTACGGATGTAATGATTGAACTGTTCGCTCCTGATTTCCAAAATCTAGACCATTATTGCTCATCTAATGTTCTGCCTAAATCTCCTTCCCAGGCTCGTGTATGAGGTTGGTGGAGAGTAGGCTTCTATTAATATTTGATATAGACAGGATATTACTCCCTTGGAATAGCAATACATAATACACATAGTTTCTAGGTATGATGAAGCTGGTGTACTTGTGCCTTATATTTCTACTTTACTGTACTGAGGTAACTCACAATGCTACTGTGTTAATTAATGTAGAATTCCTTTTCCTGGGAAGACATAAGTCTCACGCTCATATATCACAATCATTATATAACAAATTGGCTTCCCTCTGTTGAACTGGATCAGAAATATGCAGATATGGTGACCTAATTTCATTCTGTTTGTTGCTAACATTTTTGTATTTTATGTTCAATATCTGGAACCAACGAGGGCCAGATAAGAGGCCTGGAGATGGAAAATTATATTGAGTCAATTCTCCAGAATGTTTTTAAAGGGGATCTATCGCGAAAATGTAATATACTGTAAGCTTCCTCATACTGAAGTAAGAAACTTTCTAAATACAATTCATCAAATATTCTGCATTGTTTCTGAAATAATCAAGTTTATCTTCACTATTCCTTTCTCAGCATCTGTTTCTCTTCATTCTGTCTTCATGCAGCAGTTGGGTGTCAGATGAATGATCCAATATACTGTATCTTATAGGTGGGCTCCTTTCTTAGCAGATGTGTTAGAGCTCACTCAGATAATTAATTCCAGTACAAAAAAAATCTAACAAAATAACTGCCTTTTGCACAAATTCTGCATGTAGAAAGACAAAATTTCTGGTGATTTTAATAGAGTGAGCACTATTACATCTTCTAGGCAAAAGGAGCCCCCTATAGATATATTGGATCATTCATCTGACACCCAACTCCTGAATGAAGAAAGGATGAGGGGAAACAGATGCTGAGAGAGGAATAGTGAAGATAAATTGATTATTATTATTATTGATACGGTACAGACTTTTTAATTGACTGTATTCTGAAGCTTATATTAAATTTTCATTTTTGTGATAGTTCCCCTTTAAAAAAAGAAAAAATCAAGTGTTGTTTATGAAGTGATCTACATTCAAGGGATAAAGTTATAAGGGAGCAATCTGCAGGAAAGACCACTATAAGGGTTACTTAACCCTCAATATTCGACCCTTGATGAATTTGCCCCTAAAAATCTATTTTTTTAAAATATGAATGTACATTAAAAGTTACCTATAGGTCATGTTGAAACTTGACTGTTTTGCCCACCTGACTTTCCCATCTCAGCCTGTCAGTTAGAGTTTCTACTGCTAACAGACTCCTGCTGCAAATAAGACTTTATTTCTGGTGTCAGTATCTCTTTAAGAAGTGGTTGTACTGGCAGATACATTACATACATTCATTCAGGCAATTGTCAGATGCCTTTTAGCAAGTGCAAAGAACACTGGTAAAGAAAGTAATTCCATCCTAAAGTGCAGGCACAAGTCACATGACTGGAGGCAGCTGGGAAATTGACAATATGTCTAGCCCCATGTCAGATTTCAAAATTGAATATAAAAAAATCTGTTTGCTCTTTTGAGAAATGGATTTCAGTGCAGAATTCTGCTGGAGCAGCACTAATAACTGACGTGTTTCGAAAAAAAAACATGTTTTCCCATGACAGTATCCCTTTAAATAAATGCCTCCATACATTGTGCAACCCCAACACAACATCCGACTGACCATTTATAGTACGGCCTCTCTATTGTTCTTTTAATTCAAGCCAATTGGAACAGTCAGAAACGAAAAGGAACCTTGGGCTACGCTTTTCTTCCTTTCTTTCTGCTGATGCACCATACACTGGCAGATGCAGGTGCATTAACAGATTTTCAAACAAACCCGATCCATGGACCAACCACTATTCATAGTACATGATGGGGATCATCAGCCCACCATAAATGTACAGAAAATTGTACAATATCATCGGCACAAGAATGGTCAACTTTAGACAATGCAGAGTTTGTTTAACATATTCATTCCAATTTTTATTATTAATGTCTATGTATGCCTGGGTCACACTATGATTGATCTCAGTGCTTTTTGTTCATTGTTCCATTAGTCTGGTTCTAACATCTGGCCAAAAGAATGTATGATACAATGGGACATGGGTCTCACAGTTTGGGCAACATTGTAAGTCTGTAATCTTATTTCCTTAGATACTTACACAGAAATAAATTTCTTACAGTTCCCATATGAAACATTATTAATGTTCTGTTAAATTACAATATATTCTATACTTAACTGCAGAAAGCAAACCCACACAATATGCTCCATTCATAACATAGTACTCTAATTCCTATACTGTCGCCTACACAAAGCCAAACATGGGTTTTCACAGCTGGAGAACTTACATCCTTACATGTAAAAAATAAGTTCAAAGGTCTCAGAATTAAAACAAAAAGAGAGCGATAGAATAAGTCTTGATATATAGATGACATATTGCAGGTTTGGCATATTCTATACAGGGTAATTACTTCTGCACATTTCTAAAGTCATAATCCTGTTCTAATTATGGGAACATTACATTTTCTCCTTTGTCCAGCTGAGCAAACTCCTTCCTTTTATTCCCTGACTGATGGCTATTGTTGTATCTGTAGAATTCAGTAGCAGCTATACAGTATTTATGCTGGGATACAATAGTATTAACAGCTGGTACCTTAAGAGGACACAAAGGAATTTCAGCAAAGGATTAGTAGTTTAGAATCATAAAGGAAAAAAGATATCCTTATAATAGTAGCTTTGATCTTCCATAGTTTATTTAAAATAGATGTTTAAAGGAAAACCATTGCCAAGGAACTCATAACCTAAATCATAGGTTTCTAAACTGCAGAGGGTCATTGGCTGGTGGAAGCAGGGAGCAGAGAACCAGGCAGGACAAGGACAGGAACAGGTAACTAGGCAGGAATCAGGCACAGGAGTCACAGGAACAAGGAGTCACAGGAACAAGGAGTATGCTTCAATGATCAAGCACCGGGGTATCGTTAGCAACAGGCTTATAAAGCCCCTTAATTAACAAATTACCAACACCTGATAGAGAGCGGAGGAGGAGAGCAAACGTATAAGGTAGAAAGTCATTAATCATACCAGTAGAATCAGATTCCAAAGGTCTCCAGTGGCTCAATGAAATAATGCAGGAGCTTGTGAGTGTATAGTTCAGAGGTTGATCCCAGATAGCTCCTTACAGCAAATGTGTGGTTGGTTGCTATGGGTAACTAGACTCTAGGTATCTATGTTCAAAATTAACACCCAAGCTAGCCTCTCTGCAGTTTGTGTTCACAACAGCAGCTCTTTCTTCGTTCGGAAACAGAGCACTGAACAGTAGGCTATATACTAGTTGTATACATTGCCTGGTTACACATTATACTGTGATTGTAGCCTCTACTGGTGACAGGCCCAGTAGTATGATCTTCTTACCATGCACCCTTAAAAAAGCCTTAGCGAACACAGATTCCAATGAGATTCCCTGACCAATCTAAATGATAAGCATCCCTTTGGACCAGGGTCTCCATTTTCTCCATCATTTATTCTAAGAAGATTTTTCCATGCTGAGGCCCATAGAAATCTGGAGGTGCTGCATATTCAGCCCTTGGGTTGCCAGTTGAACACACACATAACTTACAAATGTATAAATAAAATAGTAGATATACAGTATTTCTTTGGTTTTGTTGTTTGGATTTAGGCTTTGTGACTTCCAATGAATATGTAAAATGATTACATTCTGACTTTTGTGCTCAGTTCTGCCATGGCAACAACTGCAAAGTACATAAAAATGATTAAAGGGAAAACGAAGAAATGTGACTTAAGAAAAGTCCAAGCCTAATAATAAGTGGTAAGTCTGCAGCCATATAAAAAAAGCAGCACTTTGTTGGCTCAGACAGTGAGGGGATAAGGACAGCCGACAGGCACATTAATCCTTGTCAAATCTCATTCTAAATCAAAATATAGCGGCAGGAGGCAATTAATGTCAAAGTCAAATGAAAGAGAAAAATAAGAACGAATGCTTTATGACTTTCTGGCTTAGTGGTTAGCCTTCTAACGCTGGGGCCCCAAGTTTGGTTCCAACTGGGGCACCATGTGAAAGGTGTACTTATATTATCCATGAGTTTCCCTAAATACTCTGCTTTCCTCCCACACCAAATACATAAAGACAGGTTAATTGGCTCCTGATAAAATTGCCCATAGTGTGTGTGAATGTGACAGGGACCTTAGATTGTAAACTTAGGAGAAGGAACTAATAAGAATGTTGAGATTTAAATTATGGATGCACTTTAAGAGCAGGAGGAGCTCACGGATCCCAGGGGCCATAACAGAAAGAAAAATAATCCGATTACTTCTCCTGTGACCAAGGTGGCACATACCTTCCATGGTTCTGGTGAGTTGGAAATGGACATCATTTATGTTCAGCTTTTTTTCGTGCAGAGAATTCCATGATTGATAAAGGTTTTTTTTTTTCCTTTTTAAGCAGTAAAATAACCCTGTACACAAAGTAACCACCATACAGAAGAAAGGCAGATGAAGCAGCAAAGAGAAGACCAACTTCATTCACCCACATACTTTTGGCCATATAGTATATGCACTTACACTGGCATGTTACCTTAAGGGGGTTATTTATAAAAATCCGAATCCCAAAAACTTGAAAAATTTGAGGTTTTTTTTTACTATAAAATCCAAATTTTTAATGGAAAAAAAACCTCTAATTTTTTGTGATTTATTATACCCTGAGGCTGCTAAAAGTCTGAATATACTCTGTCTCCAAGCTGTCGGGGTCCTGTAGAAGTCAATGGCAAAGGTCCCACTTCAAATTTGAAAATATAATGGTCTGCATTGAGTTTTAGCCAAAAATCCAAAAACAATGCGGGGGTTTTGATTGATTTCGCGAATTATGAGTTTTTTTCCTTACCAATTTTATCGAGTTTTTTCAATGATAAATAAGGTCAAATCGTGGATTCTAGTTTGGTTGGACTTTTTTTACTTAAAAAATCAGAACAATCGGATTTTGATAAATAACCCCCCTAAGTGTCTGAAACTTGAAAAGGGGGACTGAACACCCCTATTTAGGCTCTTTGATTTCCATTCTTGACATTTGCAAATGCATTTTGGTTGGGACGCTGTCACTGTTTGCTATGAAGGAGGCTGGTATTTTTATATTTCTATCTTCATTTTCTTATGCTTTTAACTAGTTCAAACTTTGCAATTTGTTAGGGATGATTAGCAGACTGCCTAGTAGCTATCTCTTCCTGGATGAACCAACGCCACTTCAAGCTCAACTTGCCGAGACTGAGCTCATGGTCTTTCCACCCAAACTGAGCCCTTCTCTTCCTTTTACCATTACTATTCATGGTACGACTATTAACCCGGTTAACTCAGCAGGCTGCTTAGGGGTCCAGTCCCTCTCCTTCTCTTATCATATCAATAATACTGCCAAAACCTGTTCTTCCTCCACAGTATAGCCAAGATACACCCATTTCTTTCACAAACAACAGCCAAAACACTAATCCATGCCCTTATCTTATCCCATTTAGACTATTGCAATCTCCTCCTAACTGGTCTTCCTGACTCCCATCTCTCTCCCCTCCAATCAATCTTAAACTCTGCTACCAGGATCCTTCTGCTCTCTCCTAAAAGGGAACCTGCTCAACCCCAACTAAAATCCTTAGCATGGCTGCCTGTTAAGCAAAGGATAGCATATAAAACCCTTCTACTAACATTCAACGCCCTTCACTCCTCTGCTCCTCACAACATTTCTTCTCTTGTCTCACTATACGTTCCTGGTTGTCTTCTCCGCTCCTCTCAGTTTCTGGACAGGCAAGGGAACCAGAGCGTAAACAGATGGACGGGAATCAAACAAAATGTAGTCAAGGGACAGGCAGGGTCAAAACCTAGAGAGCAGTGCAGCACCACATATGAATCCAAAATCGTAGTCAAAAACAGGCAAGAAGGTCAGGACAGGCAGCAAAATGTCAGAGTCAGGACAGGCAGAGATCAATATACAGGAATCAGAAAGATATCGCACCCAGGAACTAACAAACAGAACCTACATTGGGCAAGGGACAATTGGGTGCAAGCCCTTTAAATTTTAACATTTTGCGTTTTTGAGCAATGACGGCATTACGCCAGAACGTAATTGTGCGATGCGAAAATGCATAAATATGCGAGTGTGTTGGACGTGCGCACATGATGACTGTGGGCATCCCCGCGAACGGAGCGGCAGGGGGTTTGGTGGAGTCGGGCAGACGGGGCCCTGCTTTTAGGCTCCCTGGTCTCCGCTGCACTACCAGTGATAATAACAGCAGGGCCCCCTCTGTCCTTCTCCACCAACCCCCCCGTCTGGGCCGGCGGGGGCCCACCTGGTTTTTACCCGGTATCCCACCCGCCCAGTTCAACACTGTAGTTACATATCTATAATTATCCTGGATTAATTTTCCTTATAGCAGCCAATACACTATCCGAGCCAGTGGACCAGTCTGTCCTAGACAAATGAACTTTAATTTGTTGTTGTACATGTTATGCCAACTTGAAACATGATTATTTTTTGTGTGAATGAAACCCAAACAGATACCTGCTTGATACCGGCTTAGGAACCCATGACTAAGCACCCTGAGGGGTGTGAAACGCGTAGGGTGGATGGAAATGGAGCTAATATTTTAATTTTTCTACTAATAAATTTATCTTTTAACTGAATATCTCTGGTCTTGTGGATCCGTATGAGTGCTGGTCAGCCCTGTTTCTTTATCACCTGCTTGAAGTTACCATGGGTTTTACTTTGAAAAAGGTATTACTCCATCTGTCATTGGGGTGAATTCCCACAGCCAATAGCACAAGAGCAAACTCTGAGGGGCAAATTTGCTAACCTGCAGAAATTCGCCAGCAACGGTTCGCTCACATCGCCACACACAATTCGCCAGGACAACGCTAATTCACTAAAATGCGAAGTTGCATCCAGGACGCCAAATGATGGCGAAGTTTTGCTATCATTAATTCGGCAAGCAAAGCGAAGTTGCGCCACCGTTGGCTAATTTGCATACGGCGTGAAGTTAAAGTTGAATGGACGTATATGTTGCAGCAAATACATTACACTACACAAGCCCAGGGAACCTTAGTAAAATAAAGTTGTTATATTGCCCTACACATGACCCAGTGTATAGTTTATGTGCCATATGTTAGGAAATGTAGGGGGCGAGCCGGGTACCCTAAAAAAAATTACGATCTTTTGCAGCCTATCACCCTTAAGACTTAGAAAAATTTTCAACTATTTTTTGAGGAACTTATATCTACTGTATTGCACTTTGCCTGGTCTGAGGTGGCGAAGGCAAGTCTGGCGCAAGAGGTAACGTTCATTAAAATCCATGAATTTGAGTAGTGATGTCCATTCGCCGGAGCGAAAATTCACCTGGCGTTAGAGTTCAAAGTAGCGCTAGAGTCTATCTCCTTCGCTAGCGAATTTACGCCTGCGCCGTTAGTAAATCGGCGTAGTGCCGAAATGACGTGACGTTAGTCACTTTGCCTTTAGTGAATTTCCCCCTGAGTGTTCTGTTATACTGGCCCTGTATGCTGACATGTTTACAATCCATGGTTCATATATAAACAAATGATTGTATTTAATTGGAATGCAAACAGCAAAGCCTTTCTAACTGGACATTCATTAAGGGGGTTAATTACTAAACCTCAATTTTTTCTGGTTGAGGTTTTTTGTTCAAAAACTAGAATTTTAAAAGGGAAAAGAACTAGAATTTTTCAAGATTTATTAAACCCCGAAGCTGCTAAAACTCTGAATCCAAAAATCCGCCATCTCAAATCTGCCAAGATACTGTAGAAGTAGGGTTGCCACATTTTCTGGAACAAAATACCGGCCTTCCTATATTTTTATGGTTTTTCCCTATAAATAACATTGACATCAAGCAACACTTTTACTGGCCAGGCCGGTAAAATAACTGCCAGGTGGCAACCCTATGTAGAAGTCAATGGCAGATATCCCTCTTATAATTTGAAGATATAGTGGAAACAACTATACTATAATTTGTGGTTTCGGGCGATAACCCGTACAAATCAAAAATTCAGATGGCAGATCAAAAAAATTCATATGATTTGAGTTTTCTCACGATTTTATAGTCTTTTACCGACTTTTTTGAGTTATTTTATTGATGAATAAAAAAAATTGTGGGTGGGAGTTTGGTGGAGCTTGGTTTAATAAAAAGATGAGATAAATTTGAGGTTTAGTAAATAACCCCCTAAGTGTGCCCAGTGTTTCACATGATCTGGGAACCTTCCTTTGGTATCACGCGTATTAAAAAGGAAAAACCAAACGTGTGCCCCAGGATTTTGGGAACCAGCACTAATTCATTTTCATATGAACCCATCAAGTAGTTATATTCAGAGGCACTCGTGTCACTTCATCAGCTCATCAGCTATTACTAATTATTAACAGTCTGGAGGCATACATTGCATGTCCATTATACTTTATATCAAAGACATGGCACAATCATTTCACATGTGCCTGGTTTAATCTCAGTACTTGCCAAGTAAAATATGATATATATATATATAAAATGCATTGAGGCAGAGAGAATAATAAATCCCCATTCAATTAAAAGGGGAACTATTGCAAAAATTAAAATAAGAAAAAATTTAACTCTTTATTTAACTTTACATTTTCATTTTTACAACATCTACTCATTGACATTATGCGCAGCATATCAACATATTGTTGCATTTTTAAAAAGATGAGAAAACGTTACATTTTATATAAACAAGCTATGCACACCGTGATTTGCCTACCCCCGGCAAAGGGGAGACCCATCATATAAATCTTCATCATTATAAGCATTCAGTAGATGTAGAGAAAGGAAAAGGGAGACAGACAAAGAGAGTAAAGAAAGAAGAGAGAGGGAGAGGGAGAGGGAGAAAATGAAAAAAAAGGAGGGAGCGGGAGAGGGAAATAGGGTGGGGAAAGCTAGAAAACATAGATAATAGGAACAATTAAAGACAACAGAACTATCCGAGCTCGGGGGGAGGGGTTTGGGGAAAGTTCCTTATCTGGGAACAAATTATTGTGTTGTCAGGGGGTGCAGTATGTCCCAAGGAGACCAGACTTTCTCGAAATTTGGTAGTTGAGAGCTGTGTAAGTCTTCTAGATATTCCATTCGCCCGTATGTCCTGGATTGCCATCTTTAATTCAATAACTGTAGGAGGTTGCGATTTTTTCCCGTTGAGAGCTATCACCCGTTTGGAAGCGGTCAATATCAGGTTGGCCAATTTCTGGCCATGTTTTTTAAGCTTTGGAAGTGGAGATCCTAGTAAAAACGTATGTGGGTTTAGCTGCAGATTGAGGCCAAATATAGGTTAAAGCTTTCCAATAGTCTTCCAAGAGAGGGCATTTCCCCACATTGTCTCCAGCTCTCTGGTGATACTGCTGCGTAAATTGAGTAGAGCTTGCTCGGTGTCATGTACCATTGCATGAGGATCTTATAATTGGTTTCTTTATGGGTTACACATATTGAGGACTTCTAGAGATTCTCCCATATTGAGGACCATTTGGCGAGGGATATATCATCCCCAAGAGCTTGTTCCCAGGCCAAAATGTACCCAAGCTTAGTGAAATATTCAGAGTGGATATTGAGTATACCATAGATATCAGATATAAGTCCTTTCCTGGACCCTCTGGTTGCCATAATCGTATCCAATGGCTTCAGCTCTGTGGGGGCCTGGGGACCTACCATTTCAAGAGCGAAGTGCTTGATTTGGATATATTGGTAGTGTAATGAGTTGTTTAGCTCATATTTGACCTGAAGATCCTGAAAAGAGTACAGTTTGCAGGTTAGCGGATGGTAAAAGTCCTTTAGCTGGATTAAGTTTGCCTGTCTCCATGGCTGTGCATATGAGCCTTCAAGCCCTGGGGGGAAATATGGATTGCCCCATAGAGGACTTAGCCAATGTGGTTCTTGGGTTATGTTGAACTGCACCTTAGCATAGTTTCATAGTGACAAAGTTAGTTTTACTGAGTTTAATGGATTATCCTTGGTCTTCAGTAGCTTTCTTGATTTTGACGCCCACATCAATTTTGACTCCAGTGTTAAAGTCAATGGGAGTCCAAATAATGCTAACATGCAATGGGTTTTATGCGAACGACTTTTCTGTGGAAGTTTCGTGAATTAATTTGCCGGCAGTGAAACGTGGAAATTTGCGAATTTGCCTGCCGAATTTATACGCCCATCACTACTGAATAATAATCAGAATATACAGACTGCACTGGGTCTGCGGATACAAATCTCTACACAGTTGCTGGCTGCTCTACAGGGAAACAAACAAAGCTGATCAAGGTCAGGGAAGTAAGGTGGGGGGGAAGAATCGTTGTTTCCCTACAGAGCAGTTAGGGACAGTCAGAAGTTTCATATCTGCAGCTGTCAGAGCAAGTAAAACGAAGGGGGAATTTCTCTGCATACAGGCATGGTTTATTATAAAAAAGGTAGACATTTTTTAATTAATTTTAATTGAATAGTGTTTTAGAGAATTAAAAAAAAACATGCAGTATCTTGTAGAATTAAGTCAAAGAAAACTGGACATTTATTGTTTTTCTTGAAAAAGTTTCACCACTCATCCGATTGGCTACTTCAGTTTAACTTCTTCAGATGAGTGTTGAAACATTTTCAAGAAAAACTCTAATTGGGTTCTGTAATAAAAAGCACTAAGTTTACCCAGGGGCAGTAACCTATAGCAACCAATAAGCAGGTAGTATTTAGTAGTCACCTGATTAAATGCAAGAATCTTATTGGTTGTCATGGGTTACTGCTCCTCGGCAAACATAGCGCCTTCTATTACATTTGGGGATATATGTTCAGTTGTCTTTGACTTAATTCTACTAGATACTGTATTTCAAGACCTGGATAAATGAGAATCTTCATAGACAAAACAAAACATGGATTTTTAGAGACAAAAATATGATTTGTGAAAAAAAATTGAAATTTGGAATTATTATGAACCCCTGTGCTGCAGAGCTGATGATTATCAGCAGACAGACTGTACCAACAGGCAAGGTTTATCAGGATTTCCCCACTCCCCCCCCCAACTTGTAATTATCAATTAAGCATTTAATCAGAATATTTTACTAAATTATAGGGGAAACTAAAAATCTGATCTGTTAGTAGATCTCGAGGTCAAGAGGATGGAACTTGGGCACAGATAAATATTGAAAAGTGTTACCATAAGATAAAAAAATAAGATAAAAAAATGCCCTCAGAACTTCCAAATAAAATGTATATTGAGGTGAGGGCAGGAGGGGCACCTCTCTATAATTAGGCTTTATCTGCTTCATTTCCTGAATGTTCCCCTAATAATCACAGTGACAAAGTGCCCACACTCAGCAACACCTTGGTTAATCTTTCAGAATTTGTTTTTCTAACTTCCAGATAGTGTCGGAATGATCCAAATATAGCGAGAAAGCAATTAATTCCATGCCGAAAGGAATGTAAGATGGCAGTGCAATTACGCTCAGTGGCGGTCTGGCCGTACAACAGGCATAAATACTATAAAAAGAGAAAAAAAAAAGTCTTCTGTAGAGAAAAGAAAGAGCAGAAACCATTTCCATTTCAAAAAGGTTAATTGCTTTAAATTCCCAGGCTAAAAAACATAACATTTTAATTCCCTAATAACTGCTACTTTCTTTCTTTTTAATACAAAATATGGTAGGGAATAATGTATTTGCCAGCCAATTAAATGTCAATAGCTCTATTCAGAGTACCTGTTATAATGAAGATTCTTAGTCCATCATGTCGGGGCATAAATTACTTTAAACATCTTGTATCTCTAGTTAGAATGTTGATCGGTACTTTGCAGTGACATAACTAGATGTTACTGGGCCCAACAGCAAATTAATTTTAGTTACCCCAACATATCCAGAGGTTGCCCATTTTACCAATATATGTTGAAGTTGCTCATTAATTAGTGATTCATGGGGCCTCCTATACCTCCTCGGCCGCACGGTCTGCTTCCTCTGTAGTTACACCCCTCTATTTTGTCATGAGTAGGGTTGCCACCTTTTTCTGGAAAAAAATACCGGCATTCCTATATATTTATCTTTTTTTCCCTATTAATAGCATTGGCATCAACCATCATTTTTACCGGCCAGGTGGCAACCCTAGTCATGAGCCCTGAAAGGCCAAACATTCCCTATCGGAGCTCAGTTGATAGATGGAAGGAGTTTTGCAGTTTAAAACAAATCAACACATTTAATTGAAGAACAGTTAGAATTTCATTACTAGTGAGGGCAAAAACGGAGCCATGTTTGTGCAGTACAGTACAGTGCAGTGTTTTCCCCAGAATTCAGATATGAATATGCAGTCTCTACAAGTGGGCACCAAGCGTATCTTGACAGCGCTATATAAATAAATGTTGATGATGATGTGGGCATAACCATAGACCCAAGTGATGCTGGGATCCCCTCCTTTATGCAAAAACAAACAAAACTAGAAGCTTTTCCATTTGCTGGTTTCACTCCACAACCCTCAACAGCTTAAAGGGGAAATAACCAGTGTCAGAAGGCTTAAGGTTTCCATCGTACAACCCTTCAATCTATGATTTCTGGTCCTTTATGTTGTAGTCAGAAACTCAGAACCCATAGCTGCTATGATAAATGCACCTGTTCCCACTAACACTGAGCTCTGCACCTTGCTCCAGATTTTATATCCGGCACAACTTGCAGGTTGCAGCCAGACCCGGGGGAAGAACTAGTGTGTGAATGAGTATTATCCTTTAGATTGACGTAAAGCAAAGACTTGTGGTATTTTTGCCCAGTGTGGGTGAATAATACTGAAGTGTTGAACGTTATGGACGATTGTCTTTTTTCAACAAGGATTGACAACTAGTGATGGGTGAATTTGTCCCGTTTTGCTGCACCGAAAAATTCCCATGAAATTCACGAAACGGTGGAAAAATTGCGAAACATGAATTTTGATGCCCGCGTCAATTCTGATGCTCATGTCGATTTTGACGCCAACGTTAAAGTCAATGGGCATTCGAATAATGTTGACTTTTTTGTCGTATGTCCAAAATTCGCCAGCGTCTTTTCACGACAGTTTCGTGAATTTATTTGCCGGCAGTGAAACGTGGAAATTCGCCACAAATTTATTCGCCCATCACTATTGACAGCTTTTTTTTATTATTTTTTACTATCATTTCACCTAACTGCCCACAACGGCTGTACTAAGGTCTCTTCTTCTCTGTGTCTCTATATGTAATACAAATGATACACATACATTGTAGTAAACTAGGGGAATATGCACTACTACATAAATATAATACTAAATGAAGTTATCAGTTTCCCAAACGGAATGACAAATACGGCAAGCAGGAGCCTTTACTGGCAGAATAAACATTCCAGGCCACAATGTGTCACTGTGTTGTGGAATACATTAGAGATTCCCTGCTGAACAGTGATTTATAGACGATACTGTGAATATGTTTTACATGCAACCCAAGGGCTCTCAGTATTCCCTGCAATTTATGCCGCACTCACTGGAATCCCCTATATAGGAATTGCTTGCGTTGCAGATTTGATGGCAAGTATTTTCTCTGCAGAGTATTGGCTATTGCTTTTATGTTGGTTTATATGTTTTGTAAATCATTTTTCATGTCAACCCAATAAAAGCAGAAGGCTTCTGGAGGCATTGGAGGCAAGCTCTATGGCAGAAGCCGGTGTCTCACCAGAGGACGCTATATGTCCGGCTGCAAAGAGAACACAATTTTCCTGTGATGTTTTCCATTTTCAGTTTTACTTTTGAAGTTCTGCAGCAGAATCACATTCTTACATCTGACACAATCCTCATGAGTTAGTCAGTTCTGGGTGGAACTAAGCGTCTCATGCTGCGAGTCCCAGTATTGGGTTATAAGGAGAAGGAAAGTCATTTTATACTGGGCAGGGCCAGATTTACATAGCAGGTGCCCCCGTGCCCAATGACGTTTGTCGCCTCGTCCTCTCCCTTTTATTTGCGCAAATTTTCATCGTCAGGACTGGCGCACGGAAAATTTAAGAAACGATTGTATCTCCTGCGCATCCCCAGTGTTTCTCAACTAATGTGGGTGTGGTTGGGCGGCAAACCGCCCCCTAAAATCTTGCCGCCCTAGGCCTGGGTGGCCTTTCCTCAAATCCGGGCCTGATACTTGTGGGTGCCAAATGTTGGGCACCCCAAGTGATTGTATTTACCTGACACCCCAGGCTGATGCTCCTATCAGCAGAAAACTACACTGGCCCAGGGTTATTCCAGCGAGCATCACGGAGCGATCCTCTTCTGGCTTCTTCTGACTTCAAATTTCCTGGGGCAGATGTATGCGCAGTAGAATGAAAAAGCCTAATTTTTATTTACAACAGAAAGAAGAAGCAGAAAGACGTTTACTTTGTGGTGCTCGCTGGAAGAATCCCGGGCCGGTGCAGTTTTCTGCTGATAGGAGCACCAGCCTGGGGTGTCAATCACTTGGGGGTGCCTAACTTTTGCACCCCCAAGTATAAGATGGCTTTCCTTCTCCTTTAAATCCTATCTTACACCACTGGCATTTTAATAGGGTAATGGAAAGGTCCAAGAGTCACTGGCTCATGCCTACACTGTTGAATTACCTCTATAACTGGTTCCAGTTCAAACTATATGAAGAGGAGTATTGAATATTGTTGCACTTTGCTTTACTGTACATAAGCACGGCTGTTACCAACTCCCCTCATCATTTTTTTACAGTCCAAAGAAACGAATCCTTCTCATTCGGTTATAAAATCGAATTGGACTGAACAAAAAAGTTGCAGATAGGAATTCCATTCCATCCGATGTGACTGTGAATGCAGAAAGCTGCGTCTTCATCTGACAGTCTAATTGTGCGGTTATTACCTGCTACTTTTAGTTCAGTCCAATTAGATTTTGCTGCCTGCGACTTCATCTGACTTGTCTCCTGTTTTTTGTCGATCCAATGAAAATCGCCCGTGGCGTTCAGCCCTAAATATACAGGTGGCTATTGCTCCTTTAAGATCTTGACCCTGAGTGTGGCAAAGGGCATTATAAATGATTTCGATTTTCTTTATACTACAATCTATTGCTAAGGGGTTGGGAGAAAGGGAATATCAAATGTGTGGCCACTTATATTAGAAAGGATTTCTAAAAACATTTCTGTGCTCATATATATTGTACTGGCCACTCTTCGACTTTGTTCAAATGTGCTTTAATGCTAAAATCTTCTTGATGTCTGAAAATCCATTTATCTCTGTAGTCTTCATGTCTGTAAGTGAGAAATTATGAAACAGACAAGAGGTATCAATTTTTTATCACTTGAAAACATCCATCTCTTGGGTAAGTGTATTGGAACAAAAAGTGCTATTTACAGCTGGAGTAGTACTACGTGTTCCCTCCATGTGTTGGAAAGTGGCTAATACTGTCACTTCGATGACATTGTACATTGCTAAAATATTCAGAATTCACGTGGTTTAGGGTGTTGGGTATGTATGAAATATCTGCTGACATCTTGTGGTTACCTTGCACTATTGCAATGGATACGGGTCACAGGACAACAATATTGGCGATTTGTTAGCAAGAGATTAGCACAGTGATGTCACTGATGACCTCATTTGTCAGTCCAAAGTGCTCTATCTACAATAAGGCATATGCAATCATAGTCCAGACACGTGTAAAAATACTATTCAGTGGTGTAACTAGAGTGCGCCGGGCCCCGCTGCCAAAAAAAAATCTTCGGTGGTGCCTGGCCCACTGCAAGCCCCAACCGCCCCTCCATGCCAGAGTCTCTTGGCCTCCGACATCCTCCTGCCCCGGCCAAAGGTTAGAAAGAGGCTGGAGAGGTTCCACTTTATGAAGTAGAGTCTGATGAACATATTCACCAGTCTGGGACCCAAACATTTAGACTGATGGTAGAAAATCCGTAGTAGACTGCTAGAGAATATCCTGTAACCAGTGCAATTGACACTATGGGGAATTAACCAAAGGGCAAAAGCGATAATTTGGAGTAGTTTCACCAAAAATTAATATTTCCTTCAAATATTGCCAATTTACTAATAGGAGAACCCAACAAGTTTTGGAGAACTGACTTCACAGTGGTGAATATTCTCTTTGAATTGGCGAAACTCCACATCTCTTCTCCAGGTGCAATTTCTCCAGTGAATATTCTCCAGTTTACTAAGAGCACAAGAACGAATCAAAACAAGTGTCTTCAGGTTCTGACTGGTGAACAACCATTAGAAACAGAGTGCAGCCACTTTTAAACCTCATTACCTTCATCAAATTGAGGTGAACTTTAAGTTAAAATCACACTTTAGTAAATGTGCCCCTAAGTGCTATATCTCAAAAGAGTCTCCATGTAGGGGTACAAATCCAATAAGGCATCCCATGTATGGCTTTGGCTTACAGTATTCTGAGGTACCCCAGTATCCTCACTATGGTTTATCCCCTTTCTGGGTCATGTGAACAAGGACCCCGTGTTTCTACTGCTGAGCTTCAATTTACACTAGGCGCAGATTTATCAAAGAGATTGGAACTCAAGCACAGAAAAATTCACTTTGTATTCAGTCCTATGTGATTTTTAGAATCGTATTTATCAACGGGGTTAACTATTTGATAAATATGCTTTTAAACATTAAACACTGAATGGAAAGTGAGACAGTTTTCTGTGGTGAGTTCTATTCTCACACGTTGATAAATATGCCCCTAATTGTTGCCTCTTGCGCCTGACTTGCCTTCACCACCTCAGACAGGCGAAGCGCAATAGAGTAGGTAGGAGTTCCCATAAAACGCTGGCGTCTTTTCCTTTTTTTAGGGTGATAGGCTGCAAAAGAGCGTAACTTTTTTTGGGGTAACCGGCTTCCCCCCTACATTTCCTAACATATGTCACCTAAACTATACACTGGGCTCATGTGTAGGGCAATATAATATAATATTTTATTAAGGTTCCCTGGATTTGTGTAGTGTAATGTATTTGCTGCAACATATACGTACATTCAACTTTAACTTCCCGCCCTATGCAAAGTAGCCAACGCTAGCGCAACTTCACCAGCGTTCGGCGACCTGTACATAAAATCAGATTTTAGTGAATTTTTTAGTGCGTTGTCCTGGCGAATCTACGCCTGGCGAAGTGTTGCGCTGTGAGCGAAGCCGTCACTGGCGAATTTTCGGAGGTTAGTGAATTTGCCCCAAAGGGTGTAAATTTTTCAACACTGGGACATTTATAAATGACCCCCAAAAAAGACTAATTGCTGTAGAATTTGAAAGAGCCTAATTTTTCTGAAGCTGATTTGTGGAGTAGAGGAAATGTGTCCCTCAGTATAAATTAGCTGCTATTCAAATAACCCTGAATGATCCCCGATACACACGTCATACACAAATATGTATTAGAGCCCAAAGAGATACAGTCATCTCAAGTGATAAATACATAGTCATGTGAGCTCAGGTAGTCTGGATTATTTGGACCATTATGCCCTCCTTTCTAGGCCTGAATGTCACCTGTGGGTGCCAGATACAATATAGCAGGTGACTTGTCTGAACATTAATTTGCCAACCCCTCTCAATAAGGCATCAGTAGATGAGGCAGTGAATGGAACGTCCCCTCATCATCACTTTCTTCCCAAATCTACTCGTGTGTGGAAGGGATGGACAAATCTCATTATAGACAACAAGTACCAGTCTGATAAATGGCAGGTTGTCCTGTTATCGGTGCCCTAAATCACAGCTAAAAATGACCATATGTGTCTATATTATATGTGGCTGGACTAACTAGAGGAACCCAGTCTAAAGATCAATAAGGGTGAGATTTTGGGAAAGTATTTATTTGCTGTTTACATAAAACTATACAATTTGAATGATTTAAAAGCACAGAAAATGAACTTACATGTAATGCCACTGTCTGTACATCATACCTAGGGGGTTATTTATCAAGGTCCAAATTTATCTCAGTATTTCTAATATCCAACTCCAAGCAACTCCGAATTCCCAAATGGACCTTATTTATGAAGAAAAAAGCATGAAAAAATAGGGTTGGGCAAAACTCCGAAAACGTTGGAGCTTTCCCCAAAAACTCTGAATCTGAAAACAACGAGTTTTTTGCCGCGAAACCCTGAAATCATCGGATATCGGAACGGACATCAGAGCAGACACTGGGACCTTCCCCGTTGACTTATACAGGACCTCGAGAGCTTTTAGATTATTCTAAAATTAAATTCTTAGTTTTTTTTTTTTTTTTGCTCTGAAAACTACGAATTATTCGAGGTTTTTATATTCGGAGCTTTATAAATAACCCCCTAATGTTCATTCCAAGAGAATTTTCTGCCATAGAACAGGAGAGTATGATCAACCCATTGTATTTAAATCTATCAGCCGTTCTGATGTTGCTCTGCTCAGGAAAGAGATGGGGAAGACAATCTGAGGAGTCTGATCTCTTTCCTAAGCAGAGACACATCAGAACAGTTCTCTCTTTTATTTTCTGGACATATATCTCTACAACTGTACAGTCAAAGGAACTGAGCAGCAGGTGGCGCTGTTGCTACAAAATTCATTATGTTGGCAGTTAATAAACAATTTAAAAGCTTTGAAAAGGGAAAAAAATATTTAATGGATGAAAATTGCAAAGTGGTTTTAAAAGCGCCCTAAACAATTTTACATTTATTTTTGTAAAGGTTTACAACATCCTTGAAAGGGTTTGTTCACCTTCAAATAAACTTTTAGTATGATGTAGAGAGTGATATTATGAGACAATTTGCAATTGGTTTTAATTTTTTATTTGTGTTTTTTTTTAGTTATTTAGATTTCAGTTCAGCAGCTCTCCAGTTTGCAATCTAGTTGCTAGGATCCAATTTTTCCTAGCAACCATGCATGGATTTGAATAAGAGACTGGAATACGAATAGGAGAGGGTATGAATAGAAAGATGAGTAATACAAATAGCAATAATACATTTGTAGCTTTATAGAACATTTCTTTTTAGATGGGGTCAGTGACCCCTATTTGAAAGCTGCTAAGAGTCAAAAGAAGGCAAATAATTCAGAAAACATAAAAAAAAACAAATGTAGGTTACTTTGAATTAGCCATTAGGGATAGGCGAATCTGAGCCGTTTTGTTTCACCAATAATTCACCAGCGGCGAATTATCGCTGACGCCCATTGAAGTCTATGGGCGTCAAAAAAATTTTGTAGCGCGGCTAAATTTTTTTGACGCGCCTCTTTTTTTTTAACGCACACATATGGGTGTCATTTCTGCGGCGAAACAATTCGCCCATCCCTATTAGCCATTCAATAATATAGTAAAAGCTAAATACAAGATGAACCACCCCTTAAGAGTAGGACTACACTGTTGCAAGCGAACTGACACAGGCGTTTTGTTTGCAGCACGTCGGATCACGCCTAAAACGTCCATGTAGTCCTACCGTTAAGTAATATCTGCCGATAATTAGATATCCCTCTAACAATGTTAGAAGAGCAACAGCCTTAACACACAGGGTGGGATTAATAATGGGCAGGACTGAGCTGCAACTCCAGCACCTACAAATACACATCCATATTCACAACTGGCACAAAGATAAGCATGAAATATTGTATAAAATGTGTTTTTCCTGAATAAGGGATATTTCCATAATTTGGATGTCCATACTTTAAGGGGGTTATTTATCAAAGTCCAAATTTATCTCAATATTTTCTGCTACAAACTCCGATCAAATCCGCTCGGGTTTCTTACGCTTATTTATTAAATTTTCCCGAAAATGTGCTTTGTGGAAAAAAGATTTTCACAAACTTTTCGGATTTTCTTCATCCGATTTTCACAATTTTTTCGTAATTGAAACTTGGCGCACATCAAAAAATCATTGTGACTTCTCCCATTGACTTATATGCAACCCTGACAGGTCTGAGATGCCGGATTTACAGATTCTGACTTTTCCATCCTCAGGGTTTAATAATTTCCAGAAAAAAATCGTGATTTTTTTAAAAGTCAGATTTTGTTAAACAAAAATCACAAATTTTTCATTTAAACATGAACTGAAGGGCATGTAAAGTCTAAAATAGAATAAGGCTAGAAATGCTGTATTTTGTATACTAAATATAAACATGAACTTACTGCACCACAAGCCTAATCAAACAAATAATTTATGTTTTCAAAGTTGGCTACAGGGGGTCACCATCTTGTAACTTTGTTAAACATCTTTGCAAGCCTAAGACTGTGCACATGCTCAGTGTGGTCTGGGCTGCTTAGGGATCGTCATAAACAAAGCTGCTTGAGTTCTGCATGGCTGGGAAGTAAGGTGGGGGCTCCCCCTGCTGTTCATAAGTATGATTGTTTCCCTGCTCAGCAGTTAGGGACTGTCTGACAATTCCTATCCACAGCAGTAAATGAAGGGAGAATTTCACTGCATACTGTCAGGTTTCTTAAAAAAACTGTAGACATTTTTTAATTAAAGTATATTGGAGATAGGTTTCTTTTTCATTAAAGAAAGTAAAAATGGGATTTTATTTTTTTGCCTTTACATGCCCTTTAAGGAGAAAAAGGAAATCCTTTTTAAAATGTTGAATTATTTGATTACGATGGAGTGTATGTAATTTGAAGCTTTCTAGATAACGGGTTTCCAGATAATGGATACTATACCTGTATGTGATTTTTAAAAAGGTGTTTGGAGCTACATTGTGCATCCTTGTATGACTCTCTGCAATGTTATTTCTTAATAAAACAGACCCATTAAAATATCAGCTCCAGGCCTGTGAAACCCTTAATGCACCCCTGAATAGATGAAATATATAAGAGTGGGTTAGTAATATATGAAAGGGAAGAGTCTGTAAGTGGCTGTTGTGTGAGCGGCTGCTGAGTGTACAAGTAATAAAAAAAGAGAAGGTCTCACCCAGACTGTGTGCGGATCACGTTAGATGAATAAAGGCCACTTCAGGTGAATGAACAGAATGAAACCAGGATAAGGGAGGTCACAGCGAGTTATTGCTTCAATCCATTCTTCTTCCTCATTGCTCTCTTTTGACTCTGCATTCCTTTTAATCACATACAGGTAACAGTGGGATAAAGGAGCAGGTATATGGGCACAGCCCATCACATTTACACACAAAAAAAAACACAAAACCTATAATACACAATGAAACTCAATGAACTTGCAGAACGGATTAGGAAAAGATTTCCTCGTTTTCCTACCACTATTCACGCTGCTCCTTCTAACTCTTCCTAACTGCCAGTTCACTTGATGCTTCTATGTGTTTGGTTCAGGTGCCAGAGGTTGACTGTGGCAGCATTATTCCTTAGTGCTGATCACTACTAGAGTGCTGTGGATACCAACTCATTCATCAGTCTCTGGGGCAGATTTACTAAAGGGCGAAGAGGCTAACGCTGGTGACAATTCTCCATCATTACCGCAGGCGTAACTTCACTAGTGAAAGAGATAGACGCTTTCGCTCATTCGCACACTATCACCAGGCGATAACAATGAACTGCTGCCAACACTACTTAACAGTGGGCCTTTCTAAGAACATTTGAATTCATTTTCTCGTTTAAGTGTCTTTTGAGACGTTCAAAGTTTTTGACTGCTGATACCAGACTTTTGGCACAAATCAGACTCAGTGACCGTAGTATTAAATGAGCATAGGAATTCCATAAACAGTTTGGGTCACTGATACTCTGGCCTTCAAAGAAAGCTGCAGAGCTGAAAGTCTGCTATTAGTAATCTAAACTGTCTAAAACTGTTTACTTACTTTTAGGGGCAGATTTATCAAGGGTCGAAGTGAATTAGAGGGAATTTTCGAAGTAAAAAAATTCGAAGTAATTTTTTGGATACTTCGACCATCGAATAGGCTACTAAGACTTCGACTCGAAGTAAAATAGTTTGAATATTCGACCATTCGATAATCGAAGTACTGTCTCTTTAAAAAAAACTAAAAAAAAATTAAACCTGCAGAAGTGCTATGTTAGCCTATGTGGACCTTCTACAAGTTTTTTGAAGTCAAAGTAAAATCGTTTGTTTCGAAGGATTTAATCGTTTGATTGAACGATTTTACTTTGACCGCAGAATACCCAAAATCGATGAAAAATGTTTGAATTCAATATTCAAAGTATTTAAATTCGATGGTCCAATTTCGAAATATTTTTTTACTTCGAAATTCGACCCTTGATAAATCTGCCACTTAGTATGTTATAGAATGGCCATTTCTAAGAAATGTTCCAATTGGTCTTCATTTTTTAAAACATATTTTGAAATATTTGCCTTCTTCTGAGTCTTTCTAGTTTTCAAATAGGGGTCACTGATCCCATCTAAAACAAATGCTCTGTAAGGCTACACATTTATTGTTATTGCTACTTTTTATTACTCCTCTTTCTATTCAGGCCTCTCCTATTCATATTCCAGTCTCTTATTCTTATCCAATGCATGGTTGCTACAGTAATTTGGACCCTAACAACCAGATTGCTGAATTTGAAAACTGTGGAACTGCTGAATAAAAAGTTGAATAACTGAAAAACCATGAAAAAAAATGAAAACAAACTTCAAATTGTCAAATCATACTAAAAGTTAACTCAAAGGTGAACAACCCCTTTAATATCGCAGCAACTTACTAAAAAAAGAAAATCATTGTACATGACAGAAGTGCTCAGAGTATCGATCTAAATAAAATTACATCAATCCTTTTGGGGGTTAGATCCCCATTAAGTCTAGACATATTCTTGGTTGAGCTTTAGTTTTTCTTATACATTTTATCCTTAAGGCTTGGGCCACATGGACTCCGCTGGGTATATCTTGTTTGTAATACAGTTGGTGGGGAACCTGATTTGATTTCTGGGGTAATAGGTGGAGTGCAGTAGTGTAACATGAGAGCCAGCAAGAAATACCTACTGCAACTTTCATATACAATTACAGTATGCAGAAAATGTTCCAATTAGTAAAAATCACTTGTTTGTCATAGTTGTACATGGATTCTGTATTTACCATCACTATTTCAGAGTATTTCATCTCATAAAGATAAACCAGTGCTTAACTGACCTCATTGGTTTTTTTCAAAAAAGTTCTCATGCCAAACAAGCAACTTGGGAACAGAACATGAGCCATAACTACACACGTTGCTTCCCAGACCTCTCTCCATTCAGGATCAGAAATAGAGAAAATGAATCATACAGAAAGGTCTATAATCAGTGGGAATATACACAATGTAATTTTCCCATTTGGTTTTCAAATACCGTCATTCGGAAACCCGCTATCCAGAAAGGTCTGAATTCTGGGAAGGTCATCGCCCATAGACTCAATTTTATTCAAATAATACAGTGATTTTCTTTTTCTCTGTAATAATAAAACAGTAGCTTGTACTTGATCCCAACTAAGATATAATTAATCCTTATTGGAAGCAAAACCAGCCTAGTGGATTTATTTAATGTTTACATGATGTTCTAGTAGACTTAAGGTAGGAAGATCCAAAAGTAAAAAAAAAAAAACATTTCCATCTTTTCTGGAAAAGGTCTGTATGGTAACATGTAATAAGAATAAAAGGGGTCTCAGGGAAAAGGGGCTGTCACTCATACGACATATATTAACATTAAATGGTGTCAATAAATGTTATGTATTTTTAAGAGAGTCCATCATTAAATATTCAGCTGGGGGTTAAAGGAAAACTAAACCCCCCAAACAATGTAGGTCTCTATAAAAAGATATTGCATAAAACAGCTCATGTGTAAAACCCTGCTTCATGTAAATAAACCATTTTCATAATAATATACTTTTCTAGTAGTATGTGCCATTGGGTAATCATAAATAGAAAATTGCCATTTTAAAAAATAAGGGCCAACCCCTGGGATCATATGATTCACAAAACAAACAATACTTGTTAGGTCACATGAGCCAATTAACAGAGTTGTGTCTTTTGTTTCTGCATTTCTTCCTGTTACAGTTAGAGCTGCAGTATTTCTGGTCAGGTGATCTCTGAGGCAGCACACAGACCATCACGAAATGGTGGCTCAAGGGAAGAGATGTAAAAGGTCAATATTTACTTAAATATATATTCCAGTTTGGTAAGATTTTTTAATATGCCACTTAATATGATATAAACTATCTGTTGCTTAAAGGAATTGTTCAGTGTAAAAATAAAAACTGGGTAAATAGATAGGCTGTGCAATATAAAAAATGTTTCTAATATAGTTAGTTAGCCAAAAATGTAATGTATAAAGGCTGGAGTGATTTCATGTATAACAAGTCAGTCAGATCACTACTTCCTGCTTTTCAACTCTCTTTGTTTACACTGACTGGTTGCCCTGGCTACCAGACAGTAACCAATCAGAGACTTGAGGGGGGGCCACATGGGTCATTTCTGTTGCTTTTGAATCTGAGCTGAATGCTGAGGGTCAATTACAAACTCACTGAACAGAAATGTACCATGTGGCCCCCCTTCAAGTCGCTGACTAGCTCAGAGTTATAGAGCTGAAAAGCAGGAAGTTGGATTCTGGCTGTTTTATTAGACATCTGTTCACGCCAGCCTTTATATATTACATTTTTGGCTAACTAACTATATTAGAAACATTTTTTATTTTGCACAGCCTATCTATTTACACAGTTTTTATTTTCACACTGAACTACTCCTTTAAATATTCATTTCAGGGGTTCCTTTAAGTTCAAACCTACAACCTAGATGAGCCTCGAACAAGGTGTTTATTCCCAGGACCCTCCGGCACTAACACCACTTGTATCAAGTGCAGCTTAAAGGGACCCCAGGGATACACACAGCATAACTAAACAGCAGTGCTGCAACTCTCCACACTGGATGTGTCTACACTAATTTCTATTTATATCAATATATATATATATCAATTTATATCAATAAAAATGCCAACCACTGGTGTAAATTGAACTAGTGATAACATTTCAGTCAAATGCAGTAAACTTGCAGATGTAAGCGGCAGCTTCTCCAGCCCTGACGATCCACTGATTGACTAGAGAGTTCTTCTAGTCCCACTGTCTCAAAGTTGAGAATATGCCTATTAAAAACCTATTTCAGTTTGAGGTGGTAATGAATACCTAGATAGTTCATGAGGACGCACTGGTGTAACATTACAGACAATATAGTTACACTGAATCATAAATGGAAATTGCCCACAAGAAGATAACTTAATGTGCCGAGCGGATAGCTAGAATGTAATGAAACACACGGGAGTATTAAAACTGCTCCTTTATTGGAGAGCGGGGCATCATTCTGCAACATGCAGGCTGTGCCAAGCAATACAGTACTGTTTCTCTAACCCACTGTTCTAAACAGCACTTTCTTCTTTCTTTGTTTTCAAGTTTCAATCCATTTTACAGTGGAGACGTTAATCTCATCAGATCTCATACTACATACCTGGCTCTGTTGTTAGGAGAAAATATTTTCATTTTTGCAAATGCTTAAAGGGATCCTGTCATTGGAAAACATGTTTTTTTTCCAAAACACGTCAGTTAATAGTGCTACTCCAGCAGAATGTTGTACTGAAATCCAATCAAAAGAGCAAACAGATTTTTTTACATTCAATTTTGAAATCTGACACGGGGCTAGACATTTTGTCAATTTCCCAGCTGCCCCTGGTCATGTGACTTGTCCCTGCACTTTAGGAGAGAAATGCTTTCTGGCAGGCTGCTGTTTTTCTTTCAATGTAACTGAATGTGTCTCAGTGGGACATGGGTTTTTACTATTGAGTGTTGTTCCTAGAACTACCAGGCAGCTGTTATCTTGTGTTAGGGAGCTGTTATCTGGTTACCTTCCCATTGTTCTTTTGTTTGGCTGCTGGGGGGGGGGGGGTGATATCACTCCAACTTGCAGTACAGCAGTAAAGAGTGATTGAAGTGTATCAGAGCACAAGTCACATGGCCAGGGACAGCTGGGAAATGACAATATGTCTAGCCCCATGTCAGATTTCAAAATTGAATATAAAAAAATCTGTTTGCTCTTTTGAGAAATGGATTTCAGTGCAGAATTCTGCTGGAGCAGCACTATTAACTGATTCATTTTGAAAAAAAATTTTTTCCCATGACAGTATCCCTTTAAGTCTCGGAGTCGCTTTCCCAAAGTATTACTTTTTTAGTTCAGTATGTTACAGTTTATTGTTGATATAATAATCTCTCTTTATTTACCAGTAGGTCCTTCTGGTAGGTCCTTCTAATCCATTCCGATTAGAAGAAAGGCGGTTCCATCTAAATATTCGAAGACTTTTATTGTTACAGTGAGAGCTGTGAAGTTGTCGAATACTCTCCCTGAATCAGTTGTACTGGTCAATATATTTGTTTCAAAAATTGGTGGGATGGCTTTTTAGCAAGCAATGTAATAACTCTACTATTTGATCCAGGAACTGGTCTGATCTTGGAGTCAGGAAGGAATTGTCTCCCTCTTAAGCACATTAAAGAAGCTTCAGAAGGGATTTTTGCCTTCCTTTGGATCAACTAGCAGTTAGGAAGGTTATATGTTGACCTTGATGGACGTGTGTCTTTTTTCAACCTAACTTAATATGATATGATATTGGGTACAGAGCAAGGGAGGTAATCATCTCATCAGATCTCTACATCTGTTGTTTGTTCACTGTGGAACATACTGTGTTCGTTTTGGCACATGTTTGGTTCTAGAAGCATTTTTTTCTAAACTGTACAAGTTTTTTCTGTCTTCTCAAGTTCAATTTGACTCTGTCCGTTGTTCGATATAGGGGAGACCTTAATCTCACCATCTCTCTCTTCTGCCGGGAACATCTCCTTTCCTGTCGTTGCGGAAGGTATTCTGTTCATTTTGGAAAATGCTTGATTGATTTCAGCGAAAGTCTTGTTTTTCGTTTCAGGTAAAATAAAATAGAGGTAGAGGGCTCCGGCCAAACAAATAGCAGCGAAGATGAGAAAGCAGTAGTTGCCCAAACCTTCCTGCATGAAAACACACACAGCACAAAATGAATGAGGGAACTTATAACAATATGGAAATCACTAAAACGGATTATGTTTATGAAAAATAGCAAACAAAGCAAACATAATACAGGACTTATGATTTTACACACAAATAGAGAATGTGTGGCCGTGTGGTGTGACTTTTCATAGAAAACAAGCTGCAGATCCAAACTCATATGAAACGTTCAACTTTATTCATAAAAGATAAAGAAATACGACTCCCAGAAGCTTCACTGCTGCCTGACACATCCTGGCCTAAATAAGGGGCTTGCACAGGTGACATCATATACAAAACAGGCCAACTTTATAAAAACATAAAAATGGTCTATGGTTAGACGCTCCTTCTGACTTCTACTTTGTAAGCTATTCAAACTAGACATGTACTATCATATTTAGTATTTAACCAATAGCAAACTATCTAGAAGGCTTTGGGGTTAAAGGTATCCCCTTTGTTTTTCTTTTTACCAAGCTTTGTACCAATATATTACTTATAGTAGGGTTTTTTTCTACAAACACATCTTAAGGGTCACTCAATGAGTACCTGAATTAATTAATGTGTGCCATAGTCTTCCTTGGCCATGGCTATAGTCCTTGTGCGTTTGATTTTACATTGATAGGATGTAAAGAGGTGAAATATAAACTTCAAGGGCCGATTCACTAACTTCAAGTGAAGGATTCAAAGGTAAAAAACTTCGAATTTCAAAGTTTTTTTGGGCTACTTCGACCATCGAATGGGCTACTTCGACCTTCGACTACGACTTCGAATCAAAGGATTCGTAGTAAAAATCGTTCGACTATTCAACCATTCGATAGTCGAAGTACTGTCTCTTTAAAAAAAACTTCGACCCCCTAGTTCGCCATCTAAAAGCTACTGAAGTCAATGTTAGCCTTTGGGGAAGGTCCCCATAGGCTTGCCTAACTTTTTTTGATCAAAGGATATTCCTTGGATTTTCTCGTTCGATCAAAGGAATTATCCTTCGATCGTTCGATCGAACTATCTGCGCTAAATCCTTTGATTTCGATATTCGAAGTCGAAGGATTTTAATTCCTAGTCGAATATCGAGGGTTAATTAACCCTCGATATTCGACCCTTAGTGAATCGGCCCCCAAGTGTAAGTAGAAGGTTGATCCTTCCCCTAGTCCCAGGTTCAGGAAGCTTATATAGGGAAGTGAGGAAGCCATCAACCTTCTCTTTGGCTTAAAGGATAATTCAACCCTATTGTTAAAAAAGCCCTACCCTACATAGACCCCCCCTCCCTCCTCCCCCAGCCTAAGTGTTCCCCCGGCAAATGCCCCTAATGTTTTACTTACCCCTCTGTGCAGATTCAGGCATCGGACTTCATGGGCGCCATCTTCAGTCGCTTCGGAAATCTTCTTTCGTGAGTTTCGGCACATGCGCAGTTGTTGTGAGACAGAAAATTGCTCCAACTACGCATGCACCGGCACGCCGGTCTCATTCCGAAGATTTCCGAAGAGAAGAAGATCGTGCCCGTGAAGTCCGAAGCCTGAATCTGCACAGAGGGGTAAGTAAAACGTTAGGGGCATTTGCCTGGGGTAACACTTAGGCTGGGGGGTAGAGTTTTTTAACATTAGGGTTGATTTCTCCTTTAAGAACATCTAAAGGCAGGACAGACCCTTGAAGCCAGTGCAGGTGGGTAGACTGCACCTTGCCTGTTACATTAAGGCTAGTGCCAGACAATGCAGATTTTAGTCTGTGGTGAAATTCAGGCCGAGAAGCCACTCCTTTTCTGCTGCTCATGTGCTTGCATGGAGTTTGTCACTGGAACGTGAGACTTTGTATTTCACGCCGAAATCTGTTGCATCTGCCTGCACCCGAGCTGAGGCAATGTTTTCAGGTGGAAGCAGACTCGCAACTAAAAGCTTGCCTTGGTCATCTTATTTTGTTTTCACAACTCCTATCTGAAGATCTATCTAGTGGCAGGAGCTTACCAGCCAAGAGTGGCCCCATTACAGGGGCCACACTCTGCCTGATGGATGCAACATGGTTACAGAATATCTACACTTCCAACTGATGGCCTGTAAATATTTGAGGGAAAATAATTCAGGTCAAAGAACCTCCAGAATAGATAAGATTCAATTTTATGAAAGCTGAGCATATATTAATAAGAAAAAAAGTTTCTTATCACAAGGGCATAGAAATAAAAAAGAAAGGGCTAATTTGGAGCTGATTGTATCATTTAAGGCATGAATTAATGTGTAATGAACAAAGGAGAAAATGTTCTTATTTAGGCAAAGTTACTGAACTTGCATCAGCAGTTACAGAATTCATTAGCACACTATATCAGGGCAGTAATTAATGTGACAGTGCCTTGCGGAATCTCCCAAATGTTTCACTATCAAACAAATATCAAATAATTTGTACTTTTATGTAGGGTCATTAAGGGTTACCAGATTACTGAAGTACATAATGCTTATTGCCAAGGGCTTCAAATGTTCCCTCTAAACTGTGTCTCGCAATGACAAACAATAGCAGTGCTCACAGTCTAAACGTTGCAATAATTCTATCAGTGAGTCATTCACCTCCCACTAGCTGCAGTTTTAAATCTTTTGGAATCTCTTTCCTTTTGGAATAAAATAAAACTAAGTTAAATACAAATAATTAACATGGAGGATTGCAGACTTTTGACTAAAGCTGACCATGCACTGGAAGTTCTGTTTGTATCCAGTTTGGCCAAGTACCACAATGGGTGGAAGGGTTTCACCATTTTGTCAAACTTATTCAATTATTGGCCTGACATAAAATTTGTAGCAATTTTTTGGCCCACCTGCTAGAATGGACAGGAGTGACAGACAACACTACATAACAGAATGAGTTTACTAACACTGGAGATAAATATCACCAGTCATGTTGCCCATAGCAACTAATCAGATCTTTTCTGCTGCTTTTTAACTGCAAGTGACTGTTGAAATCTAATTGCTGATTGGTTGCTAGGGTTTGTATTTACACTGGTTCCAGGCCTACATCTTTAAAATTAATCTATGTGCAGACTCCAGAAGACAAATAACCTATAAAACATAAAGGCTCCTTAAAAGGTGCTTATTTATTTTCTTAGGGGCAAATTTACTAAACGGCAAAGTGACATACCGCTGGGAAAATTCGGGACTTCGCCGCTTTACTAACGGGCGGTGGTGTAAATTTGCTAGCGAAGGAGATAGCCTGTTGCGCTACTTCGCACTCTAACGCCAGGCAAATTTTTGCTCTGGTGAATGGACGTAACTTCGCAAATTCACTAAGATGCGGATTTTATTGAATGTTGCGCCAGACTTGCCTTCGCCACCTCAGGCCAGGCAAAGTGCAATAGAGTAGATAGGAGTTCCTCAAAAAAAAATTTGAAAATTTTTCTAAGTCCCAAAAAACGCTGGCGACTTTTCAGTTTTTCATGGTGATAGGCTGCAAAAGATCGTAATTTTTTTTTGGGGTACCCGGCTTCCCCCCTACATTTCCTAACATATGGCACATAAACTATACACTGGGCTCATGTGTAGGGCAATATAACAACTCTATTTTATTTTATTAAGGTTCCCTGGGCTTGTGTAATGTAATGTATTTGCTGCAACATACACCTCCATTCAACTTTAACTTCCCGCCGTATGCAAATTAGCCAACGCTAGCGCAACTTCACTTTGCTTGGCGAAATAACGCTAGCAAAACTTCATCGTTCGGCGCCCTGGAAGCAACTTTACATTTTAGTGAATTAGCGTTGTCCTGACAAATATTCTCCTGGCGAAGTGTGGCAATGTGAGCGAAGCCGTCGCTGTTGCAATTTCGGAGGTAAGTAAATTTGTTCCTTAGAGTAGCTAGGACTGCAGGCCAACATTGTCCTTACCGTCATACAGGGCCCCACTGCAGACATCGCACGTAGCCTCTCCTTAAAGGGGTACTATCACCAAAATGGAAATTTAATACAATTTATAAGCATCATCATACAGAAAATTTCTTAATACAATCAATTAAATATTCTGTACTGTTTCTGAAATAATCAAGTTTATCTTCACTATTCCTCTCTCTTCATGCAGCTGCTGGGTATCAGTTAGATCCAATATATCTTATAGGGGGGCTCCTTTTGCCTAGAAGATGTATTAGAGTTTAGTCTATTAAAATCACCAGACATCATGTCTCTCTACATGAAGAATTTGTGCAAAAGGCAGTTATTTTGTTAGATTTTGTATGCACTGGAATCAGTTATATGAGTGGGCTTTAATATATCTGCTAGGAAAGGAAGCCCCCCCCATAAGATATATTGGATCTAACTGTCAATGACTATCTGTCACCCAACTGCTGCATGAAGACAGAATGAAGAGAAACAGATGCTGAGAGAGGGATAGTGAAGAGAAACTTGATTATTTCAGAAATTATGCAGAATATTTAATTGATTGTATTTAGAAAGTTTCTGATTTCAGTGTGCAGAAGTTTATATTTAATTTTTGCGACAGTTCCCATTCAATGTGCATGCCTGCCAAACACAGGCAGTTGTGTATTCAAAGGCCTTCCATGTTTTAAATGACCCCTATATTTGTTTAGTTATAATATGAAGCTACCAGTGTCCAGATCTGAGCATACTGAGAGATGGCATGTTCTGATCAGACAAGTTAGAAATAATTAAGGCATAGGCTTGTCCACTGCACACGTGTTGTAATAGAACATTCATTCCAGCTGTGGCAGTCTCCATCTGCCATAATAAAAGGCATGTGATAACAAAACAGTCTGAAAAATGGCCTCAGCTGCGGACTTCAAATTAAGCATCCTAATGAATTGATAAATTGGTCTAAATATAATTACAAATAATTTCTTAAACCGAAAAGCTTCAGTATGTTCATTTATTTCTGCAGATTGGAGCAGCAGTGTCTATTCAATGTCAGGGCACACTTTAGTCTAAAATTGCCAGAAACATAACTAGGTGATTTATTGGGTAAAAGTCTTACATTTCAGAAAAATGCCAGGTAGGTGATTTGCACATGAAAATTACATTCGAAATCTCACATATTTTGCATATTGAGAAAATAAGGTGAAGTATTACTTGATGGGAATTTATTTAATGTAGATGGCTCAACATGTCCCTCCCTGCCATTCCAGGTTAGTAATTAATTATCATAACTTTTATTAAAATGAATGCCCTAAAATCCAATTCTTCTGGACTTCAAAACTCAACTTTATGGATTTCTCCTTGGGTCTGCCAAATATCTGGACTTCAGAATTCTGTTTATTGGGCCATAGCAGAGACCTCTTCTCTAGTGACAAACTGTGCCTGTATCAACTTCTACACTCAACTTCTAGTCTCTTATTTAAATCAATGGATTGTAGCTTGAATAATTTGGACCCTAGCAACCAGATTGCTGAAACTGCAAACTGGAGAGCTGCTGAATAAAAAGCTAAATAACTCAAAAAGCACAAATACAAAAAAAATGATATCACTCTCTACATCATAGTAAAATTAAACTCAGCGTTAGACAACCCTTTTAATTTGTTCTGCAGAGGGCAAGCTGAATTTGTTCTGCAGAGGGCAAGCTGTGAGTAAGACTGTGCACATGCTCAGTGTGGTCTGGGCTGCTTAGGGATCATCATAAACAAAGCTGCTCAGCAGTTAGGGACCGTCTGACAATTCCTATCCACAGCAGTAAATGAAGGGAGAATTTCACTGCATACAGGTTTCTTATAAAAAAAGTGCACATTTTTAATTAAAGTATATTGGAGATAGGTTTCTTTTTCATTAAAGAAAGTAAAAATGGGATTTTATTTTTTTGCCTTGACATGCCATTTAACTGTTTGGGATCATCAGGCACTTACACATTTCTGTGAAATCCTGAGCAAAAAGTTTGTTTAATAAAAAAGCTGTCATGGAAAGAAACATAAATAGGCCACAAAATAAATCCTGAGAAGTCCTGCTTCATCATCCCACAGAGAAACCAAACGGCAGAAAGAAATCAATAGGCTGAGCTTATATACTACATGGGATGTGCATGTTGGTTTTGCTGTAAAAACCTTCATACCTTAAGTCAATAATGATTAACCATATCTTAGTTTGGATCAAGTATAAGGTAGTGTTATATTATTACAGAGAAAAGGGAAATTATTTTCAAAAATTTGGATTATTTGATTATGATGGAGTCTATGGGAGACGGGCTTTCCATAATTCGGAGCTTTCTGGATGATAGGTTTCCAGATAACGGATGCAATACCTGTATTATTTAGCAGTTCTATCCATTGTCTGGACTGGAGAGATTCAGAGAGGAAAACGTTAAACCTCAAGGAGTAAGGTAGTATGCATTTAACATAGCAGTGTTTGTGGGTTATTTACTAAACTCTGAATGCAAAAATCACAAAATATTTGTGATTTTTTTTTTTATAAAGTTGGACTTTTAAAAAATCATGAATTTTTCGGAATTTATCAAACCCTGAGGATGGGGCATCTCAGACCTGTCGAGGTTGCATATAAGTCAATGGAGAAGTCCCAATGATTTTTTGATGTGCGCTGGGTTTCGTGCAATACCCTGAAGTTTTAGGGCAAAAATCTGAGTTTTCAGACGAAAAATTCAAACAAATAATGAAAATCGGATAAAAAATCCCAAAAAATTGTGAAAATCAGATTATTTACCGCAAAGCAAATTTTCTGGAAAATGTAATAGTAAATAAGCGTAATTTGATCGGGGTTTGTAGCAGAAAATATTAAGTTCAATTTGGAGTTTGATAAATAACCCCCTTAGTCAAGGGAACACTTGGCATCCCATGGAATATCAACTTTGTTGCAGATGACTTGCAAAAAGACCAAACTACCTTGGCTACCGTATTAAGAAAGACTTCAAGACCTTAACCTGTAAAGGTTGGAAGAGGGAATGTAGAGTTGTGATATGATGCAGAATTCTGGACAAAAACAACAAATGACTGAAAGCAAGGGACACAACAGATGAACTCTGTGATTGATAAACACACGGCCTTCCTGCAGATGAGGTCTTGAACCCAAAATGTAACGGACAGACTAGATGAACATTCTTTTCTTTTCAGCTGTTAAATTCTGTCTTTTATAAATATCAGCGGCAAACCACATACATCTGTTTCACTGTGCCTTGCAAGTTAATATTACATAGAAGCTACTAGGGAATACAGAGGCTACAGCAATCAATTCAGAATCTTAGAAAGGCTCTTATTTCAGTTATTAGTCATTGGAAAGTATAAAGAAGGGCAATCACTCCGAAGAGAACGAACGCTGAACTATTGTTTCAGGAGGTACAGGCCTCTCTCTCATGTAATTGCCAAGAAAATGCTGAAGGCATTTTATAAAAAGTAGGAGGTCAAGAAGGTCATTTACAGCTAAATCAAAATTACAGTCCATTGTGGGATCTTGTCAAAGAAAACACGGCAAGATGAAGATTTATATGGAGGACTGAAGTCATCTAATTGAAGGGGATCGAGATTTTTCATCAGTATTGATACTCTGGAAACTTGCAGTGATGAAATGTGTTTTATTTGGAATGTGAACATGATTCTAGTGTTCACAATATCCATTATCTGTGCTTCCCAAGTAAACTACTGAGAACTGATCCTTAGATATCTTACAGCACATCTCTCTGGCACTAATGGAAATAAAACAGGGCTGCTCTCAAAAGTTAAGCCCAAAAGTTTCCTGCAGAAAACAATAACTAGATCTACTTTATATTCTGCTCACCGATAGTGGAGAAGCTCCCAACAATAGCAATGTTTTTCCAGTTAATTCTTACAAATGCATGAAGGACTTTACCATGGATTAGCCTTTGCTTGGAAGAACTGGAATCTCAAGTTGCGAGGTCAAAAACAATGTTTTCCCAATTGTCCGTAATAACAGACAGCGTTGGCGCATTGCAGAGAAATGTATTAGTTGTAGCGTATGTGGAAAGGCTGATTCAAAGTCATTTTTGAAGCCCCTATATCATAAGGTTTGCACACTTTAAGGTGGTGGTTCTCCTTTAAGTTAACTTTTAGGGCAGAGACACGGGCTCAGATTCACGAGATTAGTCGCCCGGCGACTATTCTCCCATAACTGTCTCCCGCCGACTAGAATCTAAATTGCCGGTGGGATGGCACTCAGAGCGCTTCGTTTTCCGAAGTTGCCTCACAAGGAAACTTCGGAAAACGAAGCATTTCGAGTGCCATCCATTCGGCGATTTACATTATAGCCAGCGGGAAGGCAGTTAGGGGAGATTAGTCTAGAAAAAGATGAGAATTGTCGCTGGGCGACTCGTCTCCCCGAATCTGACCTTGTGTCTCTGCCCTTAGTATGTTATAGAATGGACAATTCTGAGAAACGTTTTAATTGGTTCTCATTGTTTCTTTCTTTGATTTATTTGCCTTCTTCTTCTAACACTTTCTAGTTTTTAAATAGGGACCCCTTTTAAAAAACAAATGCTCGGTAAGGCTTCACATTTTGTTGTTATTGCTTCTTTTTATAACTTATCTTTCTCTCCAGGCCTCTCCTAGTCATATTTCAGTTTCTTATTCAAATCAATGCATGGTTGCTAGGGTAATTTAGACCCTATCAACCAGACGGCTGATGCTGCAAACTGGAGAGCTGCTGAATAAAATAACTTGAAAACTACAATAATAGAAATGAAACCCCATTACAAATTATGTCAGAATATCCCTCTCTACATCATACTTAATGTTAACTAAAGGAAATCTAAAATGAGGTCCCACAAACCCATGCTGTGTCCTTGTCACTCCACCTAATCCCAAGGATTTTTGCTTGGGAAGAGATGTGTTTTAACACTGTGCAAGGGATTTCATAACTGGAAGGTCATGCCTTTTGCTAAATCAACGTAAAACTTGGGATTGGATGAGTAATAAATAGAGCAATATGGACTTGCTTTTAGACTGGGTGGTCATAACTTTGATCCCACATAGTCCATAATATATGTAGTGGGGTATTGTAAACTGACTGCTAGAGACCTATAGAACATTTTATTTTTAACCATCTAAGGGACCAAGAACAATGTACTAGTAAGAGGTAAAAGTCAGTTGCCAGGGGGTGTTAGGAAGGAGTCAGTAAGGAAACTGCATTCAATGGAGAATGACAATAATTTAGCAAGCCACCGGTGCCCAAGATCGAACAGGTTGTTTGATTCAAGGAAGACCCACCCCCACTTTACTTCTCTCAATGCACATTTCCTCTATAAACTTACTGGATATATTTACTAACTCCTGCTGTTTTTGGGAAATCAGCCAAACAATCTGCCTTGCTGTTCAGGGAACTTTAGCTGTTTTTACAAAATTCTTAAGTAGCTTAATTTGGCTGCAAACGACTGTCTAATAACACTTATGAGAATGAATGGATTTGTTTCCTGAAACAAGAAAAGTGGAGCCATCAATCTGCTCATGCAATAGGGACAGATTTGCCGAACAAATCCCTAAAACCGCAGACATCACCCAGCTCTCGCAATTCATAACACAAACACCTCCAACTGTGTGCATACCATTTCAAGGCTTATTTGCTAATTTACCTGAATTAATGGAAAGAGAAGCCCAACGGCAAAGTTGCTGATCCAGTTGACAGAACCAGCTATCATAAAAGCTGCTGGCCGCTGGGACTGTGGGAAAAACTCGCCCACCAGAACAAATGGAATGCCACCTTAAACAGGAGAAAATAGAGGTTTCAGGTAATGGGATACATTGGAAGCTTGCCTTCAGAACAAACAGCAATAGGTCATTATATGACAGTTTCTAAGGTTCTTTGAGATCTCTGTTTTATAAAATTGCACTTACAGTAGAGAAAATGAATTACAGTAGATTCAGTAAATGGGATGAACAGGACTAGGTAGTGGTAATAGGCAGTGTAAAACACATGATGATACTGCACTCATCAGGATTTGTGAAAAGCAGTTATTTATTAATAAAAAAAACAAGTCCAGATGAGCGTGGTACCATGCAAATTAAAGCCAACAGACGCATATTCAGTGCCCTAGCCTACTGCTTATACCATTTCACATCAACCACAAATTTGCATGTGCTTAGCAAGATGCAAGGCTAGCAGCACCTCCAGTGGTAGAAGCTGGTACAGAAACCTGCCTGGAGGTACCTCTATCAAGTACCTCTGTATTAATTTCAGATTTATAGTGTCCATGTGCACAGTGTATATCAAAAACAAAAATAAATAATGAGTATATACCCTACGCGTTTCAACCTATGAAGGGTCTTCATCAGGGGAGAGAAATATATACAATATATAGTGAATAAAGTACCCCTATTGTAAAATATAAGGATATTATAAGTTCCCGAGGAGTTTCATGACCATATAAAAACAGGTCAAAGGCCGAGTGTTTTTATACAGGTCATGGAACTCCGAGGTAACTTCTAATATCCTTATATTTTACAATAGGGGGTACTTTATTTATTATAATACACAAATTTCAGTGAGTCATGTGACAGAAGTGATATCAGAACTCACCGTTTATAACTGATGACATCAGAACTCACCGTTTATAACTGATGACATCAGAACTCACCGTTTATAAGGATATAATTTACAAGATATGCATAGCTTTTGTGTATTATATAAATATATCTAGTGAGAAATAACTTGAGAAAAAATGGCAACTGACTATTAAGCATTTGGACAAAAAAGTAGTTGCCAAGAAGTTGCCAATACAAAAAAGTCAACACAAGAAAAAAAAAACCTATTGACTTTAATGCATTTGGAGTGAGAAAAAAAAGTCATGTACGTAAAAATTGTTATGAGTCAAAAAAAATCATTGCCTATTGATTACATTGAGTTTTGCAAATTTTTGGCAGATTTGCTTATCACTAAATATAACTTCTTGTCCCTGATGAAGACCCTCTCTTATATTTATTTTTGGAGTGTGCTGTCCACATTAACTTACTATTGCTACTATTGGAGCCATTAAATGGGTTGACTCCAGTGCACCTGCACCTCTGGATGTTTGAATAATAAATCTGTTAAATCTCAAGCCAATCAAACCAGACTATGGACAATAAGAACCAGCCATTTCTCAAGCTAGTGCCTGACTATTATAATGATGCCAGTAGCAGCATTATACACTCTAAAACGATCACAGGATTTGTCTGTAAGGAAAGTAAAAGCTGTTATTTACTATAGTTACAGAAAGAATGACTTTAGTACACCGAGTGCTTTCAATCCTGACAGTAAGTACTTGGTTAGCCAATAAAGGTATCAACTTAAAACTATTCTTTACATTATTCTTTCATCTAAAAAAGAGTCCAGTGTGTAGGTATTGAGTAGTGCCAAAGCAAAGTAAATACATAACTTTAACCTAACAATTAGTGATAATATAACAAAATAAATGTTAACCAGGTTTTTTACTTTATCTATAGCTCTTGCCCATTACATATTAATAACATTATAGTATATAAACAACATTACACACTCAATATACGTATACAGTTTTATTTCTATCTTTTAAAACATACTATATTTTTACCCATTCCAGAACACCAAATCTCCAATTGCCAACCTCATTATGATTCTATATAGTATCCTGAGATGAGTATCAAGAATTTCTGCTGTCACTCTAATCATAGCAATTATTAATTATACCACAGCTACATAATCCCTCCAATGACTTTGTTATAAAATAGAAAGCAACGACACTAGAGGTAGTACAGAGCCAAGAAATACAACCTGTGCCCAAACCCAATTATAATGTTTTTGTATCACTGAACCAGAGGAATATCATATGCTTTCAACCGGATGAATTCCCCATGATGATGACTACAAGGAATCCCGTTTTACATTTGAGAAGGAGCTGAAAAAATTTCTTGTAACTGTGTGGAAGAATCTCAGCAAGAAATGAGAAACCAAGCACACTTAAAAAACATTATTTTCTTTCTTCCAGTAATCATTTCTTACGGTTCCAAAAAAATGATCAGTTATTATGAAATTTTGCAAATAAATAGTAAACATCAAACCAAACAAATCTGGATAAAACTTCAATGACAAGACCCAATACTCTGGTCTTTTATAATCTTTATAATAATGATTGCATCTGATTGCGTCTACATTTACTGAGTCGATAATTACGTGTTTCCCATCTGCAACAGGCCAAACACCTGCTAACTGAAAAATCAGTCAATACCATGTGTTGCCCATCTCCTTTCATTCTTCCGTAACACACATGATCAATTAGATCCAATTTGCTGGGTGGTTTGCTCGACAATGAGCTCATCAGGAGATCACATGGCTGATGACATGTGATTTACTCTGGAATTCCGGGTGCATCCGGTATTGAATGCCGGGAACCAACGTATCAGACCATATATCATAACATCTAAAAAGTTATATGAGATATTTCTCTTATACAATATATTTCTCTTCATCAAATCAAATCAAACCTTCATTATGTATAATTTATACTTTAATGGTCTAAGATAATTTGCAATTGGTCCTTGTGGAAATGCAATAACATTTTGCTCCCAAGCCAACTAATCATTTGCTGTTCCTACAGGTTAGCAGACCTGGAGCAAATCGCACAGCAGTCATTATATTCCCCATTCATGGTCTTCAGTGTTTTTTTTTATAATGCAGCCCTTCAGTATGGTAGAACACTGGACACTAGCAAACAATCAGTGATTTGAAATGCTGGCTGGGCGTGCAGTAGGTTATGCAATATATACTACCGGTGTTATACTCAGTTGAGGTCAGGGTTCTGTGCAGGCCAGTCATTTTGTTCCACTTTCATCTCAGCATATTAATTCTGTAAGGGGCTCACATAATATTATGCTAAGACAGGACAGAGCCTTCCCCAAACTGCCATGATTGTAGCATGGAGAATGCTGTTTCACTGGAACCAGACAGACTAGATAAACCATGCATACAGACCATTATTACAAACATCATCCATTTAGGCAGGTAGTATTCTGTATTTGCCAAACTCAGACTTGTCCTTCGTTTTATAATTCCATGGAACATGTTTCCACTGCATCAGAGAACAATGATGGAGACCCCACTCCAGCTGACACTTAGCATTATATATTGTGGTTGGGTTTGTGTGCAGCTGCTTATCCCCCACATTGTTAAGCTCCTGACAAATAGCTATTGTGCTGATGTTGCTTCCAGAAATAACTGAACAGTGAATGTTCCACCTGAGGACAAGCTAATTTTACCCACTACATGCAGCGCCGGATTTCATTGACGGCCGCCCGTAGGCCGCTCGTTCCGACCAGGCGGCCGCACGGTCCTAGCGCCCACCTCACCTCCCCTTCCCAGTGCGCCGGCAAAAAAACGCCGGTGCAGCTGCTGTAATTGAATGGGGACGCACACGTCCCCAGAATGCGGCTGGGCAGCATGCCGCCCCTATTTTTTTGCCGCAATAGGCCCGGGCCTATGCGGCCTTGCCGCAAATCCGGGCCTGACTACATGCTTCAGTATTCAGTGGACCTTTTCTGTGAGTTTGTGTGGCGACATCACGACTCCACTGATCCTAGAGGTTTCCTGTTCATCGTCGCTTAAGCTGGCCATACATGAAGAGATCTGCTCGTCTAGTGACATCGCCAAACAAGTGGATCTTTCACCGATATGCCCACCAACAGAAGGGCTATTTTGGGGTAATCCGAACATTTGGCCCTAGGGCCGAATGATCGGATTACAATGAGGAGCAATGGGCTCCGATGGGTCGGTTGGCAGAAAAATTAAACCTTCATATATTGATTGGGAAGACGCGCCTGAAGCCCCCATACACGTGCAGATAAATTGCCGAATTAGTCTAAAGGACCAATATCGGCAGCTTTATCTGCCTGTGTATAGTCACCTTTACATTTACAGTGGAACTGGGCACCTCTAGCAGAGAGAAAACCAGATGAATTGAATTGTTGGAAAGGTGCATCCTATACGGGTGCCAAGTTGAAAGTCAAGGCCAATGTTTAATGTACCTACAGTAGGTTGTGGTTATGAATTAAAGTATTTTGCATAATCTGTTCATTTTAATATAAAATACAAGCAAACAACGCAAAAAAATTCCCAGCACAATTAAGCTCATCAGGGCGAGTGAATGAATATGGTCGAGGGCACATGTAGCAATTTTTGGGCAAATTTACATTCTAAAAATGTTGCTGCAAAACTTCCTAAATCAGCTCCCATTGGTCCTATGGAATTCAGACAATAATGGGGCAAATATGGGCATTTAACCTTCACATACTTAGGGCCCGATTTATGAAAAGTCGAGTTTTTTTCCCCGCGATTCTAGAAAAAATGCAGTGAAAAAATGTGAGCACCAATATACTCAAGAACATTCTTTGGAACCTCAAATATTCAAGATTTATTAAAGAATAAAACTATGAAAAGTCAATGGGAATTGTCTACAACAGCTTACATTATATATTTATTTTCCCAGTTCATTAATCATTCAAGTTTTTTAGTGATTCGCCCTGGTGTGTGACTTTCTTCTGAGTGTGTGGGAATATTCTGTTGTGTTGTTTTCTTTCTTAAGCACTTTTTTTCCACAATGGTTAAAATTAGTAAATAGGCCCCTTACTGTGTGCAAAATACACTCTAGGTATGCCTTGAGACTATACAAGTATCAGAAATGCTTTGCCATTCTTAGGAATCCAGGGATTTCTCAGTATGAAAAAAGTGTCAATTATGAGTGAAATTGGCTAAATCAGCAGGAGAGAAAACAACTTGGGTCTCTTTTGAACTGCCGCTGTACAAATAACACTAGTTATTCTGGAATACGATTTCTTCAGAAATAATGTCACATTGCACATTTTGTCTTGAATATTTGAGCCTAGTGGAATACTGCAGCATATTATTGGCACCGAACATAAAAATGTTCAGGATGTTTATAGTTTCCCATAAACAGCAAATTGAAAGAGCGAAGTTCCAAGACTAAAATACAGACCTTTATTTTAATATTGTGCAAATATTTATTTTACATGTGTCTCCCTTCTTTCAGTGGGAGTAGACTCTAGTATTGGCACATGAAAGGGCACAGATTTGAACCTGTTAGGGCATAAATACACTTACACCTTCTGCTCTGTACCGTGTACTGGTTGCACAAGGCTCCAAACATGGTGCTTGTGGGCAATAAGTACCAGACACAAGGATTCTGTCTTTCATGTCTGGGATGATAAAAAGCCTTTTATGTGGGCTCCCATGTGCCATGGTGGAAGCAATTCCATTTATTGTCAGGATCTTATCTGTATCTGTATCTCTAGTACGGAACGCATTTTAGTACATCCTGCGGCGAAATACCCTTCCTTCCTGTGATGTCCTATGCCTTCTGAATGGCGCATCGGGTGCTTTTACTGTCACTCATCGTCCAAACCTGCAGTAACACCTCCGTCCTCTACCCTCCCTTCTCAGCCGTCAGTCATGCTAACTCCGCCCTCAGCCTTCAGCCCTCGGCCTTCAGCCCACAGCCCTCAGGCCATGGGCGGAGTTAGCATGACTGAAGGCTGAGAAGGGAGGGTAGAGGACGGAGGTGTTACTGCAGGTTTGGACGATGAGTGACAGTAAAAGCACCCGATGCGCCATTCAGAAGGCATAGGACATCACAGGAAGGAAGGGTATTTTGCCGCAGGATGTCCTAAAATGCATTCCGTACTCTAGAATTAAACACATTATTGCACCTGCCAGCAGCAGTCTCAAGTACTGTAAGTGGAAAGCAAAGTGCGCTGCAAGCCTAAAATGAAAGTAAAATTTAAAGCAATCCATTGATGACACCCCTCTAAGCAAGGGTAACCACCATAAGGTCTGTAGTAAAGGTGAAATGTTTTTTAGCACACAGCTCAAAGGTGCAGGGCTAATTGCAGTGCTCTACATTGCTATAAATGGGAATTCACATAAAGTAATCCAATGAGTTTTGAATATTATTACAAATGGCAATAGATTGAAAAGTGCCCCTAATTGCCACCCACAGCATCCATTTACTTGAATTTCAAATGCCAGGCAAAAATCACCTGCATCTATTGCGGCATACACATATAACATTAGCCTTTGTTTTGGATTTATGGCACAACAAGATTAGTTGCTGCTAGTTAGTCTGTTAGTGCTTGTTTAAAATTGCCCCTCACCACCGAAGTATGGGGGTATGAGAAATCTCACAGCTGCCGGGCCCTGATGTGTCAGCTGGAAGTATATTCATTTTTTATCTCTTTTGGATGAACTTGAAAATGGTTTAAGTAATCAAAAAGAAAAGACTCCTCTTCTGACTGGGGCTTTTTTTAGTCTGCAAATCAAACAGTTTGTCCTGACGCATGATTATAATACTGGACACTGAGAATAAAAATCAATATATAATTTTATAATAAACGTAGTCCACTGTCTGTCTGTGCCGAAATATATTGGTGACTGTGCAAAGGTTTCTCTAGAAACACAAATAAGATCCATAAATCATCTGAAGGACAGTGGCAGGACTTTTTTTTTTGAACAAATACAAAACTTTAAAAAGTTGTGCACTTCAAATGTACATCCAAGAGGTGGAAGTTGATAATTTCCAGTGTAAAGTCCAATGTACAGATAAAATTCCTGGGTCTATAGTAGGACGACAGTAACAATTAACACAGATTTTAACATAATAATATTACAGTAAACCACAGGTCATAACTAAACACTATGCACTGAGGTCGGAGATCTGGTATCTTGGATTACACCAGTCTTATTGTTCACATAATAGTAATTTTACTTATGCATCTTGTAGCTGAACAACATTAGAAAGTTGAATAGTTAATAGAGATGCATCAGGAACTCCGTGGTTTCAAACCTGCTCTATACTGGTCACTGCTCCTCCTGCTTGAGCTACAAGAGCAGGCCGGTTGGAGCCTGGTGAATATAAATGAATCTCAATATTCCCTGGTAACCTCACCCATGATCCAGCTGCAGGCAATAGCCCAACCAGGGGGGCTATTTAAGCCTGCCTCCTTTTACAACTTGTTGCTAGATCATTGGCCCATCTGCCTTTCCAAGCTGTCTGATGTTCCTGTTCTGAGACCCTGTACCTGAGGTTCCTGATCTTGAGTTTCCATTTCTATAAGTCCTGTTCCTGCCTTGTCCTTGTTCCCCATTATCTGACCTCTCGATTTGACCTTGGCCTGTTACCTAAATAGCCCAATCAGGGGGGCTAATTAAGCCTGATTCCTTCTACAACTTGTTGCTCGATCATTGGCCCATCTGCCTTTCCAAGCTGTCTGATGTTCCCGTCCTGAGACCCTGTACCTAGGTTCTTGTTTGAGTTCCTATTCCTGTCCTTGAGTTCCCGTTGCCATAAGTCCTGTTCCTTCCTTGTCCTTGTTCCCCATTATCTGACCTCTCGGTTTGACCCTAGTCTTACCTGACTTACAGTTTGCCACCCACCCATGACCTTCCACCTGTTATACAGATCTGTTTGATTTCTTACAGCACTGACCCTCGACCTGTTTCATGGACTTTGTTACCTGTCTGTTTTAAATTTTTTAACTAAACCTGCAGTTCTTGTTTTACTCAGAAATTGGCTCAGTGCAAACCAGCACTTTCCCTTGAATCCCTTAATAAATAGAGGCATGCAGAGAAATGAGCTGGTGTGTGATGGTGACTGATTAGCAGAGTTCAGGTAGTTATCTACTGTATGCAGGCATTTTTGAGGCCGGAATGTAGACTTCACAAAGCCCATTCCTAGAAAAGGACCGCAGCTATGCTGCTTCCAAATGACTAGCTGGAAAATTATACAGGAGGCATTTTCCATAGGAGACATACTTTTCATTTAGAGAACACTGAGCCCTGATGTCCATTGCTTGTCAGTAGGGATGCACCGAATCCAGGATTCGTTTCGGGATTCGGCCTTTTTCAGCAGGATTCGGATTCGGCCGAATCCTTCTGCCTGGCCGAACCGAATCCGAATCCTAATTTGCATATGCAAATTAGGGGCGGGGAGGGAAATTGCGTGATGTTTTGTCACAAAACAAGGAAGTAAAAAATGTTTTCCCCTTCCCACTCCTAATTTACATATGCAAATTAGGGTTCGGATTCGGTTCGGTATTCGGCCGAATCTTTTGTGAAGGATTCGGGGGTTCGGCCGAATCCAAAATAGTGGATTCGGTGCATCCCTACTTGTCAGAAATAATGTTGCTTGAACTTACCTTGAATACCCAACTCCAGCGCTAGGGCTCTAACTCTAGAGTTTAAGCAGTTAATAAAGGCAGGTGTTGGTAGTGTTGTACCCAATGCTAGGTGCAATGGAAGTAACACCAAAAAAAATGAAAGCGTCCCGAAGTAATTGAAATATAATGTACTGTCCCTCCACTAGTGAAACTGGTGCTTTTAATTCAGAAAGCCTATTATAGATTTTATAAACAAGGTGCTGTGTAGCCATGGGGGCAGCCATTCAAGGCTCAGGTTACCTTGCAGATACTAGATGCACGATGTAGAATCCCATTGTATTCTATTACAGAGCTTATCGGTTATCTGTTAATAACCTGTGCCTTTTCTCCTTTTAAAGCTTAAAGGAGAAGGAAAGCCCCAAAAGTTTTCCGATTTTCGTGACATTCGGCGTATTGCGCAGTAGAGCCGTACCGGTAACTGTTCCTACTGCGCATGCGGCAGAAAACGCCGGTCATCGCAGGAAGAAGACGCGCGTGGAAGAAGATGGCGACTGCGAACTCCATGGACAGGACCTGCGCAGAGGGGTGAGTAACAAGTTAGGGGCATTTGCCCAGGGGGACAGGTAGGCCAGGGGGGAGGAGGGAGGGGGGGCAACGGAGGGGAGGGGTTTTGCGCCCTGGGGCTTTCCTTCTCCTTTAAGGGTAAAGCCAGACGAGGAGATTCGGGGAGACTATTGAAAACGCATCACCGCATGTGCATTAGTGCAGGCGATTTTGCGCTGTAGTGGGGAAAAGACGCTGAGGCAGTTCGGGGTGGTGGTTGAGCAAAAGACGTGGCGATAAGTTGCCAGGAGACAAAATCTCCCCGAATCTCCTCGTTTTGCCTTACCATAAACGGCTGCCCCCATAGCTACACAGTATCTTGTTTATATAAACTATAGTTGTCTTTTTAAAGCAAACAGATAATCTGATTAGCCCATAGGCTGATTATATAATTAACAATGGGCAGCCAAACTGAACAGATATAATCTAATATATTTCTAATATGTAGAGAACTAAAATGTCGATCAATGGAGGTAATGGAGCACCTAGATCAGCACAAATTCTTTTTTGTTGGATGAGATGACTAGCCAGTGTTGGATTGGCCCACCAGAAAAACTCCTGGTGGGCCCAGGTGTCAGTGGGCCTCTAGCTTCTAATCATTTGTATATTTCATGGTCATTGCCTTTTTTTTATGGGAAAAAATGCTTAATAATGGAAGAATATAGAAAGTAGATATAAAAGGCTAGGAGAATAAAGAGGTTGAGTGAGGAGAGGAGGAATAACAGTTTGGAAAGTGGGCCTATGATCTCAGGTTTACTGGTGGGCTCCTGGCATCTCAGTCTGACACTAGGGGACCGATTCACAAAGGGTTGAATATCGAGGGTTTATTAACCCTTGATATTCGACTGGGAATTAAAATTCTTCGACTTCGAATATCGAAGTCGAAGGATTTTAGCGCAAATAGTGCGATCGACTGGTCAAAGGATTATTCCTTCGATCGAATGATAAAATCCTTCGATCAAAAAAACTTAGGAAAGCCTATGGGGACCTTCCCCATAGGCTAACATTGAGTTCGGTAGCTTTTAGATGGCGAACTAGGGGGTCGAAGTTTTTTCTTAAAGAGACAGTACTTCGACTATCTAATGGTCGAACGATTTTTAGTTCGAATAGTTCGATTCGAAGTTGTAGTCGAAGGTCGAGGTAGCCCATTCGATGGTCGAAGTAGCCCAAAAACACTTCGAAATTTTGAGTAATCAGATCCAGTGTAATTGTGCAAGTTTGTATGCATATATCTATATTTATTTAAACACAACACAATTACATAACGCCTTTGAGATTTGGCAAACACTGAAAATACAAATATTTGTCCACACGACTGCTTAGCTGCTCAACATGAAGCAAAGATTGGTTAGTGTATTTAAAAAACCACAAAACTCTCCAACTAAATCTTTCTCCCTGTAGCCAACATGGAAAATAAAATACATTAAAACGTGTTGTGTTCTATGTACTTGCTTGCTACTCTTACTATTGCATGGTCGAAAAAGAATAAAAGGACAAAAGTCCTTCTTTATACCTGTATTCTAACAATGGAGTTGGCAGAAGAATGTGTTGTATCACCTGAATAAGAATCAGGGGTCTATAATAAGTAGTCTTTGTTAACAGGGACACACATAAGATTTCAAGGAAAGGTTTCCTTTTGATTGATTGTAGGCAAGTAACCTTTTGAATTACTTATAATGGATTTTTGCTTCTTTCAGGCTTCTTCAGTTAAGGAATTCAAACTAACACCGGCTTTTTATTCTACACATTGTGGGGCAGATTTACCTAAGGTTGAATATCGAGGGTTAATTAACCCTCGATATTCTACTGCCTAAGTGAAATTCTTCAACTTCGAATATCGCAGTCGAAGGATTTTTCGCTATTCCTACGATCGAATAATCGAAGGAATAATCGTTCGATTGAACGATTAAATCCCTCGAATCGAATGATTCGAAGGATTTTAATCCATCGATCGAAGGATATTCCTTCGATCAGAAAATTGTTAGGAAGCCTATGGGGACCTTCCCCATAGGCTAACATTGGCCTCGGTAGGTTTTAGGTGGCAAACTAGGGAGTCGAAGAATTTTTTAAAGAGACAGTACTTCGACTATCGAATGGTCGAATAGTCGAACGATTTTTAGTTTGAATCGTTCGATTCAAAGAAGAAGGTTGTAGTCGAAGTAGCCCATTCGATGGTCGAAGTAGCCAAAAAAACATTCGAAATTCGAACTATTTTTCTTCTATTCCTTCACTCGAGCGAAGTAAATGGGCCCCACAATCCTGAAGTTTAGGAGAGTAAAGAAATCCAATGAAAAAAACAGGCCTAATTGTGGTTGGTTGCGGGTATTGTGAGACACTGTTCCAAACATCACAACTAATGTCAATTTGTCGTAGGGATGCACCAAATTCACTATTTTGGATTCGGCAGAAACCCCGAATCCTTCACGAAAGATTCTGCCGAACGCCAAACCGAATCCTGCTGAAAAAGGCAGAATCCAGGCCAAATCCCAAACCGAATCCTCAATTTGGTGCATCCCTAATTTGTATACCGTGTCTACTTCTGGCTAAACGCCATCGTGCATGACACAATTGCAGGTATGGGATCTGTTATGCAGAAACCTGTTATCCCAAAAGCTTCAAATTATGGTAAGGCCATTTCCAATAGACTCCATTTTACTCAATTAATTAAAATTTGTAAAAAGATATTAATATTAATTAATAACTTTTTCTCTGTAATTTTTAGGGATGGGCGAATTTGACCCGTTTCGTTTTGTCAAAAATTCTCTGCCGGCGAAATGTGGCCAACACCCATTAAAGTATATGGGCGTCAAAAAAAATTTGTTGCACGGCAAAATTTTTTTGACGCGCGGCTTTTTATTTTGACGCACAGCGCCATACAAGTCTATGGGTGTCATTTTTTCAGCAAAACAAGGCGAAAAAATTCTCGCATCCCTAGTAATTATAAGACAGTACCATTTCCTTGTTCCCAACTAAGATATAATTTATCCTTATTGGAGGCAAAACAGTCCTATTTTGGTTTATTTAACATTCAAATTACTTTTTCAATAGACTTAAAGCATGGAGATCTAAATTACAGAAAGACTCCTTATCTGGAAAACCCCAGGTTCCGGGTGCTTAACCATGCCATGATTTTGTTATGCAGTTAGCTGGAAGTGAAATGAGCTCTATAATGTCGTTTCCTGCCTAATACTGTGCCCTGTTTTTTGCATTACAGTTAATATATGGGTTAATGTACCTTCTATTAAAGGTCACCAGGACCTTTATGACCATCTAAAGGTATAAAGCTTTCAGTCATGTTGTACATGTTATGGAACTGTAGGGTGACATCTTCAGAATTTACAAGATAAGTTAAAGGAGTGGCTCACCTTTAAGTTAACTGTTAATATGTAATTAAATGGCTAACACTAAACAACTTTTCTATTGGCCTTAATTTTTTCTTTTTTATAGTTTCTTCTTCTGACTCTTTTCAGTTTTCACAGATACTGTAGCATTAGGTACTAGAAAACACATCCTAAATATGAATGCCAGGGGTCCACCCATTGTGCATAGGATTACCAAACCAAAATCTGGTGTTTAGAGACCCCAAAATGAAGTTAGCGCATATAACTTCGGCTACTGAATAATCATCACATTTAATGCATTTTTTGTGGGCTAAAAACACAAAAAAATATGCTGACCCCCCAAAAAACATATATTTTTGGAAAGTACACATTCAATCCAAAATGGGTAACCATGCCGTTCTACTCCAAACAACCGAGTCACAGTGCTTTGCCAAAACTGTCGGTTTTGACAAAATAGATGAAAATCACCTCAAAGCGTCCACTTTCTAACATCTTATCTCCCTTATCTATCCTTAATATGAATGTCAGGGGTCCACGGAACAGTTTTATGCCCATTGTGCATAGGGTTACCAAAGTATCTGGTGTTTAGAAACCCCAAAATGAGGTTAGTGCATACAAATTGTCCTGGAGGTCATTTGCAAAATCAACAAATTTATTACATTTTTTGCAGGGTAAAACACAAAAAGATACCTAGACCCTCCAAAACCAAATATGTTTGGAAAGAACACATTCAGACAAATCTAAAATGGGTAACCACGTATTTTTACTCCAAACTACTGAGTTGCAATGCTTTTCCAAATTGTCAGTTTTGATGAAATAGCTGAAAATAGCATAAAAGCTTCCACTTTTTAGTATGTTATCTCTCACATAGCATTAGTTTTCACAAGAGAAAACATCCTAAATATCAATGCCTGAGGTCTACTTAAAAGTCTGATGCCTGATATGCATAGATTTATCAAACTATGTGGTGAACAGAGACCCCCAAATGCAAATAGCGCATATACATTTTCACGGGTGACACTCTGACTGCTGCAATACAAGCACCCAGAATGTGTATTATGTGCCATAAGACCCTTTAACCCTCATTGCTTCATGTGTGGTCCTAATTAGGTACATACAAGGATCATGTTATGTGCACTCTGGGTTGATTCTGAGGGGGTTAACCAAGTTACAAGCACATGTTTTGTTACAGTGTATAGTTAGTGTTCCTAATCAGGTTCTGGTTGTATCTAGGGATGCACCGAATCCACTATTTTAGAATTTGGCCAAATTCCAAACGCGAATCTGAACTCAAATTTACACATGTAAATTAGGGGGAAAAGGGCAAAGAGAACTGCGCACGCAGGCCGTGGTAAAGACATTTTTGAGTTCCTTGTTTGTGCGATGAAAAGTCACGTGATTTTTTGGATTTGGTTCAGCCAGGCACTTGGATTTGAACCGAATCCTGTGCATCCCTAGTACTATTCATTGTGCCCAGATTTTATTGAATTTTTTAAGGCAACCTCACCTTATATATGTAAGTTTATAAAGAGGGATAGCATTTTCAATCATGGCTCCCACATTGTAAGCGGCATATTTATCAAGGGTTGAATTTCGAATTGAAAAAACTTCGAAGTTCAAATTCAAAAAGAGCAACCGAAATGAAGTCAAAGTCTTTTTTGGTTGAATAGGTCCGTTTTTGATTGAATAGGTCCGTATTTAGCCAAATTCGAATTGTACGAATTGAAGGAACATCACATTCGATCCAAAAAAAACCTTTGACTTTTCAAAGTCAACCAATTGACTCCAAATAGGTTCTAGGAGGTCCCCCATAGGCTAAAACAGCAATTTGGTAGGTTGTAGATGGCAAATGGTCAATGTCAATTTTCGTAGAGCATTTGCGCCTGGTGCAGTGGTCCGATGGGTGCGAAACTGTTGCTGGCGAAAGTTTGTGCGTTAGTGAATCTGCCCCCAAGTCGACAGTTTATCTGCCCACATGAGGGCGCTCTCCAACTGTCAACTCCAGTAACTATCAGCCAGAATGTGGTCCTCTCCTTACAGCCTGTATAGCAACCTACTGTGATCCAATCATTTGGCCCATCACCCAGCACAAATTGGCACATCAACCTTGCCAAATGTGCTTGTGTTAGAATAATTTAAAAAATATTTATATTAAATATACAGAAAGAGTTATGTGCACAGTGTGTTCCACTTGTGACCCTGAGTTAAAATGAGCTTAAATCCAGGGAAAACTGTAGGTCTAGGAAACATAAGATGCTATATTATTAGAAAAACATGAGACAGACGATCTGTAAATGCTTATAATTCTGAAGATTATTTCATGCTAGATAGACTTAATCTGGGATAATCCATTGTTTTCATTTAACGTTATGCGCATTACTAGGTCATTCTATGTATTCCATTTGACAACAAATTGTGAGGTTTTAAACAGTATAATGCATTTTATAGATTTCTCTTGAATCCCTACTATAAAGCATTTCCCTTTGCCCTCTGGAAGGTACTACTGGCAAAAAAAAAGCTTCTGATTTGTGCTTTAAATAATTTGTGCTTCATGTTTAATGTGAGTAGCAGTGCGTTATGGAGCAGATAACAAGGGTTGCTTTTTCTTATAAAGAAGCAAAGTATATACAAGTTATGTGTATGTATGTGTTATATCTATATAGGTCATTTATATATAATATAATTTATATATGTGTGTGTGTTATATTTATATAGGTCATTTATATATAATATAACTTATATATGTGTGTGTATAGATTTATAGAAAGAGGAGGCATCATTGAGGCATCTCCCAATCAAACCACTTTCTCAACTGAAATAAAGAGATTACTGTGTGCGCTGTGTATGTCAGATACATCTTATACAATTATACAGAACATATATAATAGAACTAGTGTTTGGGAGTGTGGTGCCATAAAGCTAATATTGTGTGTGTGAATAAGCGGCAGCATTATCGAGGTGGATTTTCGAATGAAAGAAATTCGAGCTATTTTTTATGTACTTCAACTAGGGAATAGTCCAAATTCGATTCAAGTTTGAAAAAACATTATAACATTCGTATATCAAAATTTATCATGTACTGTCTCTTTAAAAATTCGACTTCGACCATTCACCATCTAAAACCTGCCAAATTGCTGTTTTAGCCTACTTGGAGTCAATTGGTGGACTTTGAAAAATCAAAGGTTTTTTTGGGAAAGCCTTTGAAACTAATTCAATCGAATGCGCTATTTTTTCGATTCTTCGATCGAATTTGGACCTATTTGACAAAAAAAAGACTTTGACTTAATTTCGGTTGGTCTTTTTGAATTTGAGTTTAGAAGTTTTTTTCAATTCGAAACCCTTGATAGATATGCCCCTACGTGTTTAGTAGGTGCCAAAAACTTAAAAGCTAAACTGAAGTATGAGTTTTTAGTGGATTTACCGGTGCTACTCCATGTGTGTCTTGTCGCATGTATGCAATGGTGGAGCAGCTGTTCCAGGGAGCATTTAGATGCAGATGTGCGTGTCTTTTGGAAACTGGTTTGCAGAATCGAAAGGGGGACACTTACAGCACTCAGGGGGACTGCAAATGTTGGCAGGGGGGATAGGCTGCTCACTGATCAAACACAGGCCAGGGAAGTGGTAATTGGATTTGGGACAGTTAAATGAGGAGATAAATGAGGTTTCTCATATTTAAAAGCGGAAGTAAGGGACAAAAAGGCAGGGGTCTACAGCAAGTCCACAACAACACATTTGCCATTTTGTGAAGATGTTGGAAAGGACAGCTTTGAACTGGCATGTATAGAGCGAGCTGGCTGTCAGAACACACTGGTGGCAACCACCCTAGTATAGGAGGAGTAGTGATAAAAAGGAATCTTCACAAGGACCCAACGTAGCAAACTGCTAGAGTTAAAGGAGTGGCTCACCTTTAAGTAAAGTTAAAGGGGATCTTCACCTTCCAAACATTTGTTTCAGTTGAGTTGTTTTCTGATTGTTCTCCAGAAATAAAGACTTGTTTCAGTTGCTCTCGTTTTTTATTTTTATTTTTTTAACTGTTTTTCCAAAATCGTAGGGGGTTATTTACTAAGCTCTGAATAATCGAAATTCCCCAAAATCCGAAAAATTAGTGATTTCTTTTATAAAATCGAACTTTTAAAAAAATCTAAAATTTTTCAGAATTTATTAAACCCCAAGGACTAAAAAGCCTGAATATAAAAACACGGCATCTCAAACCTGTCGAGGGTGCATAAAAGTCAATGGGAACAGTCCCATTGATTTTTGGTTGTGTCGGGGTTTCAGGCAATTCCACAATGGTTTCAGAGCTTTCAGGTGAAAACTCAGAATTTTCGGGGAAAATTCACGAAACAATCCTTAACAATCAGAGCTTTTCCCGCAAAGGTAATTTTCGGGAAAATGTAATAATAAATAAGCGTTAGCAGTAGATATTGAGATAAATTCGGACCTTGATAAATAACCCCCTAAGTGTAAAGTTTAAGGTTCGTGTCTCTGGTGTTTGAGTCTGGCAGCTCAGTAATTCAGGTGCAGACTCTGAACTGTTACAATTTTGCAACATTGAGTTGATCCATTTCTCAGCAGCATCTCTGGAGTATTAGCAACTATTGTATCAATTCTAACAGCTGCCTGTAATGAAACCCAGAGATTCTGCTCAGCAGGGACAAAGATAAGAAATGTATCAACTATAGGGGTTATTTATTAAAATCTGATTTTTTTCTTATTATTTTATTTAAAAAAAAGTCCGACCAAACTAGAATCCACTATTTGACCTAATATATTATTGAAAAACCCTGATTAAATCGGATCGGGGAAAAACTTGACAAAATAGAGCGAAAATACAAATCAAATGAAATCAAACGAAATATTCAGATTTTCTGTCTAATTCCAGCACAGACCACAAAACTTCTAAATAGGATAGAGACCTCTCCCATTGGCTTATATACAACCTCGGCTGGTCTGAGTGACGTATTTTCGGATTCTCACTTTTTTCAGCCTCTGAGTTTATTAAATCTTGAAAAGCTCGAGTTTTTGTCCACTACCGTATATACCCGCGTATAAGCCGAGTTTTTCAGCATCCAAAATGTGCTGAAAAAGTCTACCTCGGCTTATACGTGGGTCAGCGGTACCCGACCTGAGTAGCTGAGATTGCAGTCACTTTTAATCATTCCTATACCAACAGCTCACTTGGGGAGAGACTGCAATATCCCACAATGCCCTCTGTGGTGCCATCTGTTGGTTGTATAAAAGAATAACCGGGACTGCAATATCACACAGCGCCCTCTGTTGGTTATATGAAAGATTAACAGTGACTGCAATATCACACAGCGCCATCTGTTGGTTGTATGAAAGAATAACAGTGACTGCAATATCACACAGCACCCTCTGTTGGTTATATGAAAGATTAACAGTGACTGCAATATCACACATCGCCATCTGTTGGTTATATGAAAGAATAACAGTGACTGCAATATCACACAGCGCCCTCTGTTGGTTATACAAAAGATTAACAGTGATGGCAATATCAAACAGCACCCTCTGCACATGGTAGTGGGACAGTGGGACAATGCACACAGTAATCCGTTTGGCAATTCTCTGTCACCATCAGCTTTGCAAAGAAGTCCGGTTGATCGCTGGGGGGGTCACTTTGGCAGAATGTGCGCTGCTGGGAGACAGGGCTATAGTTGTGTCTAGGCTTATACTAGAGTCAATAGGTTTTCCCAGTTTTCTTAGGTAAATTAGGTACCTCGGCTTATACACGGGTCGGCTTATACACGAGTATATACGGTAAATATTCGCCTTTTCAAGTTTTTGGCATTGACTTTAATAAATAACCCCCTAAATGTATAAATTTAGAACAGTTACTGAGTCAGCAACCCCCCCCTCCCAGAGCTGCTTAAGAAAGGTGAAAATTTAGACTTACACTTCAATATTAAAATGGTCACACATAGAAAATATAAAGTAATTGGAAAAAGTCTTTATTTCTGGTGAACAACCCCTTTAAGTTTAACTTTACTTAAATAAGAATGTAACTATTACTAAACTGACCAGGAAATATTAAGCAGGTCTAAATACTTTTAGTTCTAACATTTTTTCTTCTGACAAAACACGTGTTGATTGCTATTTGCAAGACGGCAACTATTTTCTGAAGCATGACAATGAAGAGTAATCCTCATACGGAATAAAAATAATATATCCATACAGCCAACTGAATATCAAGTGTGTGTCGATTGCCGTGCTAAGGAATATTGCCAAAATCAACTACCGTAACTGACTAATATTGTGATATGTAGCAAACAAAAAGGCATTTCCCACTCGAATGATTGTGTGATGTGGGAGAAAATCTCAAAATACAAACATTTCACCATCAATGGGCTGCATGAAATACTTTAAATGCAATTGTAGATTCCCCCACAGACTTCAGTTGAGGTTTTACTTGATAAACAATAAATTATTCTTATTGAAATTAATCTGGTATTGTTAAAACCTAGCACCCAGGCATTTATTTATCATACTGGAATTGATTTTTTATATATATATATATATATATATATATATATATATATATATATAGGGTTATTTATCAAGGTCCGAATTTTTCTAAGTATTTCTAACATAAAAATCCGATCAACACAAGACTGGCCGAAAAAAAGCCCGAAAAAATAGGGTCGGGCAAACTTCGGAGCTTTCCCTCGAAAACTCAGAGTTGTTGGAGTTTACTTGCGCAAAAACGACACTTTTTAAGTAGTTTTCAGAGTTTTTTGTAATGAAAAAACTCATCGGATATCGGTATGGACATCAGTGCAGACACTGGGACCTTCCTCATTGACTTATACGGACCTCGAGAGCTTTCAGATGCTGGGGTTTTGGATTCTGACTTTTAAGACCATCAGGCTTTAATAAATTCCAAAAAATTTGTAGTTTTTTTTAGTGCGAAAACCACAAATTATTCGAACTTCGGATATTCGGAGCATAATAAATAACCCCCTCAATATCCAGCAGCTGCACTCTGACCAATAAGTAACCAATAAGAATTAGTATCAGTAACTGGTATTTACTGGTTTGATATGGGTTACTGTACGTGGAGCAAACTTTCTACCCCTTATTACATTACCCTCAAAGAGCCTTACCTGGTCCAATGCAAAATGATGCAATTACTCCCAGAATACACACAATGCTGATATATGGTATCCAGGGTGCATGGTGCTAAAATAAAAAGAAAACAAAGTGGCAATTATATGGCAAATGACTGCACAGTTTCTTAACAGTATGGATTTAAGACCAAGTTATTTGCATAATTGGCAAGGTATGGCCTAAGTTGGTAATATATTTTCGTTTATTATTCAAACAGCACTTTGCCAGTATAAAAGCCTGTATAACAAAAAATCCATTATTCCCCAGCTGCCACTATAAAACTTCATATTTTTGTTTAGCGATTTCAAAACTATACAAAATTAACTGTTATTTTCTAATATAAAGAATGTAAATTGGCCTATTCCATTGCCATTAGTGGCTGTGTATACAAAATCCAAGCACAATGCAACAGAAACATATTTAAAGAAATAAAAGCTACAGAAAAAACGTAGTATTTCTGGAAATCCATTCCCCCACTGAACTGCACCTGTTTGACTCCCAAAATCTGGCCAGTGTGCAGAAAAAAAAAAGTGCATGAAAACCATGTTGTGCACTATGCCAAAGAGGTCATAAATAACCCCTAAAATGTGCCGTAAACATAAAAAAATTAGGAATATTTTATCATGTAAACATAACAAACTAATACAATGAATCCTTACCTGAAATGTTAGAGAAACGGTGAGTATTCCAAAGAACAATGTCATCAGACCAAATCCTCCAATCAATAGAATTCTCCTCCCGAGCTTTTCAACAGTCAAGCCCTGCATTTAAAATACCAATTTGATTGACATAATGGTATAATCTTTAGATATACAAATAAGAATATCTATCATGAGTCAGTCCTTTATAAATCATACAACAGTTGTCACGGTCGGCACCCTAAATCCAGAACCAGTGCTATTGTTAATGCCTTTAACAGCCGCCTTTCACCTCGGGATTAGCCCTCGGCTAATTGGATGCCGCCAGATCTTATTAAGAGAGGTGCCAAGCGAGAGGTTCTGGACGAGCAAAGGGGCACGAGGGTAATGCACAAGTCTATTGGGCAGAAGGTGCAGGCAGAAAGCTTAGTCAATCAGGCCGGGTTGGGCCAGGCAGAGTACAAGCGGAGTCAGACAGGCAATGTATACATGTACAGTACATAGCGCCAACATATTGCGTAGCACAGAAGGGATTCATTATACAGAAGAGTTGGTTACCAGGCAGGGTCAGGATCTTAGAAGTCAGGATTGTCAGTAGCAGGCAGGGGTCAAAACAGGTATCAGATCACAGAATACAGAAGCTTAAACAGCCCAGAGGCACCAGGAACTCACAATAAGGAAACCTATAACGGGCAGTAAATAATACATTCTGCCACTTTAAATACTTTTAAACTTCGCTCCATTGCGCGCTGGCATCATCACGCCAGTGCACATGCGCAAATAAATTAGGAGAATGCGTGCCGTGCGCGCCCTAACTAACCAGCGCATTGGAAGAGGAGCGGCGTGGCAGGCATCCCCACCGCACCACTAGACCACCAGGGTAAGTTATCACAACAGTATTTCTCAATAATATATAATATTTGTGCCACTTCAAATAACAGTTTATGGTGTTTCACTTGGCTATTGCAATTTGCTTTGGTTAATTAAATAGTTTGATATGCTACCTTGTATAGCCAGCTTCAATCCAGTATATAAAATGTGGCATTTCTAACCATAATCATTTTTTAGGGTTCTCCTTTAAGAAGTTCTCATTTTAAATTTCTCCTTAAAGAAGTTAAAATGATGCCAAGAACGTATGTTCGTTTGACCTGCCTAGAATTTCCCATGCCCAATGAAAAGTCCATTCTTAAATGTTTATACTCATAAATCATTTTTTGCAGCTGTCCTCACGATTGGTTATAAAGCACTGCAGTGATGTGACCTGATTCCACTCTGTTGCTTCTTACCGTTTGTATATTTGAATACGGTGTTTGGAACAAAGTAGCATCAAAATTAGATGGTATTACGTGAGCAAATGCTAAAACAGGAGATACTTTTTATACTGTCTTGACACACGCTCACTGAACTATGTGAAATAGTTTCAGGGCAAAATGTCTCATTTTCACACATTTGGCAGAACTTTTTGACTAGCAAATGACTAGCCTGCTATGATAACAGAGTTCCAAACATAGCTTTCTAAACAACTGTTTTGTTTGTTACTTTATCTTCTAAACAATGTACCATTAAAAATAATGGTCAGGTCTTGGAAATGTAGAAAAGAACATAAATGAGACAAAACTACTCAGCAATAACCAGGGTAAATCAATATTTGGAATGTGAATTAAATGGGGAAATTCTATATGGGTCAGAATTTTTGGGACCTGGAGTTTTGCAGATAATGGGTCTTTCCGTAATTTGGGTCTCCATAGTTCAAGTCTACTAGAAAGTCATGTAAACATTAAATAATCCCCATTTAATTGTCTTGCCTCCAATAAGGATTAACTCTATCTTAGTTTGGATCAAGTACAAGCTACTGTTTTATTATTATCGAGAAAGAAAATTATTTATAAAAATGTGAATTATTTGCTTAAAATGGGGTCTGTGGGAGATGGTCTTCCTGTAATAAAGAACTTTCTGAATAACGAGTTTTTGTATATTCATTCCATACCTGGTGATAAAAAATAAATCTCTAAAACATTATAAATAAAAACAATTAAATATGACAGGTTGGTTAAATCACAAAAATGATACAACTTTAAGTTTATGATACGTTATTCAAATAAACTTACAGATATTACAGATGCCAGCATTTCGATGCCCCCCGTTGATAGGGTAATGTATGGAATCTTGTCAGACTGAATACCAGCTTCAGAGAAGATACTGTTGGTGTAGAACCATATCTAAAATATATTTAAATGGAGAAACATTATTTCCATAACTAAAGCCTACAATAGGACCTATAGGCTGAAAGTATGGGGGTTATTTATCAAAGTTCAAGTTGTTTTTTTTTCCACAAAAAATTTGAGTTTTCAAAGGTATTTTTCAGTCAAAACTCGAAAAATGTTAGTTTTTTTTAAAAAAAAATACAATTTTTTCGAGATTTATTATACCCCCAAGCTGGAAATAGCTTGAGTCTGAAAATACACCATCTAAAACTTGTCCAGGTCATGAAACCATTTGAAGATGTTTGTGGCCTTCATGATGTTCGAGTTTATTTCGTAGGGTTTCACTTGAAAACTTGTAGAGTTTTCCTTTTGCTGAAAACCTGATCAATTTTTCTCCTAGACTACACTGATTCGAGTTTTTTGCATTCAAGTTTTTTCTTAAATTAGAAACCATTGGAGTTGTGAGTTTATTCGAGGACTAAAAAAAAAGGTCTAAAAGCTCACAAACTCGACATTTGATAAATAACCCCTATGTGTTTGTTCCAAAATGGAGATACAGGGGTGGTTAAAGGAAGGAGATGGATGGGAAAAGGGTGTGCCTTCAAAGGTCAGTGGGAAAGGACCTTAAATGTCAGGGCACACAGGCAGATTCTGGGAGATTTGTCTCCCGGCAACAAATCTCCACTTGTTCGGGGGCAACTAATCTCCCTGAACTGCCTCCCCGCCTGCTAAAATGTAAATTGCCGGTGCGATGGCACTTGGATCGATTCGTTTTCTGAAGTTGTCTCACGAGGAAACTTAGTCACCCCAAAGAAGAGGAGATTTGTGAGAGGCGACTAATCTCCCTGAATCTGCCTGTGTGCACTGACCGTAACTGGCGTACCTAGTTCTAGGTAAACAGGGAAGTCCATATTGTTATTTGGGCTGAATATGTTTTTTAACACCAGTCACTTTGATTTCTTAGCATAAGCTTCCTAAATACTGAATTCATTTTATTATTGGGTCACTTGTTTTGTTTGGTGATCTGGTCTTTCCATAACAATAGATTAGGAGCATGGCAAGTTTTTTGCCAAACAATAAAAAAGGCAAGCGTGAATTCATGATTTATTTCCCTAAAGGAAAAACCTGTCACAGCCCTTTGAATATTCCATAGAAGCAGCATAGGAAACTTACTGCATTGAGACCGCATAACTGATAAGCTGCCATTGTTACGATGACGGTTATAATTTGCCACTTGGCGGAGCGGGTCTTAAATAGTTCGATGACGGACACTAATCGGATATTCCTTTGAATACTGGTTTCTGCCAAGACGTCTTCAATGTCCTGTGAGACGTCCTCCCTCCCGAGAAATATGCTGAATGCTGAAAAAACAATTGGAGATGGAGATCCGTTAAGAAAGGATCATCTACCATGTGTCTTATATTAATATAATACACAAAAGCCATGAATATCCTGTAAATTATATCCTTATAAACGGTGACTAGTGATGTCATCAGTTATGGTGACTAGTGATGTCACCAGTTATACACGGTGAGTAGTGATATAATTTCTGTCACATGACTCACTAAAACTTGTGTATTATAATAAATAAAGTACCCCTTGTTGGAAAATATGAAGATATTAGAAGTCACCTCGGAGTTCCATGACCTGCTCCAATTGTTCATGGCTATTTCCCCGGGCTTCCACCACACCCGCTACAAAGTGTGAGACTTACTCCCGTTACAGCGACTTCCCGATGTGAACGTTACATCTCATTATCGAGCAAACACGTAACATCAAGTAACGTCTGAAAATTTAAATGATTTCTGCAACATTACTGACGTTTTGGTGGAGGGATGGGGGAGCACATTAGAACGGTGCACATTGCTGAAATGTCAGGTCACAAGGGTTAAAAAGGATATTAATAGTCTCTTCTCACACACAGTAATTAGAATTTTTACATTATAAAAACGTATGTTAATATAAAAAGAAATGGAGGCAATACATCAAGACCTCCGATGAGCCCGGGGAATCGTATTCTGTTTGTGTGTAAATATAGTTAATTTAATATTTAATAACAATAAATCCTTACTTTAAAATCTTGGGGGTATTTTAATTATACATGCTTATTACACGGGAACAATTCCTAAGGCAGGAAAGTGGTATGAGTAAGCTCTGACTCACTGCAGCCTGACCTTTGTAAGTGTCACCAGGGCTGGAAGGAATACAGATAAGCAGGTTAATGCTGGGACACACCACTTACAGAGTTAAAGGCCACCTATCATAAGAAAATTGTTTATCCGCCTCATAGATCCTGTACCCAGTAAAATAATGTGAAAAAAAATGCTCATAGGGAGCTTATGCCACCCACATTATGTGGATGTGTGTGATGTAGGAGCAGTTGGGATTTCCCTGGATCTTATGTAACTTGCATAAACATAATAAACAAGCTGGGGCACATGCATGTGCTCCAACATTTTTAAATTGTAAAGGGGACATCTGCCATTGATTTATACATGACCTTGACAGTTTTGAGATGGCAGATTTTTGGATTCTGACTCTTTGCAGCTTCGGGTTCTAATAAATCTCACAAAATTCTATTTTTTTTATTCCACGAAAATGTTTTGTTTTTGCCCAAAAAAATCCCTGACCAGAAATAAATCGAAATTTAGTAATCAACAAACTGGCTTTACTCAAGTTTAGGAACATTCCTCCCAAAAAGTCCCCTTTTTATATCAGGTTGTGCCAAATGTACTGTAATAATTACAACCTTTCTGGAGGAGTAAAACCTACATGAGTTGTGGCATGATGGCTACGGACGCACCAAGGAAAATTAATGTTCTGCTAGAAAATGATCTTTACTTATGCATATCTAAGCCCATTACAGGAGTGGCAGAAGTAGAGTTCCTTAGAAATGTCAGTAAATGAAACCATACAATATGGAAAACTATAGTGGAGGAGGTCTGCCATAATGAGAAGGCTATAACCTTTAACCCTTCCCATTTCTTCTGCAGGGCTTGGCCATCTTGTTAAAATAGAAAGGAAGAATGACTGAAAATGGATTTTTTTTCAGAATCAAACTATGTACTACAGTATGTAATGAATGGTGAAAAATACAGATAAATAATGCAGAACAACCTGAGATACCGAGAAAATGGCTGCAAACTCCTCACATGGTGGTACAGAACCCTGGTAGACGTAACAAACATCTAACATAATATGATATTTGACATTAGCTCTACGTTAGAGAAGAGGGCTTTGTCTCTCATACAGAGCTGACGTGCCCAATGCTCTCTAGCATTTTAAATGTCTGTAAAGAAACCACCAATTAATCACCAGTTAAATTTTAAGACACCATACAAATCTCTCACTATTCCAAGTGGCTAAATCATGATTACCAATACACAATAGAGACATAAATCCCCCTAAAACTGAAGAATGCTCTAAAAACACTAGTCTGACATATGTGAAAAACCAATCTATAACCATGTTTCCTGTTATTCTTGGCAAAATGTTATATTGGTCAGTACACACCCCTTGCTATCGTGACTTATTTATAGAATTCCAGAACAGGATTCAAAATCTGAAACCCTATAAAACCAGGTCTGCTGTAGACGTGAATCTTCCACCTCTCTATTTTCCAATATTTCCATTATCTCTGCACCCTCAAAGAGGCTACATCTTTATTGTTATCTGTTTGTCTAGAGGGCTTCAAAGCATGACATAAAGTGGATTAATATTGTAGAAATGTCTTGTTTCAACCCAACTTAACAATGTACTGTAATACATATTTATATATGTCTGGCATGTGAAGAAACCAGGAACCATTTATAATCGTTATGAGACTGTACTTATAACGTTATGTCAATAATGCTACTGGAATGGCACTGAGGAGTGAGTAATTGCCGCTTGCAAAAGATGCCCTTGCTCAAATGATACGGCAAATCCCTTGTTCTACTTTTGATTAATAGCTGAAATGTCATTAAATTATAAGCATAGATGATAAACAAGCATTCTGACCCTCTTGTCCTCCAGTCATTTCTTCACTTAATGTGCATGAAAAGTGAAGTGCGTGACAGATTCTAGTCATATCTTTGTCAAGTAACATTGAGCATAAGTGTTCCGTTGTAGCTTTTATTGCTGATCTATAGACTATAGCTTACTCCCACCTACGCACCATTTGTAATTATTTTTATCTCACAATGACATGTGTGAGTTCTATTGTTTTTTAAATCTACAGACAGATATGCCATGAGGCACAATTACATTTAAGCCGCTGGAACAGCCAGAAGGTGACAGGTTCCATTTTCATTCCCACTGCATAATGTATCATCAAGGTGTAGATTTATAAACAGAATTTAAATTATATTCAATGGACAGCTTTCCCCTGTACACACGCTCCCTGTACAAGCTTTTTTTTTTATTCCTGCAGGGTAATGCATTAACACGCAAGAAAATATTTTTTACATTTATTTTGCTTACGTTTAGTGATGGGCGAATTTGTCCCGTTTCGCTTAGCCACGAAATTCGCAAATTTCCCCCTGGAATTTGCAAAATGGCCAAAAAACTTGCCGCTGGCGACAATTCACGAACGTCAAAATTGACGCCAGTGACAATTGATGAATTGACAATTGATGCCAGCGACTTAAAGGGCATGTAAAGGCAAAAAAATAAAATCCCATTTTTACTTTCTTTAATGAAAAAGAAACCTATCTCCAATATACTTTAATTAAAAAATGTGTACCGTATTTATAAGAAACCTGACTGTATGCAGTGAAATTCTCCCTTCATTTACTGCTGTGGATAGGAATTGTCAGACGGTCCCTAACTGCTGAGCAGGGAAACAATCATACTTATGACCAGCAGGGGGAGCCCCCGCCTTACTTCCCAGCCATGCAGAACTCAAGCAGCTTTGTTTTAGACGATCCCTTAGCAGCCCAGACCACACTGAGCATGTGCACAGTCTTAATCTTGCAAAGATGTTTAACAAAGTTACAAGATGGTGACCCCCTGTAGCCAACTTTGAAAGCATGAATTATTTGTTGTATTAGGTTTGTGGTGCAGTAAGTTCATGTTTATATTTAGTATACAAAATACAGCATTTCTAGCCTTATTCTATTTTAGACTTTACATGCCCTTTAATTGTCGGCGTGTCAAAAAATTCGCCAGCGATGAAAAGCGGAAATTCACCGCAAATTCGCACCTGCCGAATAAATTCGCCCATCACTACTTACGTTTTCTTTTTGAAACCACAATCTGTAACCCTGGGGCACAGTGTGCTCCAAGGTCAAGTGCTCATTAGTGCTCTAGTAAATGTGCTCTAGGGAATGAAAAATGACCTCTTGTGACCATGCTGCTTTCGTGCCAGTAATTTCACCCCCACTGCTGCTCCACATGAAGCCCATTGTAAGGCAAGTTTCTAAATCAGACTTAGTCACTGTCGATGATAAGTGGTTTTCATAAAAAAAAATTGACAGGCTGCACGAGCGTATTCGGGTCACTGGAGAAGAATAATCCACATGTGCCGTGCAGCTCAGAGTTGTCTTTCATTGATAAGTGTCTGTCAGTGTTAGTACAATCATTATGACTGTTTGCCATAGCACATCAATTCCCTCACTAATTAGAGATGTACTCTGAGTCTATATTTCAGCTGATCGTACACCACAAAACAAAGGCCATATACAAACACAGAATTCACTAATGATTCAGTGGTCATGCAAATTTAAGGCAATCACATGCTCTTTCAGCAGAGCTCACATTAAAATCTGTCTTCATTTTTTCCCCAAGCATTTTGCCTATTTTTAAGCACTCATTTCAGTCATACTGACAGCAGCTGCCAAAGCCAATTGCAACACTGGGGGCATAGCTGCCTGTTGTTTTAGGGATTGAGCTGCACTTCCTGGATTAGTTGGGCCCCCCTTGAGTTTGCGAAAGCCACCGAACTGTGAAAGCCACAAAAGGAGCCGAAAGCCGCCGGTTGGAGCCCAAAGCCACGAAAAGAGCCAAAAGCTGTTGATTGGAGCCAAAAGCCGCTGAATGGATCTGAAGAAGAGGTGAAGCTGCTGAAAGTCGGTAAATAGACCGAAGAAGAGGAGAATGAAGAAGACCTTTAAAGCTAAGTGCCACTAAACTTTAAAATCCTAGCCACCAATGTTTTTTTTAAAAAAACTTGTATGGGGGACCCTGGTGCCAATGTTTTTTTTTTTTTTAATATATAATTTATAGGGGGAGGTTTTTGGTGCGGTAATTAGGTCTAATCCCGATACCTAAAGGAAAGAAAAATCCCGATAGTGTATTAACCTTTCAAAAGGGGGTAATAAGCGCTTCGGAAACTACTCATGATATTAGTTGGATTTTTTTTTCGTGCTTAAATTTACAATGATGTCCACGTGTAAGTCCGATTTATTTCCGTAGCGTACCTAACAGGAAAGATCTAGATAGTGTAGAACTGACAGCGTTTGGTTAAAGTGAGAATGATTAGTTGCGCTAACTGGATGTTTGAGATAAAAGGTGACTTGTCTCAAAGGTTGTAAAAAGCCCTTAGTTGTCTTGTTCGTGGAGCAGCTGTAGAGATCCCGGGGCTGGCTCTCTTCTTGATCGAACTGAAGCGCTGTTGTCGGCTCTGATTCTCAGTGTCGGCAGCGCTTACAGGGATCAAATCACTCCTCGTGCCGAACGCTGATAGATATGTCGGTAATCTACTCTCTATTTCTTCAGTATCGTCGGGGTTTAACACCACAGTGCGATAGTACGATAAAGTAATACATTATTTATTAATAGAAATAAGTTTACATCTGTAAACCTATTTCTATTAATAAATAATTTATTACATCTTTAATAAATCTGTTAACTTATTTCTATTAATAAATAATGTATTACTTTATCGTACTATCGCACTGTGTTGTTAATCCCCGAAGATACTGAAGAAACAGAGAGTGGATTACCGACATATCTATCAGCGTTCGACACGAGGAGTGATTTGATCCCTGTAAGCGCTGCCGACACTGATCAGAGCCGACAACAGCGCTTCAGTTCCATCAAAAAGCTCTTTCCTGTTAGGTACACTACGGAAATAAATCGGACTTACACGTGGACATTGTTTTAAATTTAAGCACGAAAAAATCCAACTAATATCGTGAGTAGTTCCAAAGTGCTTATTACCCTCTTTTGAAAGGTTAATACACTATCGGGATTTGTCATTCCTTTAGGTATCGGGATTAGACCTAATTAGCGCACCAAAAACCTCCCCTTCATTTTATTGCACATACGTGGATAAGTGGATCCACATTCTTAAATTGGTGCAGTTGACTCTTTTTCAAATACAAGCGGGGATCCTCAACCTAATTGGCAATTTTTTTTTTTTAACTTGTCGGGGGGCTCTGATCACCAAAGGCTTTTTTATAACTGTAAGGTAGGCCCTCACAACCAATGAATTTTTATAACCTGGGGAGGGGGGCTGTCCACCAATGTTTTTTTTTTTAACTTGAAGTGGTCCCAGGCCACCAATATTGTTTTTTAACGTGTAGGGGGCCATGACCACCAATGGCTTTTTATAACTTGTGTATGTATGTGTGTGTGGGGGGGTAACCATTTTTAGCACTGATGTCTGTCTGGCCTTTTTATTGTGGTGTGAGCTGGGCGGGATCTGGGGTGGGACTTGGTGTGAGATGGGCGGGACCAGGGTGGCCAGAAAATGTTGTTGTATAGGGCCCCGTGATTTCTGACGGCGGCCCCGGGAGAAAGAGCCACATGTATACTTGGGAAACATACCAGTCTGATATCTGCACTGCTTACACTGAAGAGAATTAAATCCCAAAGATCTATTATTTGGCATGAAACAGAGTTTCTTACTATATGAAAAGGCACATCTACTTACACAAGTGCAAAGCACTAAGCACCTTCTTTATGTTTGCTTTTATATATGTATTTGCAAATACGTTTTATTTGGTTTGGCATCATACTAGGGATGCACCGAATCCAGGATTCGGTTCGGGATTCGGCCAGGATTCTGCCTTTTTCAGCAGGATTCGGATTCGGCCGAATCCTTCTGCCAGGCCGAACCGAATCCGAATTTGCATATGCAAATTAGGGGCGGGGAGGTAAATTGCGTGACTTTTTGACACAAAACAAGGAAGGCCGAATCTTTCGCCAAGGATTCAGGGGTTCGGCCTAATCCAAAAAAGTGGATTCTGTGCATCCCTACATCATACACATTGCACCAGCCTAAATAATATTGTACCTGTGATTTTCTTGAATACCTTTTCAATTTTCCAGGTGATAAATAATATGTAGATCTCACCGACAACTACAGTAACGATGGCAGCAGCTGTGGATAAACAAATGATATTAATACTGAATGTGACATACCTTTCTCAGCTCTCTTCCTGTCTTGCTTTTCTAATAAGAGATAGCGGGGGCTTTCAGGAAAGAATGGCAGGACCACAAGCTGTATCAGTGCCGGAATCAGAATGAATCCAAACAGACAGGGCCAATGGGATTCCTAAGAAGATAACGTATGTTAAACATTTCTGTATCAGTGAAGGTTTCCAGCTGCAAAAGATCCAAAGAATTCTGATTTAATTGTGAACATGGGCATGTTTGGCACATGGGCATCTGATTAGAGGCAATTTTAAAAAGGTGTGTAATATATTTGAAGTCAAATAATTCATAGTAAAGAGATATCTACACTAGTTCTCAAAGTTTTTATATTTTTTATACACCAGAATGATCAAAACAGCCACTCAGCTGCCTAAGCAATGAAAATGTTCCACCAGGACCCATAATCTTCAATCCTCCAGGATTGCAGGGTTATTGCCTAAAGAGCCCCATACATACCCGGATGGAAGTTTTAGGGGCAGATTTATCAAAGGTCGAAGTGAAAATTCGAATTAAAAAAATTCGAATTCCGAGCTAATTATTGTGTGCTTCGACTAGGGAATAGTCCAAATTCGATTTGAATTTGAAGAAAAATTGGTGAATTCAAATTTCAAGATTTATCATGTACTATCTCTTTAAAACTTCAACAATTCGCCATCTAAAACCTGCGGAATTGATGTTTAGCCTATGGGGGGCCTCCTAGAACCCATTTGGAGTCAATTGGTGAACTTTTTTTCTTTTTGCGAAAAAAATTCTATTACTTTCGCACGATTTGAATTTGATTGAAAACGGACCTATTCACCCAAAAAAAACTTAGATTTAATTTTGGTTGGTATTTTTGAATTTTGAAGTTTTTCAAATTCAACCCTTGATAAATCTGCCCCTTAATGTATGCCTAGATTTGGTCAGTTGTGCTGATTGATACCAATCTGGAAATATAAGGCCATCTTAAAACTTGCAGTTATACCCTTCATCAGACATTAAGGGGCAGATTTATCAAGGGTCGAATTGAGAATTCAAATTTGAAATTCGAATTTTCAAACTTTTTTTATTGTCAAAACTGTAAGATTCGACTAGGGAGTTATTCAAATTCGATTTGAGTTTCGCCACCTAAAACCTGCCAAATTGCTATTTAAGTCAATGGGAGACGTCTTCCTGACATTTGAGGTTTTTTTCAGAAGAAACTCAAATCAAGTTTTTTAAAATCAAATCAAATTTAGGTTCAATCCCGGAGGATTGAGGATTATTGGTCCTGGTGGAACATTTCCATTGCTTAGGTAGCTGGGTGGCTGTTTTGATCATTCTGGTGTATAAAAAAAATATAAAAACTTTGAGATATCTCTTTACTATGGATTATTTGACATCAAAGTTCAACTAGGGAGTTAATTAAATTCGATTTGAGTTTTTTTAAAAAATGTAAATTCGATTTATCATTCTCTGGCCTTTTAAGAAATCGAATTTGACTATTCGCCGCCTAAAACCTGCCATATTGCTATTTAAGTCAATCGGAAACGTCCAGGGATCAATATGGAGTTGTTTGCAATCTTCCTGACATTCGAGTTTTTTTTTTTTTTTGAGAAGAAACTCGAATCAAGTTTTTTAAAATCAAATTCAATTTGAATTCGGTTCGAGTTTTCCTGGTCGATTCAATTCACCCGAGTTTGAAAAATTCTATTATTTTTTTTTAATAAATGTTTCAGGAATTTGAAATTCGAATTTTGATAAATGTGCCTCTAAGTAACTCAGAGGAGTAGCATCACTAGAGGGGGAGGGCCCTGGTGCGTGACCCGCAGCTGGGCCCTGCCCCCCTCATTTGTCAGAGGCAAATGCAGGAGGATAAATGGTGTCAAATGCCATTGAAAAAGTGTTTAATGCCATATGACTATGAAGATTTTCAATGCATCAAAAAGCATTACACAGTTTAACATAGCATACAAGTGATTTTACACTGCATTTCATGGCATTAAAGCAGAGATTTTTGAAGCATTAAAATGGCTCTTTTTACCAATCTTTTTTAACATGGAATCATATTCAAGCTAATATATCATGGCATCATTTGATAGATTAATGGAGCATTGGAATTTTTCTATATCCCCGTTAGTGTATGACTTGCATGATGCTTATTACTTAGACACGGACTGTATATGCTACCAGCTGAATGCATCATAAGCTGTTGTGATGGGGTTTCTTTACTTCTAGAAAACTCTAGGGGCTGACACTGCTACAAAGAATGTCTAGAGTTGTATAATATGCCCTCAATTATATTATAGCATATCCTCTGCAGTGCTAAATTATGCATTATTCTTATTTGGAGATGAATACACATTAGGAGGATAGAGGGAAGAGCAGGCCATAGAGACAGTGATTGATTGGAGGAGGTTAAAACTACAAGCTGAGCCAGTAATATCTTCAAAGAAGTTTGAAATAATAAAGGGAAAGTAAATGTGTATTCAGCTCATACTATTTCCATTGGACAAATCCATATGGAAAATATGACATCAAGATAAAGTAACCTTTTAATTATGCAAATCACATGGACTGTATGCTGGAGTTACCTTGTAATCTTCATTTCAAAGGTAAATCTGAACTGACTACTTGATGTGGAACTGCCTTTTTCTGATGCACGTACCTTTCCAAATATCTCGGGTAGGCCCAAAACTTGCCCAATAAAAACTCCAACGCAAATCAGGATGGCAGTGACCTGTCCTAAAGATCCGCGGATGTGCTTGGGTGAAACTTCATTTAAGTACATGGGGAGGGTACTGAGAGCGATACCTGAAGAAAAAAATATCTTTATATATACTAACACAGTGACATGGGTGATTGTGATTTACCTAGAAGTGGGAGAAATGAGATAGGCAAACTGCATGGGATTCCATGTTCCACAATGAAAGGTTTTCTACTTTCTTAAATCTAACAAGCTTAATAGTTTGATCAGTGAATAACGAAGGGGATACAGGTATGGGATCCATTACCCGGAAACCTGTTATCCAGAAAGTAAATTATGGAATGGCTGTCTCCTTTAGACTCCATTTTATCCAAATAATCCCCATTTGACAATTTACTTTTTCTCTGTAATACTAAAACAATAGCTTGTACTTGATCCCAGCTAAGATACAATTAATCCTTATTGGAAGCAAAACCAGCCTATTGGGTTTATTTAATGTTTACATGATTTTCTAGTAGACTTAAAGGGATACTGTCATGGGAAAAACATTTTTTTTCAAAATTAATCAGTTAATAGTGCTGCTCCAGCAGAATTCTGCACTGAAATCCATTTCTCAAAAGAGCAAACAGATTTTTTTTATATTCAATTTTGAAATTTGACATGGGGCTAGACATATTGTCAATTTCCCAGTTGCCCCAAGTCATATGACCAAAAAAAGCTTAGAAAGCCTATGGGGACCTTCCCCATAGGCTAACATTGCACCTCGGTAGGTTTTACTTGCCGAAGTAGGGGGTCAAAGTTTTTTTTAAAGAGACAGTACTTCGACTATTGAATGGTCGAATAGTCGGACGATTTTTAGTTCGAATCGTTTGATTCAAAGTCGTAGGTTGAGGTAGCCCATTTGATGGTCGAAGTAGCCAAAAAAACCATTCGGAATTCGAAGTTTTTTTTCCTTCACTCGTGCTAAGTAAATGGGCCCCTTAATACTGGTACCATATTGAACATATGACATGTGGTCCCCCCTATCCTTAACAGTACCCCCAGCCAAATCTCCTCCCCCATTTTCCCTTTCTTTGCCCACTATCTCATCTAACCTGTTTTCCGCCGAATCTTTTACTGAACCCTTCCCCCCCACACCTAGTTTAAAATCTACTCCAACCCTCTAGCCATCTTCTCTCCCAACAACTGCGCCATCATCATTGAGGTGCAGCCCATCCCTAGCAAAGAGCCTGTAGCCGACTGAGAAATCAGCCCAGTTCTCCAAAAACCCAAAACCCTCCTCCCTACATCAATCTCTCAGCCACGCATTAATCTCCCTACACTCCCGCTGTCTCCTTAGTGTTGCTCGTGGCTCAGGTAATATCTCTGAGAAAATTACCTTGGAAGTCCTCGCCCTCAGCTTAGCACCTAGTTTTTTAAAATCATTTTTGAGGACTTCACCACCTCCTCTAACTTTGTCATTGGTACCTATGTGTACCAAGACCGCTGAGTCTTCCCCAGCCCCTCCCAATAATCTGTCCACTCGTTCCACCACATGCCGAACCCTAGCACCAGGCAAGCAGCAGACTGTTCGGCATGTAGGGGCCATACGACAGATTACCCTATCCACCTTTCTAATAATTGAATCCCCTATAACTAAAACCTGCCTTTCCTTCCTTTTTTTAAAAAATGTTCCCCATAGAAACTCTAAAGCTAAAACTAAACAACAAAAAGAAAATAAATGCACTCAATGTATCTACGAATTTACCCCAAACAGAGAAAAGAAAAAGCTGTTTGTCTCAGTCAGATAACTCACAGAACACACAGCAGTCAGTTATTTGCACTTACTCCCTTCTTGCACCCAACACTCCCAGCATACACAGCAAACACCAACACCTTAAGGTTTTTAACACTTAATTCACATGCAACACTCGCTTAGAAGCTCCCACACTCGTTTTGAATTCATAAAGTTAAGGTTTCAACGGTGAGTTCTGATGTTATTTCTGTCACATGACTCACTGAAATTTGTGTATTATAATAAATAAATGTACCGCCAGTTGCAAAATATGAGGATATTAGAAGTTACCTCGGAATTCCATGACCTGTATAAAAACATTCAGTCTTTTTATATTGTCATGGAACTCCCCGGTACTTTATGCCCTATAATATACACATATATATTGTATATACATAGTGGGGTTTTTTGTTACAAAATAAAAGTAAAGAAAAATATCTACCGCCATCAACGCCCATGATGAACCGCCCCAATATCAGCATTTCAGGAACGCCGGCTACGTTTGATAAGGACATCAGTAAAGCTGCTGCAATTGCAAATAAATTGTTCAGGAGCAGCGTTCCTTTTCTGCAATAAGCAAGGGAAATATTTATTATGACACAATAAAAAATGTGAACAGTCACTGTAGAGCAGTTGGTGCTATTTATATATGACCACGAGCGTTGTGGTGTATTCTATGTCCATCAAATGCAACAGCCCTGGTGCTACCATCTTGAATCATGGGGCTTAATAAATTACATTAAAAAAAAAATCACGTGATGGATCACGTGATTTCATATTGTTGTCAGGTGTTAATACACTTGTGCAAGGTCCTTATAGTACACGTGCAAGCTGACTGATTTTACTTGTGAAAATAAGAATAAATGATCTGAGTAATAATTGATCACCATCCCACATATGTACTTACAACTGCAAATCTTTCATCCAGGCTTTATCCCATGTAAACTTTGGAGTGTATTTATGAAATAGTGAAGTTAGAGATCACCACTGTCCTCTAGCGTGAAATTCCGCCACTCTCCATTCATTTCTATGGGATTTTGAAAGGTGTATTTATCAAAGGGTGAACTTTCACTTATTGATAAATACTCTTTCTTAAAAATACCATAGAAATGAATGGCGAGTGATGGAATTTCACTCTAGAAGACTGTGGTGATCTCTAACTTCACTCTTTGATAAATATACCCCTTTATGTGAAGCCAAACTAATTATAAGCAAATTATCATGGAGCCTTAAAGTGATACTTACACATTTAGGTGCTGCAACTCTTTATTAATACTGACATGTTCCCATGGATTTTCATAGGACTGTGTTGTATCACTTTAATCCACTTGATCAGAATTTACTAGAACTAGTAACACTAAGGGGCAGATTTATCAAGGGTCGAATTTCGAATTTGAAAAACTTTGAAATTCGAATTCAAAAAGACCAGCTAAGGTTTTTTTTGGCCGAATAGGTCAGTTTTCGATTCAATTTGAACTGTAGTAATCAAAGTAATAGCGCATTCGAATCATACAATTCAAAGTTTTTCCCCAAAAAAACCTTTAATTTTTCAAAGTCCACCAATTGACTCCAAATAGGTTCTAGGAGGTCCCCCATGGGCTAAAACAGCAATTCGGCAGGTTTTAGATGGCGAATGGTCGAAGTCAAATTTTTAGAGGGGACCGTAAGGGGCAGATTTATCAAGGGTCGAATTACAAATACACTTTGAAAATTCGAATTAAAAAAGACCCACCAAAATTAAATTGAAGGCTTTTTTTGGCCAAATAGGTCCGTTTTCGATTGATTAGGTCAGTTTTCGATCTAATTCTAATCTGAATCGAAGTAATAGCGCATTCGAGCGAAATAGAGTCAAAGTTTTTCCAAAAAAAAAAAACCTTTGATTTTTCCAAAGTCCACCAATAGACTCCAAATAGGTTCTAGGAGGTCCACCATTGGCTAAACCAGCAATTCAGCAGGTTTTAGATGGCGAATGGTCGGTCTAATTTTTAAAGAGACAGTACATAAATTCTGATATTCGAATTTTCGAATTTTTTTCAAATTCAAATCGAAATTGGACTATTTCCCTAGTCGAAGTACAAAAAAATTAGCTCTGCCCTAAGGGTTAAGGGTTGAATAACAAATTCGATTTTGAAATTTGTTTTTGGTGTGAGATTGAGATTTTGGTGAGATTTATCACACCTCCTCCATGGAAACAGTTCTAATTCGAAATATTCACCACCTAAAACCTGCTGAGTTGATTTACAAGTCAATGGCAGAGGTCCATTGAACCATCAGAATATGTTAATTGTCTTCCTGACATTCAAGTTTTTTTTCGGAAGAAAACTTGATTCGAATTCGATTTGAATTTTTGACTATTCATCGAATATTACACATTAGATTTTTTTCTTAAATAACCACCCATTCAAGTTGTGAGTTTATTCGAATTTATGAGAGTAAAAAAAATTCACATAAATTCGACCTTTGATAAATCTGCCCATAACATATTAGCGGCCTGACACCGGATTTCTTGCAAGTAAAGCATATTGACTTACCTTCCTAGGAAGTTTACCATTGGAATAACAATCAGTGCTCCTACGAGGCCACCAATGGCAAAGATGGAGACCGTGACAGACCACATGATAGAGATGGTGCCTTTGCTAACGGTGTAATTGTATCGTGCTGACCAGCTCTCATTATAAAGCTCTCGTATATACTAAAGAACAGAGAGAGTAGAATGAGTTGTTTCTCTACAATCAAATAGGTTACCGTATATGTTAACAGCCACAGTATTTGCACATGCCTAGTAACTCAATAACAACCAATCAGATGCTTTCTTGTATTATTTTTACATAACAAGTTAGGTGTTTTCTAACACCGTACTATTAACCTTAGAGGGTCTTACAAGACACACAGAAAGATAAACTATAATTTATTTGAAAGTAGTGATGAGCGAATTTATTTGCGGCAAATTTGCCCGCTTCATCGCTGCGAATAAATTCGCGAATTTGCTGTGAAAATTCGCCGGTGTTGAATATATTTTGACAGTTTTGACGCCGGCGCCAATTTAGATGCAGGCGAAGATAAATGGACGCCCATTCATTATAATGGTCGCTGGCGTCAAAATCGACGTTTCACAATTTTTTCTCCAGTTTCACAATTTTTTCTCCAGTTTCACAGGAAATTCATACAAATTAGCCCATCACTATTTGAAAGCAACTAAGCTTACCATCTTCGGGCCTTTTCTGGCATTGGGTCCCTGATTGTAAAGTCATTCAGAGTCAAAATCAGACACTTCTGTTAGGATGAGGGGTATATGAATCCCATAACAAATCCTGGATTCTGTGTATTACTTTATACAGTCATGGAAGTCCTTGGTGACTTTTAATAGCTTTCATCATACATACCCCACTTCTCGTCCACAGGTAGGAGAGTGACTGGGGAGGGGGATTTCTTTACAACTATAGAGGAAGCAGATCCTGCGTTCTCTACAGCTATGCCAAAATTAATCATCCTCGTTACTTACCAGTGAAGGTGCATTCACTACAGACAGATTGTATCCATACAGAAAGGAAGATCCAAGGGCCCCAACAACTGCAGTCATGATGAGCTTCCATGAGAATCCCTAAATAAAGAAACTGTTGTAGTTGTTCTGACATTAAAGGGGTAGTTTACCTTTAGATAAAATTTTATTGATAATTTGAGAACAGATTTCCATTCCTAGTAGAAGTCTAAGGCAACTGGACTTGCTGTGCAAGATATATCATGACCTGGATGAATGGAAACCTTCCTAGACATCAGATTATCTTACTATTAGCTACAGCTTATAGGCAGGGGACTCCCGTGAGTAGAGGTATGTAGGCATTGCTGCCAAAATTACATACATTTGATATTCGTTTACAAGAAACAAAGTGCTGATTGTCTTTAGTTAAATCAAAGGTTCAAGTTTGGTTATAGCACCTGCTCTTAACGTGGATTTCCAAATTCTCTGTGTTAAGGGTAAAGCTGATGTAAACAGATGGCAACTGCCCCTCCAGATAAAATATGTATATGGCCAGGTCCGGACTGAGAATTAAAATAGGCCCTGGCATTTCAGGTACATAGAGGCCCAATCAGTCCACATAGAGGCCCAAACAGCTCCCACCAGCCCACTAAATATTATCTTTCTATGGCACCTTATAGCAGCCCCTCTGGCATTTGCCAGAACTCACAGATTGCCAGTCCGGGCATGTATATGGCTCCTGGGAGGGCCTGGCAAATCTGCCAGAAAATCAAGAGGATATCTATTGGGCAGGTTTGAATTTTTTTTTACATACATTTATTATTGTTCAGCTTTACCCATTTGTATGGCTTTATTGTTCTCCTCCTCCAATATATATATAAGGTCTATGACCAATGGTCCAACAACCTGTGTGATCTGAATTTTGTTCTGGATAATCCAATTTGCCCTAGGCCAGGAACTGAATGGTATAGAATTGTTTTGGTCCTATGCACAGCTGCTGCTAAAGTGGACCCAAAAATCTGTATAATAAAAGTCCTTTTCAAATTAAACATGAAATCCAATTTCTATTTTTTATTAAAGCATTCATAGCTGTTGTAAGCTCATTTAAAAATATCAGCTGTCAATCAAATATTGTCTGCCCCTCCTCTATGCCAGTGGCATAGAGGCGGGGCAGACAATTACTTTCACTTTCCGTTCAGCACTTCCTAGATGTCACTGCTCTCCCCACATTCCCCCGTTCTCTTTACCATTTAATTGTGTAGCCAGTGCATGGGGATGGACATCGGGTCCCCCATTCTGGTGCACAAACTAGATTCTGAGATGATACAAGGCTTGTCTTAATAACAGTGTCCACAAAATGGCTGCTGCCTGCTTGCTATCATTTTGAAATCCCAGACTGAAGGAAGCAAGATTCAAATAATTTATATAGTGTAATTAAAGTTCATTTTGCTTTACTAATGTGATAAAATAGGATTTTGAATCAGTTTTTTGGGTGACGGGTCCCCTTTAACTGCCAATCAGCAGTCAGTATTTGCCTTAGTATTGGCACCACTAGACCCTAAACTGGACTTGGTGTTAAGAGTGATGTCGCATGGGGGCATTTGCACTACAGCTTCTTGTTGGTGGAGATCATAACATCCAACTGTTGCCACTGACATACAAAAATGACCAGCAGAGAGTAGCGGGTCTGTTTGAGCCCATGCGTCATTGCTTTCCCCATTTATAATTATTTGCTGCCACAACTACTACTGGTCACACCTTCTCTTACCTTACTGCTGATTTTTCCTGTTTCATGGTCGAGATGTTCCATATTACAATGTTCTTTTTGCTATAATAAAACAAGGACATTAGTTACTGAGAGTGACATTAAGGTGAGCAGTAGCACGGTTTATAATGATAACTGCTGGACTGTGGGATTATCTTCATGTGATTAACCATGTGCCATTTGCTGTTTGTTTACACCAGGCCTAACTGTAACAAGTGAGCCCAAGCAGTCTTGCCCCTATATGTAATAAAAGGCACTTCATTTGCCCAGGCACAGTAACTCACAGCAACCAATAAGATGTTTGCTTTAAAACAGGTGACCAGCAAATGCTACCTGCTGATTGGTTGCTATGGGTTACTGCTCCTGGGCACTTAGTGCCTTTTATTACATAACCCCCTTAGGATCCACTTTATTGTATTTTAGTAAATTTTCAGTACTATTTTAAAATAGAACGTCGTACAGTAAAATTTAGAAAAAACAATTCTTGTAAGGGTAAGGGCACACCTGGCGATTCGGGGAGATTTAGTCAGATGGCGACTAATCGCCTCTTCTTTAGGGCGACTAATCTACCCGAACGACTTGCGTCGGCTATAATGAAAAGTCACCTGCGGCATGGCACACGCGACGCTTCGTATTCTGAAATCCCTGAAGTGTCCTCGTGAGGCAACTTCGGAAAACAAACTGCTATGTGTGCCATGCCGCAGGCGACTTTTGATTATAGCCGGCGCAAGACAGGGGGAAGCCGTTCGGGGAGATTAGTCGTCCCAAAAAAAGAGGCGATTAGTCGCCAGGCAACTAAATCTCCCCGAATTTTAAGAAGACTAACAGCAAGGTTAGTTATGTTACTTCTATCTCCAAGGTACAACATGCTAATTTTCCAGGGAACATTTCCTTTAAGTCAACCAAGTATTTGGAAATGACCTAAAGGGCAGGATTTAAGGATGTCAGCAAAGCAAATGACTAAAGCTGGCCATAGATGTTGAGATTTTTAAAAGATCAGATCCTGATCGTGAGACCACGATCTTCTCAGAACGATCGTACGATCGTACAAATTTACCATCAACTAAAAAGACCAATTTACCAGGAAAACAAAGGGGAGCTGCCTGCTTGGCCCTGCAAACATAGATAGATTGCACTGGGACCGACAAAGATTTTTTGACCTGGCCGATCAATTTCCCGACAGATGTCGGCCGAAAAATCGTAAGATGTATGATCGTTCGAATACCACTAACCGCACGTTAATTTCGAAGGATTGGACGGGCTTCCCTAAAATCGGTCGTTCGGCAAGAAGAATCGTCGCGTCTATGGGGAGCTTTACAGAAGAACATATAATTAGTGTGTAAGTGTGGAGTACTTAGGCAGAGGTCAGCAGGGCAGCCACTAAGCCTATCAAGAAATCACGTACATTAGCATTTGCTTTTCTAGAAGCATTTCTACTTTCCAACATCAAACACTTGTACCAAATGTATGCAGCCACATTTCCTATGCAACGGTAATCTATAATGGATTATCTGGAGTTCTTCCAGGGACTTTCATCCATTATTCCCAGGCCCCCAGCATCACACAATTATGCTATTTAACCGTTTTTAGGCATTTTTTATGCATAAAAATGCAATATGTACATATCTATATACAGTATCCATGTATATATATATATATATATATATATATATATATATATATATATATATATATATACAAAAAGATACTTGTAGTTTCCGCACTCCACTGAATAGAGCAATATACCCAGGTGCTACTCAAATACAAATTATAGATAAATTGTCCAAAGGAGAATGAGTGCACACTGGGAGCTTTTGATTAAATCATTTTAAGATCATAATTTTATTTAAGTTAATTAAAAACAGGCCGACGTTTCAGTCCACATCTAGGACCTTTTTCAAGACCATGTATGTTTAAAATCAAACCTTTAAATAGACCAAAAAGAAGAAAGGAGGAAGGACTCACCCAATCAGGTGCCCCAGATAGAAATCAGGTGAAATTAGACAGGAAACCAATCACCAGCATGTATTGTTAACCAAGTGACTAGAAAAACACTGTGAATCCCTGTGGAAGAGACAGTCACAGAAAAAAGATTAAAATAATGAATAGGATCCCAGAAAAAAATATATAAATATAAACCTGCACATACAATTTTGTTACAATTTGTAGAAGAATGACACTCAAACAATATACAATGTATCAGAAATGTTTAAACAGGAAATGATTAAGTATAAGACACACAATGTAGTATAATATGGCCCATAAAATCTCACCTCTGCTGTAAAAAGCACGTTAAAGGGCAATTTTCATTCAGGCCTAAAGGGGCCAGAGTGTTTAGTTTTTTTATCCAATATACCTCACGCTGGAGTAAAATATTGGAACGATCACCACCCCTCCTGGGCGGTGGAATGTGATCGATACCAATAAATTTAAAGGTGGGCAATCTATGGCCTTTTTCCAAAAAATGTTTGGCTACCGGTTTTGTAGTTTTCCCATCCATAAAAGCTGTACTTATTGCGGATCGATGGGCATCCATCCGGAGCCGAAGTGTCAGATACGTCTTTCCAACGTAAGATAGTCCGCACGGACATGTGATAAGGTATATCACATGTGTGGTACTGCATGTAATGTGATGTCTGATCTCCAACCGTTTACCTGTATGTGGATGTGAGAATGTTTGACTAGGTGACATGTAACGGCATGAGATGCAAGTGGGACATCTAAAACACCCTGGTTTGTTACCCAGCCATGTCCGTGGTTTCACGGTGTAGCACAGAACGGGGTCATTTTTAACCAATAAATCCCGCAAATTAGTTCCCCTTTTGTAACATACTATTGGGGGATTTGGGATAGTTCTGGCTAATTCATTATCTGCCCGAATAATGTTCCATTGTTTCTTAACAAACCTACCCATGTTCATTGTACCATGATTGTATCTGGTACTAAATACCATATTGGGTTGTTCAACCCTAGGGGTAGTCTGGACAACAGAGCGATCCCTCGCTATAGTCAAAGCATTAGTTAACACTTTATCAGAGTAGCCCCTATCTTTAAAACGATCCCACATCTCTCTCAGCTGTAATTCACAATTAGTGGTGGTCGAGTTATTCCGCAAAACCCTGCAGAATTGGGAAATAGGTAAAGATTTTTTCATTGAATTAGGGTGACTACTTGAAAAATGCAATAAAATATTCTTATCAGTAGGTTTGCGATACAATGTGAAATCTACTTTAGTGCCATTTAGAGAGAGAGAAACATCCAAAAAGTTAATTGTATGGGGGTGTATGTCATAGGTAAAACGCACAGGGCTCACAATCCGATTTAATTCCGAAACCATCTCAGTAAACTGTGCCTCAGTGCCACCCCACACAATTATCAGATCGTCAATATAGCGACGAAAAAAGAGTAGCTTATCACCATATTTTGGCAAAATGAATTGTTGCTCATATTGGTGCATAAACAAGTTGGCATAGGCTGGTGCCATTGCCGCACCCATTGCTGTACCAGCCACCTGTAAAAAATATTCATGTTCAAAACGAAAGTAATTAAGCAGGAGAGTTAGATCCAACAGCTGCATAACAAATGAGAATGGTGGGCCATTGTACTGATCAAACTCCTCTAGTGATTTTTTTACTGCCTCCGTCCCTAGACTATGAGGGATGATAGTGTATAAACTGACAACATCCATAGTTGCCAGCATACATTGTCCTCCTCCAGGTAATGTCAAATCCCTGAGACACTCCAATAAATGGGGTGTATCCTTCAAATAAGAAGGTGTATTGCGCACCACCGGCTGCAAAATGGAATCAATATAAATGCCAATTGGATGGAGGAGAGAGTCACGGCCTGACACAATAGGTCGGCCAGGAGGATTTGTGAGGCTTTTGTGTATTTTAGGGAGGGTGTACAGTACAGGGCACTTGGGATGCTGGTGTAACAGAAAATCTTTTATTTGGGAATTAATTAAACCTTCGTTAAAGGCATCAGTAATCACACTTTGTACTTTGTTTCTAAAACGTGGTAATGGATCACTAGATAAACGAACATAAACATCACCATCAGAAAGCAACTTGACAATCTCAGACTTATAATCACAGTAATTCATTATAAGGATTCCACCACCCTTATCTGCAGGGTGGATGACAATCGTATTGTCACTGGCAAGAGATTTAATCGCCAATCGTTCTTCCTTAGATAGATTGTCATGATATACATTAGAAGCGGCTTGTAACATCCCCTCATTCTCAACCGACTGTTTAAAAAGTTTAATCGCAGGATTAACTGTTGGAGGAGTGAACACACTTTTCAGCTTAAAAGGCTGTATGGTCGAGGAGTCCTGGTTGGAATTCTTTTTTTTTTTTGTAAGTCTTTATTTTACTTTTCATCTTAACATGGGGTACAGAAAGGAAAAAGGGGGTGAGGGTCACATATTTGCATAAGTCATCCAGAGTCAGAGAACATTTGTCTACACCATTTCAGCACATTATTATATATTACTTCCATGTCGCCGACTGGCAATCCGCAACAATGGAAATACTAACGGTTGTCTCTCGCTTATACATATTGGTAACTGACAACTGAGCATTGAGCAAAGGTTCGAATGGGGGGGAAGGAAAAGAAGGCAGGGAAGGAAGAGCAGAAAATAGAGGTGTGGACATAACAGGGGAAAGAGGGGGGCTGGGGGGGGGGAAGCAGGTCTAGAGCCATTTTAAGTAGCCAAATCTCTGTTGAAGGCCAGCATTAAAAACCCCATTTCGTTCTCTCTGAAAGAGCTAGTTAGGTTCAACATATCGGATCCAGTCCGTCCAGGTTTGTCTGAAGGCCTTAGCTGACCCATTCTTAATTGCCAATAATTCCTCCATCATCCTAGTATATTCAATTTCTTTCATCCAATCCGCTTTATCCGGTGCTTGTTGACTCTTCCAGTATTTTGGGATTGTCATTCTTGCTGCCTGGAGCATATGTATGGTGAGTTTATCCTTTATCACTTTTTGTTCCCGCTTGTCATAGCTAAACAATGCTGTCTCTATGCTCTCCATAAGTCTCTGGGACCTCACTTCTGCAATTGTGTCAAAAATTTGTTTCCAGTACTGTTTCATGCTTGCACAATAGAACCAAATATGGCTGAATGATCCATCCTCCTTTCCACATCTCCAGCAAGTCGTCGGTACATTATGATACATTTTGTGTAAATTAAGTGGTGTGCGATATCATCTGCTAATGAGCTTATAATGTGACTCTTGTGCTCTCGTCGATTTGGCCCCTCTATGTGCTCTCAACATGATCTTGGACCAGATGGTATAAGGGATGTCTACATTCAGTTCCTGTTCCCATTGTCTCATAAATAGTGTTTTCACATCCTGTTCTCCTTTAATCAGTTTTTTGTAAAATTGGGACACAGGGTGCTTCAAGGTGGGCTGTTGTAACAATGTTTCCCAGGCCGTTGGAGGTCTAATCTTCAGTGGCAGTCCCGTAGCACGGAGATAGCTGGATAGTTGTAGGTAATTCCAGTGGTTTCTAGGATGACGTCCCCATTGTTCGTTAACCCCGCTCAAGGGCACGATATCCCCATTTTCTACAAATTGGTACAATTTAGTGGGTTCATCACACGTCTTAGCCCATCTATCTAATAATCCCTTTTCGCAGCTGGGCGGGAAACCTGGATTGTTTAACAGTTCCAAATCTGGAGACGGAAATGGAGACATCCCTCTATCATCCCGTAATTGGTTCCAAACCTCTAATGTAGCTCCTATGGTGGGATGCGACCTCGTCTGATCAGGCAAGTCCGTATATTTTACATTCATAATATTTCTCATGCTACCCTGCATCTCATGCTTCTCTATTTCTTTCCACAGTTTGGTAGTACTGTCCTGCTTCCATAGCCAGATCCTGTGCAGGTGAGTAGCGAAGTAATAATGTTCCGGGCAGGGGAGGGCTAAACCACCATCAATCTTTTGCCTAGTCAATATGTTATAGTTAATTCTCGAGTGCTTTTTCGCCCAAATGAAAGTTGAAAATACCTTTCTGACATTGCTGAAAAAGGATTTAGGCAGCTTAATCGGTGCCATTTGGAATAAATACAGTAACTTGGGCATCACCATCATCTTCAGAACATTTACTCTTCCCATCCACGAAATAGGCTTGGATTGCCATCTCTCCAACATGGAACAAATGTCTTTGAGTAGTGGAACGTGGTTCAGCTCAAATATCCTCCCCAATTGAGCAGGTAGATTAATTCCTAAATATTTAATAGCTTGGTCTGCCCATTTAAATGGGAACGATGTACGGATATGTTCCGCTCTTGTGGGAGGAAGATTGACATTCAGCACCTCGGATTTAGAATAGTTGATCTTAAAATTGGACACAGACCCAAATTTCGTAAATTCCCGTATTATATTTGGAAGCGATATTTCAGGGTTCGTGACCACCAGCAGCAAGTCGTCAGCAAACGCAGCCGCTTTATGTTCTTGCTTGGCCACAGTAAGACCAGAGATGTTCACATTTTGTCGGATGGCGGTGATGAAGGTCTCCATCACCAAAACGAATAAAATCGGGGACAAGGGGCAGCCCTGTCGTGTTCCATTGGATATGTCAAAAGGAGGGGAGAGAATGCCATTGACCTTTATACGTGCGTACGGCGCGTTATAGAGTGCCATTATCCGAGCCATTGTCAAGGGACCGAAGCCGAATACTCTCAAAGTGGCCTCCAGGAAGTTCCAGTCAACTCGGTCAAATGCTTTCTCGGCATCAGTTGTCAGCAGCAGCGTTGGGGTAGCCGTCTTAGAAGCATAAGAAATCAAGTCTATGATTTTGACCGAGTTGTCCTTTCCTTCTCTCCCTTTCACAAAACCCGTTTGATCTGGATGGATCAGCAACGGGATAATATTCTGAAGCCGATTAGCTATTATTTTGGCAAACAGCTTTTGGTCTAGATTGATCAGTGATATCGGCCTGTAACTGCCACACGTCGCCGGATCTTTATTGGCCTTGTGGAGAACCGTGATTTGAGCCTCCTGAGCTTGCTTATGGAAATGGTTGTGGGCAGATATGAAGTTAAAATGTTGGTGAAGGATAGGTGCAAGTTGGGTGTGGAACTCTTTATAGAATCCTGCACTGTAGCCATCTGGGCCCGGACTCTTGTTAGAGGGAAGGGCCTTGATCACTTTATTGAGCTCCTCCATGGTAATCGGTGTTTCTAGCTGTTTGAACAGCTCCCCAGGCAGCTTAGGCAGCTGTAATTGTCGTAAATAGTTGTCTATCTTCTGTTGCTTATTGTGTATCGGCGTTGCTGGCGGTAAATTGTATAATTCCTGATAAAATTCCTGGAAGCATTTTGCTATATCTGGATAGTTATGATGCAGTTTTTGATGTTTATCTTTCATTTGTGCTATGTACGTTCTATGTTTCTGTGCTTTAATTAACTGAGCCAAGGTTTTAGAGGATTTGTTACCAAATTCATAGTATTCACGTTTGCATTTTAGATATGCCTGCTCCGCTGGTTGGAATTCTTGAAATGATCTTTGAGGTTCAGCAAACGGCCAAACTTGAAACAATCTATTTCCCAATCAAGAGGGTTAAACCTTCCAGCAGGGACAAAGGACAGTCCTTTGTTAAGCAGACTAGACTCTGATGAAGTTAAGGTATGGTGAGACAAATTATAAATGGGGACCGTTAGTTTCTGCGACCTCGGCCCCTTCTTCCCCCTCCTCGTTGGATACCTTTTTGACCTCCCCTGCCACGGCCTGAGGGGGGGCTGTCGGAAACTGTGGGGGGCTCTTCTAAAAAAACCGAACTTAATGGCATAGTATGCTCGGCATTATCGCCGGCAACCACAGGCATTGATCGTGTCCCTGACTGTGTCTCATCCCCATCCGAGTCCCCAGAGCTAATGTCTACTGTATTGAAAGGTTTGTTCAACTTACGTCGCGGAGCTCTGCGAAACCTGTTGGTGTAGGGGCCTTGCTGTCGCTCACCAGTTAGCCATCGGTATACACGGAACGTAGTGTAATCCTCGTTTACCCGTCTAAGCTTTTCCCGTTTGAAACGAAGTAGCTCCTGTTTGTAGTTCTCGATCTGTACCCCAATGCGGCTCAAGAGGTCCGACGGTGAACTCGGTTGCAGTAGATCCGCATGTTCCGCCTCAAAGGTAGCGCAAGCCTTGCGCACATTGGTGAGGTCACCAGACACTTCCTCCAATACGAGGATCATCAAGTCAAACGAACATCGGTTCAGTACACCGATCCATTTTTTACAAAAGTCCGGGTCAGACCTACCAATGGTTGGAACATTGTGTATACGGAAGCCACGTGGAATCCGTTTAGATCGATAATAATCCGACAGGAACACACCGTGTAAGTCCAGGTCGACCTGCTTTCTCTTTAATCTCTCCCATTCAGCCATGATATCTTTCTCATTCGTTTTACATGGAAGATCTTTCTGTGATTGTTGCCACAATACTCGATTGGCATCTGCTTCTGTAATGTGCCAGGTTTCTGCATAATCTGTGGAAAAACATGCTCGGTCTATATACTCCTCCATTCTTGGGGAAATATCAGTTTGGTATATTGATCAAAAAAAGTACAAAAATTGCAAAAAATACAAAAAATACAAAAACTGTCGGGGTGCTGGAAAACATACCTTGACGGTAAAAAATACAAAAAGATACTTGTAGTTTCCGCACTCCACTGAATAGAGCAATATACCCAGGTGCTACTCAAATACAAATTATCGATAAATTGTCCAAAGGAGAATGAGTGCACACCGGGAGCTTTTGATTAAATCATTTTAAGATCATAATTTTATTTAAGTTAATTAAAAACAGGCCGACGTTTCGGTCCACATCTAGGACCTTTTTCAAGACCATGTATGTTTAAAATCAAACCTTTAAATAGACCAAAAAGAAGAAAGGAGGAAGGACTCACCCAATCAGGTGCCCCAGATAGAAATCAGGTGAAATTAGACAGGAAACCAATCACCAGCATGTATTGTTAACCAAGTGACTAGAAAAACACTGTGAACCCCTGTGGAAGAGACAGTCACAGAAAAAAGATTAAAATAATGAATAGGATCCCATAAAAAAATATATAAATGGATGTTGTCAGTTTATACACTATCATCCCTCATAGTCTAGGGACGGAGGCAGTAAAAAAATCACTAGAGGAGTTTGATCAGTACAATGGCCCACCATTCTCATTTGTTATGCAGCTGTTGGATCTAACTCTCCTGCTTAATTACTTTCGTTTTGAACATGAATATTTTTTACAGGTGGCTGGTACAGCAATGGGTGCGGCAATGGCACCAGCCTATGCCAACTTGTTTATGCACCAATATGAGCAACAATTCATTTTGCCAAAATATGGTGATAAGCTACTCTTTTTTCGTCGCTATATTGACGATCTGATAATTGTGTGGGGTGGCACTGAGGCACAGTTTACTGAGATGGTTTCGGAATTAAATCGGATTGTGAGCCCTGTGCGTTTTACCTATGACATACACCCCCATACAATTAACTTTTTAGATGTTTCTCTCTCTCTAAATGGCACTAAAGTAGATTTCACATTGTATCGCAAACCTACTGATAAGAATGTTTTATTGCATTTTTCAAGTAGTCACCCTAATTCAATGAAAAAATCTTTACCTATTTCCCAATTCTGCAGGGTTTTGCGGAATAACTCGACCACCACTAATTGTGAATTACAGCTGAGAGAGATGTGGGATCGTTTTAAAGATAGGGGCTACTCTGATAAAGTGTTAACTAATGCTTTGACTATAGCGAGGGATCGCTCTGTTGTCCAGACTACCCCTAGGGTTGAACAACCCAATATGGTATTTAGTACCAGATACAATCATGGTACAATGAACATGGGTAGGTTTGTTAAGAAACAATGGAACATTATTCGGGCAGATAATGAATTAGCCAGAACTATCCCAAATCCCCCAATAGTATGTTACAAAAGGGGAACTAATTTGCGGGATTTATTGGTTAAAAATGACCCCGTTCTGTGCTACACCGTGAAACCACGGACATGGCTGGGTAACAAACCAGGGTGTTTTAGATGTCCCACTTGCATCTCATGCCGTTACATGTCACCTAGTCAAACATTCTCACATCCACATACAGGTAAACGGTTGGAGATCAGACATCACATTACATGCAGTACCACACATGTGATATACCTTATCACATGTCCGTGCGGACTATCTTACGTTGGAAAGACGGATCTGACTCTTCGGCTCCGGATGGATGCCCATCGATCCGCAATAAGTACAGCTTTTAGGGATGGGAAAACTACAAAACCGGTAGCCAAACATTTTTTGGAAAAAGGCCATAGATTGCCCACCTTTAAATTTATTGGTATCGATCACATTCCACCGCCCAGGAGGGGTGGTGATCGTTCCAATATTTTACTCCAGCGTGAGGTATATTGGATAAAAAAACTAAACACTCTGGCCCCTTTAGGCCTGAATGAAAATTGCCCTTTAACGTGCTTTTTACAGCAGAGGTGAGATTTTATGGGCCATATTATACTACATTGTGTGTCTTATACTTAATCATTTCCTGTTTAAACATTTCTGATACATTGTATATTGTTTGAGTGTCATTCTTCTACAAATTGTAACAAAATTGTATGTGCAGGTTTATATTTATATATTTTTTTCTGGGATCCTATTCATTATTTTAATCTTTTTTCTGTGACTGTCTCTTCCACAGGGATTCACAGTGTTTTTCTAGTCACTTGGTTAACAATACATGCTGGTGATTGGTTTCCTGTCTAATTTCACCTGATTTCTATCTGGGGCACCTGATTGGGTGAGTCCTTCCTCCTTTCTTCTTTTTGGTCTATTTAAAGGTTTGATTTTAAACATACATGGTCTTGAAAAAGGTCCTAGATGTGGACCGAAACGTCGGCCTGTTTTTAATTAACTTAAATAAAATTATGATCTTAAAATGATTTAATCAAAAGCTCCCGGTGTGCTGGACAATATATATATATATATATATATATATATATATATATATATATATATATGCGCACAGGTGTGGGATCTGTTATCCGGAAACCCATTATCCAGAGATCTCCAAATTACAGCAACTCCATCTCCCATAGACTCCATTTTATCCAAATTTTTAAAAACTATTTAATTTTTCACTGTAATAATAAAACAGTAGCTTGTACTTGATTCAGACTAAGATATATTTAATCCGTATTGGAAGCAAAACCAGCCTATTGCGTTTAATGTTTACATGATTTTCTAGTAGACTTAAGGTATGAAGATCCAAATTACGGAAAGATCCATTATCTGAAAAACCCCACATCCCGAACATTCTGGGTAACATATCCCATACCTGTATATATGTGTGTGAATTGAAGGTATGTTGTGTTTATTTATAATGTATTACTTATTACTCATGACTGCTAATCAGAATGAATTAAAAAGGGTTAAGAATGAATAATAATATATTCTTCTACTTTGTCTTTTCTGGAGTTTAAAAAAACAAACAGCGTCGCCTTTGCAAAGCCCCAAGGTTCTTTATAATTTAGTGGTTGAAAGGAAAGACAGACTTTAAAAGAAAAAATATTAATGTTCAGGAAAAAAAGTCCTCATTCTTTTGAAAGAAGTTTTTTATCTGAAGTTATACTGAAAAATCTAAATCATTAAAAGTACCAAGATAATCTATAGAACAAGCCTGCGTTTCATGTTACAAAATGTAATTAATTGATAGGGAACACATGAGGCACGTCGCACATATACATCTACAGTCATATGAAAAAGTTTGGGAACCCCTCTTAATTCTTTGGAGTTTTGTTTATCATTGGCTGAGCTTTCGAAGTAGCAACTTCCATTTAATATATAACATGCCTGTCAAATTTGACAGTAGGTAGCAGGTGTTTTTCTTGGAATGTGGTGTTTTTCTTCTGCCATGCAAATTGCTGTTTGTTATGACCAAACAACTCAATTTTTGTCTCATCAGTCCAAAGCACTTTGTTTTCAAATGACTGTAGCTTGTCTAAATGAGCTTTTGCATACAACAAGCGACTGTTTGCTTCTTTCTCGTCACCCTGCCATACAGATGTTCTTTGTGCAAATTGCACTGAATTGTACGATGTACAGATACACCATCTGCAGCAAGATGTTCTTGCCAGTCTTTGGAGGTGATCTTTGGGTTGTCTGTAACCATTCTCACAATCCTGCGCATATGACGCGCCTGTATTTTTCTTGGCCTGCCAGACCTGGGTCTTACAGTACCTGTGCCTGTGGCCTTTCATTTCCTGATTACATTCCTTAAAGTTGAAACTGACGGTTTAAACCTCTGAGATAGCTGTTTGTAGCCTTCCCCTAAACCATGATACTTTACAATCTTTGTTTTCAGATCTTGAGAGTTGCTTTGAGGATCTCATGTTGTCACTCTTCAGAGGAGAGTCAAACAGAAGCACAACTTGCAATTGGCCACCTTAAATACCTTTTTCTCGTGATTGGACACACCTGCCTATGAAGTTCAAGGTCTAACAAACTAATCCAACCAATTTGGTATTGCCAGTAATCAGTATTGAGCAGTTACATGCTTTCAAATTAACAAAATTACAAAGGAACCAAAATTTTTGCACCACCAGTTTTTCACAATAACAATAAAGGCTCATTTACAGGGCCTTGCAACAACATATTCCATTAACATCAATCAAAGGTAAATGCTTTCCTTCAGAAACTGAAGGCAGAATTATAGATCAATATTTTGAACCACTGTTGCACTATTTTCATTTGGGTCTCTGCATGCCACATAATTTGGTAAATCTATGCATATTGGGCATCAAAGTGTTCAGTAGACCCTTGGCATTCATATTTAGGATGTTATCTCTTGGTACCTAATGCTATGTGGGAGATAAGATGCTAGAAATTAGAAGCTTTGAGGCAATTTTTAGCTATTTAATCAAAACCGACAATTTTGGGAAAGTATTGTGGCTCAGTAGTTTGGAATAGAAAGACATGATTACCCATTTTAGATTCGGTTGAATGTGCACTTTTCAAAAATATATGGTTTTGGGGTCAACTTTTTTTTATGTTTTTGTGGGAAAATTTTTATGCACTAACTTCCTTTTGGGGTCTCTAAATACCAGATACTTTGGTAATCCTATGCACAATGGGCCTCAAACTGTTCAAAGGCATTCATGTTTTTTTCAGTACCTAAAGCTATGTGGTGATCATAGATCAGTGCTCTATATACACAATGCACAAAACTCAGATTTAGAAATCTCAAGTTCTACCAAAAAAAAAAAAGTATAATAAACTAAAAAATCCCCCCAGGAAATGCCCCTAACATGAGAGATTCAGAAAATGTCAGGCACAGAGTACAAATGAAATGCGAGATTCTGCTGCCACTTAAAGGGGTAAAATTAGAGGCGAGCACAGCTTTCCCTTTTTTTGTCACTTTAACAAAAATGTACATACAATACAGAGCAAAATTCCAAGATGTTCCTGTTCTCACTATATTCGTTTTCAGATGCTGAAATGAACAGCAGAAAACCTGATGATATTCTAAAAGCTAGGGGAGGACAATGATCTTTAAAATTGCAGAAATTCTTAGAAGAGCGCAATCAGTAATTTTAATTCTTTTGTTTTTAAGGGTTTAAATTTCCTATCAAACATTGGTTTAAAATATATTGCAGTGGATATGGCATTCAAATTTTCCTACACACAATGATTTAGAGCAGGCCTTAAAGGGCATGTAAAGGCAAAGAAATAAAATCCCATTTTTACTTCCTTTAATGAAAAAGAAAACTATCTTCAATATACTTTAATTAAAAAATGTGTACTGTTTTTATAAGAAACCTGACTGTATGCAGTGAAATTCTCCCTTCATTTACTGCTGTGGATAGGAATTGTCAGATGGTCCCTAACTGCTCTGCAGGGAAACAATCATACTTATGAACAGCAGGGGGAGCCCCCGCCTTACTTCCCAACCATGCAGAACTCAAGCAGCTTTGTTTATGACGATCCCTAAGCAGCCCAGACCACACTGAGCATGTGCACAGTCTTAGTCTTGCAAAGATGTTTAACAAAGTTACAAGATGGTGACCCCCTGTAGCCAACTTTGAAAGCATAAATTATTTGTTTGATTAGGCTTGTGTTGCAGTAAGTTCATGTTTACATTTAGTATACAAAATACAGCATTTCTAGTCTTATTGTATTTTAGAATTTACATGCCCTTTAATAAACAGAATTGATCTGTATACCCTGGCACCATGTACTTTTGGCTGCACTGGACATTTTTATCTTTTTCGGTGTTAGAGGGACTTTAACCTGCACGAATCAAGGTTTTCAACACTATTTTATTTAATCCTAACGCAACTTCACCTCTGACCTCTGACAAATAATGACTGTTTATTATTGCCTTTTAATCTTGCTAGGTTTATACTAATTCCCTTACAAAGACGCAGGTATTTTGTTAAAAACATGACTTCCTGTTAAGTTATGGTAAGCATTTAACAAGTGAGGAAAAAAATGCCAATATACTGGTAGCAGTTTATGTCCTTTCTACATACGGGAGTGGAATGTACCTGGTACATCCTTCAATAGAAAAGGCACAGAAGCACATCTGAAAAGGTAAGGCATGGACAGAACCATACAAGCATTAAAAAGCTACTATATCCAGCATGGGGTTGGTTAGCCAAAGAATCCATACCTGTATATAGAAATTGAGCAGGCACTTCTAGGTACCAATCTTCCAGGCAGAGTTTTTCAATTAAAAAAGTATTTATTTATTGAGGAGCACTAGGACACAGCCTAACGCGTTTTGTATCAACAGGATACTTATGATTAAGTATCCTGTTGATACGAAACGCGTTAGGATGTGACCTAGTGCTCCTCAATAAATAAATAATTTTTAAATGAAAAAGTCAGCCTGGAAGATTGGTTCCTAGAAGTGCCTACTCAATTTCTATATACGGTTATCTGCTCCCTCAGCTGAAGGTTCAGGGCGGTGCACCTGGACGCCTTCCCTAAACTGGTGAGTGTTTTTCACTTTGAGACCTGAAAAGATTTAATGCATCTACCCATCGGTGTTTATGATTCTAATCCACAGAATCCATACCTCCCAACATTTAGGAAATAGAAAGAGGGACAAAAAGATTTGGCGCGTGGAGCGCAGCGACATTTTGACCACCCCTCATTTCGTGGACACACCCACTACACCATGTTCATTTTACAAAATATGGCAGGTTATGAAAGTTTCAATGCATTTCTGTGGTTTTTATGTGTTATTACAGTTTTACTAATGAATATGAATTGCCCTTTAAAAAAGAAGGAAAGCTACGGAGGCATTTTATTGCCAATAGATTAGCTGCAATAGTGCAAGCTAGAATGCTATATTTATTCTGCAGAATGTTTTATCATACCGGAGTTAAAAGCTCTAGAAGCTCTCTGTATGTTTAGGATAGCAGCTGCAGTATTAGCTTGGTGTGACATCACTTCCTGCCTGAGTCTCTACCTGCTTACTTTTAGCTTTGGGCTCAGATAACAGCAGAGAAGGGAGGGGGGAGCAAACTGAGCATGCTCACACCCAGGGCAAGGAGGTTTAAGATGAAGACAGGAAATCTGATAAAGAAGCCCATGTGTACACAATAGAAGGAAAGAGATGCAGTGTTTCTTTTGACAAAGGAATCAGAGCAGAATTACCTTCTCCTTTAAGCTGCAAGTCACAGTTGCCCCATGAGACCTGCTTATCTTTAATTGTTACAACTGCTTCTTTGCTTACCTTAAATTGTTACAAAAGTATTGAAGTGGACCTGCCATGTATTTTGGGCTCTCTGCCAAAAGCAAATTAAGTTAGAAACGTTGAATCTTTTTCTGGCTGTTCAGTGCCGGAGAACAAAGAGAAAGTCTGGACATTTCAGTAACCAACCCTGGACTGAGGGTTGAGCTGTCAAAATTGGGACTGTCCAGCGAAAAACGGAACAGTTGGGAGGTATGGAATACCTCCTAAACTCTTGGGTTTCAGACTTGTCCCTGATTCTGTGACCATATGGGCATTTCCACAGCCTGCCTGGGTACCTAGGTAGATTGCAGGCTCTTAACCCCCTCCATAAGTTAAAAAATAGTTTTTCCCCTGACCTGATCCGCCTCCAGAGTGACATCACTCTCAGTCTATTGTGACGTCACATTCGGTTTTGCATTTTCATTTGGGTCAGGTTATTAGTTAGGTTGGGTTTTTATCTTGCAAGTTGTGGGTTAGTGGCACGGGTCTGCCCAATTGCACCTATGCAGAACTATAATTCAGGCACCTTAGAGGCACAGAGTGAAGCTTTCTCCAGTGACAGAACTACCGGGGGTGCATTTGCTTCTGGGCCTGTCAGAGACTTGTGCAGTTCCAAATCCAGAGTGAAGATTGTGCCTGCTAGGGGTGCCCAGCTAAACATTCTGCACCCGGGCCCCATCAATGCTAGGTACGTTACTGGTCTTCTCTGAAGCATTGCAAGCAGCTGCATGCATGGACGCATGGCAATTCTCAGTGATCCTGTCAGCAATTCTATAGCCCCTTCCCTACTTCCAAAGCCAAAACTGACCTGCCCCAAGCAAATTGGACACTGATGCCACCAGCATCCATTCAAAGGAGTGAAACCATCCCCACTGCAATTTACAATGCAATTTACCAAAACGGATGCTAATTTGAGGTTGTATTGCTGTATCACACAAATTTCAGAGGATGCTACTTTGCACCCACACACTTATACTTTAGTTTTGGAGAAAAACACTGTTCAAAACACATGCCCTGGTAAAGGTGCACTACAGGGAGATACAACAAGCATCTTACTCTCAATGTCTTTGGAACCCAAACCAGAATAAGAAAGATGTTCCTCTGATACACCAAGCAGGGGCGCTCCACCAATGGGCCAAGTTAAGACACTCGCCTCAGGTGGCAGCGCCCCCCCTGGTTGCCAGGGGTGGCAAAAATGCTGTTCCTGGTAACTAAGTGGCAAATGTCAATTTTTCAACCCAGAAATACAGTTCTTCTAGTGCAGAGAGCGCAATAACGCTCTCTGCACTAGCGACGTGGACCGCCCCCGATCCCATCCATCGCTGAAAAGGTGAGTGCCGTGGGGAGGGTGGGGGGCGGCAAAATGCCCAGGAGCGCCTGGTTTTGCTTCCAATAAGAATTCATTTTATCTTAGTTGGGATCAAGTACAAGGTACTGTTTTATTATTACACAGAAAAAGGAAATCATTTTAAAAACTTGGATTATTTGGATAAAATGGAGGCGGACTTTCCGTAATTCTGAGCTTTCTGCAAAACGGGTTTCCAGTTAACGGATCCCATACCTGTACTAATAATGTACAATAAAAACATAAAAGGATACATTATACACACATACATTTGAGTATATATAAAAACATCTCTGTATATTATAGACAATGGAGGGGTAAAATGGTTATTAATAAAACAGCACCTACCAGCAGGGCAACTTATTCTTCCTAAGTGCCTTCTGCCTCCTCATTTAGTCGGGAAAAAAAGGAAAAACTATGCGAGTGGCACCAGGAACACGCTAATTATATATTAATCATTAAACACACTTCTGAATAAAATTGGCTGCCATCACCATTGTTCATAATGATAAATCATTAACATGAGATATGCAGTGCACAGAGAAATAATGATCAGCAATTATGTGATCACATCTAGATCTACAGATTAACTCACAAGGCCATCTAATAATCTCTCCATTAGAGAACGTTGCTTTTTCAAGCAGGACAGTAAAGCAAACTGAACCATTGTGAAATGAGGTACCTGGGTTATTACCAAGACTTCTTACTTATGGCTGGGTTTAAGGTTTAAACAACCTTAAAATATTTGTGAAACTGTTTTAAAGGGTTTGTTCACTTTTAAATTAACTTTAAGAGTAGGACTACATGGATTTTTGGCGTGCGGTAAGAGATATAAATGTCGGATGATCGTTGATCCAACGCGACTGTCGGACGCAGACACAGCGTCTGCATCTGAGAGTCGCGTCGCACCAGATAAATGCTGCAACTTCATCCGACATTTCTCTCTTACCTTATTTTGTCACAGGCGTTTTGTCGCAGCGCGTCGGATCGCGCCAAAAACGTCCATGTAGTCCTATCCTTAGAGGCATATTTATCAAAGGTCGAATTTCGAATTGAAAAAACTTTGAAATCAAAAAGACCAATCTTAATTAAGTCAAAGTCTTTTTTTGGGTTGAATATGTCAGTTTTCGATCGAATAGGTATGTATTCGGCCAAATTTGAATTGTTCGAATCGAAGGGATAGTGCATTTGATCGAATTTCGATTATAAATTTTTCCCAAAAAATCCTTTGACTCCAAATAGGTTATAGGAGTTCCCCCATAGGCTAAAACAGCAATTCGGCAGGTTTTAGATGGCGAATGGTCAAAGTCGAATTTTCAAAGAGACGGTACATGATAAATTCCAATATTCGAAATTTCAATTATTTTGCAAATTCAAATCGAATTTGGACAATTCCCAAATCCAAGTCCAAGTACACAAAAATAGCTCGAAATTCAAATTTTTTCAATTGGAAAATTCATCTCGACCTTTGATAAATCTGCCCCTAAGAATGAAGTAGAGAGTGATATTCTGAGCAATTTGCAATTGGTTTTCATTTTTTATTACTTGTGGTTTTTGAGTTATTTAGCTTTTTATTCGGCATCTCACCAGTTTGCAAATTTAGAGGTCTGTCAACAAAGTAGCAATAACAATACATGTGTAGCCTTACAGGGCATTTGTTTTTAGATGGGGTCAGTGACCCCATTTGAAAGCTGGGAAGAATCAAAAGAAGAAAAATAATATAAAGAAAAAATATAAACTATGAAAAAAATAATAATAAAGACCATTTGAAATGTTGCTTAGAACTGGCTGTTCTATAACGTACTAAAAGTTAATTTAAAGGTGAACCACCCCTTTAAAAGGAAATAGAATTGTTAGAGGCTTCTGTTTTTAACAGATTTTCTACATTAAGGGGCCCATTTACTTAGTTTGAGTGAAGGAATAGAGGAAAAAAAGTTTGAATTTGGAATGGTCGAATATGGCTACTTCGACTACGACCTTCGAATCGAACGATTCGAACTAAAAATCGTTCGACTATTCGACCATTCGATTGTCAAAGTACTGTCTCTTTAAAAAATTCTTCGACCCCCTAGTTCGCCACCTAAAACCTACCAAGGCCAATGTTAGCCTATGGGGAAGGTCCCCATAGGCTTCCTAACAATTTCCTGATCGAAGGAATATCCTTCTATCGATGGATTAAAATCCTTCGAATCGTTCAATTCAAAGGATTTAATCGTTACCTGATTTTCTAGGGGTGCCATCAGGGGTATCTCTGGACACCCCTCAGTTATGGCACTGCCAACCAGAAGTTGGTCAATACCTGTGTATAATAGAGCCTGCATGTTCCAGCCCTCACTTTCCAGATCGAGAACAAGGATTTTTCTCCCACATGAGCTCAAAAGTGCTTCTTTCCTACTTGCCAGTTGTTTCTCAAAATTAAGCTAAAGGCCCTTCAAAGTGGTGGTTCACCTTGTCTGTGTCACTCACATGCTCAGTGGGCTCTGAGCAGCTGTTGAGAAGCTAAGCTTAGGGCTCGTCACTAATTAGCCAGCAGAAAATGAGCTTTCCCTGTAATATAAGCTGATGCTACAGGGCTGATTATTAAATTCTGGTGCTAATTGCACTGGTTTCTGTGCTGCCATGTAGTAATTATCTGTATTAATTACTAATCAGCCTTATATTGTGACATTTCTATTCTATGTGTACTGTATATTGTGAGTGGGTCCCTAAGCTCAGTAAGTGACAGCAGCACAGAGCATGTGCAGTGAATCAGCAGAAAAGAAGATGGGGAGCTACTGGGGCATCTTTACTGCTAAAGGGCTGTGGTTGCCTTGGGTTGGTACAGAAGCACAAAACATAATGTACAACATTTCTAACTACTTCTTTAGTTACACTTTACTTGTCCTTTAAGTTAATTTTTAGAATGTTACATAATGGCTAATTCTAAGCAACTTTTCAACTGCTCTTCATTATTTATTTTTATAGTTTTTTTCATTATATGCCTTCTTCTTCTGACTCTTTCCAGCTTTCGAATGGGGGTCGCTGACCCCATCTAAAAACAAATGCTCTGTAAGGCTACAAATGTATTGTTATCACTACTTTTTATTACACATCTTTCTATTCAGGCCTCTCCTATTCCAGTCTCTTATTCAAATCAATACACGGTTGCTAGGATAATTTGGTCCCTAGCAACCAGCTTGCTGAAATTGCAGATTGGAGAGCTGCTGAATAAAAAGCTAAACAACTCAAAAACCACAAATCATAAAAAATGAAAACCAATAGCAAATTGTTTCAGAATATCACTCTCTATATCATACTAAAAGTTAATTTAAAGGTGAACAAGCCCTTTAAATAATCTGTTGTCACCTCCCTTTTGGCTTCAGGCATTATCTTTTTCAATATTATTCTTTACTAGAGTTTGCAAATCATTCACATCAAACTCTGCCCCAGTGAAGCATACCATTAGTTTTGGACTAGTGTACCTAGGTCCCCCGAGAAAAACCATGTCATTAAAGTTAAAACCTCTTCCCCAATACTAATCTGCTGTTGCAACTGCCACCTAACAGAGCTGGAACAATCAGGTTTTCTCCCATTCACACACTACCACTAGGAACCATTTCAATGGGAGGCAATGAACTTGCCTTTATGCCATACCTCAGGCTTTATGTGCAGACTTCTCTAAAATTAAATACTTGACAAGGTTCTGCAATGTTCCAAAAGGCAGAAACTGACAGAAAGGGTGAGGATCCCAGAGGACAGAAGTTCCTACTACCACTAGGACCAATATCAATGGGAGTCAATTATCCTGCCTGAATACCATGAGCAGACTTCTCTAAAATGAAATACTTGATACGGTGCTGCAAAGTGCCAAAGGGCAGAAACTGACAGATGAGGACCCCAGAGAATAGATGCTTTATTTTTTTACTAGATTATGATTAATGGATTGACAACTCCCTGCAAAGCTGATTAGATACTAATTTATTCACTGAATTACAGACAAAATTCTCATTGTCACTGATCTCATAAGAACCTGTGTCAGCTGGGTAAAACAAATACTACATAAAATCAAACTAAAATCCATGTAAATATAAAGACCTTCATTCTGTTGCCAAATGAAATGGATTCCTGGCCATATATTAAAGTGATACTGACACCAAAAAACTACTTTTTAAAATATGAATGTACATTAAAAGTTACCTATAGGTCATGTTGATCATTTTTTTGCTGAGAGGTTTGTTTAACTAATTGTATAAATAATTGTTAGTTGAAGTTTCTGAACCCGACTGTTTTGCCAACCTGACTGCCCCATCTCAGACTGTCAGTTAAAGTTTCTAACGCTAACAGACTCCTGCTGCACAAATATGGCAGCCCCCTCATACAGGAACATGGGACATCAGACAGGTAATGTAAAAGCATTGTGCAAATACTTTATGACAAAGTTATAAGTTGCTTTCAAAGGAAATATTATGATCGATGTAAAAAAAGAGTTTACTTTCTGGTGTCAGTATCTCTTTAACTACAACTCTCCTCTGCAGTTGGTCGACTAGTAGCTAAAACACTGGACACTGTAGTTCAGCTGAATGGAGCACTTAAACCTGCAATGCGAATAAGGCGTTAACTTACTGTGTGTGCGGCTTTAAAACTTCCATCCATCGGAAAGAAACCGATAAGGAAAACAATTCTTCGTATTTCTGTTCCTCTTATATATACAGCAGTCTGTTTCAAGTGGGACCATAATTGGCAGCACATGCTCCTCGGAAATATAATTTCATGTGTCAGAGTGGGATACTGAGACTTTTTATGTCATTTAATTGAGAGCACGAGCATCTTGATTGGTAGTAGCTTATAAATATTAATAAGAATGCTTACAACATTGGTTATGTTCATATAATGCACTGGGGTATACTGGGTTGTGCAAAGTGAAACAAGCCAAAAAGCAGCCATATGGTTTGTGATTTTTAACTTTACTATTCTCTCTTCAGTGACGCTGGTCAAGCAGAAGGCTAGATATCATTATCGTATTGCTTGTCATTCTATGTCAGTGGTCCCCAACCTTTTTAACCCGTGAGCCTCATTCAAATGTAAAAATAGTTGGGGAGCAACAAGATCGTGAAAAAAGTCCCTTGGGGTGCCAAACAAGGGCTGTGATTGGCTATTTGGTAGCCCCTATGTGGACTGGCAGCCTACAAGAAGCTCTACTTGGGACTGTAATTAGTTTTTATGCAATTAAAACTTCATTTCAAGCTTGAAATTCAAAAATAAGCCCCTTCTTTGAGGACCCTGAGAGCAACATACAAGGGGTCGGAGAGAAACATTTTGCTCACGAGCTACTGGTTGGGGATCACTGTTCTATGAAGAGAGGCACCAAATCCACTATTTTAGGATTCAGAGAAATCCTTTGTGAAACATTTGGCCAAATACCGAAACCCAATCCGAACCCAAATTTGCAGATGTAAATTAGGGAAACAAGGGGAAGAAAAAAAAAAGTGCAGCACACGGTTTAAAAAAATGTTTGACTTCCTTGTTTGTGTGATGAAAAGTCACATGATTTTTTGGATTTGGATTCAGTTAGGCCAGTCACTAGGATTCGGTCGAATCCCACTCAGAAAGGTTGAATCCCGAACCGAATCCTGGATTCTGTAACTAACTGTAGAACAAAACTGCACAACACAGAGTTAAATAACTCAAATACCACAAAGGATAATGACCAGTGGAACCGGTAAACTGCCTTAAGGTGACCATAGACACACAGATCCTCGATTCGTACGATTTTCGGATCGTGTGTGGCGTGTGCCTACATCTTTCGTCTGGCGGACATCGGTCGTTTGGTCAGGTTTGATTTTGACCCGACCGATCCCGCCGGAGCCCACGGCACATCGTAAAAATCAGATTACCCCCGATATAGTCATGTTTGTTAATGGCATATCGGGGAAAAGATCCGCTCGTTTGGCGATGTGGCCAAACGAGCAGATCTTTGCATCTATGGCCACCTTTAGGCTAGGGCCAGATGTTGAGGATCTTTGCCGGCGGAGATCAGCAGGTCGTGAACCTGCTCCTCCACTGATCAATGTTCCTGCACCCGGAAACACAGTCTCCGCTCGGGTGCAGACAGACGTAGTATATTTTGGCGCTGGAACACAAGATTTTGCATTTAGGCCAAAAAAATTAGAAACCTTTCCTAAGCAGAAGAACATCAGAACAGCCTCTTTCTTTCTCCTGATAACTTCCTTGACTACTTGGTGGTCATTATGGTCAGAAATAGACCAGCAGGTGGCGCTGCTGTAACAAAATTCTTTTGTATTAACAGTTCATGTATCCTTTAATATCCTGGAATTAAAAAATAATGAATGTAAATTACAAATGTGCTTAAAATAGCCCTCTGGTCTTACATTCACTTATTTTAAATGTTTACTTATCCTTTAAGAATGTTACTGCTTACACAATTAACATACTAAAAGTACAATTTGACGTAGTCTGCCCCTTTAAAGTTATACAGCATGCTTCCCATCATTTGGTTTGACAAAAAAACAGAACAGTTTAAGACACGCTCCAAGTAGGCCAGACCCAACTACACACACCAAAATTTCCAGAATCTGTGCGAACTCTGCCCACTTTCTTGCAACTCCATCTTTGTGGTTTGCAAGGACTTTTAATGAAAGGGGCCGTTTCCAACACAGTCTAAATAGCAGACATTTATCTTATTGTGACTATTTCTCAAAGTATAGTTTTGCTAAAATTTCATGTCACCTCCTTTCAGCTTATTTATCTGAAAGTTTGTTTGTAGAGTAGGTACCAAAGAATCGCTTTTGACAAAATGAAAAAAAAAATTCACCTTCTCCTTTAATCAGTCAGTGAAACAGTGTCAAGGCAATAAGGATTTAGTAGCATTTTGCAATTTCAAATGTAGTTTCCATTACTGTATTCACAATAATTTTTTTAATTAAAATTTTACATTAAGAATTTGATATTTTTATAAACAGACCATCAAAAATTATCAAAATGTCATACAGCACATGGATATATATAAGGATAGGTGTACGCTCATCAGGCTGTGCTCTGCATCATCTAAAATAATCTAATGCTGCTCTCTGCTGGCCACCAGTACCTAAAAACAAAAATATTTTTTTTGTTGCCTTTCAGTAGCATTAAACCCTGACATATAACATTTTTGGCCCAAATTCCATCAGTGATCTTTGTATGATGCAGGGAAGTGAAAACAGGATTTAGTACCAGGGATATTCCCAGTTTGCCTTTGAGGCTTGAGTTTACTCGGTGGATCCAATCCAGAAAAGTAAGGTGCTGCTTGGCAAATATCGGGTGCCTTATCTGGAAACCCTTATCCAGGAAGTTCCAAATTATGAGAAGGCCATCTCCCATAGACTATATGTTAATCTAATAATTCACATTTTAAAAAATAAGCTTTTTTTCTCTTTAATAATAAAACAGTACGTTGTACTTAATCCTATGTGATATATACTGTATATATATATATATATATATATATATATATATAATCCTTGGAGGCAAAACAATGCTATTGGGTTTATTTAAACTTTCAATTATTTTTTAGCAGGAATAAGAATGTACACTAGTGGGGGCGGAAGGAGGTCTGTGAGGGTGTGTGGATTTCTAATACAGCAACCCTATGGGCCCGGATCCCACTCATTCCAACGCCGAAGACAATGATTATAAACAGCAAGCTAAAAGTTTTAGAATGGTCCTCCCAGTTCCCTGTCTAAAACATCAGGCAGTGTGAGGTGTGACCCAAAGATTTTTTGCGGTAGCCAGTCCTACCCACCCGAACACTGTGACTATTTATTCTTTGTCCTCGTGTTTTAAAGTTTGTGAAATAAAATGTGACAAAATGATATAATTTGGCAAGGGATGTCCAAAACGTTGACTTTCAACTGTACATAGCAGTAGCTGGGCCTGGACGTTTGGGCAGCCCTACCTTCAAAAATAACTTTCTGTCCTGAAGATGAGCTAGAAATTATTAGTTTAATCGTGACTGTTTCCCTTTAAGAAAGGTTTCTACGTCTAAATAAAACTGTACAGCCAGGAAGACTTTGCACTCACTGTGATAAAGGTGGACTTTAAATTATCCAGAGAAAATTAAAAAGATTATCAAGAAATATCAATGACTCGGATCTATATGTACCTCTTTTATCTAGTATCATAACTAACAAGCAATTATGAACTGTTTAATTGGAAGCAGGACAAAATAAATCAAGCATTTGGAGTTATAAAGCATTAATAATGATTTGCAAACAAAATACAGCCATAAAATGTTTTTACTTTTGCCTGAAAATTATGTTATATTGTGTAACTAGCTTTTCTGGCACCTCTACCATGCAGTCTTAGCACAAGTATGGGACCTGTTTTCCAGAATGCTCAGGACCTGGGGTTTTCCAGGTAACCTTTCCATAATTTGGATCTCTGTACCTTAAGTCTACTTGAAAATAATGTAAATTAACCCAACAGGCTGGTTTTGCTTCCAATAAGGGATTTAATTATATCTTAGTTTGGATCAAGTACAAGGTACTTTTTTAGTATTACAGAGAAAAAGGAAATCATTTAAAAAAAATTGGATTATTTGGATAAAATGGAGCCTACGGGAGACAAACTTTCTGTTATTCTGAGCTTTCTGGATAACAGGTTTCCAGTTAATGGATCCCATAACTGTACAGGCATGGGACACATTATCCAGAATGCTCAGTACCTGGGGTTTTCTGGATAATGGATCTTTCTGTAATATAGATCTTCATACCTTAAAGGACCAGTAACATCAAAAATTTTTTTTTAAAAATTCGTTAGAATACAACGAAAAAAAAACACCAAGACAAATTAAAATTTCAAAATTGCAAAGCCTTTATTAAGAAATAACTTACCAAAACTCCACTTCCTGTCCTCTTCAGAAACGGCAATATGGCGACCATCCATAGTGCGGTGCTGGATTTGTCCTCCCTGGCTAGCTCCCATAGTCTACTGACAGCAGGAAGACGGTGCTGGAAAGCGGACGGCTGGATGAAGAGCTGAAGTGCCCGGTGTGTTCCCAGAACATCCTTGTGCAGAGCAGCGCGCCTCTGGGGAGATCTTGCGGGGACTCAGCCTCCTACTAACCCGGCCCTGCAGCAGCGGGCAATTCTTAGCGAGAGTCCCCCAGGCGGGTGGCAGGGCACACAGATATCACAGATTGTCTCTTCATCCCCTCTGGGGCGCATCTATCAGCGCAGGAGAGTTACATCGCTCAGATACAAGAAGCGGTGTGCGGCTGGTGCCGGCCGGTGTCTGTGTGAGGCGCAAGAGTGAGCGCACACCGACAGCCGCACACTTTTTTCACAGGCAGCAGCAGCACTCCCCTGTCCCCTCCTTTGGCCTCCATCGCTCCGGCTTCAGCTCCCAGTCACTGCCACAACTGCCGCCTGCATGTGAAGCACCCAGGGGCCCCCCGCCTGGGGCACTCTCGCTAAGCATGCTGATAAACCTGAGGAGGAGGAGGGGAGCCCCGGTGATGAGGGATTTGAGTGGAACCAAAAGGGAGAATAGGTGCAATCCCAGCAGCCTCTCTCCAGAGCGGGACTAAAGAGGCTTCCGATGCAGATTACAATCCGTGCATGAGAATGGCCGAGTGCTGCTGCTGCCTGTGAAAAAAGTGTGCAGCTGTCGGTGTGCGCTCACTCTTGCGCCTCACACAGACACCGGCACCAGCCGCACACCGCTTCTTGTATCTGAGCGATGTAACTCTCCTGCGCTGATAGATGCGCCCCAGAGGGGATGAAGAGACAATCTGCGATGTCTGCGTGCCCTGCCATCCGCCTGGGGGACTCTCGCTAAGAATCGCCTGCTGCAGGGCCGGGTTAGTAGGAGACTGAGTCCCCGCAAGATCTCCCCAGAGGCGCGCTGCTCTGCACAAGGATGTTCTGGGAACACACTGGGCACTTCGGCTCTTCATCCAGACGTCCGCTTTCCAGCACCGTCTTCCTGCTGTCAGTAGACTATGGGAGCTAGCCAGGGAGGACAAATCCAGCGCCGCACTATGGATGGTCGCCATATCGCCGTTTCTGAAGATGACAGGAAGTGGAGTTTCGGTAAGTTATTTCTTAATAAAGGCTTTGCAATTTTGAAATTTTAATTTGTCTTGGTGTTTTTTTTTCGTTGTATTCTAACGAATTTTTTTAAAAACAATTTTGATGTTACTGGTCCTTTAAGTCTACTAGAACATTATGTAAACATTAAATAAACCCAATAGGCTGATTTTGCTTCCAATAAGAAAGAATTATATCTTAGTTTGGATCACGTACACGCGACTGTTTTTTTTACAGAGAAAAAGGAAATCATTTTTAAAAAATTTGATTATTTGGAAAAAATGGAGTCTATGGGAGATGGACTTTCCGTAATCTAGAGATTTCTAGATAGGGGGTTGCCGGATAACATATCCCATACCTGTACTGTTTTATTATTACAGGTATGGGATCTGTTATCTGAAAACCCATTATCCAGAGAGCTCTGAATAAAGGACATCCCTCTCCCATAGTCTCCATTTTTTCTAAATAATCCAAATTTTTTAATAATATATAAACAGTATTTTATAATAATAAAACAGTATCTTAAACTTGATCCCAACTAAGATATAATTAATCCTTATTGGAAGCAAAACCAGCCTATTGGGTTTATTTGTTTACATGATTCTCTAGTAGACTTATGGTATGAAGATTCAAAAGGAAATCATTTTTAAAAATTTGGATTATTTGGATTAAATGGAGTCTATGGGAGGCGGCCCCTACTGCAATTCTGAGCTCCGGATAACGCGTCCCAGGCCATATCTCTTATTGTGCATAATAAGGCCACACCACTTTGTTTGAGAGAAGTGTGTATTTTAGTAGTTTTGCTTGTGGGTTTTTCTTGTCACCCTGGCAAATTTTCCTGGCATTTGTGTCTAAAATCCTTCTTGATCTATCAGACCATGGCTTGATATTAACAAGACCCCTAATTTTCCACTTCTTATTATGCATTTGAACAGAACCGATTGGCATTATCAAATCTTTGGGTTAATACTCTTTTCCTGATTTAAAAAAAAAAAAACAAAAAACCGAGCAACTTTTGCTCTCAGATCCTTTGACGGTTCTTTTGGTTTCCTCCTACTTCAAGGGGCAAATTCACTAAAGGGTGAATTTTCGCCTGGGAAGGCTTCGCCACACTTTGCGCCACTTCATCAGACATTAATTAGTTACCACTACTCTAATTCATCAAAATGCAAAGTTGCGTCTCGGCAGCTGAACGCTGGCGAAATTTAGCTAGTGTAAATTTGTCAGCGCGAGCATTTCATAGCGAACTTTCGCTAACGTTCATTTCTGCCTAGTGAAACTTTGTTAACACACTTTAGCTTAGGTCAATTTAAATAGTGCGGGTACATATAGGTTGTATATATGTATTTTTTGGAGATGTTTATAACAATCTGTTAACCTCGGATCCCTGAGGAAGGTAGCTGATCCAGGAGAACTGATGGTAACAGGAACCTCTCTACGGCTCCGGTATTCACCGACGCCCCTTGGGGCCCCCTGGCTTTCTGCTGTGGAGGCGGTAGAGAAGCCGGGCGAGTTTCCAGGAGAGAAGTAACAAGGGATCAGGCAAGGCGTAGTCAAGTGCAGGCAAAGGTCGTTTCCAGAAGACGGGTTTCAGAGAACCGAAGTACGAAGGGGTCAGGCTAAGGCGTAGTTAAATGCAGGCAGAGGTCGGATTCAGGCAGCGAAGGTTCAGAGGTCAGGAAAACAGGCAGAGGGTCAAAACCAGGAAACTCGAATAACCAGGGCTTTAGCAGGAACAGTAGGAACTGAAGCCAACTTGGGCAATGTGAGGAGGAAGAGGAAAGTATTTAAGGGAACAGTAACCAATCAGGAGCAGGCTGAGGAAAACAGAGACATCAGGGACCAATAGGAAGCCAGGTGCCCAAATTAGAGGTCATTGCTCCTAAGTATGCGAGCGTCCATTCCTGCACAGGCGTCCGATTTGACGTGCACGGGCGCCTCGACGCCGGCGCCTAAGTTGACGCGTGCCTGCGCTCAAAACCAGTGGCGGGTGTTACAATGTTGGTGCAAATGCTTGAAGTGGCCACTTATTATTACAAATGTCCAAGGAAGCAAAATAAAGACAAAAGAGATCCTCTAATGCCCTAGACATGAGCCCACCCTAAGGCAAATTAGAAGTCAGCACTCACCCATAGGGTATATTCGATGCAGGTGCAGGTCTGAGGTGGCCACTTCCACCCGTTCTGTGAACAATTTCGATAAACAGACAGCACCACACTTGAGATAACTTCTTAAAAGGCCTTTATTCCAAAGGGCTTATTGCAGGATAAACAAACAGCAGCGACGTTTCAGGCTCACACTTGCCTTTTTTCAAGCTGAAAAAAGGCAAGTGTGAGCCTGAAACGTCGCTGCTGTTTGTTTATCCTGCAATAAGCCCTTTTGGAATAAAGGCCTTTTAAGAAGTTATCTCAAGTGTGGTGCTGTCTGTTTATCGAAAATGAGCCCACCCTAAAACAAATGTGGCATGCCCCTCAAATGATTAAAAAAAAAATTCAAACAAAACATTGTAACAGTTACAACTTTTAAACACAATTACACTTTAAAATATGAAAAAATGCCAGAGTTTTTTTTTTAATCTTTAGGACTTTCCGGCATACAGGATATGATGTCACTGACATAAGAATGAGGAGGATGTAGCTTAATCTGATCAGTTCGGCAGGTATAACCTGGAGAGGGAAACGCTGGTGAAAGGGGTAACGTAATGGAAAATTCTCACTTTAGTGAATTTGCAGAGTAACGATCGTTCGCTTAAGCAAAAATTTGCCTGGGGCACGAAACTTAGTTAGTTATGTACTCTTTCACTAGCGAATTGTCCTATACGCCTGTCAGTAAATTATGCCCCTGCAGATTGGGTTTCTGGCAGATTTTCGCTAGCGACGGCCACTTGGCCCTTAATGAATTTGCCCCAAAAGCTCTGAAACGCATTGACTATTTATACACTGACACCAATGACAATCAGACAAGGCACAGGCATGGATACTTACCCTTTACTGCCATCTCTACCCGTGTGTGTGTCATATCGAGTTTATACTGTCAGCCTGAATATTCAAGGATAAGCAAACTTTTAAATTCTGAGCGTATTCAGTTATCAGTATGATTACTAAAGAATACAAAGACAAAGCTTTGATGATAAATAGTTTCACCTGACCAATATTCTCAAATAAAAGAATGCTGTTTGGCAGGATCACTCATATTTTCCACAAGTGGCTAAAATTTTACAAATTCTGACAACTTCTGAGCACAACTCGACTCTCAGTGACATTGTCCCTTGAGGCAAAGCGGCATCAGTTAACATAAGTGTGAAAGTTACCGACTGCTTGGAGAAGAATTAGAACAAGGAAACCAATATTCACTGGGAGATGTGTTAGGCACCCCCAGTGAATTTAGTGGTAACCTTTGCCCTGGGGATGACACTCTAAAAAACACAATGACCTGGGACTTCTTTCTAGAGCTGTGCCATCATCTTCCAGGGGTGATGCTATCTCTGTTCTCGTGGATCACTCATTTAAAGTAATTTAAATGTCCTTGAATTACAGGAGAACTAAAGGTATAACCACTGAGGGGTATCAAAATGTTAGGTACCCCCTAATAATTATAACCTGATGACCTGGGCTGGTGCTCCTGTAAGCAGAAAACTGCACCAGTCAATTCATTCCCAAGTCAACTACTGGGAACTTGGCTCTAAGTCTGGCAGTGGAGCTGAGGTGGAAGGCTCAGTGTCTCTGTACTGGGGGCCCAATTAGTTTTCTTGTCAAGCACGGAGCCCAAACCAGATACCCTTACATGTTGGCCCCTGTGGATAGTTCTGTACAGACATACAGGTATGGGACCTGCTATCCAGAATGCTCGGGTTTTCCGGATAAAGCTGGCCATGGATGCAAAGATCTGATCGTTTGAATCCTCGAACGATCGACTTCCCCATCTCCCGACCTGCCACTAACCATTCAGATCAAATAAAGTAGTAAAAGAACAGATCAGCCGATGTTCTGCCCCTGACAGCAATCGTACGAAAGTTATGTCCGACAAAAGCTAGTGGCAGCCGACAGAAATCTTTTAACATGTCCGATCGACCAAACGACCGATTTCCGCCTGACAAAAAATGTCGGGACTCTCCACACATGGTCCGAAAATCGTACGAATCCTCGATTCATACGATCGGATCTTTGGCCAGTTTTAATGATCTGGATTGGGATGCACCGAATCCAAGATTTGGTTCGGGATTCAGCCAAGACTCAGCAGAATTCAAGTGCTCGGCTATCCGAATCGGAAAAGTCACATGACTTTTTTTTAACACAAATGAAGAAAAATTTATTTTTGTGCAGACAGTTCTTTCCACCTTTTTGCCTAATTTACATATGCAAATTAAGGTGGCCATACACTGATAAAAGCTGCCTACAGACCGAGTCGGCAGCTTATTGGACCGTGTATGGTCCCCGATCGATATCTGCCCAAGAGTCAGGCAGATGTCGATCGGGCAGGGGTAAAAATCCTGTTGGATCGTGGCCCGCATCTGTTCGTTGGTGCGGTCCCGCAATCTGACCGCCCGTTATGATTCGATCGTTGGGCCCTAGGGCCCACAATTGGATCAGCCTAATATCACCCACATCAAGGTGCGCATATCGGGGAGAGATCTACTCGTTTGGCGATTTGGCCACCTTTAGGGTTTAAGTTGGGTTCGGGATTTAGCTGATTCTTTCACAAACGATTAGGGGTTCGGCTGGATCCTAAAATAGTGGATAATCCCAACTGTCATCCTGCCGGCGATTTACATTTTAGCGGGCGGGAAGGCAGTTCTGGGAAGTTGCCCTGAAGAAGAGGAGATTTGTCACTGGGCGACTAATCTCCCTGAATCTGCCTGTGTGCCCTGACCCTTAAAGTGCCCTGACCCTTAAAGTCAATGTGCATTCTTACATTTACTTTTTTGTCTTAATGCAATAAATTTTTGCTGCAATTCCGCGAAAAAATTTGCACATCGCCAAATTCGGAATTTTTCTGTGAATCCATGGGTGGGAAATAATTCGTCATCACTACTCCAATCATTAGAATGCTGAGTGTGGTAGTTCAGCCACAACTGGATACGCACAAAGAGCTTTTAGGGGGTTGCACTAAATAAGTTGCACACGTTGATTTGTCAAATAATACACATGGATGAAATATCTGTGGTCCCTGCCTGGACAAGTCTGTAACCACAAGGAAACATACCCTGTAGTTCAAGAGGGGGGATGGGGGGCAGGGGTATAGAGAGATACTTCACTGGGACCCCAGTTAATGAGACTTTTTAAAATATGTTGGTAAAACTAAAGTTTTGGGGGCCCTAAACTAAATTAGCTGTGAGTCCCAGTAAAATGTATTGATGTAATAGCAGCAACATCTGGATTTCCATATATCTATAGATTTATCTCTCTATTATATATTATATATATAACACTGGGTTACCACTAAGTAAAAAGCTCTTTGTAACCAAGCCTTGTTGAGCCAATACTTTTACTTATACTGAGTGTTTTTTCCTTCTATTACTGACAGTAGATAAATGCACTTTGGTACTTCCCCATCCAGAGACCCAAAGACTTTTTTATGGCTGAACAGGTTCCATTAGAGCCTGCCTATCAGTTTACACAGAGAAGTGCCAAGTACAGGGAACACTATGAATAAGAGTTACCTGCTTGAGTTGCACCAGCTCCCAGTCTGCCTCCAGCTCAGCCATGTCTAGTCCAGTATGTGAGAAGTCTGTGCTGTACAGCCGGGACTCACTCTGGGCCACGCCCCCCGCAGCTTCCTCGTCCCCTCTAGAAACAGCGGAGTGATTGACAGGAGCCAGGCAGCGATCTAAGTTCGTCTCTCACCCGAGCTGAGCCATCGTGCTCAATGTACATATCCCGCCGCCGCTCTCCACCGCGCATGCGCATACCCTTCCTTCATTCTTCTCGGGTTTGCGTTGGAGAAGGCTGCCAGAAGGCTGTGTTGTATTTAAGATAGCGGCAAAACTTTATACTCGGGATCATCATTTTACATTCCTTTTATGTTGATCCTGGCCTGCTGCTAATTGTCTGACTAGTCAAACATCGGCCACACCTCCCAACATTTTGGAAACAGAACAAGAGACAAAAAGATGCGGAATCTTTGACCACGCCCATTTTTGTGGTCACAACCCCTTAATTACCATGTTCATTTTACAACATTTGGCAGGTTATCAAATACATCTCTGTGGTTTTTATGTGTTATTAGTTTTGCTAATGAAGTTGAATTGCCCTTTAAGCTGTGAGTCTAAGTTCTCCCAAGAGACCTGCTTATCTTAAACTGTTACAAAAGTATCTAAGTATCTATTCTGGGCTCTCTGCCAAAAGCCAATTACGTTTAGAAACTTTGTATCTTTTTCTGGCTGTTCAGTGCAGGAGTTGTGACATTTCAGTAACAAACCCGGGACTGCAGGTTGAGCTGTCAAAAACTGGATTGTACCGGCAAAAAGCCGAAGAGGATGGCTCCGTGGTGCTCACTTGAATAACCCCGGGCTAGTGCCCCTATCAGCAGAAAACTGCACTGGCCCGGGGTTATTCCAGTGAGCACAATGGAGCCATCCTCTTCACGGAAGTCAATACAATCACTTGGGGGTGCCTAACATTTGTCACCCCCAAGTGGTAAACTACTTTCCTTCTCCTTTGAATTAACTTTTAGTATGATGTAGAGAGTGAAATGTATTATTTGTGTTTTTTTTATTTAATTAGCTTTTATTCAGCAGCTCTCCAGTTTGCAATTTTGGAAATCTGGTTGCTAGGGTCCAAATTGCACTAGCAACCATGCATTGGTTTCAATAAGAGACTGGACTTGTAGTTTTACAGAGAATATGTTTTTAGATGGGATCAGTGGACCCCCATTTGAAAGCTGGAAAGAGTTAGAAGAAAAAGACAAATAGTTAAAAAAAACTAAAAAGAAATAAAGACCAATTGAAAAGTTCTCAGAATTGGCCATTCTATAACATGCTAAAAGTTAACCCCTTTAAGGTATGATGATCTAGATTAAGAAAAGACCTGTTATCTGCAAAACCCCAGGTCCCCAGCATTCTGGATAACAGATCCCATACCTGTAATAATGATGATGTTTATAATGAACGGCCATGAAAGTTAATTTCGACTGCAGGCTATGAAGCCAACGTCTGTCAGGGGAAACAGGGAGTTGTAGTTCCAGGCCTGAGCAAAATTATTCACTCAGATCAGTGACATGTAGTCCACAGTTACCAAATTGTAGTATAGAAACATCTGGGAAGATCCCTTAGCTATTAGGACCAGTAACATCAAAAAAATTTTTAAAAAAATTCGTTAGTACACAATGAAAAAAAACACCAACACAAATTATACTTTAAAAAAGCAAAGTCTTTATTAAGAAATAACTTACAGAAACTCTGCTTCCTGTCTTGTACAGAAACGGCGAAAGGGCGACCATCCATTGAGCGGCACTTGATTTCTCCTCCCTGGCTCTCTGCTGCTGGATCTTTTAGCTGCCACATTCTGTGCTTTCTGTAGTACAGCAGCGCTTCCAGCATGAACTTTCTGCAGATCTGCGGTGCCTTGCTCATCGGTTCCAGCCGCGGTGCAATTACCAACATCCCCTGAGGTGCCTTCTGCATTCGCTAATTATCCCAGATCTATGGGTACAGGATGGGAAGGTCCGGACATTAAATGCCGGCTCTGGATGCTGCTGCTGCCCTTCGCCCCTTGAGCCGGTTGATCTCTTACTGCTGCCCCTGCGCACCAGCACCGTATCTTCCTGGCCCAGTCTCCCCTCTTGCTGGCTGCCCGGGAACAACTGCCGGCGCATTGCTTTGTTTGAATTCCATTTCCGATGCCTTCCATTTCCCTGCGCACCGGCACCGTGTCTTCCACCGTGTGTATAATATCTGTGCACAACTCAATGCGTGTTCCGGTGCGCAGGGAAATGGAATGCGTCGGAAATGGAATGTTCATTTACAAAAATTAGCAGGTTAGCAAACACATTTCTGTGGTTTTTATGTGTTATTACAGTTTTGCTAATGAAGGTGAATTGCCCTTTAATCTGCGAGTTTCAGTTCAACCTGCTTATCTTAAACTGTTACAAAAGTATCTAAGTATCTATTCTGGGCTCTCTGCCAAAAGCCAATTACGTTTAGAAACTTTGTATCTTTTTCTGGCTGTTCAGTGCAGGAGTCGCAACATTTCAGTAACATACCCGGGACTGCAGGTTGAGCTGTCAAAAACTGGATTGTACCGGCAAAAAGCCGAAGAAGATCCCTTAGCTATTAAAGGGATCCTGTCATCAAAAAACATGTTTTTTTCAAAACGCACCAGATAATCGTGCTACTCCAGCAGAATTCTGCACTGGAATCCATTTCTCAAAAGAGCAAACAGATTTTTTTATATTCAATTTTGAAATCTGACATGGGGCTAGACATTTTGTCAGTTTCCCAGCTGCCCCTGGTCATGTGACTTGTGCCTGCACTTTAGGAGAGAAATACTTTCTGGCAGGCTGCTGTTTTTCCTTCTCAATGTAACTGAATGTGTGAGACATGGGTTTTTACTATTGAGTGTTGTTCTTAGATCTACCAGACAGCTGTTATCTTGTGTTAGGGAGCTGCTATCTGGTTACCTTCCCATTGTTCTTTTGTTTGGCTGCTGGGGGGGGGGGTGATATCACTACAACTTGCAGTACAGCAGTAAAGAGTGATTGAAGTTCATCAGAGCACAAGTCACATGACTGGGGGTAGCTGGGAAATTGACAAAATGTATAGCCCCATGTCAGATTTCAAAATTGAATATAAAAAAATCTGTTTGCTCTTTTGAGAAATGGATTTCAGCGCAAAATTCTGCTGGAGCAGCACTATTAACTGATTCATTTTGAAAAAAATGTTTCAGACTTTGTTTGCATGTGGCTTATTCCATGTGATACCTTGAAGCTTCCTGGCCTGTCAATCGCAGTACAGTGGCAAATGTCAAAAGTGACTTCTGTAAAATGCCATAGACTGTTACTTTATATTGGGGCCTGCGTAAAGCTGTTTGGGACCTTGGGACCAATTTCAAATTTTAATACAGTTTGTGAGTACTGTGACAGATTAAGTGGAAGAATCCAGACATTCTATGAATATAAATAACACATTTTTCAAGTTGTAACAAACATGTCTTTATGACCCTGAATGGCTCATGCTTCAGGGTAGGGAAGATATTTATATGGCAGCTTTCCAAAGGGTAGGGCCGCTCTGTTCTAGAACTTAAAGGAGAAGGAAAGTTTAAAACTAAGTAAGCCTTATAAGAAAGCTCCACCTAAATACACAAGTAAACCCTCAAAGTAATGCTGCTCCTCTGTCAAAAGAAACACAGCATTTCTTTCCTTCTATTGTGTACACATGGGCTTCTGTATCAGACTTCCTGTTTTCAGCTTAAACCTCCAGGGCTAGGGCTTGAGCATGCTCAGTTTGCTCTGCTTCCCCCCCCCCCAGCTCAGCTATAAATGAGCAGGGAGAGACTCAGGCAGGAAGTGATGTCACACCAAGCTAATACTGCAGCTCCTATCCTAAACAAACAGAGAACTTCTAGAGCTTCTGCGCGAAAAAACAATTCTGCGCATGCGCGAAAAACGCTTCTGCGCATGCGCAAATTGACGCATGCATGGGACAGTGGGCGGTCGGCAGAGAAGGGACCGGACTAGGGGTAGGAGTAAGTACGTGCCTGGCGCCCCTCCACCTTTGCACCCTAGGCACGTGCCTACTCTGCCTACCCCTAGTTCCGGCCCTGGTCCCTAACCTATTTTTTAATAAATAATTGTTCTAATGCATTGGCTTCAACCTGTTCAAGATTCTGTTCAAGTTGCTGAGTCGAAAGGAATTGATTTATTTTATTTGTCCTTTGTATTGGATCATTGTAGAATTCCTGAAAGGCTTGAGGAATGTCTTTTTGTTTTATAACAAATTTCTTGTTTTGTGTTCATGTTTTGGGTAGCATAGGGTTGCCATGTTTTGATTTTAATTGTTTTGCTACAACTAGGGGCAGATTTATCAAGGGTCGAATTGAAATAAGTTTTTTTATGGCCAAAACTCAAATTCGACTAGGGAATTGTTGAAATTTGGTTAGAAAAAATTCAAATTTGATTTTCGAGATTTATCATACTCTAGAACTCGAATTTGACTTTTGCCACCTTAAAACCTGCTGAATTGCTGTTTAAGTCAATGGGAGAAGTCCTGGGATCAATTTGGAGTTGTTTGCAGCCTTCCTGACATTCAATTTTTTTCTGAGATAAAACTCAAATCAAGTTTTTAAAACTTGAATCCAATTCGATTTGAATTCGATTTGGGTTTTCGGGTCGATCCTATTCATTCGAGTTTAAAAAATTGGTTACATTTTTTTTCAATAAATTTAAAAAAAACTCCCATGAATTTGAAATTTGACCCTTCATAAATCTGCCCCCTATTGTTGTGTTCATAGTTTGTTTGCTTTGTCAATATATAGGCCTTATATGTAAATGTATTTAAGATTTTAAAGAATATCGAGAGGGTGTTTTTAGTAATCTGAGCTGAGAAGAACTAAGCATGCTCATTAAACAATAGCCAAAGTAAATTCCTGAGGGGGGGGCAGAGTGGGTTAGAGAAGTAGAAGGTGATTCTAAGTGATTAAGGGGATGCTGCAGCTTTACAGTTAATCTTTTAACAACCAGAGTGGCAGGTATCTAAAGATATCAGAGAGGCTGTTCGCCGATGACATTTTTAATTTTGTGAGGGGGTTTTACATGTCCTTTAATTTAATTTCCTTGCTAATGCATACTACAGTATAACCCATTGTTTGCCTATTTATTGTAAGTCACCTGTAATAATATAATAGAGTTGTAAAGTGCTATGTAAACTAATGATGATGATGCCAGGTTATTTGCCTTCTCATCCTCCCACAACTGAAGCACCCTCCCATTATTACTACGTTAAAGAAGCTGATTTGTTGCTTTGGCAGCAGTCAGCATCTTTTTCACCATTAAAAAACAAACTGATCTCACATGTATGCCCCAATACCTTCCTAGAAACCAAGAAGCAGACTAGCTTCAATAAAAACATATCCGTCCGTGTAATATTTCATGTTAAAAATACATTATGTTGATTTTTTATTTCACGGTTGATGCAGGGCCGCCATCAGGGGGGATAGTTGTCCCGGGCCCTGTGGGTTTTATATTAACCAGGCCCCCCCCCGGCACACACAGCTGGATTTACTGTGCCCGCACCTGGACAGCTCAAAGGCTTTTGTTTCTTCCCCCAACCCGAGTTGCTCAGCCTGCCCCCTCCCCATTTGGCCCAGCCCACTCCCATCACTGATTGGCCAAGGCCACCCTATCCCTGACTGGCCCAGCAAACTTTCATCCCTGATTGGCACAGCCCATTTCCATCCCCAATTGTCCCAGTCTACTACTATAATGAATAACAGATGCAGTAAAACATTCTACAGAATAAATATAGCATTCTAGCTTGTACTATTGCAGCTAATCTATTGGCATTAAAATGCCTCCGTAGCTTACACTAAACAGCACCGGCTATACATGCTCCCCTCTGAAAAAGATCAATTTAATGCTTTAGGCTGGTGCAATAAGTTTAGCATATCCAATGAGGGTCATTTATCAACACTGGGCAAATTTTCCCATGGGCGGTAACACATGGCAACCAATCAGAATGCTGCATTCATTGTCCTACTTGCAGATGGCTTCAAAAAGCTAATGACTGATTGGTTGCTATAGGTAACTGCCCATGGGCAAATTTGCCCAGTGTTGATAAATGAGTCCCAATATGGCATGTTTAGTCACATTAATTTTTAGGGTTTAGTTCTCCTTAAAGATGTTTGTAGCCATGATTTTCAAGGTTTTTTTTCCCAGTGGGTTTTGCTCGAAAATCAATTCGTGTTTTTTTTCTGCCGAAAACTCAATCAATTTGAGTATTTACGCTTTTCACCCCGGCAACACTGATTCGAGTTTTTTATATTGAAGTTTTTTCTTAAATTAGAAACCATTCGAGTTGCGACTTTATTAGAGTTCCTTTGAGGTCTAAAAAAAAGCTCACAAAGCTCTAGTTTTGACCTTTGATAAATAACACCCCAAATGTAGCTCTTCCTTATAAGGACCAGTGATGCAACGCTACCCGTTATTTTTTCCCTAGCCCTCTCCATGTCAGTACGTATCGGGTTAGCTCCGCCCCTTATGCCACGTCAAGAACCCTCCCACTCAAAGTTAATAAAGCTGATGCCTGAACCCTTGACCAGTGTCTTTTTTTGTTCTTCGCACTTATGCCGCTCCTTTGGAGCATAGTCTTATTTTAGGGGGACTAGCAAGGGCCTGCTCGTAAGGCGGCCCAGGAACAGCCTTTTTTCCTTCCGTTCATAACTTGACGGAAGGTTTTTTTTTTATGGCTACCCCACCGGGATCTATCCTGACTTTTAGTCACATGGGGGGAGTTCCGCCCGCTTCCTGGTTACCCGGCCTGCCCTAAAGCGTCCGGCGCCTTGAGCCGCTCCCCTAACATGGGGGCGTCCTACCTTATTTTGTGGAAGCGGGAGGAGGGGAGGCGGCAGGTCCGCTACGCAGTGCGTCGCATCCGCAAGGCTTCTTAGCGGTCACGCCACTTCCGCTGAGACGCTTCCTGTCAGCTGAGCCGACAAGCTGCCTTGCGGTGCCGCCTTACTCCGATCCTCTTCAAGAGACCGGTAAGCTTCCGGGATTGGTATAGAGGGACAGCGGGAGAGCCTGCAGGTGTTGGGGTTTCGTTTCTTCAGCACCTTAACACTTCGTTTCTTTTGTTCAGGCCATTTCATTTTTTTTTTTCCCGTTGTTCCAGCCGCATCCCCTCAAAAGCCTAGTCCCCCTGGAGAGGTAAAAAAAAAAAAAAAAAAAAAACTTTTACTGTATGGGTGGGCTTGCACTGAGCGAATAGCCCTAACCTATGCCTCTCTCATTTCTCTTAGTGCCATGGATACTGCCGCTAAGCGAAAGGAGGCACCTGATCCCTCTACCTTGCCTGAAACGGAGCCAGGAGTGTGCCTAGGCTGTTCAGGACAGGCCCTGCCTAGTAAGAGACTGTGCCAGTCCTGCATGTCGGAGGTTGCAAGTACCTCTTCGGGTCCCCCTCCAGACCTAAGAGCCTGGATCAAAGAAGTGGTGGCCCAGGAGTTGGGGGCAATATCTAAAACCAAGAAAAAGAGCCAGGAGGTTTCGCCTCTGGACACAGAGGAAGGAATTGATATCATCAGATCATCTTCTGAGGAGGATTCGGATGAGGAGCTTTCATCATTTGACTTCACATTAGTCTCTCCTTTAGTGAAAGCGGTCAGACAAGCATTAGATATAAGGGAGGAGGAAGGTCAGTCTACATCCTTCCTACCACCATGCAAAAAGAGAAACAAGGTCTTTCCTTTTCACCAAGAGGTGTTGGAATTGATCAAATCTGAGTGGGAAGTACCTTCAAAAAGAAGTGCAACCCAGCAGAAATTCAGTAAATTGTACCCTTTCAGAGAAGAGGACATCAAAGACTTTTGTTCAGTCCCAGGAGTGGATGCCCCAATCCTAAATCTGTCAAAGAGCGTGCTTTTGCCAGTCGATGATCAAGCTTCTCTTCGTGACTCCATGGACAAACGAATGGAGACGGATTTGAAGAGAGCCTTTTTGAACGCCAGTGAATCTATCAAACCAGCAGTAGCAGGTCTTTCTGTATCCAAGGCCTTGGAGACCTGGGTGTCCTGCATGGAACAGGCCCTTCAAGAGGGTAAAGACAAGAAAGATATTCTTGAAGGTATGGCGGAATTGAGGCTGGGAGCCTCCTTCTTGACCAGCACCATGGTCGATCTGGTTAGGCTGGCCTCTAGATCTATGGCCATTTCGGTCTCTGCCAGAAGAGCCCTTTGGCTTAGGTCGTGGGATGCGGACGCAATCTCCAAAATAGCCCTCTGCACCCTTCCTTTCCAAGGCCATCTCCTTTTCGGGAAAAGAATGGAGGAATTGATTTCCAAGGCCTCTGGAGGCAAAAGCCAGTATCTTCCCCAGAGGAAGAAGCCTAGGTTCCCAGGACCGCAAGCATCAAAAGGGAAGATGCCTTACAGGTCTGGGAGGCCTTCGGACTCCTATTCCTTTCGGGATAAGAAGTCCAACACGAAGCCAAACAGCTGGAGGGGCCAGCCAAGGTTTTTCCAGCAAACCAAGGGGAAACCCTTCAGTGATAGCCGTAAGCCGTTATGAAGGTGGTGGTCCTCAGGGGCCAAAAATTGGAGGAAGGCTCCGCCTCTTTCTGGCCACCTGGGAAAGTTCTACAGAAGATGCCTGGGTTCAAAACATAATCAGGGAGGGCTACAAACTAGAATTTGGGTCCAGGATTCCACTACACATTTTTCGTCCTTCACCAATTCCAGTCAATCGGGAAAAGAGGGAAGCCCTTTTTCAGTGCCTCAGGCATCTGCTTCATCAAGAAGTGATTGTTCCAGTCCCAAAGAAGGAGATAGGGAAAGGAGTCTACTCCGTATTCTTTCTAGTCAGAAAGACATCAGGAGCCTGGCGCCCGATTTTAGATTTAAAGACGGTCAACGGAACCTTGAAAACAAGGAAGTTTCGGATGGAGTCCCTAGACTCGGTAAAGAAGGCAATATGTCCGCGGGATTGGATGTGCTCTCTGGACATCCGGGACGCATATCATCATGTCCCCATTGCTGCCCAGGACCAGAAATTTCTCAGATTCTCAATAGAGGGATACCACTTCCAGTTCCAGGGACTTCCTTTCGGTCTGTCCACAGCTCCACGGGTTTTTTCGAAGATCCTTGTAACACAAGTGGCTCATTTGCGATGGCAGAAAATCAGGGTTTTCCACTACTTGGACGACCTGATTGTCCTAGCATCATCCAGAGATCAACTTCTGGACCATCGGGATCGGGTTATCCTCTCCCTACAGTCCCACGGGTGGTGCCTGAATTGGGACAAGAGCCAACCCTGTCCATCTCAGAGTCTACTGTACCTCGGAGCCAGATGGGACTCTGTCAAGGGCCAAGTATGCCTTTCAGAACAAAGGCAACAGGCAACTTTCCGGGCTATCCAAGAGGTGATTTCATCATCTTGCGTCCCGGCTTCAAGAATCTTGAGCCTGTTGGGGATAATGTCTTCGGCTATAGGCCTTATCCCTTGGGCACATTGGAGATTGAGACCACTTCAGGTGACATTCCTTCGCAGCTGGGACGGGCTGGATCTGAATCAGAGCATCCAGGTATCACCGGACATACATCAATCCTTGGTTTGGTGGACCAATCCTTTGAACGTAGCGAGAGGCTCCAATCTGTTTCCAACTCCATGGTCCATATTAACAACAGATGCCTCAGGCGTAGGTTGGGGAGCAGAGTTCAAGGGACAGGTAGCTCAGGCCCAGTGGCCAAATCCAGTCCCGGGCGTATCCTCAAATATCCTAGAGATCAGGGCAATGGTTCAGGCCTGCTTGAGTTTTCGCGACCAGCTGGAAGGCTGCAGGTTGAAGATCCGCTCAGACAACACCACCGCGGTGGCCTACATCAGGAGACAGGGAGGCACAAAGAGCAGCATCCTGCTAGCGGAAGTGGAACCATTATTTTGCCTGGCAGAAGAGACTCTGTCAGATCTCACAGCTGTCTACATTCCCGGCAGAGAAAATACCCAAGCGGATTTTCTCAGCAGACACCATCTTCAGAGACACGAGTGGAGCCTGCATCCACAGATCTTCAGCAGGATAACTCGGAGGTGGGGACGTCCTGTAGTGGATCTTATGGCCACTTCAGGAAACACGAAGTGCAAGAGATTCTACTTGAGGGAACCAGACCCGGCAGCATGGGCAGTGGATGCCTTTTGTCAGAATTGGAATCAGACTTTAGCCTATATCTTTCCTCCTCTGCCTCTGATGCCCAGAGTGATACAGAAGATCAGGGAGGACAGAGCAGAAGTGATTTGCATAATTCCAGCCTGGCCAAGGCGACCTTGGTTCCCACATCTAATGCATCTCTCAGTGGAACCTCCTTGGAAGATTCCCCTAGCAGGTCCTATACTGATTCAGGGCACATTCATCCATCCGGACCCAGGCCCGTGGGCCTTAACGGCATGGAGATTGAGCGGCGGAACCTAAAGGTTCAAGGTCTCTCCGAGGTCGTTATAGAGACACTCCTAAAATCCAGAAAGAATTCCACCACTAGCAGATACGAAAGAATCTGGCAGGTTTTTCTCCATTGGAGTCAGGAAAAGCACATTTCATTGTCCTCGTTGACAGTAGGTAACATCCTGGCGTTCCTGCAATCAGGACTGGATAAGGGCCTAAGTATCAGTACTCTGAAGACCCAAGTCTCAGCCATTTCAGCCTTTTCAGAATCAAGGTGGTCACAACATCCCGTGGTGGTCCGGTTCTTCAGAGCAGCCATCAGAATACTACCACCAAAAAGACCTTCCTGCCCTCAGTGGGATTTGCCTCTAGTATTGGCGGCATTGGCTTCACCACCTTTCTATCCAACAGACGAATGTTCTGTCTGGCATATCACCCTCAAGGTGGTATTCCTGGTAGCCGTTACCTCAGCCAAGAGGGTTGGAGAACTTCAAGCCATTAGGTACGACACCTCCAGCCCAGTATTCTTCCAGGACAGGGTAGTCTTAAGATTCGCAGACACCTTCAAGCCTAAGGTGGTCTCACCATTCCACTTCAAGGATGAGTTATCCCTACCAGCCTTTCCGGAGGAGGGGGATCAGGTCCTGGGAGCCTTGGATGTGGCAGCAGGAATAAACCTATACTGCAAGGCCACGGAGACATTCCGAAAGTCAGACCGTTTGTTCGTGATTCCTGCAGGGAAGAACAAGGGAAAAGCCGCCTCTTCATCCACAATTGCAAGCTGGATTAAGACAGTCATTAAGAAGGCGTATGCCTCCCAAGGTCTACGGGAGCCTGAAAAGGTCAATGCGCACTCTACCAGGGGACAAGCAACCTCATGGGCGGCTGAAGCGGGCACACCCTTGGAGGTAATTTGTAAGGCGGCATCCTGGTCTAGTCCCAACACATTTGTCTCACACTACAAATTAAACATAGCCTCAGCAGAAAATTCCCAGTTCGGTTCCAATGTCCTCAGATCTGCGGCTGGAAAACATTAAAGTTTTAATTGCAACTATCTGCTATGGCTTCATTATATTATTGGTCTCCCACCCGGGATTGGTAGCTTGCTACGTCCCGATACGTACTGACATGGAGAGGGCTAGGGAATAGGGAAAATTGCGTCATACTTACCGTGATTTTCCTTTCCTTGACCTCTCCATGTCAGTACGGCCCTCCCAATGAGACCACAAATAAAAAGGAAAAGAAAAGCTCGTAACTGGACACTGGTCAAGGGTTCAGGCATCAGCTTTATTAACTTTGAGTGGGAGGTTCTTGACGTGGCATAAGGGGCGGAGCTAACCCGATACGTACTGACATGGAGAGGTCAAGGAAAGGAAAATCACGGTAAGTATGACGCAATTTTCCCTAATCTAACTACTTCAGTCTATATAGAAATGTATTCCCAGCCAACAATTCGATCGTAATAGAGGTCTATGGAAGGCCACCAGATCAACATGCTGAAGCTGTCCTCAATAGGTGGGAATTCCAAACCTGACCAACAAATATTTAATGAGTGCTCAGTATTGGTCTAGCAGCCCACTGGATTTTTTTTTTAGACTTCATGTCAAAACAGATCATTATCATGAATGCGTTACACGAGTACCCTCAGTGACGGCAGCAAAAGTTTTATATTATGGCTGCAGTGATCCAGGATCTCCGGATACATTTCTGTTGCTCCGGTCACACGGAGCAGAATAGGGAAGAGACAGAAGATGCTTCTTGCTCCAGTAAAATAGGATTGTACAGTTTGGCCGGTCCCTTACTCAGGTCAAAGTGTAGAGCCACTCAGGTTACACATTCGGGATAGTGGGAGTGTAAAAACTGCAACAACAACTCCAAAATTTTTATTATCTGGCAACCAGTTCTCCAGAGAGCTCCCATAAACAGAAAGGCCGTCTCCCATAGACTCCATCTTATCCCAATTTTTAAAAAGTATTTCATTTTTCTCTGTAATAATAAAACAGTAGCTTGTACTTGATCCCAACTAAGATATAATTAATCCTTATTGAAAGCAAAACAATCCTGTTGGGTTTATTTAAAGAGGTTGTTCATTTTCCAAATACTTTTTTCAATTCAGTTGTTTTTAGATTGTTTTTAGACGTTTTTCAATTACTTTCCATTATTTATTTTTTTACTGTTTTTCCAAAATCTAAGTTTAAAGTTGAATGTTGGTGTCTCTGGTGTTTGAGTCTGGCAGCTCAGTAATTCAGGTGCAGACTCTGAGCTGTTACAATTTTGCAACATTTAGTTGATCCATTTCTCAGGAGCATCTCTGGAGTATTAGCAACTATTGTATCAATTCTAACAGCTGCCTATAATGAAACCCAGAGATTGTGCTCATCAGGGACAAAGATAACAAATGTAACAACTAAATGTATCAATTTAGAACAGTTTACAGGGTTGGCGACCCCTCCTCCCTCCCAAAACGGCTTCAGAAGAAGAAAAATTAAAATTTTCACTTCAATATTAGAAAAACGGTCAAACATAGAAAATAGAAAGTCATTGGAAAAAGTAGTTATTTCTGGTGATCTATCTGAAACCAACTTGTTCTTTGAAGGTGAACCGCCCTTTTAATATTTACTGTATTTTACAGTAGACAAAGGAACAGTAACACCAAAAAATTAAAGTTATTTAAAGTAATGAAAATATCATGTAGTGTTTCCCTGCACTGGTAAAACTGATGTGTTTGCTTCAGAAACACTACTATAGTTCATATAAACAAACTGCTGTGTAGCAATGGCAGAAATTGAAATAAGGCTATATGGCACAGGTTAAATAGTGGATAACACCATTATGTTCTACAGAGCTTATTTGCTGTGTAATCTGAGCCTTTTCTCCTTTAAATCTCCATTGCTACACAGCAGATTATTTATATAAACAATAGTAGTGTTTCTGAAGCAGACAGTAGTTTTACCAGGGCAACTTTGCATTATATTTATTTTCTTTAATAACACTTTAGTTTTTTTTGATGTTACTGTTCCTTTAAGATATGAAGATCCAAATTACAGAAAGCATTCTGAAGAACATATTACAAGAAGCATTCTGAAGGTCCCATATATGTATATTTTTACTTCCGATCATTCTTCTTTCTATAAAACACTAAAGCAGCCATAAAAGAAAAGTTATTTACCTTTAGCAAGTGATTTACATTTATTTAAAGTAGCATAGAATCGCTATTCTGTAGTCAAAACAGATTTCAAGGGCAGATCTATTACGGAACATAACCAAGGTCTTCGGAAATCTGACTCGCTTCTGTCTTCCACATCGGTATTCCAAATAACAGCGCCGGGATTGAAAGGCAAAACTTGACTTGTAAATACATAAAAATGTTTATTAGTTCCCCTCACTCATGATCTGCAGAAAATCTGAGGCAACGGGTTTATGATGTATGGTCAAGAGCAACAATACACTGTAGCTGCACACGGACAGGATTCATAATTCGATCACAAAAAGTGTTAAACCACTATGACTGCGCACACAGAAATGTCCTGTAATATAAAAATGAGAAGTTGGGATCTCATGCTTTCACGTAGCACAATGAATCGGATATTAAACTTTGCAAGTCTGACACTTTCCTGTGAATGCAAAAATCAGGCCCCTGGAATGTTGACCAAGTGTTAAGAGCTTTCCATTTGCAAGTGACCAATCACTAAAGCTTTTCAAAGTACAGTGCATTGTTTATAGAGAAGATACTCCACCTTTAAGAGAATGAGAAAGTGGCACAACATCCAAAAGGATATAAACAGATAAGATTTTTTTTTTTTAATTATTATTCCCAAAGCAGTAGTTTTAGTCCCTGAACATCTGTATTCTAACTGAATGGTGTGTGTTCATTTGAAGGTGACTGTCCATTGTTTGACACATGCATCATGGGATACTGTAGCCAACGTGTGTTCATCCAACCAGGCCAAGCTGCTCACGTGGTGTAGCCTATGAGCATCTAGAAATATGAAAGTTAAATTAATAAATACAGATATTTCTAAGAAAAAATAATAGTTTTAAGTACCATTAAGTAAAAAAGGGAACAGAACATTGAGACATCCATAGCCTGTAATTATAAATGAGTTTAAAAACCACCCCTAACATCTTCTACATCCAAATCCCCAATGAATGCCCAAATGCCCATAACTCTCGCCAAATGCTAAACTGCTCCCTCATTATATAAACACATGCTCATAATAGTAACTGTCCTATACTGTAGGTAGTACATGTATGGGACCTGTTATGCAGAATGCTCGGATCCAGGGGTTTTATAAGGGATCTTTCTGTAATTTGGATCACTATACCTTAAAAAAAAAAAAAAAAATCCTTTTTACTTTCTTTAATGAAAAAGAAACCTATCTCCAATATACTTTAAATTCAAAAATGTGTATCGTTTTTTATAAGAAACCTGACTGTATGAAATTCTCCCTTGATTTACTACTGTGGATAGGAATTGTCAGACGGTCCCTAACTGCTGAGCAGGGAAACAATCATACTTATGAACAGCAGGGGGAGACCCCGCCTTACTTCCCAGCCATGCAGAACTCAAGCAGCTTTGTTTATGCTGATCCCTAAACAGCCCAGACCACACTGAGCATGTGCACAGTCTTGGTCTTGCAAAGATGTTTAACAAAGTTACAAGATGGTGACCCCCTGTAAAGGGGGTCACCCCCTTGAAAGCATAAATTATTAGTTTGATTAGGCTTGTGGTGCAGTAAGTTCATGTTTATAATTAGTATACACAATACAACATTTCTAGCCTTATTCTATCTTGGACTTTACATGCCCTTTAAGTCTACATTAACTAAATTAGGGATGCACCGAATCCAGGATTTGGTTCGGGATTCGGCCTTTTTCAGCAGGATTCGGATTCAGCCGAATCCTTCTGCCCGGCCGAACCAAATCCTAATTTGCATATGCAAATTAGGGGAGGGAGAGAAATTGCGTGACTTTTTGTCAGAAAACAAGGAAGTAAAAAATGTTTCCCCCTTCCCACCCCTAATTTGCATATGCAAATTAGGGTTCGGATTCGGTTCGGTATTCGGCCGAATCCAAAAAAGTGGATTCGGTGCATCCCTAAACTAAACCAAATAGGATGCCCTCAATAAGAATTATATTTTAGTTAGGAACAAGTACTAGGTACTTTTTTGTTATCAAGAAAAAAAAAAAAAAGTGATTACATTTTTAAAATTAAATATTTGGTTAAAATTATAGGAGATGGTATTTCTTTAATTTGAAGCTCTCTGGATATACTAATCCAGAAAATATAAGGGATGCACCAAATCCACTATTTGGGAAAATTTTAGGGATGCACCGAATTCACTAGTTGGGATTTGGCCGAACCTTCGTGAAAGATTCCGCCAAAAACCGAACCCAGCCCCTAATTTGCATATGCAAATTAGGGGAGGGAAAGGAAAATGTGGAAAAAATGTACTTCCTTGTTTTGTGCTGAAAAATCATTTCCCTCCCCGCCCCTAATTTACATAAGCAAATTCGGATTCGGTTTGGCCAGGCACAAGGATTAGGCCGAATCGGAATCCTGCTGAAAAAGGCCAAATCCTGAATTCGGGGGATCCCTAGTAAATATTCACTAATTGGCCTTCAACTTGGCCACTCCTGGGAGTGTAAGCCCCATAGCTTAGACACAAACACTTTGCACACTACTCTATATTAGTGTACAGACCAAGTTTTGCAGTTAAAAAAAAAATAAATAAAATTACCTGGCATTTTGATTCTTGTATCTGGGTCGCTTAAGGTCCAAACATACACCATCATATCCATACCGCTACTGGCAAAGTGCTCATTGTCAGGTGACCAGGCCACGGAAAGAGCTTTTGCATGATGTCCATAGTAACTGTTTTTCTCCTACACCCAATAAAGAAAAGAGTCCGTTAAATTCTCTCAAAACAGTGTATTTTTGTGCAGTGTGTGCTCTGCAATGTCAGGGGTGTGAGACTCCTTAGTTGCACAGGCTGTGAGCTTTTGGGGATAGGAGGATGCACCTGCCACTCCGAGCAAAGACTAGAGTCCTGCGCGGAACCAATTTATAAGACCCGGACAACAACTCGCATATTTACCCACTTTGATCTGCTACCCGACCCGCATCTGCCTTATCCACAACCCACCGACTACCATTAAACAGGAATTGATGTTGCTGCAAACTGGTGACATTATCAAACGTGGATGGGGACAAAAAAAAAAAAGTTTGTAAAATACAGACAATGTAACTTAAGATAAGAAATTTAGATGTGACCCGCAACCCGCATCTATACCTACACCCAAAAATCCTGCAGGACTCTAGCACAGACCACAGTCTGTATTACAGTCAATTCCTACCACATGGCATAGTAAAAGTCTATACAACCTATAAGAATGAAAACAAAATAACTAACAAACACCCAGAAAACCTTAGCTTTACTACATATCACATCTCTGACCTAGTTGTGTGCATGCCAGTGAACAATATCCCACTCATCTGGATTGCAACAGAGTCAAGGCTGCAGATTGATAAGATGCTACATGCGTTAATGTAATAACAGGCAGAATTTTGTTCCAGGTATAGTAATCTATACCATCAAAGGGTGCTTTCAAATAGCAAATGCTATTGCTGTGGGCTCTTTGGCTAGTTTTAAAGGAGTTTTTCACCTTTAAATTAACTTAGAAGCTCAACTATGATGTAGAGCGTGATATTCTCAGACAATTTGCATTTTTTTATTATTTGTGGTTTTTGAGTTATTCAGCAGCTCTCCGGTTTGCAATTACAGCGATCTGGTTTCTAGGGTCTAATTTACCCTAGCAACCATGCATTGATTTGAATAAGGGACTGGGATATGAATAGGAGATAACCTTAATAAAAAGAGGAGTAATCAAAATTAATGTTTACAATAAATTTTTCGCTTTAAAGATCATTGAAAGCTGGAAAGAGTCGGAAGAAGGCAGCAAATAATTAAAAAACTATAATGAAGACCAATTGAAAAGTTGCTTAGACCATTCTAGAACATGCTAAAAGTTAATTTTAAGGTGCACTACCCCTTTATTGGAAGCATTGGAAAGGAAAAATGTCAGCCACCTGGAAACAAAGTCTGTAAGAGTAACTAACACTAATAGGCAATAGGATTTGCTTTACTGAAGAGTGAGAGAGACAGGGCAAGAGAGTTGTTCTTGTATGGAAATTCACATAGATATAAAGCCATAAGGCTAATCTGGCAGGACTTAGTAGGACCAAGTATATATGGCTACAAATATCTTACTGAATATCCATCCGCCACACTGAAGACTGTAACAACTTTGTTAGCATCGGTAACTGCAAGGAAGGCGCCATCGTGGGAATAGGCAAGGTCAGTCACCGCACCCTTTGCAGGTAAGGTCTTGCCTTCATCTTTCAGAGAATTTCCTTGAATCGAATACAGGTGAACTTTCCCATCCTTCAAAGAAAATAGAGATGTCACAGGTTAAAGGGACAAAAACACTCCCCAAACTTTAGATATTTTGTTAATTAAAACAAAAAAAGTATATGGTTATATTTTTTAGTACTTAAAAATAGGTATATTATGACTGATACACCCTAAAAGGGAGACCTACCAAGCAGTTCAACAAGAACCTAATTAGGGCAGAGACATGGTCAGATTCAGGGAGATTAGTTGCCCGGCGACAAATCTCCTCTTCTTCGGGGCGACTAGTCTCCCCGAACTGCCTTCCCGCCGGCTGAATGTAAATCGCTGGCGGGATGGCATTCGGAGCACTTCGTTTTCCAAAGTTGCCCGTAGTTTCCTCGTAAGGCAACTTTGGAAAACGAAACGCTTCGAGTGCCATCCCGCTGGAGTTTTACATTCTAGTCAACAGGAAGCGATTCAGGGAGATTAGTCACCTTGAAGAAGAGGAGATTTGTCGCCGGGCAACTAATCTCCGCAAATCTGACCGTGTGTCTCTGCCCTTAAAGTGTAAGACTGGCTACTTATAAGGGTCAAACAGTATGGGTTACTTGGCTAAAAAATGAGTTGAGGGACCTTTTGTTTTTAGGGTAGATGTCACCAATGTAGGTATTGGTAACTAGAGTGAAAGAAGGTTCACAAAAGACTGAACAGAAGAGTAGTAAAAGCTCTACATATGAAAAAAAAAAAAAACTGCGGCATCTCAAACTGGGAATAAAGGAACACTAACCGCTCCACCAACAGCAACTGTGCCAGAGCCCTTGTGAATTGCTACAGCCTCCGGTTCATAGTCCAACGAGTCAATTGCAAAAACCTTTTTCTTGTCTTTCAGCAGAACAATCTTAAAAAAAAAAAAAAAAAAAAAATGAAACACATGAAAACAATATGTGTCAACACAGACATCTGTTTGCTAAGAGATTATTGACATTAAAAATGTCTATTCTGTATTCTTCCACTGGCCCCTTGATTGAATCAGGTTGTTAAAATTTTGTAAGAAAGACACAGATGTGGAAATAGAGATTTGTGAATATGGCGTGAAATCCAACAAACAAAATCATTTTTTCTTGTCTCAGTATCAATACTTTTGTGCATTCCCCCATAGAGTTGTTGGAAAGAAGCAAGTGCACCCTAACAATATCAACATGAACAGTTAAGGCATTACATGAAACCGTATCTTAGTATGGTTTTCTAATCGTGTTCTTAGCGGCAGGCTAAGTAGAAAATGGAATTTTAGGAAATAAATGGCTGGATTGTTTCATACACATTTATTTCCATTGGCCATTTAGGTATCCTAGAAAATGACTTCTGTGTGATTGAGCAGCATGAATTTTCTCCTTTCTTTTAATACTATTACTGTATGCAGAACACAAACCATGGAAACTGCAATGATACTTACCTGGCCAATGCATACAGTCACAACATATCCACCAGAACCAACAGCAATACATTTAGGTTGAACGTCCATTTTAACAGATTCTGAAGAACTACAGAAAAGATCAGCTCAGTCAATGCAACAATGCAATTTAATTATCCACAAACAATAAATGTACAGACAAGGTTTGTTTATACCCTTATAATACACAAAAGCCATGAATATCTTGTAAATGATATCCTTATAAACGGTGAGTTTATAAATGGTGAGTTCTGATGTCATTTCTATCACATGACTCAATGAAACTTGTGTATAATAATAAATAAAGTACCCCCAATTGCAAAATATGAGGATATTAAAAGTTACCTCGGAGTTCCATGACCTGTATAAAAACACTCGGACTACGGCCCCGTGTTTTTATATGGTCATGAAACTCCTCGGTAACTTATAATATCCTTATATTTTACAAGAGGGAGTACTTTATTTACTATATAATACACAAAAGACATGAATATCTTGTAAATTATATCCTTATAAATGTTGAGTACTGATTTTATCAGTTATAAACGTGAGTAGTGATGTCATTTCTGTCACATGGCTCACTAAAACTTGTGTATCATAATAAATAAAGTACCCCCTGTTGCAAAATATGAGGATATTAGAAGTCACCTAGGAGTTCCATGACCTTCAGCCTTGTGTTTTTATATGGTTATGAAACTCCTCGGTAACTTATAATATCCTTATAATTTACAAGAGGGGGTACTTTTTTCACTATATATTAAAAGTCACTGAGAAGTTCCATGGCCACAATAAAAAAGCACCAGGTAACAGGCACCAGTGAAAAGCCCTGAATATCCTGCAAAAGATTTAGTGAATAAAGCACCAATCTTGTAAAATATAAGGTTATTATAAGTTACCGAGAAGTTCCATGACCACGTCAAGGTTATGCAACTCCGTTGTGACTTCGAATATCCTCATATTTTCCAACAGGGGCTACTTTATAATTATAATACACAATTTTCAGCGAGTCATCTCACAGAAATGACATCACTAAGCCCGGATTATAACCAATGACATCACGAAGCACCGTTTGTAAGGATATCATTTACAGGATATTCATGGCTCTTGTGTATTATATCATAGTAAATGTTGCTTAGCGAGGTCATCGAATATAACTGGTGCGAAGTGAGTCACATGACTCAGTGATTGTGTTAAACAAATAGTATACTCCTGAGGAGATAAGAAGCAAGCCTATATTTTGTTGCAGTACATTTTTGTATGCCAGGGATGGATGTCTGTAAATGAGCCAACTAATCCCCTTTACCTTCCAGGTACATGAGAAACACACCTGTAATCTTTGCTGATCAGACTGGTATAGCGCAAACTATCATCCATGCTGCACGTGATTAGCTGATTGCAGCCATCCAGATTCATGCTAGAAACTTGGTTGGTATGGCCTTTACCAGTGAATGTGTCGTTCTCGCCTGTCTCAGCATCCCAATAATGTATATTGTACTATTAAGGAAGACGTTTGTGAATAGGAAACATCTTTTTTATGAGATACTATCAAACATTTATGTTAAAGGAACAGTAACACCAAAATATTAAAAAGTGTTTTAAAGTAATTAACATGTAGTTTATAATTATTATGCACTGGTAAAAGCGTGTTTGCTTCAGAAAGACTACTATAGTTTATATAAATAAGCTGCTGTGTAACCATGGGGGCAGCTATTCCAGATGAATAAAAGGCATACATTACATAGCAGATTACTGATAAAACATCATTGTATTGGACAGAACATAATCGGATTTGTGCTAAGTAACCTGTACCTTTTCTCCTTTTTTCCAGCTTGAATGGCTGCCCCATGACTACACAGTATATATAGCAGTCTTTCTTGAGGTAAACCAGTTTCACCAGTGCAACACTACATTATTTTCTAACTAATTTGAGACACTTTAAATTTTAAGCCCTTCCTATACAATCCTATAAAACCAAAATGCAGAGATAATGACGAGCTACAGAGTTTTTACAACTGCATTATAAATTACAGAACCATGAAAATTCATGACAATTAATAAGCATTGATTTTGCAACTAGTTTTAAGGGTGCTGCTCAGATAATTTGCTGGACATTTAGTGGTAAACTAAATTAGCCGAGAGAGCATAAACTTAAGAGAAACAGAATCTTTAAAGCTTTATGCACCAATATTAATGGTGGTCCTGAGAGTCCTTACTTGATTAACAAGTAATTGTGCAATTAAAGACTTTCTGCATCAGCTAATAAGAACCTCTGCAGCCGACTCTATTCCTTGGGGAAAAACAAAGTCATGTTTACGTAGCAACAGCAGTTTTGTAATGGTTGGATAATGTTTCAATGGGTACTAATGGAAGATGGAAAAACAGAATAGCAATTCAGTTGTGGGCTGAGGATCCCTGGTCTATAAATTTCACAAGCAAAAAAAAAAATATATACGTTTCTAATTTCCCAATGTACATTTACTGACGCCATCTTCATCGCTTTGGTATTCTTCGTGAAGCGAGCAGCGTATCGGCGCATGCACATTTGGAGCAATCTTCCAGTTTGTTACAACTGTGCACCCGAAAGATACAGAAATTGCCGAAGGGAAGAAGACCCAGAGATTACCGAAGTGCCGGAAAATGGCACCCGTGAGCTCCGTTTCGCTCTTCTGCAGATGGGGGTCAGAATTCCTAGAGGGGACACAATCTGCTGTACCACTGTTCAGGGGGGAGGCAGGAAGGGGCGGCAGTGGGGACTTTTGCCTAAAGGGGGCTCAGTTCTCCTTTAAATGGCTGCCAATCTCCAATATACTTCAATTAAAAAAATGTGCACTGTTTTTATAAGAATCCTGACTGTATGCAGTGAAATTCTCCCTTCATTTACTGCTGTGGATAGGAATTGTCAGACGGTCCCTAACTGCTGAGCAGGGAAACAATCATACTTATGAACAGCAGGGGGAGCCCCCGCCTTACTTTCCAGCCATGCAGAACTCAAGCAGCTTTGTTTATGACGATCCCTAAGCAGCCCAGACCACACTGAGCATGTGCACAGTCTTAGTCTTGCAAAGATGTTTAACAAAGTTACAAGATGGTGACCCCCTGTAGCCAACTTTGAAAGCATAAATCATTTGTTTGATTAGGCTTGTGGTGCAGTAAGTTCATGTTTATATTTAGTATACAAAATACAGCATTTCTAGCCGTATTCTATTTTAGACTTTACATGCCCTTTAAAGGTATGAAGATCCAGATTACGGAAAGATCCGTTATCCGGAAACCCTCAGGTCCCAAGCATTCTGGATAACAGATCCCATACCTGTACACATAAATTGTATTTTAACTATAAAAAGTAAACATCCTCAAAGATCAGAAGGGAGTTATTAAAATTGTAGAAAGTGAAACAAAGCTCATGTTTGTAGTGTATGAGTCATACACCTTATTATATAACGTTTGCTGGAAATGCAAATACAAATTACTGAAAGTAATCAGTGAAAACTGGAGGACTCTAGGAAACTGCACTCCCACTACCATTTATGTAATTACCAAACCAGCATCAGAAGGAAATTCCCTTTATGTAAGTAATGTTAACTGGCAGAAAAAGGATATTGATGTGTCCATCGTGGCTTCCTGTATAAATGGTGGATCGGCCATCGCTATTATTTACGGTCATACACTGTATTGATTTGTTGTGTCCCTGCAAATAGAAAAACAGATCAATGATCACGCAAAATCAACAGAAGGTGGGTAGGTGAGCAGGTATATTTCAAGGAAACACGTGGAAGTTTTTAGAATCCTGTAGCACATAAAATCACTTTTTTTTTTTTTAATTCTACTTTTAGGAAATGTAAACCCACAAAACAAATGAATGATACATCATGCTAAGCACTTAAAATTAAAAAAAAAAAAAAAAAAATAACAAAAATCAGTCAATATTAAACAACGGCTCCACCTGCTGGCCATTTCAGCCGCCTGGCCTAGAATTCATTTCCAGAGAATAGAAACATTATGTTAACCAGTAATTTGTCAGTAATTCTGCCAACTTCATTTTCAAAGCAGAGTAATATCACCAAGCATTTATTTTCTCAAGAAATGGATGGTGCAGTTTCAAATTGGTTAGATTAGCATGTTATTTCTAATACAGCTATGGGACCTGTTATCCAGAATGCTCGGGACCTGGGGCTTTCCAGATAATGGATCTTTCTGTAATTTGGATCTTCATACCTTAAGTCTACTAGAAAATCATGTAAACATTAAATGAACCCAATAGGCGGGTTTTCCTTCCAATAAGGATTAATTATAGCTTAGTTTGGATCAAGTACAAATTGCGGGTTTATTATGACAGAGAAAAAGGAAATCCTTTTTAAAAATGTGGATTATTTGGATAAAATGGAGTCTAAGCCTTTCCGTAATGAAGAGCTTTCTGGATAATGGGTTTCCAGATAACTGATCTTATACATGGAATGTGAATTAGAGAAAAGAAAATGTAAACAGCAAAAATTCCATTTTACATTCATTTGTTTTGTCGGGTTTACATCTTGTGTAATGCCCCCTAAATATCAGCATTTTTTTTTTTGCCACACATAGGAGCAGATTTATAAAGGGTCGAATAGTAAATTAAAATTTTCAAACTGAATTTGTGAGTTTTGAATTGGGAATTTTCATTCTAATTTTTCTATTTGACAGATATTGAAAATTGGAGGTCAGAAAAACATGAATTTGAAAATAACGAGAATCTCAGTTTTATTTGCTGTGAGAAAATGGAAATCACAGAGACACTGTGATCTTAAATTAAGTAAAGCAGCCCCTTAATATTACGTAATTCTTATGGCACATGTATTCTTACATTGAATGATAATGTACCCATTGAGGCCAATATTTACAGAACTCAGACTAAACCCTACTGTTAAAAGGGTAAAATGTGTTGTTAAACCTGTAAGATCGATTCACAAATGAAAGATATGAAGACCCCAGAATAAATACAGGTTTCAGAGATTGCATGAACCGAGGTACAGAAATATATGAGAAGAGATAAGCAGCTATACAAGCTACAATTGGAGGATTATCCAGCCAGTAGAAATGTATGCCGCTTTATTGTACTATACCTTAATTACACGTAATGGTCTAGCAGGATTGTTTTTGTCCAGATAATTGATGTAACCAGAAAGTGAAACAGACAGCAGGTAATCCTTTTGCCACAAACAGCCCAACTGCTGGTCCAATACATCTGAACCAAGATTAAATGTAGTGACTGCAGAATTAGCAGCGACATCCCAGATCTTTGTGGTTTTGTCACCAGATGCAGAAAGCAGTTGGGTACCATCAGGGCTCCAGCTAACCTGCAAGACAAAGAGTACACAAAGCTGGTCAGGACAATTTTACAACATTTCTGTGGAAAACAAAGATGGTTTACATTAAGATGGTATTCATTTAAGTAAGAAACTACATATAAAGAGCATTGATATATTTCAGAGATTTTGGATAAGGGGGTTTCAAGATAATAGTTCCCATAACTGTAGTAATGCGAACAAACATTGTGCACATACAGCTGCAGATGGATTTAATTTTACCCAAACATTTGGTTTAGGCAGATCGCCATTTAAGCAAACCATTATTGTTCCATTCCAATGATACCAATGCCGTGACATGCTATGCTGGTGTACCATGTGATGTCTCCATAAACTCAAAAAATTTTTGTTTTCCTAACTTTTATTCTCCTTATGTCATAAAAAGGTGATTTTTGTTTGAGTACTGAACAAATTATGAGACACTACTTCAGGCTATATCTACAGATATAGGCACCCTTCTAAAATATTTCTCCAAAAAAAATAAATAAATCAACCACTGTAAATAAACCTTTTATAGACAACAGTTATCGTCACACAGATGACTTAAAGGGGAAGGAAAGTCTAAAATGGAATAAGGCTAGAAATGCTGTATTTTGTATACTAAAAAAAACTCTGCAGCACAAGCCTAATAAAACAAATCATTTATGCTTTCAAAGTTGGCTACAGGGGGTCACCATCTTGTAACTTTGTTAAACATCTTTGCAAGACCAAGACTGTGCACATGCTCAGTGTGGTCTGAGCTGCTTAGGGATTGTCATTAATTATCAAAACAGCACAAGTCAAATAATATCTGCCAGAAGCCGATACAGCAAGACTAATTAATAATCAGAATATACAGACTGCACTGGGTCCTGTGTTGTCATGTAATCTAATGTGGATTTTATAGTTTTTGTATTGTTTCATACAAACTTTATCCAATGCTGCAGAACCAGTGGCTGCAACAAAATAATCCTCCAAATAGAATTCCAGTTTATCTGTTTAAATCTGGCTCCATGATCTCTGTCCCTGCAGCTGGAGTTGGACACAGTAAAGGGGATGTAAAGGCAAAAATAAAATCCAATAGAAATGGGATTTTTTTTTTATTTTTTGCCTTTACATGCCCTTTAAGGCTACACAATTATTGTTATTGCTACTTTTTATTACTTCTTTCTATTCAGATCCTCTCCTATTCCAGTCTCTTATTGAAATCAATGCATGGAGATTTGAACCCTAGCAATCAGATTGCTGTAATTGCAAACTGGAGAGCTGCTGAATAAGAAGCTAAATAGCTCAAAAAACACAAATAAAAAACAATGAAAACCAATTGCAAATTGTCTCAGAATATCACTCTCTTCAGCATACTAAAAGTTAATTCAAAGGTCAACAGACCCTTTAAGGACACCTAGTATTGTGAAGCATTAAGAGAAGTGTGGCAATATATGGAAAAATAAGTCAAGTACCGCGTAAATTCCACCATCATGTGCTTTACTTCCTCCAAGACTGCAGACCTTTTCTCCGGTCTTACCATCATAAAGGAAAATCTAAAATAAAACAAAAAATGTTAAGCAAGAGAGCAGGAATGCCAGGATTGATGATTACTGCGAGTTGATTCAAAAACATGGCAATGGGAAGTGACTTTAAAAAAAAAAAAAAAAAAAAAAAAAACAGGAGCTACTCCCAGCTTTAACCCCTGCAATCGGCTATATAAATTATACTAGTGCCATACTTGTGACCCATGACAGTCCCACATATTCCAGTCATTTTGCTGCCCCAGAGAAGTTCAGGGTAATTTTACATAGTTTTTATCGGCTCTTACTACTTTTTTTTTTTTAAATTAGCAATTTAAATACAAATTGTTTATAACTGCAACAAAAAATACATTATTGCATAATTGTACAGCTACAAAGCAATAAGATTAATGAATCACAGTATCAAATCTTCTGCCTTTCTGTTTTCATGTGGCATTTCTACATACCTGCCCATCAGCACCAGCAGATGCAAGTTTGCTTCCATCTGGAGAGAATCGGACACAATTTACAAAGCGACTGTGATCCTGTTAAGAGAAATGAAATATATTAAAATAATGTGTACATGGTGGGATCGCAGGGGTCATATATATATATATATACACACACACATATATATATATATATATATATATATATATATATATATATAAATAAATTAAAACATAACAAATAGTTTGCTTTAAAAAAAATAAAAACTTGGAAAGCTGGAATCTAAATCTAATTTGTTAAGAAGTGAAACTTACTGCTTAAAAGGAGGACAGGTTAAAACTAAGTAAGCCTTATCAGAAAGGTCCACCTGCCTATACCAGTAAACCCCTCAAAGTAGTGCTGCTCGGAGTCCTCTGTCAAAAGAAACACTGCATTTCTTTGCTTCTATTGTGTACACATGGGCTTCTGTATCAGACTTCCTGTTTTCAGCTTAAACCTCCTTGCCCCGGGGGTGAGCATGCTCAGTTTGCTCCTCTTCCCCCCTCCCTTCTCTGCTGTAATCTGAGCCCAGAGCTATAAGTGAGCAGGGAGACACCGAGGCAGGAAGTGATGTCACTCCAAACTAATACTGCAGCTAATATCCTAAACAAACAGAGAGCTTCTAGAGCTTTTTACTCCGGTATGGTAAAACATTCTACAAAATAAATATAGCATTCTAGCTTGCACTATTGCAGCTAATCTATTGGCGATAATATACCCCCGTAGCCTTCCTTCTCCTTTAACTCTTACCCCAGTGCTCCTCCTCTATAAAAGTAAACGAGCCTTAAAAGTTAGGCAATATTGGGCTGACTGTTTGGTCTTTAGGCAAACAGATGATAATAGTGGATAAGCAGGCAGTCAGTAAGAGGATCGCATCAATGAGCAGATGTGGTCCTCGTAAAATCAAACTGACCAACACCATACACTGGCTATAATGCGGCCAACTCAGTCTGGACATTAAACTGCAAAAAAAAATTAGCTTTGTCTAGGGAAACAAGAGGCAGTTTTATGATATGATTCTAAGCAGTTTACATTTTGTCAGGAAAGTGCTTTAGAGAAGTAAAACCTCTATGCAAGTCTGTTTTTTATGGGCTTTTTTTTTTCAATTATTTTTTGTATTCCCCCTGCGCTCGCGAAGCTAGACAAAGAGATTGGGTGCTTCACTGAAGGCTCAATATGAAAACAATATTAAAAACAGGCAAAAAAAAATACCTATTTGTATTTACATGTCCTGTTTGTCAGATGCGAACATCAAGGGGCAGATTTACTAAGGGTCGAAGTGAAAATCCGAATTCAAATTATTGAATTTTTTTTTTTTTTTTTCAAAACTCTAAAATTTGAATTATCCAAACTCAATTAGAGTTTTAATTCAAATTTCGAGATTTATCATACTCTGGCCTATTCGCCACTTAAATCTACCGAATTACTGTATAAGTCAGTTGGAGAGGTCCAGGGATTAATTTGTTGAGGTTTGCAGCCTTCCTGAGAAAAAAATTCAAATCAAGTTTTTTTAAATTTGAAATCGGGGTTTTGTAATTCGAACGGAATTCAATTTGAGTTTTCAGGTCTTCAATTCGTCCAAGCTGAGAAAATTAGATCTTATTAATACATTTCGATTGGTCCAATTTCAAATTTCTGGGAGTTTAAAAAAAAAAAAAAAAAAAAAAAAAAAAAACCCTCACATGAATATGAAATTCAGCCCTTGATAAATATGCCTCTAAGAAAGGGGTACCCAACCTGTGGCCCAGGATGGATACGAATATGGCCCAGCTTCCGCCAATCAAGGAAACGTCATGTTGAAATGTCACGCACAGAGAGCGTATGTACACAGTCGCTATTTGCGTGCTTTAAATTTTACATGGGGTGTGCGATGTGTGGCTTCGTAGAGCAGAAAAAGCAGTTAACAAGTGGGCGTTCGGTTACTTACAAAGGCAGGTAAGCATTCTTCAGCGGCATCGCCCGCTATGCTAGTGATATATGCACCGCCTACATTTGTGAGCAACTTTTTTCAAGAATGAACACACTTGGAGGGTTATTTTCTAAACTCAGAATTTTTGTATGAAATCAGACTTTAAAAATCACAAATTTTTCGGAATTTATTAAACCCCTAGGATGGAAAAGTCAGAATCAGAAAATCCGGCATCTCAGACTTGTCGAGGTTGCATATAAGTCAATGGGAGAAGTCCCAATGATTTTTTGATGTACGCTGGGTTTCGTGCAATACCTCAACATTTTCAGAGTTTTCAGTCAAAAAGCTGAGTTTTCGGATGAAGAATCCGAAAAAATAAATCTTGAAAATCCGTTGAAAAATCCCCCCAAAAAACCTTGAAAATCGTATTTTTTCCCCACAAAGTAAAATTTCGGAAAAATATAATAAGCGAAAAAACCTGACCAGCTTTCATTGAAGTTTGTAGCAGAAAATACGGAGATAAATTTGGACTTTTAGAACCAAATTATCTGATGAGCACCTTGAGAATTCACTAAGAATTGCAACTACTTCCATTGAACCACATATTGATACATTCGTTTCTCAAACAACTGTCAAATATCCCACTAGGTTTATGATACGCTCTTTTCTTTTACAATAAAATACATCAAAAGCTAGCGTTAGTGTGTATTTCAAGTGTGGCCCCTGAAATGATTTCTTCTTCCAATGTGGCCCAGGGAAGCCAAAAGTTTGGACACCCCTGCTGTAAGAGTTGTATTACACCATAAGATGCACGGGTGGCAACTTTCTCTCCCTGTAACTAGAGCCGGCTCCACATGAAGCGCAATTGTGTATTTATTCCTGTCGGTACATCTCTCCTTACTATAAAAATGCACAATAAATAAATTCCACAATGGAAACAAGATGGAAGGCATAAGATATTCTGCATGTCCTTCTTAAGAGAAATTGTTCCTCTATTTGTTCAAAAACTGAACATGCATACATTGTAGTTGAGCAATGTAATTAGGAGTCAGTAGCAAGTGGAAAACTCATTATTAATGTAAAAAGGTTTGAAAACATGGAGCTTTCACTGGAGATATTGATTGCACGCACTCCCATTAGCTGGAACAGGTATGCAAAAAACAAAGAATAAAAAACATATATAAAAAAAAAAAACTGACAGAAGCTGAAAATGATGATTTAAAAGGACACTATACATCTAGACGTATAGATAAGGGAAAGGACAGTTGAATTAATTGCTAAAAAAAAGGTCACCATCAGAGTGAATGAGTATAAAGAACAGGGACTTGACCAACTGCAACAAAATGCAGCTGTTCCCTAGTCACTACGAGTTGCCCTTCCTATAAAACTAATCACCGTATATACTCGAGTATAAGCCGAGTTTTTCAGCCCCCAAAATATGCTGTATAACTCTACCTCGGCTTATACTCGGGTCAAGCGCAAAAACGGTCGCCGGCGCCTTAGAATAGTAGCTGGTGCCTAAGAATATTCGCCGGCGCCTTAGAATAGTAGCCGGCACCTTAGAATAGTCATCCAAAAACGAGATTGAAACTTACCAGAAGCTGCTGCATTTCTCACCCTCGGCTTATACTCGAGTCAATAAGCTTTCCCAGTTTTTGGAGGTAAAATTAGGTACCTCGGCTTATACTCGAGTATATACGGTATCTGATATAATTTTTTTTACCATTAAACATTTTATTTCCTCTAAAAAAAAATCTATATTTATTAAGCGTAAAAAACTTATCACAAAGATTTGCCAAGTAAAAGTAGTTGAGATCTTATAGAAGTCACTGGGAGCTGCACTGATCACATTGGACCCTTTTTCTATTCATTCATTTTTTGTGGATTTTTTTCACTAGCAATTGTCAAAAAAAATAAAACCTGGAATTTTAGGGTAGGACTCCACGGTGCGGCTCGAGCGACACGTTGGATGTTCTGAAGATACAGGAAGGGAAGGAGAAATCGCAGGTAAGAACAACATTTATCCGACTGTCAGATATGCGCTGCGTTTTCATCCGTCACTCGGATAAATGTAGTTCTTACCTGCAATTTCTCCAGAACATCTGACATGTTGCATGCCTTTCATCGCATGGCGACGGGTCAGCTCGAGACGCACCGTGGAGTTGCTTCCTTAGAGGTTTTCCATATATTTTTAAGAACATAGTTCAGCTTTTGTTCCTACTTTTGTGGGGCGGATTTATCAAAGGTCGAAATTAGAGTTTTTTTAAATGTGAATGAACGCGAAATAGAATCTTATATAACAAAAAATCTAATATCTAAAACTCAAACGAATATAACCGCCCTAAAAACTCGAATCAAACTCTCTGAAAAAAAAAAAAAAACTTGAATGTCAAGAAGGCTATTAAAATGGGAAGTCTGCCATTGACTTCTACGTGAACTCGGAAGGTTTTAGGTGGTGAATAGTCAAATTCAAATTGTTCCCAGGGTCCAGATATGATAAATCTCGATTTCGGATTATTCCCAACTCTAATTTGTGAGCTTTGACCAAAAATCCAACACAAAAGTCAATCTGCCCCTTAATATTCGGATATTTTAATAAACTAAACTGCATTTGCGGTTTTAGAGAAAATGAGTTGATTTGCGTTTTCAAAAACCTCTAAAACCACCAAAATTAGAATGCAGATAAGTAGGCCTTATCAGAATTCAATGCTTTTACTTATAACCTGACCAGCAAAAGAGCACTGCAGTCTTTGTATGAGCTCTACTCATAGTAACCAGGCAAAACACATCAGCACATGAAATGGTCGGTGCTCACTGCAAGGATATCACTTCTTATATGTGAAAAAAATTGTCTTAAGACATAACCTTAAATCCATATGCCTCCTTCCCCTTGGATAATGCTGCACTCCCAGCACATGATTATACACCTTAGGGGCCCCTAACAATAATTTTCAAATGCTAACAAACCCCCAGAACAAATACCAGGCTTATGTTCCACAGGCAGAGCAGGGCACACGCAGGCAGAGTATGTGACACAGACGGAGCATATAGAAGGCAGAACAGAGCAGGAGACAGGGAAACCTATCAGGACCAGTCTATTATGTACTACATACAGTGACACAGTGCTGGTGCCCCATTAGCATTTTGTATAAAGTCTGAACAGGTGAACACCACTACTATACTTCATATAAACAAGCTGCTGTATAGCAATGGCAGAAATTAATTAATGGCCCAGGTTAATAAGGGATAACACCATTATGTTCTACAGAGCTTGCATGCAAGAGAGTAAAAAGCCAGACTAACAAAAAAAGATCGCTTTTTTGCTGTACTACACGTCGGCCACTGGATTCTGACGAAGGAAGAAATAGTGTCCAAGACCAGTGCAGTTTTTAGCCAATGGGAGCAGTGACCCAGGCTATGAGGTAAGTCATTACAATACTTGGTGGGGGGTGACCTAACATTTGTTAACCCCCCCTATCGATTGGGGCTTTCCTTCTTTAAGCAACGCATTTTATTCTTAAAGTATTGAAAAGGCTCAAACTTACAGACATTGTAAACTTGAATTTGAAAGGCGGCCCTTCAAGGAATGCGCAGCAGTTGTCATCACTACCAGTCACTAAGCGGTACGGTCTTGTCTGTTTGATGTCCACAGAGTTAATGACTTTGATGTTACCAGTAATTTCCCCAACTGAGGAGCCAGTGTCCCAAAGAAAGACAGAAGCAAATCTATAGAACAATGTGGGAGACAGAGCACATTCTTATGTTAAACAGCTCCAGTACTAAGGCAAGAACACAATGAGCAAAAAAAAAAAAAAAAAAAAAAAAAAAAGAATTCTTTATTTATAGATCAGACAATAATAAAACCATATACAACCAATATGGAACAGAGAGTGACCATTGACATGTGTACAGAATTGTACAATATATACAGAGGAAACACCCAATTCAGGGGTGGAAATGAACCATAGCCTATTAACCCTTCCCGCCACTAAAGTTAAATATCAGTATATTAATCTTACAGGTATGGGACCTGTGCTCGGGACCTAGTGTTTTCTGGAAAATGGATCTTTCTGTAATCTGGATTTTCATACCTTAAATATACTAGAAAGTCATGTAAACATTAAATAAACCCAACAGGCTAGTTTTGCTTCCAATAAGGATTAATTATATCTGTTTGGATCAAGTACAAGCTACTGCTTTATTATTACACAGAAAAGGGAAATCATTTTTAAAAATTTGGATTATTTGGATAAAATGGAGTCTATAAGTGATGGCCTTTCCACAATTCAGAGCTTTCTGGATAAAGGATCCAATACAACACATCAAAGTCAGAGTTTTTGTCAATTGCCAGTCTTATATTCAGGGTAAAAATCTAGAAAACCCACATTTTAAGATCATTTTGGCTCGATCACCCCCACATTATTGTGCCATTATACAGGAAACTGTGTTCTGCCCAGGTCAAAAATGATTCTAATGGGACAGGAGAGGCAACAAATAGTTTTTCCCCAGTCCCTTGTATTGTTTTTTTTTTCTGGGGAAAATGCAGAGTAAAATCTGGTCTGTAAGATAATATGCAAGCTAAAGAGAAAGATTCATCATTAAAAGAAAAAAATGGGAGCTACAAAAAGAAACTTAAACAAGGCTACTTACTTCTCCCGGCCTTCACCAACCACAGCGATTCTCTTGCTATCCTCGGTCCAAGCTATATCTTTAATCTTTCCTGCAAATGGCTGGTACTCATATTTTAGCAAATGCTCTTTCTGGGTTGTGTCCCAGATCCTTAGCTTTCCAGAGGTGTCTAAAATGGAATGGAAATTTTTTTTAAAAAATAACGCAAATTACTATAATCCCTGTGGCTAAAGATGTACCTAGAGTAAATTACTGTGGAAAACAGGCTAAAGGAACGATAAATAGTAATAAATGATCATGACGACTGAAGTGCTTTTTCCATTGCTAATAACTAGCGGTTATAAAAATATGATAATTGTGGTTGGCCAATGGGCAGGACATTATAATTAAAATGAAAAATCCCTACTACGCATAGGTCCATTCCCAAGTCTAACAGGACCCTACACAGGCAACATTTACCGCTAACTTGGCCATTCCACAGCAAATCAGCAACTTACTGGCCTGTGTATTAGACCAAAGCAATGGCCCATCTGATACGTTGTCTAGGAGTTTACAAAGGCCCCAGTTACGTAAACATTAATAAAAATGGTTTATGAATTCTGTAACGGTTTAGGGAGTAACAATAGTTGCATTTCAAGTTCCAGACATGTCAGGTAACAATGCAAGGCTCCCGTTCTGTCGGATAAATTTACGACGCAACCAGTTATTGTGGAAATAATCTACCTCCTGATGCAATGTAGAATCCACTGGGAGCATATCGGGCAACGACAGCCTGATGGGCGTGCTCCGTGTATATGTCGGCAATAGCTGGGTTCTGAAATACAAAAGTAGATTGTAAGCTCTTTTTGGCAAGGCCCTCTTCACTTTCACCTCTTGTATAATTTGCTGGTAGCTATGTAATTGTTTATGTTCAATGTATAAATCATTTATTGTACAGAACTACGGAATATGCTGAAGCTTTATAAATAAACTATAAACCCCACTGTAATAACGAAGGGCACTAGTTCATTTTTTCCATAAATGTTCTGTATTGCACCTGTTTAGACATTTACAACAAACAGCAACTGCATTTATTGTTTAGCCTTAAAAATCCAAGACACAGATGTGTGACAGCTCACTTGTATAATTCATAGTATAATTTTATGAGGTTGGGAGGTCAAAGTCACAATTTACCACAGTGATATTCTAAGAAAACGTACAACGGTCTTAATTTTTTTTATTTTTGTAGTATTTAGCGTTTTTGTACAGCAGCTCTCCTGTTTGGCATTTTAACATCTATCTGGTCGCATTCAACAGTGTCGGACTGGCCCACCGGGATACCAGGAAAACTCCCGGTGAGCTCAGGTGTCAGTGGGCCCTTGTGCTGCTAAACTTTTGGCCTATTTCATGGCCATTCCCTATTTCTATAAGAACAAAGTGGCTAAATAGGTGGAATAATAGATTATAGTATGTAAAGAAAATAGACTAGTAGAATAGAGGTTGAGTGAGGAGAGGAAGAAAATAGTACTGAGGGTGGGCCCCTGGTCTAAAAACTTTTGGTGGGCCCCTGGTCTAAGGTTTTTTAGTGGCCCCCTGGTGTCCCAGTCCGACACTGGCATCCAATTTACCTAGCAATCAGACAATGCTTTAAATTAAATTAAATTAGAGACTGAAATATAACTAGGAGAGATGAGAAAGATTAGTAATATAGAACTAACATAATTACAATAGAATTGCAACCTCAGAGTGCAGCAGATTATTTTTGGTTGCTGGGCTCATTCCATTTAAAAAAATAAATAAATAAGTTTGAAAAATGCAGATTAAGAAGGCAAATAAAAAAAAAAAAAACATAATATTTAATGAAGAAAATTGAACAGAACAATGGGCTTGTGATAATGTGTGAAATGTAGCATGCTGGTATATGAAGTGCATTGCTGGGAACTAAACATAGCCCTTACAGACACTACGGAAAGAGCATAGGGCCAGTTATGGTGATATTTTGGTACTAAAGGTGGCTTGATGTAGAGAAACGTAAACGGGGAGAAAGAAGGACAAGTTCTCAGTATAAAAATAAAAACTGGGTAAATAGACAGGATGTCTGGAGTGACTGGATGTCTAACATAATATCAAGAACACTACTTCCTGCTTTACAGCACTCTTGGTTCTTCCACCGATACCAGGGAGTTCGTGATGTGCGGGTCGGGAAAAGTCAACCCAAAAATAAAAATTTGCCCAATAAAAGAAAACATTACTCTAAGCAACTTTGCAATATACATGTTACAAATTTTCTATGGTAGGCTATTGAAAGCAGTGTTTGTCTGTCCCTTTCTATTCTCTACCCTGATGTCTCAGACTGTTGATACAATGTAAGACCTGTCTCTGCTGGGGAACCAAGACTGTTGTAACATTGTTTAAAAGTTAACAACTGGGAATTAAGCAAATGCTGCTTTCAATATCAATTGTTTTTAGAAATAAGTTAAAAAAAAGCACTGAACATTTTTAATAAATTTATATTGGAAACTTGCTTAGACTCTTGCTTCTTTTATTAGGCAAATTTTTATTTTGGGGTTGACTTGCCCTTTAAGTTCTCTATTTTTAAATATCAAAACTGTGAGATCTGTCTGGGTACAATAACTTGCAAGATGCATTTCTATCCCCTGTGCTATGAGCTCAAAAGAAGAGGTTAGATCATGCCATTATTTTAGCGATTTCAGAGGATTTGGATACTGAGAACAAAACTGTTGTGGTAAAAGCTGCTTGAGCCGCATCATTCATTTCCTTTTTTCCCTTAACGACTTCCGCATTCTTTAGATCAGACATTAACCATTTACAATACATATTTCGTGACAATAAGTAAATAATTATGGGGGTCAATGCCCCAAAGTTTTCTTCTAACTGTGGTTTCCTCCCACACACCTAAAACAAACAATGTATGAAAGAGAGAGTGACCTTAGACTGTAAGCTCCGCCGGTGCAGGCACTGATTTAAATGATGCATCTTTTGATCCCTAACCAGTGAAGCAATAATATGGAGTACCAAAAGCAGTGGTGCTGTAGAGGCTGCATAGTACAGATGCTGGTGGTTCACACACAGCACATTTTTATTTTGCGCAAGCATAAATGGGATCATGGGATCTGTCACTCAGACATAAAAAGTTGTATAATAAAAGTCCTTTTAAAATTAAACATGATTTTTTTTTTTTATTAAAACATCCATACCATCCATATAAACTTGTTTAAAACGCTCAGCCGTCAAATCATATGGTCTGCCCCTCCTCTATGCCTTATGGCATAGAGGCAGGGCAGGCAATTACTTTCACTTTCCATTCTGCACTTCCTAGATGTCACTGCACTAGTGATGTGCGGGTACGGTTTTTCCCCGACCCGCACGATTTTCGCCCTCTGTCCACCCGCGCCCGACTTCCTTTTATAGACCCATGCCACCCTGCCGATGTCACAAAAGGGGCAGGCAAGCAGGCGCTTGTCTATAAAAGTTTAAACCTGGAAGTCAGCATTGTATAGTCGACCAGACCCTCCTGCGACCCGGGAAAGGGGGTTCGAGATCGGCCCTAACCCACGGTATCAGGCCGGCCCACGCATGATTACACCCCTTACATTGCCCCTCTGTCTTCAACATCTAACTGTGTAACCAGTGCAAGGGCATCAGGTGCTCCATCTTGGCGCCTAAACAAGATTTTATATGATCTAAAGCTCGCCTTAAAGGAACAGTAACACCAACATATGAAAGTGTTTTAAAGTAATGAAAATATCATGTAGTGTTGCCCTGCACTGGTAAAACTGATGTGTTTGCTTCAGAAAGTTCATATAAACAAGCTGCTGTATAGCCATGGCAGAAATTGAAAAAATGCTATATGGCACAAGTTAAAAATAGTGGATAACAAATACAACCATTATGTTCTACAAAGCTTATCTGCTATCTACTGCGTAACCGGAGCCTATTCTCCTTTGAATTGCTACACAGCAGCTTATTTATATAAACTATTGTAGTGTCTCTGAAGCAAACGGCTTTACCAGTGCAGAGCAACACTGAATTATATTTTTATTACTTTAAAACAATATAATTGTTTGATGTTACTGTTCCTTTAACAAGTGTCCACAAAATGGCTGCTGCCTGCTTGATACAATTGGGATTTCCAAGAAAACATTAAAATAATTTATACAGTGTAAGTAAAGTTTATTTAACTTGACTTACATCATAAAATAGGATTTGGAATTATTTCTTAGGGTAACAGGTCCCCTTTAAGGGGCAAAAATCCCAAAAGTCTAGTGTGTGTTTAACAACAAAGGCCTGGCATTAAGCAGCTTTTGCCCAGAACAGGAAAGCGCATTCTAGACACTGCAGCACATTCAAAGCTTCCAACTGATCAGAAACACTTTAATATCACGCGGTTTTCATTTCTTTATGAAAAGAATGCTGCAAAAGGATAACCATGGAGAATAAAGGATATATATAAAAAAAAACAAAAAAAACAAAAAGCTGAAGCCAAAACATGTAAATTTGATTGAATTAATAAAATAAAGGGATATTCTAAGCTAAAGAAGCAACAATTATCCCTCTCTATAGGCAAAATTTGTTGGTTTAACACATCCCTTAAATAATAATAATACTTTTTTTTTTTTTAATACAATTCAAATTAGGAATTGCTTTGTATGAGCAGAAAGACATCCTGCTGCCACAAAAACCGTTAATTTGCCAAAAACAACTTGGCAATGCAGTTTCCTCTCACAGCAGGGAATACTTGTGCTTCAATATTACACTGCTTGCGGCTCTGTGGGATACCGTCTTCATTATCAGCTTCTAATGGGCCAGATTAGGATGCCATTAATTCTAGAAGGAAAACAGGGCTACTAGATGAATGGAGGAGAACAAAAACAACAACATGCCTTGACCAGGATTGCTGTGACCTGCTTTTTCCAAACATCTATTTACACATGAAAATGGAGTGAACAAGTCAAAAAAATTGAAGGGATTCTCATGATTTTTATGATGTGGTCTTACTTTCTAAATTACACTGTTTACACTACAAATAATTCACGCTACAATATAAAATTTAATTCCTGAACCAGCAAGTATATTTTTTAGTTGTGATATTGGTGTGTAGGTGCACCTCAGGTAATTTTGCCTGGTCATGTGCTTTCAGATAGAGCCAGCACTTTAGGATGGAACCGATTCTGGCAGGCTGTTGTTTCTCCTAGTCAATGTAACTGAATGTGTCACAGTGGGACCTGGATTTTACTATTGAGTGCTGTTCTTAGATCTACCAGGCAGCCGTTGTGTTAGGGAGCTGCTATTTGGTTACCTTCCCATTGTTCTGTTAGACTGCTGGGGGGGGGGGTGGAGGAGGTGATATCACTCTAATTTGCAGCACAGCAGTAAAGAGTAACTGAAGTTTATCAGAGCACAAGTCACATGACTGGGGGCAGCTGGGAAACTGACAATAAGTCTAGCCCCATGTCAGATTTAAAAATTAAAATATTAAAAATCTGTTTGCTCTTTTGAGAAACAGATTCAGTGCAGAATTCTGCTGGAGCAGCACTATTAACTGATTTTTTTTCTCCCCACGACAGTATCCCTTTAAGAGAGATGGTGCAGGGATGGATATTCCATCGGAGATCATTCTGCTGAATTGCAGGCCACAAACAAGGATTCAGTAAAACACCAAATAAGGAAGCCAGATTCATTCCAGCATGAGAAATACAGAGTCTCGTTCACAGCTTATGAGTCAGCTTAATACCCATACGTACACACAGGGCAGCCATCAGGGGGGGACAGGGGGGAGAGTTGTAGGGGGCCCCGAGGGTAAGGGGGGCCCCGGCCACGCCACCCTTATTCGATTAGCCGGGCCCCCCGTCTTTCTGGGAGCTGCTGACTTCGAGAAGGCATGGACGTTTAAGGGGCCCTGGCCACTAATTTTCTTATAATGTGGGGGGAGGTCCTGGCCACAATTTTTTTTTTTATGGGGGGCCCTGACCACCAATATCTTTTTAATTTTTATTAACATGTGGGAACCCTAGCCCCCAATATTTTGGGTGGTAGGGGCGGATCTGTGGGGTGGGGAGGGCGGACCTGGAATTTTCCAGGGGGCCCAGGAAATGTTGTCGTATGGGGCCCTGTGATTTCTGATGGCGGTCCTGCGTACACATACAGTCAGGGAGTGGCACTTAGTCATTATTACATCCAGAAAGCTGCACAGGCCAGGGCCTTGGAAACACACCTTTTAACTAGGACTCTAGGCTAAAGATTAGATAGGTATTTCTGATTTCCTTCTGTACAGGATGAAAAAACTAGTTTGCTTTATAAAAAGATTATAAGTACTGGAAGTCTCTGAGAGAAATTCAACTTGTGCCAACATATTCCATACATGCAAAAACTTGCACAGAAATGTTGTGTGAATATTTTTTTTTTTTAAGTGGGAAAGACAGCTTAAAGGGGTGTTTTACTTTGAAGTTAACTTACAGGGGCATATTTATCAAAGAGTGAAGTTAGAGATCACCACAGTCCTCTAGAGTGAAATTCCGCCACTTTCCATTCATTTCTATGGTAGTATTTATCAATGGGTGAAAGTGAAAGTTCATCCTTTGATGAATATGCCTGTAAAAATCCCTTAGAAATTAATGGAGAGTGTGGAATTTCACTGTGGTGATCTCTAACTTCACTCTGTGATAAATATACCCCTTATGATGTTATGGAAGGGCTAATTCTGCAATCAATCTAAATCCTAATTAGCATATGCAAATTAGGAACAGGGAGGGAAATCGTGTGACTGTCATGAAACAAGGAAGTAAAAAATGTTTTCCCCTTCCCACCTCTAATTTGCATATGCAAATTAGGATGTGGTTCGGTATTCGGCCGAATCTTTCACAAAGGATTCTGCCGAATCCAAAATAGTGGATTTGGGGCAACCCTAATTCTAAGCAACTTTTCAACTGGTCTTCATTATTTCTTTTTTAGTTATTTGCCTTCTTCTGACTTCCAGGTTTCAAGTGGGAGTCACTGACCCCATCTAAGAAACAAATGCTCTGTAAGGCTACAAATGTATTGTTATTAAAACTTTTTCTCCCCCCCCCCTTTTTATTAAGGCCTCTCCTATTCGCAGTCCAGTCTCTTATTCAAATCAATGCATGGTTGCTAGGGTAATGTGGTCCCTAGCAACCAGATTGCTGAAACTAAACTGGAGAGCTGCTGCATAAAACGCTAAATAACGGAAAAAACACATATAATAAAAAGTGAAGACCAATTGCAAATTGTCTCAGAATATCACTCTCTACAAAACACTAATAGTTAATTTAAAGGTGAACAACCCCTTTAAAAGCTCACGCACATTACCACAAAAGATGTTCCTATATACAGAATCATAACACCATGGTCCTAATTATAATGGAGCCTTTAAGACATCTACTTTTTAAGCTACGTTTAGACTGCATGTGTCTCATGTGTGGCTGCATAAACATGTACAAAGAACCAAACATAAAAGGAAGGCACCAAAAAAAAAAAAAAAAAAAAAAAAAAAAAGAGGATTAAAATTTACAGGAGAGCGCCACAGTAGGTTTTTACACAAAAATCATGAATGAAAGGCAACTCACAGCTCTGTCCATGAATGTCTGTGCAAAATGATCGGCATTGGGTTCAAGGTTCCATGTGCCAATACCCTTAGTGCATGTACTGTACCCATAAACTGCCATGCTATGCACTCCCAAAAAAACTTTTCTAGGGATGCACCAAAACCTTTGTGAAAGATTCAGCGGAATGCCGCATCCTAATTTGCATATTGAGGCATGTGCAAATGAGGGGTAGGAAAGGAAAAAGTGGAAAACATTTTTTTTTTTTTTTTTTTTACTTCCTTGTTTTGTGAAAAAAAAGTCACTTGATTTTCCTTCCCACCCCTTATTTGCATATGGATTCAGTTTGGCCTGGCACAAGGATTCGGCCAAATGCGAACCTGCTGATGAAGGCTGAATCCAAACCAAATCCTGGATTTGGTGCATCCCTACATTTTTCTGATTCAGAGGGACAGAGATAATGAATGCAGAAAACCAGGTCTTCTGTTATTCTCAGTATTCATCTCAGTTCACATTGATAAAGATTTGCAAAGCTTAATGGGATCAAATGTTACATGTGACATCATGTGTGTACATTTATTGGATTGTCGTGCATCTTCACTCTATCTTGGATAAATGACACAGTTGGGCTCATTTATAAACACAGGGCAAATTTGCCAATGGGCAGTTACCTATAGCAACCAATCAGTGCTTAGCTTTTTAAAGCCAGCTGCAAGTAGAACAATGAATGCTGCAATTTGATTGGTTGCCATGGGTTACTGCCCATGGGCAAATTTGCCCAGTGTTGATAAATGACCCCCAGTGTCAGCCATATTTTCAGGGAATGTTTAGCGGTACAACGGTGTTGAAAAGCTCAGAGGCTCACTCTGCTCTCCAAAGCAGATGCAAAAATACATAAGGAACAGTAACAGCACAAAATGAAAGTGTAATGAAAATATCATCTAGTGTTGCCCTGCACTAGTAAAACTGATGTGTTTGCTTCAGAAACACTACTATTGTTTATATAAATAAGCTGCTGTGTAGCAATGGCGGAAATTGAAAAAAAGGCTATATGGCACAGGATAAATAGTGGATAACAGATTCAGACTTGCCAACTTGTTCCACAACTCGTTATATAACTTAAAGGACCAGTAACATCAAAAAATGTAATTGTTATAAAGTAATATAAATATAATGCATAGTTGCCCTGCACTGGTAAAACTGATGTGTTTGCTTCAGAAACACTGCTATTGTTTATATAAATAAGCTGCTGTGTAGCAATGGCGGAAATTGAAAAAAAGGCTATATGGCACAGGCTAAATAGTGGATAACAGATTCAGACTTGCCAACTTGTTCCACAACTCGTTATATAACTTAAAGGACCAGTAACATCAAAAAATGTAATTGTTATAAAGTAATATAAATATAATGCATAGTTGCCCTGCACTGGTAAAACTGATGTGTTTGCTTCAGAGACACTACTATTGTTTATATAAATAAGCCGCTGTGTAGCCATGGGGGTAGCTATTCAAAGGAGAAAAGGCTCAAGTTACACAGCAGATAGCAAATAAGCTCTGTAGAGCATAATGCTATCTGTTATCCATTATTTATCCTATGCCATATAGCCGTTTTTCAATTTCCCCCATTGCTACTCAGCAGCTTGTTTATGTGAACTATAGTAGTGTTTATGAAGCAAACAGATCAGTTTTAATAGTGCAGGGCAACATTACATATTTTCGGTACTTTAAAACACTTTCAGTTTTTAGCGTTACTGTTCCTTTAAGCTTGAAAAAGGCTCGCCAGTTGTTTTTGCAACATAGATAACACCATTATGTTCTACCGAGCTTATCTGCTATCTGCTGTGTAACCTGAGCCTTTTCTCCTTTGAATGGCTGCCCCCATTGCTACACAACAGCTTATATATAAACAATAGTAGTGTTTCTGAAGCAAACACACCAGTTTTATCAGTGCAGGGCAACACTGCATTATATTTTTTATTACTTTAAAACACTTTCATTTTTTGATGTTACTGCTCCTTTAAGGGGTTTTCTTTGTTCTTGGGATAATACATATATTTTAAAGAGGCAGAAGAAAAACTGAAACCCCCCAAAGCACATTAACAAGCCTAACACAGCCTTGTTCTGAGTGAGACCTTTCAAAGTTCTATGTTTAGAGAATGACAGCATGAGGGGCAATGCCACACGAGGACTTACGTCGATATTCCTGATGATGACACTTTTCCCATTGGTGTACAGAAAGTTGTTCCCTTTTGGGTCACCAGCAAGAATTTTTGCCACCCCTCTTTCCATCTGTGGAAGACTGGCAAACACTTTCTCTAAAATAGAAATAGAAATGGGTTAAGATAAGGAAGTGTAAAAGTCACCATAGACGCACAGATAATATTGTACAAAACTAATTTTCGTACTATATTCAGTGCGTGTATGGTGGGAAACGAGCCGACTGATATCGGCAGAAGACTTGGATATTGGACGGTTTGTCGATCGGGCTGGATGGAAAATTTTGATCAGGTGACTTTGAAGGCACCCAAACATCGGCCATTGTTAGTGCTGAATCGTCACATACAGGTAGAATTCTATTGTTTCTATCTGTATACCCAACAATTCAGCTCTACACGTGTGTATTCAAAGAAATTATCTTTTCCAAGAAAGATCGTAATTGTTACTTCTATGGCCACCTTTAGAAAGTGGCTGATGCATACAATAAAGCAGGAGGAGCCTGTAGAAGATAAAAGGGAACCTGAAGAAGCCATCCCATTTATAAGGAAAATAGACCCCCCCCCCCCCCAGGGGGCTTGCTTTTACACAGAACTAGGGATGCACCGAATTCAGGATTCGGCCTTTTTCAGCAGGATTCGGATTCGCCCGAATCCTTGTGCATGGCCGAACCGAATCCAAATTTGCACTTGTAAATGTGTGGGAGAGGAAATCACGTGACTTTTTTGTCACAAAACAAGGAAGTAAAAAAAACATTTTGTCCCACCTTTTCCATTCCCTAGCCTAATTTGCAAATTAGGATTCGGATTCAGTTCGGTATTCGGCCGAATCTTTCATAAAGGATTCAAGTTGAATCCCAAAAAGTGGATTTGTTGCATCCCTACACAGAACATTTGACTATGCGTGGGCAGATAAATATGGTGCAGTCAATCATGGCACATCAGAGGTGCTGCTGCAGAAAGTAAATATGATTATGTAGGCAGCAGGCAAAACAAATAATCTCCATGCAAATCACTGTGCTAAATAAGGGAACTTCACTGCAGGCTTGATGTTATGAGGCCAACCTGTAACCCTCGGTCTGCTGTTGAATTACAACTCCCAGCACTCATGGACTGATTTTTAATTTTGTAGTTCCAAAGCTGGGAGAAGGCGGGCGAGACATGCTGGAACCAGCTAGCCCTGTTGCAGACACAAAAGGTGCCCCTTTATGGCAATAATGTTTTACTGCCAGGCCTGTTTATAAAGCAAATAACTGGGACAACAGGGGTGCTTTCAGACTCCCAATATTACACCCATAGGACTACACCAGCAGGTGACAGACCAGCAGCTCCAGGTCAGGGTTCCCATGCAACAGGTGAGCAAATTCCAAATCCTGATCACCAAGGTGATTCCAGGCACAAAACGGAGTACAATCCATGGAATACACCGACTACAACTCCCAGAATCCCCTGACAGTCCTATACAAATAAGACATACACTTACTTAGCTCATAAGGCATTTTCACTCAGCCGGTGGTGTCCTGTACTGGGCAGCTGTGTGCAGGCAGGCAGTGACCTGGAAATGTATATAAATATATTTATCTATGGGAGTGTGTGGATGTGGCTCTCTCCCTCCTCTCTGCACTGCACACCCGGAAGCCAGGCACCAAGCTGAAAGATGCGACGTCTCCCTGTGGCTTTGACCATATATGGTTACCAATCAGCGCTCTTCGTTCTGCGGCTCCGCCCCGTTTTCCCTCCCCAGCAAGTAGACAAGCCCGGGCTCTGTCAAAGGAGTCGAAACCTATGGTAGGGGGAGAGGTAGGCGGAACTTGATAGCGGCCATGTTTGTTTAGGGTAATATAACCCCGCCCCTTGCTGGCTCGATATGCAGTGTATGTGACATTCAATTCATTCACCTTAGCGAGTTAGAAAAAATGCCCGCGTTAAAGATGGAGGGCGGATGGTTGTGTGACAGAGGCGTATGTGCGAATGACAGGTCGAGGCTGGGCGGGAAGCCTTTTGGTCACTAATTCCAATCATAGTTACGAGTTAGTTATAGTGAGAGACTGAGGTAACTGCTGGGACGTTTGCATACCTCCCAACTGTCCCTTTTTCGGAGGGACAGTCCCTCTTTTGACAGCTCAACCCACAGTCCCTCATTTGCACTGGAAAGTCCCTCTTTTCTCTACACTGAACAGCCAGAGAAAGAAACAAAGTTTCTCACTTAATTGGCTTTTAGCAGAGAGCCCAGAACAGCTAACAGGTGTAAATAAGATACTTTGTAACAATTTTGGGACACAAAAACACAGTTTAGATAAGGAGAAATATTTTCAAACTTTCATAACCTGCCAAATTTTGTAAAACAAACATGGTAATTAGGGGTGTGGCCACAGAAAGGGGTGTGGTCAAAAAATTGCTGCACTATGTGCGGGAATAAAATTTTTGTCCCTCTTTTTACTTCCAAAATGTTGGGAGGTATGCGTTTGTGAAGCAATGCACTAAAATTATACCGACCATCAAAAAAACCGAGCACGTACTATTCTGAAGAGAGTGTGAAAGACAACAAATTGTGAGAATGATAGAAGTGTGAGGCTAGTAATCCATTGCAACCAATCAGCTGTTTGCTTTCTAACAGGTGAACCGTAGTTACCCGCTGATTGGTTGTTGTAGCTGACTAGAACTATAAGCTGTAGGGTTGATAAACTATCTGGCCTGTCCTCTGTTATATTTCTTCTGTATGAATAGCATTATTGTCTTTCTGATGAAATAACTCCGCCCGCCATTATCGGTTTAATAAAATTGTCACAATGTTTCATTTTTATGGTCAAGTTCAGGGGTGCTTTGGCCATGAGGCAAAATAAGAAATATGTCTGAGGTGAACTATGAAGCTTACAGGGAACCTTACACCTGGGTGGTTTTAGCAGTCGACACTAGCATTTCCTACCCCTTTGGCCCAGTCTCAATGTAGGAGAGGAAGGGAGCACTGAGTCTGCTGTATTGGGCAGTAAGATACCATGAAGTGCCCCCGTCAGGTTGGCAAAAGTATGGGCCAGGGCCCCATTGTGGCGTGCATCTGTCGCTGCTCTCTAAATTGTGTGCCAGAATTCAGCCATGCATGTTAAAGGAGAATTCAACACTAACGTTAAAAACCTCTACCCCCCTACCCTACATAGACCCCCCACCCTCCTCCCCCCCAGATGTTGAGATTTTTAAAAGATCAGATCCTGATCGTGAGACCACGATCTTCTCAGTACGATCGTACGAATTTACCATCAACTAAAAAGACCAATTTGCCAGGAAAACAAAGGGGAGCTGCCTGCTTGGCCCTGCAAACATAGATAGATTGCACTGGGGCCGACAAAGTTTTTTTGACCTGGCCGATCAATTTCCCGACAGATGTCGGCTGAAAAATCGTAAGATGTACGATCGTTCGAATACCACTAACCGCACGATAATTTCGAAGGATTGGTCGGGCTTCCCTAAAATCGGTCGTTCAGCAAGAAGAATCAGCGCTTCTATGGGGAGCTTAAGTGTTACATCGGAGTTCACTGCGCCACCTTCTTCTCTTCAGAAATCTTTAGAATGAGGCATGCGCAGTTGGAGCAATTTTCTGTTTCACAATACAGAATCTTCGCATACAGAATCTTGCATTGTTTTATATTGAATATAGTCATTCTGAAGATTACCGAAGAGGCTGAAGATGGTGCCCGTGAACTCTGATGCCTGAATCTGCACCGAGGGGTAAGTAAAACGTTAGGGGCATTTGCCTGGGGTAACACTTAGGCTGGGGGGAGTAGGGTCTATGTAGGGTAGGGAGGTAGGGTTTTTTTTAACGTTAGGGTTGAATTCTCCTTTAAGGTGCAGGAGCAGGGACACCTATGTGCCTCCAGCCACTTCTGAATTTGACACTGGTGAAAGCTAGGGATGTCGCGCACTGTTCGCCCGCGAACTAGTTCGCGCGAACATCGACCGTTCGCGTCCGCCTAATGTTCGCGAACGTTTTTCTGGCTGTTCAGTGCAGAGAAAAGAGGGACTTTCCAGTACAAAAGAGGGACAGGGGGTTGAGTGGTCAAAAGAGGGACAGTTGGGAGGTATGCAAGTGCCACCTAGCTGTGTGAGCTTTTTCACATTCTGTCTAAATAACAATAATAATTCTGTGTCCGTAAACATCACCTGAGTGATGTTTTTACAGCAGCAATAATATATTCCGTATCCACTACTGTATACGTTGCCCTTGCAGGCATTGTTTGCCCAGTCTTTAACCAAGTGCCACCTAGCTGTGTGAGCTTTTTCACATTCCGTGTCCAGAAACATCACCTGACTGTGATGTAGTGTGATTTCTGCCCTTTACAGCACAAAACGCAGCGCTGTGTCAACAATGTATTTTTCAGATACATTTTTGCCCTTGATCCCCCTCTGGCATGCCACTGTCCAGGTCGTTGCACCCTTTAAACAACTTTAAAATCATTTTTCTGGCCAGAAATGTCTTTTCTAGCTTTTAAAATTCGCCTTCCCATTGAAGTCTATGGGGTTCGCGACGTTCGCGAACCGTTCGCATTTTTGGACACAAGTTCGCGAATATGTTCGCGAACATTTTTTCCGACGTTCGCTACATCCCTAGTGAAAGCAGGCCGCTCTGTATTCATGGGGGTGGACTTAGGAGCTCTGAAACGGACTGCAGAGACCTGTGGCAATTCAAGTAGATAAGAAAGGAATGTGCAAAGTACATCAAAATGGCAGATTGCGCCAATAAAGTAATAACATACCACATCAAGATACCTGAATTAACGGGGTTCACTTAAAAATGTTACTTTTACCACCTTGTACACAAGAGATTAACAAATCTACTTTGATCTGAATTTTTATTGATCTGAATCTAAATTCATTTATTTCTGTGTATTTTGACTTCCTTACCTGTTTTTTTTTTTATCTGGCATCTTTGCAGGTAGGGAATTAAAATGCTATTCAGAAAGCAGCTTTATTGTGAGCCTGTTATTAATATCTTAATGGGAAGATGATGTTGAAGACTTTTGAAGTTATCCTTGAAAATGGTATCATGAACAACTATGATGGGACCTTCCAATACCTAAGAATGGTGAACTTTTCAGTTGCCGCTTGTCAGCATTTATTTAATAAGAGCAGTAACCATATAGTGTCTGGCTTCCCAGTATTATTGCTTACTGATGACAACGCAGTTATGTAACATATAGGCATCAACAAAGAAATAACAATAGAAGCAAATCAATGATACATAGTGATCCACAGTTAAAAAACAAAGATCTGCCTTGATATTAGTTATGTAGTTGATGCTAACCTTGTAACAAAACTTTGCAAAATATCATCTGGTCTGAAGATCAAAATTGAGAGTGAATGAAGAATGAACACTGCACCAATCACTCATTACTCTCAAAATACCTCCTAAGAAAATTCCTAAGGTAAACCAACTCATGTTGACTTTGTAAAGAAAGCCTAAAAATCTGTGAATTTTAAATAGTACATTCCATACCTAAGCCATCTCTTTTTCATTTTCTAGTTATTTAAAGCAGAGGTGCACAAGCAAGTTAAATAAGTCAAACTGTTGAACAACCATGTGATGCATTGCAGCAAAGAAGATTCCTGCGTTTCCTAACAGGATTAAGAATAGTGATGAGTTTAATGAGAGTATACCGTAAGTGGATTTGGTTGTTAATGGTGAGTGAAAGCTTTCTACAATTGTTCCTGAAAAGGCCAAATTTACTAATTAATAGGAGTACTGAAATCAGTCTGGTAATACATTTCATCATCCCTTATGAGTTCCTTCTGCTTGCTTAGATAATTCTGGAGGCCCTCAATTTTGTAACAGTTTAAAACAAGAACAAAGCTGTCTGCATGCTACTGTGTACCTGAAAATGTCAAAGTAGAAGCAAATGCAGCACATTCAGTGTTTTCTTTTAGAATATTACTGCATGGATGTCAGAGAATACAGCGGTACAAAGTGCATTTTCTAGGGTCTTATTTTTCTTTTGCTATACCCCTGATGCAGATTAAAGTAGGCTCATTTCTAGGGCTGCAGCCATCCAAAGCACACCCCACTTCTGATAAGTAAGGGGTGGACAAGATTGCCATTGGGGGATACATAACATACTTCAGTCATATTATTTTCTCTGGAAAAAAGGCGCTTGTGAGGGGACATGATTACACTTTACAAGTACATTAGAGGACATTAAAGACAAATAGCAGGGGACCTTTTTACCCATAAAGTGGATCACAGTAGCAGAGGCCACCCCTTTAGACTAGAAGAAAATTTTCATTTGAAGCAACGTAGGGGGTTCTTCACAGTCAGGACAGTGAGGTTGTGGAATGCACTGCCGGTTGATGTTGATTCAGTTAATGCCTTTAAGAACGGCTTGGATGATTTTTTTTGGACAGACATAATATCAAAGGCTATTGTGATACTAAACTCTATAGTTAGTATAGGTATGGGTATATAGAATTTATGTGAAAGTAGGGAGGGGTGTGTGTATGGATGCTGGGTTTTCATTTGGAGGGGTTGAACTTGATGGACTTTGCCTTTTTTTCAACCCATTTCAACTTTGTAACTATGTAACTACATGCCCTGTGGAAAAGGGCATCCCTTAGAGATGCGAAAGTGTGAAGCGCAGGTCAAAAAGGGGGCTGTGTTTGTGGGTGAGAATCATGGGCAGGTTTGTGACAAACTATGTACCTTTCTGTATTGTACTTTTCCTCTCTTTAGCGCCCCATGAAAATTACTTTCAAATGTTGGAAACTATTAGTTTTTTATGAGTTATGTTCTTCTACTTTTTCCAACAGTGTCCTTCTGTTATATTATTCCTGCTAGTGAGGATTCCTAAGACTGCAAACACATAATGGGGACTGGTCATGAATATATATAGACTTCTGGAACACAGTGAGATGGGGGAAGGATGAGAGCCTATAAATCTAATTTAGAGGGAACTCCCATGCCTTCCCAGCCTCTCAGTATCATTGAGTGATTATTTATTTTTTGAAATAAACCTGAATATTATAGCTATGGGTTAGATATATTTTTCCTTATGTTTAATTAATCTCTACTTTGCATTTGCTTCAAAGTTTTTCTCCAAGTCAAATCCCAACAAAGAATTCTTAGGGGAAGAGTTGCGTAGACAGAACACTGCATGTCTCTAACGGATAGGAGGAGATATTAAAGCAGAGGTGCCCGAAATGTAAATTGTGATCTATCAGCTGGTTATTGCTAGATCCTGAATGGAGCATTTTCTATGTACAACTCTAATTACCCCCAGTTACTTCTGCTATTTTCGTCTTCGGCTATTTTCATGGCTTCGGGACTTCGGCTTTTTCGGCACTTCTGCATTTCGGCTGTTCGGGACTTCAGAAGGGTGATGCGGCTTCGGCGTTGTCAAGGGGGGCCCAGTACACTTGTACCCCCGTGCCCCCCTGATGGCAGCCCTGCTTGGGGTTATCCTACAGTCTGCCCTGTCCTTCAATCCGCATATCCAGTCACTTATTAAAATGTGTCACTTTCGCCTAAGGAACATATCCAAAATACAATCATTTATCACCCAAGATGCCGCCAAATTCTTATTTACTCTCTCAGCATATCACGTCTAGACTACTGTAACTCTCTATTAATTGGCCTTCCCCACCAGAGACTGTCACCTCTCCAGTCCATAATGAACACTGACTGAATACAAGGAGCAAGACCAGACAGGGCAGAATGCATGGAACAGGACAGCGAGAGCACAGGAGCTGGAGCTAGAGTCAGGCCACAGTGCTCCAACAGTAGCTAATGCTCAAACAATGAATGTGAGGAGGACTGGGCTATATATAGAGCAGAGTCTGTCCTGTTTGGCTGACTCCACCCAACCAATAAGTTGCTGGGAAGAGATGGTAAAGGCCAGGTGAAAGAAAATGAGCAAACCTGCTAGCTACTCATAACTGGCTTGAACCTGAAAGTGTAGCTGTTCTAAACTGCTTGTACTTTATTAATTGGCATTGCTTAATTGAAAAATAAGGCTCTGTGCAGATCACTATCAGTCAGAAAGCTTTGCAGTGTTCAGCTGTGAGATGGTTCTGCCAGAGCCTTTGAGATCACTGGATTAGCTTGAGAGGTGACTCGGCTCATTCAATAACTGTTTAATTTGTCTGCACACTTATGCTTTGTACCTAGATCAGTCTTAAGAACCTTGCCAATAAGGGCTAAGATTTTTTTATTTAAAGGATTGATAAGGGTGATCCATGGGTAAATATTGTGTTTGCCCAATGATATAATGTAAGAGGCTCTCAGTGTAGAAAGACCTCAGGGACCTTAAGGAGCAATTAAAATTGGTCTATCTACAGAAAGTCTATCTACAGAAGTCTGCAGAAAAATTGCTTAAGCAACTTTACTTCTTTTAGGGTTTTTACTATAAGAATGAATAAACACCAAACTGTTGTCAAGTTAAAAAAAAAACATATTTTAACTTTCTTTTAATCAATGTCTTCAGTCATTATTGGATATCACCAGGCCCAAAATGACCAGCCCTAAAGCAATTTTTATTGTCTTTTTTTTTATCTTCATTTTTTAAGATTTTCATAAGAGGTGAATCTGTATCTGGTACATTCAAGTTTAAGGATAGATAAATATTTCATTATTCAGACTGCAAAGAGAAAATACCAGTTCCAATGCTTGACAGCTACATAACAGCTACATAGATTTTTGAAAATATATAAACCTTCAGATATTAATTCTAAGGGGCAAGGTGATAGAAAATGTACTAATTTAATTCACATTCTCAGTTTCACATCTTTTATGTGGTTAGGGTACAGGTGTCTTAAGTGTTATAAAGAGTTATTGTTTTCCGATTACATATTTAATTTTTTTAGATATGTCAAGGTACATTGAGAAATGTGCATTACATCAATCTTTGTGTTTCCATTTCCTATACATTGTGCTACCAGTTATCGATACATACTGTATAGTGTTAATGTACCAATATAACAAGAGTTTGCTATCCACCATTGGAGTATTGTTTTTATAAATCTTACTGATATGACGTCAAAAGTTTTTTTGCTCCCTCCAGCAAATGTTGATTGGCATTGGGAGTATGAATTAAAAATTGCCTATTCAGGGACATCGACACATAATTTACCAGGAGGGATGTAGCCCAAATTGTATGCAGACGTTTTTTATGTGTGGGTAATCCCATAGTCAGTTAAACAAGTGTGCTTGTGGTGTCGCACATTCGATATTAGGGTTTATGAAGGGTCTAGAGTGTGGGGATAGCCTCTATGAATTATTTTCAGTATCATTTCAGTATGGATGGCTGCCTTTAGAGAAAAGGTTGTATCTCTTGTGCAGTGGCAGAACTACCGGTGGAACAGGAGGTGCAATTGGGCCAGGGCCCACACCCCCTCAGGGCCCCCCCGGCAGCTCGTGCACTGCCAATTTCGTGCATCAGCCGATTCCAGGGCAGATAGTCTGGTACGGAGGCAGGCGGGGGCCCGGATGCACGTCTCACACCAGGGCCAGTCCCCCTCCAGTTACGTTACTGCTCTTGTGGCTTTCAAGATATCACGTACTGTTGCCATTGCCATTGAGATGGACCCGTTTTGATAGTTGTGTAGTTAAGCGTAAAGTAGAATATGACCCTGCAATAGCTGAAGAAATATTCCTGAAACTCATCTAAATCATTGTCCCAGTCCTTGTCTAGCAGGGTACGTCTCATCTTGAACTCATAACTCTTCGCTTGGTAATAAGAGAAAATATGGGTGTTTATAATTGGGACTAGAGTGGATGCCTCTGTTATGCTTGAAGCTTAACACAGCTGTGTATAGGGTGTGCACCCTTATTTTCTTAGGAGCCCCACTCTATATACAGTATGTATATCAATATATGCCAATGTGTCTGTACTCGTCTCCAAACAATTTTATTTTGTATGTGTCTGATGGCCTAATTAAATAATTCATTTTTTAAACAAATTTGTTGTTCTGATTTTTATATTGAATGCAACCATTTAAAACATTTTTGTTCTACTGACTGTTGCTTCTTTTTTTCACTAAATATCAATCTTAAATATTTCTAAGTGATCTATATATGCCTACTCTAGCAGGGACCTCCTTTCTGCATCTTCCTGTACAAGCTTATACCTGGAGTAGTGTGAGCAAACTCTACTAGAGGCAGAATAGATTAACATACTTGCACGGAAGAAACAATATAATATGACCTCTTAATTGAACTGATTATATTGTAATAAAATATAATTAATTTTTAATCTGTAGGGGTGATGTTTGCTGTATATATTTTAATCTTGTTCGTTTGCTTTTTATGGTTTTATTGTTGCTTTGCTGTTTTCTTCTGTCTTATTTTGTTGTTTTTACTTCTTAAGTCAGTTATAAATTGTGGCTCACTAGTTTACCATTATGTTGCTAAATAAGTTCCTCAACCCCCATCTCCCTGATACCTGGGGTTTATTTTGATTTGGAAAGGCTGATTAAGCTTCTCAGTGGCTGTAGCTGTATTAAACGGACATTCAGTAGCCAGTAGCATTTTTCAAATTAAGTTTGCACTGCTGGCTCTGCTTACCAGAGTGTGGCACCATTGTGTTGTGTATTCAGTGTCGGACTAGCCACCGGGATACTAGGAAAAGTCCCGGTGGGCCCAGGTGTCAATGGGCCCTCATGCTGCTAAACACTTGGCCTATTTCATGGCCATTCCCTATTTCTATGAGAACAAAGAGGCTAAATAGATGGAATATTAGATTATAGTATGTAAAGAAAAGAGACTAGGAGAATATAGGTTGAGTGAGGAGAGGAAGAAAAATAATACTAAGAGTGGGCCCCTGGTCTAAGATTAATTGGTGAGCCCCTGGTCAAAGGTTTTTGGGTGGGACCCTGGTGTCCCAGTCCGACACTGCGTGTATTGCACTTGACCTTGGATTAATGCCCAATGCAAACCTTGATTTTTTTAACGTCTTCTTACAGTATTTATTATACAACTAATATTATGTATTGAGAAAGACATGTAAGGGTGTAATGTTTGTGCAGGGTCAGCATCTGAGTACGTATTTATTCATACTGTATATTTATTTAGAATTCATTATTTATTTTTAATATGTTTTCTCTCTTTAGTGCTCATAACAAATTGAGGCTTAAAGGAATTGTTCAGTGTAAAAATAAAAACTGAGTAAATAGATTGGCTGTGCAAAATAAAAAATGTTTCTAATATAGTTAGTTAGGCAAAAATTGGAAGGATTTATTTTACTTACTTTTCTACTGACTAGTAGATGAATAGTAGATGGCGTTGTTTAAAATAATAGTAATTTTACTTTGCATGATTAGACACCGAGTTGGTAGGTCAAATTGTACTGATCTGATTATTTGCCCCCCCCGACCAACAATCTTTGAAGAGTAGGGGTTTATAAAGACCAACTGCAAAAGCTCCATATCTACTATCTATCTAACTTGATGTACACCTCACCCAATGGGATTGCAATGACCTATATGAAAGATGATCTACTATCTAGCTGACCACCAGGATTTAAATCATTGTGATTGTATTAATAGGGAACAAAAGGGTCTGAGAAAATTACATATACAACTATAATAATGAGAATTTTTAAATATAATAATAATATACAATGCATACATTTTTCTAATTTACATTATTATAATTATAATTTTTTTTATAATTATAATTTTTTTTAGTGACCTGTTAATGAGGAGAAGAAGAGGCTTTTATGGTTATTTATACTTTATTATTTAAAACTTAGGCTAGTACAGATCTTTGTAGATAAAACAGGTACTGTAATTCAGTATCATAAAGATGCGGTAGTAACAGATCTGCTTCTCCCTCTAGTGGCAAACTGGTACATTACATAACAAAAATAAAAGAATTAATAAAAGACACATAGGGGCACATTCACTAAGCTCGGGTGAATGAATAGAGGGAAAAAAACTCGAATTTCGAGTTTTTTGTGCTCTTCGACTATCGAATTGGCATAAATTCGCCTGAGTAGAATGATTCGAATAGATCAAGCGAAAAAACGCTGCGACTATTCGCCCATTCGATAGTCGAAGTACTGTCTCTTTTAAAAATCATTAGACTGCCTACTTTGCCAGATTAAACCTACCGAAAAGTTTTTGATCGAATAAAAAGGCATTAGATCGAATGAAAATCCCTTGATCAAATATTCGATCGCTCCACTATTCGCCGGGCGAATATTCGCCCATTTGACTATTCGCCAGCGCGTAAATTCGCCCCAATTCCCTATTCGATTCTATTCCCCAGTCGAATTTCGAGGGATTCAACCCCTCGAAATTCGACCCTTGATACATCTGCCCCATAATCACATACAAAAACAGAACAGTGTTCCTATGAACCAGAAAGACAAAAACGGCAGTCGATATCAATAAACACATACATTTTGCTGGTCAAATCAATTGTATTTAATGCTCTTCACCTATGAAGCACAGTATATTATAATATACAACTCAATGAAACAATAATTGTCATAACACCATAGATGAAAACTTTCTCACACATATGGGTAAAGCTATCAGATGTTTTAGTATTTGAAAACCGAGAAAGCAAGAGATCCATTTAAAGGGTTCCTCCATTTTTTGCATACTGAAAGAAAATGTAATTCTAAGCACCTTTCCAACATACTAATGTCATTGCTTTTGAGAGCAGTATTTGTTTATTACTTTCTGTTTTCTCGTTCTGAATCTTGGAACATAATAGCATAAGTCAGTTCTACCACAGCTTCTGCGACATTTTCTTTGAAGGCAGAAGCACTAGTGCAGATAATGTAAACACCCAGACATATACTGCAATTCCATTTAGTAATAATATTAAAACTATTCCAATTAATTCAAATTGTACATTTGAAATAGTTTTAGGGTGGAAGACCCCTTCAATGTCTTTCATTTTTCTACTTGTTTTTCTATTTTCAATTAGTTAGAATGTGTATTTTTTTTCTTTATGTTAGGGGCTTTAAAAAAAATTGCATGCAATAATAGATTTTCATTGGTCTGCATGTTGCACATTTGGGAATACCAAACCATACTGGGAATTAAAAACCTGTAGCTTTTTCAAGTTTTTGTTATGGAGTTTTATGAAGGTTCATCTTTGTACCCAAGTTTGTGTGGAAGATAAAATGCTCTAGATTGCAAGCTTTATTGTGATTTGTAGAAATGTTGTCAAAATTTTAAAAAGTTGGTAGTTTGGAGTGGAAGGATATGTTTACCCATTCCTAAAATATATGGTGGTGTATAGATTTTTACATGCCACAGTTGGGTAAACTATAAATATGGTGCATGAAACTGTTCAGACCCTTGGCATTTACTTGATGTTCAGCCTTTTAGCCACGACTATGTGGTAGGCATAATGTTGTAAAATGCAAAATTTCAAGCCATTTACAGAAATGTTAAAAAAAACAACAATATTAGTTAGCAATGTGGTAGTTTTGCACATATAGACATTTCATGTTCAAAACAATAAGGGGCTAATTTACAAATGTTCGTACATTTTAATTTCCCCAAATCATATTTGTAGAGCTAAAAAAATTCATAATTTAAAAAATGTAAAAAACACTAATGATTGAGATTTTTCTACCTTTCAAAAACCTCTAAAATCACAGTCAAAATTTTGATAAATGGGCCTCTAAATATTCTATTTCTTTTTTTAACCACCTTGTGGATCATCTAGGAGCAAAGTCTAGATTATCTAATCAAGAAGTTGAACTTGACATACAGTATATGTTTTTATGTTACTTTTTTTAAGGTTTTTCAAGAGTTTTTTACTTATAATGTTACATACATCCACTCAGGGCTGCCATCAGTAGTTAAAAACCAAAACACACATTCGTGGCCAGTGGACTTAATAGTCCCAGGTTCATCATTAAAAAAAGAAACCTATTTCCCAATTCATCTGCTGTACAGTCCTGTATACATAAGTAGCACTATATAAATAAAAATATACATACCGTACATAAAAAAATTATTAAAAAAATAATCCCTTGCCTGAAATTCACCCCCTTCATTCCAATAGCTCCATTGATTACAGACCTTACAAATCTTTAGACAGAACTGGCTCAACAAATATTTAATCACCAATGTCTACTCATATACATTACCCCTTGCTTGTGGTCATTTTTTTCTTCACACTGCAATTTGTATCCCTCCAGCCCTGCTGGAAATATGTGTATAAAGATGTGGTATCTTACTCCTAGAACAGAGAAAATTTAACCTAAACCTAAAATTTATATGAGACAATATGCAAATTTGGATACATGAAAGGTAATAGGAATACACTGGCATTGGCAAGGTGATCTATGGAAAGGCAGGGATACTAAAGGCAATAAGGCAATAAGAGATGAAGGGAAAGTTATGGGGATTAAAAAAGCAAACCATGATAAGAATATCAGTTACTCATCTTTACATTGTACATAAGTAAAATAAAACACAATAGCTCACGCTTCACTGGCTAGACCATCACATTGGCACTTATTAGCTCAGAATGAACTGCATCTGTTATTCATTATAGTAGTAGACTGGGACAATTGGGGATGGAAATGGGCTGGGCCAATCAGGGATGAAAGTTTGCTGGGCCAATCAGGGATAGGGTGGCCTTGGCCAATCAGTGATGGGAGTGGGCTGGACCAAACGGGGAGGGAGCAGGCTGAGCAACTCGGGTTGGGGGAAGAAGCAAAAGCCTTTGAGCTGTCCTGGTGCGGGCACAGTAAATCCAGCTGTGTGTGCGGGGGGGGGGCTGGTTAATATAAAACCCACAGGGCCCGGGACAACTGTCCCCCCTGATGGCGGCCCTGCATCCACCGTGAAAGAAAAAATCAACATTATGTGTTTTTAACATGAAATATTACAAACGGACGGATATGTTTTTATTGAAGCTAGTCTGCTTCTTGGTTTCTAGGAAGGTATTGGGGCATACATGTGAGATCAGTTTGTTTTTTAATGGTGAAAAAGATGCTGACTGCTGCCAAAGCAACAAATCAGCTTCTTCTTTAACGTAGTAATAATGGGAGGGTGCTTCAGTTGTGGGAGGATGAGAAGGCAAATAACCTGGCATCATCATTAGTTTACATAGCACTTTACAACTCTATTATATTATTACAGGTGACTTACAATAAATAGGCAAACAATGGGTTATACTGTAGTATGCATTAGCAAGGAAATTAAATTAAAGTACATGTAAAACCCCCTCACAAAATTAAAAATGTCATCAGCGAACAGCCTCTCTGATATCTATTAGATTAGATATATTAGATACCTGCCACTCTGGTTGTTAAAAGATTAACTGTAAAGCTGCAGCTTCCCCTTAATCACTTAGAATCACCTTCTACTTCTCTAACCCACTCTGCCCCCCCCTCAGGAATTTACTTTGGCTATTGTTTAATGAGCATGCTTAGTTCTTCTCAGCTCAGATTACTAAAAACACCCTCTCGATATTCTTTAAAATCTTAAATACATTTACATATAAGGCCTATATATTGACAAAGCAAACAAACTATGAACACAACAATAGGGGGCAGATTTATGAAGGGTCAAATTTCAAATTTATGGGAGTTTTTTTTTTTTTAAATGTATTGAAAAAAAATGTAACCAACTTTTTAAACTCGAATGAATAGGATTGACCCAAAAACCCAAATAGAATTCAAATCGAATTGGATTCAAGTTTTAAAAACTTGATTCGAATCAAAAAAATCGAATGTCAGGAAGGCTGCAAACGACTCCAAATTGATCCCAGGACTTCTCCCATTGACTTAAACAGCAATTCAGCAGGTTTTAAGGTGGCAAAAGTCAAATTCGAGTTCTAGAGTATGATAAATTTCAAAAATCAAATTTGAATTTTTTCTAACCAAATTTTAACAATTCCCTAGTCGAATTTGAGTTTTGGCCATAAAAAAACTTCTTTCAATTCAGCCCTTGATAAATCTGCCCCTAGTTGTTGCAAAATATAAGCTCAACAATTAAAATCAAAACATGGCAACCCTATGCTAACCAAAACATGAACACAAAACAAGAATTTTGTTATAAAACTAATGACATTGCTCAAGCCTTTCAGGAATTCTACAATGATAAAACTCTATCCCAGATCCAATACAAAGGACAAATAAAATAAATCAATTCCTTTCAACTCAGCAACTTGAACAGAATCTTGAACAGGTTGAAGCCAATGAATTAGAACAATTATTTAGTTTAAAATAGGTTAGGGACACTATTCTGCAATTCCCTCAAGGAAAGTGCCCTGGCCTAAATGTTTACACAGCCATGTATTACAAAACTTTTAAAGAAAATTTGCAAGAGCCCCACATCTCGATAATAGCTAAACTTTATAAGAGTTCCACAAGTTACACTAGCTATAGGCTGATCTCTCATGGATAAAAATGGTACAAAATGAAAATGTTAAAGTCATAATAACTAATACAATTATAGTGCTTTATAAAAAAATATATATATTTTTATTAAAAGAATTGTCAAAATACATTTTATTGAAAACAGAAATGTTTATTGTATAACATTAGGTGCAATGTAAATAGGAGCTCAGAACATTTACAAAAATGAAAACAAACTACAATATCATTAATAGAGAAAAAACATGTTTAGAAATATTAGCTTTACCCAAGATGCTACACTTCACGCAGCCTACCGATTTACATTCCTACATACCTCTTTAGGATATTTTTAATTTTTTTTCAAATGTATTTGTAGAGGCTAAGCAAAAATATACTATAGAGCCTTTGAAATACAGAACAAACACACACAGATATGTATATATATATATATATATATATATATATATATATATATATACACACACACACATATATATATATATATATATATATATATATATATATATATATATATATATATATATATATATATATATATATATATATATATATATATGTAGAAGGCTTTACCACACACTCAAGAGTTTGCATACCTGGGTGCAATTCAGTGAATAAATATCCAGTTGCAGTAAAGGTTGAGGCACACCAGGGTTTATTTCAAAAGAATAATGTATTTATTTGATCAACGTTTCTGCCCTCATCTGGGGCCTTTTTCAAGATGATATATATCACAAAATAAGACCTATATACCACTACTGAAGAATTGTGTATAAACCACTACTGAAGAATTTACAGTAGGATAGCTTAGTAGTCACATTATTATGGGCAAATAATGGCAACTAATATGAATTGAGATTGGAAAATGGGACAACAATCCAAAACCAGGATAATTATACCAATGCTTTAGACTTATATGCACCACCCTTAATAACCCTATTAGGGTGGAAAGAACTTGTTAGATAGGGTATCGGGCTAGAGGTTAACTGATGGTCTGTCATACAAAAATAACCCCCAAAATGTTTCCACATATATAGAAAATGTAAACAGACAGATACTCATTTCTATATTTTATAATGACATTTACAAATAACTTATATTTCTAATGAATGTACATTTGAAAGTTGCTTAGAATTACAATTTATTTTTAGTGTGCAAAAATAGATTTTGGGTCGGGTCCCCTTTAATATTTTTTTCTCTATTTCCTTCTGTTTTGTTTAGATTTATAATTCTTGTTTATATATTATATAGTTCATGTTTATAATTTTCCTGAAAGAAAAAAATTTGAATTTGTGAATAATGAATTTTTTAATTAAAATTTTACCAAACTCTAAAATTTGATTTGAAAAAACTAGATTGAATAAAATTGTGGAAAACAACTTGAATGCATTGAATTGGTATACAATGGAACTACAAACTGTCAAAAAAAATAAACAAAGTGGACTGAAAACATTTCTAACATTTTGCCTAGGACAACTCCTGTTGACTAGTGATGGGCGAATTTGCTGCGAATTTCTGCATTTTGCAAATTTTTCGCCATTTCGTGAATTTTCATGGGAAATTCTCAAATTTTTCGGTGAAAAGGGAGAAATTCGCACATCACTGCTGTTGACTTCTACATGATCTAGCAAGCTTTTAGATGCTGACGTTTTCAAGTTTTTCCAAATTTTTTTGTGTGTAATACATTTGAGTTTTGGGAAATCAAATTTGAATTCATCAGCTTTAGTGCAAAAACATTTGAAACACAGTAAAAATTCGAAAGTTGATAAATCAGCCCCTTTTGTAAAGCATCTAGTGCTTTGCACAAAGTGTCATCTTACCAGAAAGTATTCAGCTCTTTTGATCTTCAAACTCCATTCTGCAACATGGAGTGTTAAAGCTCAACAGCAGTTCTGAGCAATATCAATGGACTTAATTGTTAGCTTCAGGATATTAACAAAGATTGCATTAAAAATAATGTAATGTAGGTTAATGGAGGCATAACTATTAAGTAAAATAATTTTCCACATTACTTTGAACTGATAGAAATTCAAAAAATGATTAGTGAATAGTTACTGGGTGTGTTTATTCTACTATTACTTGACCCTTGACTGTCCTTCACCACCATTGTATTGCTGCCTGAACTGACTTTTGTCTGTTATTGATCATTCTTGTGGATCCTGACTCTGTACTTTGCTAACTGATTGGTTTTGACCCGCCCTGTTTCTCCTGACTATGCGCCTGGTTCCTGATCCTGTACTGCATTTTAGACCCAGCCTGTTCCACGACTACTCTTCCTCTCTACGTTCTGGTTCCCTTGCCTGACCAGAACCTCATCTTGGTTCTCTCACTTTAAGTCCTGGCGACATCAAAGTAGTGAAGGGCTCCTCTCGATGTGAAAGAATGCTGTTATAGGCAAAAGTGTGAGCCCGGGACCTTAGCGTTGGGTCTGGGTTTTTGGATACCGGTCCTGACACTACTTTAGATCTATGTTGTGTAAAGTAACAACTATGCTTCCGCCCTTGTCAGCCAGTTTGCTTATCCTAGAATTCTCTCTTTAATTCTTTGATTGTCGCCCATTCCCTGGGTTTAACATTGGAGAGATATTTACGTATATGTTTAACATATCAGTTAACATCACGTCTGATATTATTAGCGAAGGTACTCAGATTTTTTCTGTATGGGGTGGGCATATAAATTATGATGAGTGTAGTTGGTAGTGGGGTCCTGTTGCACAGTTGCTGAGGTAGATTGCTACTGAGTAGATTTAGAAGAAAAATCACCACTGAAATGATCCCCTTCCATCCCCTTTAATCTTGGAAAGATTTTTACTTGTGTGTCCAATGGCAAGTAGTATAAGGTGTGGTGATCCTCTGTTGAGTATTGCACAACATTTCTGATTAAATTTTTCCACACATCCAGTAGTAGGTATAATAGAAATCCTAGACCTACAGGGGATATATTCACTTACATTGCCTATGTAAATAAATTTATAATTCCTTTATATTTAGCCGCTCCAAGGCCCTACTTAAGTCCTGTGGTCTATCACGGCCAATGGGTTTAAAGTGATACTGACACTAACAAATGACTTTTTAAAATATGAATGTACATTAAAAGTTACCTATAGGTAATGTTGATTGCGTTTTGCTGAGAGGTTTGTTTTTGTAAGTAATTGTTAGTTTCTAAAGTTTCTAAACCTGACTGTTTTGCCAACATGACTGTCCCATCTCAACCTGTCAGTTAGAGTTTCTAATGCTAATGGACTCCTGCTGCACAAATATGGCAGCTCCCTCATACAGGAACATGGGACATTATTATTATTAACATTATTATTAACATGTATTTATATAGCGCCAACATATTGCGTAGCATCAGACAGGTAATGCAAAAGCATTGGGCAAATACTTTATGGCAAAGTTAGAAGTCAATATTATGATAGATGTAAAAAAAAGAGTTTAATTTCTGGTGTCTTTATCTCTTTAAGTGGGCTGCTTTTGAACAAAATTTGATTAATGTGGTTGTCAGTGAAAGACAGGGTTTCAGCACAATTAACAATATATTTAGTCAAAATCTCAATTTGTTCCAAAGTAAAATAATACCATTGCACAATAATCAAATATTAAATATTTCCAGCAATCACAGTACAATGTACCAATTACAACCACATAGATTAATTAGTTATACATATTGCAATAATAGTCACAGTTAGACAACAAAGAGACAAGGAGGACAGACAAAACCGGTTCCTTAGCACAGAAAAGAAACAAAGGGGTGGAAAAAAATCATAAAATCAAATGCTGTCAAAACAAATGAAAAAAAATAAATAGTGTGTGCTGATATCTCAAAATGGGAGAAGTAATACTACTATGAAAAGAAGTGCACACCCTGGGAAAAAAAACTTTTGGTAGTCAGAGGGCCCATAGAATTTTTTTTAAAGGTGGCCAGCCCCCCCCCCCCATACAAGTTAAAAATACTATTGGTGGTTAGGGGCCCGTAGAAAATTTAAAAAAAACAAAAAACATTGGTGGCCAGTACCCCCCTCACAAGTTAAAAAAAATGGTGGTCAGAGGCCCCACAATTTTTTTTCTAATTTTGGTGGCATGGGGTCCATAAAGGATTAAAAAAAGCATTGGTGGCCAGGGGTTTAATTAAAAAAAAAACATTGGTGTTTAGTGGAACTTACCTTCGGTTCTTCTTTCTTGTCCTCAGCGATGGCAGCTTCTTCGGGTTTTCTTCAACGACTTTCAGCTCCTTTCGTGGTTCGGGTCTTTTCATAGCTTCGGCTCTGTTCACGCCTTTGGGACTTCTGGTCTTCGGCAGTTTGACTCTTTGGGACTTCGGATCTTCGGCGCTTCGGGTCTTCTGCAGTTCGGCTCTTCAGGACTTCAGCAGTTCAGCTCTTCGGGACTTTGGCTTGCACGCTCTTAAGGGGGCCTGGCTAATCCAAAAATGTTGCACAGCTGAGCCCCCCATTAACCTTAAATTCTGCCGGGCCCGGGATGACTGTCCTGCCTGTGCCCCCCTGATTACGGCCCTGGTTCACATTCTGTCATGTTTTTTTCATTATGTATGTTTTTTAACAGATCATTGTTTTGTTTTTACCCTAATTACCACCCTGCCCCTTGTATTGAGGTAAGTTTGTTTAAATAGAGATAATAAAGCATTTAAACCAGCCTCCAGCTCTCCCCCCTTATTTTCTCCTGTGCTTTGCTTTCTCTGATTTACAGTTAAAGCAGAAGGAAAAGATAAATCACGGGGGGGGGCACCCCCAGTGATTATAATCATTTGCCTGACACCCGGGCACATGTTCCTGTTAGCAGTACACTGCACAATTTGTATAGGTCATTACATTTAAATTTGAATTTTGATTTGGATCTTCATACTGTAAATCTACTAGAAAATCATGTAAACATGAAATAAAATCAATAGGCTGGTTAATAATTATATATATAATTAAGGATTAATTATATCTTAGTTGGGATCAAGTACAAGGTACTCTTTTGTTATTACATTATTATTACATTATTTCATTTTTTTACTGGTTTCCCTTTTCTTATATAATAAGTCGTTTTTACTTTATGGTAGCTTAGCTGTTTTTGTTGGCAAAAAGTACAGTATTGGGTATTTAATGTTTAGTAGATATAGGTGGTTGTTACCTTTAAATTAACTGTTAGTATGATGTGGAGAGTGATATTCTGAAGCAATTTGCATTTGTTTTTCATTTTTTATTATTTGTATTTTTTGAGTTATTTAGCTTTTTATTCAGCAGCTCTTCAGCTGCAATGTCAGCAATCTAGTTGCTAGGGTCCAAATTAGCGTAGCAACCATGCATTGATTTGATAAATACGAGTATATCAAATATGATTTGATTTGAGAAATATGAGGATTAAAAGTAACATATAAGAATGCAGTTTTAGCCTTAAAGAGCATTTGTTTTTCAGATGGGGTCAGTGACCGCCATTTGAAAGCTGGAAAGAGTCAGCAGAAGAAGGCAAACAATTCAAAAATACAGGCCAATGGAAAAGTTGCTAAGAATTAGAAATTATATAAGATACTTTACCACCCCTTTAGGATGTAGCTCACTGCATTTAGAAAGACCCCACTTCAGACTCCAAGGATTACATATACAATATCCCATACCTAAACGTCTATATTCAGATTTTATAAGTGCATAAGATAATGGTTTTTTTTTTTTAACAAATTGTGAGTTTATTTGAAGTTACACACAATTGCGATAGATAGACCTCTAACAACCAGAAAGCCTAAATCTCCAAACTGAAGAGCTGCAGAAAAATAAGTTAATACCACAAAAAAATAAAGACCATTTGCAAATTGTCTTAGCATACCATCTTCTACAACACACTAAGGGGGTTATTTATCAAAGTCCGAATTCATCTTGATATTTTCTGCTACAAACTCTGATCAAATCCGCTCAGGTTTTTTACCCTTATATGTTATTACATTTTCCCGAAAAATTTGGTTCGTGGGAAAAAAAAATAAGATTTTCACGATTTTTTCATCCGATTTTCACAAATTTCAAGATTTTTTTCGAATTTTCACCCAAAAACTCAGAAAACTTCGGGGTATTGCACGAAACCCATCGCACATCAAAATATCATTGGGACTTCTCCGATTGACTTATATGCAACCTCGACAGGTCTGAAATGCCGGATTTTCAGATTCTGACTTTTCCATCCTCAATGTTTAATAAATTCCGAAAAATTCGTGATTTTTTAAAAGTCTGATTTTATTAAAAAAAATCTTTTCGTGATTTTTGCATTCGAGTTTAGTAAATAACCCCCTAAATATTAATTTTAAGGATAATCTACTCCTTTTGGCTCATGGCATACAAAGGACTTTTTGACAACAAAGGTCCTGTGCACCATTTCCATTTAACCTTTTAAGTGCCAGCAGAATTTCACATTTTGGTTACGCGAAATGCCAGCCGTTTTTGAAACATTTTGTGCTCTCTCACTTTAGGGGCATTTTCTGAGGGGAAACCTATAGTTTACCTAGGAAAACTATACATTGTTTTTTTCGGTAGAAACTGAGCTTTCTAAATCTGCCTGAGTTTTCATGTATTTACACCTGTGCAAAAAAATTTATAGTGCTAAATACCAAAAAAAAATGAAAAATTACCATTTTTCATCGTATATCAATTTATACCAGAAAAATATTTCATTTTACGGATGAAAATCCAACTGATTTGGAAAGCCTTATGTCTCTCGAACGTGCCAATACCAGATATGTATAGTTTTAGGGAGATTTAGGATTTCTGTACAGCAAAAACTCCCGGCAGTATATTACCAAATTTTGAAAGCACTAAGGCAGAAAACGGCATGCTTTAGATTCCAAGGCAAAAAATCCTGAAACCGTAGGTTTACCCCAGAAAACCATACATTTTTGAAAAGTACACATTCTGCCGATTACAAAATGGGTAACTATGTCTCTCTACTCCCAACTACCAAACATAAAAGCTTGTCTGAACATAGCGGTTTTTCAACAAAAAATTCAAAATTCTGAAAAATCATTTCAAAGGTTTTATTTTGCTGCTCCGCATATCCCAAACTATATTAGGTACCAAGAAAAAGCACCTGAAATATGATTGCCAGGGGTCCACTGAACAATTTGATACCCATTATGCATAGGTTTACCAAAGTATCTGGCATTTAGAGACACCAATATGTAGTTAGCACATCCAAATTGTTCAGGACTTTACTTCAGCTACTGAGAAATCAACACATTGACTGCATTTTTGTGGGGTAAAAACACAGAAAAAAATTTACCCCCCAAAACCCATATATTTTTGGAAAGTACACATTCTACCGAATCTAAAATGGGTACCCATGCCTTTCTGCTCCAAACTACTGAGTCGCAAGGCTTTCCCAAAGTTGTCGGTTTTGGTGAAATATCTGAAAATTGCCTCAAAGCTTCAACTTCCCAGCACCATATCACCCATGTATCGTTACGCAACAAGAAAAAGCACCCTAAATATGATTGCCAGAGTTCCTCCAAACAGTTTGGTGGCCATTGTTCATAGGTTTATCAAAGTATCTGGCATTTAGAGGCCTCAAAATGAAGTTAGCGCATACAAATAGTCCCGTGGGTAACTTCATCTAATGAAAAATCAACACATTGACTGCATTTTTGTGGGGTAAAAACACAGAAATATATGTTTACCCCCCAAACCCATACATTTTTGGAAAGTACACATTCTACCGAATCTAAAATGGGTACCCATGCCTTATTGCTCCAAACTACTGAGTCGCAAGGCTTTCCCAAAGTTGTCGGTTTTGGTGAAATATCTGAAAATTGCCTCAAAGCTTCAACTTCCCAGCACCATATCACCCATGTGTCATTACGTACTAAGAAAAAGCACCCTAAATATGATTGCCAGGGTTCCTCCGAACAGTTTGGTGGCCATTGTTCATAGGTTTACCAAAGTATCTGGCATTTAGAGGCCTCAAAATGAAGTTAGCGCATACAAATAGTCCTGTGGGTAACTTCATCTAATGAAAAATCAACACATTGACTGCATTTTTGTGGGGTAAAAACACAGAAATATATGTTTACCCCCCAAACCCATACATTTTTGGAAAGTACACATTCTACCGAATCTAAAATGGGTACCCATGCCTTATTGCTCCAAACTACTGAGTCGCAAGGCTTTCCCAAAGTTGTCGGTTTTGGTGAAATATCTGAAAATTGCCTCAAAGCTTCAACTTCCCAGCACCATATCACCCATGTGTCATTACGTACTAAGAAAAAGCACCCTAAATATGATTGCCAATGTTCCTCCGAACAGTTTGGTGGCCATTGTTCATAGGTTTACCAAAGTATCTGGCATTTAGAGGCCCCAAAATGAAGTTAGCGCATACAAACAGTCCCGTGGGTAACTTCAGCTAATGAAAAATCAACACATTGACTGCATTTTTGTGGGGTAAAAACACAGAAATATATGTTTACCCCCCAAACCCATACATTTTTGGAAAGTACACATTCTACCGAATCTAAAATGGGTACCCATGCCTTATTGCTCCAAACTACTGAGTCGCAAGGCTTTCCCAAAGTTGTCGGTTTTGGTGAAATATCTGAAAATTGCCTCAAAGCTTCAACTTCCCAGCACCATATCACCCATGTGTCATTACGTACTAAGAAAAAGCACCCTAAATATGATTGCCAGGGTTCCTCCGAACAGTTTGGTGGCCATTGTTCATAGGTTTACCTAAGTAACTGGCATTTAGAGGCCCCAAAATGAAGTTAGCGCATACAAACAGTCCCGTGGGTAACTTCAGCTAATGAAAAATCAACACATTGACTGCATTTTTGTGGGGTAAAAACACAGAAATATATGTTTACCCCCCAAACCCATATATTTTTGGAAAGTACACATTCTACTGAATCTAAAATGGGTACCCATGCCTTTCTGCTCCAAACTACTGAGTCGCAAGGCTTTCCCAAAGTTGTCGGTTTTGGTGAAATATCTGAAAATTGCCTCAAAGCTTCAACTTCCCAGCACCATATCACCCATGTGTCATTACGTACTAAGAAAAAGCACCCTAAATATGATTGCCAGGGTTCCTCCGAACAGTTTGGTGGCCATTGTTCATAGGTTTACCAAAGTATCTGGCATTTAGAGGCCCCAAAATGAAGTTAGCGCATACAAACAGTCCCGTGGGTAACTTCAGCTAATGAAAAATCAACACATTGACTGCATTTTTGTGGGGTAAAAACACAGAAATATATGTTTACCCCCCAAACCCATACATTTTTGGAAAGTACACATTCTACCGAATCTAAAATGGGTACCCATGCCTTATTGCTCCAAACTACTGAGTCGCAAGGCTTTCCCAAAGTTGTCGGTTTTGGTGAAATATCTGAAAATTGCCTCAAAGCTTCAACTTCCCAGCACCATATCACCCATGTGTCATTACGTACTAAGAAAAAGCACCCTAAATATGATTGCCAGGGTTCCTCCGAACAGTTTGGTGGCCATTGTTCATAGGTTTACCAAAGTATCTGGCATTTAGAGGCCCCAAAATGAAGTTAGCGCATACAAACAGTCCCGTGGGTAACTTCAGCTAATGAAAAATAAACACATTGACTGCATTTTTGTGGGGTAAAAACACAGAAATATATGTTTACCCCCCAAACCCATACATTTTTGGAAAGTACACATTCTACCGAATCTAAAATGGGTACCCATGCCTTATTGCTCCAAACTACTGAGTCGCAAGGCTTTCCCAAAGTTGTCGGTTTTGGTGAAATATCTGAAAATTGCCTCAAAGCTTCAACTTCCCAGCACCATATCACCCATGTGTCATTACGTACTAAGAAAAAGCACCCTAAATATGATTGCCAGGGTTCCTCCGAACAGTTTGGTGGCTATTGTTCATAGGTTTACATAAGTAACTGGCATTTAGAGGCCCCAAAATGAAGTTAGCGCATACAAACAGTCCCGTGGGTAACTTCAGCTAATGAAAAATCAACACATTGACTGCATTTTTGTGGGGTAAAAACACAGAAATATATGTTTACCCCCCAAACCCATACATTTTTGGAAAGTACGCATTCTACCGAATCTAAAATGGGTACCCATGCCTTATTGCTCCAAACTACGGAGTCGCAAGGCTTTGCCAAATTTGGCGGTTTTGGTGAAATATCTGGAAATTGCCTCAAAGCTTCAACTTTCCAGCATCGTATTGTCCATGTATCATTACCAGCATAAAGCATCCTAAATATAAACATATGGGTCTACTAAACAGTTTGATGCCCAATGTGCATAGACTATGTGGCGCACAGAGACCCCCAAATGACAATATGTATAGACATTTTCACGGCTGACGCTCTGGCTGCTGCAATATGAGCACCTGGAGTGTGTATTATGCGACATTAGACCCCCCTAACAGTACAGAGACCCCAGAAAACCATATATTTTCAGAAAGTACACATTCTGACGAATCCAATATGGGTAAATAAGTGTTTCTACTGCAAACTGCCAAACTGCAAAGCAATGCTGAACATAACGGTTTTTATCAAATTTCTGAAAATCGTCACAAAGCTTGAATTCTACCCCATTATATGCCACACATTTCGTAACGTATCAGCATAAAACATCCTAAATATGAACGCCAGGGGTCTACTGAACACTTTGATGCCCAGTATGCATAGATATACCAAACTATGTGACGCACAGAGACCCCCAAATGACAATAGTGTATATACATTTTCATGGCTGACGCGCTGGCTGCTGCAATATGAGCAACTGGTGTGTGTATTATGCGACATTAGACCCCCCTAACAGTACAGAGACCCCAGAAAACCATATATTTTCAGAAAGTACACATTCTGACAAATCCAATATGGGTAAATAAGTGTTTCTACTGCAAACTGCCAAACAGCAAAGCAATGCTGAACATAACGGTTTTTATCAAATTTCTGAAAATCGTCACAAAGCTTGAATTTTACCCCATTATATGCCCCACATTTCATAACTTATCAGCATAAAACATCCTAAATATGAACGCCAGGGGTCTACTGAACACTTTGATGCCCAATATGCATAGATATACCAAACTATGTGGCGCACAGAGACCCCCAAATGACAATAGTGTATATACATTTTCATGGCTGACGCTCTGGCTGCTGCAATATGAGCACCTGGAGTGTGTATTATGCGACATTAGACCCCCCTAACAGTACAGAGACCCCAGAAAACCATATATTTTCAGAAAGTACACATTCTGACGAATCCAATATGGGTAAATAAGTGTTTCTACTGCAAACTGCCAAACAGCAAAGCAATGCTGAACATAACGGTTTTTATCAAATTTCTGAAAATCGTCACAAAGCTTGAATTCTACCCCATTATATGCCACACATTTCGTAACGTATCAGCATAAAACATCCTAAATATGAACGCCAGGGGTCTACTGAACACTTTGATGCCCAGTATGCATATATATATCAAACGATGTGGCGTACAGAGACCTCCAAATGACAATAGTGTATATACATTTTCACGGCTGACGCGCTGGCTGCTGCAATATGAGCACCTGGTGTGTGTATTATGCGACATTAGACCCCCCTAACAGTACAGAGACCCCAGAAAACCATATATTTTCAGAAAGTACACATTCTGACAAATCCAATATGGGTAAATAAGTGTTTCTACTGCAAACTGCCAAACTGCAAAGCAATGCTGAACATAACGGTTTTTATCAAATTTCTGAAAATCGTCACAAAGCTTGAATTTTACCCCATTATATGCCCCACATTTCGTAACGTATCAGCATAAAACATCCTAAATATGAACGCCAGGGGTCTACTGAACACTTTGATGCCCAATATGCATAGATATACCAAACTATGTGGCGCACAGAGACCCCCAAATGACAATAGTGTATATACATTTTCACGGCTGACGCGCTGGCTGCTGCAATATGAGCACCTGGTGTGTGTATTATGCGACATTAGACCCCCCTAACAGTACAGAGACCCCAGAAAACATATATTTTCAGAAAGTACACATTCTGAAGAATCCAATATGGGTAAATAAGTGTTTCTACTGCAAACTGCCAAACTGCAAAGCAATGCTGAACATAACGGTTTTTATCAAATTTCTGAAAATCGTCACAAAGCTTGAATTTTACCCCATTATATGCCCCACATTTCGTAACGTATCAGCATAAAACATCCTAAATATGAACGCCAGGGGTCTACTGAACACTTTGATGCCCAATATGCATAGATATACCAAACTATGTGGCGCACAGAGACCCCCAAATGACAATAGTGTATATACATTTTCACGGCTGACGCGCTGGCTGCTGCAATATGAGCACCTGGTGTGTGTATTATGCGACATTAGACCCCCCTAACAGTACAGAGACCCCAGAAAACCATATATTTTTAGAAAGTACACATTCTGACGAATCCAATATGGGTAAATAAGTGTTTCTACTGCAAACTGCCAAACTGCAAAGCAATGCTGAACATAACGGTTTTTATCAAATTTCTGAAAATCGTCACAAAGCTTGAATTTTACCCCATTATATGCCCCACATTTCGTAACGTATCAGCATAAAACATCCTAAATATGAACGCCAGGGGTCTACTTAACACTTTGATGCCCAATATGCATAGATATACCAAACTATGTGGCGCACAGAGACCCCCAAATGACAATAGTGTATATACATTTTCACGGCTGACGCGCTGGCTGCTGCAATATGAGCACCTGGTGTGTGTATTATGCGACATTAGACCCCCCCTAACAGTACAGAGACCCCAGAAAACCATATATTTTCAGAAAGTACACATTCTGACGAATCCAATATGGGTAAATAAGTGTTTCTACTGCAAACTGCCAAACTGCAAAGCAATGCTGAACATAACGGTTTTTATCAAATTTCTGAAAATCGTCACAAAGCTTGAATTTTACCCCATTATATGCCCCACATTTCGTAACGTATCAGCATAAAACATCCTAAATATGAACGCCAGGGGTCTACTGAACACTTTGATGCCCAATATGCATAGATATACCAAACTATGTGGCGCACAGAGACCCCCAAATGGATATAAAGTAGATAAAATTTACAAGGCAAAACAAAATAAGGCAGTAAAGAGTGAAATGCAAAAAAATCCAATAAAACCACAAAAATCAATGTTTTTTTTCCAGACTAGTGTTATCGGCCGTCAGAATCACAGTTTGAATATTTTAGCTGGGCCAAACAGGTTATACGGCTAGAAACAAGTGAACACAACATACGCAGAGCTGAAAATGCAATAAAATGGCTAAAAATTCAATAAAATGGCTAAAAATGCACCAAAATACCCAAAATTGCAATATAATCACCGAAATAACATAAAAAAGATATTGCACAGTACGGTTAGCGAATACGCTATTCGTAATGGCAATAAAACATTTTTTTCAGCCAAAAAAAGAGACGATGCGATAAGAAAAAAAAAAAAAAAGCCACAATGCCATGTATGTGCGTGTGCGTGTGTACAAATGGTAAATTACATGTTATGTGCGCGTGTGTGCGTGTGCACATGTGTGTAAGTGCAGTGAGTGTAAGTGACCCCCCCAATCCCCAAAAATGTATGTGTAAGTGTGTGTAAGTGTGAATCTAAGTGTGTATTACTGTAATAAGTGTGTGTTGGTGTGTTTGTGTGTGTAATTGTTGCACTAACCTGAAAAAATCGCTGGAGACTGTTGCAGGCGATCAGGAAGACTCCCTGGAAGACATCTGCCTCGTGGTTCCTGTCTGTGTGCTGTGGGGGCGGAGATCGTCGATCCGGTGCAGGCTGCAGCAGCAGGACACGTAAGTAACACGTGCCTGCTGCTGTTTTTGGGCCCCTGGGCGATCGCGCCCCAGGGGCCACTCGATCCCCTGCTCTGCTCGTTGCCTAGGGGCAGGGGATCGAGCAGGAACGGAGCGAGCGGCTCTAACAGCCGCTCCTCCACTTCTGAACCCGGAAGTGCTGCAGAACGTAGAATCTACGTTCTGTGGCATTTCAAGTACCTTTGCCACAGAACGTAGATTCTACGATCTGTGGCATTTAAAGGGTTAAGATTCATTTTTAAAATGTGATGCTTTGCTAGGTCACTTACGAACTACATGGGGCTGAACTATTATCAATCGACCATAAGGTTTGGGTGAATCCTTGAAAGAAAACAAGATTGAGTTCTTTAAACTATTTTGATATTTTTTGTACTTTTCAAAAGATAAAAATCACACCTCTCAAAACCTGGGAAGCTTTTCAGTTTTTGAAGAAACCAGATTAACATTTTAAATTTCAATCTGGACAGAGATAGGATGCAAAAGCAAATAATATAAACATAAACAATATAAAAGCTTCTCATAATAATCCAATCTACAACATACTAATGGGCAAATGTATTAAAATTCAAGATTGTGTTATTACTGCAATTTGAGCAAAAATGTGATCAAGTTTTGCAAACTTAAATATTTGAAACATATCAATAAAAAAATCTCAAAAATTCAAATGAAAAATTTCACAGATAAAACCTGTTAGACTTCTATACAAGTGAGTGGTAGATGTATTTTTAACAGCCAAGCTATTTTGCTGTGAGTTATTTAAACAGGCAAATTTGGAATAATAAGTTGAATATTTTCTATGTTTCTTTCTGTGATTTAACATGATAGAGTTTTTCCTATCACAGTTAGTAATCTGCAGATAGAAGTAAGCATGGGAATAGTTAAACTCGGTATAAACAGATGTCATTAAAGGGATACTGTCATGGGAAAACATGTTTTTTTCAAAATACATCAGCTAATAGTGCTGCTCCAGCAAACGTCTGCACTAAAATTAGTTTTTCAAAAAAAAATTTTAATTTAATTATGAAATCTGACATGGGACTAGACATATTGTCAGTTTCCCAGCTGCCCCCAGTCATGTGACTTGTGCTCTGCCAAACTTCATTTGCTCCTTACTGAACTGCAATTTGGAATGATATCACTCCCCTCCATCCCCCCCAGCAGCCCATCAGCAGTACAATTGGAAGGTAAGTAGATAGCAGCTCCCTAACACAAGATAACAGCTGCCTGGTAGATCTAAGAACAGCACTCAAAACTTCTTCAGTTACATTGAGAAGAGAAACAATAGCCTGTGAGAAAGCAGTTCCATAGTGCAGCACTGGCTCTTCTGAAAGCACATGACCAGGTAAAGTTACCTGAGATGTCTGCCTACCCACCAATATTGCAACTAAAAAAAGTAAACTTTTTGGGCTAGGAATAAAATTTTACATGGTAGAGTGAATTATTTGCAGTGTAAACAGTGTAATTTAGACATTCAAATGACATCATAAAAATCATGACAGAATCCCTTTAAATACATACAACGAGGGGTCCATTTATTAACTATAGAATTTCATTTTTTTCCATGAATATGTAAAAATTCTTGGTTTTCTCATTTAAAAAAAAAAAAAACTCTAAACATTTGAGATTTATGAAGTGTAAAAAACATGAAAACCTCTAATTCTAAACTTCGCCGAACTCTGGCGAAGTTTCGCTAGCGTTATTTCATCAGCATGAGCATTTCATAGTAAACTTTCACTAACATTTGTTTCTGCCTAACGAAACTTCGTTAGTACACTTGCGCTTAAGTCAATTAGAATAGGGCAGGTACATATAGGTGATATATATGTCTTTATTAGAGATGTTCGTGCAAATGCTTGAAGTGGCCACTTACTATTAAAATTTTCAAGGAAGAAAAATAAAGACAAAAGATATCCACTAATGCCCTAGACATGAGCCCACCCTAAAACAAATGTGGCATGCGCCTCAAATGGTTAAAAAACTTTAAAATGAATGTTTGTAATAGTTACAACTTTTAAAGACAATCCCGCTTTAAAATATGAAAAAACGCCAGGGTTTTTTTTAACATTTTAATAATTTTTCGGCATACAGGATATGATGTCACTGACATAAGATTGAGGAAGATTTAGCTTAATTTTATCAGTACGGCTGGTCTAAGCTGGCAAAGGAAACTCTGGCGGAAGAGGTAACATTTAGTAAATTTAAAGGAATAACGATCGTTCGCTGACGGAAAATTCGCCTGGCAATAGGATGCAAAACTACGCTAGCGACAGTCTCTTTTGCTAGCAATTGTTCTCTATGCCTGTTAGTAAATTGTCGATGTCCCTGCGGATTGGATTTCTGGCGAATTTTCGATACCAACGGCCACTTCATCCTAGTAAATCTGCCCCCATACATTGATCACATCTGTGATGTTATGAAGATCTAGTAGTCTGAGGATAAGAAGGATAAGAACAAGGCACTTGAATCAGATCTGGAGATTTGCTCATATGTAAAAATATTTCGACACTGTAATAGTCGGAGTGAAAAGTGTACATATTAACCCTTACTATGTGGTCTTTACAGTAGGGAAGGATACAGATACATGATTCATACATGCTTCCAATATGTGTCTAAAAGAACTCACGTGAACAATGATTTTATAAATTGTCCAAATAGCCATTGAACTTTTGATTTTAGAACGATATTCATAATTCCCTTTACATAGTATTTATGATAATGAACATAGCATAACCTTAAGGGTCTGGCCACACTGGCAGATTCGGGGAGATTAATCGCCAGGCGACAAATCTCCTCTTCTTCGCAGCGACTAATTTCCCTGATCTGCCTTCCGCTGGCTAAAATGTAAATTGTCTGGGGGCAGGCACACGGAACGCTTTGTTTTCCGAAGTCGCCCAAAGTTTGTAGCCTGGCGACTAATCTCCCCGAATCTGCAGGTGTGGCCAGACTTTTTGGTGTGTGAAAAGAAGTGGATGCATCTGTTTACAGGCTTTTTTATTTTATAAAGAAAGAATTGTTCAGTGTACCTTCCTAAAAAAGCAATACGTTTTCCGAACGAAAGAGGTGTGATTACCAAAATAATGTGTTATAGAAATGAAAAGAAGTAAAACCCCTCTCTATTCAATTGACCACCAATTAAAGAAAATTCAAGTATTAGTGCAGCAGTGTCAGAGTTTATTAACAGTTTCGTTAAAGGTTACTAACCCAGTGTTGCTTCAATTATTGGGCAGCCATTGCTGGGTTACCCAATAAAGTGCTATGTGCTAGGTGCTAATAATTCATCAGCAATTAAAAATCATGTAACAGGATTAATTAATATTGTGCTATAAAGTGCTAGTGCTTCAAATGAAATTAAGAAGTTGACTTAAATAACCAGGATTAAATTGACCCAGGTGAGATTAAAGTTAATTCATTATTATATATCACACATTAAAATCCATTCATTATAGAAGATTGTAAATAACTGATTAACTGTTAAAAAGTAAACTTTACTAAATTCATTAAAATTGCTGCAAATCAATTAAGGTAATCTTTGAAGACTGCATAAAAATTGGTGAGTAATAATTAATCCATACACCCCCGTTAAAGTTATAGGGTGTTAAAAAACGTTTGCATAAAATTATTCAAAGGAGACCAGCATTGAAAGAGAAAGGAGGAATAGGAAAATTGTTAGAGGTGGAGAAGTCCCAAGTTCTAGCTGCCTGTATTTTTCTAAGTCTGGGACCCCACACGGAGGAGAAAGTAGGATAAGATTTTGCCTTGACAAAGCCAGCAGGCGAAACACGTGTTGGCACACTGGGAAGCGCTTTTTGTGAAGTCTCCTGGGCGCTTTCCTTATTTTTACTATTGCAAAATAATTTCCTATTGATTTTAAACCTTTGCGACCGCATTGATTCTTCTTTTAAAATCTTACCTGTTATCCAATGGCACTGTGGGATTTGTAGTTTTATAGGGAAGATTAGCTCTCCGAATTATAAGATAGCAAGGTAAAATCGAGACTACAGTCCCCAGTGACCTACTTTCTCCTCCGTGTGGGGTCCCAGACTTAGAAAAATACAGGCAGCTAGAACTTGGGACTTCTCCACCTCTAACAATTTTCCTATTCCTCCTTTCTCTTTCAATGCTGGTCTCCTTTGAATAATTTTATGCAAACGTTTTTTAACACCCTATTAGGGATGGGCGAATTTTTTCGCCTCGTTTCGCCGAAAAAATGACGCCCATAGATTTGTATGGCGGCGCGTGTCAAAAAAAAAAGACGCGCGTCAAAACAGTTTCGCCGCGCGACAAAATTTTTTTGACGCCCATAGACTTTAATGGGCGTCTGCGACATTTCGCCGGCGGCTAATTTTTGGCGAAACGGGTCAAATTCGCCCATCCCTACACCCTATAACTTTAACGGGGGTGTATGGATTAATTATTACAAGGTAATCCAGTCAGCACCTGTGCCCCTCAGGCTATTTTTCACTGATGCAAGTCCAACAGCTTCCACTCAAAGCTTGTTAGCCAAATATTTGTGTAATGGACAGCACCACTCACGACTCTCCTTTTTCTTTAAAAAGCCTTTATTCAGCCATGGGCTCTGACCCCAAACAATTCGGCAACGTTTCAGACCGCCATCGGTCTTTTGTCAAGCCACCTTGGCAACACCTGTGCACAATCATTTATACAAAACATCACAGTGCCCCCTGCTGGTGTATTAAAACATTTACAAGCACCTAAACAATTGTGTCACATATGCAGTCTGCAACATTGTCTCAATATCATTACATTTACATTACATGTGGATGTATTCTATCTACCTTAGTGCAATTTTCTTTTCGATAGTGTCCATAAGTTTTCTTGTGAAAAAATTACACTGTAAAAATACAAAAAATACATATAATTAAAATGTTCTCCATTGATATACATAAATATTAAAATATACTCCTTTAAAAACTGAATTAACGATAAATCATGCTTAAATCATATTCCCTGTTTAGGCCATGGGGAACCAAAGTCTCCAATTTTCTGATCCATCTAGCTTCTTTTTTAAGCAATAACTTTACTCGATCTCCACCCCTACGTAATTTAGGTACGCAATCTATTATTTGATATTTTAATTGTTGTACCCCATGGCCTGCAGCAAGGAAATGACCCGCAACTGCTTGATCACTCTTCTTTGTGTTGATAGCGGACTTGTGCTCCCTAATACGTTCTTTTACACTTCGTGTTGTTTGTCCAACGTATGCTAGCCCACATGGGCATTTTATCACGTATACCACAAAAGAACTTTCACATGTATAAAAACCATTTATTTTAATAGCTGTCCCTTTTCTTGGATGGTATAACACCTCTCCCTTCTGACAGTTTGAGCAGCAACTGCATCCCAGACATGGAAATGTTCCATTTTTTCTGGGACGCAGTTGACGCTCTTCTGATAGGGTTCCCCCTACATCGGCACGTGTGGCCATTGACCCAATTGTTTTGGATATATACCTCGAAGTGAAAATGTTTTTGTAGAAGCCTTTGTGAAAAATGTTACTAGAGATATAATTGCAATTGAAAGGGATTTTAGAAATGGTAAAGTACAAACTATACCAAAAAATATATCGGGGGAAGAATATCAATTGTTACAGGATTTGGTAAAAGATAAAAGATTGATAATTAAGCAGGCTGATAAGGGGGGTGGTCATGGATAAGGAGTACTATATTAAGGAAATAGAACGTCAATTGTCTGATGAAACGACATATCAAAAAGTGGCCACCAACCCCCTCTTTAAAATTAAGACGCAAATTTCGGGGTTACTTAAAGATGCTCATGATGTAGGAATTATTGATGGGCCCCTGTGGGAATTTTTACAAACAGATAATCCAATTACACCGGTTTTTTATATATTACCAAAAATCCATAAATGTCTTGAGAATCCCCCAGGGCGCCCTATCGTGTCCTGCATAGACTCAATTCTATCCCCACTGTCAATATTTGTGGATAAAATTGTTAATCCCTATGTACTAAAACATCATTCCTATATAAGAGATACTGGAGATTTTTTGTCCAAAATAAAACAGCATACAGGTTTACCTGAGAATATCATTTTGGTCACTCTCGACGTGGAGAGCCTTTACACCTCCATCCCACATGATGGGGGTGTGGAGGCCGTCCGCGTCGAATTGGACCATGATGAACTCTTGGATGGTTCACAAAAAAATTTTGTTCTATCCTGTTTGAAATTGGTTTTGCATAATAATTTCTTTCTGTTCAGGGACCAATTCTATTTGCAAATAAGAGGTACAGCAATGGGGTCGAATGTGGCCCCGTCATATGCAAATATCTATATGAATGCATTTGAAGAAACTTTTGTGTATACTAATGAGTTATATAAGGCACATTGTTTGTGTTGGTACAGGTTCATCGATGACATCTTTGCAATTTGGACGGGGCCACAATGGACCCTAGATGAGTTTCATCATCAAATGAACTGTACCAGAACAAAACTCAGATTTACTTTACACAGTGATATAAACAATGTTTCTTTTTTAGATACTATGATTGGAAGAAGTGGTGATGCACTGTCCTCAGACCTATATATAAAACCCACTGATAAAAACACCCTATTACATTATAATTCATTTCATCCAATACAAATTAAGAGGTCAGTACCAAAATCCCAATTCAGCAGGGTTAAAAGGATAGTGTCTGATGATAGTGCATTGGAAACACGATTGGACCAGATGCAAACAAAATTTGAGGAGAGAGGATATCCGTTGGAACTCCTAAAAAAACAGCGATTAGATGTACAGGGAGATAGTAAAATCCAAAGACCCCAAAAAAATCAGAAGGATAGAATCCCATTTGTATCCCGTTACAACACAGTAAGTTCCCAAGTAGAGAAGGCCATAAAAAAACATTGGTCAATTTTGGGGGAAGGTTTACCTGAGATAAATTATTTTCAACACCCCCCAATTATTTCCTATAAAAAATCCAAAACAATTGGGTCAATGGCCACACGTGCCGATGTAGGGGGAACCCTATCAGAAGAGCGTCAACTGCGTCCCAGAAAAAATGGAACATTTCCATGTCTGGGATGCAGTTGCTGCTCAAACTGTCAGAAGGGAGAGGTGTTATACCATCCAAGAAAAGGGACAGCTATTAAAATAAATGGTTTTTATACATGTGAAAGTTCTTTTGTGATATACGTGATAAAATGCCCATGTGGGCTAGCTTACGTTGGACAAACAACACGAAGTGTAAAAGAACGTGTTAGGGAGCACAAGTCCGCTATCAACACAAAGAAGAGTGATCAAGCAGTTGCGGGTCATTTCCTTGCTGCAGGCCATGGGGTACAACAATTAAAATATCAAATAATAGATTGCGTACCTAAATTACGTAGGGGTGGAGATCGAGTAAAGTTATTGCTTAAAAAAGAAGCTAGATGGATCAGAAAATTGGAGACTTTGGTTCCCCATGGCCTAAACAGGGAATATGATTTAAGCATGATTTATCGTTAATTCAGTTTTTAAAGGAGTATATTTTAATATTTATGTATATCAATGGAGAACATTTTAATTATATGTATTTTTTGTATTTTTACAGTGTAATTTTTTCACAAGAAAACTTATGGACACTATCGAAAAGAAAATTGCACTAAGGTAGATAGAATACATCCACATGTAATGTAAATGTAATGATATTGAGACAATGTTGCAGACTGCATATGTGACACAATTGTTTAGGTGCTTGTAAATGTTTTAATACACCAGCAGGGGGCACTGTGATGTTTTGTATAAATGATTGTGCACAGGTGTTGCCAAGGTGGCTTGACAAAAGACCGATGGCGGTCTGAAACGTTGCCGAATTGTTTGGGGTCAGAGCCCATGGCTGAATAAAGGCTTTTTAAAGAAAAAGGAGAGTCGTGAGTGGTGCTGTCCATTACACAAATATTTGGATTAATTATTACTCACCAATTTTTATGCAGTCTTCAAAGATTACCTTAATTGATTTGCAGCAATTTTAATGAATTTAGTAAAGTTTACTTTTTAACAGTTAATCAGTTATTTACAATCTTCTATAATGAATGGATTTTAATGTGTGATATATAATAATGAATTAACTTTAATCTCACCTGGGTCAATTTAATCCTGGTTATTTAAGTCAACTTCTTAATTTCATTTGAAGCACTAGCACTTTATAGCACAATATTAATTAATCCTGTTACATGATTTTTAATTGCTGATGAATTATTAGCACCTAGCACATAGCACTTTATTGGTAACCCAGCAATGGCTGCCCAATAATTGAAGCAACACTGGGTTAGTAACCTTTAAAGAAACTGTTAATAAACTCTGACACTGCTGCACTAATACTTGAATTTTCTTTAATTGGTGGTCAATTGAATAGAGAGGGGTTTTACTTCTTTTCATTTCTATAACAAAAGGCTTTTTTATTTTGACAAGTATCCCTTTCCATTCTTTGAGATTTGCTTCACCATACTCTGTTGGAACTAATAGGAAAAGTATAATTTTAATAGAGGGGTCAAAAAGAGCAAAGAATTCTGATGTTTATCACAAAACAAGAAGTTGGTGATTTAAAGGAAAAAAGCTTTAGCTTTAGTTTAATAAAAATATAATGAGCTATGTGTAACAAGGCACTCATTTGTGCTTATTGCTGCTAATGCCAAATACAGATAAGGAAAAATGTGTTTTATATGTAGTTTAAGTAGAAAAGTGAATATGATTAAATACCTTCTTCTCCTCCCACAACGCTCTGAAGCACCATAGTGAAGGGATCATGTGAAAACTTACAGTGTTCTCCAGCTGCACTGTTCTGCTTAATATATCAAATGCTAAACAACAGGCAAATGCTTTTCCAACACAAGTCCCTGTAAGTAAGGGGGATGTGAACAAAGGATTTTAAAAATGGAGCTATTTTAAAAGTATGGGCTAAGAGGATTAGCACAGGGTTAAAAAGAATTGGCTGACAGTTCCAAGGAAAGGGCAACTGAACTGATTTTAACAGTATGACATTTTAAAAAATTGTATGAAGAATAGAAGGATGCAAATAAAAGGAAGATTGAAACTTGTGTAAAAGTAAAAACTATTGTGAAAAATAGATGGCCACGTGTGAAAAATAGGCACTATGGTATTAAATAATGTGTCAGGAAAAGACAGTTTATGTTTAAAGTATGAGAAGCTTAAGCCAAATAAGTGGAAAAAGGGTAGTTCAGATGGTTTGCAAATGAAAGAAGGGACTTGTTTAAAGTGACTGATATAAAAGAGGGAGGTAAAAGTTTTTTAGAATTTAATTATCGAGAATAATTCGAGGAATTATGCATAGGGTATGCTTTACCTGTATTTAGATTAACATGTAATAAGGGGATTTTGTGCTGTAATAATACCTTATTTATTTATTTAGGTAAATTTGAATTAAAGATAAAAACTACAAAAGAAAAATCTAAATGCAAATCCAACACAAAATAGATTTTAAAAGCAAAACAAGTATACTGTAAATAGTGAATTACACTTAAATATAAAATGAATGTCAGGTACAACCTAATATTTATGCCCCAAAACATGTATAAACATATGCGTAAAAGAAACAGCAGGACTGTAACAAGAAAGAGGAAGGAATATTTTAAAATATAAAAGACCTTTCAAATTTAGCAATTTAAGCTTTTTTTGAAAATAAATAAGTATTCGAATGGCACATACTTCCAAACTGCATGGAATTCATCAGAATTCTGGGAAATGTGACCTAATGAACCTTGACCTGTCTGTAAAATAACTTATAAAAGCCAATTACTATTTTAAATTAAAATTATGTTTGATTGTTAATTAGAATAAGCAAATTATTCATTTTCTTATTAACTATATTAAATGTTTAGAAATAATGTAGGTGAAGGGGAATTCTAATGGAGAATACTTGAATCTACAACTTAACTTTTTCTTAATGCAATGAATGAATACATTACTAAATGAGTGTAGTCCTGTGTGCACACCGACTGACAAAATCCTAAAGTCTACTCCATACATATACCATGTATGCTCGGGATCTTTTTGATGAGGGTTTGATAAAGTGGCACACAAGTAAAAAAACAGAGGAAATCTAGATCAGGTAAAAATGTTTTAGGTCTGCTAACAATATTCTTCAAATAAGGGCTAATTCTGGCATCTTGTAGGTCCAATGACATATTTCTTAATCATGTTGCTTCCTCTTTTACTTAAATTTCAGGTGATGTTGGTCACTCTCTGATTTTAACCCTGTGCAATTTAATCAGTACGTCGCCCCCTACCGTTTGCGCATACGCAGAGCCAAGGATGTGCAAGTACGCATGTGCCGGGGACACGCAAGTGCACATGCGCGGCCCACACACAGAGGACGCCAATATTGTATGTATAGGTGAGCAGGCGGTAGAAGAAAAAACTGCTGCCACTGCTTCTGGAACTAGGGGAAGGTGTCAGAAGAGGTATGTGCCTGGTGCCCCTAGGCACGTGCCTCTTCTGCCTACCTCTAGTTCCGGCCCTGAATTTAATGTTTGCTCAAGAGGTATTTTTACAGGTACCTCAATAACATTATCAGGTTCTTTTCTTTTCAGATTGCTAAAACCCTTATGATATATTGCTAATTGCCATTAATAATTTACATTCCGGTTAATGTTTTGTTTTTTTTACATTATTTGACTTCCTCTTCAGACTCTTTCCAGCTTTCAAGTGGCAGCCAAAAAAAACTAAAAAAAAGATTGCTCTGTAAGGCTACAATTGTATTGTTATTGTTACTTTTTATTACTTATCTTTCTATTAAGACCTTCTTCTATTCATATTCTTTTCTGTCTTTCAAACCACTGTCTGGTTGCTAGGTTAACTAGCAACCAGATAGCTGGTGAAATTCCAAACTGGAGATCTGCTGAACAAAAAGCTAAATAATTCAAATACTGCAAATAATAAAAAAATTAACCAATTGCAAAGTGTCTCAGAATAGCATTCTCTACATCAAAAGAAAAGTTAATTTAAACCCATAAAGATTGCGTCTGCAAAGTTTTTCTTTGTTTCTAAAGCATGTTTGGGTAGAATGGTGACATTGTTAATACTGGGTCAGTACTTTAGGATTGATGACTGAAAATGTAATTGATAAACACAAACATTATCAAAGGCAAGACGTGAAAAGCAAAAAGAGAAAGACTAATTGTAAAATATAAAAGAGCCAAATAAAAAGAGTATGAAGAAAACATGATTTTCATTCTCTATTCCAGGGAGTGAGAGTATTAAGCCACATTAAGCCCACTGGCAGGGTACTTAGAAAGCTCTGCTCGGTTGGATAAAAGCAACTTTGCCCCTAATGCTGTCAGGACAGCACTTCAATGCCATAGGAAGTACAATCAATATAATATGCAAAGTGTGTTCAGTGTGTCATTTTAAAAACTGCATCTGAACTTTGACCAAGGCTCAACTAGGTAGTGGTTCGAATGAGAAAATACAAAGTGAATTGCAGAGGGCCTGAATAGAAAGGTAAATATTAAACATTAACAATAAAAATATACAAGTAAGATCACAGAGAAATAGTTTTTGGCTGACAGGATCAGAGACCCTCATTGAAATAATTAAAAAACTATAAAAAATGTTTTATCTATTGAGAAACTCCTAAAAATAAGATTTTATACCATACTAAAGTTTAGCATTAGATATACTACCCCTTTGAAAAATTTATTTTTAAAGGGTTTGTTCACCTTCCAAACACTTTTTTCATTTCAATTGTTTTTCATTTCAGATTGTTCCCCAAAAATAAAATACTTTTTTCACTTACTTTCCATTTTTTATTTTTTACCATCTTTTCAAAATCTAAGTTTAAAGTTTAATTTCCCTGTCTCTAGTGTTTGAGTCTGGCAGCTCAGTAATTCAGGCTCAGACTCTAAACTGTTACAATTTTGCAACATTTAGTTGATACATTTCCCTGCAGCATCTCTGGAGTATTAGCAACTATTGTATCAATTCTAACAGCTGAAATTCAGGGATTCTGCTCAGCAGGGACAAAGATAAGAAATGTATCAACTAAGGAGCAAAATTATCAAAGGTCGAATTTCTAATTTATGTGAATTTTTACTCTAATAAATTCCAGTATATTCAAAGCTTGAATGGGAGGTTATTTAAGAAAATAACTTGAACATCTAAAACTTGAATGAATATCATGGTCCTAAAAACTCAAATAAAATTCAAATCAATTCGACCAAACTCGAATATAGTTTTCTCTCTGAAAAAAATGTGAATGCCAGGAAGACTATTAACATCTTCAAATTGGTCTGCCATTGACTTCTACATGAACTTGGCAGGTTTTAGGTGGCAAATAGTCTAATTCAAGTTGTTCCCAGGGTAAATTTCAAATTCAAGTTTGGATTATTCCCAACTCAAATTTGTAAATTTTGACTAAAAATCCAACTCGAAAATTTGAATTCAAATTTACAAATCAAACCGTAGTAAATATGCACCCTGATGTATCAATTTAGAACAGTTTACAGGGTTGGTGACCCCCCCTCCCAGAACTGCTTTAGAAGGTGAAAAATTAAACTTTATACTTCAATATTAATATTAGAGAAACCAACCAATCAGAGATTTGAGGGGGGGGGCACATGGGTCATATCCGTTGCTTTTGAATCTGAGCTGAATGCTGAGGATCAATTGCAAACTCACTGAACAGATATGTACCATGTGGCCCCCCTTCAAGTCGCTGACTAGCTCAGAGTTATAGAGCTGAAAAGCAGGAAGTAGTGTTCTGGCTTTTATGTTACACATCCAGTCACTCCAGCCTTTATACATTACATTTTTGCAAAAATTTTTTTGCACAGCCTATCTATATACCCAGTTTTATTTCCACACTAAACTGTTCCTTTAAAGCGATACTGACACCAGATATTAATCTTTTTTTATATTTATAATAACATTGTTATGGATACTATTTATTATTTTACCATAAAAATATTTTACATTACCCATTTGACCCCCCCCATGTTGCTTTATGTGGGGCTGCCATATTTGTGCAGTAGTAGTCCATTAGCATTAGAAATATAACTGAAAGTTTAAGAAGAAACAGTCAGGATAGCAAAATAGTCAGGTTTATGAACTTTTATGAAACAATTTATGAAACAATTACTTACAAAGCAGACCTATCAGGGAAAAATAATCATCATGACCTATAGTTAACTTTAGGTACATTAAAGATCTACAAAAGATCTACAAAATAGGTAACTAATATTTTGAAGAATAGTTTTTAGGGGTTAATTATAAATGATTGGTTTTTTATACCTCAAATGAACTCACAACTCGAACAGTATCTTATTTAAGAAAAAAACTTGAATGGAAAAAACTCAATCCTGCGAGTTCGAATTACGAAACCCGAAAACTCAAAACATGAAGGCTAGTAACATCTTCAAATGGTTCGAGGGACCTCTGCCATCGACTCCTACATAAATTTGACAGGTTTTAGATGGTGTATTTTCGGATTCTAGCTATTTGCAGGGTCAGGGTATAATAAATCTCAAAGAATTCACGTTTTTTTTTTTTTAACTTAAAAAATTTGAGTTTAAAAAAAAAAAAAAAAAAACTTGTGACAATTAGAGTTTTGACTAAAAAAATAAACTCAAAAACTCGAATTTTCATGGAACTCAAATCTGAATAAATAACCCCCTTATTGTCAGTATCATTTCAAAAATAAAGAAAAAAATTAAATTACAAAATGCAAAAACTTTTAATTAATGTACTGAAATTTTGGAACCCTTTAAAAGTGTAAAAGAACCCTTTAAAATAATTTAACAATACAATAAGGGGCAGATTTATCAAAGGTCGAAGTGAATTTTCGAAGTAAAAAACTTTGAATTTCGAAGTAATTTTTGGGTACTTCGACCATCGTATAGTCCAACTTCGATTCGAAGTTGAAAAAAACTTCGAAATTCAAATATCGAAATTTATTGTGTACTGTCTCTTTAAAATTTTGATTTCGACCTAGAACCATGGAGGCAATTGGTGGAGTTTGAGAGATCGAAGTTTTTTGGGGGAAAAACTTTGAATCGAAGTAGATCGAAGGCGCTATTCCTTCAATCGTACAATTCGAAGTAGGCCGAATATGGACCACTTCGACCCCCAAAAACCTTCAGCCTCAGGTCTTGTGTATATTTGTTGTGGATCACTTAGGTATGTTTGCCTTGAGAAAAAAAATACAAAGGAATGAAAAGAGAAATGCAATACTCACAGGCCTTGACACAAAGTCAGATAATAAGACACTTTGCTTTCCATTACTATTTGTTTTAGACCAGCACCCAAGCATTTTAAATCTACAACTGTTCTGTCGCTATTGTTTATATACAAACACACACACACACATATACTGGATGCGATGGTTAACACCATTAACTTTGTTGATACCTGGGTGCTAATAAGAAAATTTGTATACACCATGTAGAGAATAACGGCATTTGCTAATAGGATTTGATTAGCAAAAACAAAAAGTCTTCAGAGCTGAATAAAAGACCTTTTTCTTTTTGCTAATCAAATCCTGTAAGTGCCGTAATTCTCTACATATTTGTGCAAGGGGAAATTTGGACAGTGTGAACTTGATAGATTGGTGTTTTTTTTAAATTAAATTATGTAACTATGTAAGAACAAGGTTATTTTAAAGTCACAATATACTATTCTTGCTTGCAGTTTGTTGTTCCTGTGGCTCATCTAACAGCACTAAGCTGTTGCCACTACCAAAATTTGTAGTATATTAAATGGTTACTGTCATGGGAAAAAAGATTTTTTCAAAATGAATTAGTTAATAGTGCTGCTCCAGCAGAATTCTGCACTGAAATCCATTTCTCGAAAGAGCAAACAGATTTTTTTATATTCAATTTTGAAATCTGACATGGGGCTAGACATATTGTCAATTTCCCGGCTGCCCCAAGTCATGTGACTTGCTCTGATAAACTTCACTCTTTACTGCTGTACTGCAGGTTATGGAAAGTTTGAACACATTTATGGGGGTTTTTGTGCCATGTTTTATAGGTAAATTGCCCTTTAAGCTGTAAATCCCAGGTCCCCCAAGAGACCTGCTTATCTTAAATAGTTACATCTTTGCTTGTCTTAAATTGTTACAAATATATCTAAATGCAGGTGCTAAGTATTTTGGGCTCTCTGCCAAAAAGCTTCTTATTTAATTAAGTTTTAGCAACTTTGTATATTTTTCTGGCATCAGTGCAGGAGATCAAGGGGAAACTTGGGACATTTCAGTAACAATCTGGGACTGCAGGCTGAGATGTCAAAATCAGGACTGATCAGCAAAATGCAAGACAGTTGAGTAGTAAGATGATGCATGCAAACATATAATTGCTACCTGACACATTTTTATAACCTTTCTGTGGTATAAATTTTGTCTGGATGATTATTTTGAGCACACACAATTTTGAGCCCAAAAAAGTTATATCAACTGTTGTTTCATATGATTATATATGTGCATCTATGGCCATTTTTATGCTTGGACCAAGGTACCAGCTCCTAATATAGGCTGAGAAAGGACTGGCTTAGTCCAAAACATGTTATGCTGTGCTAGGCACTTACAAATAAACTAAACAGCTTTGCTAGAATGTAAGGCTCTCTTTTAAACTCGTTTCTCCTGTTTTCAGTGCGTTTCTCTCGTTTTCATTGTGTTTTTGCAGTAAAATACAATGCCACATTTTGTACCTAACCCCTACAGCTGCCAGTGGCATTGGGTGAAGTGCTCCATGGGCAAAGTGCATCGCTATGCAATGCAGAAACCTAACTCTCAACCTGGAAATTTTGGCAAAGACAATTCAAATACTACTTTGTTACTGTACAACTTTGTAATGATTGTATTTAAATGTGTAGCTGGGTGTACATTCTGTGGTAAAACCATCTGTTATATTTTCAGAAAAACCTTGGTAATTTACAATGCCTGTTAATGTTTCTTTAAGGTAATACACTACTAGTACATAACATAGTAACATAGAAAGTTAAGTTGAAAAAAGACACATCCATCAAGTTCAATCTTTTGTGTCTATATGTAGGCTTGAAACTGTATTCTGTGGGGAAGCGCAAACAAGAAAACTCCTGGTGCAGTATATCCAGATATGTATGTGCTCAGTAAAAAGTGCAAAAAACACATCCACCGTGTCAGTATGGTAACCCCACTATTAAAGGTAATAAGAAACTTCTTTGGAGAGAATACCTACTCACCAGATTTAAGAGGTATATAGGCCAAACACAGTTAGTTCAAACTTCACAACTTTGGATAAAACAAAAAAGGAATGCCATATAGTGAAATATAGTTTTTTAATTGTTGATAAAAGAGCCCCCAACTGCGTACACTCACAAGATCCAATATTAAAACAGCATTAGACAAATGTTCAGTTCAAGTCCACAATATTAATTCCTCTAAGCATTTCACGTGGTGCTCCACACTTCCTCAGGAGGAACTAACTGTGTTTGGCCTATATACCTCTTAAATCTGGTGAGTAGATATTCTCTCCAAAGAGGTTTTTTATTACCTTTATTAGTGGCGTTACCATACTAACACGGTGGATGTGTTTTTTGCACTTTTTACTGAGCACATACTTATCTGGATATTCTGCACCAGGAGTTTTCTTGTTTGCACTTCCCCCCAGAATACATTTTCAAACCTATGTGTTAGTCCTGCAAGGTGGACATGTTTGGTGGAAGCTGCAATCAAACACTTATACATTGAATACAATGCCGATTGGACTTTTTTGCTTTTACCTGTGTCTATATATAACCTGCCTAACTGCCAGTTATTCCAGAGGAAGGCAAAAAAACCCATCTGAAGCCTCTCCAATTTGCCTCAGAGGAGGAAAAATTCCTTCCTGACTCCAAGACGGCAGACAGACCAGTCTCTGTATCAACTTGTACTATGAGCTATCTTCCATAACCCTGTATTCCCTCACTTGCTTGACACCATCCAACCCTGTACAACCTGTACAGCTGATCCAGGGAGAAAATTCCAGATTTTCACAGTTCTCACCAAATTATTAGCGAGATTATTGTACACCACCCTTATATATTTATACATATAAATATTCCTCTTCTCCAGCGTGAACAACCACAACTTGGCCAGTCTTCCCTCAACTTGACCAGTGTTTACATCTAAGTTTTTCAAAGCTTTGATTAGGATGAGGAGCAATAACACTTTAAACCCATCTTTTCTTTTTCCTACCATCTTTTCTTTCTTCCATGTATTCCAAGTTGAATACGCAGGACGCACGCCAGAGGTCGCTGTTCCTCTCACAACAGCTAAACGGCTGCAAGTCTACAGATCGCCTGCGTGAGGCAGCGGCGACGCCTCCTGTAGAGTTCTACTGGAGACGAGAAGCAGGGGCGGCCAATCCCTGCCCTGCAGCGCTGACGTCATCTGTAGTGGGGCTGAAGCCCGCTCTCCCAAGAGCTCATGGGTAGGCTTTATATCTAAACGGAGCTTAATTCGCGCGCGCGTGGCTCAGTTCGGTTTCGTTAGGTTCAAATAATCAACTCGTGTGACATCAGGTTTAATCACCGCGCAGGCAGGAGGTGAGTGAAACAAGGGTGGTGGTAACTGTGTAAACACGAGACGATACCGAGTGACTAGCTCGCAAGATGGAGCCGTGTGGTGGAAAAACACATCTGAGGGGCTCATAAAGCTCCCGGGCGGAGCAAGAAAGGCTCATTGTCGAGGACGGATTGCAGCCGTAAACAACGGAGGCGTTTCTTTAATCCACTCGTTAACCCTGGCGTTTTTATTAGGTTGGTTTTTACCCCTTCCGGCTGTCAGATGGTTAACGGCCCTCAATGTATGTCTAGGGTTCAGCTGTGGTGGGCTGTACTATCTTACACACAATTGCAGGGCGGCAAGCGTTCACTGCTGCCCTAAACAGATTTGTGCACAAAACCCTCGTTGTGTTTTAACTGCTGAGGTGTCTGACCTGCTCTGTCCCGAGTTCACGTTGTTCATTTGCTGCTTTCTCAGCACTCAGGGATAGTCACGTGATCTTTCTGCACCGTACGTGCCATTTAGAATGTGGGGCTGCCAGGTATGGACATGTATTTAACCCAGACAACAACTTATTAACCCTTTGGCACTGTGGTTGAAAGTGGATTCAGTAATGCAAATGTATAATTAGATTTAGCATTGCTAATTAACCCTTTTAAAAAAAATCTCTTACATGGCATGTAGAATGTTAACCATCAGAAGGCATTTTTAGCCCCTAGAGGTAAATTTTATTTGGTATATTTAACCCTTTTAACCACATAATCTTCAAAAAGTCATGTTTTCTCCCCAATGGTGAATTATTCTGTTATTGTCATTTAACTCTTATATGCCATACTAATTGAAAGGCATTCAGATGGCACTCACGCAGCAAAATGTGCTTGCAATTTGTGATTTATTTAGATCTCGCACAACATATCGGAAGATCTACCCCCTAGAGTCCAATAGATCCAAAAGTGAATTATTCTGTTATTCTCATTTAACTCTTATATGCCATACTAATTAAAAGGCAATTAAAAGGCAATCAGATGGCACTCACGCAGCAAAATGTGCTTGCAATTTGTGATTTATTTAGATTTCACACAACGTTTCTCCGAAACTCCGAAATGCTGTTTGAGATCTAAATAAATCACAAATTGAAAGCACATTTTGCTGCGTGGGTGACATCTGATTGCCTTTCGATTAGTATGATGTATATGGAATAGTGGAGCAGCGAAGTTCCCAGATAGAGCACCACACAAGTGAATCCACTGAATTTGGGTTTGGATTAACAGTAACTCTTATATGCTTCTCTTTTAAATGCTTAGCCCATATTAACTTTGTGTCCCCCCACCCAAGCAGTAAGAAGTAGGTGTCTGAATATAGATAGTAGGAAAGTAGGTGCTTATTTTTGAATTCCTGTTTTGGGGTCAAGTCAAAACAGTGCCTCCTGTAGGCTACTAGTTCACATAGGGGCTGCCAGTGGTCAATCACAGCCCATAATTGACACCCCAGGAACTTTTTGCATGCTTTTGTTGCTCTCACACTTTATTTTTACATTTGAATGTGGCTCACAGGGACACCTGTGCTAGTATCGTAATTCAAATATAGATCCAAACATTCTAAAATGTTCCTGGCTTATCCTAACTAATGCTTCAACTTTCCAATAATCCCACATAATTTTTACCATTTGTGGGGAGGGTGCTGTAAAAAAAGTTGGTGTACAATATTTACCATTAAGTGTTGTCCAAGATCGTTTGAAATCCAAAGCCACAGTCCATTCCAAAAAGCTAATTTTATAAAAGTGTGTAAATTTAACATGAGACGAAGGTCCAGTATGGCGCCATTATTTTGCACCAACTCAAATTAATGCTTCTAAGGTTGTCCTAAAAAGCATGGACAACCCCAGTTTTAAAAGGACTTTTTTAAGCTTTCCTCCAGAATTTAACATTTTGCAACCATTCTTATCAGGTTATTACATATGCTAAAAATGCACACTTTTGTATGGCCTACACTTTTATTGATCTATTTTAAAGCAATTATAAGGCCATGGTCTGTTTCATATAAGTTAATGTGTAGGCTGTCCTAAGCTTTAAGTGTGGGATTTGTCAACTCTGATAAAACCATTTGTCATGGCAGATCTAAATTTGTATGTATATGCATTCTTATTTGCCGCTACCAGTCAGTATGCAAGATATAGCTTCCTATTTATACACAGGCATACTTGTGCCCAAATACAGATTAGACTGTCAAGAAGGAACTTCTTAAATGACAAAGCAGAACAGAAGGAAAATGTCAAAGGGGAAACAAAGTGGAACAAGTCTTAGAGGTAGGACACACACCTTTTCAACATTAGTTAAGTAGAAAATGCAGTGCTCTCCCCCAGTCTCTCTTTGCCAGGCGCATTGACCGGCTCCCCTTTGACCCCTGTGCAGATGAAGTGTCAGCCCTATCAATTTCTATGAAAACACTAATAGGATGGGAGAGAAGCGGGAGGCTTCTAAATATTTTTTTGCCCGCCCTCACTTTTTTCTGGGAAGATATCGCTTCTTGAGTGTTGTTTTAATTAGAAAACATGTATGGCTTTTGTTACCTGCACTAAAAAATCAGAAAATTAGTACAGTAAAAGTTTACTTCCTGTTAAACAAAACAATTCAGAATTCCATCAAGATCTCCTCTTTATAACGGCGTTTTAGGATTTGAGAAAGAGCAGCACTTTATACAGAGGGCTTCTCAGTGAAAGGGTGATCCTTTATTTTTTTTTTTTTTACTTTTTTCTACTTTATTTTTAAGATTTTTCCCTGTTAAATCCAATCAATTCTAACAATCCTATATAATTGCTGATTAATACAGTAGGCAAATATTATGTTCAACACAAGCTCTACTCATTGAAGGGAATTTGCTCCCCTGTCCTGTCCGGTTTCACTTCAAAAAACATTTACAAAATGGCTAAAATTCACAAAATGCATTATGGGTAATTTTGCATTTGCATAATGTTTTTTTTTGTGGTGCACTTTCTTTTTGTGTGACTTTTGCAGTGAAAGCAGCCAAATAGCAGAACTTTTGAGTGGGGGGGGAGTAAACAGAAAAGGCATAGAACAGTTAAAATATTCTAAAGCTAACCCAAAAGGGTTAAAAGCTATAGAATGGAATGTAGCTAATTATGGCAAAGGGCAGAAGGGGGAAACAAAAATGTGTAAATGATGTTTTTTAAAAAAACATTAGGTTTAAGAAAGCATATAATATAAATATATTATATATAATAATAATAATAATAGAGATGAAGGACAAGACAGAATGTTGCAAGGAAAGGGAAAAAGAAGACAACAAAATTAAACATCAACATAAAGGATTGAGTAAACTAAAAAGTAAAATATAAATACAACTCAATTAGTAAAATGTAAAGAATGAAGGTGATGCTTTCAACAGCTGGTCACATTCACCTACATGAAATCAAATTACTCTCTGTTTAACAAAACAAATCACAGCATGTACCTTCTCAGTTTTAACTTTATAAAATTCAATTTCTTCCCTTAAAATAAGTACAGCCTCTACCTTTCAATCTCCTCCCATTGTGGAGTCAGCATTTCTTTATCTTCATTGTAAATTACAGTAACTGTTTTTCTCCCCCTCTATCAGCAATGCAGGTTGTTCTCCCTATATCAACCCACCTCTAAAAATGTGTCTGCATTTCTTGCTCATAAACCCATATGTAGAATTTTCAATATTTAAATTTGCATTTCAATGTTTTATTGGAATATAATAAAGTACCATTAACACTTTAAGCAGAATAATTGTATATCTACCCTACATCCTACAGTTAAAAATTTTTCTTTGAACTAGTGTCCATATATATATTGAAGTGCTTGCTCTTAGCTGTGCTCTGCAGTCTTTTATTGAACAAAGACTTACTCCTCTTTTGTGTTGCTTTAGGTATTCCATATTCATAAACTGTCCCTACCAAGAGAACTATTGCCGTTAAACAAAACTATCAGTACAAATATCAGGCTTTCTAGATGATAGAGATTTTTTTGCAGCACAGATTGAGTGACCCTTTGTTTGGTATATTTCCATTTACATAATGTTAGGCCGCACAGTCCCAATCCCAATCATAAAAAATCATTGTGAGCATAGTGGTAGATTTCCAATAATGAACTGCTTTTGTTTCCTAGCCTAATTAAAGTTGCCAGCCTTCAAGCTAAAAAGGAAATGTAATTCTGAGCAACTTTCTAATACACATTTATTGAAAATTGAACCTAAAATCACACATTATTTTTTTTAATGTATTTGCAATTGAAAGCAACATTTTCTTTTCAAAACAGTGTAGCAGGAATCCGTTTTGACAAATTTTTAAACCCACATTAAAATTGTCTATGTCTATGGAACTAAAATGTAATTACATCAATCAAGTCATTGATATTTTCTTAGTTATTTTAAAGTTATTTGTAAATACATCTATAATTAACTATTGGACAATCACTATTTGTCTGTCGCTCTGACTCTTGAAACAATGTAGCTGAAACCCTCCATTTTCTTTCATTCAGCAAAACTGTATTTTATATATATATATATATATATATATATATATATATATATATATATATATATATATATATATATATATTTAGTGTCATATTAATGAACAGCAATTTACCCTGCACTGGTAAAAACAAAAAAAACTGCTACAGTTTTTATAAATAAGCTTCAGTGTAATCATTAGGGCAGCAATTCAAGCTGAATATGGTGAAAAGGCTTTATTATTATAACAAAGTGTATGTTTTTATCATGACCTGCAATGTTCCCTATTTTTCATTAGAGTATCTTGCAAAGTTGCCTAGCATGACATTTTCTTTCATTACTTAAATGGCCCCTTTAAATGATAAACACTGACCCTTTCATTTTCATGGTATTGTTGTGGACCAAGGGCTTAACTCTTCACCGTTCATTTCATTCCCATCTTCCCTTGCTGAAATTTAAATCCATTGTTTATTTTTGCTGATCTAAATGTCATTCAGTATAAGGGCTTTGAGGATATTTATTGTTTAAAAAGTATTTATTTTTACTGTGATTTATCTTCCCTGTATTTTGTATTCTTGTAACCACTTAATTAAAATTGACTATTGACATTGTTTGTATCACTTATATACAATGTATATACAAGATGCATATAAGAACTGCTATTGGGTGTACATGAGTTTGAGTTGCTGAAGAGCAACCATATCCCATAAAAAAAAATACAGCCACCCAAACAACTTAGTTTGTCTTCTGGTTTCCAGCAGTGAAACCTTCTGCGTCCTGAGCCTTGAAGGCTAAAAGGGATTCTGTCATGATTTTTATTTTTTAATTACATAGTTTACACTGCAAATAATTCACTGCCATATAAAATGTTATTCCTGAACCAAGCAGCAAATTTTCTAGTTGTAATATTGGTATGTAGGCAGCCATCTCATTTTCCTGGTCATGTGCTTTCAGAAAGAGCCAGCACTTCATGATGGAACTGCTTTCAGATAAGCTATTGTTTCTTCTACTCTGTGTAACTGAAGGAGTCACAGTAGGACTTGGATTTTTACTATTGAGTGCTATTCTCTTGCGTACCAAGGAGCTGTTATCTGGTTACCTTCCCATTGTTCTGTTGCTTGGCTGCTGGGGGAAAGGGAATGTAGTGATATTACTCCAACTTACAGCTCATTTCCATGCATTATTCTGCTGGAGCAGCACTATTAACAGATGCATTTTGAGAAATACGTTTTCCTGTGACAGAATCCCTTTTAAAACATTTGATGTGTCTCTCAAGTAATCTGGGACCCTACCCAGCACACGCTGCATTTGCTAAATCCTGGAAGCAGAGGTGTAGACCTGAGCTAGAGATAAGTTTAGAATGTATGTTTTTGTAAACATGGGAGTTGCATCTTATCTTGCTTAGTGGTCTTGGGAATCGGGACTATTGGCTCAATAGTCTAAAGTGTTCTGATATTTGCAAACTCTAATAAAAAGGGGCACAGTATACTACCTTTTCAATATGAATTGAATAGGGCTTGTGCTGAATATAATTTTTTGATTGGATTGTATAAAATCCATATAAAATTACTGTGGCATTGCATGATTTCTTCTCGGCTGCGGAGCAGTTTCCACTCTTTTAAGAACACATGGCCCATAGACACTAACTTTTGCCAGGGTTGTTATTTCCATGATTTTTAACCTGAGAAAAAAATTCAGAGGATTTTCCTTAATTAACATAATGCATTTTTTGTTAAAGGAACAGTTCAAAGTTCAGTGTAAAAAATAATAAACAAGGCTGGATTGAATGGATGTCTGACATAATAGCCAGAATACTACTTCCTACTTTACATCTATCTAAAGCTGGCCATAGACTCAGATATACTATCGTACCAAACAGTTTGCACAATTTTCAGACCATGTGTGGAGTGTCCCGACATTTTTCGTACCATGGCGTTCGGTCATTCAGTTGATTGGACAGGTTAAAAGATTTATAACTGCTACCAATAAGATCTCTGCATTTTTTGCTTATCTGACGATATCAGTGGGTGATTGTCACTACTATTTGTCAGACATAACTATCTTACAATTGCTGTCTGTCAATTAATGGCTTGAGCTTTGTGTGGTTTGTTCTCTTTACTACTTTATATGAATCTGAATGGTTAGTTGCAGGTCAGAAGATTGGCATGGATCATCGCTCCTCCTACATAGACTATTATCTTCATGTCTATGGCCATTTTAAAGGGGTTGTTCACACTTTTTTTCAGTTTAGTTGGTTTCAGATAGTTTACCAGAAATAAATGGGGGGGTTATTTACTAAACTCGAATTTATCTGGTCTGGAATTTTGTGGCAAAAATTTGAATTTTTCATGGAAAAATTAAAACTTTAAATTTTCGAGATTTATTATACCTTGATGCTGCAAAAAGACAGAATCCCAAAATCCGCCATCTCAGATCTGTTGAGGTCATGTTGAAGTCAATGACAATGGGAGAGGCACCTATCTCAATTTTGGAATCATGGTCTGCACTGAGTTACCCCAAAAATCTGCCTTTTTCAGGGTTTCCCCAGGCAAAACCCCCGAAAAATAGTGATTATGGGAAAAACATCGGAAAATTTGATTAATTTGGGTTATTTTTTTTAATAAATAAGGTCAAATCAAGCATGGGAGTTTGGTGGTGTTTTTTTTTTTTTTTTTTAAATTATTTTTTGGATTTTAGTAAGGCTTTTTCCAATTACTTTCTATTTTCTATGTGTGAATCTAATTTTTCACCTTTCTAAAGCAGTCGGGGGGGGGACTCTCTAAACTATTCTAAATTGATACATTTAGTTGATACTTTTCTTATCTTTGTCCCTGCTGAGCAGAATCTCTGGGTTTCATTACAGACAACTGTTAGAATTGATACAATAGTTGCTAATACTCCAGAGATGCTGCTGAGAAATGTATCAACTAAATGTGCAAAATTGTAACAGTTCAGAGTCTGCACCTGAATTTCTGAGCTGCCAGATTCAAACATCAGAGACAGGAACATTCAACGTTAAACTTTTTAATGGTAAAAAATGAAAAGTAATTGGAAAAAAAAGTCTTTATTTCTGAAGAACAATCCGAAAACAATTCAACTAAAAGTGTTTGGAAGGTGAAAAACCCCTTTAACTTTTAGTCAGTAACTGTTCAGTGAGTTTGCAGTTGATACATAGTATGCGTATGACCGCCTCTAAATTCATTGATTGGTTGCTGGTAACTTGTGGCAAATTTGTTTTACTAATCATTTGTAGAAGAGTATAATGAATGTAATATAAACAATATTTAATGTTTAAAGTGCATCATTACATTTAATAAAAGTGATTATTTGTATACCATAATATTCCATGACTAGAGAAGAATTTCAGGAGTCTAGTGAAGAGGCAATTAAGCCAGCACTCACCAAGAGCTCCCAATTCCTTATTGGTAATTTGGTGCACATCATTCGGTGTCCACTCCAACCGACTTCAAATATCCAAACAAACTGTAGCAGACAGCACCATCAAAAATTTAAGTTAAAAAGCCTTTACTTGCTACTTTTTGGCTTTACAGATGTGGACAGTTACAACCTTTCAACCCAAACAGTAGCCCTTTATCAAGGAGTCTAGTGAAGGCCAATATGATAAATTGTACCAGTGCGGTTGCATAACACAACCAGTCAGGTTTTTTGCTTTCACTTTCTAACTTGCAAATTTAACATTCATGTTAGTAAAGAGCTATATAATGTCTGTTAGGAGATTTTCATTTTAAATTTTTCAGGCAGAATAAATTCTTATCCTCTTTATTTTTCTGGTTGGGCATAGCCGTTAATTAATGTACTTGGTGCAATTGACCTAGATTCCATGAATAGTTATCTTTTGCTAACATGCTATGTGACTCTAGCATCTTTTACTGATCCAGTTTGATAAACAATTTTGTTGCAAGTAACATTTGGACAAGGGTAATGTGTTTGAGGTAGGTTCAGTTGCAGTAGCCAATATTATGCACACTTTTGTATAAATAAAGACCTGTAATGCTACATGAGAATTTAATAACATCGAAGAACAATCACACTACACTTTTAGCTGCTGTAGCTTTTGTTTAATGCTGTGCACATATGAGAAAAATCTGAAGTTGTACATATATTTGTTATCCAAGATGCCGCCACAATGATTTATCTAGCAGTTTGTCACTATATAATGTCTACAGTTGACCTTGGGGAACCAGTTAGGATCAGCACCTCTTCTTTTGTATGGCAACAAAGGGTATTGTCTGGTAAACACTGCATTTAAAGTCAAGCTATCAAGAACAACTGTCTAGTCCAGCCTCGGCTATTGAGGCCACAGCTAAAAGTTTTAGCAAGATCACCACTTAAGCTCTATCAGTAACTTCATTTTTTTACTTGTTCATATTTAATTTGTCTGTAAAGACTGATATGCCCTTGTATTAAGAACCCTTCAACAATGTAACCTGTATAAACAGAGAAGCAATATAAATGTCAAGACTACTAATGATTGGCTCCATTGAGAATTGCAGCAAGCCAAGGCAAATAGAGGTGACTTTACAGCAAATGGTAATTCAGGTTATTTCTCACAATGAGCATTGTATAATTGTGTCTTCCTTGTTATAATTTGTTCCAATCTTTGCACAAAGATAACAAAAGCAAGGTTTGTATTTTTAATTAAATAAAAACAGCTATTGAAAAGAATAATAAATACAATTATTAGCCCTAATGGTACTTGTTGAAAGCACTTCTTATTTCCATTGTGTCAGACTTTTACCTTGTGTCTTTACCATAATATGAGAAGCAAATATTTATTTGAATCAGTATATTTAAGCTTGCCTCCTAATTTGGGTAATTCTGCTGCACATAATATAAGTTGAATCTATGCAACAAGTCTTTTTAAAATTGTCATGCTCAGATGACTAATTTATTTGATCTTCATTGTAACTTGTGCATAGTTGCTTTATTTTGAATGGTTTACTTTGAGATGGCAATTTGCTATTTGGGAATCTGCTATCCTGGAGACTAATGCAATGAAATGTTTGGTTGCCCTGAGGGAAAGTGATGGTAGACAAAACCATGGGGCACACCTATACTATTGCCAGTCAATAGGAATGATGTTCAAGACCTATTGAAATTGAGATAAAATAGAAATAGAACAGAGGCGGGGTCAGTAAAGTTTGTTGAAGGAAATGGTCATAAGTAGCAAATGGTATAAATGGTTTAAGGCAGAAAGGAAAGTGTAAGAGAAGGATATAAAGAACCTATGACTTCTGATAATGAAAATGTTTGAGCGTGAGGTTATACATGTATTTATATCATATGTGGTGAATAAAAGTGGATAAAGCTTTTCTAAGTTTTAAGTTGCTCTTAAAAACAGAGGTGCAGTATTTTCTGTATATGTTAGGTAGAATAGTGGAAAGATTTCTTTAGAAGCAATCTGGGCAGAGAGACTAGAAGCAGAGAGCAGCTCTTTTTATGGTAATGGGGGATATTTTAAGCTTTGATACCCTGGCATTTTATGGCTCCACACGTGGGGGAATTATCTAAGTTGCCACTCGGTTAGCTTTGACTTAAAGAAGAATTCAATTCATAGTAAAAAAAAAAAACCCACCCCTTCCCGCTCCCCCGCAGTCTACCTGACCCCCCTGGCAAATGCCCCTAATTTTTTACTCACCCCTCTGTGCAGATTCTGGCCACGGGAGTTCACGGACACCGGAAGTTTCGGCGCGTGCGCAGTTGGAGTACATTTCCGGTCCCGGACCACCGCGCATGCGCTAAAAGTCACGATAATTTCGAAAAACGTTTCATGACTTTCGCCGCATGCGCAGTTGTTCGGGACAGAAAACTTACTCCAACTGCGCATGTGCTGAAAATGCCACCAATACACAAAGATTACCGGAGGGGTGAGTAAAAAATTAGGGGCATTTGCCCAGGGGGGTGGGGCAGGTAGGCTGGAGGGGGGGTTCACCGACGACATCTTCCACGCGATCTTCTTCCTGCTGTGAACGGCGTTTTGGCGCATGCGCAGTAGGATAATTTCGCCGGTACGGATCTACTGCGCATGCGCCAAAAGTCACGCACATGCGCAGTAGATCGTACCGGCGAAATGATCCTACTGTGCATGCGCCGTTCACAGCAGGAAGAAGATCGCGTGGAAGAAGATGTCGTCTGTGAACTCCCTGGACTGGACCTGCGCAGAAGGGTAAGTAACAAGTTAAGGGGCATTTGCCCAGCGGGACGGGTAGGCCAGGGGGGAGGAGGGAGGGTGGGCAACAAACGGGAGGGGGGGTTTGCGCCGACTAGGTTTCCTTCCCCTTTAAGGAGCTGCTTGGCATCTTCCCTCCTGGCACCTTCTCATATCAGGTCCTATCAGCAATATGACGCACACGCACATACTTCCAGCTCAACAGACCTCAGAGAGCTGCTTTACTAGATGCCCCATTTAGTGGCAGAAAACTGCTTGATCCTTAGATATCTAAAATATAGCTTTAATTTGCTTTGAGGAAGTTTTTTTTTTTTTTTACTTTGCTTTTTGGGGTTATGCTCTCTTTGGAGAAATGTAATAAAAGTTGCAAAGGGAAATACAATTAGCACAAATAAAAGCATGTTTTGCAATGTAATCTCAGCTTTGCATTGCAAATTTATATTTTAAGGCATGTTTGAAGGTGGCATAATCTTTTGGAGCAGCAGTGTTAGAAGCAAGCTTAAACCCTGTAAAACACAACATTTTAGTCATATTTTTAAACTTTGAATGCAAAAAGGGGGGCTGTGGGTGCACTCCTAAGGCTAAGTAAAATATATTAAAAGTATTTTTGTATATTTTTAAACTTTTACAATTTTGTGTTTATTTTGCAGTTTTGGAACACCTCATTTTGTATATGAAGAAATGGAATTCCTTTCCAGAAAGTTTCCTGTTAAAAGTTTGCCAAAGGTTCAGCGACTATGAGCGCAGAGGATATAAGAATAATAAGATGCAGATAATTTCTGTGTGTTAATAATTCAACATTTAGTCGTTGAAGAAAAAGATGTAGTTATTTTTCAACAAAAAATGGTCACATACTGACCCTGGACCTTTAGTAATAATTAACTGTGAATCATTTGGCAATATAATTATTTTTCCAAAGAAATTTATTGAAACAGTACAATCCAGTACCCACCACCAAGCTTGATACTTTTTAAATAAGGATGACCAGTGACATCAAACCGTTCCAGGCGCTGACTAAACTCAACTGTCAGAAATGCAGATTCTCAACAAAAGACCCAAAAAGGTACATAACTCACGTGTCTATTCATAATGACATCAAGTTTGCCTGTTCACATTGTAGTTATGTATCCTACACAAAAGGAGACTTTCAGAGACATTTGGTGACGCACACAGGCAAATTCCCTTACACGTGTGAATACTGTGGTTATGGGGCTGTTCGAAACGATTACATTGTCAAGCATATCAAAAGAATTCACGGTGATGGCAAGATACAGTGTTCTGTGAGTGGTGGTGAAAACGACTTCAAAAATGCATCCGTTAATTTAATACAAAGTCAGCTGCAAAACAACGGACAAGAAATTTTGCAGACAAAAACTTCTGATGTTATCGATTTAACAAATGATATAGAAAACGGTGCCAGTCAAATTGCAGCTGATTCAAATGGCAATAAAGTAAGTGCTGTTCAGGGGAGTCTTGTGGAAGTTGAAGTAATGTCTCCCTTACAAGAGAAATTATGCCCGGGAATGCCCTTAACTGTTGTTGCACCATCAGCTTTCAAAGTATTAGGCAACTCTTTCGCTCAGATTGTGGATGTAAGGCCCGTTAATGGTACGTACCGCTTAATCTTAAAGTGTCTCCAACAGGTGGAACCAGAATTGGTAGATTCAACAGATAAAGAAATTTATGAAGGAAAATGCTTTGAAAATAATTCAAATACTGGCCTAATAACTGAAACGCCTTCACCTTACACAACTGTGTGTTCAGTGGAAGGTAATGCTCCTCTGAATGACTACAGTTTTGTAGAAGCTACAAGTAAAGCTGTTCTTAATACAGAGGAAGTTTCTATTACCACTTCTACTTGTTCTCAAACACAGGTTGCTACAAACAAACAGATCATTGTGGAGTCTGTCTCACAAGAAAATCCTGGGACTGTCAGCCCAGTTTCAGAAGGACCATTTATTTCTTCTGTATTTTCACTTAGCAGTGGCTCACAAAATATCCTGGAAGGGATACGCTGGGAAACCAGCCCTGCCAGTAGCAAAGGAACAAGGCCACTTCAAGACACAAGTGAAACCTTAAACACACCTCAAAGGCAACCAACTAATTTAACTTGTGCCACGTCTGGAAATAAGTCAAATCAGCATTACGACAAACACAGACAACCGGATGAATTAAAACAAGCTTTTGGCCCCGAAACATCTGTAACAAGTGTTAAATCATTACCTGTCCACGATTCATTTGACATGCAATGTTCTCTGTTGTTAAATCGTGGGAAGATGAATATGCATGAAGCTCACAGCAACCCTAAAGAAACCAATGTCTTTGCCAAACCGCAAACTCTTTTTCTGTCTTCTGACAAATCGGTTGTCATGCAGCCAGTTACTTGTGCGGTACAAAACGAGCCAAAGCTGTTAACGAAATCCATCTCTTGTGTTGCAGCAACTAAACAACAACAGGAAATACAACTTATGGATGCTGAAAGAACAAATACAATTGCGAGGAATGATAACACGCAGGCTTCTAGAAAAGAAGAAAGTTATTCTAACCAACGGGCGGAAATGGCTTTCAAACCTGTATCTTCACAAACTCTCAGGCTTCTGCCTGCTAAACCTGATCAGTTACTGCATATTCCTTCCTATAAGCAGCCAGTGGTTGTATTAAATCATCCAGATCTGGATACATTGGAGATTATCAGTGTTATGACCACCATCAATAAATTTAAAGGAAAAGTCGTTAAAGTAACACTGTCCAAACAAATGTGTGAGCCAAAACTCTTGTGTAATTGAAAATCTTTTGACCTAAGATAAGAAAAGTGTTGTGTAATTTTATTATACTGCTGTTTATGTAAGTAAGTAAATGGTCACCACTAGGAATCTTATGGAGATGTCATCAGGTTTTTAAAAAAACAAAGAACTTCTGACCTCATAAATTAATTTTAGATGCCTACAGTTTTTTTTTTATTAGTACATGTACATACTTTAAATGTGCCTTAAATGAACATTTCATTAAATCCTGTTGGGGATTATAAATCTCTGTTGGGACTTGTTCTATTAAATGGCTCCTCCAATATGCATCAGCTGTTAGTCTTTCACTGGAAAAGTATCCATTGCCTATGTATGGGGACCCAACCCCTGGTTATTAGGAATACAGTATTTTGTGTGATTCTACACTTGTTACCAGGGTTATTATGTTAACAACTTATACTAACATTTTCCTTACAAAAAAAGTAACTTTGTCTTTGGGTAGATATGCTGATATGTAAGGCTGCAGATATTTTTGCTGGAAGTTATTTTTAAATTAGGAAGTTTGTAATTGCTGAATTGAACTGTGATGGTGTTCCACTATGTGGAGCAGATAACTTAACCTTCATAGTATTATATAAGTGCTTTTCTTCAGTATCTGGCAGGTTAAAACAATGGCCAGCTCCTCTAGTTGAGTAAAAATTCTATAACTTGTTATGACCGTTCATTTTACATAAAGGGATGTTTTAATTAAGACTGAATACTTTTAGTATGTCTTCCTCATATCAAAACATGGTGAAACCTTCAGATTTACTGTAATGTGCTGCATGCATCTTTTGTTTTTATCAGTATTTAAGTTGAAGTAGTTTGTAAAGCAATTGTTCCTTTTATTTTGTGAGACCATCAGTTGAAACTCTGCTCATCATTAAACATGATTTCTAATAATAAATATATTTGTCAGTGTGTTAAATGTTGTTTTGCTTCTGCTAACAAGCGTAATCGCGGTGCCCAATTCGATTTTCTAGGTGCTGCAACTCGTTATTCAAAGGTGAGCAACCAGTTCTTGTCTGTTTCTCATTATTGGGCAGATTTATCAAAGGTTGAAGTTTGAATTCATGTCAATTTTTTCCTACAATAGATTCGAATATGCACAAAATTCAAATAGGTGGTTAAGAAAACATTTGAACATCTAAAACTCTTAAATTTCACTGACTCAAAAACTCGAATCGAATTCGACTGAACTCAGTTTTTTCTTCCAAAAAAAAAAACTGTCACCAAGGCTATTAGCATCTTCAAATGGGTCATTGGACCTCTGCCATTGACTTCTACATGAACTCAGCAGGTTTTAGGTGGCGAATTCGAATTGTTCCCAGGGTCAAGCTTTGATAAATCCCGAAATTTGAGTCGAGTTTGGATTATTCCCAATTCGAATTTGTGAGTTTTGTCAAAAATTCGAATTTTCTATTCGACCCTTAATAAATCTGCCCCTATATGTGTGGAAATCTCACTGTTTGGAGAGTTTCCTTCAGACTATTACAAATGGTGCAGGAACTATAACTTATTCTAAATCAATTTAATGAAGAAAGATGTAGACTTCCTAAAGGGGTCATAGAGGGTAGAAATAAACTTTGTCCATTGCATTCTAACCCATTCTTAAATAGAATAAAAGTGTGACTAAAAGTTGGCCACCAGTTTCTTTCCTATTGTCACTCATCACTGATACGTCTGCTGCACTTGCAATCGTAAAGAAAAACCTTGAGCCTGGATTCCCGGTCCTCTCTGCCACCAAAAAGCCTGCAATGTATAGATGCTAATTGGTGCATGGAAATGTAGGTTATGTTGGAAAAAAACTCTTTGAACAGGATTGATGTTGCAGCTGTATTACAGTGTTTATCCCACAACAGAAACGCCTCCATTCCTGCCTGTCTTGCTACGATTGCAACCAGCAAACTGGATTCCGTTAAAAAGAAATAATAATAATTTAACGCCATAAATTTAAAAATAACAAATACATATTTTAATAGCAAATTATGAAAATGAACTTGTCAGAGTAAACCTTTCAATGTTGGTTCAGTAAAATAGGATCATTGGTCACTACTAAACTCCCTTCCACGAATTGAAGCCATTAATAATTATCTTCGAAAGAGTCAGAGCGAAAAAATGCTACGACAAAATTAAGCGTCCATTCATATTTTAAGATTGATGCTCCTAAAACGCTATTTTAACGATTTGTCCCTGCGGAAACATGACTTTATCGGATTATCCAGTGCAGATCACAATGTCAAGAAACAACTTCAAGGCCATCTGCCATGGACTTCTACTGTACATGACCGCAACAGGTTTTAGATGGAGTATTTTTGGATTCGAATTTTTAGCAGCTTCGGGGGTATAATAAATCTCTAAAAATTTTAGTTTTTATTTTTCGACCAAAAAAAAAAAACTTGACTAGAAAAAAAAATTGAGGTTTAATAAACTGGCCACGTAATTATTTCTTAAAAGTGATATGGTTGATCTCCCTGTGTCAGAGATAGTTTTAGTGATTATAAATGTGCAAAGCCTTTATACCTGCGTTCCTAGAGGCTTTGCGAAAACTAGTCGCTAACGTAGAGCCCTCTACAGCGTACATATTATGCATACTGAATCTTCACATGAAATGGTGTGCTGGGTCCATTTTACAAGTTAGTATGGAAAAGTCAACCAAGCACCTGGGAGAGTTATTTTAGATAGAATGCAGATAAGATTTAATCTATTTACTGTATCAAATATCTAATCTTACTTTGCATCTGCTCTGCATACTTCCTTCTACATACTGTAGCTATTTCTAAAATCAGATGGGGCTGTCCTTATTTTTTTAAAATGGCAATTTTCTATTTATGATTACCCAATGGCACATGCTACTAAAAAAGTATATTATGAAAATGGTTTATTTACATGAAGCGGGGTTTTACATATGTTTTAAGCAATACATCTTTATAGAGACCTACATTGTTTGAGGGGTATATTTTTCCTTTAAAGTGCAAGTTATAGCTTTAAATCATACTGCAGAATGAAGAACTTCAGAAATGGCTCTCTTGTATCGTGGACATTTGGTACTGTCTCACTACTGGTATTAAAAGTCTAAAAATGGAAGCCCTCTGTATGCAATCAGTACCCGGTTATTACATGAATATTTACTCAAATGATAGCCTTTCTTTCCAGAACACAGGTAAAGGGAATATATTGCCACTATTAAAAAAAGTATCTCTACTTAAAATTATTACAATTTATTACTTTATTTTAAAACAGCTGTGTTGGTCTTTCGACCTAGGTGACCAGTCTTTTCTCGAATTTATCCTGTCCAGTTTATCTAGTCAGGACCTCTAGGGGGCCTTTCTATATATTATCAACCAAAAATTCTGTACTGTTCCTGAAATAATCAAGTTACTCTTTCTATCTGTACCTTCTTATGCGGCAATCTGTGTTGAATGGCAGGTATAATACATCCTTTGGGGGTTTGTTTTGCCTAGATGTATTAGTTTACTATTCCAAAATAACTAACTCCAGCACAAATCCTGTCTCTTCACGTGTAGAATTTATGTTGGTGGGTTATTTAGAAAGAATAAGCGCTAATAAATTTTCTATTCAAAATGAACCCCCAAAATATATATTATACTCGTCTATTAAAATTTGACTTTAATAACTTTAAAGAAACAGATTGCTGTGAGGAGGATACTGAAGAGTAATTGATTATTTCAGAAGCATAATTTTTCACTGACTTACTTATGTCCATGACATAGCTTATATTCATTTTGTTATAGTTTCCTTTTAAGACAATATCTATGGACTACCGTTGTGCAATACACAACATGTTTCTATTTTTTGAGTGACATCCATTACATTATGCTTGTTTATATAAGCACAAACTCTTTTTCAAAATGAAAGTATACCAGTTTTCTCCAAAACGAGTATTCTTTAGTATATGTTTCCCTTTTTAGACTCAACTAACTGTTTCATTTTTGAGAGCTTAAAGGGAATATAAATTCTAAAATAGAATAAGGCTAGAAATGCTGTATTTTGTATACTAAATATTAGGGATGCACCGAATCCAATATTTTGGATTCGGCCGAATCCCTCGCAAAAGATTCTGCCGAAACCCGAACCCTAATTTGCATATGTAAGGAAGGGGAAAACATTTTTTACTTCTTTGTTTTCTGACAAAATGTCATGCAATTTCCCTCCCTGCCGGCCAAATCCTGCTGAAAAAGGGCAAATCCTGGCTGAATCCCAAACCGAATCCTGGATTCAGTGCATCTCTACTAAATATAAACATGAACTTACTGCACCACAAGCCTAATCAAACATAATTTAATGCTTTCAAATTTGGCTACAGGGGGATCACCATCTTGTAACTTTGTTAAACATCTTTGCAAGACTAAGACTGTGCACATGCTCAGTGTGGTCTGGGCTGCTTAGGGATCATCATAAACAAAGCTGCTTGAGTTCTGCATGGCTGGGAAGTAAGGTGGGGGCTCCCCCTGCTGCATAAGTATGATTGTTTCCCTGCTCAGCAATTAGGGACCGTCTGAGAATTCCTATCTTAGCAGTAAATGAAGGGAGAATTTCACTGCATACACTCAGGTTTCTTATAAAAACGGTACACATTTTTTAATTAAGGTATATTGGAGATAGGTTTCTTTTTCATTAAAGAAAGTAAAAATGGGATTTTTAATTTTTTTCCTTTACATGCCCTTTAATACATCATTCATTACATAGATAAATAGACTGTAGATAATATGGGAAAAACGTATATTCAGAAGGTGTCAAAGATAACCAGTGGCCATATGAAATGTAGTCAGTAGGAATGTTTCCAAAAAGGTCTGCTTGCACTGCCTCTTTCACTACTGTAATGTATTACTAAGGAGCATATTCTCTGCCTGAGCAGGTTTTGTGAATGTGTGCCAGGAATACAGGAGGGGGTAGTGTTAACACTGCTCATGTAACCTAGGCCTTAGTAATAGACTATTATGGCTTGAACATGACGTCTTTCCACTGTATGGTAAGAATAACATACAGTAAATGATTTTGGTTTGTGAGGCTTCATTTTCTGATTAATAAATATTACTAATAATTGCTTTTAATTTGCTTATTGCTAGGAGTTTCTAGAAAGTGATTTTGCATCTAGTGAAAGAATCTTTCCTTTTGCAGATTACTAGAAACCAAATGCACTCCATAGAGAGTTTGTTATATTCGATTTATGTTAGGTTTGTATTTAAACTCTATAATAAAAGCAATTGTAACAGCACACTAAGGGGCAGATTTATTAAGGGTCGAATTGAAAATTCAAAAAAATTTTTAATAACAGATGTAGAGGACAACTTGCTATTGAAATAGACCGTCGCTTGCATAGGTCGTAATGTATTTGCTGCAACATATACGTCCATTCAACTTTTAACTTCCTGCTGTATGCAAATTAGGCAACGCTAGCGCAACTTCACTTCGATTGGCGCAGTAACGCTAGCGCAACTTCGCCAGAGTTCGGTGCCCTGGACGCAACTTCAGATTTTAGTGAATTAGCCTTGTCCTGGTGAATCTACACCTGGCGAAGTGTTGCAATGTGAGCGAAGCCATCGCTGGCGAATTTACGGAGGTTAGTGAATTTGCCCCAAAGTCTCACAATATCACATTAATTTACCACCCTTCTTTAAATCGTGTATATAGTGGTATCTGGAGAGCACATACTGTAAGCATTTGGTTAAAATACAGTGATGTACTTATTGACTCACTTTTAGCCATATCCAAGTACATGTCACCTGCCAAGCATGTATCCACCGCATAGTGCTGTATAGTAAAAAAAAAAAAAAAAAAAAATTCCACTTGTCTTTTTGTTTAGGCTTTAAACTAAAGTAAAGCTACAGTATTGCAACCCCTCCTTTGTCACTGCTCACATTCTCTATATCTTGTTCTTATTTTGCTCTGTTGGTGGGTATGGGAAATGCAAAACACTACTTTATTTTCTGTTACTATAACAACATCACTTCATCTGCTTAATCGTATATAGCAGAGGTTGGACTTGCTCAGTTCAAACGTCCTTTAGGGTCCAAGAAAATACAGAGATGTGATAAAATATGTAGTAGTTCTCTTCTTACACTTCTTAATGATTAGAAAAACACAAGTTGTATAAATACATAATGAAGCTCTTTTGTTATATTTACATCTATACCAAAATTTAATTTTCATGCCAAAGGCTATTATTGCTCTGAGCAATGATCTGTGCTCCAATTGTTCCAAAATTACATCTGTGCTTGTTTTGACAGCCGAAAGATACAGAGTAATTTTAATTTGCATGTAGAGGTTTTAGATATCTCTGTTTAAAGAATTGTATCATCATGTAATTTTTATTAATTTAAGACCCACTGTTTGAAGTTCCCAAGTAAATATATATCTAAGATTTTATGTTCTCACGATAAAGCCATATAGAGTGAAGAATGTAGACATAGCCAGGAAATACCGTACATATACATCTGCCAGCTCAGTGACTATAAACTTTTCATATTTGTTTTTCCTCTACTTTTCAATTTTACACAAGGGCAGATTTATCAGATTTTTAGGTCAAGGTGAATTTTAGAATGAAAAAAATTTTGAATTTCAAGATATTTTTATGTGTACTTCGACTAGGGAATAGTCCAAATTTGATTCGAATTAGAAAAAACCATTTGCCATCTAAAACCTGCCGAATTGCTGTTTTAGCCTATGGGGGACCTCCTAGAACATATTGGGAGTTAATTGGTGGACTTTGAAAAATCAAAAGTTTTCAAAAGTTTTTTTTGGAAATCTAATTCGATTCGAAGTTTTTCTCAAAAAAAACTTTTGATCTTTCAAAGTTCAAAGCCGAATACGGACCTATTTGATCAAAAATCAACCTAATCAACCAAAAAACTTCATCTTAATTTCAGTTTGGTTTTTTAAATTCGAATTTCTACGTTTTTTAAATTCGAAATTCAACCTTTGATAAATATGCCCCTAAATATTGGGTAGCTTCCAGACATAACTGCTATATTTTTAGAACAATGTTTGCTTAGAGAAGCCTAATTATTCATTATTATTTCACGGTTAATCTAACATAATCTGGAGGCCTATAAATTCCATCTGCCACCATCTTGTTCTTGTTGAAATACAGTTCTGACAATTTTAGCACTGGGAGTGCTAGTTATTATCCATTCAGTGTCCATTCAGATTAGGCGGTTGGGTTAGATAGCATTCTTTCCCATGGCTATAAGATGATCTCTTTCCATCAATTATCTTCACTGGAAATCTCCTATGGAAGTCAATTATATCCTGGACAGAATCAAATTTCTGTAAAATAATAATAAAAAATGATAAATTTTAATACATGTATACTGTATTGCAAAACTAAGAGGCTGATTTACTAACAATTGGTATTGAATGTAATGATCGTATTATATTAATGATCCATAGAGAAACTAATGTATTTGTTATGGAGCAATCATATTCTTATGATCTTTGAAAAACAGATTTAGTCAGTATTGATATTTTATTAATACTGATTGAATCCATTAGGGGAAAAAACATGAGAGTTATGTTTTTTTTTACAATATCTGAAATAGTTTTGCTAGTCAGTTTGCTTCAATGCCTTAATTTTCCAAATTTCTGCTGACTATAGCCGTGTCAATTTAGCCTGTACTGAAATAGTTAAATCTACAGCATGCTTATAGCATAACTATTTTTTTTATTGTTTGTTTTTATTGTTTAATACAAACTTTCTCCAACTCTGCAGAACCAGTGGCTGCAGCAAAATAATCCTCCAAATAGAATCCCAGTTAATCTGTTTAAATCTGTCTCCATGATCTTTGTCCCTGCAGCTGGAGTTGGAAACAGTAAAGGGGATGTAAAGGAAAAATAAAATCCAATACAAATCTCTACACAGTCACCGACTGCTCTACAGGGAAACAAACAAAGCTGCTTGAGTTCTGCATGGCTGGGAAGGAAGAATGGGGCTCCCCTTGCTGTTCATAAGTGATTGTTTCCCTGCAGAGCATTTAGGGACCATCTGACAATTCCTATCCACAGCAGTAAATGAAGGGAGAATTTCACTGCATACAGTCAGGTTTCTTATAAAAACAGTACACATTTTTTAATTAAAGTATATTGGAGATAAGTTTCTTTTTCATTAAAGAAAGTAAAAATGGGATTTTATTTTTTTGCCTTTACATGCCCTTTAATGTTGTCCTGGTTAATAAATGATTATTGAGAGTTTTAAAAAAAAAAATGTCATAATAAGAGAACTTATCACAGACAATCTGTTTGATAAAATAAGAATTAATATCATCAATATTTTTTTCTGGCACCTACATCTAATGTTATGTACTGTAATCTGTCAATTGTTAAAAAATTACTTATTTTTAAAAATGTTTAGCGGTATAGCATATGTGAATATTTTTATTCAATGCATCAACAATTAGGTTGGATTAAGTATTCATATTTACATACACTAACCTCTAATTCTTTACAACCCTCAAAGCATGAGAAGATATTAAACTTTAAAACTCTACACTATAATCTCATGTAGTCATTTCTTTTTATTCATACAATTTAATTTTCCATGTGCTCTTAACTGGTGCTGTATGGCATATGACAGTTTTATTATAACAGTGTATCTTGAAAAAGTTTTCTAGACTTATTTCCAGTCTTGGGGGGGTCATTTACTAAACTCCAAATGCAAAAATCACGAAAAATTTGTGATTTTTATATATATATATATATATATATATATATATATATATATATATATATCTATATATCTATATATCTATATATCTATATATCTATATATCTATATATCTATATATATATATATATCTCAGACTTTTGAAAAATCTAATTTTTGGAATTTATTAAACCCTGAGGACCTGAGGATGGAAAAGTCCGACATCTCAGACCTGTCAATGGGAGAAGTCCCGATGATTTTTTTGATGTGCGCTGGATTTCGTGCAACACCTCAAATTTTTCAGAAATCTTAGTTTTCGTGTGAAAAATTGGATTAAAAATCTGAAAAAATATTGAAAATCTAATTTTTTGAATTTTTTCCCGCAAACAAAATTTTCGGTAAAGTGTATTAATAAATAAGATGAAAAAACCTGTGTGGATTTGGTCGGAGTTTTTTCTGGAAATATTGAGATAAATTCAGACTTTGATAAATAACCCCGTTAGTGTTTTCATAGCTTTTTTTCACCTCCTCCATTCTTCTTATATTAGCTTATGATCGGGTTGCAGGTTTGTTACTGTTTGTAATTCAACAAATGGATTTTCAATTCACTGATTTTTTTTTTTTTTTTGAGTGAAAGGTGGAATTGCATGGTTAAAGGATAAGATGATATGTTTCAAGCAAAAATGAAAAGTTTTTATTTAGATAATAGTGTCTTTAATATATTCCGTTTATATGATGGATAAATTATGATAGCTACTGTTCTGCCTGAACTAAGGGGAAAGGTAAAAACAAAGCAATTTTGACAGAAATGTTTCAGATTTTGTGAACTGAAATATGATTACATTTATATCAGCTGCACTTTAATGTTCTTAATAAACATTGTGATATGCAACAACATTTTGGTGGGCTGGCATATTGAAAATATACATATTTTTATTATTCTGTACTGTAAATTTTATAAAGAAGACATTTAAAATGTAATAGCAATAAATTAGAAATACAAATTTTAAAAATGTTTAAGAGTGGAAAGGATTTACACTTTCTTTTATCATGCAAATGTATTTTTTTGTATTATTCGGGTGGATATACCCTTTAATGTCCTTCTTTTTATACAATACTTCTCATTTTATATCAAACAGAAATGTTGAGAACAGTAAAATCTTGTACTTCAGCGCCATTTTAAATATATTTGAATCCGGATAACAAATTCAAATTTGCCTTTCTATATCTGATTACAACTTTACAGTCAAGACCCTGTATTTCTCATATATAAAATGTGGTATTACATAATTGCTTAGTTTCTCAGTTTCACAATCTAGTGAAAAGGGGGACATCCTTTAGTAAGTGTCTATATTTTCAAGAAATCTGTAGCTCCAAGCTTTCCCAATTAATTTAAACAAACATAAAAAATTAACACTAGTGGGTGTGTTTGTGTGTGTGTATATATATATATGTATATGTGTGTATATATATATATATATATATGTATATGTGTGTATATATATATATAATACACAAAAGCCATGAATATCTTGTAAATTATATCCTTATAAACAGTGAGTTCTGATGTCATCAGTTATAAACAGTGAGTTCTGATGTCATTTCTGTCACATGACTCACTGAAATTTGTGTATTATAATAAATAAAGTACCCCCTGCTGCAAAATATGAGGATATTAGAAGTTACCTCGGAGTTCCATGACCTGTATAAAAACACTCGGCCTTTGGCCTCGTGTTTTTATATGGTCATGAAACTCCTCAGTAACTTATAATATCCTTATATTTTACAAGAGGGGGTACTTTATTCACTATATATATATATATGTATATATGTGTATATATATATATATATATATATATATATATATATATATATATATATATATATATATATATATATAAAAAATAGCACCTATATATGAGTTTAAAAAAAAAAAAGGATTTAAAATCTTTTGGGCTTTGATTTATAAATAAATATAATAAACTATAATAAAATGTATCATCATCAATCCACAAATAATACTACATTTTATAAACAGTCTATTGTAGGGATGCACCGAATCCAGGATTCGGTTCGGGATTCGGCCAGGATTCGGCCTTTTTCAGCAGGATTCGGCCGAATCCTTCTGCCCGGCCGAACCGAATCCTAATTTGCATAGGCAAATTAGGGGCAGGGAGGGAAATTGCGTGACTTTTTGTCAGAAAACAAGGAAGTAAAAAATGTTTTCCCCTTCCCACCCCTAATTTGCATATGCAAATTAGGGTTCGGATTCGGTTTGGTATTCGGCCGAATCCTTCGTGAAGGATTCGGGGGTTCGGCCGAATCCAAAAAAGTGGATTCGGTGCATCCCTAGACTCTATTGTAATATGTAATTAAAATGTTTTATAATGTATTAGTATTATTATTAATAATATTACTAATTATTATTTTAACACCTAGGGGCAGATTTACTAAGGGTCAAAGTAATTTTTTGAATGTAAAAACTTCGAATTTCGAACTAATTTTTGGGTACTTCGACCATCGAATAGGCCTAAATTCGACTTCGATTCAAGTAAAAAAGTTTAACTTCGAAAATCGAAGTACTGTCTCTTTAAAAAAAAGTTTAACTTTGACACTTCGCCACCTTAAACCTGCCGAATTGCAATGTTAGCCTATGGGGACCTTCTAGAACCTATAGCCAACATTTGGCTAAGGTTTTAGAAGTCGAAGTAAAATCGTTCGATCGATCAATGAAATCGTTCGAATCATTTGATTCGAAGGATTTCATTGTATGATCGAAAAGATTTGACTTTGACCGAAAACGTCCAAATTCGATAAAAAAAAATTAGACATTCGAAGTCGGAGTAATCCAATTCGAAGTATTTTCTACTTCGAAATTCGACCCTTGATAAATCTGCCCCCTACTGTATTTAATCATCTATCTGAATTTATGTTATATTGAGGTTTCTACGAAAATGTTTTTTAGTATTTCTGATATAAAATAATGTGTAAATAATTAGCCTTATATGAATAAAAACATACATGCATCCCCAGAGATTTCAAGATCAACAAGAGCATCTCTCCAAGTTTGTTGCTAAACTAGCTGAGACAACTGCAATTAATCATAAACAGGTTTAGGATGAACTTCTCTCTCTCTCTCTCTCTCTCTTTGATATAAAACTGATAATAAAAGTTTGAAAGTTTTTTTTGTCTTTCCATTGATATTATAGCCCACCCAGTATATGAGAAGATTACAGTACAGACAGAGGTGTTACTGCTCTCTAGCACGAGGATCCGAGTGCCTTTCTTGTTCTAACATGCAGAAGAGAATAAGCTGTTTTATTTTAAAAATGGTAAAGATAAAGCTATAACTCACAGACACTAAGGGGGTAATTTATCTCAATATTTTCTGAAAAAAACTCAGACCAAATCTGCACTGGTTTTTTGGCCTTATTTTTAAATACATTTTCCCGAAAATTTTGTTTGCGGAAAAAATCAGAAAAAATTGTGAATAATCAGATTTTCACTATTTTTTTGGATTTTTCACCCAAAAACTCGAAAAGCGAAAGCTTTGGGGTTTTGCCAAAACCCCAGCGAACATCAAAAAATCATTGGGACTTCTCCCATTGACTTATATACAACCTAGACAGGTCTGAATTTTCTGATTCTGACTATTCCATCCTTGGTGTTTAATAAATTCCAAACAATTCGTGATTTTTTAAAAGTCCAATTTTATGTTAAAAAAAATTTCATGATTTTTGCATTTGGAGTTTCCTAAATAACCCCCTAAAGTTACAAAATTTTGATTAAAGATCCCCCTTAAAATTGGCAGTTAATAGTCCTAAAAAATGAGGAGAGGGGGCAGTAAAATCCAACTTTCTATTAAATGTATTAATTTTTTTTCTTTTGGCTGTATATAATCTCTTACCCTTTAGTATTTGTTTTGAGGTTTAGTATCTATATTATTTTTTACTGGATACTGTCATGAGAAAACGTGTTTTTTTTTCCAAAATGCATCAGTTAATAGTGCTGCTCCAGCAGCACTCTGCGCTGAAATCCATTTTTCAAACTGATTTTTTCTATTTAAATTTATAATCTGACATGGGGCTAGACATATTGTCAGTTTCCCAGGTGCTCTGATAAACTTCAGTCACTCTTTACTGCGGAGTGATAACATCCTCCTCTCTTCCCCCCAGCAGCCCATCGGCAGAAAAAGGAGAATTAACCAGACAAACAGCTCCTTGGTAGATATAAGAACAGCACTCAATAGTAAAAATCCAGGTCCCACTGCGACTCCTTCAGTAACATTGAATAAAAGCAGCAATAGCCTGCCTGAAAGCAGTTCCATAGTGCAGCACTGGCTCTTTCTGAAAGCACATGACCAGGCAAAATGACCTGAGATGGCTGCCTACACGCTAATATTACAACTAAAAAAAGTACATTTGTTGGGTTAAGAATGAAATTTTACATGGTAGAGTGAATTATTTGCAGTGTAAACAGTGTAGTTTAAAAACTAAAAGATACACCATAAAAATCATGGCAGTATCCCTTTAAGCTAAATGAACATATGTCTTTAAGTTATCTCCCACTGTCAATTTGTCATTGCTAAATGAAGGCAGGTAAAACATGAAAACCTACTGTATTCCAAAAAAATAAAGTAAGATTTTCGACATCATACAATAGCAAAAAAAACTGATTTCAATTCAGCATTTTTCATGTAGGGTCAGATTTAGTTTCATCTTATAATGATGTAGACTAAGGAAAATGTGACATTAATTCTGGAGATAATTTATACTCCTCAAACTGAATGAGCCATAAATCCAGAGGGACAATTATTCTGGTAGCAATTGTATTCTTACTGCACCGGGCAGACATTTGTGTTTAGTGCAGAACTTTGCAGTATTATAAATGAACCCTGATGTATTCTACATATTCCTAATTTTTAACCAAATTTTAATATATTGGGCACTTATAAAATACATGTAGTTTGTGCTGAAATTAATACAGGCTAAAGCATTTATTTACTTACTTCATTCCCTCTAAGACCTGTACCAAGAGCGTACTGTTCGCTTTCTTCTAAGTAACGTATCTTGATGTTATAGACTTTGCTTTGAAAATAGACAGATAGAACATATGGTTGATCGATGGTCATTTCTCTGCTGTCCCTCACCAAGAATGCGCCATTCTGTGTTTGGTAATAATAGAATGGAAGATACATTATAATCCTATTTTTGTTAGAGCCAGTGAGAAAGACGTTTGTGAAATGATGTGACATCATTACGTAAAGAGCAATAGAGAGGTAATTATTAGATAAGCAAATATTTTTTTTACTTATCAAAGGCTGTGTGTAGGCATAGGGCTCATTTTCAATGTCTTCTGTGACCCTTCCTAAAACTGACCCTTTGCTTATATGGTGAAATCTTAGGGGGTTATTTATCAAAGTCCGAATTTATCTCAATATTTTCTGCTACAAACTCCGATCAAATCGGCTCGGGTTTTTTGTGCTTGTTTATTACATTCTCCCGAAAATTTGCTTTGCGGGAATAAAAATCAGATTTTCAGGATTTTTTCCGATTTTTCACCTGAAAACTTCAGGGTATTGCACGAAAACCCAGTGCACATCAAAAAATCATTGGGACTTCTCCCACTGACTTATATGCAACCTCAACAGATCTGAGATGCCAGATTTTCTGATTCTGATTTTTCCATCCTCTGGGTTTAATAAATTCAGAAAAATTAGTGATTTTTAAAAAAATCCAATTTTATAAAAAAAAAAAAAAAATCACAAATGTTTCGTGATTTTTGCATTCATAGTTTAGTAAATAACCCCCTAAGTATATGACCAAATCTAATGGTTAGATATTAGGGGCTTCCATTATACAAATCAATTGATTTTTGGAGTTGTAAAATGGGGGGATCATTCCACTGCACCCATGAACCCACCAGCCTGGTGGTGGGCTATTAATATACTTTCCTGGGGGCTTGGGATATGTCATGCCCCTGTGTTAAATATCTAAACTACAAGATTGAACTGAGACTGAAAATACTCTGTGATAACCAATGAGGTTTAGATATTATTCTGCCTTACTACAGTAAGCATTTGCAATTTGGATAGATTGCAGTATCTGTTATGGAATTCTGTGTAATCTGATCATTTTCTATCTGATCCTTCTGTGTCCAAAACAGATCAAGACAAATAAATCAAGACAATTATGTTTTTAAGAGACTTAAATTCAGGGACACAAACCAAAGAAGAATGTATTTTTTTTGTTTTTGTATCATATGATATTTTTAAGCAGAAGCACTTTATGGGGCAGATTTATCAAGGGTCGAAGTGAAAATTCGAATTCAAATTTTTAAATTCTTTTTCTTTTTTTGGTCAAAACTCTCAAATCCAAACTCTATTCAATTCTTAATTTGAATTTCGAGATTTATAATACTCTGGCCCTTTAAGAACTCAAATTTGACTATTCGTCAACTTAAACCTGCCGAATTGCTGTATACGTCAATGGGAGAGGTCCAGGGATCAATTTGGTGATGTTTGCAGCCTTCCTGACAGTCAAGTTTTTATAATTTGATTCAAGTTTTTATAATTATAATTCATAATCCAATTTTATCAATACATTTAGATTGGTCGAATTTGGAATTTATGGGATTTAATGGGAGTTTTAAAAAAAAAAAAAACTCACATGAATTCGAAATTCGAACCTTGATAAATGCGCCTCAATGGGGCATATTTATCAAGGGTTGAATTTCGATTTGAAAAAATTACGAAATTCGAATTCAAAAAGAAATTAAGTCGGTTTTTTTTTCATCGAATAGATCAGTTTTTGATAGAAGAGGTCCGTATTCAGCCGAATTCGAAGGAATCGAAGGAATAGCACATTCGAAAAAAAACTTTGATTTTTCAAAGTCCACCAATTGATTACAAATAGGTTGTAGATGGTCCCCCATAGGCTAAAATAGCAATTCGGCAGGTTTTAGATGGCGAATGGTCGAAGTCTAATTTTTAGAGAGACAGTACATGATAAATTTCGATATTCAAATTTTTGAATTTTTTTCAAATCGAATTTGGACAATTCCCTAGTCGAAGTACACAAAAAATAGCTTGAAATTCGAATTTTTTTTTTATTCAAAAATTCACCTTGACCTTTGATAAATCTGCCCCTAAGTATTTAGCATTACAGTCAGGATGTAGCTGTTCACAAGCTGCAATAGAAAGTGCTCACCTTCATTTCCTGGCACAATATCTGTTCTGTTTTTTTCCTGTCATATTCTCTGACATACCAGTTGCATTCAGCATGGTCCTGGAATATACAAATGTGCTATTACATGCGCATACAGAATTTTTTCCCCCCCTCTGAGGCCTATTGGAGAGGCTTCAGATGGGGTTTGAACTTGATGGATGTGTGTAATTTTTTTTAAACTAACTTACTATGTTACTATGTAGAATTATGTTTTCTATTACTAGGTTAAAAAAATACTTTTTAAGTTGAGATTCCCTTTAAGAATATAAGTAGAAAAATTAGACTTAAGGAAAACTTTACCCACAAAATGAATACTTAAACAACAAATAGTTTATATAATAATAAGTGCCATAATAAATAATCTTACCAAACTGGAATATATATTTAAGTAAATATTGCTCTTTCACGGTCTTGAACCACCATTTCGTGATGGTCTGTGTGCTGCCTCAGAGATCACCTGACCAGAAATACTATAACTCTAACTGTAACAGGAAGAAGTGTGGAAGCAAAAGACAAAACTCTGTCTGTTAATTGGCTCATGTGACTTAACAAGTATAGTTTGTTGGTCTGTTTGTGTGCACAGTGAATTGTACGATCCCCGGGGGCGGCCATTATTGTTTAAAATGTCAGTTTTCTATTTAGTGTTACCCAATGGCACATACTACTAAAAAAGTATATTATTATGGAAATAATTTATTTACATGAAGCAGAGTTTTACATAAGAGCTGTTTTATGCAATATCTTTATATAGAGACCTACATTGTTTGGGGGGTATAGTTTTCCTTTAACACTTCGATATTAGAAAAAATGGTCTCAAATAGTAAACAGAAAGTTATTGTAAAAAGTCTTTATTTCTGGTGATCTATCTGAAACCAACTGAATTGAAAATAAGTGTGAACCGACCCTTTAACGGATATTATTTTTTTATCAATGAGTTTTTTTTATTGATTTTAACCAATTTTAGAACATCATGTGGTGTGTACATATAGGGGCAGATTTATCAAGGATCGAATTTTGAAGTAATGGGAGTTTTTTTGAACCACCAATTGACTCCAAATAGGAATTCTAGGAGGTCCCCCATAGGCTAAAACAGCAATTCGGCAGGTTTTTGATGGTGAATGGTCGAAGTTGAATCTTTAAAGAGACAGTACGTGATAAATTTCAATATTTGATTTTTTTTTTTCAAATTCGAATAGAATTTGGACTGTTCCCTAGTCAAAGTACACAAAAATGAACTTAAAATTAGAATTTTTTTAATTCAAATTTTCACTTTGACCTTTGATAAACCTGTCCCATAGTGATTCTGACAATATTTCAATAGGAAAATATGTTTTGTTACAGCATCAACAAAAAGATTGTCGTTCACTCTGTTCTGGGAAACCAGTTCCTGCAGTAAAGCATATATCCTAAAAAATATAGATATAGAAAAGGAAAGTAAAGGCATAAAGTAAAAACAAAAAAAAAATAAAAGGAAATGGGAAGGAAATCACATTTTCTAAACCTCTGTGGAGCGTCTGGTTAGACGTTAGTTTCTACTTCCCTGTATTTAAAGTGATAGTATGTGAGAGGGAAGAGTCCCTCTAAATCTATCCAAGGTTGCCACACTTTTTGGAATATGGGGTATTTGTCTAAGGCATTGCTGGTCAACATTTCATTTACAAATATCCAGTAAATTTTAAGGATATTATTTTTTTATAAAAAAATTAAGATTTATCTTTTATGTAACTTGAACCATAACTGTATACATATTTTAAACACTTTTATACTGATTTTTTTTTTTAATTTTGCTATAGGGAGGATGAGTTTGCCTAGTAGTCTTGCTGCCTGTAAACACAATAAACCGGCCTTTTTAATTTTTCTAAATTTTTTGCCATGGACTCCTTTTGATCCAGTTCTGACCTTAAGAAGCCTATGAATATAATCTGCTACAAGGCAAGGTTTTGTATTTTCTTTAGAGGTTAGGAAGAGAAATGCAGAGAGTACTTGTGCCTGTCATGTCTGGATCATCTGCAAGAATTTCATTCTGTTATATGTGTATTTATCTTTGACAAATTCTGTCTTTCGTTTGCATCTCTTTACCGTGTCACCCCACATTGCTTCTTCATTTTGTATGGGAGGTATCCATTGATGATCTTCATTTCTCATTTCACATTGTTCAAAGTATGGCTTGTGGAACCTATCACCAAAATTCTGTACCCCTTCTGTATCCTGATTACGGAGCAAATATAAACATAATTTTAAATCTTTAGAAAGCAGAACAATTACTTCTCACTGACTGAATCTAAAATTATAACAAGGAAAAGTTGTGCTCACCACTATGAGGCTGTGACCACAAAATACATATAGACAAATACCCTTCCCAACTATAGTCAGGTGATCCCACTGGTGTCTAATAAAAGGGCAGCCAAGTTTGGGAGTTTTACTTTGAAAGTAAGTTGCAGGTAAAACTTAGTCCCTTTGTAAAATGTATAATGAAGCAATAGAATTCTTAATGAATCAGATGAAAATTAAGCGTAGGACTGGCCAGATATGGGATGACATTGACGTAGTTGGCCAGCTTAAATATATTGCAATATATGGACAAACATTCCCTGTTTTGTTTAAAGGGTAAGGTATTTTTCCGTAGCAGTATGCACAAAATGTCTCTGTCTTAAATATATTGATAATGGGTTGAGTGCAGAGGCCTCTTGTATTTGACTATATGAATCTAAAATTATATCCCCTGCATAATGTTGCCTACTTCCCAATTTCTAGTATGCCACAATCTACCTTAAAACTATACAAAGTATAAAAGAGAAATGTGTACACTGAGCGTATAATATTATACTACAAACATATATAGTTATAGCACAAAATAAAAACTGTGGTACCGTGTTAGCCAGTAGCAAAAATAACATAAAAAACAAACAAATACAAAAAGTATTGTAGAAGAGATACCTATATTGGTTCACAATAAAATACATCGCAAGCTTTCAGAGCACCAAAGTCCCTTCATCAGGCATAATACAAATGAAAGCTAGAAAGGCACAGCATATATTCTGTTAGATCAGTGAAAGGTATTCATGGGCAATAAATTAGTTAGTTACAGATAGATAGAGATCAATTGTAGAGATAATACAATGAATTAGGGTGGGTTGTAAATAGTCCAGGAGTCTGGATTCAGTCAGGTCACAAATCAAATCACTTATTTCACTATAATCAGTGTGCTGCTGGTTTGTTTCTACATTGTATGCTGGACCTGTTGGGCAAGAAAGGGTCATCCAGATTAAGCACCTGATGCCCTGAACGGGTTTGTGCTTGAAGGGTTGAGCACTCCAATTTCTACAAACATAGTGTGACATGAAATCTGACCCTAAATTAAGGCCCTGTCTTAATGTGTTAAATAACTCCATACATTTGAATTTATAAAACTTCCTTTCCCTTTCAGTTTTAAAGTTCCCTTTTAGAATTAAGACCTGCATGTCCTGAAGACTGTGATTTTGACTGCAGAAGTGTTGCCCCATTGGTATATCACATGATTTGGTGTTGATTTTATGTGTGTGATGGTTCATCCATGTGTGCAATTTTTGTCCTGTTTCACCAATATATATGCCTCCTGTAGAGCACCTAGTACATGTAATCATGTATACCACATTGGATGAAGCACACAAATAGTAGTCCAGCATGGTGTAGACTTTTTGTGTATGTGGTATAGGAACTTGATCTTTTCACAGGATGTATTTGCAGGTTATACATCTGTTGCTGTTGCAGGCAGGGCCGGATTTACATAGTGGGCACCCCTAGGACTGCTGTCATTCGTGGCCCCCATCCCCTCCCCTTTATTCACGCAAACGTTCAGAGCAATGGGGATTGATGCACAGAAAGTTTTCTGAACCAATGTGGGTGTGGTTAGGCAGCATGCCGCCCCCCTAAAATCCTGCCACCCTAGGCCCGGGCCTTGGTTGGCTTTCCACAAATCCAGGCCTCATTGTAGGGGAATGTACCTGCTTTACTTATTTTAGGAAGAGCACTTCTGACGATCATTTTTCTCAGACTAGGTGGTTGTCTTTAAAGGACAAGGAAAGGCAAAAAATAAAATCCCATTTTTACTTTCTTTAATGAAAAAGAAACCTATCTCCAATATACTTTAATTAAAAAATGTGTACCGTTTTTATAAGAACCCTGACTGTATGTAGTGAAATTCTCCCTTGATTTACTGCTGTGGATAGGAATTGTCAGACGGTCCCTAACTGCTGAGCAGGGAAACAATCATACTTATGAACAGCAGGGGGAGCCCCCGCCTTACTTCCCAGCCATGCAGAACTCAAGCAGCTTTGTTTATGATGATCCCTAAGCAGCCCAGACCACACTGACCATGTGCACAGTCTTAGTCTTGCAAAGATGTTTAACAAAGTTACAAGATGGTGACCCCCTGTAGCCAACTATGAAAGCATAAATTATTTGTTTGATTAGGCTTGTGGTGCAGTAAGTTCATGTTTATATTTAGTATACAAAATACAGCATGTCTAGCCTTATTCTATTTTAGATTTTACATGCCCTTTAAGACAAGAGAGGTAGTTCCGGGAATATTTGATTTAGTCGGGTATCTGTATGAAGTATGGGTTGCAGGTCTCTGGCTATTTTTCTAATAATGTTCAGTTGTGGGTTATAGGTAACTACAATAGGGACCCTGTTGTTTTCTGTCTTTTCTTTGTAATCCAAGAGTGTTTCTCTGGGTATCTGAGTTGCTCTGTGGATTTGATCATCAATAACCTGCGGATGGTATCCCTGATTAACAAAAGTTTTCCATAAGGAATGGAGATGTTTATTTCTGTCATTAAGGTTTGAGCAAATCCGGTTGTATCTCAGAGCCTGACTAAACACAATTGATTTTTTTTTATGACATGAGGATGAAAACTGTCCAACATAAGATATGCAGGACGGCCTGTTGGTTTTTGCTATAGGGATGTTTGTATGGTTCCATTTTTGATGTAGATGGTTGTATCCAAGAAGATGATGTATGAGTAAAAGTGGTTAAGGGTAAGGTTGATGTTGGGGGTGGAATTGGTTAAATATTTGATGGAATGCCAATAGTTCTTTTTCTGATGCTGTCCATATGCTAACTATGTGACCTGACTGAATCCAGACTCCTGGACTATTTACAACCTATCCTAATTCATTGTATTATCTCTACAATTGATCTCTATCTATCTGTAACTAACTAATTTATTGCCCATGAATACCTTTCACTGATCTAACAGAATATATGCTGTGCCTTTCCAGCTTTCATTTGTATTTTGCCTGACGAAGGGGCCTTGGTGCTCCAATGTATTTTTATTGTTAGCCAATATAGGTATCACTTCTACAATACTTTTTGTATTTGTTTTATATAATATAGCAAATTCTGCTAATACAGTTGTATTAAAACATCTCTCAAACGAAAGCGGCTTTTAGCTTAAATGAGCTGTTTGATATAGAAAAATATAATTTTCTACCTGTTCAGAAGTTCTGGAAAAACACTCATTTGAGTGGAGTTGCGAACTGATATCTATTTCTCTTGATTCCCTTATTTGTGACGTTCCGTTTCTTTTCATTGGCCTTTTTGTTGAGCAAACTAAAAAGGAACCAGCCATATTCAGAATTCCATTCATGGTTTACATTTATTAGCATAGCCCTGTGGGTTAGTTAAACCTTTTAAAAAAATAACTTTGTTTATTAAATGCTAATAAATAAACCGTTTTAACACTAATGATTACAGAAAATGTAAATATTTAATACAAACAAATGTGAAATTGATCAGAGTTATTCCAATAATTATTTCTTTCTTTGAGAATTCCAATATATTTGAAAAAACATGTATTCTAGGTAAAATTGTTGTACAGTGTTAGCCAGTCACAGGGCAAAAAAATTAACAAAAAGGAGGTATATAGGGGGATACTGGTATTGGCTAACAAAGATAATCATAGCAAGCTTATAGAACATTTTATTTTTATTTTCCAAGCTGAATAGCTGCTAATATAATGGGTTTTGTAACAAGATAAAAGATAAAGAAAGAGAACTTTACAAGTACATTAGAGGACATTATAGACAAATAGCAGGGAACCTTTTTACCCATAAAGTGGATCACCGTACCAGAGGCCACCCCTTCAGACTAGAAGAAAAGAACTTTCATTTGAAGCAACGTAGGGGGTTCTTCACAGTCAGGACAGTGAGGTTGTGGAATGCACTGCCGGGTGAAAATTCGCTGGTGTGACGTCATTTTGCCACTTTGGCGATTTACTAATGAATGCTGGCGTCAATTTGCTAGCGAAGTGGACCTACTCTAGCACTACTTCACACACTTACGCCAGGCGAAGTTGCGCTCTGGCGAAGGGACGTAACTACACTAATTCACTAACTTGTGGATTTTACTGAACATTACCTCTTGCGCCAGACTTGCCTTCGCCACCTCAGACCAGGCGACGTGCAAACGAGTAGATAGGGTTTGCTTAAAAAAAAGTAAAAAATTTTTTCTGTCCCAAAAAACGCTGGCGTCTTTTACGTGATAGGCTGAAAAAGATCGTAATTTTTTTGGGGGTATCCTCCTTTCCCCCTACATTTCCTAACATATGGCACCTAAACTATACAGTGGGCACATGTGTAGGGCAATATAACAAGTCTATTTTATTTTATGAAGCTTTCCCAGGCTTGTGTAGTGTAATGTATTTGCTGCTACATATATGTATTTTAACTTGGCGCCGTATGCAAATTAGGTATCACTAGGGTAACTTCGCTTTGCTTGACAAAGTAACGCTAGTGCAACTTTGCTACCTTTCACCTCCCTGAGCGCAACTTCTGATTTTAGTGAATTAGCGGTGCCCTGGCGAAACTTCGCCTGGCGAGGTGCGGCGAAGACGTCACTAGCGCATTGTCGACGCTTAGTAAATTTGCCCCTGTGTGTTTCTCTGTTTAGAAAAAAGAGATGAGAAACTTTATCTGAGGTATATTAGCAGTACATAGTTTTGCATATATCTCGGAAATAAAATAAATAAATAAATTATAAACCTGTTTAGAATAGCAGTCTTTCATATTCATTTATTTTAAATGTTTATATTTTCTTGAACGATACAACTGGTTTGGCCAAACCGTGAAAATATCCTTATTATTAAACATACAGATAATTATAATTTTGTATCCGTAAAGGGGAACATACAGGCATTATAAATCCTAACTTGTTCTGCAGTTGTCCACTAACAATAAAGCAATTTCTCAATCTTCATTGTAAACCTATTAGAAAACAACTTATCTAGAAGTTTGGATACACTCATAGCTTCTAATATATTTTCTGGCTTGAGGATTTGACCTACTGGACTTCTGGGAAATGGCCCGGCTCCATTAAACTTGCCCTTGGTCCATCAGAAATGCAATGACCACCAAGAGATTCACCAGCTGATCTGAAAGCTGATGAAGCTGCAATTAATCTCAATTTTTAATATGCGACCTAGACGACTGACCTGGGGACACTGCTGAATCTGATTAAAATATTCATGCTCTGTACAAGAGTTCTTGGATTATTGTGGCTTGACATCCATCTGCCTGAAAACCTCTTAAGTGAGATGATGAATTCTCAGACTGTACAATAAAGTCCAGCATTTTGGCTTTTGCCAAATTGATAAAGCCTTAAATCCAGTGACTATATATTTTTTGGAATTTGATGTGTAAATGTATTTAGCAGTTTTTATATTTAGTAGTAGGTTTGAAGTAGGCTACTGCTACTATGTTAAAGGGATTTTTAAAAAACATCATCGTACTGGCTATACAGTAATATCTTATTCTGCAGTGTTAGGAAGTGAATTCTATGCTGCCCTGAATGGCAGTGTCAGATATGAAATATGCAGGTCTTATTTCATTGGATCTGTATATACTTAATAATCCTGAATAATTACTGCTTAAATGCCCCCCTGGCTGTTCCTCCCCATCTCTACCACTTCATATGGGAGAAATGCTTTTAAGACCAGCAAACATTTTAAAGGCATAAGATGTGATTCAAATGGCAGGTTTGGGTGCGCCATAAAGAAAGGCAACCAGAGTAAATGCGAAAAGCAGAGAAACAGATTAAACACACTGATGACGTCATACCTCATGGTTGGGCTTTTTGGGGCAAATTTTTCTTGGAAAAAAAAAAAATCTAATTTTTTCGAGATTTGTTATACCCCAATGCTACAAAAAGCCTGAACTAAACTGTAATATTCTCACTCTCTCTGTATATATATATATATATATATATATATATATATATATATATATATATATATATATATATATATATCATCTAATTATATTTATAGAGATAAATTCTGCAAAAGGAAATGTAAATGTTTTATATTAAAATTATAGTTACAGTTCAAATAATTTACATGGTAACAGTACTGATACGCTGGCCTTCAACCTGCTTTGTTGCAAATTCTTGAAAACCACAGCTATTTCAAAACTGCTCTTTTGAGTCTAATTCCATGAAACTATTTAGACTTGTACAACAACATTGTCAGGGTCAATCTGAGGTGGAACACAAAGATTTATTACAAATTGCAGTCACGAAACATTTTGTTAGCACAATGGGCTTCTATGTAATTCATGTGCAAATCAGCTATTGCAGGCGTTCTCTGTGCAAAGCTACTTGTTCAATACTGCAAACTTCACAGCTCTTAAAGCAATATATTTATTACAAGGGGCCCATTTACTCGAGTGAAGGAATAGAGGGAAAAAAACTTTGAATTTCAAATGTTTTTTTTTGGCTACTTAGACCATCGAATGGGCTACTTCGACCTTCGACTTCGAAACAAATGATTCGAACTAAAAATCGTTCGACTATTCGACCATTCGATAGTCGAAGTACTGTCTCTTTAAGAAAAACTTCGACCCCCTAGTTCGCCACCTAAAAGCTACCAAAGTCAATGTTAGCCAATGGGGAAGGTCCCCATAGGCTTTGGTAGCTTTTTTTGGGTGAACAAAAATCGTTTGATCGATGAATTAAAATCCTTCGAAGCGAACAATTAGAATCGAACAATTTAGTCGTTCGATTGACCGATTTTTCGTTTGATCGTTCGATCGAACAAATAGCGCTAAATCCTTTTGACTTAGATATTAATTAACCCTCGAAATTCAACCTTAAGTAAATTTGCCCCAAAGTGTTTATACGTCTGTTGAAAATATGCATAACTCAAATTCAAGCTTCTTACTTTCATTAACATCAATCCCCACAGAGGCATCAAGTACAGGAACAATCTTGCCCAATAAATATCAATATCCCACTTATATATCCTTGCTTAGAAATAGTGATGGGTGAATAAATTCGCCTACCATGAATTTCTGCGTTTCACCGCCGGCAAATAAATTTGCGAATCTCCAGTGAAAATTCGCCAATGTCAGAATTTTTTAAAGTCCATTGACTTTAGCGTCAGCTTGGACATGGGTGTCAATTTCCAATTTTCACGATTTTTCGTGAAAATGTTCGATTTTCATGATTTTTCATGATCTTTTTCGTGAAAATGTTCGAATTTCACGATTTTTTCATGAAACTTTATGATTTCACGATTTTCCTGAGAATTTTCCGCCGTTTCACAAATTTTTCGGCGAAGCGAAACGGGAGAAATTCGCCCATCACTACATTGCAGCTGTAACCTGTTTAATTTAATTGTCTGATCCCCTGTAAATAATATTTCTTTTACAGTAAACAAAAAAACTTGCCTTTTCAGTTTAACTTTAATTTTTGCCAGACCATACCACTATCAAGCATTTATATGCTAGGTTATTCAATATGACATTAATCTTTTCAAGTTCCGAGCTCTGATGTTGATTTCCTATCTTCCACTAAAGTTTGCTGTTTTTCCTTAAATTCCAAAGGTGCTATTGTTTTTTTCTTTATTTTGTCTTTAATAAACAGTGGTACAGACACAAGGTGTGGGAGACTGATTCAGATACATAAAGACAGATTCATTTTGATGGATTCCAAAATTACTGGAATATGGATAATATTGATCTACCGTATATACTCGAGTATAAGCCGACCCGAGTATAAGCCGAGGTACCTAAATTTACCTAAGAAAACTGGAAAAATTAATTGACTCGAGTATAAGCCTAGGGGTGAGAAATGCATTTTAGGACATGGCCAGTTTGCAGCCTGTTGAATAAATGTGAATACCTGCTCGAATACAGAGTTCCCTCTGCTATATTTAGCTATAAGCATATGCGTCCCAGCGCTACTCTATGGGGCAAATTCACTAAGATGCCAGGCGCAACTTCGCCGCACTTCGCCACACTTCGCCAGGCGTATTTTCGCCAGCGCTCTGCAAATTCACTAAAATCCGAAGTTGCGCACAGGGGTAGCGTAAGTTTTCGAAATTGCACTAGCGTTAATTCGCCAAGCGAAGCGAAGTTTCGCTAGTGATGGGTCATTTGCAAATGGGGCGAAATTCAAATTTCAATGGAGAAACACGTATCACCACTTCAAATGACTAGAAAACCTTCAAATCAGCAAATAAAACTTTTATTTTGCCGTACACATGTGCCCACTGTCTAGGTAAGTTGCCATGAGTCAGGAAATGTAGGGGGGAAGGAGGGGAGCCCCAAAAATATTTTCGATCTTTTTCAGCCTATCACCCATCATATAGAAAACACGCCAGCATTTTTTGGGACTTAGAAAAAATTTTGACTTTTTTTGAAACAATCCCTACCTACTCTATTGCGCTTCGCCAGGTCTGAGGTGGCGAAGGAAGTCTAGCGTAAAAGGTAGCGTTCAGTACACTGCACAAGTTAGTGAATTTGCGTAGTTACGTCGCTAGCGAAAATTTGCCTGGCGTAAGGGTGCGAAGTAACACTAGGGAAACTACACCAGTGTTCGTTAGTGAATTTGCGCAGTAACGAAAAATGCCAAATGCTAGCGAATTAACGCTAGTGTTCGGCGCTTCGGCGATTAGTGAATTTGCGCCTATAATAGAAAGCAGCTGTGGGGGGGGTTGTAAGTGCATTTGTTTCCACAGAGTCATGTAATAACAGAGCTGAGTCACGTGTGTGGGGGACTCCTTCAATTTACTTGGAAAGCTCTAGGCATGGACTAGTGACGGGGTGCTGAGCCCACCACGGACTAGACTAATTTCACCTTGCAGGTGCCTCCTGAATTTTCCCACTCACTGCCACCCCCCCTGCCCTCACCCAAGTGAATGAGCATTAAATGCCAGACAGCAAAATTATCCTCTGGGGGTGTCTTACCTCATCCCATGGGGTACGGGGGCCCACTATAATCTCTCGAGTATAAGCCGAGGTAGACTTTTTCAGCTCATTTTGGGTGCTGAAAAACTCGGCTTATACTCGAGTATATACAGTAATGTTAAAAAACGAAAACTGTTAAAATTAAAACATGCCTGAGTTTTTTTTTTTTTGATCAATATTGATCAGTGAGTTAAGGGGCCGATTTATAATTTCGATTTGCGTTAGCTTAATGAGTATTTCTGAAGCCTAGCTGAAGTTATGTTTGAGAATATTCCAATGTAACTCTATGGTGATATAAAATCTAAGGAGAAGATTTATCAAATTTAAAGATTCACATTTATTTTGATCTCTGCAAAAATGATTTTATCCCACAGATTGAGGGGCAGATTTATCAAAGGTTGAGGTGAATTTTCAAATGAAAAGAAAATTGAATTTCAAGCTATTTTTTTTGTACTTCGACTAGGGTCTTCGACTGTTCCCCATCTAAAACCTGCCGAATTGCTATTTTAGCCTATGGGAACCTCCTAGAACCTACTTGGGGTCAATTAGTGGACTTTGAAAAATCAAAGTTTTTTTTGGGAAAAACTTTGAATCGAATTCGATCGATTGCGCTATTAATTTGATTCGAGCAATTCGAAATTTGTCCAAATACAGACCTATTCGATCGAAAACTGACCTATTTGACCCAAAAAAAACTTCGACTTAATTTCAGATGGTCATTTTGAATTTGAATTTTGAAGTTTTTTCAATTCGAATTTCGACCATTGATAAATTTGCCCCTGAGAGTTTTCCACATTTTTTTTTGAGTTCCCACCAATATATAGTGCATAATGCATTTTACATTTTTGCACCATTTTTTTTACACATGGACGCCATTTTTTGTTCGTAAAAGGGCAAAATGGGGGTTCTACTGTATATAAAGCATGTTGGAGGATTATCTTTCTGACATTGTGGGGCACATTTACTAAGGGTCGAATTTCGAAGTGCTAAAACTTCGAAATTCGATAGTCAAAGTTTTTTTGTTTGAATCTAGCTGTTTTCAATCTAATTAAAATCGTTCGATCAATCGTAGACAATTCGAACGATTTAATCGATTGATCGAACGATTTTCAAAAAAAACCCTTCGACTTCTAAAAACTTAGCCAAATATTGGCTTAAGGTTCTAGGAGGTCCCCATAAGCTAACATAGCAATTGGCAGGTTTAAGGTGGCGAAGTGTCGAAGTATCGAATTCAAAGTTTTTTTTAAAGAGACAGTACTTCGATTTTCGAATGGTCGAATATTTGAAGTTTTTTTCAATTCAAATCGAATTTTGGCCTATTCGATGGTCGAAGTACCCAAATATTACTTCGAAATCCAAAGTTGTTGAATTCGAAAATTCACTTCGACCCTTAGTAAATGTCCCCCTTAGAGGATTATTTACTGAAATCCAAATTCTCATTTTTTTAAATAAAAAAACCAAAAGTATGTACAGCACAAGCCCTATTCATTGCACTCATGTTCAAAAGGGGTATACTGCCCCTGTAATTCAGTTTCTCATTTAGTTATTTCACTGTACCTATCGTTGATAAAGAAATTGGCTGCAATTAAAGTATTACAGAATAATGTAAATTTGAAATACACATATATCTGTTACCTGGTTTGGAGATGTCATTGCCTGGATTCAGTTTCCAGAGCTGTACCTTTGCAATGTTTGCAGCTGTAAAATCAAATACATTTAAGCTTAATATCGAATAGTTTAAAAAAACCAGTAAAGACCTTAGAGCAAACATGGTCACAGAAAAAAAATGGAAATACAATATGTAGGGGGGCTATTTATTAAAACTCAAATTTTCTGGTCGAGTTTTTAAAGGGGGGAACTTAAATATTTAGAGGAAAAAAAACCCTAATTTTTTTTAGAGATTTAGGGGGTTATTTATCAAAGGTCAAGTGTTTTTTTTTACTTAGAATGAACTCAAAACTCGAATGGTATCTTATTTGAGAAAAAACTTGAATGTGAAAAACCCCGATTCTACAATACATATCAGTTATTTTTATTTCATAGAAACCTGTGACTGGAGAGGTAACAAAGGGAAGAATAATAAAAAATATTGATTAAACTCATGTTGGGCTCTGGAAGTTAGAAGATATAGGTAGAAACAATTGTTCTGTAATAATGGGCATTTTCCTGACCTGGGAAAATGTATTTATCAAAACTACTATATGGGGCATATTTATCAAGGGTCGAATTTCGAATTGAAAAAACATCAAAATTCTCATTCAAAAAGACCAACCGAGGGGCGTGGCCAACTAGCTATGTGACCGGACGCACGCACCTTTAGCTCCCTGGCTTAACCGCTTTATCCGGACTTTATCCTGCACATTTATACAGTTGCACTTGCTTATGGTCTGCCGATAACTGCTAGAGGCAACCTGATGGGCAAGAAAAAACAGCCTGCGGCAGACACCTCCGATATTCGGCTCCATCTTCGTGACTCGGTGCGGCCTTCCAAGATGGCGGAGCCACGCAGGCCTGAACTGCCTAAGGAGCAACGCGCACATCCGTCGCGGGTAGCTGCATCGCTCCCTCAGGTGTCAGACTCTTTGGAGGAGACTACTCCAGATCCTCCACATTCGCCTACCTCATCGCCATCAGTGGTCTCTCGCAGTCCTGAGGAATCCCCTGGCACAGATGACCTTACGCTTGCGGAGGTGGTGGCGACTCTGCGTTCCACTATACAAACCTGTCACGCAGCTACGATGGCGAAAGTGGAGGAACTCAAGGTGGACTTTGCTATCCTGCGGCAAGATCTCCAGACGGTCCGAGAGAGGACTGGTGAGGTAGAACGCCGTGTGAGCGATTTGGAGGACATGTGTACTCCACTGCCGGAGCGCATTGCTAACCTCCACCGCAGATTGGAAGCGGCAGAAGCCAAGTCTGACGACTTAGAAAATCGGTCAAGGAGGAACAACATCCGCTTTGTTGGCTTCCCAGAAAGATCTGAGGGATCGGATGCCACGACATTCCTCGAATCCTGGCTTAAGCAGGAACTTGGCCCTGATATTTTTTCATCGGCCTTCGTTATTGAGCGAGCACACCGCATTCCTGCCCGGCCGCCTCCGCCTGGGGCTCCTGCTAGGCCCCTCATTGCTCGCCTGATAAATTACAGGGACAGGGATGCGGCCTTGGCTGCAGCACGGCAGAAAGGTGAGCTTACCTATGAGAATTCGCAGGTATCTTTATATCCGGATTTCTCGAATGAGCTTCGGAAGCAGCGTCAGCAATTTATGGGAGTCAAGCGTCGCCTCAGGGAAGTTGGTCTGCAGTATGCTATGCTGTACCCTGCAAAATTACGGGTCTCGGCGGATGGCAAAGCCCATTTTTTCCTCTCTCCGACTGAGGCCTCCAACTGGCTAGACCGACGCTAATTGCAGTGTCACCTTCAGGATTCGACTCCTACTGTTCGTGAGTATAGGATGGTGCATCTTCCCTACTATCTCGAGACCCTCTTATGGCCCACGTCTACGGAACTTAACAAGTAGTTTGCCATTTATGCCTCATTCTTTGTTCTGTCATTTGACTATTTCGATTGCTTGCTTTGGACTATTGCCCTGCATAGCGGTTCCAGGGAGCCATGTTGGGGAGTTTACTTTATTTGACTTTATACTTCTCATTGTGTTAAATACTGTGTGAGTTATATTATTTTTTGGCTGTGTGTGCTGTACAGTTTCGGCACACCCCTCTAGGTTACATTATGTTTAGGGATTGGCATTCCTCCAATGTCGGGGGATGTAGGGTGGGGGTTTTTGGGATTGAATGTCTTTCCACTCTTCTTCTTTCTTGCTTTTCCTTCTTGTTCTCTTCTCTTTTCCCCTCTTCTCTTTTTCTGTCTCTGTCTGGCTGTGTAGGAGGGAGTCTATACTCACAACTCGGGACTACAAATGTCGGCTGAACTTATAGCCATCTCCTGGAACGTGCGAGGGCTTAGTTCTCCTTTAAAGAAAACATTAGTGTTTAATTTCCTACGTAAATTTCGCCCTCACATTGTTTGTCTCCAGGAGACGCATATCTGTAAATCCTTGAATCCCCCTCCACTTAAAAGGATCTGGATAGCTCATGCCTATCATTCGGTTTATTCTAATTACTCTAGAGGGACTTCTGTTTTGATAAGTAAATCCTTGCCCTTTCATTTGCTGAGTGTTAGGAATGATCCCGAAGGCAGGTTTACCCTGCTACACGCCTCATTGGCAGGTTTCCCCTATATTATTGTTTGTGTGTATATACCTCCTCCATTTAACGACTCCTTGCTTTATGACCTTCTGCCATTTATAACTTCCTTACCTCCTGACCCCCTGCTTGTCCTAGGGGACTTCAATGCTGTGATGGATAATGACATTGACAGGATAACTACTTCGTCCACTTGCAGAGCGGGCACTAGGGCATTGCGGGACTGGGCACAAGTAGCGGGTCTGGTTGATGTTTGGAGAGTGTGTCACCCGGAGGATCGTGCATTCTCCTGTTACTCTAGAGGGGCTATGTCGAGGATTGATCTTGCCTTCGCCTCGCCATCCATGTCTTCCAAAATTACTAAAGCAGAGTTCCTCCCTAGAGGAATCTCAGATCATGCTCCTCTAAAAATCACTTGGCAGTCTCATTCTGCTCCGTCCAGTAGAATTTGGAGATTGAATCCGTACTGGATTACTCACCCTGACATTCAGAAGGACATTGAGCAGTCTATAACCCATTTCGTTCAGACTAACATGAATACAGCAGACTTGCCCATAGTATGGGACGCCATGAAGGCATACATTAGAGGCGAATATATTTCTAAAATTTCCCATGTTCGTAAAAAAGCTAATCAAGACATGGCCGAAACTGAAGCTGCTCTCAGTGAGGCGGAGGCAAGATACATCCAAGACCCCTCTGCTCATACTAGGCTTATGCATGTTTTGGCGCAACGTCGCTTTGCCCAGGCGCAGTGGAAATGTGCTCAAAAAAGCCATATGCACAGCAAATTTGCTTTATATGAGAAGGGGGACAAGAATGGCAAGTTGTTAGCTCTCCTCGCTAGAGAGGAGTGCGCCAGGCCTGCTATTCACACTCTTGTCAAGAATGATACTGAAATTATCTCTGACCCTTTAGAAATCAATCTCAGCTTGGCAGAATTCTATCAGTCCCTGTACGCTTCTAAATTACAGAAATCCTCTTCTGAGATTGCTGCCTACTTACAGCAGTTGGATCTCCCTAACTTGTCCCTAGAACACAGAACCTTACTTGATGCCCCTATTCAGGAGCAGGAAGTAATAGAGGCAATAGCTTCACTGCCTCAAGGGAAGACCCCGGGCCCAGACGGCATCCCTAATTTGTGGTACCATCATTATGTTAAACAACTAGCTCCGCTTCTTACGGACATTTTTAACCTGGCATCACATTCGGCTGCCCTTCCGCTGTCTTTTCGGGAGGCCACAATAGTTCTAATCCTGAAGCCGGGAAAGAACTCCCATTTGCACTCTTCTTATAGGCCCATCTCCTTAATTAACTCAGACGCTAAAATTTTTGCCAAGGTGCTTGCCCGCCGGCTAAACTATGTGATAACTTCAATCATAGCCCCTGACCAAGTAGGCTTCATTCCACACAAGGCTGCGGAACTCAATATTAGGAGATTATACACTAACTTGGTGATACCCCACGAGAACAGGGGTACCCGAGTCATCGCCTTCTTGGATAATGAGAAGGCGTTTGACTCGGTCGAATGGGCTTACCTGTGGCGAGTTCTGACACAGTTTGGCTGCAGGCAAAATTTTATCACTTGGATTCAAGCTCTGTATACTCATCCCACTGCCAGAATTCTATCCAACCTAGAGCTCTCTCCCCCCTTCAGATTATATCGGGGAACTCGCCAGGGGTGTCCGTTGTCACCGAGCCTTTTTGCACTTGCCATGGAGCCATTAGCATGCTTAATTAGAGATTCGCCAAATATTCGAGGCCTTGAAATAGGACACCTTAGGGAAAAGATTTCGCTTTTCGCTGACGACACGCTCCTCTATTTGAACGACCCGGGTCCTTCGCTCCACGCAGCCCTGTCCTTAATTAACACCCATACCAACTTTTCAGGCCTTAAAATTAATTGGGCAAAATCGTCCATAATGGAATTAGACCCCCTGGCTCTAACCAACATGGATCCGTCCCTTCCCTTGGTTCCAGTGGAAACGTCAAAATATTTAGGCATAGTCATTCATCCACAACTGGACAAATTCAAGGAGCTCAACCTGGATCCGTTGATGGCACATCTTGCCCAAATGATTGATAAATGGCTCAGACTCCCCTTATCCCTGATTGGCAGAATAAATTTGTTTAAGATGAAGTTCCTCCCTAAATTTCTGTACCTTTTCCGTCAATCCCCCATATGGATGCCGTCTGGGTTCTTTAGGGCTCTGCAAAGCCAACTAACTAGACTCTATTGGTCGCCAGGGGCTCCCAGGGTGCAATATAAAGTATTAACTTCTCCACTTATGGAAGGGGGTTTGGCAGCGCCGGACATGTTAGGTTACTTCCTGGCTGCCCACTTGACATCAGTTAAGCGCTGGTTTAGTACTGATCCGGAGGATCCAGTGACGTTACTTGAGGCACAGATGGTGGGTTCACTGGAAGGACTAAGAAATTTGGTTTATAGGAAACCCCCGGGCGTCCCTTTCCATACCCCTATGGTACGCAACACAGTGAGGGCATGGCAGAGGGGTATGGCTAGACTACACCAGGGTCCCGGGTCACTGTCCCCACACACTCCGCTATGGTTTAACCCTGCTTTACAGGAGTTGGTTTTAGTCCCGGACCCACAAGTGTGGGTGCATTGTGGGGTGAAATGCCTTGGGGATGTTTTTGATGATGATAACACCTTGCTCTCTTTCCAACAGCTCAAGGACACTTTTGCTCTTCCCAACAATATGCTGTTTAGGTTTTTTCAATTACGTCATGCCCTGACGCAACAATTCCGCACAATCATCCCTCGCATTCAAACCTCTCCACTTGAGGACGTTCTCCGTAAGGACAGTCTCCCTAAGCCCTTATCTACTATATATGTTTCTCTTCGCCCATCTGGAAAACTGCCTATGCCAGGGCTCTATCAAAAATGGATTACAAATGTACCTGATTTGACTCAGGAGCAATGGACTGATATTCTGGCCAACTCTCTCTCCCCGTTGATACGGGCCCGTGATAGATTGATTCAATTTAAATACTTACACAGAGCCTATTATTCCCCGTCAGTTCTGCATAGGATGAATCCCGCATTCCCTGATGTTTGCAACCGCTGCAAGGGCTCCCCAGCTGACTTTTTCCACCTGACCTGGAAGTGCCCCTTAATCGAGGGATTCTGGAAGGAGATTGCTTCTTACATTTCCCACCTTATGGCTTTACCAGTAGAAGTGCATCCCACAGTGCTGTTACTCAATTACCTCTCGGATACAGTTACTTCCCGCACGGAAAAAACGCTCCTCACCTTCCTCCTTTTTTATGCCAAAAAGGCTATTGCTATTAAGTGGAAAGAGGAACATCCGCCTACCATTGCTTTCTGGATTACCCTTGTGGAGCAAGCGCTCCCGATTCTGGAACAGGTATACTACTCGAGGGGATGCCCTGCTAAATTTAATACTATCTGGACATTGTGGATACTCCAAAACGAGTCTTACTCGGCCAGGGAACCGGACTCCTCTCAACTTACACTTGATTGGTTACTGGACCCAGACTGTAACTGAGCTCTTGGAACTCGTCAGGGCATGCTTTATGGACTCTGAGGGCAAATAGGCTGATTCTCTTACTTGCTGTGTCCGAATATGACTAGATACGATTCATAAGGCATTGTATGTCATTTATGTGTTTTATGCCTTGGGCCTCCCTCCTCCATACCTTCACTTTCTTCCCTTTTTCTTTTTCTCTCTTTTTCTCCTGCTTCCCGTCTCTCATTATTGTTTTCCCGGGGTGTTAATGAAAAATCACTAGCGCAATGTGTCCTTAACTCTTGCCTTAATCACTATGTAACAAGTGTACATCACTCTGTATATTGGACTGTGTGCTGGTAACAAATAAAACTTTTAAAAAAAAAAAAAAAAGACCAACCGAACTTAAGTCTAATTTTTTTTTGTTCATTTTCGATCGAAGTCTAGGAGGTCCCCCATAGGGTGCAATGCGGCAGGTTTTAGATGGCAAATGATCTAAATCAAATTTTTAAAGAGACAGTACATGAAAATTTCGATATTCTAATTTTCGATTTTTTTTCAAATTGCATTTTCTCTATTCAAAAAACAGCTAGAAATGACATTGTTTTCATTTGGAAATTCACCTCGACCTCTGATAAATCTGCCCCTACATGTCTGTCTCTACAGAAGAGCAAGAGGAAGAGAAATGGTTTCCAGAGATGTATAAATACCTTATAGGAACACTAATATTGCATGTACCTTCTTCCGTGTGGCTGAAAGCAAACTACTGTATGTTCATGACAAATGTTTAAAGGGAAATTGCCTATCACTTGCCAACCTTGCCCCTCACCAGCTACTTTCCTTGTATTTGGATGGGAAACATGCAGATAATTGTGCAAACGTGTACCATTGGCCAAGTATCAGTTTGTAAGGTATGGGATCAGTTATCCAGAAAGACCCAAATTACAGGATGGCTGTCTCCCATAGACACCATTTTATCCAAATAATCCAAAATTTTGAAAATGATAAATGATTTCCTTTTCCTCCGTAAAAATAAAGCAATACCTTGTACTTCCAAACTAAGATATAATTAATCCTTATTGGAATCCATTCCAGGTTTATTTAATGTTTAAATGATTTTCTAGTAGACTTAAGGTATGAAGATCCAAATTACAGAAAGATCCATAATCTGAAAAAAACCCAGGTCACAAGCATTCTGGATAACAGGTCCCATACCTGTAATAATGTGTGTTGCCAGGCGATACTTGCATTGGCCTCAGTCATAGGAAATGCAATTTCCTGATTCAAATTGGAAGCAGCTGAAATGGGCTTTTTAGTTCCTGTGGTTCTCACAACCGCCCAATGTGACTCTTCATTTTATGAAAACTGTATATATTTTGTAAAATGATTCAGACCAGCACTAATAAGAAGTGTATAGACAATGTAAAGACTTAGGGGCAGATTTATTCGAGGGGAAAATTCGTCAGCGACCGATTTGCAGCCACTGCTACAATTCGTCATGCAAAAATTCACTGGAATGTCGTGGTTTTGTCGTGGGCGCTGAACGCTGGTAATGTTTCGCTAGTGTTACTTCCGCAATGCAAGCCATTGAAAGCGAAGATGCGCAAGCGTTCATTTCTGCCTAGCGCAAATTTGCTAGAGTCTTGCGCTCATGTTCATTTGTATACATCGGGAAATTTAGGGTTGAATGGACGTAGAGTCCTGCAGCGGGCTGGGTACCCGCAAAAACCTGTGTTACCCTGCAGGTTGCGGGTAGAAGTTCCGGGTGCGGGTAAAGACGCGTGTCGGCTGTTCTGCGGGTTTGCGGGTCGGGCCGCGGGCATTCTCAATAGCGATATTTACTCCTTTTTCCTGGTCACGTCTACTTCCGATGATGTCACTTCCAATTTACAATGACAGCACTTCCTGAATCTTGATGGTCAGCGGGTGGCGGGTCCGGGTTGCGGATAAGGTACTTGCGGGTAGGGTTGGGTAGCGGGTCCAAGTGGGTAAGAATGCGGATTTCAGGTTGCATGTACGGGTCGGGTACGGGTCCCAAAAAATGGGCCTGCGCAGGACTCTAAATGGACATATATGTTGCAGCAAATACATTACATTACACAAGCCCAGGGGGAAATTTTTTTTTTATATTTCCTTGCACATGAGCATTATATAAAGACAAATGTTAGAAAATGTATGGGGAAAACTGGTTACCCAAAAATATTTATTTATGACTTTTGCATCCTATCACTCTGAAAAAAGGAAAAGCGCCAGCATTTTTTGAACTTTGATGCTTTTTCCACTCACAGAATATGATGTAAGTAACTGAAGATTGAGGAAGATCTATACACTCCAGTGCACTTCCCTGGTCTGAGCTGGAGAAGGCAAGTCTGGCGAAAGAGGTGACATTCAGTAAAATCCGCATTTTACTGAATTTGCGCAGTTACGTCCATTCGCCAGAGTGAAAATTCGCCTGGCGGTAGGCTATGAATGACCACTAGCGTCTGTCTCTTTCGCCAGCAAAGTGACGCCTGCGCCCATTTAAATAAAGTAAATTGGCGATGTCCCTGCGGGTGGTAACGCTAGCGAATTGACGCTAGCGTTAGTCACTTCGTCCTCGAGTAAATCTGCCCATTAAACTAGGAAATGTATGGGATTCGTGTGTCCCTGGAGATACCAAACATAAGACCATTTATTATAGTACCCTCCACAGGCTTAATACTACAAGCTGAGGAAAAATAGAGAAATTCTGTAATTCCTGTAATTTGTTCCTTCCTAACAATTCCACGAAGCGCCCACGGATTGGTTAACCTCATAATTGCTCTGACTTTTGTACTATTGTAACTGTATTATCTGACAGTGAGCATTTTCAAGTGGTCAGTCAGTGGTCTCTGGCAGGGTCAGGGCCTAGAGAGGGGTATTTGTGGGTACTTTGTCACCAGCCTGGGAATGAGAAATCGTATGGGCAATAAATATTTCCCATGTGCCTTAACTACGCGAATTCACTAAAATGTGCCAGACTTGCCTTCACTGCCTCAGACCAGAGAGTAGATAGGACTTCCTCAAAAAATAGTTGAAATTTTTCTAAGTCCCGAAAAACGCTGGCGACTTTTTCCTTTTTCAGGGTGATAGGCTGCAAAAGAGAGTAACATTTTTTTGGGGTAACTGACTTCCCCCCTACACTTCCTAATATGGAACATAAAATATACACTGGGCTCATGTGTAGGGCAATATAACAACTCTATTTTATTTTATTAAGGTTTCCCAGGCTTGTGTAGTGAAATGTATTTGCTGCAACATATACGTCCATTCAACTTTAACTTCCCGCCGTATGCAAATCAGCCAAAGCTAGCGCAAATTCATCAACGTTCGCATGAATTAGCGTTGTCCTGGCGAATCTATGCCTGCCAAAGTGTTGTGCTGTGAGCGAAGCCGTAGCATTTGAATTTTCTGAGGTTAGTGAATTAGCCCCATAGAGAGGGAGTTTCAAGGTTTTACTCAGTGCCCAGATAAACAGAGGTTGCTTTCCTCAAAGTGGTCCCCTTTAAGTTAACTGTTATGATGTAGAGTGGTTTTCATTTTTTATTATTTGGGTTTTTCAGTTATTTAGCTTTTTATTCAGCAGCTCTCCAGTTTGCAATTTAACTAATCTGGTTGCTAGGGTCCAAATTACCCTAGCAACCATGCATTGATTTAAAATAAGAGACTGGAATAAAAAGATGAGTAATAAAAAGTAGCAATAACAATACATTTGTAGCCTTACAGAGCATTTGTTTTTAGATGGGGTCATTTGACCCCCTTCTGAAAGCTGGAGAGAGAAGAAGAAGCAAATTGTTTAAAAACTATAAAAAAAAAAAAAAATGAAGAGCAAGTGAAAATTGCTTAGAACTTGCCATTCTATAACATACTAAGGGGCAGATTTATCAAAGGTCGAGGTGAATTTTCGAATGAAAAAAAAAAATGGAATTTCGAGCTATTTTTTGTGTACTTCGACTAGGGAATAGTCCAAATTCAATATGACTTTGAAAAAAATTTGAAAATTCGAATATCGAAATTTATCATGTACTGTCTCTTTAGAAATTCGACTTCGACCATTCGCCATCTAAAACCTGCCAAATTGCTGTTTTAGCCTATGGGGGACCTTGAGTAATCGAAGTTTTTTTGGGGAAAAACTTCTAATCGAATTAGATCGAATGCGCTATTCCTTCGATTTGTACGATTCACATTTGGCCGAATATGGACCTATAACGGACCTATTCTACCAACAATAACTTTGACTTAATTTCGGTTGGTCTTTTTTAATTAGAATTTCTATGTTTTTTCAATTCCAAATTTGACCCTTGATAAATATGCCCCTAACAGTTAACCACCCCTTTAACCTGTACTACAATTTCTGCATCTTTACTTTTTTATTCCTTAAAAATATCCGTCTCTAAAGCCATTTGTTTCTATGATTGTCTTATGACAGAAACAAATATTTTTTTCCCCTCTCTCGAATGTCTAAATCTTTTATGTATTCGATTTCAAAGTTCTTTCAGATACTTACCCTTGACCTGAAAGGACAGTTTTTCTGGTTTCAAGTTTCGATTTATAGTTGGGCCTACAGTGAACAAAAGAAAATATCTCCGTTGACCTCAAAGTCTTTAAAGGAGAACTAAAGCTTATCTAAAGAAGTAGCTAGGAATGTTGTACATTATGTTTTGTGCTTCTGTACCAGCCCAAGGCAACCACAGCCCTTTAGCAGTAAAGATCTGTGTCTCCAAAGATGCCCCAGTAGCTCCCCATCTTCTTTTCTGCTGATTCACTGCACATGCTCTGGGCTGCTGTCACTTACTGAGCTTAGGGACCCACTCACAATATACAGTACACATAGAATAGAAATGTCACAATATAAGGCTGATTAGTAATTAATACAGATAATTACTACATGGCAGTACAGAAACCAGTGCAATTAGCATCAGAATTTAATAATCAGCCCTGTAGCATCAGCTTATATTACAGGGGAAGCTCATTTTCTGCTGGATAATTAGTGACGAGCCCTAAGCTTAGCTTCTCAACAGCTGCTCAGACCCCACTGAGCATGTGAGTGTCACAGACACTTTCCAAGATGGTGACCCCCTGTGACAAGTTTGAAGTCCTGGATCAGGGGTGCTATTGAGAAACTTTAGGCTGGTAAGATTAGTTCTGTATATAAAATTTTAGGATTTTAGGATTTAGTTCTCCTTTAAGAACTTTTTTTTTATATCTTTCTTTTTTTTTTTTTTAAACACTATAATAAACTGATACAATAACATGTTACAGACATATATAACATGATTCTAACAACCATACACTGATTGGATTAAGAGACTGGAATATAAATAGGAGAGGCCTGAATAGAAATAGAAATAATAAAAAGTAGCAATAACAATATATTTGTAGCTTTACAGAGCATTTGTCCTTAGATGGGGTCAGTGAACCCAATTTGAAAGCTGGAAAGAAGAAGGCAAATAATTTAAAAAAAAGAATAAAATCAAGGGCAATTGAAAGTTGCTTAGAATTACTATATAATAGTAAATATAACTTAAAGATGAACCACCCCTTTAAGTTCTAGTTTTTCAGACTCGAACATCTGAGATTTATTTAGGGCAAAAACGTAAAAACTTAAATATTATAAATCAGCAGTTAAAAGCTGGCGACTTTCTGTGGAAGACAATGGAAATTAAAAATTCAAGCTATTTGAGAATTCAAGGTAAATTTGAAATTTTGCAGACTCTTTAAAAACAAAGAGATGAATGGGAAATTACTGTGTTAAAGTTGTTTCTTGTTTTTAAGTGATCGAGAATTCAAGTTTTCCAGTTTTTTCAAGTTAGGAGAAACCTCCAAAATACTTGAATTTTACAAGACCAATTTCTAAATTTTTAAAAAATCTTTTTCCCCCTGAAATGAGATGAAGAAAAAAAAATCAAACTGTATTGTATCTTGTAATTGCATATTTTTTCTCAACTACTAAAAACCTTGATACTGTCAGGAGAAGTACTGGATCACCACAAATGTCTTATTTCTGCACAGATTCTTTTTTAAAATGTGACTTTAGTAAATCAGAGGGATTATTATGTTGTATAAGATAAACAGGACACGTATGTTCTTGGTTCAGAATAAGAATTTGGGAGAATTCTCTGTATTTGCATGGTTACACAAAGAAGCCAATACAGTAGCAATGGTAGCTTACCTGACCTGTTAGGAAGAAAAATATATATACTGTATGTAACTTGCGTAAAATTACGCAATGAGGGATGCTCTTGGAGATCTAAATCTTGTCGCCTTGTAATTCATTAAAGGAAAACTATACCCCCCAAACAATGTAGGTCTCTATTAAAAGATACTGAGTAAAACAGCTCATGTGTAAAACCCTGCTTCATGTAAATGAACCATTATCATAATAATATACTTTTTTAGTAGTATGTGCCATTGGGTAATCATAAATTGAAAATTGCCATTTTAAAAAATAAGGGCCGCCCCCTGAGATCGTAGGATTCACTGTGCACACATACAAACCACATGTAAGGTCACATGAGCCAATTAACAGACAGAGTTCTGCCTTTTGCTTCCTCACTTCTTCCTGTTACAGTTAGTGTTGTAGTATTTCTGGTCAGGTGATCTCTGAGGCAGCACAGATAGAGTCACGAAATGGTGGTTCAAGGCAAGAGATGTAAAAGGGCAATATTTATGTAAATATATATTCCAGTTTGGTAAGATTCTTTAATATGTCATTTGATTTGATATAAACTATCTGTTGCTTAAGTATTCATTTTGGGGGTATAGTTTTCCTTTAACAGGACAGTAGTGAGGTCTGTGCGCCTAAACCACCAGATGCAACAGGCATTGTGGACACTTGTAGTTGTGCAGTGTGAAACACTAAACTATTGTTGTGGTGTCCCAAACTGGTGTAATTGCACACCCTGATTTGTACATTGCAAAAAAAAAAAAAGAATATATATCATAGTGAAGTGTGGACCAGCCTGGTACCTGCTGTTCAGATGGGTTTGAGCTGAGCTCGTTGTTTCTCAAGACTGCGGCTTCTGATTTCTGTCTTCCTGTTTTATAGGCTTTGACCTGGCCTGCCCCTTTTGTGACATCATTAGCGGGATGGGTCGATGCAGGTCTATAAATGGAGGGGGGGGGGAAACCAGGTGCGGGTCGAGGTTTTCGCACAACACTAATACAGCATTATGTTCAGCACATGGAATGTTCCACTGGTCAGTTAAGGAAGAAAAGCAAGCCACATTTTGATGGGCTCAGGTGCCTATTTTTAAGACCACAGAGTTTGCTGGATGGGTTACACCTAAGCACGGTGCACAGTCAGCTGGGGAGAAATCATCCTTGTACCAGCTCTGTACTACATAGCACAGAATTGTATTGGGACTTCTGAGTCAGCAGAGCCCAGTTCAGGAGCGACTGGGGACACCTTTGAAGGCACAACTTGAATTAGTAAAGAAGTACAGGGAGTAGTGTCTCTAGCTTAAAGGGATCCTGTCATCAGAAAACATGTTTTTTTCAAAATGCATCAGTTAATAGTGCTACTCCAGCAGAATTCTGCACTGAAATCCATTTCTCAAAAGAGCAAACATATTTAAAAAAAAAAAAATTAATTTTGAAATCTGACATGGGGCTAGACATTTTGTCAATTTCCCAGCTGCCCCTGGTCATGTGACTTGTGCCTGCACTTTAGGAGAGAAATGCTTTCTGGCAGGCTGCTGTTTTTCCTTCTCAATGTAACTGAATGTGTCTCAGTGAGACATGGGTTTTTACTATTGAGTGTTGTTCTTAGATCTACCAGGCAGCTGTTATCTTGTGTTAGGGAGCTGTTATCTGGTTACCTTCCCATTGTTCTTTTGTTTGGCTGCTGGGGGGGGAAAGGGAGGGGGTCATATCACTCCAACTTGCAGTACAGCAGTAAAGAGTGATTGACGTTTATCAGAGCACAAGTCACATGACTAGCGGCAGCTTGGAAATTGACAATATGTCTAGCCCCATGTCAGATTTCAAAATTGGATATAAAAAAATCTGTTTGTTTTTTTGAGAAATGGATTTCAGTGCAGAATTCTGCTGGAGCAGCACTATTAACTGATTCATTTAGAATTTTTTTTCCCCATAACAGTATCCCTTTAATTCTTTTAAGGTAACAAGCCCACTGATACCTGGAAAAAGCGAGGTATATATATAAAAGGATTCATTGACACTCTTCACTGAATTTGCATGGGCAGAGTCCTGTCCATTAATACTATGTTCTAGTTAAGATTCTATCTATTCTATCTAGGTAGATAATGCAGTAGTAAAGATTCATCAACTAGTAATACAAACTCAGCTGCTGTCAGTGCTTTCTTCAGTTGTAATATATATATTATACACCAGAGCCATGAATATCCTGTGTTTTTTAATAAAAAAGTACCCCCGTTATAAAATATGAGGATATACCTCAGAGTTCCATGACTTTCGGCCTCGTGCCTTTATATGGTCATGGAACTCCTTGGTAACTTATAATATCCTCATATTTTACAAGAGGGGGTACTTTATTCCCTATATTATATATAGGTTGTGGTAGAATGACCAAAGAAATGTGTAAAAAGGCATGTTTTGCCTTTAATTTCTCCCCAGTAGGAGATGAAGAGAGATGTTACTGAACAAGGAATGGTTTCTCTGTTTAAAGGATATTGCTGTCTGGCCCTGGAATCTATAATGTTCTGGAAGGAACAGGCAAACCAGACAATCCATTCCAGTGGTCCGGTTTGCATGTTGGAGCTCACTCCTGTGGAAAGGTATTTAATTGTAGTGAGAGAGTTAGTGAGGTCTCTCTGAGCAGGTCACAGGTCAAAGTAGTGATGTCCTGTTGATTGGGTGGGTTCCGGCCGGCTCCTGCACAAAATCTTCCTGCTCCCCCTACCCTTGACCTAGCACTGCCGGCCCCTAAATTTATAGATTCACGCCTGCCCTGCCCCTTTTGTGATGTCACTGCAGGGCGTAGTAGGCGGAGGTCTATAAACTGAGGTGGAACAGTGGGTTGGGAGGGTGCAGTTTAGGGTCGGTTGCGTGTTGAGAATTTCTCGACCCACACACCACTAGGGCAGAGAGCAGGGGAGGTTACCTGTCTGTAAAAGGAACTCCTGGAGGGGCTGGGGTTGCTGACTGTCACTGTAAGGAGCAGAGGGAGACGCGACCAGGTGATTGAGACTCTAAAGTGATTGCGTAAAGCCAGAAAGTGAGACAGGTCAGAGGCTGTGAGCTGATATCCCAGGAGGGGAGAGTCAGAAGGGCTTAGGGAGAAGAATATTCCAGAGTGTGGAAACCACCCAATATGGTGAGAACCTCACACTGGGGAGAATTCCTGTATCCGTGAAACACTAATGAACTGTGTTCCTGTGACTTTATGTTGGGAAGAGCTTTCCTGAATAAACCTGTGTTTTTGCCTGAAGACCTTGTGTCCCTGTCTTTATGCTTCTGATCCTACTCTTACCTGCCTACCATTGCTAATTTCCTCCAAAAATGTAAAGGCAGCCAGCTTGTCACACAGTATATTTGTTTATTGAAACATTAAGGACTTTTCTTTACAACTAGGCAACCCATGGCACAACACCAAGTCCCTGCCAACACTCTGTTTCTTAAGGGTGTGCCATTTAGGAGGCAGAATAGGGGTCTCTATACCACCATGTAAAGTGAATTCATTGCTAATAAGAATTGTATTATATACTGTGTATTGTGTGTCAGGCAGGTGACTAACAGCAGCCCAGTTCCTAGGAGCACTTATTTCTATTATATTTTAAGGTTTAAAGAGGTGGGGGTATCCTTGCACTGCTGTAAGGGGTGCTGTATTGTGAGGTATTACTGGGACAGGCTCATATCCCACTGATACCTGGAAAAAGTGAATTGGGTGCTGTTGTGTGCATGTGGCAAACATTTATTTTTTAAATATCATTGTACGTATGATTATAGTTGTATTTTGCCACTACGTAACCCTTGGCAGGCCAACAGATGATTACCAGGACACATACAGGCCTCAAGTACATCCTAACACACAGGCCTGAAACAGAATCATTTATTTATACATTCATTCCACTGAATTCTCTGAACATTTTGTTTTGCCCTGCCACCTAGTGGGATCTGGTGGAGATGCATCTGGAAGGAAAACTTGCGTTTCTTTATGTACACGTATATTCATGTAAAATCGTGCTTTTAGGAAAACCAGGCAAGTAGTGTTAACCCAGGCAACCATTCCGAAAACCGGGCTGTCTGGGTCAAAACCTGACAAGAGGCAACTCTTATCTGCAAATATTTTGAGTTATATTCCTGTATGAAATACAGAACTGTCTTAGTTATGTTGCTCAATTAAAACACGTAATATTTACAATTATAATAATAAAAGAAATATTATTAGAAGCATTTTTTTAACACTCCGACAACACGTTGATTCTGATTTTTCAGTGTGAGTGCACAGAAAGGGCTACTAATGTATACAGTAATAATAATAATAGTATTTTATATACCTTTAGTAGACTGGGGAACACCTTCACTGCAATCATATTTATGACTCTGCAAGTAAAGGAAATAATTGTTTTTAGATTGGGAGTACACAGAGTGTTCTGCATCCAAGTGCACCAACTCTTAACCTCCTTTACTCTCCAGCCCAGTGGCCACTCACTTTTTGCTCAGCCACCCTCTACCTCTAGATGTGCTTCTTGCTTTACTCTGTCCAGTGATACGCAGTAGCTTCTTTCAGCCTGGCTGGATATATATATATATATATATATATATATATATATATATATATATATATATATATATATATATATATATATATATGAGTCCTCTGCACTCAACCCATTGTCGATATATTTAAGACAGAGACATTTTGTGCATACTGCTGCTGAAAAATGCCTTACCCTTTAAACAAAACAGGGATTGTTTGTCCATATATTGCAATATATTTAAGCTGGCCAACTACGTCAAAGTCATCCCATATCTGGCCAGTCCTACGCTTAATTTTCATCTGATTCATTAAGAATTCTATTGCTTCATTATACATTTTACAAAGGGACTAAGTTTTACCTGCAACTTACTCACTGCTTTCAAAGTAAAACTCCCAAACTTGGCTGCCCTTTTATTAGACACTAGTGGTATCACCTGACTATATATATATATATATATATATATATATATATATATATATATATATATATATATATATATAGAATCCCACAGTACCAGCACTCAGACAGATGTTTCCAGTAGTGCACGATCAAGGATAGGTATGTATATAACACGATGGATCAGCACACACTGTTGTTTTGTGAAGCAATGGTGTTTATTTCATACAAAACACATTTTTTATCCGACGTTTCGGTCCCACCTGGGGACCTTTTTTTTTTTCCTTGAAAAAGGTCCCCAGGTGGGACCGAAACGTCGGATAAAAAATGTGTTTTGTATGAAATAAACACCATTGCTTCACAAAACAACAGTGTGTGCTGATCCATCGTGTTTTATATATATATATATATATATATATATATATATATACGTATATATATATATATATATATATACGTGTATATATATATATATATATATATATACGTATATATATACATATATACGTATATATATATATACGTATATATACGTATATATATATATATATATATATATATATATATATCTATATATACACATATATATATATATATATATATATATATATATATATATATATATATATATATATATGGGCCTGCGTCCACAGCTTACTGTATATCTAGATTCCCAAGTCCTACTCCCTCCTAGGGTCCTCTGCTCTGATTGACCTGCCTGCCAAACTTTCTCTATAGTTGACCATTTCATAAATTTCTTCTGTGGCTCTAGAGTAGACTTGGATAACTTGTGACAGGAATTGAAGCAGGTTTTTAAAATTCAATTTTAAATTCAATTTCAGGAAAAAAAATTGTCCTTAAACCCAAACTGCATTTGAACTTGTATGTTAGGGGCAGATTTATCAAAGATTGAGGTGAATTTTCGAATGAAAAAAATTTGAATTTTGAGCTATTTTTGTGTACTTCGACTAGGGAATAGTCCAAATTCAATTTGCATTTGAAAAAAAAAGTGAAAATTTGAATATCGAAATTTATCATGTACTGTCTCTTTAAAAATTCGACTTCTAAAACCTGCCGAATTGCTGTTTAAGCCTATGAGGGACCTCCTAGAACAGCGTTGTCCAATCTGCAGCCCAGGATGGATATGAATGTGGCCCAGCTTGAACTTCCGCCAATCCAGGAAACGTCATGTTGCAATAACACACAGAGCGCGTTTGTACACTGTCACTAATTGTGTGCATGTGTGGTTTAAATTTTACATGGGGTGTGTAGTGTGTGGCTTTCTAGAGCAGGAAAAACGGTTAACAAGTGAGCGTTCGGTTACTTACAAAGGCAAGTAAGCATTCTTCAGCAGCATCGCCCGTTATGGTAGTGATATATGCAGCACCTACATTTGTAAGCAACTTTTTTCAAGAATGAACACACTTGGGGGGTTATTTACTAAACTCAGAATTTTTGTTTGAAATCAGACTTTAAAAATAATCACGAATTTTTTGGCATTTATTAAACCCAGAGGATGGAAAGGTCCGAATCAGAAAATCCGACATCTCAGACCTGTCGAGGTTGCATATAAGACAATGGGAGAAGTCTCAATGATTTTTTGGTGTGCGCTGGGTTTCGTGCAATACCCCAACGTTTTCTGAGTTTTCAGGCAAAAAAAATCTGAAAAAAACTTGAAAATCTGATTTTTCCACACAAAGGAAACTTTCAGGAAAACAATAATAAATAAGCGCAAAAAAACCTCACCAGATTTGATTGAAGTTTGTAGCAGAAAATATTGAGATAAATTGAGTGGGCAAAAAATCCCACTAGGTTTATGATACTCTCTTTTCTTTTACTTTTATAATAAAATACATCAAAAGCTAGTGTTAGTGTTTGTGTGTATTTCAAGTGTGTCCCCAGAAAATTTGTGTTCTTCCAATATGGCCCAGGGAAGCCAAAAGGTTGGATACCCCTGTCCTAGAACCTATTTGGAGTCAATTGGTGGACTTTTTTAGGGAAAAACTTTGAATCGAATTTGATCGAATGCGCTATTACTTAGATTCGTACGAATTCGGCCAAATATGGATCTATTTGATCGAAAACTGACCTATTCGACCAAAAAAAAACTTCGACTTAATTTCGGTTGGTCTTTTTGAATTTGAATTTCGAAGTTGTTTCAATTCAAAATTCAACCCTTGATAAACATTCCCCTAAGTCTTTTTTTTTCTTAGATTGGGATTGCTAGCATGTTTACAAAAATAAAACTTGAACTGTAAAAACAAAACAAAAAAAAAAAACTGATTGCAATGAAAATCAAATTACCTAATTAATTTTTACAAATTCATATAAAAAAATGGAAAGATAAACTGGCTTGAACATTAAAAATAAACCCCCATTGACTTTTTAAGATGCCAAATTTTTCCTTTTGAATTTTTGAGATTTTTTTTCCAATTAATAAAATTAATAAGAAATATTTTACCTAGTATGTAGAAGTTTGAATTTGAAAAAAATTATTTTTGACCTGTTTCTCTCAAGTTGCAGCAAAAAGTAATCTTGAATTTTTTTTAAAGATTCCCTGGAGTGAACCATTTCTACAAACACTTTGAGTGTGGGTGGGGGTCTATTAAACACAACTGTACAATCAAATGTTATATATCAAATCATAGCAGTTACTAAGGGCCTGCTTGACAAAAACATAAAGATATTTGTATGCAATTAACAATACATCTGATGAGAGCATTTCCCAATATCCCATGGAGATTAGGAAGGAAGAGGACTTCTCCAGTCTATAGTAGAAGAAGGTACAAGCTCAATGACTTGATACAACCATATATTTTATAGAGTATCTAGTGGTGATAAGTTTAAAGCAACTGGACTTGTTGAGTAATCTTGAAGATGTTCTTCTGCTTCTCCTCTGTTGTTGGGATGTTTTCAACATGACTTATGATAAGTTTAATTGCTGTCTTATTTATCACGACTAGATACCGTGTATCTTGATGTGGATGAATGAAAATCTTCATTTAGAATTCTTACTAAGCCTACCTTCATCTGATGACTGTGGAGTTCCTGATGAAGCACTTGGGTGGCATCTCTGTTATGGCATCTTCTATCTGAAACTAACATGCCGGGAAATATACAGTCATAATAATGAATTCAAATAGTTTCCAACTAATTTTTTTCAGGTACATGTATAGGATCCCTTATCCGGAAACCCGATATCCAGAAAGCTCCGAATTACGGAATGGCTCCATTTTATCCAAATAATCCAAATTTTTTAAAACGATTTCCTTTTTCTTTGTAGTGATAAAACAGTAACTTGTACTTGATCCCAACTAAGATATAATTAATCTTTATTGGAAGCAAAATCAGCCTATTGGGGTTGTTTAATTTTTAAATGAATTTCTAGTAGACTTAAGGCATAAAGACCCAAATTACAGAAAGATCCGTTATCCGGAAAACCCCAGGTCCCGAGCATTCTGGATAACAGGTCCCATACCTGTACAGAGATATTTCTTTCCTTGCAGCGTATGAGGACTGGAGTTGGAGCTTCAGAGAAGCGCCTTCACTGCTTTGGATGGAGACTAACATTTTCTTATGTACACATGCCTTTAATGAAGCTTATATCTGTAATGTTATTTTTCTATCGTAATTATGTAGTTCCTCTTGAAAAATAGTAATATAATTAAAAATAAAAAGAATAATGACAATGATAATTAAAAGTCAGAATATAAGTAAAATAAGAAATAATGTAGAATATAAAACAAACAACCATTAAATCAAACAAAATGATTACAATACATAATGCTAAATAATAAAGAATATAAAGAATATAATTAAACATAAGAAAATTATTGAAAATAATCCAATAATAAAATATTGAAATATAATGAAATGGCTGTTTTAATTTTAGATCATTTTTAGTGGTGTGCACCTGGCACTGTCCCAGCATGAGTTTAATAAGTGTTTATAGAACAGCAACAGCTTGTGTCAGTGTAACCTTGTGAAGGATAAAGCTTATGAGACCTTCAGGCTTCCTCTGCCAGAGTGTTATTGTTTTGGGTAGACTCACTGATAGAAAACACATTTCCCTTTAAAATATGATCTGCTTGGGATTCCCACACACTTCTTACACAGAGATGGGCTGTATAAGACTCTATTTGATAAGCAGTAATAACGCAATAGATTCATTTAATTCAGGACTGATCAGTGGCTTAACTTTGGGGCCCCAGACCCTCCTGCAAAAAAAATTCTGGGCCCAACTGTGGGCTCCCTATACAGAATAAGCCCCCCTGTGGTCTGCTTCCTCCACAGCTATGCCACTGAATTGGATATATCAATAGATGTCCATAGTCTTAAATGCGTAAATAGTTGGTAATTAGGCTTGAGGATCTCCATAGCCCATAAATATGAGCTCATTTACTAAAACTGGGTGTGAGTGTTATAACCCAACCAATAAGACGCTTGCCATGGATTACTGCACTTGGGCAATGTACCTAAATTTAGTAAAGTTGCCTCAAAATCTTTATAGGTGAATTATTTTAATTTAAAACTTCCAAAACAGTTACCAGCGTTGACTGGATTCCACTGTAAAGGTGGCCATAAACAGAGAGATCCGCTCGTTTGGTGATGTCGCCAAACGAGCGGATCTCCCTCTGATATGCCCACCTTGAGGTGGGCAATATCGGGCTGATCTGATCGTGGGCCCTAGGGCCCAACGATCGGATCCTAGTGAACGGGAACGGGCGGTCGGATCGCGGGATCGCACGATCCGACGGGACTTTTAGTCCCATCCGATCGAGATCTGGCCGACTTTTGGCCAGATCTCGATCGGGGAAGCCCGTCGGGGCCAATAAGCTGCCGAGTTTGTCTGCAGTTTTTATCGGCCCGTGTATGGCCACCTTAAAACCCCTGCATGAAGTCCATCGATGTCAAAGCCACAGAACCTATGTAATCTCAACTGGTCTTTGTTCCCATCAATTGCTCAAGGTTCTGAAACTTGCTAGACATGAGATAATTCCTAGAAAGTACAAGCAATTGTCCCATAATCCAAATTATATCTAGAGGCATGAACACCAATACTATATCATCCAGTAGAAGTGCAGATGGAGGTTATTGGTTTTATTGGTTATTGGATGTGTCTGGTTTTACATTTGACCAATCAAGACTCTCCGACGGTCGTACCAATGAACCAGAAATTTCTCAAATATATAGAAAAATGTAACCATGTGTTTTCATATTTTATTTAGACTTCAGTCAAATCACATTCAATTGAATCATGCCCGGTACAGAATAGTGCCCTATAAATGTTTTTTATTCCGCTATAGGCCAATTCATACAGAGGAATTTATTTTCCCATTTTTATCACACAAAAAAAATCACTTGTCGTATGTGCCAATAGAATTGGCTGCCCCGTGATAATGATTATTTCCTAATTTAAGGCAAGTACCACAATATCTTATGTTATAACACTTGTAGAGTAACACAAGCCACAAATGAAACTAAAAACAAGTTGAAACAGGCTGTTAGTTTCATTCCCTGCCCTTCTGATCTGACTGCAGCCTTGCTTCTATTATTGCTGTAGTATTTAACCCTTTAACTGCCAGAGGCTTGCCAGGCTGAAGGTGCTTTGTGAAAAGCATGTTGGTTGGCAATGCACTTTTTTCCTAGCAACATTGACAGGCTGTTGCTTTGTTAGAAGGAATATTTTTGTTAGCAGAGTATGTTGGGTGCGGATTAACAAGTATATAGGATCATTATCTGTACCTTTAACTGATTGCTGTCTGTCATTGTTGTACACACATCTATAAGCCTGTAGAGAGGAAAGAATAGAAACAGAAAAATTAATATGTTAGCAGGTAGCAGTGTTAATATATATGAATGTCTCTGAAGTAGAGCGATGTTGTACTTACCTTCCCACCCCTATTCGTCTGGTGACTATAAGCGGTCGAGGGCTTTAGCTCATTAGCCGCCTGGACTGATGTATCTATGCCGTGGCATCTTCTATCTGACATTGAACAGAGGGGAAACTACAAATCAAAGGTTTCTGCAAATCTGTTACTCTACAGTAAATAGGATAATTTTTTCTGTTTTCTCATTTTCCATTTCACACTTTCATTTTCATTCACACTTAAAAAATATTTTGCATTTTAATTGAATGTAGCGCATTTCTTAAGAGTTGCATAATAGTGTTTTTTAGGGGTCAACTTACTGTTAGTGGACTTAATTACACATAAATTCTGTGTTGCATTTGCAGCAGCCGAAATGTCAACTGTAAAGGCTTCTAAGCACACGGTATGGTGTGATCCAAATGCATATTGGGCATTATTCCGGGGTCAATGTACTCTTAGGGGTATTATAGCCTTGTAATCTAAACGCTTATTCCTGGTATGGTGCTCTGAAAGTTCATTAATATTGTCGACAATCTGCCTTAAACTATATGGGGCCTTCCAAATCAGTTGTATCTTCCTGCATATAATCCAATTTCTATTTATATAGTAGTAAAACAAATATGGAATTCTGCGTTTCATTTTTGTATGTATTTAGGGAAATATAGGGATTTATATTTTGCTAGAGAAATGGAATGACACAAAAATTCAGGGAAATCTAGAAAGCTTAGGAAGTCCTGAAAAACCAAAAAATATTTTTAGGTATAAACGGCTGCCATTTAATGCAACTGAAGTGCTAAAATCAACTGACCCTGAGATACTCCGTTCAGTAAAGGTCTTTTTGTGTTAAATTTTAAACAGCTTTGAAATGATTACCTGCATATTCAGAGTTATTGTTCATCTGGTGAGTAAATGATCGGGAATCCAGTTCTCCCTCGATCACATCATAGTTCTCCTCATCTTCATCCTGCAGAAAACAGTTTTTTTTACTATAATGTAACAAACAGTGTCTTTGCAACAAACTATTGTCTTGTTATTTAGAGCAAACTATACTATTTTGTATTGCAAACTGCTCATGAGCCTCTGGTTTGGGGATCACTGCTTTATATACCAGGTGGGGGGCAACATTAGTATTTTATGTCACAAACATGAAGGGCTTTATTCAGAATGACAGCAAAAGGAACCAGTCCACATGATGCACACAACAGGCACTATTAACTATTAAGAAGGAAAGATTATGTTAGTGCCTTATATTTTATTTATAATACACAAGATCTATGAATATCCTGTAAATTATAAATGGTGCTTAGTGATGTCATCAGTTAAAATTGGTGCCCAGTGATGTAATATCTGTCACAACTCACTTAAAGGGATCCTGTCATCGGAAAACATGTTTTTTTCAAAACACATCAGTTAATAGTGCTACTCCAGCAGAATTCTGCACTGAAATCCATTTCTCAAAAGAGCAAACAGATTTATTTATATTCAATTTTGAAATCTGACATGGGGCTAGACATTTTGATTGAAGTTTATCAGAGCACAAGTCACATTGTGACTTGGGGCAGCTGGGAAATTGACAAAATGTCTAGCCCCATGTCAGATTTCAAAATTGAATATAAAAAAATCTGTTTGCTCTTTTGAGAAATGGATTTCAGTGCAGAATTCTGCTGGAGCAGCACTACTAACTGATTCATTTTGAAAAAATATTTTTTCCCATGACAGTATCCCTTTAAACTTGTGTTTTGTAATAAATAATGTACTCCCTGTTGTAAAATATGAGGATACTTAAAGCCTTTGTCCTTGTCCTTTTATAGGGACATGGAACTCCTTAGTGACAGGATGGACAACTACGGGGGTTATTTATCAAGGGTCGAATGTTAGAGTTTTTTATACCGCAAATGAACTCACAACTTGAATGGCTACTTATTTAAGAAAAAACAAGAATGGAATGGATTCTGCGACTTTGAATTGCAAAACCCAAAAACTTGAATTGATTGAGTTTTTGGCTAAAAAAACTCGAATTGCTCGAATCATTTGAGTTTTTGGCAAAACCCTCGAAAAAACCTCAAACCTCATGTAGGCTTTTAATAGCTTCAAATGGTTCAAGGGACCTCTGTCATTGACTCCTACATAACCTCGACAGGCTTTAGATGGTGTATTTTCTGAGCTATTTCTAGGGTTGGGGTATAATAATAGGATTAAATTTGTATGAGGATCTCCAAGAAGTAAAGTAGTTACTTAACCCATTAGGGAAGTGGCCCAGGAGCCCAGGCCCTGAGCCCTCAGCACGGGGAGCAGATAAACTGAAAAATACTATGGAGCAGGCACTCAAATGAAGGCAATTTGCCACCAAGTTGTTGCCTGTGGACACAATAAACTTTGCTACAACAACTTGGAAAATTGGCTTCATTTGAGTGCCTGCTTCTTAGTATTTTTCGGGTGATAATACATTTTGAAAACATTTTTTTTTTTAAAAAAAAATCTCGAAAATGGGAGTTGACAAAAAAAACAACAACTCAAAATCTTAATAAATCTGCCCCTAAGTTGATATTTGATACCCCATATACTATATGGGATCAACCTACAGTGCTATCTGCCAATTTGTATGTACAGTAGGCCACTTAAAGTGCACTTGACCATATCTGTCAGTTTAGTTTGGCACAGAAAGAGTTAGCTTATTGGTCAGTTTGGCTTCAAGCATTATTGGAATAATTAGCAAGTATATCTACAAAAAATAGATAAAACGTCAGAAAAAAAACAGGGGCAAAAAGTGTAACAGCAACCAGGCTATGGCAATCTAAGCTGCAATCTAAAACTGACAGTTGTCATTGGTGGAAGGGATATATGTTTTTTCACACTGATAAAAAACATTTACTTGTAAAAAAAAAAAAATCTGATGGCTTAAAGAAGAATGAAAGGGTTAATCACCAGAGTGTTCCAAATATTAGACCTCCCCCAATGACTGTAATCACATACCCAATACCCCAGGCTGGTACTCCTGTTATTAAAAAACTGCACCCAACATTTGGCACCCCCCAGTGACATACACTTTCATTCTCCTCCATGTTACATGCTGCTCTGTGAACAGTTACATAAAGTAACATTGCAGCAACCAACCAGATGTCGTGTTTCAAAAAGAAAATGCTTCTCACCTATTGGTTGCTCCAGGTCACTAGCCTGATGCAAACTTTGCAAGTTCTAATACATTACACCAATAAATTCTTATATTGTAATAGGGATGCACCGAATCCAGGATTTGGTTCTGGATTTGGCCAAGATTCATTCTTTTCCAGCAGGATTCAGCCAAATTTAAGTGCCTGGCCTGAATTCAAAAAAATGACATGGCTTTTCATCACACAAACGAGGTCAAAAATTTTTTAACCGCACGCTGTGCACGCCGTTCTCTTTTCCCCATAACTTACATATTTAAATTAGGGTTCGGATTCGTTTCAGTATTTGCCCGAATCTTTTACAAAGGATTCGGGATTCGGACGAATCCTAAAATAGTGGATTTGGTGCATCCTTATTAATAACTAAACAAAGGAGGGAAAAGGTTTTAAATGATACTCACAAAGCTGGAAGTGCCTTCTTCTTTTATATGAAAAGGAAAAAAGAAATGTGATAAGCATAAAAGATTAAGTCTGTATCAGCTGCACAACCGCATGATAATAATCAGTGGATAATAATCAGTGTATTTCAGAATTTCTATCACTGCCAGTGGAGTCTATGTTCAAATACAACTGTTATATTTTTTGTTCTCTCAAAAATGTATATATATACCCAGGCCTTACAGATTTCTTTATTCTGCTACTGATATTTACTTTTTAGGTAATAAAATAACAGTGCAAGTTGAGAACAGCAGTCCCCTAATCATAGAGCAATGCAAGCAGATTGGGGATCACAGTAACCCACTGCAACATGCTGTATCCGTCAGTATTCCAAAATATTTATATCTCATGATCCCTATATACACACAGTCTTGTGGTTACTCCGAGGAACCAGGTGATACACTGCTATCATGGCCCCTTTCTAAATGATGGTCCTATGATTTGCAATTTGTGCATTTGGCAAGCTCCTGCTGACAATGGGATCCATTATCTGGAAACCCGTTATCCAGAAAGCTCCGAATTACAGGAAGGCCGTCTCCCATTGACTCCATTTTAATTAAATAATTCAGATGTTTAAATTTGATTTATTTTTCTCTGCAATAATAAAACAAAATGTATTTAATGTTTAAATTAATGTGGAAGCCTATTTATTGAGGATTGGATTTTAGTGGTTTTAGGAGTTTTTGAAACCATGACTTAGCTCACTTTCTCTAAAACCACGAATGTTTTAAAACTTATTAAAAAATCGGAACTGAAAAAGCACAAATGGGGAAAGTTGCAGAAAAGTCTTGAAACCTATGATTTTTTCTTATTGTTGCTCAAAAGCCAACATCAAAAATACCCAAAAACCTCTAAAACCACAAATCAAAGAAATATCTACCAGTTGTAAAAGGGACATCTAACATTGATGAGAATTCGGAATTGTCGCAGTTTTGTCACATTATAAATCCTGAAAAAGCTGTGCTTTTTTCCCCGTTACTTTTTTAGTTTTTGCCGTCAAAAAGCCAAACCCGAAAAAGTTGCAGCTTAATAAATCGGCCTCTTAATGTCATTTTTTATTTTCTGAAATCCATAGTGTGCATTTCGGGGGTGATATGCTTATATACAGAACTGTGCATGGCAACACATAGCACTGCCTTGTTTACATGAATGATATAATAGAATGTGTTCCTATAGCCAAGGAAGTGGTTTCTGTACCTTCACTATGTTTTGCTGTGTCTGCTAGAAGAACCATAGAGCTTTGGTCAAGATAACAATATGATGGAAGCCACAAGAAGGTTATTTTAGTGAATTTCTATGTATACCAGTAAAACCTTACTCTGCAAGCTACAATGGTGAGCAAAGGTTCCAGCTAATGGGTGGAGATTGGTGTTTACAGGTGACACCAAAGAATTTCGTTCTGGTCAAAGGGTAAAGTCTACATTTTAGGATAAGTAAGATCATATGCTGATATATCAATCACCCCTATGTCATAAGGGAGATAATGATCCACTCCGAGTCTTTTTTAGACTTTATTTCATGGTACCATTTAATGTGAGGAGGAATGTAGGCTTACTAAACTTCAGGACCAGATCATTATGTACCTCATTGGCTGACATCTCATCATGTGACCGAAATAGTTGTTTAAAGTATTTCTTTCCTACTGGCAATGGATTAAGGTTCCCCTCCCTCCAGTTCTTTATCATATCCATGATACAGTGGGTAACTACCAGGGGAGCAGGGGGTGCAATCGCACAAGGGCCTGCTCCCCCTCAGGCCACCGGAGACCGTACCACTGCAAACATGGTAAGGAAACCGCGCGTCTGGGGGGGGCGGGGCCCAGAAGAGGATAGTTACGTTAGCCCATGATTACGTGTAAGTACCTTGCGGGAATGAAACGCGAAGGGCCTATGGAGATGTACCTATACTTTTATGATCAATAAAGACTTATTTTTTTAAAACTTTTTTAAAATATTTTTGGCCCTGTGGATTCCGTACCACTGCAAACACGGTAAGGAAACCGCGCGTCTGGGGGGGGAAGAGGATAGTTACTTTAGCCCATGATTAAGTACCTTGCGGGAATGAAACGTGAAGGGCCTATGGAGATGTACCTATACTTTTAACTATGATCAATAAAGACTTATTTTTTTAAAACTTTTTTAAAATATTTTTGGCCCTGTGGATTCCTCCCCCCCCGTGGAGAGCCGGAGAGTCCAGTTCTTTGCTGTGTTTTCGGTTTGTCGCTCCCTGAAGCTGGGGGTCTGTGGCTGGTGCACCTGGACCACATGATCTACTTGGTGACATTGTTATACTGGAGCACCTATCATTTTTCTTTATTTCGATAGTTCATTTGCTGCCATGATAATTATTCTTGTGGCTAATTTATTTCCAATGCAATTTTACAAGTGCACTCTGAGCAGGGCCCCCATCAGGAATCACAGGATTCTATTCCATTCAGTTAGCAGGGCCCACCACCCCAAAGAACTCCAGTTTTGAACCCATGGTTCACCTGGGTCTCTAGGCAGAGGACCCTGCTAACTGTATGTGGCAATACTGTATTCATGAGGCATTTAGGTGTTAACTATTCAAATGTGCAAGTTAGCGAGTGCTGGTTGCACACTAAGGATGCAGAATGCAGTCAGACCATGGATAGAGCTGCATTTTGTGCCCTTTAGTGCCCTTGCACCTTTTTCCATGTTCATAGTAAATGATCCCTATCTACTACATATGCACCCAGAATCACAGCTCATTGAATAGAGCATCTACTAGAGATAGGCAGAGGGCCCTGGGTTTCTCCAAAAACAAAAACATTTTTTTTACCAAACCGGTTGAATTTACTGCTGAATTCTTTATCATTGAAGAAAAAGATCCTTGTTTACACGTAGTGTCCCCTTCCACCAGAGGGTGGCAATAAAGAGCCGCGTATCGGCCTATCCTGTGACCAAGTCAATTAAAGGCCTGATAATATCTGAAGCAGTAACAGAATACAAGCTGTAAGTATTGGCAATTTCTACTTGGCACTGCCTAAAATAGATTAAAAGGGTACACGTTTGATATCTGCCTTAATTTGTAGGATGTTCGTTATGTGTCAGCTTTTATTGCTGCAAATTGAAAGCTTTTTAACCCTTTGAGAGTACAGAGAGATGGGATCCATGCTGGACACTGTGTCTGTGCTCCGCTCTGCACCCAATTATCTGTGCATTCTCCCAGCAAGGAGATACAGGTCCCTGTACAGGGTGACGTTCTTGTGACAGTATATATGATATACAATGTAGTTCCTAGGTAGCACAGTGTTACTAAATACAGCCCAGTACTGCTTTGGGTGAAAAAATGAGATAGTACTGAACACGGGAATACAAAATTCTAGATCCAGTTCTTTGCTGAACAAATACCTGTGTTATCAGCCATATGCTATGAGCACTGCGACCATAAAAGTTATTTGTATATATAGATTGTATATACAGGTATGGGGAAATCCGTTATCCAGAAAGCTCCGAACTATAGAAAGGCCATCTCCCATAGACACCATTATATCGAAATAATCAATTTTTTAAATGATTTCCTTTTTTTCTGTAGTAATAAAACAGTAGCTTGTACTTGAACCCAACTAAAATACAATTAATCCTTACTGGAACCAAAACAAGCCTTTTGGGGTTATTTAATTTTTAAATGATTTTCTTAAAGTATGAAGATCCAAATTACGGAAAGATCCGTTATCCAGAAAACCCCAGGTCCCGAGCATTAAGGGGCATTATTAAAATGCCCTGCACAATATACATTATTTTCCTTTGACATTTTAAGAGAAAAAAAATGTGCTTTTTTCCCAGTAAAGGTATAGAACCTGTTATCCAGAATTCTCAGGACCTGTGGTTTTTCAGATAACGGATCTTCATACCATAATTCTACCAAAATAAGGTTTAAACATTAATTAAACCGAGGAGTATTGTTTTGCTGTCAATAAGGATTAATTAGATCTTAGTTTGGATCAAGTTCAAGCTACTGTTTTATTATCACAGAGAATAAGGAAGTCATTTTTAAAAAATTTAATTATTTGGATAAAATGGGAGAAGGCCTTTTCATAATTTGGAGCCTTCTGAATAATGGGTTTCCAGATAACAAATCCCATATCTGTATTACAATTACTTTTGTAGCCAGAGCCCAATAGCCAGATCCCATTAGCCTGATAGCCAGGCAAGACCCTGGGCTTTGAGTCATGACAGATTCAAATGGTGCAAATAACAGATTTGCACCATTAATTATAACCTGTGTTTGGACTAGAAAGAAATGACATTGGCCTAATTCCCATTACTTTATTTGCGATTCACGGTAGCAGCCTCTGGCAGATAAGATAGGTAATCCAGTACTTTCCTGCCTTTGTGACTCCCTGTTCCATTGCATTTCCCCGGCTGTACTGATATGGATATATGTATATACCTACTCATCCTCTTGCTCTTTCCGTGCCTCCTGTCATTATCGCGCAAGCTAGGCGATTGTGCGCATGCGCGAAAAGACACGCTTGCACATGTGCCAATAGATCAAGTTCCGCATGTAGAACAAGTGGCCGTTGGCAGAGAAGGGACCTGACTAGGGGTAGAAGTACACGCCTGGCGCCCCTCCACCATTGTGCCCTAGGCACGTGCCTACTCTGCCTAGTTCCGGCCCTGGTGCCATACTCTGCCTGCCCCATGCTCCCTGTGTGTGCCATACTTTGCCTGCCCTATGCCCCATGTGTGTGCCATACTCTGTCTGTGTCTGCCCTATGTTCCCTGTGCATGTCATACTCTGTCTGTGTCTGCCATGCTCTGCCTGCATTTGGAAATACTTGTTAGGCGGCCCCTAAGGTGTTTAATCATGTTCAGGGGGGTTGCTGTGTTATCCACAGGGGAGGATAAGGAACATGGATTTATGGGTATGTCTTAATATGGTTCAATAAACTTGTTTCACATATGAGTGATGAGTGATATCCCTGCAGTGAGCACCAACCATTTGGTTTTTTGGTGTGCTACCACCATTAATGTGGACATGGTCTTGCTGTAACATGTGTGTGGTTTAAAACAGGGGGTGGTCAACACTGGTTTCCAAAAAAAATTCCAGCCCTTGGCACCACAGAAGTTGGACAGCACTGACCAAGAGGAAAGATGCTTTCGTGCTTTGTTTGACCCTACCTATCCTCCCAGATCTGTGCTACGGGGAACCACTGGACAATGTGGTTCTTGTCTAACAAGTCCCTGTACTCCTGCAGTCTCATCAGACAGTTGGTCTCTACATGTATGGATGACAACTGATTAGACTCACAAGTGAGTGTTATATGTTCCACATTAGTCAGTCGGGGGATGGGCTGGGAAATTGATTCTGGGAGATCACATCTAAAGTCTGACCCGACTACTGATACTTGCAGTTTGATGTCTTGCACCTTGAGTGATACAGAGATACCTTTAACCTTAAATAAAGCTGTAGGCTCATTTTATTAATGGAAGCAAGTCTTCGGAGTAGAAAAAAAACGATTTAATAATCCCTTCCATAAAAAGTATACTTGCTCTTTAAGTATGAATAAATGACAGGCCACAGTGACTTATTTGGTTAGAGAATTTAGGTCCACATGAGGCAATGTAGTTACAGTATCTCAAAAGGCCATTTAGGTTAATACAAGATTAATTGATACAAACGTACAGCCGTATACTTCTCCAATTACAAATCTGTCAAATTCCTAAGCATTTTAAACACTGTACTGTTTGTATATGACAAAATTGCACTCTTTTTTATTTATTTTTATATTTTTTTTTATATTATTTTTAGCAGAATTTCCTGATTTTTCTATGAAGCAGAATGGGGCTCCTGTGAGACGTTGACCATCGCAGAGTGCGGTTTCTATTTCTACACGTTATTAGGAGGCTGAGGAATCGCCAAGGTCATCTACTTTGTGGTTTAGCAAGTTACTGAGTTTCTCATTTCCTATAATGGCGATAACATCTTCTGACTCAGATTCTGTTAAAATCTGAATTTTGTGCACATTTGGGAGTAAAAGTCAACACATCGCCCCTGCACAAGGGGAACCATATTTCAGTATATTATTTCAGTAGAATGCCTTGTATTTGACATGGGGTATAGTTTACTGATTCACTTGCAAATATCTTCTGCTAAACAGTGTCATAAATGTGGAGTTGATTTTTTTATTTAGAAATATTTTTTTTAAGCCCTAGGCTGGAATTTTCTCAGGTTGTGTTGAGATTGGATGCAGGGATCTCCTGGCTTTCCATAATTACTGGAGAACAATGGCAGTTGTTCCTGCTGGGGGAACCCTGGAGCTCTCACCACCTCCAAATGTGGTGCTAGTTTATTGCATTGTGGGTATAAAAAAAACATGGTAAAAGGTGAACTTTTCACACTACACAAAATAAAAAAATCAGCCCTTATGTCTAATTTTTTAAAATCCCAAATGGCTTATTTTTCAGAAATGTGCCCCCTAGACTACAATTTAATAGGGCAAAAGGGTCACAGAGAAAGCAATGTAACCAATCAAATGTATCCCTTCAAACTGTATAGCACTGTATTCTATCAAATGAATTGGTTTCCATGGGTTACAAGAACTGGAGCCAACTTGGGGGGAGGTCTGAAACTTATAAAAGTTACAAAACTGAACTATTGCTGAAGTGCAAGATGGGGTATCGGCAAAGGAAGCAGCTGATAATGAAACATCTTTCCCAGTGAAATAAATAGGGAGCTGAGTGCACCATGTTCAGTACAGGTATGGGATCCGTTATCTGGAAACATGTTATCCAGAAAGCTAAGAATTATGGAAAGGCCATTTACCATAGACTCAATTTTACCCAAATAATCCACATTTTTAAATCTTATTTCCTGCTCTGTAAAAAAAAAACAGTACCAATACTTAACACTTAATCCAAACAAAGATATAAGAAATCTATATTGGAAGCAAAACCAGCCCATTTGGGTTTATTTAACGTTTGCATGATTTTTAAGTACTTGAGGTATCAATATCCAAACTATGGAAAGATCTGTTGTCCAGGAAAACTCTAGGTCCTGAGCATTCTGTATAACAGGTGCCATCTGTAGACATGACTCCTTATTACTAGAGTTAGCAGTCTTTGGCTCATCACTTACACCCTATAGCAAGTGTTAATATTAGAAGATATAACTGTGGAAAGGTATTTGTGGTTGACCACATGCAAACTGCTATCATGCTTTACCTTTTGCACTATTTCTGTGTTGCCCAAGTACCATCATTGTGCACAAAGAGTCCTCTGTGGCTGGTTTTTGTATAATAATCACTATATTTAGCCTCGCTGCTCTACAAACCATTGCACATTCACATGCATATTTTTAGGATTCTATGCTAAAATTATTATTTTTTTGCTATTGTGCTTATTTGCACAGTTTTTAGAGTCGTGTATCCATATAAAGTAACGCCATTGTCCCTTCCATGAGTCTTTGTGGGAAGATATTCTATACCAAAGAAGGTATTTTATTACATGGCAATAATATTAGAAGTCTGATTATAGTCTACACAAAGCCCTGCCAATAAATTAGCTCTTTATTAATGTAAAATTAGCCACCCCAGATTTATATTCATGTATGCATTGATGAATATTAATTTTATTCACAATATTCATTAAAAGCAACCAAGCTTGCTGAACAGCAGGTGTACATTTCTAGAATTGTCATTTAATAATTTCTAATTAAAGCACTTCCTTGATCCTGTCACTCACAGAACCCGGGCCTGACAAGTGATACCAATCCGACATGGGCCCGTTTTACGGTTTCCTGACAGGAGGAAATGAAATGCGCCACTGGGGAGAGCCATCAAGTGCGTTCAATTTATAATAGTAGCAGGTTTTTTACTAAAATGTTTAATATACATATGGTTAGAAATGTGTTTTATTACTTTTATTGAACAGCATTACATGTTTGGTTTTATATACCCTTTAATCAACCCAAAGCAACAGGGAAAAATCATTTAATAGTTTAGACTCTAATTAAATTGTTGCCGCTGCTCACCCTGACCAGTTCCCTTCTAGCTGGTGCTGGACAAGTGAATGAGAAGCAGTCTGGGGCTCGTGGTGGCCTTTTGGGCAACATTGAATGAAATGTAATTATTCCGCCGCACACCTGTAAGTCACTTAAACTGCAATGGTGGTGCTGGTCCTCTGTTGGCCCGGCCGGGTCCCTTAGCAACAGCAATCGTTTGGAAACAGATCCGCAGACACACAAGATTATGCAGTCGGGGGGTTGACCCCTTTTATTGTGCCACCAGAAATTCCAACAAAAAAGATCAAAAAGGCTCTGGTAGACTGACAAAGGAGGAAGCCAACAGGAATGTCCAGTGTCAAAACAATACCCCCTATGTTTACTTGTGAATGACTTGGGCAGCAAAGGGTGCGTGACTAGCTGGACTGGGCCCACCTAGTGGATCGGAAGGGAAGAGGGAGCACAGGACCAGCGGGAGGTATAATTATTATTAACATGTATTTATATAGCGCCAACATATTGCGTAGCACTGTAGGTATGACGGCAAGGGGGTTATTTATTAAAGTCTGAATGCCAAAAACGCTCGTTTTTTTGACTATGAAACTCCGAATTTTTAATTAAAAAAAACCCTACATTTTTTTTTTAAATTGATTATACCCCCTATGATGGAAAAAGTCAGAATCCGAAAATCCGGCATCTCAGGCATGCCGAGGTTGTATATAAGTCAATGGGAGAAGTCCCGAAGATATCCTGATCTGCGGTGGGTTTCATGCAAAAATCCAAAGATTTGGTCGTTTTCGAGCAAAAATCTGAAAAAAACTGTTTTTTCTTGTGGACAATCCCAAAATACGTACGATTCGAATTTTCATATGATTTTCACGATTTTTTTTCGAGGTTTTTCCTGCACTTGATTTTTTTGGGAAAACGTATGGATAAATAAGGGAAATAACCCGTGCGGATTTGGTCGGAGTATATTTCAGAAAAATAATGAAATAAATTTAGATTTTGATAAACAACCCCCTTTTTATGTGAGTGGGCTTTAATTCTTCTACCATGTCACTGTCTGGCTTCATTAATGGGAGCACAAAACACAAAGCAGAACAAATATCATTCGCTTAAAGACCCTGTTGCACCAGGACACAGACCACTTGATATTCTGCTTAAAGCTATTCTTTATGGTGTTGGGCAGAAGGAAGCAAACCAGCAACTGGGAATGGAACATTCAGTAAAAATAAACATTACATTTTAAATTGGGTGGGGTTCATATTATCATTAAGGGTGGAATTGTATTGCAAATGCTAAAAACATTTAGTTATCCAGTCATTTAAGATCAAAATGTACTCTGGCTCTTTTGCGCTGGATCCCTGCTTACCAGTTTTTGTTCTAAACAGTAGAAGCATCATGTAATTATTTAAAGAAGAACTTAAGCCTAACTAAGAAGTATCTAGAAATGTTTTACATTATGTTTTGAGCTTCTGTACCAGCCCAAGGCAACCACAGCCCTTTAGCAGTAAAGTAAAGATCTGTGTCTCCAAAGATGCCCCAGTAGCTCCCCATCTTCTTTTCTGCTGATTCACTGCACATGCTCTGTGCTGCTGTCACTTACTGATCTTAGGGAGCCACTCACAATACACAGTACACATAGAATAGAAATGTCACAATATAAGGCTGATTAGTAATTAATACAGATAAAACTACATGGCAGCACAGAAACCAGTGCAATTAGCATCAGAATTTAATAATCAGCCCTGTAGCATCAGCTTATATTACAGGGGAAGCTCATTTTCTGCTGGATAATTAGTGACGAGCCCTAAGCTTAGCTTCTCAACAGCTGCTCAGAGCCCACTGAGCATGTGAGTGTCACAGACACTTTCCAAGATGGTGACCCCCTGTGACAAGTTTGAAGTCCTGGATCATTGCTGCTATTGACAAGCTGAAACTTTAGACTGATGCAATAAGTTCAGTATATAAAATATGGCATTTTTAGCCATATACATTTTTGGGGTTCAGTTCTCCTTTAAAGGAGAAATCAATTTAAAAATAACACGTTTTACATGAAAATAAAAAATGTAAATCCAGGCAAGATTCCACTATATGTTAATGTCTATTATTTGTAAAAATGCCTGTTTGTACCTGTGCTAATCCATTACTGTCATTCTGACTAAAGGCACCATTGAAACAATGTAACAGTAGTCCCCCTCCAGCCAAGCCTACAATTCCCACAATGCCTTGCACACTTCTATTATGCGCCGCCTTTACAGGTCAAAGAGCATTCAAGGTATTGTCTGACTTAGAAGACTAAAAACGGATCACTATTAGACTGGTTTGAAGTCCATTTATTGTGCCCCTTTATTTGGCAATACAGGTCCATTGTCCGGAAACTTGTTATCCAGAAAGCTCTGACTTAATAGCCCATGGAGTCCATTTAAATTAAATAATTCAAACTTTAAAGGGCATGTAAAGCCAAAAAAATAAAATCCCATTTTTACTTTCTTTAATGAAAAAGAAACCTATCTCCAATATACTTTAATTAAAAAATGTGTACCGTTTTTATAAGAAACCTGACTGTATGCAGTGAAATTCTCCCTTCATTTACTGCTGTGGATAGGAATTGTCAGATGGTCCCTAACTGCTGGGCAGGGAAACAATCATACTTATGAACAGCAGGGGGAGCCCCTGCCTTACTTCCCAGCCATGCAGAACTCAAGCAGCTTTGTTTATGATGATCCCTAAGCAGCCCAGACCACACTGAGCATGTGCACAGTCTTAGTCTTGCAAAGATGTTTAACAAAGTTACAAGATGGTGACCCCCCTGTAGCCAACTTTGAAAGCATAAATTATTTGTTTGATTAGGCTTGTGGTGCAGTAAGTTCATGTTTATATTTAATATACAAAATACACCATTTTTTGCCTTATTCTATTTTAGACTTTACATGCCCTTTAAAAACATGATTCTTGTTCTGTAATAATACAACAGTAAGTTGTACTTGATCCCAACTAAGATATAATTAATCCTTATTGGAGGCAAAGCCAGCCTATTGGGTTTATTTCATGTTTAAATGATTTATTAGTAGAGACTCAAATTATGGAAAGTCCCCTTATCTGGAAAAAACCCAGGTCCCAAGCATTTTGGATAACAGGTCCCATACCTATACTCAAAAAAATACAAAAAAGAATGCAAAAAGCGCAAATATGATTTAATAACGCTTTTAAAACGCTATTACACAATCATGCCAACAATGGGGGTCATGTATCAACACTGAGCAAATCTACATCTGGGCAGTAACCCATGGCAACAAGATGATTGCTTTTTCAACCTGCAGCTGGCTTAAAAAAGTGAATCACTGGTTGTTATAGGTTACTGCCCAGGAGCAAATTTGCCCAGTGATTATAAATGAGCCCCAGAGTGTTCCCAACTAATGTGTCCTCCTCATACATGAGTTGTTAGTTTAACAGTATGGGGTAGATTTATTAAGGGTCGAATTGAAAATTCGTATTCAAATTTTTTTAAAAAAATTTTATGGTCAAAACTGTCAAATTCGACTAAGGAATTATCCAAACTTCATTCGAGTTTTTTTTAAAAATTCGAATTTGATTTTCGAGATTTATCATACTCTAGCGGTCTAGCCCTTTAAGAATTCGAATTTGACTATTCGCCACCTAAAACCTGAAGAATTGCTGTATAAGTCAATGGGAGAGGTGCAGTGACCAATTTGGAGATGTTTGTAATTGTGCATATATTGTAGTGCTTGGCTCAAACACCTCACAATGTGATTACGTTCTTATTATCAAGCACAAATGCCTCTTCCCAGACTTCACATCTTGCTTTTAACACTCTTAAACACAATATTCAGTGCAATTAGATAACAATCCTGCTCACTTCTCTCCCCAACTGTTGGGCTCATTTCTAGTGACGACTAATGATGAGCGAATTTATTCCCCATGTGCAAATTTGCGGTGAATTTCTGTGTTTCACCGCCGACTAATAAATTCCCGAAAATTCTTCAAATTTTTTTTGACGCTGTCAACAATTTTGACGCTGGCAACAATTAAAGGCACCCATTGACTTTCACAAATTTTTTGCTGTTTTGCGAATTTCGCAGGAAATTGTGAATTTTCCGGCAAAGTGAAATGGAAGAAATCCGCCCATCACTAGTAATGAGCGAATATTTTTGCCAGTATTGGATTCATGGCAAAATTCTGCATTTCACCATCTGCATATGTTTTTGTTAAACGGCGTCAAAAATTCTCTGCAACAAAAAAGTCACCGGAACAAAAATGGTGCAGAGGCAAAAAAGTCGCCATAAGAAAAAAGCTCATTAACTTTAATGCATTTGGACAACAAAGTCACAAAAAAAGTCACCATAAGAAAATGCCTACTGACTTCTCTGCAAAAAGTTGCAGAGACAAAAAAAGTTGCCACAAGAAAAAATTCCCATTGGAGTAAGAAAAATTTAGTGTTTGTAAAAAATTGGCATGTGTAAAAAAAATTCTGACACCCATTGACTTCAATGCGTTATGCAAATTTTTTGACGTTTCACTGATTTTTTCACAGTTTTGCAAATTTTTTGGCGAAACGGGAAAGATTTGCTCATCACTAGTCATTTCTCCATAGGGATGATGCTGCACCTATAACCTTATAGATTGTAAGTTCAGATGCCATATAATTGCGCTTCCATGCCTCACAGCAATATCTGTGTTGACACCCTCAATGTGCTGCTAATTGGTTCGAATGTTTTGTTGGAATGGTGGTGATTTCAAGTTGATATGAGGAACATGCCATGAAAGTGCAAGCCATGAAATGTAAAAAAATATCTATGTATATAAAGAGGGTTATTTATCAAGCTCCAAATATCCATACCTAGAATAATTTGTTGGTTTTTTGGAGCAAAAAAAAAAAAAAACTACGAATTTTTTGAGATTTATTAAAGTCTGATGGTCTAAAAAATCAGAATACAAAACCCCGACATCTAAAAGCTCTCGAGGTCCTGTATAAGTCAATGGAGAAGGTTTCAGTGTCTGGTCTGATGTCAGTACTGATAGCCAAAGATTTTGGTTTTTCGGAGCAAAAAACTCAGAAAATCTTAGTTTTTTCAGAAAACAATTCAGAGTTTTTGGGGAAGATGCCATAGACAGTTACTATTTAGTGAGCTGCTGTGTGTGTGTGTGTGTGTGTGTGGGGGGGGGGTCTGTGTACTTTAAATGGCAGGAACAATTTTGATTCCCATTCTGGACATGATGTAATTTGCAATTTGTCAAATTAACTTGTACATCACAACTCGTAACTCATGGGCAACATGTTTCTCCCAGTGGCCTCAAAGCAGGAGCTTATTTTTGAATTCCAGGCTTGGAGGCAAGTTTTAGTTGTATAAAAACCAGGTGTACTGCCAAATAGAGTCCCGGTAGGCTGCCAGTCCACATATAGGCTACCAAATTACCGATCACCGCCCTTATTTTGCATCTACAGGAACATTTTTTATGTTTGTGTCGCTCGAACTCTTTTTATATCGGAATGTTGCTCATGAGTGGAAAAGTTTGGAGACCCCTGCACTAGTTATTTTATTAGGACCTTTCCTGACCAAGGTCTCAGTATGTGACCGATATTTTTTAAATTGTTTCTCACAATTTTTGAAAGACCAGTACCTTCATAATATACATCTACATATAAGCACCAGAGTTGTAGGAGGTGTTGTTTTGGTTTTCATTGCCACCTTGCATTTTTTCCACTTTTCTTCCAATAGACTCCTCACTTGTTCCAATGCACTAGTAACATTGTGCGCAAGATCATAAAAGCCCCAACTGGTAGGACGGCTTGAGTCAGTAGGGCTTGTGGTCAGCAGGACATGGTGAAGATCTGAGGCTCTTCTGAGCTGCACCTTATGGAAGTCCATGTACTTTATGGCTAGTGGCTCTGTGTTCCAGAATTAGCAATGATAATGAAGATATGAAAAATGCTCTAAAAAAGTTTACCTTGAATATCAAAGTGGATTTTGTTGAGATTGGTCTTGTTTGCTAAATGACCCCCGTTGACTGCAAATCATATATTTCTTTGCCGTGTTGCCAGTAGCAACGTGCATACATTGGAAAGCATATTCTTGTTAATGTGACAGTTGTAACATATACATGTTCTCTGTTTACTATTAATAGAAGGGATGAAAAGGGTGTAGGAAGAGCCTTTTTCATTATTATAGCAATAATATCGCAGGAGTAGGAGGAGAGCAGAAATGAGTTGGAAATGAAGGCAGGCATTTGTACCAGCTACAGTATTGTAGATCACACATCAAGAACAATGACAAAGTGAATGCAAATTGAGCAACAACCTCTGAAGTGCAATTAAAATGTTGTGCTTTCTACCTGGCACCACAATAACCAGTGAGACCAAAAGTATCTTTTAGACCAGGGGTCCCCAAACTTTTTTTTATCCATGAGATACATTCAAATGTAAAAAGATTTGGGGAGCAACACAAACATAAAAAAAAGTTCCTGGAGGTGCAAAATAAAGGATACGATTGGCTATTGAGCTGCCCTTTGTGGACTGGCTACAGGAGGCTGTGCTTGGGAGTAAACCTGGGGATATATTTATTATACTGTGTAAAAAAACAGCGACGGTGGGATAGTACACCACACACTGCCAGGCTCTGTGAAAAAAAACAGCATAAAAAATGTCTGCGTTTTTCCTTAGAGTGCCGGAAGCAATGTAAAGTAACGGCAGCAAATCTGGCATTCCCATGGCGTAAAATTACACATACCTCAATAAACTTGTAGTTTATTTTACAAAGCCTTTCACACCGTTTTTCCTTCGAATTTCATTTTTACACAGCATAATAAATATGCCAAAAAACACTTATTACTCAGCTGCTGCAGTCTACACGGGCCTGTCAAATAAGGGCCATAAAAATTCTGGAATATAGCCCCCAACTCCAAAGGGCACCCAAATCAAAAGTCCAAAAATATATTCCAAGTCAATTCTCTCAAAGTTAAAAAATCACTCTTTATTTAGCATAAATATTAAAAAGTAGGCATACAGACCAATAGGCGGAGCATCAATTGGTCTGTATGCCTACTTTTTAATATTTATGCTAAATAAAGAGTGATTTTTTAACTTTGAGAGAATTGACTTGGAATATATTTTTGGACTTTTGATAATAAATATGCCCCCTAATTTTTATGCAACCAAAATTCAAAAATAAATGCTTTGAGGCCACTGGCAGCAACATCTAAAGGGTGGGCGAGCAACATGTTCCTCACGAGTCACTACTTGGGATCACTGATATATACACTCATGGGATCCTTTATCCAGAAAACCCAATATGCAGAAAGTTCCAAATTACGGGAAGACCATCTCCCACAGATCAATTTTAAACAAATGATTCATGTTTTTCAAAATGTTCCTTTTTTTGTTTTGGTTTTGTAAATAGTACCTTGGACTTGATGGTAACTAAGCTGCATGAGTCCATTTAGGTGGTGAAGAAATCCTATTGGGTATATTTAATGTTTAAATAATTTTTTATTAAACGGGGAGGCCCATTTATCAACATTCTCATTTTAGTCGTTTTAGAGGTTTTTAATACCACAAATAAACTCATTTTCTGTAAACCACAAATGCCATGGGATTTATTAAAAGTGCCAAATTACAGGATGGCTGCCTCTCGTAGGGGCAAATTCACTAAGATCCGAAGTTGCGACGGCTTCGCCACACTTTGACAGGCGTAGTTTTGCCGGCGCTACGCAAATTCACTTAAATGCGAAGTTGCGCTCAGGGAGGCAAAAGGTAGCGAAGTTGCGCTAGCGTTAATTCGTCAAGATAAGCGAAGTTACTCTAGTGATGCCTAATTTGCATATAAGTTAAAGTACAATGGACATATATGTAGCAGCAAATACATTACACTACACAAGCCTGGGAAAGCTTCATAAAATAAAATAGAGTTGTTATTTTGCCCTACACATGTGCCCACTGTATAGTTTAGGTGCCATATGTTAGGAAATGTAGGGGGGAAGGTGGGTACCCACAAAAAAATGTATGACCTTTTTAGCCTATCACCCTTAAAAAGGAAAAGACCCAGTGTTTTTTGGGACTTAGAAAAAATTTAAACTTTTTTTGAAGCAATCCCTATCTACTCTATTGCACTTCGCCTGTTCTCAGGGGCCTGGTCTGGCGCAAGAGGTAACGTTCAGTAAAATCCGCAAGTTGGTGAATTAGCGTAGTTACGTCCCATTTGCGATAGCACAACTTCGTCTGGCGTAAGGGTGCGAAGTAGCGCTAGATAGGTCCACTTCGCTAGCAAATTTACGCCAGCGCCCGTTAGTAAATCAGCGAAGTAACGAAATGACGTCACGCTTGAGAATTTGCGCTAGCGTTAGCCGCTTTGCGCCTTAGTGAATTTGCTCCGTAGACTCAATTTTACCAAAATAATCCACATTTTAAATATTATTTGCTTTTTTTTATTTTTTCTATAATAATAATAATAAAAATAGTATTTTGCACTTGATCCAAACTAAGATATAATTAATCTTTATTGGAAGCAAAACCAACCTGTTGGGTTTATTTAATATTTACACGAGTTTCTAGTAGACTTAAGTTAAGAATATCCATTTATGGAAAGATCCGTTATCCGGAAAACCCCAGGTCCCAAGCATTCTAGATAACAGATTCCATACCTGTATAAAAAGTATGAACATCCGGGAAAAAAAATAATTCATGAATGATTGAATAAAAATATGAAATATGGAAAATTACTAGCTATAAAATATCTTCTAAAAAGTCTGTATGGCTAAAAAAAATATCCAATAGGATCAACGTTACTCCCATTGACTTCTATGGGACCTCAACTGTTTTTACTTGCCAAAGTTTTGTATTGGCATTTTTCGTGGTTTTTACACTTGATAAATCTCCAATTTTTACAGTGTTAGAGACAAATTTTACATTTGAATATCCGTAAATAGGCCCCTTAAAGTATGGTGATCCAAATTACAGAAAAATCCCTTATCCAGATAACTCCAGGTCCCAAGCATTCTGGATTACCTTTCCCATACCTATACAGAAAAAAAAAATAAAGGTACATACCTTCTGTCCATTGAAGCATGATCCCGTATGTTCACAAATAAATTCTGTATGATGATTTCAGGTTGGATAACCGGTTCATGCAATAGCTGCAAATCTTTTAATGTTGGTAACGTGTTGCCAAAGGACAGGTTTCTAAAGAAAGGTATAGCAGAGTTTGTCATTTACAGAACGTCACGGCTACAGAACCCAGAGAACCACACACTTCCTCTGTAAGCAGCAGACCTTTCCAACCACATGCAGCGATGTATTTATATACAGTACATACCAGCCAATACCCAGTACAGACTATAGTACTTCCTGGACTATACACTTCTACGTCTACTACATTTAGGGGCATGTGAAAATGTGAGTTTAGAGCTTAATAAATAAAAACTCACCCACGTTCTATTCATATACATATTTATCAGTGGGTGAAAGAACACACCATTAGATAAATAAGGTTTTAAAAATCCCATAGGAATGAATAGAACATGTTGAGTTTTTATTTATTAAAGGAGAACTAAAATGTTACTAAAGAAGTAGCTAGATATGTTGTACATTATGTTTTGTGCTTCTGTACCAGCCCAAGGCAACCGCAGCCCTTTAGCAGTAAAGATCTGTATCTCCAAAGATGCCCCAGTAGCTCCCCATCTTCTTTTCTGCTGATTAACTGCACATGCTCTGTGCTGCTGTCACTTACTGAGCTTAGGGACCCACTCACAGGGCTGGATTTCAAATCGCGGCGCCCCAAGGCCGCATTGTCCAAGCGCCGAATTCTTCTGTTGCGCACGCCCCCGGCTGCCTGAAGCGACATCGATCACAATTTAAATCACGGGAACACTGTGGGGGCAGGGTTGCAGTTGGGCGGCATGCCACCCCTACATTTTTGCCGCCCTAGGCCCGGGCCTATGTGGCCTCGCCACAAATCTGGGCCTGCCCACTCACAATATACAGTACACATACAGTAGAATAGAAATGTCACAATATAAGGCTGATTAGTAATTAATACAGATAATTACTACATGGCAGCACAGAAACCAGTGCAATTAACATCAGAATTTAATAATCAGCCCTGTAGCATCAGCTTATATTACAGACAAACCTAATTTTCTGCTGGATAATTAGTGACGAGCCCTAAGCTTAGCTTCTCAACAGCTGCTCAGAGCCCACTGAGCATGTGAGTGTCACAGACACTTTCCAAGATGGTGACCCCCTGTGACAAGTTTGAAGTCCTGGATCATTGCTGCTATTGACAAGCTGAAACTTTAGCCTTGTGCAATAAGTTCAGTATGTAAAATATGGCATTTTTAGCCATATTCATTCTTAGGGGTTAGTTCTCCTTTAAGCTCTGAAATCACATTTTCATAAATCTGCCCCTTAATGTTCAAAAAAACACTACAGAACTCACCAACCAGTTAAAGGTCTGGAAGACCCAAATGAAACAGCCTGATCACTTGCAGTTATTATCCAGGATTTGGTAAAATAATTTCTGTGTACCTGAAACTCAAATTCCTTATCATATCACAAAACCCCAGTTTCCCTTATTTATGTTACTATATATAATATCCCCTATTTATGTTACTATATTTTATATCCCCTATTTATGTGACTATATTTAATATCCCCTATTTATGTTACTATATTTTATATCCCCTATTTATGTGACTATATTTAATATCCCCTATTTATGTTACTATATTTAATATCCCCTATTTATGTTACTATATTTAATATCCCCTATTTATGTTACTATATTTAATATCCCCTATTTATGTTACTATATTTAATATCCCCTATTTATGTTACTATATTTAATATCCCCTATTTAAGGGGCACTAAATGAGAAATATACAGTTTTGCTGTTACATAAGATACACCACCAGGCTGATTTACTAATATAAGTGCTATATTGCATCAGATCTTTTCTTTTGTAATTCGTAGAAGACTGATAATGTGAAACAGCAGTGATATTTTACTTTTTGGCTGAGATTCTAGCTGCCTATATAACAGAGCATTCAGTCAGCCTTTAACAGGATTAATTAGAAGAGTGACTAAAGCTACACATACACGGGCAGATCTGATTGTTTGGAGAAGTTGCCACCTTGGAGAATATGACCACCTTGAGTGAGTGATATTGGGCTGATCAAAAGCCAAGGATTGCAGGAAAAAATCCTTAAGATTCAAGTTATCGAGTCTCTTCCCTACCCGACTTTTTCAAATTATTTTATTCGAAAATAAGATAAAATCGTGAATGGGAGTTTGGTTGAGCTTGGTTTAATAGAAAGATGAGATAAATTCTAGTTTTAGTAAATAACCCCCATAAAGTAGATATATAACCTCCCGTATAGCCTAACTTCAAATTGCTCTTCTTTGCATTTAAAAAAAAATGGTCTGAAGTTCTGATCTCTTTCCTAAGCAGAGCAACATCAGAACAGTTCTTTGTTTTCCTTTCAAGCTATTTTTCTCACTGTATCACAACCATAAAAACTGAGTAACAGGTGGAGACGTTGTTACAAAATTCATTATATTAACAGTTAAAGAACACCTACATTTTTCTCCTGCCCAATTCTATTGAATGTTACAGGAGCAATAGAACTGAGCAGATAAACATCAACAGACACTTTTAGCATCAGTAACTCTCCTGTTGCACATTCATGATATCAGAAGTGTAAAGACCGCTGATATACTGAAACTGAGAAGCAACTCTCTGAAAATGTTAAATGTCTGGGTGATACAGCTTTTTTTATTGTGAATTTCAAAAACAACTAACGTTTCGGCTAGCTCCCTAGCCTTCTTTGTTGTTTTTGCCAAATAAAAACCTTTGTCTTCATTCGTAAGTCCTGTGAGTGCGAGCCTCTGTTGTGTCTCAATACATTTATCAAAGCTTTTTGCACCCAGGCATCGTACACCTTTATACGAGTTGTGCTGGCATCCTGCTGCTTATATATATATATATATATATATGTATATATATATATATATATATATATATATATATATATAGTGAAAAAGCAGTGAAAAAGGATTGCGGCACTCACAGGGTTTTAGTGAAAAAACAAAAAATGTTTTATTATTAAGCCTCAACGTTTCGATCCCCCACAGGGATCTTCGTCAGGAGCAAAAACAAACAAAGATCCAGCACCCACAACCCCCCAGAGGTAATAAAGCCTTGAAATGGCGCCAAAATCTGTTGCTAGGCAGCCATACAGGTGTCAGTGAAAGTGCTCAAATCTATTAGCCAGTGATATATATATATATATATATATATATATATATATATATATATATATTTAAACTTGCTTGAAGCTGGCACAGCACATATAAAGAGTCCCAAATAAGGCATGCACTCACAGGACTTGCTGAATAAACACCATTTTTTCACCTTGGTTAAGACCTGTGAGTGCATGCCTATATATATATATATATATATATATATATATATATATATATATATATATATATATATTTATATATATATATATATTTATATATTTAGTAATTCAAGAAGGTACCCGCACTCTCTCACCGAATTTCACTTCCCGGGTGCTTGGCCAAATTTAAATGCATAAATGTTCAAAAGGGACCAGTGCTCCGATTTTTGTTAGGATTATCAGAAAATATTGATTGTCACATCACTGTGCCTGTAATGTGACAATAAGTATTTTCTGATAATCCTAACAAAAATCGGAGCACTGGTCCCTTTTGTATATTATATATATATATATATATATATATATATATATATATATATATATATATATATATATATATATATATATAATCAAACAGAATGGAATGCACAACCATTAGTATGCAGAAACCTGGGTACTAGTCCAAGAAGTATGTAGACAAAATGCAGGGATTGACAGCACTCCGAGGAAATACATCAAGTCAATAGTTCAAATGAAAGTGGAGATTTATTGGTGATCCAATGTTTCGGCTCTGCACAGGAGTCTTCGCCTGCATTTTGTCTATATATATATATATATACTGTATATAGGTACAGGATCCGTTATCCGGAAACCCATTATCCAGAACGCTCCGAATTTTGGAAATGACATCTCCCATAGACTCCATTATAATCAAATAATCCAAATTTTAAAAAATGATTTCCTTTTTCTCTGTAATAATAAAACAGTACCTTGTACTTGATCCCAACTATAATTAATCCATTTTGGAAGCAAAATCAGCCTATTGGGTTTATTTAGGAGGAATGGGGGAAGCATATTTCACAATAAGAACGCCAGATGTAGAGCGGCCCCTTTCAAGCGGTGCCAAGACACATTATTTCAACTACATTATTTCAACTAGTTGAGAGCTGCTATCTTATTTGGCTCACAAATCCAGCCAGCCATTTTCCCCAATTAATCTGGTTGTTACAGCATTTCCTTATCCGCAGGACTTCGGCGCTTCAATTCATTTGTGTCAGCCACAGCAATAAAAGATCCGAGCGCAAGAACGAGAATAAGGGCTTTTCCTCGGCAAATGAAGATTCGCAAGATGTAAATGTGCTGCCTTGGCACAAAATATATCTTCCCCGTCCTCAAAGAAACGCCTAAACATTTTCAGTGTAAGAAATGTGTTGCAGAAATCACACAAATGCCTTTTTGGGTCAATTAAATTTTGAAAATTATCCATCTGTTATGTGGATTTGTCATTCTCTCCCAAGTGCTAAACATCACGTAGCTGCTCGGCGCAGATCATTAAGATCCTTGCACTTCTCAGATTTAAATCGAATTCTAAGTAAATGACTTTCTTGTAACGATGCTCATTAACAACATGAATTGATCTTTACAAAGTGGGATTTGTGGCTTTTTGTGTGTATGTTCTAGAACGGAGTTGTTGTGTTCGCCTGTTTATTCTGGAGCACGTTCTTGCTCATGGGCACTGTTATTGCTACTTTTTATTACTTATCTTTCTATTCAGGCCCTCTCCTATTCATATTCCAGTCTCTTATTCAAATCAATGCATGGTTACTAGGGGAAAACCTAGCAACCAGATTGCTGAAATTGCAAAGCGGAGAGCTGCTGAATAAAAAGCTAAATAAATCAAAAACCAAAAAAAAAAATGAAAACCTATTGCAAATTGTTTCAGAATATCACGCTCTACATCATACTACACGTTTAACTCAAAGTTGAACAACCCCATTAAAGAAACTCTTGTCCAAACATGCTCTTCCGTGTTGTTGCACTGAGTTCCCAATTGTTCGTCATAAAGAAACCTGGAAACTTTAAAAGAGGCTGGAACAAGCCTGGACCCACGAAGTAGTGAAGCCGGAGTCAGATTGTAAAAGTGTTAAAAAACCTGCACAAGTGCGACTAGAGAAGGGAACCCTGGAAGTATTGCTGAGGAATAGGATAGAGGTAGTGATGGGTGAAATTCATGGCAAATTTCCGCGTTTCACCACTGCCAAATAAATTCACGAATCTCCCTCGAGAATTCCCCCGGCAAAAAAAAAATTTGGACGTGAGTCGGAAAAGTCGTTCACATAAAAACCATTGTGCGTCGACACTATTCGGATGCCCATTGACTTTAAAACCGCCGTCAAAATTGATGCGAGCGGCAAAATGTGAGCAAATTTTCTAACGTTTTGCGAATTTCGCAGGAAATTCTCCAATTTTACTGCAAAGTGAAATGGGAGAAATTCGGTGCATCCCTAGTAACGACTGTGATATATAAACTATATATATATATATATATAGATATATATAGATATATATATACATCGTACATTGTAGTGGGGGTTTTGTCATTCTTTTTCCACAAATGTTTTCTTCTTATTTTTTTTTTTTTACATAAATAGTTAATTTAACTTCATTTCCCAACCTAATGTTTTTTTATCCTGCCAAAAATATCATTAAATAGATAAGAAAAGAAGACTATTTGTGAAGCAGACGTGTTAAACCTTGCCAATGGTTTAGTGGCTTTCTATAACGACAGCTCCCCTTTAAGCTCGGCGTGGCATTGCGTTACATCCCAGAGGAGAACGTTGGCAGGATGAAAGTAATATCTGCAGGATAGTTCCGCTCACTGGTTTGTCACTTCATTTCTCTTTTCTTTGTAACTTTTGGATCATCAAAAACGTTTCCATCATGTCAAAGTGTCTCATCCCCTTGTCAGTCTGTATAATAATGTCTGTTCTATTTAAATGTTATTATTTAGAGTGAAATCTTGAGCAGTTACATAGTTACATAGTTAAATTGGGTTGAAAAAAGACAAAGTCCATCAAGTTCAACCCCTTCAAATAAAAACCCAGCATCCATACACACACCCCTCCCTACTTTTAATTAAAATTCTTTATACCCATACCTATACTAACTATAGAGTTTAGTATCACAATAGCCTTTGATATTATGTCTGTCCAAAAAATCATCCAAGCCACTCTTATAGGGCACCTGTTGGGTGCGGGCTAAACCTCAATGGTCACCAAAATTTCAACCCAAACCAGGGGCGTAACTATAGAGGAAGGGGCCCCATGAGGTGCGGGTTGTGTTTTCACATCACTAATATGTGTAATAAGACCAATTGGGACCCCCTAAAAGTGCCTCTTTGCTGTATCTTGTTTTGAAAAAGAGAGTAACACTGTGGTTTGATGGTTTCCACCTTGCAATGCTTTGTGTTCTCTCTTTTCTGCAAATGCCACAGATTTACTGATCGTTAAAGGAGTGGTTCGCCTCTTAGTTAACTTTTGGTATGTTCTACAATGTTCATTTCCAAGAAACGTTTCAATTGGTCTTTGTTATTTATTTTTTTATGGTGTTTTATTTATTTGCCTTCTTCTTCTGAGTCTTTCCAGGTTTCAAAGATGGTCACTGACCCCATCTACAACAAACGCTCTGTAAGGTTACACATTTAGGGGCCGATTCACTATGGGTCGAATATCGAGGGTTAATTAACCCTCGATATTCGACTAGGAACTAAAATCGTTCGACTTCGAATATCGAAGTCGAACGATTTAGCGCAAATCCTGTGATCGAACGATCAAAGGATAATTCCTTCGATCGAACCATTAAATCCTTTGAATCGAACGATTCGAAGGATTTTAATCCAACGATCGAAGGAATATCCTTCGATCAAAAAATCTCAGGCAAGCCTATGGGGACCTTCCCCATAGGCTAACATTGACTTCGGTAGCTTTTAGCTGCCGAAGTAGGGGGTCGAAGTTTTTCTTAAAGAGACAGTACTTTGACTATTGAATGGTCGAATAGTCAAACGATTTTTAGTTCGAAGGTCGAAGTAGCCCATTCGATGGTCGAAGTAGCCCAAAAAACACTTAGAAATTCGAAGTTTTTTTAATTCGAATCCTTCACTCGAGCTTCATGAATCGGCCCCTTATTGTTATTACTGCTTTTTTTATTACTCATCTTTTTATTCAGATCCTCCCCTCTTCATATTTCAGTTATTTATTCAAATCAGTGCATGGTTGCTAGGGTAATTTGGAATAAAATGCTAAACAACGTAAAAACCACAAATAATTAAAAATGTAAAACCGATTGCAAATTGCGTCAGAATATCACTCTCTACATCAAAGTAATGGTTAACTCAAAGGTGAACAACCGCTTTAAAGTACATCAGTTGGGTAATCTTGCGAAGTTTAGCTCAAAGGAAACTTCATGCAGTCACTGGCAACAAAAATAATTGTTCCTGGTGCAAAAAAAGGTATTTTCAGGCAATTTGTCACACACAGGCAGTACAGTTTTCCCACGGGTGACAAATTGCCCCGTGTGCCACGATCCTTAAATGAAATCTGCAATTGACGTGACTAGACTGGTGAAGAAGATACATATCCATTTAAAAGGCTGTTGCATTCAACTAGGAATAGCAGGGTTATCTGGCTGCGCTCCTTTGCTACAAACCAGATCCCTGCATTATCTCAAATGCACGCTAAGATTTCTTATAATGCTTTGAACCGCAGAGGAAATGCATTTAATCTAATTGTGTGGAACTGTCTGTTGTGCTAGTCTGGTCCCTGCAGATACATTCAGCTGAGGAAGGGATAAAGGAAAAAGATATATAACATTTAAGTTATCATCTCAGCAGAGGCTGCAATTAAATGGACAAAAACTTCTTTATTTGTCCAATAAAAACACAAGGGTTATCCAGGAACCTCAAAAACATGGCAGTGGCATTTCTCAAACTATTCTTCATTCAAGTGACATCTGTAATAACAACACAGTCGCTTGTATTTGGTGGTACCTACATTGGCAGAAAATTTCACTGATGGAAAAACAATCCAATGGAGTTTTTTTTATGTTTAAATGTTCTCATCAGGCCTGGATTTGTAGTGAGTTCACAAAGACCCGGGCCTAGGGCAGCAAAATTTTAGGGGCGGAATGCCGTCCCGTTACATAAGGGTAAGGCCACACGAGGAGATTCGGGGAGATTGAGGCAACTTCGGGCGACTATAGAAAACGCATTGCCGCGTGTGCATACATTTTCATTTCACCTTATAGGGAAAACGCTGAGGCAGTTCTGGGAGATAGTCGCTCAAAAGACGAAGCGATTAGTCGCCAGGCGACAAAATCTCCCCGAATCTCCTCATGTGGGCTAGCCCTAAGGAACACCAAGGACCCACAGGATTCAGGATTCCTTCAGTTCAGCCTGTACTGGAATTAGGGATGCACTGAATCCAGGATTGGGACTTTTTCAGCAGGATTCAGATTCAGTCAAATCTTTGTGCCTGGCCGAACCAAATCCTAATTTACAAATGTCAATTTATATTGATATGATTTACAATTTATGTAACTGTATATTTACATATGTAAATGTGGGACGAGAAGGGAAATCACATGACTTTTCTTCACAAAATAAGGAAGTAAAAAATGTTTTTCCCATCCCTAATTTTCCGTCCCTAATTTGCATATGCAAATTAGGATTCGGATTTGGTTAGGTATTCGGCCAAATCTTTTACCAAGTATTCAGGGATTTGGCTGAATCCCAAATAGTGGATCATTCCTAACCAGAATATATATAAGGTCAATTGTGTTGGACTATTGAGTTGATTATATTGATACCGTAGATCAGTGGATTTTATTCTAATTAATCATTAGGGATGCACCGAATCCAGGATTCAGTTCGGGATTCGGGCAGGATTTGTCCTTTTCAGCAGGATTTGCCCGAATCCTTCTGCCCAGCAATCCCCAGAATCCTTCTGCATATGCAAATTAGGGGCGGGGAGGGAAATCACATGACTTTTTGTCATAAAACAAGGAAGTAAAAAAATGTTCCCCTTCCCATCTCAAATTTGTATATGCAAATTAGGATTCGGTTCTGTATTCTTTCGCGAAGGATTCGGGGGTTTGGCTGAACCCAAAATAGTGGATTCGGTGCATCCCTATTAATCATTGTTACTGTCTATTACTGTCTGTTCCAATAACAGGCTCTGGACAATGTGGCTATTTTTTAAAAAAATATTGTTTTCATTGTACAGGTATGGGATTTGATATACTGAAAACTGTTATCCTGAAAGAGCAAAATTACGCGAAGGCCACCCTCCATAGACTCCATTTTAATGAAATAATTCAAGTTGTTAAAAATGATTTCCTTTTTCTCTGTAATAATAAAACCCTGTACTTGATCCCAAGATCTAAAATATAATTAATCCTTTTTGGGTCTATTGAGTCTATTTAGTGTTTACATGATTTTCTACTAGACTTAAGGTATGAATATCCAAATTATGGGAAAAACAATCCTTAAAGAGCATGTAAAGGCAAAGAAATAAAATCCCATTTTTACTTCCTTTAATGAAAAAGAAACCTATCTCTAATATACTTTAATTAAAAAATCTGTACCGTTTTTATAAGAAACCTGACTGTATGCAGTGAAATTCTCCCTTCATTTACTGCTGTGGATAGGAATTGTCAGACGGTCCCTAACTGCTGAGCAGGGAAACAATCATACTTATGAACAGCAGGGGGAGCCCCCGCCTTACTTCCCAGCCATGCAAAACTCAAGCAGCTTTGTTTATGACGATCATTAAGCAGCCCAGACCACACTGAGCATGTGCACAGTCTTAGTCTTGCAAAGATGTTTAACAAAGTTACAAGATGGTGACCCCCTGTAGCCAACTTTGAAAGCATAAATTATTTGTTTGATTAGGCTTGTGGTGCAGTAAGTTCATGTTTATATTTAGTATACAAAATACAGCATTTCTAGCCTTATTCTATTTTAGACTTTACATGCCCTTTAATCCAATCACAATGGAGCAGTGTAACTATTCAAAGAGGTGACACAGTGGTTGTGAATACTGTATAGTTACGTATAGAATTACCATTGTGTCATGCAATTCAAAGAGACAGGTGTTACTAGTGAGAGTTGCAAGAATTGAGGTGTGAAGTTTTGTGAAACCGCCAAGGTAAATGAATAAGGGATTATATATTTTCAGAATTCAGATTTAACGTTTCTTACATTTATTTTACATATATTTTAAATATGAATGGTGTGAATTCAGGATGAGGAGCTCCAGTAAAGTGATGCAGATCTCAGAAAGAGAGGAATGCTAGGACAGAAGGTTGGCTCAGAGATTTATTTTTAGCTGGGGAGTGGAACATAAGGGTTGCGGCTGCACTGCTGAAACTGAGCTCTAAATAGTAATGGCCTTTTCTACGATGAGGATGGTGTAAGCTTGCGGGATCCAATCTTACAGGGGGGACTATTTCAGCATAGAAACACAAATCATAAACACAAATCCTGCCCACGGAGCGCTATCCTCACACATTTGACTACTGAACTGCGCCCGACGCGACACCACTGTTGGATGCAGACGCTGCACAATGCGTCGTCTCGCATCGGATCAACTCTGCGACACCATCCGACAATGCTTTCACTTACCTTATTTCCACCGCATCCAATTTGATGGCTGTTCTTAACTACCAATACGGAAACACATATGCTGAGGATCACCCCTATACTCAGAACACTTCTTTGGGGGGGTTGCTCAGCCTCCTGGCTTTCCTCAATGTCTCAGACAGACAGACTCTCTGTCACTTTTTCTCAGGCTCCCACTGCTCCGTGCAGCACCCCCAGGCCATCTGGTAGTCCCTAATACAGACTGGTAAACTTCCTGATATGTGTAATGCTCAGAAAGTCCTAACACTCTCACTAACATTAAATACCTTTTCACAGGACAGTGAAAACTGAGCTCCAACATGCAAACTGGACCACTGGAATGAACTGTCTGTCTGTTTGTTCCTTCCAGAACACTAGAGCTTCCAGACAGCAAGATCCTTTAAACAGAGGAGACACATTGAAACTTATATCTCCCACTATGAAGAACTTAAAGGAAAACTCAACTTTTTACAGATTTCTTTGGTCACACTACCACAGTAGCCAGGCCTCACCTCAGATCCCTTGGGGTAGGACTCCACGGGCGATTTCCGTGCGATCCAACATGCTGTGCAAAAATGCAGGCGTCATGGCGGATGTGACAGAAAAAAGGTAAGTGAATGCATTGTCGGATGGTGTTGCAGAGTTGATCTGACGCGACACGACTGTTGGATGCAGATGCTGCACAATGTGGGACATTCACTAAGATGCGTAGTTGCGCCAGCGTCCGCTTCGCCGCACTTCGCCAGATGTATTTTCACCAGTGCTACTCAAATTCACTAAAATCCGAAGTTGCGCTCAGGGTAAGCGTAAGGTTGCGAAGTTGCGCTGGCGTTAATTCGCCAAGCAAAGCGAAGTTACGCTTAATTTGCATACGGCGCCAAATTGAAGTTACAATGGAGGTATATGAAGCAGCACTACACGAGCCTGGGAAACCTTCAAAACAGCAAATAAAATTTTTATTTTGCCCTACACATGTGCCCACTGTATAGTTAAGGTGCCATGAGTTAGGAAGTTAGGAGCCTATCTCCCATAAAAAAAGAAACAACGCCAGCGTTTTTTGGGACTTAGAATTTTTTTTAACTTTTTTGGAAGCAATCCCTATCTACTCTATTGCACTTCGCCTGGTCTGAGGTGGTGAAGGAAGTCTGGGGTAAAAGGTAGCGTTCAGAAAAATGCGCACTTTAGTGAATTTGCGTAGTTACGTCCGTTGTGCAAATTCGCCAGGCGTAAGGGTGCGAAGTAACACTAGCGAATTTACGCCAGTGTCCGTTAGTGAATCGGCGAATTAATGAAAATGCGCTACGCTAGCGAATTAATGCTAGCGAATTAACGCTAGCGTTAGGCGCTTCGTCCTTTAGTGAATTTGCCCCAAAGTGTCTGCATCCCCGACAGTTGTGTCGCGTCGGATCAAGTCTGCGACACCATCCGACAATGTGTTCCATCCGACCTTATTTCCGTTGCATCCAATTTGACACCTGCGTTTTTGCGCATCGCGTCAGATCACTCCAAAATCGTTCGTGGGGTCCTACAGTAAACACATATGTTTTACTGATGAACTGTATTTTTTGATACCCTGCAGGTGTATTCAGTTAAATGATGGCGTGACCACCTAAATTCACCAAATTTATAAGAGAGGGCTGAACTAGTTTCGCCTTAGTGACAGTGGCCTTTACTATTTGCAGATTCGTGGTCATTCTTTCTGTTTCAGCAAAAGTGACATAATGAAAATGAGTTAATTTGTGATTGGGTTGAACAGTCCTTAGCAGTCATATACTGATGTAGTGAAAGTGCATGTTGCATCAATAGGTGCACCAGTCTTACAAAGAATGAACTAAATGCAGAAAAATGCTGCATTATGGGAATAAAACCACCTGATTAGCCTCTTTTTACTTGTGTTTGGAAATGACTACTCTTTCATTGGCCACTGGGCGATTCCACTTTGAAACATTCATGAACAGTTTATTCTCTATGGATTTAATTTCTTAGGGCCATCATAAGAAGAAATAGCCCAAGCCTATAATAAATACTGTATAGCATTCCTTCCAGACCTTAATCGTCAACTTATATTTTTTTAAAACTTATATATAAGCCCAATATCACTTGAACTCTGTTGAATTATTTTCTGGAGTGTTGAAGAGGAGCAGCGGGGGGATGTTCTCCTGTATTATTTCTCTACAGCAGGCAACTGAGAATACTAGTCCCATTTCCCTGTCTTTGTTAATGCTGCCGGCTGCTAGATAAAGAGCCTTGTCTCTTGTTTACATTAGTGATATGACTAAAGCTGGCCATATACAGATCCATACAAACTACTGTTTTGTCCCCTCTATAATGACTTGACAGTGTATGGACACCTGTAGGGCTTGCCATATCGCAAAGATATCAACCAGGTAGGTTAGAGAATTAGCTTGGGCAACAACTGCATCAGTTCATTGATTCAGTCCTGTCCTGACCTGCATTAAGATACAGGACTTGGGGAACAGATCATTGAATCAGTCTGATTTGGCTAAACACACAGCTGTGTATCAAGAAATACCCCCAGAAAAATTGTCCCAAACAAGTCATTATAAAATTACAAAAGAAGATTTTATTAAAGTGCAGAGAGCCTGGCGCGTTTTGTGCCTAATGGTGCACTTACTAATAGGCATTGAGGCTCCATGAGTAAGTGCCCCATAAGGTATGAAACACTTCAGGCTTTCTGTGTTCAAATAAAATCTACTATTTTTACTTTCATAATGACTTGTTTGGAACATTTTTTTCTTGGGGTATCCACATCTTTAACTGAGATTTATATTGGACCTTAAATACTTCCCCCCTTTACTAATATGTCACTAGCTGTAATTGTAATAACCCCTTTTGTGGACTATTTCAACACCGTTGAAAGTTTATGGCTCCTTGGAAAATTCCAGCACATGATTGCCCAAATCAGACAAAAATCTTCTCATTTGTCGATCTTTTAGGGGCCGATTCTTGAAGCTCGAGTGAAGTATTCGAATTAAAAAAACTGTTTTTTGGGCTACTTCGACCATCGAATGGGCTACTTCGACCTTCGACTACTACTTAGACTTCGAATCGAACGATTCGAACTAAAAATCGTTCGACTATTCGACCATTCGATAGTCGAAGTACTGTCTCTTTAAGAAAAACTTCGACCCCCTACTTCGGCAGCTAAAAGCTACCGAAGTCAATGTTAGCCTATGGGAAAGGTCCCCATTGGCTTACCTGAGATTTTTTGATCGAAGGATATTCCTTCGATCGTTGGATTAAAATCCTTCGAATCGTTCGATTCGAAGGATTTTATCGTTCGATCGAAGGAATAATCCTTCGATCGTTCGATCGCAGGATTTGCGCTAAATCGTTCGACTTCGATATTCGAAGTCGAACGATTTTAGTTCCTAGTCGAATATCGAGGGTTAATTAACCCTCGATATTCGACCCATAGTAAATCGGCCCCTGTGTGTGTGCCCAACTTTACATTAAGCCTTTAAAATACTAAATGTACTAAAATTACTTTAATCACATAAAAAATGTTGCCTTTTTTTAAACCTGGGTGATGATATTATGGGGTTAAAATGACCAGTAAAGGATTCTCTGTTTCTCTAACGTAAAACAAAAACCTCTTGGTTATTAAAACCTCTTGGTTATTGTGTACAAACATTACAGAAAAAAACATCTTTAGTAACAGTGATATTTTTACTGACACATCAGTGTTAGTATAATAAAATAAATTTGCTGACAGGACCCGATAACTTCCAGAAACCATTAGAACTGGAATGTGGAGCCTACAGACCTCCAGCTGTTGCTGATCCCATCTTCGCACTTGAAGGCCACAAACAGGACAATGCTGACATAGAATGTTTAGTGGAAATAATTCCAGTAGTGAATCCTCCAATGGGAGACTTCATTCCCCTTAAAGGGCATGTAAAGTCTAAAATAGAATAAGGCTAGAAATGCTGTATTTTGTATACTAAATATAAACATGAACTTACTGCACCACAAGCCTAATCAAACAAATAATTTATGCTTTCAAACTTGGCTACAGTGGGTCACCATCTTGTAACTTTGTTAAACATCTTTGCAAGACTAAGACTGTGCACATGCTCAGTGTGGTCTGGGCCGCTTAGGGCTAGTCATAAACAAAGCTGCTTGAGTTCTGCATGGCTGGGAAGTAAGGCGGGGGCTCCCCCTGCTGTTCATAAGTATGATTGTTTCCCTGCTCAGCAGTTAGGGACCATCTGACAATTCCTATCCACAGCAGTAAATGAAGGGAGAATTTCACTGCATACAGTCAGTTTTCTTGTAAAAACGGTACACATTTTTTAATTAAAGTATATTGGAGATAGGTTTCTTTTTCATTAAAGAAATTTCATTTTTTTGCCTTTACATGCCCTTTAAGGTGGCCATAGACGTAGAGATACATTCGTTTGGCGATGTTGCCAAATGAGCGGATCTCTCCCCGATCTGCCCACATTGAGGTGGGCAATATTACGCTGATCCGATTGCGGGCCCTAAACACCTTCAAAGAAGGACAACAAAAGCCATAACAAGGATTCTACTAATAAAGGGACATGGTTGCTTCCATGTAAGGAGCACATGCCAGCATGAAATTAATGTGTTATGAAGATAAACAAACATCTTGTTTGTTTATGAATCTTTAATCCCTTATGCAAATGAATGGGAGTTTAATCCTAGAGACAAGCTCCTTCAGCACCGGAATGTATCAGCATTGAAAAAAGCTCAGTAAATCATAACCAATATAGTCCAGTAACTGTTGTTTATGATAAAGTTGGTTCATAAATCTGGTGTAGGGTCCTTTAAATAAAAGGGCAAACATTACTCAAGTCATTTTGAAAGCAGAAAACAAAGATGGAAACGAGAATGTCTTTATCTTACTAATTGTTTGCTTGGATTCCTTGGCAGTGACTGAGAGTTCTGTGAGTTGTAAGTGTGCTGGTGCATTCACAACGATGGATTATTATTAACATAGTTCTTCATAAATATTAAATTCACAATAAAAATAAAGAGGACTTGGATCAGAAGATTTTTGCATTGCTTTGTCCAAATAAAAGCGTACATAGAAGCAAATACAGCGCAGCCAAGGGTGAGAATGAAGTAGAAGAAGCAGGGGGAGCCGTTTGGGTTTATAGAAAACGAGAGGAGAAATTCTCTTCCATGAAAACAAGGTGCTTAATCTCAAGTTGTATTCCTTTGCACCAAAATGGAGACGGTTCACTTTCCCATGCAGGCTTCCGTACTCCACTGCTGCCCACCAAACTAATAGCTGAACATGAAACTCCAGAACCAACAACTGTCCCAAGATAGTTACTACTCACTTGTAGTAGTTGTAGTTGATTGCAGTATGTTGTGTTAATGTACCTGATGATGTTGATATATGGTTTGACATTGTGTTTGACCTGGAATGTACACTCCTCTGTATCATGTGTATCATTACTACTCTTGTAATGAATGAGGACTTTGGACCTTAGGATAATATCAGAATACTTGGTCCTTTGCTTTTCAACTTGTTTATGAATGACCTGGAGGTGGGCATTGAAAGTACTGTTTCTATTTTTGCAGATGATACTAAATTGTGCAGAACTATAGGTTCCATGCAGGATGCTGCCACTTTTCTGAGTGATTTGTCTAAACTGGAAAACTGGGCAGCAAACTGGAAAATGAGGTTCAATGTTGATAAATGCAGGTTATGCACTTTGGCAAAAATAATATAAATGCAAGTTATACAATAAATGGCAGTGTGTTGGGAGTTTCCTTAAATGAGAAGGATCTAGGGGTCTTTGTAGATAACACGTTGTCTAATTCTGGGCAGTGTCATTCTGTGGCTACTAAAGCAAATAAAGTTCTGTCTTGCATAAAAAAGGGCATTAACTCAAGGGATGAAAACATAATTCTGCCTCTTTATAGGTCCCTGGTGAGGCCTCATCTGGAGTATGGGGGGCAGTTTTGGACTCCAGTCCTTAAGAGGGATATAAATGAGCTGGAGAGAGTGCAGAGACGTGCAACTAAATTGGTTAGAGGGACGGAAGACTTAAATTATGAGGGGAGACTGTTAATGTTGGGGTTGTTTTCTCTGGAAAAAAGACACTTGCCAGGGGACATGATTACACTTTACAAGTACATTAGAGGACATTTTAAACAAATAGAATGTAGAGAGTGATATTCTCAGACAATTTGCATTTTTTTCATTATTTGTGGTTTTTGAGTTATTTAGCTTTTTATTCAGCAGCTCTTCAATTTGCATCGTAACCAATCTGGTAACAAGGGTCCAAACTACCCTAGCAACCATGTATTGATTTGAATAAGAGACTGGAATATGAATAAGAAGGGCCTGAATAGAAGGATCAGTAATAAAAAGTAACAATCACAATACATTCGTAGCTTTACAGAGCATTTGTTTTTTAGAAGGGAATCAGTGACGCCCATTTGAAAGCTACAAAGAGTCAGAAGAAAAAGGCAAATAAATATAAAACAATAAATATAAAACTATAAAAAATAAATAATGAGAACCAATGAAAAATTGCTTAGAATTAGCCATTCTACAGTATAACATAATAAAAGTTACCTTAAAGGGTATGTAAAAGCAAAACAATAAAATCCCATTTTTACTTTCTTTAATGAAAAAGAAACATATCTCCAATATACTTTAATTAAAAAATGTGTACCATTTTTATAAGAAACCTGACTGTATGCAGTGAAATTCTCCCTTTATTTACTGCTGTGGATAGGAATTGTCAGATGGTCCCTAACTGCTGAGCAGGGAAACAATCATACTTATGAACAGCAGGGGGAGCCCCCGCCTTACTTCCCAGCCATGCAGAACTCAAGCAGCTTTGTTTATGATGATCCCTAAGCAGCCCAGACCCCACTGAGCATGTGCACAGTCTTAGTCTTGCAAAGATGTATAACAAAGTTACAAAATGGTGATCCCCTGTATCCAACTTTGAAAGCATAAATTATTTGTTTGATTAGGCTTGTGGTGCAGTAAGTTCATGTTTATATTTAGTATACAAAATACAGCATTTCTAGCCTTATTCTATTTTAGACTTTACATGCCCTTTAAAGGTGAACAACCCCTTTTTACATTACCCTAAGAGAAGGTTTTGGTCATTTCTTTGAATGGTTTATGTCCAGGGGCGATCCTGGCCCCTCCCTCGCTCTTAAAGAACCAGGAGCAGCATTTTTGCTGCCCCTGGTACCTAGTGGGGTGCTGCCGCCTGAGGCGATAGCCTGAACTCGCCTCTTTGGCGAAGCACCCCTGTTTATGTCACTATGACACCTCTGCACTTATTTAAGCATTATGGGGTGGCTCTGCCGGGACCATCAATATTCTCCATACTATAAAGAGCGGGACAGTCCCGCTTTTGACAGCTCAAACCGCAGTCCTGGATTTGTACTGAAATTTCCCCCGAGATTCTCTTTTATCTGCTGCACTGAACAGCCAGAAAAAGTTACAAAGTTTCTAACTTAATTGGCTCTTGTCAGAGAGCCCAGAATACATACTTAAGATACTTTTGTAACAGTTTTAGATAAGATAAGAACTAAGACTCACATTTTAAAGGGCAATTCACCTTCATTAGCAAAACTCTAATAATATATAAAAACCACAGAAATGTGTTCGAAGTTTCAAAACCTGCCAAATTTTGTAAAACAGACATGGTAAGGGGTGGGGTGTGGTCGCAAAAATGGGCATGGTCAAAAATATTTGCCGCACAAATCTTTTTGTCCCTCCTTCTGTTTCCAAAATGTTGGGAGATATGCAAAGTTTCCAGGATCCTCCCCCCAGAGGGCCCAGTTATAAGCCCACAGGTGACCTAAGCCAACTGGCCATACCCCTGAAGTGCCCCAGCCACTCCTCAGTTATGCCAAAACTCCACTCATGACCCACACAAACCGACCCATTCCCATACAATCCTCCTCCTTTTGTGTCCCTTGAGTTACACTCTACCATTTCGGGGGATTCTTTGCCAAAGGGCGTCTGACTGCAATACATAAAATATGAGGTAGGAGTTGAATTTCTGTATTTACCTTTGCCGAATCTGTGCATGCTGTACACCTAACAAAGGGGGAATTCCCAAAAAAGTAATTTTAAAAGAGAACAGAATTGTGTTCTAGTGCATCTGAGCGACATAAAAAAAGACTTATTATACCCCGATTGTGCAAAAAGCTTGAATCTGAAAAATCCGCCGTCTCAGGTCTGTCGAGGTCCTGTATAAGTCAATGGGAAAAGCACCAATTTTAAATTCAAGTTATCAAGGTTGTAGGTGGATTTAGCCTGAGAATCTTTTTTTCTGGGTTTTTGGGCAAGACCTCAAAAAAACCAAGCGATTAGGGGAAAAAGCCTGAAAAATTCGAGCGATTCTGGTTTTGCTCGATTTTATTGAGTTTTTCCGTAATCTGATTTGTTTGGGTTATTTTTATTAATAAATAAGGTCAAATTGAGCACGGGAGTTTGTGTTTTTTTTAATAAAATACGAGAAATTCTGATTTTAGTAAATAACCCTCTCGATGTTTAAATGATTTTAATAGACAATATATGAAGATCCAAATTACGGAAAGAGATTACCGTAGTCGCCGAAGAAGAGGAGATTTGTTGCTGCCCGATTAATTTCCTGAATCTTAGCATGTGTCACTGCCTTAAAACCATTTTTTTTTTCAATTACAATTTTCTTTTATTTTAATATATGCAAGAATGTTTAATCAATGTGTACTGTAAAGCTGCTTAGAATGACTTTTTCAAATTAAATACAACCCCGCATTTAATGGAATTTTGTAGCAGTTCCCCTTTAACGAAAATATGTTCTTTTAAAGGTGGGTTGCCTTCCCCTCAATGACTGAAGTCTGAAAATATATTTAGGTCAGTTTTTCACACCCCTTTCCTTTCTGTGGTTTATCTAAAAATGACAAACTTCAGAGCTGCTGTACAGCTAAGAAAACCGCCGCAGCCCCTCTTATATTTGGCACGCACCGTACAGATAATTAAAACAACAAAACAAAATGAGGTCAATAATAAAAAAGCACAAAGTACTGTATAATAACGAAAGCAGCCGACTTCCTGTCTTTGCTCGAACATATAATAAAAGAATAGCTGCTTTAACTGCAAATCAAACACTAGAGGAGCTGAATAGAAACCACACAGTAAAGTGAAAGCCGTTGTATCATTAACTGCTCTTAGGCTACAGAGAGATCTATTATAACTTAATTGCTATTTTCTTCTCAAATTTCAGGTTTCAGAGGAAAAAATAATATATAGTTATAATATTTAACAAAAAACAGAAAAAGCAATGTCAAAACCCCATGAAGTCTAGCTACAAAATGCCATCAGTGAAAAGCCAAGCAGTGAAAAGTCTGTTTCACAAATATTTTATTAGACTTTTCACCAAAATGTGTCACCTAAATCAGATTTATTATTATTTTGATTTATGTTTTACAATTTAAGGGGTTTTTTTTTCAATTTTTCCCGCAAATATAAGCATCGGAAAAAAAACTCGATTTTAAAATCAGAAAAAAACTTGATTGTGGAAAAAAAAAAACTTGATCACAATAAAAATCCCATTGTTCCATTTTTTTTTAAATAAATGTGAAAACTAAAATAGCTTGAATCTAGGAATACACCTCCCATTGACTTCTATAGAGGCTCACCAGATTTTCTTTTTAATTTTTACATATTATCTAGAAAATTAAGGTTTGAAAACTCAAATTGAAAAAAAATCCAGATATTGTTTTTTTGTCATGATTTTCTCAATTATGCAAAAAACAAAATCTCTCAATTCAGACTAACTTTTAGTATGTTATAGAATGGCTTATTCTAAGCAACTTTTAATTTTTTATAGTTTTTTAATTATTTGCCTTCTTCTTCTTCTGACTCTTTCCAGCTTTCAAGAGGGAGTCACTGACTCCATCTATAAAACAAATGCTCTGTAAGGCTACAACTATATTGTTATTGGTACTTTTTATTACTCATCTTTCTATTCAGGCCTCTCCTATTCATATTCCAGTCTCTTATTCAAATCAATACATGGTTGCTAGGGTCATTTGTAGCCTAGCAACCAGATTGCTAAAATTACAAACTTGGAGAGCTGCTGAATAAAAAGCTAAATAACTCAAAATCCACAAATAATTGCAAATTGTCTCAGCATTTTACTCTCTACATCATATGATTAGTTTAAAAGTTAACAACCCCTTCAATAAATCTGCCCCTTTGTGTATATTGTTAGCACAATTACAATTTCATATTCTTGAGTTTTTGATCACATTTTCTCCAAAATGATGATTTTTTCTGATCACAGTAAAACAAAACTATCATTCAGCTTTAGTGAACAGGTAAATTAGCCAGTGGAGAAACATGGGAAATCCAAGAAAAAGTACCTATTTCACTGGTTGAAAACAAACCCCTATTTTTAGGCGCACCCGCCTTTATAAATAATGTATGTTTTGTGGTTTCTCTTTTTTAAATCAACATAAATAGCAACAGATCATTTTGTGGTAAGGGAAATTACACCCTGCAGATAGAAATGCTATTTATACTGACATAACTGCAAGTGATTGCCCATCATGATAATTTGTACTTATTCCTCACATTCTAGAGCAGTTCCAGAAAACAACTTTCTTTTCACCTGTTGCTGATCAACAAGATACAGGTATGGAACCTGTTATCAAGATCTGGGTATTATGGATAAGGTATTTTTTTCTTAATTTGTATCTCTATTAGGGCTCTTACACACGACCGTTCCGACCTGTGCTCCCCTGCGTTCCGTTTTTTGGCGCAGGAATAGACGCAAGTAATTATTTGAAATGGGGCTGTACTCACTCAGGCGCGTGTAGGCGCCGAACGCAGGTTCAGACGCAACATGCTGCATTTTTCCTGCGTTCGGCGCCTACACGCGCCTGAGTGAGTACAGCCCCATTTCAAATAATTACTTGCGTCTATTCCTGCGCTCCCCTGCGGCTGAACGCCAAAAAACGGAACGCAGGGGAGCGCAGGTCGGAACGGTCGTGTGTAAGAGCCCTTAGTGAGGGGCGAATAAATTCGGCAGGTGCAAATTCATTGCGAATTTCCATGTTTCGCCGTTTCACTGCCAGCGAATAAATTTGGGAAACTCCAGCGAAAATTCGCAGGCTGAAATTCGCCGGCGTCAAAAAAATTTGAAATCATGTCAAAACCATCAAGCTTCAACAGTGTTCGGATGCCCATTGACTTTAACGCTGGCATCAAAATTGACGCGAGCATAAAAATTAACGTGAGGTCTTCATCGATGCCCTAAAACTTTATGCAATGGGCTGACATGGAACCTAAATACTATGGATAGAGATTGGGAAGCTTAGATCACTGCAGGTCCAGACAACAGGCTAGAAGTCAGGGCAGACAGCAAAGAGTAGTCACACTACAGGCACAGAGTCATCAACCAAAATCAAAAATACTGTAGAAAGGCCTGGGGAACAAGAAAGGAACTGTAAATACAGGGGTGAATTCACTAAAGGGCAAAGGCTTCGCCACACTTCGTGCCACTTCACCAGCCGTTAATTCACTACCACTTTGCCAATTCACTAAAATGCGCAGTTGCGTCTCTGCAGCGGAAGTTTTACTAGCGTAAATTCGTCCGCGCGAGCATTTCATAACAAACTTTCCCTAACGTTCGTTTCTGTCTAGCAAAACTTCGTTAGATGTTAATACTTAAATGTGGCCGCTTATTATTAAAAATGTCCAAGGAAACAAAATAAAGACAAAAGAGATCCTCTAATGCCCTAGACATGAGCCCACCCTAAAACAGATGTGGCATGCCCCTCAAATGGTTAAAAAAATGTTTAAACTAAATATTTAACAGTTACAACTTTTTTGTTGTAACAGTTACAACACAATTCCACTTTCAAATATGAAAAACACCAGCTTTTTAAAAATGTTACATTTTTATTTGTGGAGTAACGATCGCTCGTCTGAGCGAAAATTCTCCTGACTCTTTCGCTATTGAATTGTCTTCTTTGCCTTTTAGTAAATTGGCGATGCCCCTGCGGATGGGATTTCTGCCGGATTTTCACTAGCGACGGGCACTTTAGTAATTCTGCCCCTCTGAGTTTGGGCAATGTGTGTATGGTAGCGAGCCTATTTGAAGAGAAAATGGATGCCACACACTGGTATTGCGACATTTGCATCTTAGTGTAAAATTGACCACTGCTGAGAGACTAGGTGGCTCTAGGTTGTATGTTCTTAATGGGTTTATTAAAACTCCAACTGATGGAGATCACTAATCTATAGTTTGCCCTGATCAAATGTTATAAGATAAATTCATATGTCAAAGGTTAGGACCTTACACACATGGCTGTATCTGTGGATGTGGATGGATAGTTTCCCAAAGAAACACGTTACGCAACATTTTGATGCCTTCTCCTATGGTTCTTGTGGTCATGTGAAGCAGGGCTGTTTTTTTAACCTGAATACCTTGTGTTTTATGTGGGCTTTCAGTATAGTCATAGAGGTGGTATGACTTTATGGTCCCTAAAACATTGCACTTACAGTATTTACCTGAAACATTTCTGTAGTAAAAGGAACAGTAAGATGAGAATTTATGAAGCCTGACTGTTTGATTGGGGGTACCAGGGGGAAGCAATACAATGTCTGACTGTTTGATTGGGGGTACCACGGAGGTGCAATTGAAATTCTTACTGTTTTCATTGGGGTACCGGGGGAAGCAAATGCGAAGTCTGACTGTTTGATTGGGGGTAACGGGGTAAGCATAGTAACATAGTAACATAGTAAGTAAGGTTGAAAAAAGACACACGTCCATCAAGTTCAACCAAGGTTTTTTTTTAATCTGCCTATCTGCCAGTTGATAAACAGGAAGGAAAAAACCCATCTGAAGTCTCTCCAATTTGCCTCAGAGGGGGAAAAAATTCCTCTTTGACTCCAAAATGGCAATGGGACTAGTCCCTGGATCAACTTGTACTGTGAGCTATCTCCCATAACCCTGTATTCCCTCACTTGCTAAACACCATCCAACCCCTTCTTAAATCTATCTAATGTATCAGCCTGTACCACTGATTCAGGGAGACAATTCCACATCTTCACAGCTCTCACTGTAAAGAACCCCTTCCCAATATTTAGGTGGAACCTCTTTTCTTCTAATCGGAATGGGTGACCTTGTTTCAGCTGGAAAGACGTACTGGTAAATAAAGCATTAGAGAGATTATTATATGATCCCCTTATATATTTATACATAGTTATCATATCACCCCTTAAGCGCCTCTTCTCCAGCGTGAACATCCCCAATTTGGCCAGTCTTTCCTCATAGCTAAGATTTTCCATACCTTTTACCAGCTTAGTTGCCCTTCTCTGTACCCTCTCTAATACAATAATGTCCTGTTTGAGTGATGGAGACCAAAACTGTACGACATATTCTAGATGGGGTCTTACAAGTGCTCTATACAGTGGAAGAATGACCCCTCCTCCCTTGACTCTATGCCCCTTTTAATACAGCTCAAGACCTTATTTGCCCTTGATGCTGCTGACTGGCATTGCTTGCTACAGCCAAGTTTATCATCTACAAGGACTCCAAGGTCCTTTTCCATAATGGATTTGCCTAGTGCAGTCCCATTAAGGGATATTTTTACATCCCAGGTGCATGACTTTACATTTATCGACATTGAATCTCATTTGCCACTGAGCTGCCCAGATTGCCAAGCAAATGTAGCCTCGGCCTAATCAGCATTGCCTTCCCTGGCTTCTAACTATGGATGCACCGAATCCACTATTTTGGATTTGGCCGAACCCCCGAATCTTTCGTGAAAGATTTGGGCGAATACTGAACAAAATCTGAATATATGCATATGCAAATTAGGGGTGGGAAGGGAAAAATGTAATTCCCGCCCACCCCTAATTTGCATATGCAAATTGGATTCCGGTTCGGCCTGACAGAAGGATTCAGCCGAATGAAAATTCCTGCTAAAAAAGGCTGAATCCTGGCCGAATTCCCGAGCCGAATACTGGATTCAGTGCATCCCTACTTCTAACTGAGGCCTATTAATTAGCAGCTGCACCCTGTTGGCAAATAAAAGAGTGATAAGAATATTTGCTCAGTAAGAATCTGTCATTATGTTGGCTACTTGTGTTTTTCTAGTTATGCTATGACACCTGTTATAATGGAGATACCCAGTAATACCACTGTGATGTCAAAAAAGTGTCAAATATTATTTTTTATAAAAGCAAAAAAATATGTTAAACGATGATCAAATGATTAAGGCTTTAAATGCTCATTTGTGAGACATTCTCTCTGTTCTACTGTCCAAAATTGTATTATATATTGGGTGGGATATGATTTTTCCTTGGAATACAGTATGTGTTGCTGTACGAAAAGCTGCTAGTCAGATGATCTTTGTAGATGAAGCACCGTCCAATATATAGGGGCAAATTCATCAAGGGTTGAATATCGAGGGTTAATTAACCCTCGATATTTGACTGGGGAATGAAAATCCTTCGACTTTTCGAATATCAAAGTCGAAGGATTTTGCGCAAGTACTTCGATCGAACGATCGAAGGAATAATCGTTCAAACGATTAAATCCTTTGGATCGAACGATTAAATCCTTTGAATCGAACGATTCGAAGGATTTTAATCCAACGATCGAAGGATTATCCTTCGACAAAAAAAACGTAGGCAAGCCTATGGGGACCTTCCCCATAGGCTAACATTGAGTTCGGTAGCTTTTAGGTGGCGAACTAGGGGGTCGAAGTTTTTTCTTAAAGAGACAGTACTTTGACTATCGAATGGTCGAATAGTCGAACGATTTTTAGTTTGAATCATTCGATTCAAAGTCGAAGTCGTAGTCGAAGGTCGAAGTAGCCTATTCGATGGTCGAAGTAGCCAAAAAAACACTTTGAAATTCGAAGCATTTTTTCTTCTGTTCCTTCACTCCAACTTAATGAATGGGCCCCATAAAGTCTACGTTTCATTTTAAATGAATACTGTTCCATTTTTTGTTTCTTTTACAAATCCGAACTAACATTATTTACTGTGATGACTTGCTGGAAATCTGACTTAATAACTTCTCGTTGTCGAAATCACTAAAGGGGAACTCGACGAGATCTTCTCTTTATCTCACTCTGCTGATCTGACTCGAATTCTGGATTCTCATTTAACTTGCCTGACCCAGGGGAGTTGATCCCAATAGCCTAATGCACCGCACATTTTACTGCTGCACTCACTGTAATCGTTTAATTTCTATAACGTGCGCGGCCGTATCAGACTGCAGATAGGAGACAGCTATAACCCCATCACTGTCACATTAAATATTCTAGCAGATTAGCGAGGGGAGTTTCCAAGGGATTTCCCTTTTGTTCTGAAAGTACTTTGAGGTTATGAAACCTGTTTCCAGAATTTCTGTCTTTCTTAATAATCTCGGTAATGCTGTTACTGAATAGCAATGTACTGTTTGTTTATGGACGTCACTTGAATTACAATGTGACAAGTCCTGTATTTTATTTCATGGCCATTTGGATAAATGTATAGAAAAATGATTAATGCAACCATTAGTTGTTTCTTGTTTTTATAATAAAATTTGCAGGGATGCACCAAATCCAGGATTCTGTTCGGGATTCGGACAGGATTCTGCCTTTTTCAGCAGGATTCGGATTCGGTCAAATCTTTCTGCCAGGCTGAACCAAATATGAATCCTAATGTGCATATGCAAATTAGGGAATGGGAGGGAAATCGCGTGAAGTAAATAATGTTTTCCCCTTCCCACCCCTAATTTGCATATGCAAATTAGGACTCGGTTCTGTATTCACGAAGGATTCGGAGGTTAGGCCGAATTCGACCATTCGCCATCTAAAACCTGCCGAATTGGAATTGAATTTGGAGTCAATTGGTGGACTTTGAAAAATTGAAGGTTTTTTTGGGGAAAATGCGCCCCTATTCCTTCGATTCGTATGATTCGAATTTGGACGAATAAGGACCTATTCAATCGAAATGTACATATTCGACCATATTCGACCAAAAAACGTCAACTTAATTTTGGTTGGTCTTTTTGAATTTGAATTTCAAAGTTTTTTCAATTTGAAATTTGACCCTTGATACACATGCCCCTAAGTCTTTGCAGGACTACAGGCTAGTTGTGCCCCATCCCCACTTCAAAATGAGTTATTCAAGGCATCAAAAAAGCTTCAAAAGCAATCATTGCTCACATTCCAGTAATATATAGATATGTGTAGGAGGGTTATTTATTAAAATCCGAATGTTAAAATCTCAAAAAAATCGGAGGAGGAGTTTTTCAAGGTTTTTTATGCACAATGCTTCAAAAAGCCTGAATCTGGAAATCCTCCATCTCAATTTGAAATTTTCATGGTCTGAGCCGGGTTTAGCCTGCGGTTTTTGGGCAAAAACTCAAAAAAATTAGAGCAATTCTGGGAAAAAAGGCCAAAAAATTCAAGCAACTCTGGAAAAAGGCATGGGAATCTGGTTGTGTTTTTTTTAAATAAAATATGAGATAAATTCTGATTTTAGTAAATAACCCCCTAAATGTTGGTATGTTTAGAATGTTTCCAGTGTAACAGGAAAATGTAGAAAGAACAATAATTTGATTCCGAACAGACATTAGCAACGGAACAGAATGCACAAGTAAAATCAATTCAATGAATTTTAAATTATCCTTTTTCAAGAGTCAGATATATATATGCAGAAAGTGTAATATCTCAATTTAAAGACTGAGGGAGTCTTAATAAAATATTTCTTCCATTTTTTGAGCCTCCAAACAGGGGTGGAAGCCAAGATTTAAAGCTTTCGGATATACAGTATCTTGCAGTGTGGATAAGGTTCCCTCTGGATTATTTATTAATCTTGAGAAATATTAGGTTACAATCACATATGCTCATCTGAAGGCTACTTGAAGCCTTACTCATGGTATATTTATTTTATTACCACCAACCATCAGCTTAACCATTGACCATTCATATCAGTATCAATGTTTCCTGATGTGTAATGTTATCATGGGATAATGTCTTCATCCATAAACATTATTGCTTCCTAGTCATATTAAGTGCAACATTCATAAATGACCCAAGGAGTGTCTGATATCAAAACGTTGTACTGATGTGTGTCAGCAAGCAAGGGAGACGTTTCCAGCCTTCTTGGCATTGCATCCAAATGTGCTCCATCTGTTTTTATTCCTGCAATAAAACAATGTGTAAAAATAAACCCATGATCTTGGGGAACTGCAGGCTGAGAAACCAAATACTAGACAGCGGCGGTGTCAGTCACTGAAATGACCGAATGATTTCATATGTCAGGAAACAGGGCTGAAAAATACGTGATAAGAAGAAGGAAAGATCAGTAGTCATGGATAGAAATAGATATGCACCAACTTGACACACTATTATATAACAGAAACAAAAAAAACATTATCTTCACAAATGATTCTGCAACTATACCCCTATGGCCCCTCATGTACCTGATACCTTTCCCATAGCCACCAGACGACTGCTTGTAACCAAAGCCTAATTCAAGATTCTACACTGTTGTCACCAATACATCTTTTCCTAACTTTCCTGAATTCGGTGGCCTTATCTTATCCATTTCCAGTTCTGTAATATTCTGCCGGTGTGATTGATAAAGTAATGAATATTACAGACCTCCAACACCTTAATACACCACCAGGTTTGAAATTTATTGGAACTTAGAAGCAAAGAAAAAGAATGAGATTTCAAGAACACAGATAGTTTTATATATATATATATATAAGAATATGAATCATTACTTATCTGGGACTTTGGTGGCAGTAATGCTGATTTTATTAGTACTAAGGGAACAGAATGGGTAGGTTTCTAACACTCCATAGGATCAAGGATAACTGTTTTTTATCTAAACAAATTCCTTCCAAAGGATTTTTATATGAAAATAAATTTTACTTTCCTAAAATTATCAGATTTCTTTTTACTCGGTCCTATGTGGAAAATATGTGTATGAATGGGTGTATCGAGTTTTAGCCCCAAGTGACACTTTACTTGGGGCAACAGAAAGCCTCCCTGGCCTGGAAATAAAACCTTAAATCTTACAAGCCTGATTGCTTAAAGTTGCAGGTTATAGCATCTAAATATGTTCATTTCTGAGAATTTTTTAAATTGACAAATCTTGAAAATTTAAGTTGGAAACCCAATTTGAACAATTTATGATTTTTTAAAATGTATTAAAAGGACTCTGAAACTACTGTCATTGTTTGATGCATTTGTCTTTGGCTGCCTGGATGTAGCAGGCACATATTAAAGGGACAGTATAACCCCTTGTTCAACAGGAATGGGGCTTGTGCTAAACATACTTTTTGCCTGTTGTTTTAATCATGGTTTTTGCAATATCTTGAGCTAAACAGGGCAAATGGGCAGTCTGAAGTTACTTCATGTTTGGTTTTTGCCAGGTAGATAATTAACAGCTCACAGATAATCCTCCTGCATAATGGACAACAAAGAGTGAAGGGAGGGGGTTGTACAGTTATCTCCCTTCCAAGAAGATTCAACTGCCCTCTTTGCCCCATTTAGTTTAGAAAATAACAAAAAAACATACACGCAGCGCTTCGTTTCCGAAGTCGCACCGAAGTTTCCTTGTCATGCAACTTCAGGCGACTTCGGAAAAAGAAAGGCCTATAGGCTTATATAGTGTTGAGATAGGAGTGGTCCTTTGTCTTTGGCCTTTCTCTTTTATGCCACCCGTTAAAACAGGCAGATGTTCCAGGAAGCCTGGGATCAACAAGGCCCTAGAGGGACAGCTCTTCTAGAGAAAGGTTGGGTTACATTTGCCTTAATTGCCCAAATGCCCCCTGGTTTCTGCCCTGTCCCTGACTTATGCTGATTAGCCTGAGTTTCCAGAAATGCATTAGTGCTATTCACCTATATTTAATTCATTTGGCACTATATATTAAGACACAATTGGACACATCATTGTTCTTTTGACACAAATCTCCATTTCATCTGTGACTTTGAGTTGCTTTACGGTTTCGGTTAGTGAGACAACCTAGTCCCCTCTGCCTTCTAACTTAGAATTATAAATATACTGAGGGTTAATGGAATCAATGCAGCCCTGACTTCTCCTTCTCCGGAACAATTATACATTTCAATGGTAGCTGGAGAAACAAGAACAACTTTGATTTATCTTTCACTTTGGATTTCCATGGAAACATTTGATTAATCTGCCACCGTGTTCCAGGTTATGGTGGAATGACTGCCCCCATTGTGAGAGAGTTCAGAAGTAAAATGCAGAACTGCATCAGCAGAGTCTTCAAACAATTGATTTGCTTTTAGCTTGGAGAGTGTTATGATGAGCATTATTTTGCTGATTCCATAATGTGTCTGATCCTTAGCAATAATACAGCTTCCAACTTTACAGATCTATTTTTGCTTGGCGTTCACAATTCATTTATCTTACAAGACTGCATTATACACAGCAGACAACTGTAATAGTGGTACAAGGTCAATACTGTGTCTTTTTAGAAACTTATTCTGCTCAGCGTTTTACTTTTTTGTCACAGAATACCGACGCGGCTCCTTCCACAGAAATGATTTTCTATATTTAAAGTTTTGGTATTTCTGTTATGAAGAAAGTTTGTATTTTTGCAGAACTACTTTTTTTTTTTTTAGTAAATTGAAAACAAATTGTAATAGTATATTTAAAGGGATACTGTCATGTTTTTATGGTATAGTTTTTATTTCTAAATTATATTAAATAAATTCATTCTTCCATTTAAAATGTTATTCTTGAACCAGTAAATGTATATTTTAGTTGTAATATAGGTGTGTAGGCAGCCATCTCATAGTGTCTGATAGCGTGCTTTCAGAAAGAGCCAACATTTCGATTTTGAACTGCTTTCAGATAAGCTATTGTTTCTGCTACTCAATGTAACTGAAGAAGTCACATCTTGGGTTAGTCATGGGAGCAATTTTAGCAATGCATGTATCAAAGAGCTGTTATCTGTTGGGGGGGAAGGGAGGGGGTTGATATCACTCAAACTTTCTGCGCAGCAGTAAAGACACATGACTGAGAGCAGCTAGGAAACTGTCAACATGTCAAGCCCCATGTCAGATTTCACAATAAAATATGAATCAACCTGTTTGCTCTTTTGAAAAATGCATTTCCAAGCAGCATTCTGTTGGAGGAGTGTTATAAACTGTTGCGTTTGTAAATTCAGTGGTCTGAATTACTTTTGTGTATATATATATATATATAATAGTCTGGAAGCCGGCACTGCACGTTAAAAGGTCAAAGTTGCCTGGGTGCAAAAAAGCCCAAGAATAAAATAGAAAGATAGAGAAGCTCGCACTCACAGGACTTATAAGGTCAAAAAGGTGTTTATTTAGATCAAAAATCGACTAACGTTTCGGCTTGCACTCAAGCCTTTCTCAAAGGCTTGAGTGCAAGCCGAAACGTTAGTCGATTTTTGATCTAAATAAACACCTTTTTGACCTTATAAGTCCTGTGAGTGTGAGCTTCTCTATCTTTCTATATATATATATATATATATATATATATATATATATATATATATATATATATATATATATATATATATATATATATATATATATATATATAGTCCACGAGGTAGCCAGCACTCTCGATAAAAGGTTTGAGTCGCCTGGGTGCAGTATCAAAAATCTTGCTTGGTATATCTATATATATATATATATATATATATATATATATATATATATATATATATATATATATATATATATATATGTATATATATATATATATATATACAGTGTATAGGTATACCTGTGTGGGTGTGTGTATATATATATATATATATATATATATATATATATATATATATATATATATGTATATGTATATTTTCATGCACTATTTCCGTTTCTTTAACATTGATCTCTATGGATTGTAGGTCTATTATTGTCTTTTTAAAAAAAAAATTTGTCCTTTAACATTTTGTTGGGGATATGTAATTTTTATGTCATTACCAGAGTCCAATATTTTACATGGACAAGTGGTATAGGCCGCCGGAACACACACGGATATAGGTTAATTGCACTAAGTATCTTAATTGGAGACATCCGGATATATGTGACATACCGATAAGCGAGATTATGAAGAGTGAGTAACAAAGATTTACTGCATACATCGACACAGGTTGATATTTAGTTACAGTGTGGTTGTATATAGAAATGTTATTTTGTTAATTTGTTGTGCTTTTTGGATGGATGTGTCACAGTATTATACACCGAATACACGGTGTTCACAGCATAGGGTGATTGAATTTAATTTAATTAATAAACTTTGACACAATGTGATTTTAAGCACTGGATATAATTCATTGTATGACACAGGACACACAAGTTACGGGTCTTACCGGATGGAAGTTAGATGAGCTCCATAATGGGTGCACTAAGAGTTTTATCACCGGGTATTCTAATCAGGGGTGGGGGTTAACACTTTTTACACATCGTTTCACGTTGGTGAGGTCACTGGAGGTTTGCACCAACATTATGTATTTATCTTGGTGGATCTATTTGTTTTTTGTACTTTGAAAAACAAATACATCATTGGACCTTGTTTTTCGTGAGTGCCAATATTTCCATGTATATATATATATATATATATACAATTCCAGAGATGCCAATCCAGATCCAAAGGGGTCCAGGTGCATACTGGTCCCACCTGCCCTGATCCCTGCAGTGCTCCCTCCTCTACTGTTTCGGATGGATATTGGAGGACTATGGCAGACAACTGTATGGAGCACGTAAATGAGATCTCAGGTGCATTATTACATTATACTGTGACAGTGATTGACTTTCAATCAAGAGAATGCTGCATCATGGCTGGAGCCAAAGTGGAGGTGTTTAGTAGAGATGCACAGAATCCAGGAATCGGTGTGGGATTTGATCAGGATTTGGCCTTTTTCAGCAGGATTGGGATTCGGCCGAAACCTTGTGCCTGGCCGAACCGAATCTGAATCATAATTTGCATATGTAAATTAGGAAGGGAAATCAAGTAAAAAAGTTTTTTTCCACTTTTTCCTTTCCCACCCCTAATTTGAATATGCAAATTAGGATTTGGTTTGGTTTTTGGCCGTATCGTTCAAAGGATTCGGCTGAATCCCAAATAGTGCATTGGGTGTATCCCTAACGTATAGTGCTGGAGACAGCAGTCTTCATGTTCAGAAGGGAAAAAACGTGGTCTGGATGCACAAGCCTAGTGTTAAGTGACCCCTGATGTGTCACCCTAAAATATTTTCTTGCTTATAATTATACTGCCACTGGAGAGATTTGGGTCCCATGGAAGAACATAAATACTTCCTCAGCAACACCACATAAAGCATACATTGCTTGTTTCACTAAAGAAAAACTACTTGGACTTACATTTCTTCACAATCCATCTGTTACACTTGCACTACTATATACCTGAATATAAATAGTGTAAGTTGGGTGTATTAAATGGATTTTACACATAGTCACTGTGTACAAATGCTTCCTATTCCCATTGCAGTTGAGAGTTGACATTTCCCTTACTACAGGTTAGTACTGTCAATGTCATCCATCGTTAGCTGCCTACAGACTAGTTTAGCCGACTCCTCTTCAAAGATTGTTACACATAAATAAAATAAAAAAGATTGCGATAGGATCAGAGACCCCCCGATGTCTCAAGTAGTGAAATTTGTGTCCATGGCTTCTTCTCATAAGCAGCAATTAAATGAATATTTGATTCAATACAAGAAAAAGGCATTATACCCTTTAATTCTCATTCTGAAGTGGTCTGGCCATGCTTAGAACTTATTTAATTAACCCATGCAATGACAATGTTGACATTTTAATTTAATAATAATTAAATAAGTCTATCTGATTGTATTTACCTCTTGCTTAGCCTCGTCTCAAGATTGTAAATTCCTTAATCACTTAGAAATGTGGGTAGAATTGTATCTTTAATGTGTTTTTGTTAACGTAAAAAAAAAGTTTTAACCTTCTTTGCCATTTCGGTGGCTTTTTTTTTTTTTTTTTTTTTTACTCGTTATTGAATTAAAATAGGAAGCGGAAGCCTTATTAATCACCTATTAATAACCCAAGACTGTAAAACTGAAATAGCAGAGGTTGGAGGCCTCATAAAGTATACATGGATTCATTATACGGTTTAAATCATTGGCGCCTGGTCTGCAAAATGAAAAGGAAAATTAAGAGAAGGTGAAAAGCGATTAAAAGGATCCTTTAAAAATGACATTTTCTTTAAGAGCCTCCTATTAATAAATGGTAATGAGGTGCTACTTCTCCAGGATAATGGATATATATGGTAATGAAAAGGATAGGCATATATGGGCCAAGTTGAAAGAATTATAATTATAAATTATGATAGAAGTTTTTGTATATTTAAATAAGTCATCTATATTACAGAATTATTTGATTCAATTATGACAATAGAACATGGGCTGCTTTTCCCATTTTCCCTCTTTATTCGCAAAATCCAAATATGAGAATATGATTTTCTATGGGCGAAATGAGAGAGAAAGTCATCAATATGTAACACTATAGATATATGGGTACTCATTTCCTACTGCTTTTCTAGGTTGAGTACTTCTACATGTAACTCTCATTGCTAGCTGGGATCCTCATAGATAAATGGAGATAAGGGTCTCCAAGCTGAACTACAACTGTAACACACAGGCTACAATAGAAGGCTAAAATTTGCTAAATTGTCCTTAATCTACACCTATGCTCTTAGATTCTTGAGGGCCAGTGGTTCTTAAATAGGAACAGTAGATTTACTGAAGAAGAAAATAAGTAAAGAAGGAGAGTATTTTGTTAAGTACACCAAGGGGCACATTTACTAAGCTCGAGTGAAGGATTCGAATGAAAAAAACTTCGAATTTCGAAGTATTTTTTTGGGTACTTTGACCATTGAATAGGCTACTATGACCTTCAACTTCGACTTGAACGATTCAAAGTAAAAATCGTTCGCCTATTTGACCATTCGATAGTCTAAGTACTGTCTCTTTAAAAACCTACCGAGTTACAATGTTAGCTATGGGGACCTTCCCCATCACTTTTCTAACTTTTTTTTGATCGAAGAAAAATCCTTTGATCGATCGCTTAAAATCGTTCGAATCGTTCGATTCGAAGGATTTTATCGTTCGATCGAAGGATTTTTATTTAGATCGATCGTAGGATTTGCGCTAAATCCTTCGAATTCGATATTCGAATTAGAAGGATTTAAATTCGAGGGTTTATTAACCCTCGATATTCGACCCTTGATAAATGTGCCCCTAAATGTCCATGGAAGATCACCACATCATATCACAGGGTTCCACACAAGTATTACCTTTCACAGGATTCTACACCCAGCATATCTGAATCTCTAGGGTACCAGGATCTTCTAGGTATTTCACACACTACCCTGGTCCTAATCACTAGAATTTCTGTAGTCTGATGTTTGTCACATTGGGTATTATTGGACACAACAGATCCCTTGGTGGGGCGCAGAACTGCTCTCACTAGTCCACACTGTCTGTTTACTCATAGGGGCAAATTCACGAATGGGCGATTTTTCACCTGTGAATGTTCGCCACACTTTGCGCCACTTTGGCAGCCATTAATTTGTTACCACTACACTAATTCAATAAAATTTGAAGTTGCGTTTCGACAGCCAAACGTTGGCATTTCATAGTGAACTTTTGCTAACGTTCGTTTCTGCCTAGCGAAACTTCATTAGTACACTTACACTTAGGTGAATTTGAATAGGGTGGGTACTTATAGGTCTTATTTGTGTCTTTATTAGAGAAGAATTTGCGGCGTAACGATTGTTCGCCTGGAGAAAAGGTGCGAAACTTCGGTATCGATGTACTCTTTCAATAGCGCCTTGTCCTCTATGCCTGTTAGTAAATTGGTGATTAGTGATGGGCGAATTTATTCACCAGGCGTGAATTCGCGCGAATTTCCTCGTTTCAGTGCAGCAAATAAATTTGCGAAATTGCAGCGAAAATTCGCTGGCGTCAAATATATTTGGTGCTTGCGACAATTCCGACGCCACCGACAATTCCTACGCCGGCGACAATTCTAGGTGCCCATTGACTTTAATGGGCATCAGAATTGTCGCCAGCATCTGAATTGTCACCGGCGTTGAAATTGTCACTGGCGTCAACAATATTTTGACGCCATCGTCAAAATTCGCTTTTCACTAATTTTTCACTGTTTTGCGAATTTCCCTGCAAATTTTTTTTTGGCAAATCGAAGAGGGAGAAATCCACTATTGGTGATCTCCCTGTGGATGGGATTTCTGGCAAATTTTCACTAGTGACGGCCACTTTGCCCTTTAGTAAATCTGCCCCATAGCCTGTGTAATAACAGGCGTTACCCTCCCCTCACATAAAAACCCTCTTTCACAGGGTTGACTTTGCATAAGTTTTCTACTACTCAGGCGTTATGCCTCAGACCCTCCAGCAGATCCACCTTCTGAGTGGAGCCCAAAGAGAAAGAACTATGGGATAAATTAGGAATCCTCCATGGGACGTCCCTTACCATTATTTTGCCAAATATTTTACCACTTGTCATTGGTAAGATATTGAAATAACATTGTCTTAGTAAAATTGAACTACTTGCACAAAATATCCATTACAGCAGCTACTTCAACATTACTTAACATTTTCTGATGGTTTATGTAATTAGGGTAAAAATTAGACTTGTTTTATATTTTAGTTTTTAACAATTTATTTTAATCCTAATCCAGTTCTTAAAGTTAATTTATATAATGTAAAGCCAAGATTCCGTGGATATCCACTTGTGGTTTATTAAGCTAATGTTTTTATTCTATTGAGATATATACATTTTCTTCAAGATAAATTAAGATTCAGCTCGTTCCTCCATGCCCCCCATGCATTTAAACAGGGCTGATCCTATCAAATGTGGGGCCCAATTGGGACCATGTTGGCGGGGCCCCTAGACAAAGTGTTGCTGGCTACTGACACAGCAAGTATTTAGGAAAATAAGGGCATACAGGCACAAAATAGAAAGGAAAGGGGCAGACAAGGTAAGAGAGTGAGAGGGATGAAATAGGGGCACATAATAGGGGCACACAGGGTAAGAGAGAGAGGGAGGAAATAGGAGAGTGGACTGGGCCAATTAGTTTGGGGCAGGCTGGGCCGATTCAGCTTGGGAGCAGGCTTGGTTGGATTGGGGGCAGGCAGGGCCTATCAAGGTTGGAGGAAAGCTGGGCCTATGAGAGTTGGGGGCAGGCTAGACCTATGGAGTTGGGGGATAGGCTGGCTTATCAGAGTTGGGGGTGGGCTGGACCTATGGATTTGGGGATGGGCTGGACTCTCAAAGTTGGGGGCAGGCCAGGCAGCATCATGTGCTGAGGGAAATATTATCTGTGCTGCCCTGTGGTGCGGGGCCCCCAGAGGTGCGGGGCCCTATTGGGCCCAATTGGTCCAATAGGCCTAAGGCCGGCCCTGCATTTAAATTGCTGCTTATGTTTTCCTGTATGAACTCGCTGTGTGATGTTAACATTGCTTTTAAGGTTTAGAGAATGACATATTTTGCTAAATTCCTGGCTGTTTCATACTTGTTTTTTTTTTTAATGTAGAAAGTCAGATTTGGGGTCAGCAGCTACAAAGGGTATGTGCTTACATACTGTGACTTTTTTATATTTATAGTATAATTGTAGTTGCACAAAGGCCAGTACTAGGCACAGTTGAAGAAGCAAAAAAGTATTAAGGCATAAGGGCAACAGTAGGGTTATACAGAAGCAAATATTACAGAACATTTTCACAAAATGTGACCTGTTTCTTGTAGAGCGGAGTTCGCTTACCTGAAGTTTCTACAATATTTATAAAATAACTTTGTTTTTATTAAGTTGCCTAAGGACATTAACACCAGAGAAAAAAAAAACCCTCTACTTTTCCAAACTTTTTTATTTTCTTTTACAATTTCTAGCTAATCTTTCAAACTGCAATATACTATTTCATCTTTATGTAGCCATAGCCAATTCTATTTCTTTTCACAGTGGCTGAATCACATATAGGATGTAATGGTTGAACTGCTTTCCAATGTAGGAACGTAAGCAATGTATTCCCCAGCCTGTAGTGTTTCTGTTTCCAGACCTGGGAAATCTCTGGGACAAAGTTAAAATCTGCAGTAAGGTTTTGCCTTTCATTATCCTGTTTCATATTTTTCTCTGGGCACAAAGCACTTAGCAAGATGACAAGGGGTAGATTTGTCAAAAGCAAAAAATAATTCCTTTCTTTTCACATTTTAGTTAAAGAAAAAAAGATTTGGCCACAGAACTTCATGATACAGTGTGGCTGTAGCACTTCATGACATGTTGTTACCCCAGCATTTCAAGCTGCATTGAGAGCCCAGCATTTCATGGCATGTTGTTGCCCCAGCATTTCATGATGCATTGAGACTGCAGCATTTCACGGCATTTTGTTACCCCAGCATTTCATGATGCATTGAGACCCCAGCATTTCATGGCATTTTGTTACCCCAGCATTTCATGGCATGTTGTTGAGATTCCAGCATTTCACTGCATTTTGTTACCCCAGGATTTCATGATGCATTTAGACCCCAGAATTTCATGACATGTTGTTGCCCCAGAATTTCTTGGCATGTTGTTGCCCCAGCATTTCATGATGCATTGAGGCCCCAGCATTTCATGACATGTTATTGCCCCAGGATTTCATGATGCATTGAGACCCCAGAATTTCATGACATGTTGTTGCCCCAGCATTTCATGGCATGTTGTTGCCCCAGCATTTCATGATGCATTGAGGCCCCAGCATTTCATGACATGTTGTTGCCCCAGAATTTCATGATGCATTGAGACCCCAGCATTTCATGGCATGTTGTTGCCCCAGCATTTCATGACATGGTGTTGCCCCAGAATTTCATGATGCAGTGAGACCCCAGCATTTCATGACATGTTGTTGCCCCAGCATTTCATGATGCATTGAGACCCCAGAATTTCATGACATGTTGTTGCCCCAGCATTTCATGGCATTTTGTTGCCCCAGCATTTCATGATGAATTGAGGCCCCAGAATTTCATGATGCATTGAGACCCCAGCATTTCATGACATGTTGTTGCCCCAGCATTTCATGATGCATTGAGACCCCAGAATTTCATGACATGTTGTTACATAGTTAGTTACATAGTTACATAGTTAAATTGGGTTGAAAAAAGACAAAGTCCATCAAGTTCAACCCCTCCAAATGAAAACCCAGCATCCATACATACACCCATCCCTACTTTTAATTAAATTCTATATACCCATATCTATACTAACTATAGAGCTTAGTATCACAATAGCCTTTGATATTATGCCTGTCCTAAAAATCATCCAAGCCATTCTTAAAGGCATTAACTGAGTCAGCCATCACAACATCACCCGGCAGTGCATTCCACAACCTCACTGTCCTGACTGTGAAGAACCCCCTACGTTGCTTCAAATAAAAGTTCTTTTCTTCTAGTCTAAAGGGATGGCCTCTGGTACGGTGATCCACTTTATGGGTAAAAAGGTCCCCTGCCATTTGTCTATAATGTCCTCTAATGTACTTGTAAAATGTAATCATGTCCCCTCGCAAGCGCCTTTTTTCCAGAGAAAACAACCCCAACCCCAAAATCTCCCCTCATAATTTAAGTCTTCCGTCCCTCTAACCAGTTTAGTTGCACTTAGTCTCTGCACTCTCTCCAGCTCATTTATATCCCTCTTAAGGACTGGAGTCCAAAACTGCCCCCCATACTCCAGATGAGGCCTCACCAGGGACCTATAAAGAGGCAGAATTATGTTTTCATCCCTTGAGTTAATGCCCTTTTTTATGCAAGACAGAACTTTATTTGCTTTAGTAGCCACAGAATGACACTGCCCAGAATTAGACAACGTGTTATCTACAAAGACCCCTAGATCCTTCTCATTTAAGGAAACTCCCAACACACTGCCATTTAGTGTATAACTTGCATTTATATTATTTTTGCCAAAGTGCATAACCTGCATTTATCAACATTGATCCTCATTTTCCAGTTTGCTGCCCAGTTTTCCAGTTAAGACAAATCACTCTGCAAAGTGGCAGCATCCTGCATGGAACCTATAGTTCTGCACAATTTAGTATCATCTGCAAAAATAAAAACAGTACTTTCAATGGCCACCTCCAGGTCATTAATAAACAAGTTGAAAAGCAAGGGACCTAGTACAGAGCCCTGCGGTACTCCACTAACAACACTGGTCCAATTAGAAAATGTTCCATTTACCACCACTCTTTGTAGTCTATCTTTTAGCCAGTTCTCTATCCAGGTACAAATACTATGTTCCAGGCCAAAATTCCTTAATTTAACCAGTAACCTTTTGTGTAACACTGTATCAAATGCTTTAGCCTGACTCTACTCTCCTCCCCACCACTACTAGAGAAACTGGTCTCCCGGCGATCAGCCCCATCTAGAATTGCCAATCCAGAGTTCATACCCCATCATCTTCACACAATCTGGCAAATTTGTTGCGATGTATAATTTCCGGATCAGCCTCCATTTTCCTTTTGCCCACCTTAGATTTTCTAACTGTCACCCAGCTAGCTGCTCCAACATCCTGCTGCTGTTCTGTTCCCCCCAAACTATCTGACCCCACTAGGGTGCATTGAGGCCCCAGCATTTCATGACATGTTGTTGCCCCAGAATTTCATGATGCATTGAGACCCCAGCATTTCATGACATGTTGTTGCCCCAGCATTTCATGATGCATTGAGGCCCCAGAATTTCATGACATGTTGTTGCCCCAGCATTTTATGATGCATTGAGACCCCAGAATTTCATGACATGTTGTTGCCCCAGAATTTCATGATGCATTGAGACCCCAGCATTTCATGACATGTTGTTGCCCCAGCATTTCATGATGCATTGAGGCCCCAGAATTTCATGACATGTTGTTGCCCCAGCATTTTATGATGCATTGAGACCCCAGAATTTCATGACATGTTGTTGCCCTAGCATTTCATGGCATGTTGTTGCCCCAGCATTTCATGATGCATTGAGACCCCAGCATTTCATGACATGTTGTTGCCCCAGCATTACATGATGCATTGAGACCCCAGCATTTCATGATGCATTGAGACCCCAGCATTTCATGACATGTTGTTGCCCCAGAATTTTATGATGCATTGAGACCGCAGCATTTCATGACACGTTGTTGCCCCAGCATTTCATGACATGTTGTTGCCCCAGCATTTCATGATGCATTGAGGCCCCAGCATTTCTGTCAACGTTGGATATTCCTAAATAGACTAGGTTAAAAAAGTCTGCAAAATCTTCAAAGTGAAAGCCATATTCCTACTTCAATGCAAAAAAAACAACAAATCAAATCAAAACAAATGAGGTTAAAATTGCTCAGAGTGCTCTTCTAATCACTTTGGCCATTGACAAATTATTTTTTGTTCTGGTTTTTTAAGATTTTTTCAAAACTGCTAATATCTTGAAAGTATGACAAAATTAATGTAAATTGCAAAAATCAATCTGAGCAATTGTACATACATTTGCTTCAAGGGACTATATTTCCTTTGTCATATAGAGCCCATAGCATTTTCTGAACAAATTGTAGAAGAATACACATACTGTACCAACAAATGATATTAATGATGGCCGAAGCCCATAAGATCTGGCTATGCCAATGCATCTGATGTAACAGCCTCCCTGTACAGCCATGAAAGTGAATTTCCGACTCTCCGAATGTTGCTTTATTAATTGTATCCTCTCAACAATCTGACAGGGGATTATAAATAACGGCATCGTAGGCCCATACAGCCACCTGCACTTTCACTTCTCAAAACTGACCTTCACATTGCTCTGACAACACCCTCATAAATCCATTTGACTATTTTTATGGGTGATTGAATTTCAAACGATTGCTTCGGTTACAGTCTGATGTTAAACACCGATGTGACTTCGGCAGATGCCAAGTTCCTGCCTGACACAGTTGGAGGTTGAAGAAAAATCGCCCCTCTGAAAAATGATGTTTTTAAAAGATGCAATCTGTTATCCTGTTGGAAGTGCATACCAATCAGAGCGCCGTGCCCATGGGGTAGGCACAATACCATTAACAAAGAAAACACAGCCTACCTGGGAAATACTAATGCTCATTTCTCTTGATTGGGCATGTTTACGACAATTTAGGACAGATTTGTCCTAATTTTCTGGCCTGAAAGGTCAGCGTTAGGTGGAAATAACAAAGGCCAGATGTTAAACAAACTGTAAAATTTATCATGCAGTTAACATTTATCAACCAGCAATATATTATTTGGGGAAAACACAATAAACATGAGTTAATTGTGAAAGCACCAGTTACACTAAGGAATGAAAATGAGTCATCTATGTTAAAGGAAAACTATACCCCCAAACAATGTAGGTCTCTATAAAAAGATATTGCATAAAACAGCTCATGTGTAAAACCCTGCTTCATGTAAATAAACCATTTTCATAATAATATACTATTCTAGTAGTATGTGCCATTGGGTAATCATAAATAGAAAATTGCCATTTTAAAAAATAAGGGCCGCCCCCTGAGATCGTAAGACTCACAGTGCACACAAACATACCAAACAAACCATACATGTTAGGTCACATGAGACAGAGTTGTGTCTTTTGCTTCCACACTTCATCCTGTTACAGTTTGGGTAGCACATTTACTAAGGGTCGAATATCGAGGGTTAATTAACCCTTGATATACGACCATCGAAGTAAAATCCTTCGAATTCGAATATTGAAGTCGAAGGATTTACTGCAAATAGTTTGATCGAACATTCGAAGGAAGAAAGATTAAATCCTTTGAATCTAAAGATTATTTTAATCCATCGATTGAACGATTTTCCTTCGATCAAAAAAAGCATAGAAAGCTTAGGCTTAGCATAGGCTAACATTGATGCTCGGTAGGTTTAAAGTGCCGAAGTAGGTAGTCAAAGTTTTTTTTAAAGAGACAGTACTTCGACTATCGAATGGTTGAATAGTCGAATGATTTTTAGTTTGAATGGTTCGATTCAAAGTTGTAGTCGAAGGTCGAAGTAGCCTATTCGATGGTTGAAGTACCCAAAAAAAACCTTCGAAATTCGAGGGACAGTACTTCGACTATCAAATGGTTGAATAGTCGAATGATTTTTAGTTCGAATCGTTCGATTCGAAGTCGTAGTCGAAGGTCGAAGTAGCCTATTCGATGGTCGAAGTACCCAAAAAAAACTTTGAAATTCGAAGTTTTTTTTACTTCGAATCCTTCACTCGAGCTTAGTAAATGTGCCCCTTAGAGTTGAAGTATTTCTGGTCAGATGATCTCTGAGGCAGCACACAGACCATCACTAAATGAACTTAATAAACACAATGCACTTTAGTAACTGTGTTTTTTAGTATTGAAGTATTTAGTTAAATATCGCCTTAATGTTACATTTCTATGTTGCGTTTTGGCATTTTCTCCATTTCTTGTTTCACATACAGTAAGCTGCCTTTAAGGGCAGAGACACACGCAAAGTTTCGGGGAGATTTAGTCGCCCAATGACAAATCTTCTCTTCTTCGGGTGACTAATCTCCTTTCCTCCTGCCGTTTAGAATCGAGGGATGGCATGCAGAGTGCTTCATTTTCCGAAGTTGCCCAAAGTGAGGCAACTTTGGGGCGACTTCGTAAACCAATCACTCCAAATGCCATCCTGCCGACGATTTAGATTCTAGCCGGCGTGAAGGCAGTTTGGGGAGATTAGTCGCCCGAAGACGAGGCGATTTGTCACTGGGCAACTAAATCTCCCTGAATCTTCTGCCCTTAGACTTTATTCAGGCACTTTTCTTTGGTAAGATGCAGTGATAACCTTTGGAAACCCCAACATTTGTTTATTTAGCAAGACATATGTCCATCATGAATTCCCTTTTTTATTCATTCATTCCCATTGCTTTGCCCAAACAAAACTGCAAATACAGCTGCTCATTTAAGGCCATTTAAACATGACTTAAGTGACCGGGATAAGAATGGATTTACTACTATATGGAACTGAGTTGACTTACAATTCCCATTGTACAAACAGATAAGTTCTGACTCACTGGCTGATTTCCCCATATTATGGTCATAATGATGCATTTAGTGATGTCATAAATCTCCACCCTGTCAGCTGCCTGGTACTGACATCACTGAGCTGTAACCTCTCCCATGGCCAAGTAATAACTGGGTTTGTCATCATCTAAATGAAAAATCGAAGAAAGTACAATAGATAAATGTTAAAGAGGCACATTATCAACTAGGAATTTGCACGTTATTCCAATGCAGACATTAGGGGCGGACAATTATAGTGGGGGACTTTATGGTAGGGTACTAATAACCATAAGATTCTATTATATTTTGCTTATACTTTTTGGTTCTCTGGCCATTGTTTCAAGAGTCAGAAAGGATAGATAAATAACTGCATTCAACAGCAAAGACATTCCCACACCGTGGTGGAACTACCTGGGGAGCAGGGTGAGCGAGCGGACCAGGGCCCGCACCCCCTCAGGGCCCCCCGGCAGCCCGCTCGCCAGTGAAATCCGTTGTGTACGGAGGGGGGGCGGGCCCGGCTGCGCGTCACGCACCAGGGCCCGCCCCCCTCTAGTTACGGCACTGTTCCCACAAAACATATTTATTTATAACATATTTATTTTTTCCAGGGTAGTTTTCAGTAAAAACTCTTTTCGGGTAAAAAAAAACAAATTGAATCTTTTGAGATTTGTTATACCCTGAAGCTGGAAAAAGCTTGAATCTGAAAATACTCCAGCTAAAACCTTGCGGGGTCATGTAGAAGCCAATGGCAGAAGTTCCTTTTGTCCCATTTGAAGATGTTTGCAGCCTTCATGATGTTCCATTTTTTTCATTGGTTTTTGCTCCAAAACTCGATCAATTTGAGTGATTTTCATTTTTTTAGCTGAAAACTCGACCAATATGAGTATTACAGTTTTTCACCCATTAGAAAACATTCAAGTTTTTTTTACATTTGAGCTTTTTCATTAATTAGAAAACATTCCAGTTGTGATTTTATTTGAGGTATAAAAAAATCCTCACAAACTGGACCTTTAATAAATAACCCCTACAATTAATGAAAATGTGCAATGAATATATATGGGAAAGTTGCTTAGATTTACATTTTATTTCATTATGCAAAAAGCAGTTTGAAAATCTGGAAAATATACTGAATATATTGGAGAAATGGTTTAATATGGGTTGCAGTTGATTTGGCTTTGCTCTATGAGTTAATTGTAAACAATAAAGATTTAGAGGTTTTGGTCAGAAGATCAGAACTCTTTGTTCAGGGAAGACCAAGGTCTTTCTATTGTAATATATTTATTTATTATATGTGTCACAAGGCTGATAGCTCAAGGATTTTGTATTGTATGATGTAATTGTATAATGTAATTATTTTATAGAGTCACAAGGCTGGCAGCTTGAGGGTTTTCTATGTATTGTATCATATTTATTGATTTGATGGTGTCCAAAGGCTGGCAGCTCTAATGGTGAACTATGCAGACAATAGAGTCTGAGTGTAAAGGCCAAAAGTTTGTGTACTTGGTGATCAGAGCAGATATATATGTATGTATATATATAGAGAGAGAGAGAGAGAGAGAGAGAGAGAGAGAGAGAGAGAGAGAGAGAGAGAGAGAGAGAGAGAGAGAGAGAGAGGAAGTGGAGAAATGGGGAGCTTAAAGGGGAAGATAAGGTAAAATCACGGGAGGTTTGCAAAAGTTAGGCACCCCCAGTGATTGTATTAATTTACCTGATGCCCCGGGCCAGTGCTCCTATTAGCAGAAAACGTATCCTCTTCCTACTCTTTCTTTCTTCACGCACGTTCGCATACGCAGTACAGTGAAAAGTTGAACTTTACCAAAAAAGCCAGCGTTTTCACTTTACTGCACATACATGGGAAAGCAAAGAAAGAAGAAGAGGAAGAAGAGAATTGCTCGGTGGTGTGCGTGAAACACTTGGGGGTGCTGATGTACAGCATGAGACTCGCTATCATGGCAAGGACCTTTGTTTGTAGTAAGAGGATCCCAAAAATATGTATTTCATTACTACAATAGAACAAGAAATGACACAGAATGATCACGCAGTGTGCCAATTAAGTCAAAAGAAGACATTGGCACCTCTATGTGATACACACATACATTTAGGGGCAGATTTATTATGGGTCTCAAATTAGATTTGTGAATTATCCAAACTCGATTCAAGTTTTAATTAGAATTTCCAGATCATACTCTGGCCCTTTAAGAACTCGAATTCAACTACTGGCCACCTTAAACCTGCCGAATTGCTGTATAGATCAATGGGAGAGGTCTAGAGATCAATTTGGTGATATTTGCAGCCTTCCTGACGTTCAAGTTGTTTTCAAAGAAAAAAACTTGAATTGAGTTTTTTTAATTAGAGTTTTTATTCAAATATAATCTGATTTGAGTTTACATATCTATTCAACTGGTCCGAGCTGAGGAAATTTGATTTTATTAATACATTTTCGAACATGCAAAAATGCATGTTAACTCACTTCAAACATTTATTAGTGCAAAATCACCCAAATCAATTCAAACAATGTAGATGGCCGTGTCCCATTTGTCTCCATACCCCATACAGGCCACACCCTCCTGATACGTTTCGCACCATTGGGTGCTTCATCAGAGGAGGTGCACCCAATGGTGCGAAACGCATCAGGAGGGTGTGGCCTGTATGGGGTATGGAGACAATAATGGGACACTGCCAAGTGGTATACAAGAAGTTTGAATTGGTATGGGGTAAGGGATATGGGCTTTAGTGAGCACTTTATGGCTAGTGTGATCCATGTGGCTGATCTTTGGAATAAAGAAGAATTATTGATGAGCCAAAGCTCAGAGTTTGTTGGAGCTGGCAGGTTACTTTTGTGCACATTACACTGAAGCAGTCATCTCTGTGCAACGCATTTTTAACAATAACAGCCATTTGTTTGGGCTTATCCTGAGTTCCAGGTTAAAAGTTTTAATTATATTACAGCCTCCAATGTGATGAAATAAAAAATGATGTAAAAATGTTTTTTTAAACAAAATATAAATGTTGTGCTTTTCTAGCACGTAGGCATACAATTATAGATAAGCTACCTATGCCTAGATGTTTGCTAAATTGTAGGTCCCTCATTGGTGTTTATTTAAGAGTATGTCCATGTAATATATTTTTACATTGGGAGAACAATGTCATTTTTGGGACATAAAGATAAAGATCCAGCTGGATTGTACTAGATAGGTACTGAACAGATTGCTAATACTATAAGATATTAAGGCAGTACAAGGTCTATTGGAATTATACATTGGACCATTCAATACCCAAAGATTTAAAATGGAACTTTATTTAGCTGAATTTCAAACACATAATGCAAAATCTGGTTATTTATTTGTATCAACATGCAGGATATTCCAATAATTTCTGGGGAATATGACTGGTGTGAAAAGACTTTATATGAATTATATAGGGACATTTTATGATGGCTGAAGTCTTGTCAATTAGTACTAGTCCTATATGTCAATACTGTTACATTATTGCACAAAATGTAGGCAAAAGGAGCAGGATGGTCAAGTACTTCTGGGTAACACAAAACACAGAAAGAAATTGCCAGTGCTTGGTCTTTAAAAGACACTTGTTACTCAGCTGCTGCAGTCTACACAGGCCCGTCAAAAAAGGGCCAAAAATGCTGGAATATAGCCCACAACTCCAAAGGGCACCCAAATCAAAAGTCCAAAAATATATTCCCAGTCAATTCTCTCAAAGTTAAAAAATCACTCTTTATTTAGGATAAATATTAAAAAGTAGGCATACAGACCAATTGATGCTCCGCCTTACGCGTTTCGCACCCACAGGCACTTATTCATAGGCATTACTAGTGCTTGGTCTTTAACACACATTGTGGTTGACCAGCTGCTGGAAACTATAAAATGCCATTATATGTACACAAAAATTAGGAGAATGATTGCCAGCGCAAACGAGCATGTGCACACGAGCGTCACCTTGCGCATTCACACTCGCGCTAAGCCGGTGCCGTGTCCGGCGGGTTTGTCTAGGGCACCTGTGCGGCACAGCCTGGCCCTGGTCATGTCCCATCGCTCAAAGATTTTGGATCAGAGTTTTCAACATGGCCTAATCTGTATTTGAAGTTTCTCTGCCCAGAGACCCCGTAATACCCTTATTAGGCATAACACCCGAAGGTCTGAATTATGCTCAATTCCGACTGTTTACAATTATCATGACTGCTGCCAAAAAGATCCTAGCGTATGCCTGGAAACAAAAACGCATCCCTTTTGATCCCGTGAAATCCAGAGTTGACTGGATTATGTCCCAAGAAAAAATGACCAGTATTTTACTTGACACTCATCCGAAATTTTTATTAACCTGGGGTCCCTGGATTGAATATATTACTATAGACTAATTGTTTTGATCAAGTACTTATCCCAGCGTGTAATTACATTTGCCACCAAAGATATTTTAGTGTCGACATATGTATGCTTGAGATGTTTGATGAAAACAGCGGTCTGTACACATTTTGCTATAAACAATAAAAAGGTATTGAAATAAAAAAAATTGTTAGCAAAAAATTTGAAAATATGTAAGCTCACATGCCACGTCAAGGCCCCTCATTATACAAGAGACCAAACATGTAGCCCACCCCAAGCCCTAATCTTACAGCTGTTCTGGTAAATACAAGAGTCCTCTGCACTCAACCCATTACAATATATTAAGGACATTGAAACATTTTGTGCCTTGAGCTACTAAAAAATGCCTTACCCTTTCCACAAAACAGGGATTGTTTGTCCATATATTGCAATATATTTAAGCTGGCCAACTACGTCAAAGTCATCCCATATCTGGCCAGTCCTACGCTCAATTTTATCTGATTCATTAAGAATTCTATTGCTTCATTATACATTTTACAGTGGGACTAAGTTTTGCCTGAAATGTACTTGCTGCTTTTAAAGTAAAGCTCCCAAGTCCCAGTAGGACTGGCCATATCAGAGATGACTTTGACGTAGTTGGACAGCTTAAATATATTGCAATATATGGAAAAACAATCCCTGTTTTGTTTAAAGGGTAAGGCATTTTTTAGTAGCTCAAGGCACAAACTGTCTCAATGTCCTCAATATATTGATAATGGGTTGAGTGCAGAGGACTCTTGTATTTACAAGAACAGCTATAAGAGTGGGGCTTGGGGTGGGCTTTTTGTGTGAATTTTGTGGTCACAGCCTCATTGCACCCCTGCTTAAAGTTTTTAAAAATTAGGGGTGAGCACAACTTTCCCTTGTTTGTTATAAGCTGTTCTGGTAATAAATGTACGGGACCTGTATTACCATAAGTCTACTCTACTAAAAAATCATGTAAACATTAATTAAACCCAATCAGATTGTTTTTCCTCTAATAAGGATTAATTATATCTTAGCTGGCATCAAGTACAAGCTACTGTTTCAGGGGTGTAACTACAGAGGAAGCGGATATTGCGGCTGCAGGGGGCCCAGGAGGTATAGAGGCCCCATGAGACCCTAATTCATATACAATTTTAATAAATATTGGTAAAACAGGTCAACTTCTATACATTTTGGGGAGCCCAATAAAATCTGCTTATGCCATTGTACTGTTTTATTATTACAGAGAAAAGGGAATCATTTTTAAAAATTTGGATTAATTGGATAAAATTGAGTCTATGGATGACTACCTTCCTGTAATTCGGAGCTTTCTCGATGATAGGTTTTCGGATAACAGATCCCATACCTGCATGTAATAAAATGTCAGAGGCAGCAATAAGTAGCTGAGGCCAAACTTTACCCTTGCTACTGGCCCAGTAATATGAATATGAATCTAGACCAGGCCTAGATTTAGGGGCAGATTTACCAAGGGTCGAATATCGAGGGTTAATTAACCCTCGATATTCGACTAGGAATTGAAATCCTTCGACTTCGAATATCGAAGTCGAAGGATTTAGCGCAGAAAATTCGATCGAACGATCGAAGGATTATTCATTCGATCGAACGAACGATTAAATCCTTCGAATCGAACGATTCGAAGGATTTTAATCCAACGATCAAAGGAATATCCTTCGATCAAAAAAAAACTTAGGCAAGCCTATGGGGACCTTCCCCATAGGCTAACATTGACTTCGGTAGCTTTTATCTGCCGAACTAGGGGGTCAAACTTTTTTTTAAAGAGACAGTAATTCGACAATCGAATGGTCGAATAGTCAAATGATTTTTAGTTCAAAACCTTTGATTCAAAGTCGTAGTCGAAGGTCGAAGTAGCCCATTCGATGGTCGAAGTAGCCCAAAAAACACTTCGAAATTCGAAGTTTTTTTACTTCGAATCCTTCACTCGAATTTAGTGAATCGGCCCCCTAATCTTGCAGACAGCACTGTAGAATAACAGAATAATGCCGCATGCAGTATATGTGTAAACCAAGGCCCAGATTTTCACCCTGGGCCTAGTCTTGGGTGGAAAAGTAGGTCTGGGCCCTGGTTACTGGTCATCTTTTTTAACTAACTGGACCCGACTAATCTCTCCCATCATCCCTTCAGTGGAGCATTGGGCTCTCCTTCTAACCGCTCCCCTAATATACAGCACTAAGGAATGGGCAAGTTCTTTAGAAATACCTGGTACTAATTATTATTTTCAACCATTCTTGCAGCAGCTACACTGCACAGCAATACTCATAATAAGTACAGACCTAGAACTCTATTGTTACTGAAGCATTTCTCAAAAATGCGTCCTTTTCAGAGAGTTGGAATTATTGTTTCCATTGTATACATTCATTGAGACTTGTAATAGCTTGAATTATAGCAACAGAAGTCTGTATGGCGGCTATAACGAAAACGCTCTCTAAACTAATAGCGTGTCCTCGGAAAATTGAACGAAATTACACTCACATCAGTCTTTCGAATAGACTCTTTTGGATAAAACAATTGTGATGTCGCTATGCTTAAGATTTCTCAAACTAAAAGGAGTTGAATACAACAAATAGTGGGAGAAAAACATATTCAGGGTTCACTTAAAGGCTGAACGAAGTCCCGAGTTTCGAGTAGTGTTCTATAAACATCCAGCAGCTACGGTTAGGGATGTAGCGAACCGCCGCCGATGTGTTCGCGAACGCCGTTCGCGAACACCGTTCGCGAACACCGGCAAAAAATGCGGACAGTTCGCGAACAGTTCGCGAACTTCGAACATCCGAAAATCGTTCGATTCGAACGATCGAAGGATTTTAATCGTTCGATCGAAGGATTTTCGTTCGACTCGAACGATCTAAGCCATTCGATCGAATGATTTCATTCGATCCAATGGCTTCGATCGTTCGATTTGAACGAAAATCCTTCGATTTTAGCGGTCGAAGGAATCGAATGGTCGAATGGTCGAACGATTTTTGTTCGAATCGAACGCGAACTCGTATTGGCGAACGTCGCGCGACGTTCGCGAACATTCGGCGGACGCGAACAGTCGAAGTTCGCGCGAACTAGTTCGCCGGCGAACTGTTCACTACATCCCTAGCTACGGTACATCACACAGCAACACCCATAACAAGTACCTACAATTCTATACATGCCACATACTCTCCAAATTAAATGCAGGTTGAAATAGAGGCAGAGAATCAGCTAGTTTAACTCTCAGGGGGACACACAGTGCAGGGTGCCCTGAACTTAAAGGCGTTCACCTTTGAGTTAACTTTTAGGGGCAGATTTACATAGGGTCGAATATCGAGGGTTTATTAATATCGAAGTCGAAGGATTTACCGCAAATACGAAAACGAAAAATCGTTTGATCGAACAATTAAATCATGAGAATCGTTCGATCCGAAGGAATTTAATCCATCGATCGAACGATTTTCCTTCGATTTTCCTATGATTAGGAAAGCCTATGGGGATCTTCCCCATAGGCTAACATTGTACCTCGGTAGGTTTTAGGTGGCGAACTCTGGGGTCGAAGTTTTTCTTAAAGAGACAGTACTTCGACTATCGAATGGTTGAACGATTTTTTAGTTCGAATCGTTCGATTCGAAGTCGAAGTCGTAGTCGATGGTCAAAGTAGCCAAATTGATGTTCGAAGTAGCCAATTCGATGGTCGAAGTAGCATTCGAAAACATTCGAAATTCGAAGTTTTTTTTATTCTATTCCTTCACTCTAAGTAAATGGGCCCCTTAGTATGATGTAGAGAGTGATATTCTGAGACAATTTGCAATTGATTTTCATTTTTTATTATTGGTGGTTTTTTACTTATTTAGCTTTTTATTTAGCAGCTCTTCCATTTACAATTTCAGCAATCTGGTTGCTAAGGTCCAAATTACCCTAGCAACCATGCATTTATTTGAATAAGAGACTGGCATTTGAATAGGAGAGGGCCTGAATAGAAAGAGGAGTAATAAAAAGTAGCAATAACAATACATTAGTAGCTTTACAGAGCATGTGTTTTTAGAAGGGGTCGGTGACCCCCCAATTGAAAACTGGAAAGAACCAGAAGGAGGGAAAGGATTAAAAACTATAAAAAATAACAACGGAGGAATTTAAAGTTGCTTAGAATTGACCATTCTATTACATACTAAAAGTTTACTTAAAGGTGAACCACCCCCTTTCTACTGAGAATGATCTTTGCATTACACCTTGTGCTGGTTTTGTAATTTTTTTTAAATTTTCCGCATACCAATGCCCCCTGTTGGCAAATCTTTATATTAGATAAACAACTAATCTGAAGGTTCTGTTAAGTAAATGACATCTTAAATAGAATCATTTGCAAAAATACTCACATTCTTTAAAAAGAATCCCACTCTGAAATTTCATACAATTATATTGCTGTACCCTGTGCTCTATTCTGGGAGCCTGTTGTTTAGCAAATGCCCAAAAAATGGCTAAAGTTTAGTGGAGCAGCATCATGTAACATTTTCTCCAAAGCCTCACTTGTGCTTGTTATACAAAAGAATGAAGGAGTTTCAAAGGGGTTGTTCGCTTTTGAGTCATAGTTGAGTTTAGTATGATGTAGAGAGTGATATTCTGAGACAATTTGCAATTAGTTTTGATTTTTTATCATTTGTGGTTTTTGAGTTATTTGGCTTTTTATTTAGCAGCTTTGCAATTTCAGCAACCTGGTTTCTAGGATCCAAATTCCCCTAGCAACCCTGCATTGATTTGAATAAGAGACTGGAATATGAATAGCAGAGGCCTGAATAGGAAAATGAGGAATAAAAAGTAGCAATAACAATACATTGTGTAGCCTTACAGAGCATTTACTTTTTTTGGATGGGGTAAGTGACTCCCATTTGAAAGTTGGAAAGAGCCAGAACAAGACAGCAAATTAAAAAAAAAATTGTAAAAAAAATAAATGAAAAACAATTAAAAAGTTGCTTAGAATTAGCCATTCTATAATAGGGATGCGCTGAATCCAGGATTCGGTTTGAGATTCGGTCAGGATGCTGCCTTTTTCAGCAGGATTTGGCCAAATCCTCTTACTTGCCCGAACCAAATCCGAACCCTAATTTGCATATGTATATTGCATAGTTAGCATTTGCAAATTAGGGGCGGGAAAGGAAATCACATAACTTTTTTGTCACAAAACAAGAAAGTAAAATGTCTTTTCCACTTTTTCCCATCCCTAATTTGCATATGCATATTCAAATTCGGTTTCGGTATTCGGCCAAATCTTTCATGAAGGACTCGGGATTTGGCTGAATCCCAAATAATGGATTCGGTGCATCCCTATTCTATAACTTAAAGGAAAATGAAACCCCCTTGCTAATATAAACCCCTACCGAAGCGCTGGAAGATGGCGCTGATTTTGCAACGAGGGGTAATTACAGGCTTAGGGGCATTTACAGGATTTAACACCTGTGCAGGGGGGAGCAGAGAGGGGGACTATGGCGGGTAGGGGTTTTTATTAGCAAGGGGGTTTAGTTCTCCTTTAAAGGTGAACCACCCCTTTAAAGGCACTTAAAATATAATGTGCTATTACCTGTACTGGTAAAAATGTTTGCTTCAGAAAGGCTACTATAGTTTATATAAATAAGCTGCTGTGTAGCCCTGGGGGCAGCCATTTAAGCCGAACAGGGCAAAAGGACCATGTCTATACAACAGATAAGCTGCGTACGATTCAATAGTTCTCATTCAGGAAGATAAACAGGGGACAAATCCCAATCATGACTCTCTAAAGAACTATAAAATGAAAACTGTTCCCATATAAGACAGGACATCAAGAAACAGTTTGTTATTAAGGCTTAGGTCAACAGATAGAAACTTTAACTTAAAAAGCACATTTTCACTTCATGACATTGCTAGCTCTTCAGCGCTATACAAATGTCTACATTCCCTCCATAGAAACCAGGATAATTGAAATGCAATGTGCTGCCTACACAATGCAAATAAAGAATCACGATTCCGGCATTGCTTCATGTACTCACGAGTCGTAGCAAAGAAGAAAAGACGAGCAGTCGCTATTGGCAGATATAGAAAAGGAAGAGTCTCACCAGCGCCAACTTCCAAATGATATATATGCCCAACATAACTATAGATAGAGCAAAAAGGCAGCAGAATAATAAAAAGAATGCTAGGTGCAACTGTCTGGTACAGTGAGCTTTCAGAAATATAAAAATAATGTGGCTAGCCCTGGTTGAAAACTTGCTTCTTTTTACAAGAACATTTATAAGATTGTGTAGGGGATTCAAGGTTGTTACTCTTTATTTCAGGCAGCCCCCTAATATTTTGAGACAGCTAAGTGGGGTCCTAATTTAAAGTTAGGAAGGGAAGCTGTTTCCCTATCATGGGTTAAAGTATTCTTCTCGCAGTTCAGTAACTGGCCAGGAGGAGTCATTGTTCTAACCTGTAAAAGCTAACATGTGATTGGCCTCTTTGGATCCTATCTGCTGGAGGAGAGGGATGGGACTCAGATACTGGGCAGAGGTAAGCCAAGTATATTTTGAGGATAGTTTTGAAATAGGGTGCTCTAAGAGTGAGAGTTAGGATCAGGGTAGCTAGTGAGCAGCCTGATGCTCCAACGAGGAAAGTAGTAGGAGTAGTAATCCTGGGTCTGCTACCCACAAAGCAGGGACTCAATTATACAGATTTAGAGGCAAAGGAAGTCCACCTAGGGTTCAATTAGAGGACCTGTACTTGTGGATTAGACACTTTCGAGTGAGACTAAATCCGCAGTCTGTTATTGGTACCTGATTTGAGCAAGCACTGCTAGAAGCTCTGTATGTGCAGAACTGCTCAATAACTGTACAGCATCTATGTGTGAATCTCCTCCTGGAAGTTGTTCTACTGTGTATTCCTGTAAATGAAGAGTTATTTGTTTTAAGAACCACTGAAGCCCAATTGATTTAATAAAACTAGAGTTGTAGTTCTGCAACATCCTTCCTCAATAAGTCCACAAGGTCCTATCCCAGATATCAAGAGTCGTATGTTTATTGTCATGGTTAACGGATAGTTCCTGGAACTACGCACATAACACATTACAATAACTACACATAGCAACAAATTAGCTACTACAGTTAGAATAATCAAAGTAAATATCTGATTGGTTGCTACTGGATACTGCACTGGTGTCATGACTTTAAGACATGACAGTTTTTTCCAGGTGGTAGAGAAAAAGCTTTAAAGGACAAGGGAATATACTGGGGGTGGGCAATGTTTAGGCACCACCAGTCAATGAAGTCTCCAACTTTTTTTTTCTCCTTCCTTTTTGCTCCTCTTTGGAAAACAATTGCACCCACCTGGGATTCCCCAAATCTAAGCACTGTGCCACCATCTTACCCTCTTTTCATAGGGATCTCTTGCACCTCATGAGTAATGCTGGAAAATGTACTGTGATTATACAAGACACAACATATCCCTGGGAAAAGAGAGTAAAATAATGGGGCACATCGCTTATAAAGAAATTCATTGGAGCACCCCTCCAGTACACAATAACATTTACATTATTTTTAGGACATCCTAGCTTTCACTGTATGAAAGAATGGACATAGGGGATGTACAGGTATGGTATCTTTACATTATTTGGATCTCCATAACTTAAATCTATTATAATATCATGTAAATGTAAACCCAGTAAGCTGGTTTTGCTTCCAATAAGGATTAATTATATCTTAATTGGGATCAAGTACAAGGTACTGTTTTATTATAACAGAGAAAAAGGAAATCATTTTTAAAAATTTGGATTATTTGGATAAAATGGAGTCTACGGGAGATGGCCTTTCCGTAATTCTGAGCTTTCAGGATAACGGGTTTCCGAATAATGGATCCTATGCCTGTACAAGGAACATTTTTGACTGTGCAATTGTGCTTAATACAAATACGGTGCCTGGATTATGACCCTCAAATAATTCTCACAAATGCTGCACCTGAAATGTTGATCTCTGACCATGTGAGTGATATTTACAGTACAGCACCTGCCAACACAAAACATTTCAAGAAGATAATATCCAGCACTTGCACTAGGGTTGCCACCTTTTCCCCCAGTGGAGACTGGGCAGGGGGCAGGCCGTGACGTTGAGGGGGCAGTGCCGTGACATAGAGGGGAGAGGCAATTATGTAGAGGGGCAGGTCTATGATGCGGCGATTGGTTGATCACTGTGTCAATCATGGGGAATCCTGCCTGGTTTTCCTTATTTGGAAAACCCGGGCAGGAAGTTTTGACCTGGGGCAGCCCTTCAAGATACCGGGCTGTCCGGGTCAAAACCGAACAGGTGGCAACCCTAACTTGCATACAGTTGCCATAATGACGTTTAATATTGAGGGTTTTGCTCCTGCTTCTCAAACCGTAAGTGCCAAAACACAGACTAAATACACCAGTAAACCCTCAAAGTAATGCTGCTCTGAGTTCTCTGTCAAAAGAAACAGCATTTCTTTCCTTCTATTGTGTACTCATGGGCTTCTGTATCAGACTTCCTGTTTTCTGCGTAAACCTCCAGTGCTAGGGCTTGAGCATGCTCAGTTTGCTCCTCTCCCCCTCCCTCCTCCCCTCCCTGCTGTAATCTGAGCCCAGAGCTACAAATAAGCAGGGAGAGACTCAGACAGGAAGTGATGTCACACCACACTAATATGGCAGCTGCTATCCTAAACAGAGAGAGCTTCTAGAGGTGTTTACTCAGGTATGGTAAAGCATTCTGCAGAATAAATATAGTGTTATAGCTTGCACTAATATGGCTAATCTATTGGCAATAAACTAATGTGGTAGCTTTCCTTCTCATTTAAGCAATATTCTGACCATGAATATTTGTAAGGAGGTACAGTGGTTGATATATGTTGTGGTGAGTGAAAATTACTGTGTGCACAATGCTGTTTAAAACTGTGTGATATGTAAACGTGGGTTCATTTATGTTTGTGTGTGTTTGCAATATAGGGAGTTAAGTGTAATTTGATATATCACTAGAGGGTGCAAGACGGTAATAGAATCGTGGATACAATATACTCCCCTGTTACTAAAAGCAGGCAGAGTCTAGAGGTATAAAAAGGGGACCATACCCTGATTTTATGGCATTAGTCTGGAGGGAACAGCAGAGAACAGAAGACTGGAAGAAAAGAGATCTGAAAAAGAAATAGAAGCAGGCTGAGAGTAAGTAAGAAGGGTAAAGCAGGCACTAGGTGTCTGAGCTACGAGAATGAGCATGGGCTGCCTAATGCCCCAACAAGGAATGTAGTGGGGATAGTGCCCCGGTGGATTCTTCACAGGATAGGAACCCAAGAGGAAAGGGGTTAGGCCAGTAATAGGGTTTGATGGGCTTCGGGCCAGTGGTCTGCCAGTAGAAAAAGGCTGGTCGGAATAGTAAAAGGGCACCTGAGGTAGTGCCGGATTACTGAGACAGGTGGGGAACAGGGGTTCCCAGTGACTGGAGACAAATGTAAGTACCCAACCTAGCTATCCCAAGTATCAATCCTCTGGACAAAGGGTTAAACCTGAACAAGCCTGTGTGAATTTTAGGCACGTTTGAATGTATTTTCCTGTGTAATGTTGGATCCATGTGGTTTAGTGAAGACGACTGATGTAATAAAGTTCCTGGTTATCTGCTCGCTTGGAGTACGTGTCCAATGTGGGGGAAGTGTGCGTCCAACAAACGTTTACCCTCCATACATAATTAATATTTTTCGCATTGTTGTCGGTTCATGAAAAAAACACACTCGTTATCTACTTTGTTATTAAAAGAGAACTAGTGCTGGATATTGGTCTAAATTAACCATAGCACTTAATTATGAATAGTCGGCTCTGTAAGTTCCTGTTCCCAGAAGCCCAAGCGATAATAGCAATTAAGTTGGAATGCGAGTGCATTTTAGTATGCAGGTTTAATGGCCGCCCGGCAGATTTTCATTTGTGTTACACGCAGCATTTAGAGAATATTTTGCGCTGGGTACAATACTTTATTCAATCTATGGGGTGTTTTTTTTTGTGTGTTTTATGAAAAAGACCCTGAAGATCATATTGGAAATATGATCATAAAGGAAAGCTGAACAATACCTCGGCAGCAATCAAACCACCCAGGATTCCAGATCAACAGCAAGCTCAAAACATAAAGCATTTTTGCAACAATTGTTTAGCTAAAAAGGCCCATTAAATAGAAAGTCCCTAAGTGACAGGCGCCCAACGCTGCCGTTGCATTCTTCTGTTTGTTATTGTTGGTTTTTTAGGAAGCCGTTAAAAATAATGCCAGGCTGCTCCGAGCTATTCCCTAATGGGCTCAGATTTGTTACGTTTAGCGGCACCGAAATTCCAGCAGTTTTGCGATTTGGACAAAGAAGGGCTAATAGACTGTCAAAAAAAATGTAAGCAACATCAATGTGGGTGAATTTAGGGCACAGCGAATGACATAGGTCACGCTGACCAACACCTCCCTATCCATGACAGCAGCTTCAGCTAACTGCTATACTAGGAATACTTCACTTTTCCGAGTCAATAATAATTGCAAAATAACAACAACAAAAAAACTGTCTCAGCCCCAGGGCATGGCACACTGCAACCTCCAAGAAACAGAAAATAAGTAAAGGCTTTATTAATATTTAGAAAACCTTTAACTATACAGTGAAAAATACTATTGAGGATATTATTTGGAGGAGCTGATCTGTTTATATGTAAAGTTGAATTAGTACAACTTCCTCAATACAATTACCGGGTTATTTACTAAAACCTGAATTTTTCTCATTATCTCGATAAAAAAGCTAGACCAACCTCCCATACACAATTTTACCTTATTTATCATTAAAAAAAAAACAGATAAAAAACGGTTTGGGGAAAAAAACTCGAAAAACTTAAAGGGGAACTCCACAAAAACATAACTTAAGCTTTTTGAAAAGTAAACATAATTTCAAGCAACTTTGCAATATACATCAATAAAGAAATATGCAGCGTTTTTATTTTTTTTAATGGTTGTGAACAGTTCCCTAAGCCTAGCCCCCTGCTCTCCTGCTGATCTGTCTGACTACTTTGCTGAGCTGGCTGACTACTGTTACTTTGCATCAACAGCCATCTGTCCTCAGCCTGCATCCTCCAAACCCCACAATTCCCTGCACACGTGATTTCAATAAGGAAAGGAACATCCCAGTGCAATGCATTGTGGGTTATGTAGTTCCTGCATGCTGTCTGTAAGCTGTGGAGAAGTTGTTACAATTTGTAACATCAGTGTTTAGTCCCTCCTTCCCTGCCAGGATTTCAAATGATGCAGAAAGAGAAGAACTGTTAAACAGCTGGATTTCAGCATAGAAAATGGCATTGATTCATACTTTTTGAAGAAACAGGTAACTGTGATGGATATTTTAGGGATTTCTGTGTTATGTGGGCCTCTTTATCAAATTTTGGTTTGGAAGCCAGAGTTCCCCTTTAAATTTTTGCTAAACCCCCCCCCCAGAGTTTTTCAGGTTTTATGCCTGAAACGCTCAAATTTTTCGTGATATCACTCAAAACCCACAAGTTTTTTTGGATGAAACTCAGCACAGACCATGATATCTTCAAATTTGACATGGAGCCTTTGCATCTGACTTCTACAGGACCTCGACAGGTTGGACACTCGGGGTATAATAAATCTCGAAGAAATTCAAGTTTATTTTCCTCTAAAAATGTGTGCTTTCCAGTTAAAATAAACTAGCTTTTTTGGAGTTTTTATCATTCACATTTTAAAAAATAACACCCTGAATTCACTGTTTTCAATTTTGGCACCTTCCATGCTTCAGCCAATCAGTGGTCGGTGAGATATGTTCAGTGATGAGATACATAGAATTGTCTGGCTGGAGTTTGAAAAAGAGGAGGATTTTATGCCATGTCCATTGAACAATGCACTGGACAGACTCAAATGATTGGCTTATTTAATAGTTTATGGTCAATAAGAAAGACTTTGGTCTGTATGTAATAAAAGCTAAAGAATGAAGACAGTTATTGCCTTAATAATACCTCTGGTGCCTAAACTAAGTATGGTGCCAGTAGCTGCTTGGGGACACTCAAAAAGCCACAGGCACCAGAGACTATTATCGCAATACCCAGGACTGTTACGATCCAGTTTGGATTTTCCAGAAAGAACCTGGAAAATTAATTGTCCTTGTCTATATGTTATGATCTGTCTCAAATATTAAGTTCCATGTGAGTTGTGACTTCTCAAGTCTTATTCCTGCACCCTGCCCATGTTCCTGACCTGTTACTGCACTGGTCTCACAATAAATAATTTAATAATAAATGGAACTATGTAACTAGACATTTTGACACGCCCAGACAGTCGACCAGGATTTTCTACACCAATGAGCCAGTCTGACTCATCTCTGCCGCTCTCTCCCTCTCAGTTGCCAGTGTTGGCATAGAACCATTTTACATCAAGCCGAAATCTTGTCTGTCAGAAACAAAATATTTTTTATTTTACTTAAATATGTAATTCAGTTACATGGATATGGCTCAGTTTGAGCAAATTTGATTCAGCAACAAGGGGCATTTGCTCAGGATCCACCAGGAAAGGATATATATATATATGCACTGGAGAAAAAGCCTGGGTGCACACTGCAGAAAAGTCATATAGAATATCATATAAAGCAATGCACATACAGATCTTCATATATGGTGACAAAGAGATAAAGTTTATTTGTTAATTTGAGAAGGAAAGAGCATGATATATATATATATATATAATACTGTAATAAATGTTGTAAATCAGCAATCCGGAAGGCTAAGAAAAGAAATGAAGAGTTAATTGCGGTGGAGGTGAAAACTAACCCTAAAAAGTTTTTTAAAAATATTAATAGTAAAAAGATGCAGGTTGAGAGTGTTGCTCCATTAAATAATGGTACCAGTATGGTTGTAACAGATACAGATAAGGCAAATGTGTTAAATCAGTTCTTTTCTTCAGTGTATACAATAGAGGAGTCTGGGTTCACAGGCTCACTTAATAACTGCACGAATGGTTCAGCTCAATCTAGTCAGTGACTGACTCAGGATATGATTCAAAAAGCTTTAATACAAATTAATGTAAACAAGGCTCCAGGGCCTGATGGCATACACCCCCGGGTTCTAAGAGAGCTTAGTTCAGTTTTAGACCAGCCCTTATTTCTGATTTTCTCAGATTCACTGTCATCTGGTATGGTGCCTATGGATTGGAGAAAAGCTGATGTTATTCCAATATTTAAAAAGGGATTACGATCTCAGCCTGGCAATTATAGGCCAGTAAGCTTGACATCTGTGGTGGGCAAATTATTTGAAGGCTTGTTAAGGGATCACATTCAAAATTTTGTCCTAATGAATGGCATTATGAGCAACAATCAGCATGGCTTTATGAAGGATAGGTCATGTCAGACTAACTTGATTGCATTTTATGATGTGGTAAGTAAGATTCTGGATAGTGGGGGGGCAGTAGATGTGATCTATTTGGATTTTGCCAAAGCGTTTGATACTGTGCCCCACAAACGACTGCTTTCTAAACTAAGGTCTGTTGGGCTTAATGAAGCCGTTTGCACATGTATAGGAAACTGGCTACAGGATCAGGTACAGAGGGTGGTTGTTAACCGGACATTCTCTACTTGGAGTAAGGTTCTTAGTGGGGTCCCTCAGGGCTCAGTATTGGGTCCACTTTTATTTAACTTGTTCAATAATGACTTAGGGGAGGGTGTTGTAAGTAATGTATCAGTGTTTGCAGATGACACAAAATTATCCAGCCCAATTAATTCCATCCAAGATGTGGCATCCTTGCAACATGATCTTGACAAACTGGCAAGCTGGGCAGCTAAGTGGCAAATGAGATTCAATGTTGATAAATGTAAAGTCATGCACCTGGGATGTAAAAATATCCACTTATACCCTTAATGGGACTGCACTAGGCAAATCCATTATGGAAAAGGACCTTGGAGTCCTTGTAGATGATAAACTTGGCTGTAGCAAGCAATGCCAGTCAGCAGCATCAAGGGCAAATAAGGTCTTGAGCTGTTTTAAAAGGGGCATAGAGTCACGGGAGGAGGGGGTCATTCTTCCACTGTATAGAGCACTGGTAAGGCCCCATCTAGAATATGCCGTACAGTTTTGGTCTCCATCACTCAAACAGGACATTATTGTATTAGAGAGGGTACAGAGAAGGGCAACTAAGCTGGTAAAAGGTATGGAAAATCTTAGCTATGAGGAAAGACTGGCCAAATTGGGGATGTTCACGTTGGAGAAGAGGCGCTTAAGGGGTGATATGATAACTATGTATAAATATATAAGGGGATCATATAATAATCTCTCTAATGCTTTATTCACCAGTAGGTCTTTCCAGCTGACACAAGGTCACCCATTCCGATTAGAAGAAAAGAGGTTCCGCCTAAATATTGGGAAGGGGTTTTCTACAGTGAGAGCTGTGAAGATGTGGAATTGTCTCCCTGAATCAGTGGTACAGGCTGATATATTAGATAGCTTTAAATAGGGGTTGGATGGCTTTTTAGCAAGTGAGGGAATACAGGGTTATGGGAAATAGCTCATAGTCCAAGTTGATCCAGGGACTGGTCCGATTGCCATTTTGGAGTCAGGAAGGAATTTTTCCCCCTCTGAGGCAAATTGGAGAGGCTTCAGATGGGGTTTTTTTTGCCTTCCTCTGGATCAACTGGCAGATAGGTAGTTAATAAAAAAAAAAAGGTTGAACTCGATAGACATATGTCTTTTTTTCAACCTTACTTACTATGTTATATATATATATATATATATATATATATATATATATATATATATATATATATATATATATATATATATATATATGGTATAAGGGTTCTTCAACAGGGTCTATGCAGAACCAGAAGCCCTGAATTTTAGAATCGTATAGAATGGACAATTTTAAGCAACTTTTCAATTGGTGTTCATTATTTATTTTTTTTATAGTTTTTTTTTTATTTGCCTTTTTCTTCTGACACTTTCAAGCTTTCAAATGGACACTGACCTCATATAAAAACAAATGCTCTGTAAGCTACACATGTACTGTTTTCGCTACTTTTTATTACTCATCATTCTGTTCGGGCCTCTCCTATTCACATTCCAGTCTCTTATTTAAATCAATGCATGGTTGCTAAGGTAATTTGTACCCTAGCAACCAGATGGCTGAAATTGCAAACTGGAGAGCTGCTGAATAAAAAGCTACATAAGTAAAAAAAAAACACAAATAATAAAAAATGAAAACCAATTGCAAATTGTCTCAGAATATCACTCTCTACATTATACTAAAAGTAAATTCAAAGGTCTGGGTCCTAAATTAGTAGACATCTCTAAGTTAGTAGATTGTTAGTAGCCATTGCAGATATGTGAACTGGAGAAGAGATCTCATTTCAGTGCAATTTACAGCTGGATGGGATTCAATTAGTATTTGTACTTAACCTTGAATGTAGTTGGCTTTAATCCTACACAGGTCCAGGTCAAATGGCCAAGAGGCAAAGAATAACGAATTCAGGGTTCCTTGACACTTGCAGCTATGACTTTTGTATTTGTCTGCTGACTGCTGCCCTTTATTTAAACTTTCTGCATTCCTTTGTTTCCTACATTTACTTCTAGAATATAAATCTCTTATCTTATATACAAGTCATTGCCTATTCTGGATGCATGTATCTTTCTGTTTGGTCTCTCCACTATAGGGGGGGTCATTTAATATGCGCGGAGCCTGGTGCAAAGTTCAAAATTTGGGCGCAAACCACATTTTTTGCACACACACCTTGGATTTTTCTTAAACTGCTGTAGGTCTCTGAATTGCACTTTTATTATTATGATGATGATGATAATTATTATTTTGCTTATTGCAAGGTTACTATCCAGGCTCTATCCTATTTATCCTCCAATCTGTCATTCAAACCACTGCCTCATTGCTGGGGTCAGAGTCCCTAGCTGACAAATAGCACCCCACTAAAAGTTTATTTATAGGAGAATATATTTAAGGGCCTAACACACTCCATGAAATCATGGCACCACACTGGGCCCAGCACTATCCCCATGTGTCATCCTTGGGCTCAGTGCCTTAGGCCTAGTCTTGTATCGGTGTAACTGTGTCTTATAGATGTAGATTGGTTGTAATCGTGCCAATGAAAAAAAGACCCATGTGGTCCCTACACACAGAAACAGACTATACACCCAACTGGGTAAGCTCATTTAAATAAGGGGGGAATATTTACTCTTTGACACTATATTTTGTACTTTAGTTACTCACAGGCAAGAGTATGGGTGTAAGCTCCTGAGTCACCGCCAAGGAATTTACAGGAAAGTGCTGGTCACGACTCTGTTTACATGGAGTATAATACACGTAATATGTTTAAGTTCCATTACACCCAGTGTCATGTTCATATGGGTTGGGTGGAGGAATAAAACAGATGATCAAGGCTGTGAATTAAAGATTCTTTTTACTATTAACAAATTTGTATTTGCAAGGTATATACATGTATTCATGGCAGTGTGCAGCCGAGGATGGAGAAAGCATTCTGCACCAACTATATGTTCCATATAACTATGTTCCATGCAGAAGGTGACTATAGTTTTGGCCAAATAGTTCAAAATAATTCAGTATTTGTGCTTAGTTTTGTTCATACCGAGGTCCCCTACTTTTGGCAATAGTCAATGACCTTTCTCTAGTTCTGCATTTCTGTTTCATAGATTGCCATCTGCAGAATACTAATATAAAGGGGATGTCTGCCCAAAATGTTTTTTTTTTTGCATATATAATTCTAACTCTTAAAACAATACAGCACAAGCCAGTTCTCCTCCAGGTAGGTTATTCAGCTGGCCTCTGCAGTACAGAGAATATAAACAACCAGAAAGACACTGGTTTTAGTAATACAGGTATGGGACCTGTCAATTTAATTCATGTGTGCTTCCAGAGTAGCAAGCTCTTTGCAGCCCCAGGTGCACGCTATATGTACGCCAGGGTGGAATAAAGTCTGCAGCACTCCGGTGATTTGAAAAAAATCTTTACTTAAAGTGCCTTAGGCAACATTTCGGGCTACTATGGCTCTTTGTCAAGCCTTGAGAAAGGACACATTGTCAGATTCGGGTAGAATCTAAATCGCCACTTGGAACGCTTTGTTTTCCAAAATCGCCTGAAATTTACCCGTGAGGCAACTTTGGGCGGCTTCGGAAAACAAAGTGATCCGAGTGCCATCCTGCTGGCGATTTTCATTCTAGCCGGCGGGAGGCAGTTTGGGGAGATTAGTTGCCCCAAAGAAGAGGAGATTTGTTGCCGGGCGACTAATCACCCCGAATCTGACAGTGTGTCCCTGCCCTAAGCCTACTAGAAAATCATTATTAAATAAACCTAATAGAATGGTTTTGTTTCCAATAAGGATTAATTATATCTTAGTTTGGAGTACAAGGTGCAAGGTACTGTTTTTTTTTTACTGAGAAAAATTATGGAAAATAGGTCTCATCAGACTCAAACAATATAGCAGGGCCCACTTTCTCACAAGGGAAATATACCACCTTTTAACATGATCTCATTCATTTGGGCTAGCGCAGAAAAGGTGCAAAAAAAACTATTTCAATATGAACTGCCATAAATAACAAAAAATATATATTTTTTAGTTCAGATAGTGTTTACCGTATGCACCTTTTCTACATAAGCCCAACTGAACGAGATCACGTCATAAAAGGCGGTGTATTGTCGCTTTAAGTTATGGCCTCATTAAAGGCAGTGGTAACAAATGACTAAACCTTTTGGGTTCCCCTTTGTCTGAGGGTGGAGGGATTATTTTTTTCTCTGCTCTAATATGGGGACAGACATCTGATTTACACGGTCATATAATATTTGGGCATTACTAAATAATTCTAAATGGGGTAAATATTTTCCCTTTCACTATTGTGGAATATAATGCATTTGACAGGGAATGACCCAAATAATGTAAAAAGGAAGAAAGTCAGGAGTTGAAAACAAAGTGTTTTTCCTCTGCAATCTGCTGGGAACTGACCAGGCAATGCACAAATACAAATTTCAAATATAGATTGGAGAACTGAAACAGATTTAATTAAGAGAAGAAAAGGAAAGTGCTGAGTTGCTTTAGAGCACTCACTAAACCCAGCTCAGGCCTTTAACTGCTCGTTATTGATTTTCTAGGGAGTGATTTTATCACTCTGTGGTCGGAGAAACCCGGGCAGTTTGCTAGGTTTACAAAACCTTGGGAAATGACAGGGAACCTTGGAAGTTAAATGTAGTCTAATTGTACTCATTTCAGTTTTATTCAGGCGCCAGCTAAGTACAATGGGGCAAATTCACTAAGATGTGAAGTTGCGCCAGGCACAACTTCGCCAGGCGTATTTTCGCCAGCGCTCCGCAAATTTACTAAAATCCGAAGTTGCGCACAGGGGTAGCGTTAGTTTGCGAAGTTGCGCTAGCGTTAATTCGCCAAGCGAATCGAAGTTTCGCTAGCGATGGTTAATTTGCATACGGCGTGAAATTCAAATTTCAATGGAGGAACACGTATCAGCACTACAAATGCCTAGAAAACCTTCAAATCAGCAAATAAAAATTTTATTTTGCCCTACACATGTGCCCACTGTCTTGGTAAGTTGCCATGAGTCAGGAAATGTAGGGGGGAAGGAGGGGAGCCCCAAAAATATTTTCGATCTTTTTCAGCCTATCACCCATCATGTAGAAAACACGCCAGCGTTTTTTGGGACTTTGAAAAAAATTTGACTTTTTTTGAAACAATCCCTATCTACTCTACTGCGCTTCGCCAGGTCTGAGGTGGCGAAGGAAGTCTAGCGTAAAAGGTAGCGTTCAGTACACTGCGCAAGTTAGTGAATTTGCGTAGTTACATCGCTAGCGAAAATTCGCCTGGCGTAAGGGTGCGAAGTAACACTAGCGAATTTACGCCAGCGTTCGTTAGTGAATTTGCGAAGTACCGAAAATGCCAAACGCTAGCGAATTGACGCTAGCGTTCGGCACTTTGGCGCTTAGTGAATTTGCGCCAATGAGCGCTGATAACGGAGCAATGCTGGATGGACAGTTCCGGATGTTATAAAATAGTGAATATTAGAAGCCAAGCAACTGCCCAAAGTATGAAATGTCTGTGTTATTTGCCAGGTACTGGAATAGGCCTGTTACCCAAAATGGTTATGACCTGGGTTTTTCCAAATAAGGGATCTTTCCTTATTTTGGATCTCCATACTTCAAGTACAAGATACTGTTTTATTATTACAGAGAAAATAATTTTTAAAAAGTTGGATTATTTGGATAAAATGGGGTTTATAAGAAACGGCCTTCACGTAATTCAGAACTTACTGGATAACTGGTTTCCAGATAGCGGATCCCACACCTGTACAAGTTTCTGTTTTATTAGTACAGGTATGGGATCCGTTATCAGAAAACCCGTTATCCATAAAGCTTTGACTTACAGAAGGGCCATCTCTCATAGACTCCATTATAATAAAATAATTCAACTTTTTAAACATTATTGCCCTTTTCTCTGTAATATTTTAATTAATTAATATCAAAACAGTGCCTTGTACTTGATTCAAACCAAGACAGAATGAATCCTTATTGGAAGCAAAACCAGCCTTTTGGGTTTATTTAATGTTTACATGATTTACTAGTAGACTTAAGGTATGAAGATCCAAATTACAGAAAGATCCGTTATCTGGAAAGCCCCAAGTCCCGAGTATTCTAGATACCAGGTCCCATACAGAGAAACAAAGAAAATAATTTTTTTAAAATGTGAATTATTTGCTGTCTGTGGGAAATAGCCTTCTAATAATTCGTAGCTTTCTGGATAATGGGTTTCCAGATAATGCATCCAATACCTGTATAACACCAGGAGGCAACTTAATATACACTTAAGTTCCATTAAGCTTGTTGCCTATGGGGGCTAGGAAAGCAACTGGGGAACAAGGTCCCAAATTAGGGGTAGGCAACAGAAGAGGTACGTGCCTAGCACCTGCCCAACGTTACTGCCTAGGCATGTGCCTCTTCTGCCTACCCCCTAGTTCCAGCCCTGTTGGTTGTGATATTCCCTGCTTAGTTTTTGTGGCTTATCCTTACAACATTACTGTACCTGCTTCAGAGCAACAGTACTCAAAGAAACCCAGTGTGATCCATTTAGAGCAATGGCACATGAGTAGATTCTCAGCATTTTTTTTTGCCTGTGTGATGTCTAGATCACCGGATGGCTAGCAAAATGCTGAGAATGGCCCCTTCCTTTTATTGTAATAGTCTGGACTCACAGGTCAGGTGGGCTGGCGGGATACCGGGAAAACCCGGTGAGCCCTTGGCTCCAGTGGGCCCCACCGGCCCAGATCTGCACCCTGGTTTTCTTCCTCGTGGCAAAAAAAAGCAGTATGTGCGAGTTCACGCTCGCTGGCGTGCATGCGTCGGGTGGTTTGCCGGACAGGAGCAGCTGAGGCAGCATCCCCCGGGGTCCGGAGTGGGGCCCTGGGCCCCCCAGTCCAACCCTGCATTGTATCCTTAGAAATGGTGCTAAGTGATGTCATCGGTTATAATGCAATTATAATATAATGTAATATATGTAAATATAATGTAGTTTCTGTCACATGACTCGCTTAAACGGGTGTATTATAATCAATAGAGAACACCTTGAGGTAAAATATGAGGATATTAGAAGTCAGAAGTGAATTATAATATCCTAATATTTCATAATAGGGGGTACATTAGTCACTCTATGTAAAATAAAACAAGGAGTGCATTAGTGCAAGACATAGATGTAACGACTAACGCTCAATATATACAGCATTTTCCCTCAAACGCCCTCTTTGCCCTACGCTACCACCAGCCCTGATTGGAAGGAATTTTGCACCTTTATAAATAAGGAATGGCTTAACCCCTTTAGGGCTGTAGCGGCAAGGACATACGAATACCTTCCACAACACTGCTAGTTTTATTGGTCCTTTCATCACTGGGGTTATAGTGTAATAATAACTATAATGATTTCAAATTCATGGGACAAGCCATGTAAGTGGTTCAGGCTGTATCATCTGCCGGCATATTATTTGTTCATTTATTTTCATCATCCGTGGGTTTATGAAATGATTACGGGTCCCGTGGGCCCTCAGGCTAATATTGTGTAACTGACACCGCAGTCTGTTCATTCTGTATCAGGTTCTTGATTTGCAATCACATAAAGGTCTATTTCCCTTGATAAGGATCAGAAGTGATGTGAAACCCTCAGCTTCTCAGCGTCAGTGATTTATTATGTGTCAGTTCCTGGGGGCCCGGCCGCATTTCACACTGTACGACAGCTGCACCTGTTTCACCTTATACATCTGTGAGAGGCCCCCGCATGTCCAGAAATCCTATAGAACTCTGCTATAACCCCATGCTCTTACCTAAGTAAAGGGAAGTGTGACCGCCTGTCCCATACTGATAATACGTTTTGGTATTTATTGTTGCTGAATGGCAGCCATTCAGTTTGGCATTTAGTCACCCCCAGCATCTGCGGTTTCAGTGGTCTAACAGAATAGGGGGACTGCTTTATAAATTAAGAATATAAAAAGCAAAACTTTTTGGCTAACTGCTCTGGTGCAATTTATGTTAGGCCCATACATCTTTGACAGAGACAACTTTCTTCTAATTTTGGTTCTGTACATTACCACAACGAATTTTAAATGACACAACTCAGATGCAGTTGAACTGGAGACTTTCAGCTTTAATTCAGTGGGTTGAACAAAAAAGATTGCATAAAAATGTGAGGAACTAAAGCCTTTTTTTAACACAATCACTTCATTTCAGGGGCTCAAAAGTAATTGGACAAATTGAAAAACTGAAAATAAAATGTTCATTTCTAGTACTTGGTTGAAAATCCTTTGCTGGCAATGACAGCCTGAAGTCTTGAACTCATGGACATCGCCAGACTCTGGGTTTCCTCCTTTTTAATGCTCTGCCAGGCCTTTACTGCAGTGACTTTCAGTTGCTGTTTGTTTGTGGGCCTTTCTGTCCCAAGTTTAGTCTTCAACAAGTGAAATGCAGCTCAATTGGGTTCAGATCAGGTGACTGACTTGGCCATTCAACAATATTCCACTTCTTTGCTTTAATAAACTCCTGGGTTGCTTTGGCTGTATGTTTTGGGTCATTATGAAACGCCTCCCAATCAATGTGACTGCATTTCGCTGGATTTGAGCAGACAGTGTCTCTGAACAGCTCAGAATTCATTCTTGTGCTTCTGTCCTGTGTCACATGATGGATAAACACTAGTGTCCCAGTGCCACTGGCAGCCATGCACGCCCAAGCCATCACACTGCCTCACAAATGTTTTATACATGATATGGTATGTTTTGGATCATGAGCTGTTCCACACCTTCTCCATACTTTTTTCTTGCCATCATTCTGGTAGAGGTTGATCTTGGTTTCATCTGTCCAAAGAATGTAGCAAAGTCCAATCTAGCCTTTCTATTCTTGATGCTTATGTGGCTTACACCTTGCAGTGCACCCTCTGTATTTACTTTCATGCAGTCTTCTCTTTATGGTAGACTTGGCTATTGATACACCAACCTCCTGGAGAGTGTTGTTCACTTGTTTGGCTGTTGTGAAGCGGTTTCTCTTCACCATGGAAATGATTCTGAGATCATCCACCACTGTTGTCTTCCTTGGACATCCAGGTCTTTTTGCGTTGCTGAGTTCAACAGTGGTTTCTTTCTTTCTCAGGATGAACCAAACTGTAGATTTTGCCACTCCTAATATTGTAGCAATTTCTCGGATGTTTTTTTTTTCCTGTTTTTGCAGTTTAAGGATGGCTTATTTCACCTGCATCGAGAGCTCCTTTGACTGTATGTTGTCTCAAAATCTTCCACATACAAGCAGCCCCCCCTCAAATCAACTCCTCACATTATTATGCAATCTTTTTGTTCAACCCACTGAATTAAAGCTGAAAGTCTGCAGTTCAACTGCATCTGAGTTGTGTCATTTAAAATTCATTGTGGTCATGTAAAGAACCAAAATTAGAAAAAAAAAGTTGCCTCTGTCCAAAGATTTATGGGCCTAACATAGGTGCAAAGTTGCACTAGAGCAGTTAGCCAAAACGTTTTGCTTTTTATATTCTTAATTTATGATCAACACAGATTGGCTGCTAATGGTAATTGCACCCGTGTTTGTAAAAGAAGCAATAGAAGAAACCTAGTTTCAATACCAGTATAGGATTTGTTATCCAAAAAAAGTTATCCAGAAGGCTCCAAATTACAGGAAGGCCATCTTCCACAGATAGGTGCCACGTGCATGTTATATAAATACTGTATATATACAGGTATGGGACCTGTTATCCAGAATGCTCACTAACTAAACTACTCATAAAATGAATTAAACCCAATAGGATTGTTTTGCCTCTAATAAGCATTTATTATATCAAGTACAAGCTCCTGTTTTTTTTTTATTTCAGAGAAAAAGAAAACCTTTTTTAAAAATTTTAATAATTTTCTTAAAATGGAATCTACGGGACACGGCCTTCCCGTAATTCATAGCTTTATGGATAACGGGTTTCTGGATAACAGATCCCATACCTGTAAATACATAATGTACATACATGCTCCTTTGAAGCAGAAGATTCCCTTTAGTGGGATGTAAATACATATTGTGTACAGTAGGGGGAGCTGCACTACTCAGACACATTACATTATTATCAACTATTTTTATCAAGTATTTTTAGAGAGCCAACCTATTGCGCAGGGCTGTAAAATAAATGTGCTTATACAAAGATAACACATATACATATAACATACATAAATAACAACTGGTACAAATACTGGTACAAAAGGTGAGGAATGCACTGTGCAAAAGAGCTTGCAATCTAAAGGGGAAGGAAATGAGACACAAGGGGCAGGAGTAGGCAAAATCAAATTTACTAATTCCACAGTCTCAAAAAATATACTTGGTAATAAAAGTAAAAAAAAGAAAAAAATGCCGCATGGAGGGGGGGGAGGCATACAAAGCATTACTTACAATGTTTTATATTATTATAATGTTTTATAAACAACATCTTTTCTCTTTTTTCTCTCTCTCTCTCTCTCTCTCTCTCTCTGTTGTTTTTACCTTTCTATGAAATTTCAGGCTGACTAACCAGTAACCCTCAGGAATGTTATTATTCAAGCCTCTACACAAACTAAAACCCAGTATTTCTACTGTCACATTCATGTAAAATATTGCACTTTCCTAAGAAGTGAAGGTCAGTGTAGAGTCAAAAGCAGAGGGGGAGTTGGGGATTGGGAACAACCCATTCTGTGCACTCCAAAAACCATATAATATAACCAGGGATCAATTAATATTTCTACTCATCCTGCATGTTTCCTTCACGGGCATAATTGTCTGCAGCCTTTCCTGAAAATTTAGGTTTTTTTCAGAGAAAAAACTCTAATCAAATTAAATTAAAATTCTATTCAAGTTTGCAGGTTGATCCCATTCATTCAAGTTTGCAGATGTTCGAATTTTGGTAGAATTTAGAGTTCAAGGGAGTTTTAAAAAAACTCTAAATTCAACCCTTGATAAATCTGCCCCTTAATAGGCAGATCTATCAAACTGTGAGTTCAGAGCTTATTAAAAAAAACTCCCCACGTTCTATTCATTCATATGGTATTTTCAAAACCATATTTATTAAGTGGGGAGTTCTAACTTTCACCCATTGAAAAATACAATTCTAAAATCCCCATAGGAATGAATAGAACATGGGTGAGTTTTTATTTATTACGCTCTAAACTCACATTTTGATAAATCTCTTCCTAAGAAAGTTTGGCATAAAATGTTAGTTTTATGCCAGAAAATCATCAAACAACAAATTCTCAAGAAATACCCATTTCATTTCAACCTTGTTGTATCTAACAAATTCTCAAACATAAGAATACCAACCTATGTCAAAATATTTTATTTTTTTTGTCGTAAAGAAATGTTGTCAAGTTACATCCATCTTTCGAAATCTGATTTCAGTAATAACCCCAGCAAAAATCATATTAAAGGGCTAGTTCACCGTTAAATGTACATTTAGTTCTGCGCCATTGCCATTCAACAAGGGGAATTCGAGCAGCAATAGCTGCAACATTAATTTCTACACAACAGCTTCTTTGCACTCCTTCACCCCTTCAACTCTAGATGAAGTTCGCAAACTTCTAGCCTGCTCAAAACCCACCACCTGCTCCCTTGACCCCATACCCTCTCGCCTTCTCCACCCAATCTCTGATACACTCTCTCCTGCACTTACCCACCTATTCAATCTTTCACTCTCTACTGGTACCTTTCCATCATTATACAAACAAGCACTAATCACTCCTATCCTCAAAAAACCTTCCCTTGATCCCAGCTGTCCCACTAACTATCGACCGGTCTCCCTTCTTCCATTCACATCCAAATTACTAGAAAGGCTTGTTTACAAACGCCTGATCCAGCATCTCACTCACAACTCCCTCCTCGACCCCTTGCAATCTGGCTTCCGCCCATCACACTCGACTGAAACTGCACTCACCAGAGTAACCAATGGTATTCTATTGGCAAAGTCTAAAGGTCATTATTCCATTCTAATCCTTCTAGATCTCTCTGCAGCCTTTGATACAGTTGACCACACACTCCTCCTTGACATTCTACACTCATCTGGCATTCGGGAAACTGCTCTTTCATGGTTTACATCTTATCTGTCTGACCGTTCCTTTAAAGTTTCCTTCTCTAACTCTACTTCTACTACTTTCCCACTCTCTGTTGGAGTTCCTCAAGGCTCTGTTCTTGGCCCCCTGCTGTTCTCGCTCTATACAACTTCACTAGGAAAACTCATTCAGTCATTTGGACTTCAGTATCACCTTTATGCTGATGACACCCAACTCTACTTGTCTACTCCTGATCTTTCTAATGCTGTCCTTTCCCAAGTCACAGACTGTCTCTCTGCTGTCTCCTCCTGGATGTCACAGCGCCACCTGAAACTGAACCTTTCTAAAACAGAACTCTTTTTCACCACACATTAAACACTTGCAAAATCTTGCAGTATTCAACTGCGCAACATTGCTCGAATACGACCCTATCTCAGTTCAGAATAAACTAAAACACTAATTCAGTCTCTCATCATCTCCCGCCTTGATTACTGCAACTTACTCCTCACAGGTATTCCAACAAGTCACCTTTCACAACTCCAATCTGTTCTAAATGCGGCCGCTAGACTCATTCATCTAGCTCGCCGCTCAACATCAGCTGCTCCCATATGTATGTCCCTTCACTGGCTCCCAATCTCTTCTAGAATCAAATTCAAATTACTTACACTCACATTCAAGGCCCTTAATAATGAAACCCCTCCCTATATTTCATCTCTAATCTCCAAATACACTTCTTCACGAGACCTTCGCTCTGCTTCTGATCTTCGCCTCACTTCTCCTCTGGTGACTTCTGCCCATTCTCGTCTACAAGACTTCTCTCGGGCTTCTGCTTTTCTCTGGAACTCTCTGCCACAAGCTGTCAGACTTTCTCCTTCTTTCCAAACTTTCAAGCGCTCCTTAAAGACCCATCTGTTTAAAGAGGCCTATTCGATGTACCTTAATTAATTATTGCTGTATCAAAAATGACAAAGTGTTTATACAATCCTAATGTCTCAATTGTACCCTAACCTTTTAGTTTGTAAACCCTATTGTACTCTGTAATCCTTGTTTGTTATCCACCATTTATTCCCTGTTTGCTATAACTGCAGTAAAGCACTGCGTATCTTGACAGCGCTATATAAATAAATGATGATGATGATGATGATGATAGGAGAACATGAAACAAAACTCACAGCCTTTGCGGATGATCTCCTCCTATACATAGTAAATCCCAAACAAGCCTTACCACATATATTCTCTACTATCCATCACCAAATCAGTAATTATGCCGCTGGGCACTAAGGGGAAACATAGATGGGGTAACAAATACAATCTTACATGGGCCAGGGACAAGATCACATATATATGCATCAAAATACCGAAAAGACCACATGAGCTTTATACCCGTAATATCACACGCAGCATAGGGGAAATAACACAAGATATTAAAAATTGGCAATCCTATCATCTCTCAGCTATGGGAAGAGTGAATCTACTAAAAATGGTGGCATTCCCCAAACTACTATACAAATTACAAAGTCTCCCCTTAATAGTCCAGGAAAGAGACATCCAAGCACTTTTACAAACTGTTTAGGAACTTTATATGGAATGGGAAAAAGCCACAAATTAGCCTAAAAATAAAGCACTTTAAATGGAGGCCTCAATTTTCCCAACATCAAGCAATACAATATGGCAGCAATAATACGACACTCAAAAGACTGGATTCATAACTCGGACATTTACACAAACACATACCAAGAACAACGGTTTATCCCACAAATAAATCGACTATATATTCTACATATGCACAAAGCGGAACTTTCAACCGACATCATAGACAACCCCTTCATTATATTCTACTTGGCAAACCTGGAAGGAATTGAGAAACCAAAATAATTTAAATAGCAATCATTCTCTATACTTACCTTTTTTATTTAATTCTGACTTCCAGAGTGGGCGGGCACTAACGATATATCAAAACGGGGAACAAGAAGGGGTGATAACGGTGCGGCAACTGACTAAAGACGATGATGTAACACTTGCACAGTTTCAAACCAAATTTCCCTCCATAAGGCACAATATTGTAACGGTTGGCACCCTAAATCTAGAACCGATGCCAAGCACCCTGGTCTCGACTCCTGCTTCTGCCTGTAGCAGCCACCTTTGGCCTCAGGAGGAGCCCTCAACTACTCAGATGCTGCCAGGTCTTATAACAAGAGGTGCATGGTGGGGGGTTCTAGACAGGCAGAGGGGCACAACAGTAGGCAAAGTCTTTGGGCAGAAGGTTGTGGTACAAGGCGTTAGGCAATAGAGTAGTCAGATCAGGCCGGGTCAGGGCAGGCAGAGAATAAACGTAGTCAGGCAGGCAAGGGTCAAACCAGGAAGTCAATCAGAAGGGTTAAGCAGAATTGAAGTCGGTTATCATGCAAGAGTCAGGATACAGAAGCTAGAATCGTGAAAAGCCAGGCAGGATCACAACAGGGAGTCAGAATCAGAATCAGGAACAGGATCAGAATAAGCTCAGAACACCACAGCTAAAACCGATAACGGGCAAGGTCTGAAAGCCCAAATGTGTCTTATATAGGGTTCAATTTGCGCACCTGCGTCATTACGCCAGCACGTCTGCGTCCATATAACAAACGAGACGCGGGCGCACGCACCCTATGAACCCAAGATGGTGGCTGACAAGGAGCGGTGGGTGGCGGCCCCTGCCACACCACTGTACCACCAGGATGAGTGCTTTTTATAACAAACATATTTGCCTTTTTACAAGCTCAGATGTATACTAGCAGGACTATAAAACTCTTAGCTGATAAAGACTGGGATAATTGGACAGATTCCTCTTACGATCTAACTCCACCAGAGGGACTATATCACAAAATTATAGATTTCTACAGGATAATATTGACTATGACAGCCTACCCACAGGACCTAAACAATGGACAATAGATATAACAGAACTAGGAATGGAAGAAATATTCAAAATGTACAAACAACTATGGTACACCTTACCTTCAAGTATATACAGGGAAATGTTTCTTAATTTGTTGCACAGAACCTATCTGACCCCGGAAGTACTTTTTAAAATGCATAAGAGAGAGAGTAGTGATTGCCCAATTGGCACCGCAGCATTGGAAAAAAAAAAAAAAAAAGAGACCTGAAATTGACACAACGAGAAATTGAAATGATTGTCACTTGTTTATTGGTTATAGAAAAGGTTAATGTGTTATCTATGTTTATAAGTTTGCAAAAAATAAGACGACTACTCTTATGACTTTATAACCAACATTTAACCCTTCATCTCTGTATATACTAGGCATGATGGGAAATCAAAATAAATAAAACAGGAATTAACAGTATCGATTACGTAGAATAAATGATCTATTTGTTAATGCCTTATACCATTGTTTAACATATGCATTTGATTTATATTCAATGTCAAAATGGAAAGACAAATGCAAATATTTAGAGATGGAAGAATTGTACCTGTCTATTGCTCGAATAAAAAATGATTTAAAAAAAAAAATGTACTTTTAGTATGATGCACACAGTGATATTCAGACACAGCTTGCAAAATGGCCTCCTTTTTATTAATCTTTTTGATTTTTTTTAAGTTATTTAACTTTTTGTTCAACAGCTCCCAACAGTTTGGGATTTCAGCAGAAATCTGGTTGTTAGAATCCAGTTTACCCTAGCAAGTAGTGGTGTGAGTGAAAGACTTGAAGAGGAATAGGAGAGGGCCTGAATAGGAAGATAAGGAATTAAAAGTAATAATAAAACTAAAAATGCAGACTGACAGAGCAAAACTTTTTTGGTTGCCGAGGTTAGTGACCCCCGTCTGAAACCAGAAAAAGGCAAATAATTAAAACAATAAATAAAAAAGATGTAGGCAGGGGTATTCGGAGACAATTTGCAATTGGTTTTCATTTTTTAAAGTTTTTTTTCATTAAGCAACTCTCCAGTTTGCAATTTCAGCAATCTGGTTGCTAGGGTCCAAATTATCATAGTAACCATACATTGATATGAATAAGAGAATATTCGAATAGGAGAGGGGCTGAATAGAAAGAGGAGCAATAAAAAGAAGCAAATAAATGTGTAGCTTTGCAAAGTATTTATTTTTTAAATGGGGTCAGTGACCCCCATTTGAAGGCTGGAAAGAAAAAGGCACAAAGTTATAAAACTTTAAAAATAAAAACCAATGAGGACCAATTGAAAAGTTGCTTAGAACTGGCCAATGTATCACATACTAAAGGGGGTTATTTATCAAAGTCCGAATTTATTTGAATATTTTCTGCTACAAACTCCGATCAAATCCGCTTGGGTTGTTTTACTCGTATTTATTATTACATTTTCCCAAAAATTTGCATTGCGGTAAAAAATCTTATTTTCACAATTTTTTCATCCGATTTTCTCGGAATTTCCACCCGAAAACTCAGAAAACTTCTGGGTATTGCACGGAACCCAGCGCGCAACAAAAAAATCATTGGGACTTGAGAGTGTAAGAATTTAAAGAATTCCTTTCATAGAATTAGGAAGCTTATTGTTTAGGGAAGTTATATTTCCCCTTTCCCCGTTTGCAAAAAAAACTTTGCAAGTACAGTAAATTCCCACTTAGCAAAGCCAATTCAGTGTTATTAAAGAACAACAGATTCAATAATCATAACATAAGTCTTTATGTGCCTTAGGGGTTGTTAGGCTGGGGGAGGGGACCTTAATACTTCCTCTTCCAAGCTGTAACAAAACATTTTGGTGCATAAAAGAACTCATATATAAGCATGTATTTACTGTTACTGTTTACTGAAAAACCTTGCAAAATTATTAATTGGTATAGCAAGAAAAAAAAAAAAGACTTGAAATAGAATTAAGATCCTTATATACATTGACTAAGTTCTCTTCTGCACTATAATGATTTGTTATGGCTTGGAAGAGTTCGCAACACTTGGGGGCAGATTTATCAAGGGTCGAATTTCAAAGTAGAAAAAACATTGAAATCCGACCATTGAATAGAATCCTCCGATATTCGAATTCAAAGTCGGGGATTTTATACATCGTACGATCGTTTTCCGATCGTACTTCGAATCGTACTATTTGAACGATTTTATCGTACTATTTTCCCAAAAAATCCTTCGACTTCAAAAAACTTAGCAAAATACACAGGAGGTCCCCCATAGGCTAAACAGCAATTCGGCAGGTTTAAGTTGGCGAAGTATTGAAGTCGAAGTTTTTTTTAAAGAGACAGTACTTCGATTATCGAATGGTCGAATAGTCGAACGATTTTTACTTCGAAACAAAGTCGATGTAAATTCAAAGTTGTAGTATCCTATTCGATGGTCGAAGTATCCAAAAAATTACTTCTAATTTTTTTACTTTGAAAATTCCCGCGAATTCACTTCGAACCCTTGATGAATCTGCCCCGCAACGATTCGGTTGGGTGTTAGAGCTCATCCCACTGCTCAGCAGAATCAAACGAAACGATAAAAAAAATGAATTAATGAGATAAAAATGGCTTGAGCATGCTTACTCACACTTTTGTTAGCCGTTTTGCTGCCTCGTGCTGAATCAGCAATATGGTGATGATCCACAGCATCATTGTTTTGGTTGTTGGGTTGTAAATGTGAAATATATTGTACCTTACCTGTAGTCGCTGGCAGGAACAGGGTTTAAAGGTCAAGTCAACCCCAAAATAAAAATTTGCCTAATAAAAGTAATTCTAAGCAGTTTTGCAATATACATTAATAAATTTTCTATGGCTTTAAAGTTATTTGTATATGTATTGAAAGCAATGTCTGTCCCTTTCTATTCTCTGTCCTGGTGACTCAGACTGTTGATACAATGTAAGACAAGGTGATTAACAGACCTGACTTTGCTGGGGAACCAAGACTTATACAACATTGATTAAAAAAGTAACAACTCGGGAGTGAAAATAATTGCTGCTTTCAATAGCAATTGTTTTTACAATTAACTTTAAAAGCAATGAAAAAAATGTAATGAATGTATATTGCAAGCGTGCTTAAAATTATGTTTTCTTTTATTAGGCAAATCTGTTGATTTACCCTTTAAATGGGGCCGAATTCCATTACTTGGGGGAGGGGTTCAAGGTTCAGATCTTTTGAAGTGTGTGTGAATTTTCCAAGATTCATTCTAATCAGTCTCTTATAAGAAAACCTACTAAATGAAGCATCTCAGCAATCGGAATCCTAATCTTAAAGGGCAAGTAAAGCCCTTAATAAACTGTATTATTTTAGCCTGCAGTGCCTCTTCCCGTGACTAAATTGCCTCAATTGCAGGACACTGTGCACACCTTACTTACCTTCTGGGCTCCTCTTTCATGAAAGAATAATTGCTTGCCAGAGGACCCCAGAAAACAATGGAGGTGTGATATATAAGAGCCAGAGAACTGGCAATTAAACTTAATAAGATGGGTTCTGACTTTAGCTAAGTAGCAAGAGCTCTACCGTGTACTGTTATCAGGTATAAATGTAATTTTTTTCCCTGTACAGAGTTAAACTAATTGCCCCACTTGAAGGCAAGTCAGCATAAGGAATGGGTAACTGTACGTCAGTGATCCCCAACCAGTAGCTCGTGAGCAACATGTTGCTCTCCAACCCCTTGGATGTTGCTCCCAGTGGCCTCATAGCAGCCGCTTATTTTTGAATTCCAGGCTTGGAGGCAAGTTTTGGTTGCATAAAAACCAGGTGTACTGCCAAACAGAGTCTCAATGTAGGTTGACAATCCACATAGGTGCTGCCAAATGGCCAATCACAGCACTTATTTGGCACCCCAAGAACATTTTTCATGTTAGTGTTGCTCCCCAACTCCTTTTTCTTCTGAATTTTGCTCACAGGTTCAAAAGGTTGGGGATCCCTGCTGTACGTCTACAATACAGCCACAAAGTATGGTACCCGTTATCCAGAACGCTCGGGACCTGGGGTTTTCTGTATAATGGACGTAATAGATAAGCAGTCGCACACCCTTCTTCGAATATTCACAGATAAGCTTGGTGCCCAGTGTTTGGAGGATACGGCAACCTCCCAGTCCAAAGTAGAAAAGAAGCACACAAAGGGGCCAAATTCACTAACCTCCGAAAATTCGCCAGCAACCACTTCGCTCACATCGCAACACTTTGCCAGGACAACGCTAATTCACTAAAAGGAGGGAGGGTGGGCAACACACGGGATGGGGGAGGGTTTTTGCGCCAACTAGGTTTCCTTCCCCTTTAAAAGGAGAACGAAAGCTTACCCGACAGTTTGCTGGAATGTAAGACCTCCTGATAGTGAATGGCTAGGTTTTTATTGCTGTAAAGGCATTCAGCAACCCATAAATCATGACTCTAGCTGTCCAAACTGCACAGAAGGAGCATGAAGGATCAGAAGGATCATGTGCCATAATGAGAGTCAATGGAGATACTGCCTCTGGCAGTGGGGGTATGAAATGCTAGCAATGCAGAGACCTCACAGTACTTGTACGGAGAGCTTTGGAAGACTGGAGCGTACAGAGAAAAAGGTAGCAAGGTAAGGGAAAACTGAGTGCTTAGAACACCGTTTGAAAATCATGTTAAAATAAAACAGAATTAACTTTAACCTTTTCTTGTCCTTTAATAAAATAAAGTTGTTATAAAGCCCTACACATGAGCCCAGTGTATAGTTTATGTGCCATATGTAAGGAAAAGTAGGGTGGAAGCCGGTTACCCCAAAAAAAATTTACAATATTTTTCAGCCTATCACCCTGAAAAAGGAAAAGACGCCATCGTTTTTTGGGACTTCAACTATTTTTTTTTTTTTGAAGTCCTTTCTACTCTATTGCACTTCTCCTGGTCTGAGGTGGCGAAGGCAAGTCTGGTGCAAGAGGTAACGTTCAGTAAAAACGGCATCTTAGTGAATTTGCGTAGTTACGTCCATTCACCAGATCGCAAATTCGCCTGGCGTTAGGGAGCGAAGTACCGCTAGAGTCTTATCTAGTCACATCACCCTTTAGTAAATTTGCCCCAAGAAGCGTAGCTGCAGGGCAAACCCTTGAAAAAAACTTTACTGCGGATGTGCATCGTTTCATGGCTCTGCCCCTTTGTCAAGCATAATGGATCAAAGTGTAAGGATACATTTAAAGGGTGACCAATTAAGTATAATACAATGTAAAAAAATTCCTACAAAAATTATACAAAATACAAACTTCATCAATTCCAATATAATTTTCATAACTTCCGGTTGTAGGATTTAATTTAAAAAGGTAGTTCATACTAAAAGTTTGTAATGGCAAACGGATTCACTCAGATGGATACAGTATCGTAGTCCCAGATAGCGGAATACAAATCTAATACATTTGAACAAGATTACCTAAAAGACACAGTTACATTGAATTATAAATACAAAAAAAACCAAGACATATTAAATTTGCTTAAATGAAGAATTTAATGTCTTGCTTTTTATAAATAACCAGTTTGCTCTATTAACAAATGTTTTTTTCCCTTTACAGGTAAGAACAGAATCTTTTACTAAAACACAGGGACAGGTATTTCCCCCCCCCCCCCATCTATATATAGGGTAAGAGTAACTGGTTAATCTTTTTTGTATTTATAATTCAATGTAACTATTTATGTATCACTATCAATTTTTGAGTGAATCACAGTTTGCTATTATGAACTTTTACTATGACCGAACTTTAAATTAATTCCTACCACTTGAAGTTATGAAAACATCTTGGGATTGATGACGTTTGTATTCTATTAATTTTTGTATGGATTTTTAACATTGTATTAGACTTAATTGATTTCAATCACTTTAATTGGTCTCCCTTTAAATGTATCCTCACACTTTGATCCACTATGCTTGACAAGGGGCCCTGCAACTACGTTCCTTGTGTGCTTCTTTTCTTCTTTCTGTATAATGGATCTTTCTGTAATTTGGATCTTCATACCTTTAATCTACTAGAAAGTCATGTAAACATTTACGGGCAGATTTATCATGGGTCGAATTTCGAAGTAAAAAATACTTCGAATATTCGACCATCGAATTAAAATACTTTGACTTCGAATATCGAAGTATTTCTCACTGAATTTGGCCATCAAATGATTTTAGCGTACGATCTAACTTCAATGTGTGAAAAATGCATTAGAAGGTCCCCATAGGCACTTCGGTAGGTTTAATTTGGCGAACTATTGAAGTCTACGTTTTTTTAAAGAGAAAGTACTTAGATTATTGAATATTCAAACTATTTTACTTCGAATCGAATTCGAAGTCGTAGTATCCTATTCGATGGTCGAAGTATCCAAAAAATTACTTCGAATTTTTTTTACTTTGAAAATTCCCTCGAATTCACTTCGAAACTTGATAAATCTGCCCCTAAATAAACCCAATAGGCTGGTTTTCCCTCCAATAAGGATTGGAGTCGGAATCAAGTACAAAAGTACTGTTTTATTATTAGAGAAAAAGGAAATAATATAAAAAATTGGATTCTTTGTATTAAATGGAATCTATGGGAGAAAGCCTTTCTGTAATTCAGAACTTTCTGGATAACTGGTTTCCGGATAACGGATCCCATACAGGTACAATAGAAGATTAATTATTTTATTTTATTAGCATTAACTCCAAAGGTTTGTGTTCGCTGGAATGTAGACCAATACAAATCAATTCTGTACGTTTAGAATAGTGTATACACAGTTGTATGTATATTTTTATAGCACTACTTATGTATGTAGCGTTTTATTTGGGCACCTAAAATGCCCTTGTAAAGAAGGAGTAATACACCACTGGGATTTGAAACAGGAACCTCCAGATTTCTGGCTGCTCTCCTTAACCAGAAGGTTAAGCTGGCCATAGATGTTTGAGATTTTTAAAAGATCCGATTGTCATCATGAGACCACGATTATCTCGGAACGATCGTACGAATTGTCCATCAACTAAAAAGACCAATTTAGCAGGAAAACAAAGGGGAGCTGCCGGCTTGGCCCTGAAGACATTGATAGATTGCACTGGGACCGTCAAAGATATTTTTGACCTGACCGATCAATTTCCTGACAGATGTCGGTCGAAAAAAATCATAAGATGTAGGATCGTTCGAATCCCACTAACCGCACGATAATTTCGAAGGATTGGTCGAACTTCACTAAAATCGGTCGTTCCGCAAGAGAAATCTTTGCGTCTATGGGGACCTTTAGTTAGAGGTGTTTAGGATTATGGGATCATTGCATAAAGGGGTAACGTCTCCGCGTAACCACTCCTAGCACAGAATGCAGACAATATAATCTTAATATATATACCACAGACAAAAGAAACTCAAGGATAAGTGCATTTAGTGAGATATATTAGCTTATTCCAAAAATGAATATTTTCTATTAACAATGAAAACCCCCATACAAAGTGTTTTCACCTTTAACACGTATACAAAAATATATAAACTGGTCAGAATACTGTTCTAGTGCTGTACATAAGTCATTTCAGGCTTCCATATACAAATAAATTAGAGCTCAACATCCTTTTCTGAATATGCAAGTGTCCCTAAAAATCCTGTCGTCGGGGGCTCAACTTAGAGCCAGTCAAATGTCCTTCCAACAATCTCAAAGAACTTTTTATTGGGCTCATAAAAATAGTCCCGTAATTTGCCCAGTAGGAAAGTGCTTATTTGGGGGTGGGCTCTGCCTTTGGACTCGTGCAAACACCGATCTCTGCCACCGTCTCTCAAACAGTAGAACCCCTTCGTCTTGTTAAAGTAAAAGTTCGAGGCATTAATCTGTGGCGAGAGGTTTAGGAAGTTCTCCACCTTCTGCATTTCAGGAAAGGGATCCCTGATCAGGCGGTCCCCGTCAACAATATGCATATTCTCAAGAGGGAAAAATTTTAGCCAGTGTTCCATGTAATGCTCATACAGACTCCTGTTTATGGCTTTGTAGTCCGTGTTAAGCTCATTGTTCTTGAGAAGAAGCTCCTCCACTGGTGGATAGGACTTATTCTTCTGTTTATGGTTATAGAAGACTTGGGTGTAGTCAGATAAGACTCTTTCAATAGGATCCCTTAAAATAAGCAGGAGTTTAATAGTACTGTTCATTCTATGGATTCTCTCTGGAACCTCCAGAGATGTGAAATAGGCTGGTGTTTTCTCCACAGTGAGCTGATGAGGGTAGGAGAATGGCATTTGGCTCAGATACCAATTCAGACCTTGCTGGTATTGTTTTTCCCAGTCAAAGAAATGAATTTCATTTTCAGCTGCAGCAATATCAGAATGGAGACTTAACATTTCCAGCAAGGCTCTTGTCCCCCCCTTCCGAACACCAATAATGATAGTGTGGGGTAAGTACCGCTTGGTTCCATTCAGGTGGACAACATCGCGTACGGTGCCTTCAATAGTTGCCTTCTTACTCGGTTCTTCATTTGATGGATTGGAGAAGGTAAAGTTCTTTGTATTTGTGGTTGGTCTGGAAGGCACCAGTTGTGGCTGCATGAAGAGCAAACAAATTCCTATAAGGAATGAAGCCATAATAAATGTCCTGAATTTGGAATCAGTCAAAATAGTGACGCTCCATAGGTCACTCTTGATAAACAGAGGGATCTTCTGCCTCCTTATGGGTTTAATGTTTACAAATTCGTTTCACTGAAGGGGTAAAAAAAAAATAAAATAAATTAATATGTACATAAGCTTCATAATACACTAAGTTACACAACCCTTGCCAACCAATTAGCAGTTTGCGTTCATTATTTTAACTGCACTACCAGTAACACCGACAGTCTATTGGATAAGGACAAACACAAACACAGGTTGTAGTTACCAAAACAAAACTGGAGAGAAATATTCCAAGGCAAATGCAACTGACCCAGAATAATCAATAGAATGTGCTAAGAATTCCTTTGTAGAACTTGCCGCTTTTTAAGCATTGTTATTTTTCCCCCAGAATTGCTGCTTTATCTGAACCATTCAGTTTAGTGTCTAGTAACATGGGCAATGACTGTGCTGGTCCAGTAACCCACAACAGCCTATAAACAGCTTGCTCTCATTATTTCAAATTCCAACTGTACTAAGCCAATTAAAGGTGTGATTTACCTTTAAATTAACTTTTAGCATGATGCAGTGTCTGAGACAATATGCTGTTGTTTTTTTTTTACTTTGTATGGTTTTTAAATGATTTAGCTTCTTGATCAGCTGCTCTCTAGTTTGGAATTTCAGCAGCTAAATGGTTTCTAGGGATCAAGTGAACCTAGTAGCTAGGCAGGGGTATGACCAAGAGAATGGAGATGAATAGGAGAGGGCATAAATATAGAGAGATAAGTAATAACTTTCAATTGCAATACAATTGTAGCCTCAATGAGCAATAGGTCTTTGGCTGACCCCCCCCATCTGAAAGCATGAACGAGTTAGAAGATAAAAGTAAATGATTAAAAAATAATAAAAATATACAAAATGAAGACCAATGGAAAAGTTGCTAAAAATTTAACATTTTAGAACACATTAAAAGTTAACTTAACGGATCAGTAACATCAAAAAATGAAATTGTTCTAAAGGAATGACCATATAATGCAGTGTTGCCCTGCACTAGTAAAACTGATGTGTTTGCTTCAGAAACACTACTATAGTTCATATAAACAAGCTGCTGTGTAGCAATGGCGGAAATTGAAAAAAGTCTATATGGCACAGGTTAAATAGTGGATAACACCATTATGTTCTACAGAGCTTATCTGCTGTGTAACCTGAGCCTTTCCTCCATTGAATGGCTGCTCCCATTGCTACACAACAGCTTATTTTTTTATAAACTATAGTAGTGTTTCTGAAGCAAACACGCCAGTTTTAGGGTTAGGGCACACGCGAATATTTGGGGAGATTTAGTCGCCTGGCGCCTCGAGTGATTAATCTCCCCAAAAAGCCTTCCCGCTGGCTAGAATCTGAATTGCCGGCGGAATGGCACTCCGAGCACTTCGTTTTGGATGATACTCTGGACACCAGTCGGGAGAGGACCACATCAACATGCCGATACAGTCCTTGTTTGTCTGGATTTTCTAATCTGCCAGATACATAGATGTCTGGCTGATTTTCAGACAGATATCAGCAAAGTCCCATACATGGGTGAATAGGCTTATTATGAGTTTGTCTGGAGCGTCTATCAACCCGAGTATGGCCAGCTTTACTAAAGAAACCAATTACCTGTGCTGTAGAGCAGTACAGCCTGACACAATGAAACAACAAGCTAAATGCTGAGACGGTAGGACTGGTGGCAGCACTATGCCGCCCTTCAATTGCTGAATTTGAATGGACACCCACATGCCATTTTCTTGTTTAAATGTGTATTAAGAGCAAGGCTATTTCAGCTAGTGGAGGGCAGGCTTAAATATAATCTTTGGCTGCTTGCCGAGCACAAACAGCTACTGTTCATTGAATCCTCCATCTTTTGACTGCAGTACCGAGCTAATTCTATAATTTAATAGCTTTCCCTGAAACGGGGCAGTTGCCAATTAAACTGGGATTTCGAAAAATCTGCATAGGTAATTATACCAGAACTCCATCAAAAAAAATTCCCCTTGAAAATATGCAAGAATGGATTACGCTGCAGCTTTTTTTGGATTAGCAAAGTCAACATTCAGGCGATCTTGTAAAACTCTCTGCTCCCATAATGTGCTTTTCCCCATCACCCTAGACTAGAGCATTATATACAATGATAGAAGCTGCAGAACAGAAGAATACTACATGGGCAGAATACAGAAATATTACAACAACCAATAAGTCCCTGGGGACTGCATAGAATTGATCTGGTTCCCAAATATCCAAAATCTGCACATGGGCGATTACCATTAGACTGTCTAACCCAGTGATCCCTAACCAGTGGCTCCGGAGAAACATATTGCTCCCAGCAGTTTCAAAGCAGGGGCTTATTTTTGAATTCCTGGCTTGGAGGCAAGTTTTGGTTGTGTAAAAATTGTGTATCCTCCAAAACAGAACGTCCTGTAGCCTGCCAGTACACATTGGGGCTCTCAGATGGCCAGTCAGAATTTGTCACCCCCAGGAATTTTTTTTGTGCTTGTGTTGCTCTCTTTTTTTTTTTTTTTTTATATATTTGAATGTGGCTCACGGGTTAAAAAAACAAAACAAAAACGTTGGGGATAACTGATCGAACCGCTTAGACCTGCTCTATCACATCTTCCATATGGCAGCCTTGGGAACTACAATGTAACACTTGTAAGGAATATTCAGACTAATTTACATCTCGTATTGGCTCCAGTTAATCAGTGATGCCTTGGGGGTATAACTACTCCTTGCAAGAGACTAAATTTGTTTTCACTGTATAATCAGGAGTATAATATATATAGAAGAAACCCATAGTAGCTTTCATAATCCTTTACAAATGCTCCCATTTACCCTGTGGTTAAACTGGTTCTTTAACAAGTCCTTGCTAACATTACAAGCACTTCTAAGAAAACTGCTTTACTAGACTTCATAAAGGGTTTAAAACTCTTTGGCCCAATCTTCCGCTGGCAGAAGGGGGAAGGGCAGCAAGAATATAAAACGGCCCACCTAGAATTCATTTTATTTACGGAACATAAAGTGATCGCTGTCAGTCCTGCCAATTCTAAATAACAACACGTCAGTCAGCCACAGATTTTCACTGACACGGGAGTTAGAAGCACAAACCCACGTCAGCTCCAGTAGACGTTACCTAGAGTTTCCAGATCCTGCTAAATCCAACCAGTGTACTCCCTTCCACAAAGGTGACCTTGTTAGCAAAGCCGGAGCTACGTATTACAAATAAGAGGCCTGGTTCCTCAGCTAGAGAGACCGTGCTGCCAACCCTTCTGGCATCAATTAAAAGTGAAAAAACAAAATTACGAGATATCATTTGCCAACCGAATATGTTTACAGGGGCTAAGAGGAAAAACAGGAAGGGGTGTAGCACAGAATGTGCCTACCGACTATTACTGAAACAAATACTACCAAATTATTATGCAGAATTAAAATGGACTAAAACTCATAAGTGATAGATATGTTATGCAGATCCAGTGATGAGAGCCGTGTAGTACCATAGTCCAACAGCAGCCAAAGAATACAGTAGATTATGGGATATTTCCAAGCAGATAAAGCAGCATGTTCGCCTGATGCACAAAGAACTCAGATCAGTCTATGGTTTTTAGCAAGCCCATTAACACTAAGCTATTCCATAAAACTCTGTAAAGGGGTTGTTCTCCTTTAAATGAAGGGATATTCTGAGACAGTTTGTATTTTTTTTTTTAGAATTTGTGGTTTTGAGTATTTTGTTTTTTTATTCAGCAATCTGGTTGCTAGGGTCCAAATTACCCCAACAACCATGCATTGATAGGAATTAGAGACTGGAATATGAATAGGAGAGGGCCTGCATAGAAAGAGTAATAAGTCAGAAGAAGGAAAATGACAAAAAAAATGAAGGCCAATTGAAAAGTTGCTTAGAATTAGCCATTCTATAACATACTAAAAGTTAATTTAAAGGTAACCCCCCCCCACTTTGACCATTGCTTCCACACTGCTAAACCTATTTTTTTTGGGGGGGGGGGGTGTTCCTGTGGCTATACTGTACCTCTAATATTTCCAATCAGGCCATATTCAAGTAGGTGAGAAAAAGTTATATCTTGGTTTATCACCTGAAAAGTCATGAAAGAGATTCAATTTGAGATGCAATTCAATTAAAAAAAAAAAAAAAAAAAAAAAAAAGGTCTCAAGTTTTATTACGTCAAAACTCTATTGAAGTCTATGGGGAAAAAAAACAAAACTGGAACGGATTTTGGAGAAAAGTTTTTTCCTCAAATTGATTCTTGTCCATGGCTTAAGTGATAAAACCAGGAGATAAACTTTTCTCACGTAATTGAATCTCACAGCTATACCCGATATCTCACCAAACCATGCCGCTGGGCTCATAAGCAACACAGTCGGGCCGGCTTCTAGTAATGGCACTAAACAGGGCCTTTGGGAGGTGATAAGGAACTTGTGTAATTCTTAGGAATATTCATTAAGAATGAGGAGTGTTCAATATTGGAGTTATTAGTGTTATGAGCTTTAGCTATACTCGCCCAGCTCTATCAATGGCACAGTGACAAAAGGAAGGATTAAGGAGAGGGCAGAGAATATTCATGTTACTCTGCAGATGACAGGTCCATTCTTCCCAGTTTCTCAACCTCACAGACTTATTCCATAGCCCGACAATGGACAGGCAACTAGGCTACCATTCAGCCCTTTTGTCACGGCTTCCTTTTGTCTTTAGGAGCCTTTTGCACAGAGGCAATCAATGCGGAGGAAATGTTGGCTGCACTATATTAGATTATGTCAAACTGGTGAAAAGAAACCAGAGGAGAAGCGGACTGGATTTAAATAACAGGCTAAAGCCATGGGCAAAAGTTAGAAGTATCTGTATAAACTGTGCCCTGTGCCATAAACCATAGGAAAGAAAGCTTATCAGTCACAAAAATGAATATAAACCGCTGCTCTAAAGAGCAACAGGTACTTAAAGGGCCACATTACTTAAGTTCTTGATTCATTTCCCATATAAAAGCATCACTCTTATTAAAAGACCCGAGGTTTTCCAGATAATGGATCTTTCTGTAATTTGCATTTTCACATCTGAAACCCAATAGGCTGGTTTTGCATCCAATAAGGATTGATTATATCTTAGTTGAGATCAAGTACAAGATTCTGTTTTAATAGTAAGAGAAAAAAAAGTTAAACCGGTTTTAAAATTTTGGATTTAATGTCTTTCCATAATTAGGAGCTTTCTGGATATAATTAAGCCTCACTTTTTAAGCAAAACCAGTCGTCTATTTAGGTTTATTAAATGCTTATATGATTTTCATTAGACTTATGGTCTTAAGATCTAAATTATGGAAGATCAGTTATCCGGAATACACTAGGTCCCGAGCATTCTGGATAACAGGTCCCATACCCGTATAGATTATTTGTTGTTGTTTTTTTTCCGAAGTTTTCAGGCCTGGAGTATAGGGTTCGCAGCCGCAAAAACAGGACAAAGAGGCGGAGCAGTGGAATATGGGGGCGGGGTTATGACATTTAGGGCTCTGCTTGAGCCTTTTGTGGGCGGGGTTGTGACATCAGCGGTGGATATTGCCCAGATTTTTGTTTGGGTTTCACAAGGCTACAAGTTTTAACCTTTAAAAAACCGAACTGTTCGGGTCAAAACCAAACTTCCTACTGGAGTATAACATTTCAGCGGAATTCCACTGTTTAATTGCATTAGCAGGCAGGCTGCATTCAAAATCAGAATAAAAGAAGATTGCCAGAGGGCCTAAAAAAACAAGAGCACTTAGAACAGGCCTACTAGCATCCTGAAATGAATTTAAAAAAGAGCTAACCTTTAGTCATTCAAACTCTCAGTTTAAAGTAATCTTCTATAACAATCTGCTCAAAAGGAACATAATGTACTGTATCTAGAGAAAAATGTCAAGAAAGCTGATTTAGGGGATATCTGAAGATTTTGCAGGATCATCAGTTCCTATGTGTTTAGTTTTTTGTATTTTATTTATTTTTTTAATTTCATGCTCCACCTAGTGACAGAATAAATAAATCATGGGCAGGGGTTAAAAATGCACAAAAGTTTAAAGAGAACAGCAGAACCCTCATTTTACATCTGGCATAAATTCTGGGAATAAAAAAAATAAAGTTAGTCTTTGCAGAGCCTTGAAAATCTGTGTCAATTCCTGGGAAAGCCTAAAATTGGAGGTTCTATAGTATAAAAAAAAAAAAAGTTCTTGCTATTTTCAGTAAGGGTGGGTGTTGTTTTACAGGGGCCCCCTCTCTAGGTTTGCACTGGCATGGCAGGTAGCAATATAAAGTGCAGCCTCAGATGTAACAGACTAAATTCATAACGGATACGGGGCCCTCCATTCCAAGCATCATGTGGATCCAGCCCATTTGCTCCATCTCACAATCAAACATGGGAATCACCAAGTGCAAGATTTGGCTGCATGTTTAGCACAATGGTGCATACATTACTTACAAAGAATAGAATATGGAATTCACACCAACATTTTACAACGGGAATGTAAAGCAGTGTAGGTATAGAAACTGCGCATTCCTTAGGTAATTTTACGAATGACGGTGGTTTCTGCGCAGTTGCCTGATGACCCTGAAAACTGTGACACTTTTCATGCTTCCTTTCTAAACAGGAGAGAATTAAAGTATGAATTGTGGAGAGCTGCCATTTTACATTTTATCCCCTATACGGTCAGTCATCAAGTGTTCAATGTTGTTTAAAGAATTCTCATTTATCAAGACGGCAAATTCCATGAAAGTCTATGGGTAAGGCAGCATGTAAACTCCCCCAAATACATCACAGTACAAGCCTGTTGAGGACTTTACAAATCAGTAAAACTTTCCCCCAGCAGGAAAAATCAAGTAGTTCAGTTGGGCAGCTGATTTGGACCAGTTCTAAATAGTGTGCATCAAAGGGGTTGTTCAACTGGGAGTTAACTTTTAGTATGATGTAAAGCAGTGATCCCCAACCAGTTGCTTGTGAGCAACATGTTGCTCTCCAACCCCTTGAATGTTACTCCCAGCGGCCTCAAACCAAGGACTTATTTTTGAATTACGGACTTGTGGCAAATGTTTATTGCATAAAAACCACATATTCTACCAAACAGAGCCTCAGCCTCAAGTAGGTTGACAGTGCACCTAGGGGCTACCAAATGGCCAATCACAGCACTTATTTGGCATCAAAATAAAAATTTTCATGCTATTGTTGCTCTCCAGCTCCTTCAACATCTGAATCTTGCTCACGGGTTCAAAGGGTTGGGTCCCTTAATGTAGAGTGATATTCTGAGTCTTATTTTTTGTGTTTTTTTTAATGTTATTTAGCAATCTAGTTTTTATGGTCCAAATAATCCTAGCAACCATGCACGGATTTGAATAAGAGACTGGAATATTGAAACCCCATACTCTTGATTGGAAGCGGCCCCATGAACCTTTTCTAAAATGCTAGGAGTATTTTACGGCTCATCAAAAACAATATGCATGCTAATGGACCTACGCTTTAAAAAAATAATTATATACACATATATATATATATATATATATATATATATATATATATATAAAAATTTAAATTTATTTTTAGCATTGGCATAAGAAGCATTGCTGTTCCGTTGGTGGAACAGATGTGTATCTTGTAAACAAACCTACTTGTAAAGTTTCCTAAACGCTGCATTCATCACAAGTCCTCCACTCTTTAATTAACACCTCTCATCATGATAAGGCAGCATTTGGGAGGATCACACACGGGCATAGTGCCAAGGGACCACTATGGGCAGTGTCATTGCTACTGACATTGCTAGAGGTTTGCCCACCTTGTAAAAGAATGGGGGGGGGGGGTGTTTAAGGAGCTAATTGCAGTACAAATCAATGACAAAGTAAGGAAAACACGTCTTACAGCTTGCTATGCTGAAAAAATAAAGCACATTCCTACATAGACTTCAGTGGAGATTTTATGAAATAGATCTTTGTGTTTTGTTTAATTAATCAAATCCTAAGGTTTTCACACCCTTGAGATAGGCGGGTGTAGATCTATTACTACAATAGGTTGCTAGGTGTATCGGGAAGGGTAACCGCTCACAGGATCCGCACGTGGTTGTGCATCAATCTGCTTTACACAGTCACAATTATTAGAGTTAAGGGAAGGATAACAGAAGGATGGAACTGGTTACAAGGGTCTATAAATAAAGTGGGACACAGTCTGCTCGCATCTGTAGCAGTGAAGGTGAATCAGCTTTGACACTGCAAAATTTTGTGACCTACAGGCGATCACACTTATGGGAAGAACACTCCATTTCAATCAGATAGTTCAAAATTTTAAAACAAATTCACTTTTTCTCTGCCTTGTACTTGATCCCAACTAAGATATAATTAATCCTTGCTAAAGGCAAAACCAATCTATTGGGTTTATTTAATGTTTAAATGATTTTTAGCAGACAAAGCATGGAGATCTTAATTACAGAACAAACCCTTATCCAGAAAAACCAAAAGGCCCAAGCATTCTGGATAACAGGTCCCATACCTGTATCTATATACACACACACGTGATCACAGAGAGCCCAGCACATGGCACACTCACTCCCTATTCCTACTCATTTAGCCTTACTGACTTGCAAAGGGAAAGTATGAATGAAATATATGATGCCTTTACATGGCCAAAATTACACTACATGGGTGATTCTCACACCCAACTCAAACCTCTGGTAGAAAACACATTGTGACCCCTCCAGTTTCCCACCAGAGGCACCGCCATAGGTCTTAATTTTACTTCCACCAACCAATCAGAACACAGGATAAAAGATCAGTTACAATTCAATTTGCCCATCTAAGAGGGTGGCCCAAAAAAAGTGGATCCAATTGCCCCCTTGTACCTACGGATTGACCAATGCCTAGTTCACACCTAAACGCGGCATCAGCAGAAGAATGTCAAAAATTATTTCGATTAAAAAAAATGAAGACGCTCTGCACTGCTGGTTGTGACTCCTAAAAAACAGGTTGTACAGATATATGACAGCTGTTAGCCAGAATGCTCGAGTCCTAGGGTTTTCTGGATAATGAATCCTTCCGTAATTTCAGATCTTCATACCTTAAGTCTACTAGAAAATCATGTAAACTTGAAAAAAAACCCAACAGGCTGGTTTTGTTTCCAATAAGGATTAATTATGTCTTAGTTTGGATCAAGTACAGGGTTTTATCGTTACAGAGAAAGAGGAAAACTTTTAAAAATTGGGACTATTTGGATAAAATGGAGTCTACGGGAGACGGCCTTTCCATAATTTAGAGCTTTTACGGATAACGTATCCCATATCAGTACAAACCTGCTTATTAACAGGTCAGAAAAGTGGCTTCTACATAGTTTTAAGAATCAGAGAAAAGAAAAGGATGAACTCAGAAGAATCCATACCCCTCTCACGTCTGAAGGCAGAAACTTCATTGAAATTGGTAACGCAGCATGTACAGTTTTGTCACGACTGTCAAAATACATTAGTCTTCCTCCTGAGTTACCCCATCTCTCTGCTACATCCCAGTAACTATCACTAGGGTCACTATAGTGCACATTTTACTGGTCACGGGATTCTGAAAGTGTCTTTTTCTCAAAAAATTTTTGCAGTATGACATCTCACATGCTCCCCCCCCCCCCCCCCCCCCCCCCCGGGTATTGTAGAAAAAAAAAAAACACAAGTGATAGAATGCTGTCAACTGTGTAATGGTACATTCCATAAAACCCTTCTGCTTTCAAACGAGAAATTCCTTCAAAATTACATTTAACCTTTTCACTGCAGGCAGGGTCTCTCATTCATGCAGTGTAATGCAAAAAATCGTTTTTAAAAGAAAAGAACATATGAAACAGGATAAGTCTAATTCTCACATATTCCAACCAATAAATAAATTAAATAAATAAAGCTGCACAATTGCCCCTAGGGCTTCGGGAATCACCACTTAGTTAGAAAGAATGATACATGCGAAAGGGATTTGACTGCAATATTTAAGAATCAATGGACGTCTTTGGTTACAATGATGTTGTCCCTGATGGAGAGCAAAGGTTGTTGCGCATTGGTAAATCTAAAGAGCTCCACAGGTCCCTGGGGGGGGGGGGGTAGGCACTTATCCTAATAAGCTATTGGACGTTATCCATTAACTATATGACAGTGTGCTGGCTCCTGAAACCCCAGGATATCCAAAAGCACATTGATCTCTTCCCAGTTACTCTTGGAATAAGTACCCTGTTTGCTTTCAGCACAGTAGCTGCGGGGTCGCAGACCCTAACATTACTATGTGCCGCCTGCATAGTCCCATTAACCCTAGTGTCGCCGAGTCTTAACGAGCGCTACTGAGCTGAAAGTCTGCAGAAGCAGCTTCAAAAGGTTTCACATTTGCAAAAAGCAAAAATTTGATTGCAAGAGTGCTCAAGAGGAGCATAACCCCCTCCCCCTCCCCCCAACACTAGTGATGGGTGTAAAATAAAAAATAAAAAAAACACAATTCACCTGGCGAAAATTCGCCTGGGTCAAAAAATTTTGGACACGCGTCCAAAAAGTCATTGGCGTCAAAATCACAACGCGTCAACATTATGCAGACACCCATTGACTTTTAACACGAGTGTCAAAATTGACGAGAGCGACTTTTCGGACCCCCGTCAAAAATTGACAAAGGGCGTAAATATTTGAGTTAAATTAATTTCGCTGCAAATTGGCAAATTTTTCTGTTAAGCAAAAAAGGAGAAATTTGCCCATCACTACGGCCAACATCCCGGTGCATCTTTCTTATACAAAGCAAGTATCCCTTGGACATGCAGTGCAACTGGCAGTTAGTAGAGTGCCAGGCAAAGCCCATTCCTGCTCCCTGGAGTGTAACCAGGGGATTAGCATTGATAGCCAAGCACTTAGAGATGCTGCTCATTGCTGTCTCCTAGCAGGCACCATGCCATTTGTAGATCTGGATTTTTTGGAGAGGGGGGGGGGAGGTGAAGCCAATAACTTTATGTTTGGTATATAAACACACACATGGGGACAGCTAAGCCCATGTAACCCCTGCCACGCCACCGCCTGAGGGTCCCAATAACTTACTGTGCTGGGCAAGAGAATTAACTCTAAAGAGGCTGTTGGGGAGTTTGTTGTTCCTGATCAAGTGCAGTAGAATAAATCACTTATTTATCACCAGCCACATGATTGACAGCGCCTGGATAAGGGTGTAAAGGAGCTGCTGCTTATTATTATTATTAGAGGGTGGAGATGAATAACCCTGAGCCTGGCTCTGTATCACTCCCATCCTCACACACAGAGCCCAAGCCACAAGTACTACTCACCCGCATGGGTAACACGTCGGTGACATCACAGGTGCCTTATGGCGAAAGAGAAAGTATCCGAATGAAATCCACTACAAGTCCGGTTGGGAGAACCTCAGGCAGCGCAGAACACGACAAACAAAGTCACTAGAAGCCCATTCCGACTCCAGTGCCTGGTTACTTTCCCAGCACGCGAGTATTTAAGTAAAAGTTGCATTGCGTCACCGGTAAGCCCCTCCCACTTTCCTTTTCAGACCCGGCTGCTTTGCTTCCTCTGGGTCCTAATGCGGTCCTCTCCGCTGCACTCAGGGTACATGGATGCATAGACTGTCGCACTAGGGGTCCCATGCTGGGAGGTTTAATACAGCAATAACTGCAGAGCCGCAGGCTGGACCCCTTTGAGTTCCTCCACCCGTAAAAAAGCAGGGTGTGTCTTGAATATGTCTTTCTGGATCTTGGTTCCCCAGAAGTTGCAGAACTGCACCTAGACACGTGCTTTTTGGACATATAAGTTATAATGTTACTGGGAGTTCAAGTACCACCTGAGACAGTGTCGGACTGGGACACCAGGGGCCCACCCAAAAACCTTTGACCAGGGGCCCACCAAGTAATCTTACACCAGGGACACTTAACCTCTATTCTCTTAGTCTTTTCTTTACATAATATGATCTATTATTCCATCTATTAAATCACTTTGTTCTCATTGAAATAGGGAATGACCATGAAATAAACCAAATGTCTAGCAGCATGAGGGCCCCCCACTGGGAGTTCAAGTACCACCTGAGACAGTGTCGGACTGGGACACCAGGGGCCCACCCAAAAACCTTTGACCAGGGGCCCACCAAGTAATCTTACACCAGGGACACTTAACCTCTATTCTCTTAGTCTTTTCTTTACATAATATGATCTATTATTCCATCTATTAAATCACTTTGTTCTCATTGAAATAGGGAATGACCATGAAATAAACCAAATGTCTAGCAGCATGAGGGCCCCCCACTGGGAGTTCAAGTACCACCTGAGACAGTGTCGGACTGGGACACCAGGGGCCCACCCAAAAACCTTTGACCAGGGGCCCACCAAGTAATCTTACACCAGGGACACTTAACCTCTATTCTCTTAGTCTTTTCTTTACATAATATGATCTATTATTCCATCTATTAAATCACTTTGTTCTCATTGAAATAGGGAATGACCATGAAATAAACCAAATGTCTAGCAGCATGAGGGCCCCCCACTGGCACGTCACGTGACCATATTAGGTTCTCAGGTCAGTGTCGGACTGGCCCACCGGGATACCAGGAAAAGTCCCAGTGGGCCAGTCCAACGCTGACCTGAGAACCTAATATGGTCAAGTGACGTCTAATAGACACATTTGTACAGTAGACGCCTAGAGGTGCCTTTAACACACATACGGAACACACATGAGCATTGAGTCAGATCGGTTGAAATTACTACACAAATATGTATTTTATCATTATTAGCACCAGTGGTGGATTAATGAATTGTGAGGCCCCTAGGCTACACTTTCCAAAGATCCCCCCATCTAAGCTACCCCCACAAGTTTAGTAAATATATAATTAATCGGGGTCACAGGTGCACCTGGTTGGGGCAGATTAATGCACAGGCTTACCTAAACTATTGCATAGGGGTCCAGTGTGATCAAGGGCCCATCTAGTTTTTTTCTTAATACCTCTAAAACACATGGGGGTTTTTCTGCACTAAGATGCGTTCAACTGCAGGTTTGAGTGCAAATAAACACATACGCTAATGGATTCCATTATATTCTGCCTGGTTTCACTCATGAGCATTCTGAGTTACATTTTACTCCATTTGAGGTGTATTGCTTAAATTTAGCATGTTGCATTCAGTAGAACAGAAGGTTGTGTTTGCAACGGGAAAAAAAATGCACTTAGTTGCATAAAAATAAAACATGTTTAAACGCAACATATGTGGCTTTTTGAGCTCAGCATGTGTTTAAAAAAAAACACAGAAAAAATGCCCACGTGAAAGAGCCCTAAAAGGGGTAGTTCACCTTTAAGTTAACTATGTTATAGAACGGCTAATTTTTTTTTTTTTTTTTTTTTTGTAACTTAGATTTTTATTGGATAAAATCTTTTTATTGGATAAAATCATATTTACACCAATTGCATAAAAAAAACAACAACATTGCAGATTATGGGTACACGCAGTGTCCCCTTCGCAGTTTACAATGATGTCATTGTCAGTATATTATGTTATCCATTTTTGAATACAATCACATAAATTGTAATGTCAAATAAACAAAAATTAAACAAAACCAACTGGTCTACCTTTATTTATAGAATGGCTAATTCTAAGCAACTTATCAGTTGGTCTTCATTATTATTTTTTTTTTATAGTTTTGAATTCAGGGACGTAACTATAGAGGAAGCAGACCCTGCGGTTGCAGGGGGGCCCAGGAGTGTAGGGGGCCCAGTGAGACCCTAATTAATTAGCAATTTTAATATATCTTGGTAAAATAGGCCAACTTATAAATATTTTGGGGCCCTAAATTGAATTTGCTATGGGGCTCAGTAACAACTAGTTATGCCACTGTTTGAATTATTTGCCTTTTTCTTCTGACTCTTTCCAGGATCACTGGCCCCCATCTAAAAACAAATGTTCTGTAAGGCTACACAGTTATTGTTATTAAGTCTTTTTATAACTAATCTTTTTATTCGGGTCCTCCTCTAATTATATGACAGTCTCTGGTTCAAATCAATGCATGGTTGGTAGGATAATTTGTACCCTATCAAACCAGATTGCTGAAATTCAAAACTGGAGAGCTGCTGAATGAATACAAAGCTAAATAATTCAAAAACCACAAATAATACAAAAATGAAGACCAATTGCACATTTTCTCAGAATATCACTCACTACATTATAGTAACAGTTAACTCAAAGGTGAACAATCCCTTTAAAGCGGTCATGCCCATGAATGCCCCTGTCTGGCTGCCTAATATTCTCTCAGCAGATACCACCATTGCACTAGTCCCGACCAAACTCAGGCCCAGCAGCTATAAAAAATAAATAAATAAAAGCTAGATGGGCTTCTAATCAATTTGTGCCCTTAGGCTAAACCCTAGGGTAGCCTATTCATTAGCCCACCCCTGATTTACACATTTTATCAGCCCCACCCTCTCTATACAGAAGCTCAATATACATTTCTTTAGCCGTTATTCAGAGACTGGTCCCCAAGTCAACTGTAAGACAAGGAACTAGCCCTGATGTCTCCCCATTTGCTCCTCATTAGCACATACCATAAAGTAGAATAAGAGCTTAATAACAGCAAGACTGGCTCATTATCTCACTGATGACTAGACACACTATTAACATGCCGGGCCCCTAGAAACACAAAGGTAAAAATGACTGTTACTGTGATATTTAATAGCTATTCATACCTACTGTGATTACATGTCTTTCTACACAGAGTGATAATAACACATGAATATATTTTAAAGGAACTATTTTAATACACTTTGAGAATCTTGTGCAGCCGTTTGGTGAGTTGAAAATGTAAAGATTATAAAGATTTTCCACTAGAGTTAAGCTGGTCACAGATGCAAAGATAAAGTCGTACAAATCTTTTGTTTCGCACAATTTTTGCACAGTGTGTGGATGATCCCGACATTTTTTGTGCTATGGACATAAGAATATACCTGTGCTTCTATGGGCAGTTTAATCAGCGCCCATTTGTTCTGCTCAGCTGAGATCTGTCCATATCTTCACCGAAACATTAAGGCTTTAGGCTAAGAGCTCATGAGTTTAAACAAATCAAATGAAATTGGCCTCTATGTAAGGGACATTGATATTACTATATTAAAACAAACTAACAGGCACTGTGCAGTATAGCAGTATAGCCTGCATCATTTTACAAGGAGCAAAGGAGATTCAAGATCAAAGAAAAGAAGAGTTCAAATAATCAGCACTATAAATAGGAAGATGGAGTGCATAAGAGGGGGATCATTCTCTGGCCCTGCGCTCTGCATCATTCCTACCTGTTTTACAAAAGTCCAGTAACAGAAATATCTGAATAGGCTTGGAGTTTTGTATTGTGGTGAATTGCCATCCTTGCTAGAGATCTGTGACTGGACTCTGCAGGGGTGACTGGGGGAAGAGAGGCTCTGCATCTTCAGGGGGAAGTATGGTCTGACCCAGATTGTTTGGCAGACACTCGCCTGTTTGCCTAAAGATCGCTAGTACCTGCCTGATAATATTCCCCCATTGGCACCCAGTTTAGGACTAAATAAAACAACTTTCTGTTTGGGTTACTTTGGGAATCTTATTTTGAGACTTCCCCAGTATATGTGTGAGTCTGAGTGATGGGGCACTGTATAGGAGAGAGAGAGAGTGTGTGTAATGGGGCACTGTTTAGGAGAGAGAAGAGAGAGTAGAGAGAGTGAGTGTGTGATGGGGATGGAGAAGAAAAAGCAGAGAAGAAAGAGCAAAGATGAGAGAGTACAGAAGAGAGGAAAGAGTGAATGCGTGATGGGGCACTGTATAGGAAATAGAAGAGAGAGTAGATAGAGAAGAGAGCGCACAAGAGAACGGAAAGAGAAAGTGTGTGAAACTGGACACTATAGGAGTGCTGGAGCAGTGTGCAGAAGTGTGTGAGTAAAGCATAGAGTGGAGCAGTGTGCAGAAGTGTGTGCGTAAGGGATGGAGTGGAGCAGTGTGCAGAAGTGTGTGAGTAAAGCATAGAGTGGAGCAGTGTGCAGAAGTGTGTGAGTAAGGGATGGAGTGGAGCAGTGTGCAGAAGTGTGTGAGTAAAGCATAGAGTGGAGCAGTGTGCAGAAGTGTATGAGTAAGGGATGGAGTGGAGCAGTGCGCAGACGTGTGTGAGTAAGGGATGGAGTGGAGCAGTGTGCAGAAGTGTATGAGTAAGGGATGGAGTGGAGCAGTGCGCAGAAGTGTGTGAGTAAGGGATGGAGTGGAGCAGTGTGCAGAAGTGTGTGAGTAATTGATGGAGTGGAGCAGTGTGCAGAAGTCTGTGAGTAAGTGACGGAGTGGAGCAGTGTGCAGAAGTGTATGAGTAAGGGATGGAGTGGAGCAGTGTGCAGAAGTGTGTGAGTAAGTGATGGAGTGGAGCAGTGTGCAGAAGTGTGTGAGTAAGTGATGGAGTGGAGCTGTGTGCAGAAGTGTGTGATTAAAGGATAGAGTGGAGCAGTGTGCAGAAGTGTGTGAGTAAAAGGATGGAGTGGAGCAGTGTGCAGACGTGTGTGAGTAAAGGATAGAGTGGAGCAGTGTGCAGAAGTGTGTGAGTAAAGGATAGAGTGGAGCAGTGTGCAGAAGTGTATGAGTAAAGGATGGAGTGGAGCAGTGTGCAGAAGTGTGTGAGTAAGGGATGGAGTGGAGCAGTGTGTGAGTAAGGGATGGAGTGGAGCAGTGTGTGAGTAAGGGATGGAGTGGAGCAGTGTGTGAGTAAGGGATGGAGTGGAGCAGTGAGTAAGGGATGGAGTGGAGCAGTGTGCAGAAGTGTTTGGTGCTGGCGGTGGGTACTAAACTACAGCTGTTGCAGAGTCAGAACTATTTGCTCGGGAAGGCACGTGGAAGGATAAGCCACCTGATGAGAAGTAATAGAACACGTGATGCAGGTGCAGTCGGACGGAGATGGAAGCGCAGCTGACGGGCCGGGCCCTAAACCAGAGCACAGACCGGCCATGAGTTTCTCTTCAGCGCTGAGCAGCAGGAATCCGTTTCAGTACCCTGGGCAGCAGCTGCGTCTTGTCGCTATGTACTAGGACCCCGCAGCCACCTGATCTCCCCACCTTCCCCTCCGCACATTTCTCTCTTTCTCACTCACCTGGGGCAGGTCACTTCCTGTCTGTGACTCACGTGGGAAACGTACCTGCTGTACTTTCTCCCGCCTACCGGGAATTCCTAGTGTGTAACACATATCCTGATCCCGTGTACCTTGTTACTGTAGCGCAGCGATATGGTAGCGCCTCCTTGTAACTGCACTGAGCAATACGAGCGCTACAGATTCATCTCCTCTGCCATTAAATGCAGGTAAATTGCACCCAGCATTTTAAGTATATTTATCTCCTCCTACATCCCGACTTCTCCTTTGTTTTTGTATATTTCACTGGGCATACCTCCCAACTGTCCCTTTTTTGGAGGGACAGTCCCTCTTTTAACAGCTCAGCCAGCAGTCCCTCATTTGTACTGGAAAGTCCCGTTTTTCTCTGCACTGAACAGCCAGAAAAAGAAACAAAATTTCTAACTTACAAGAAGTCATCTGTAGTGTGGGTACTTCAATGTGGTAAACAAATTACTCACTAAGTAAGGGAAGTGGCTCAGGTGCACTGCCCTGAGCTCTCAGCATAGGGGGCGGACAAAAGGAAATGTAAAAAGGAGCAGACACTGAATGAACGCAGACTTCCAGCAAGTGTAAAGATCTTTATTGTGTCCAAAATTTCTAACTTAATTGGCTTTTGGCAGAGAGGCCAGTACAGCTAACAGGTGCAACTAAGATACTTTGTAACAATTTTGAGATAAGAAAATAAGTAACTTTAACAGTTTAGATAAGGAGAAATATTTTCAAACTTTTATATCCTGCCAAACTTTGTAAAATGAACATGGTAATTATGGGGTGTGGCCACAAAAATGGGTGTGGTCAAATCAAATTCGCCACGCTACATGACAAAAATTTTTTTGTCCCTCTTTTTACTTCCAAAAATCTCACTCCTTCCTCATACTCTGTATTACACATTAATGACTCATTATATATCATACCAGCAGCCCCACCTCTTCCACTAATATCTCATATTATACAACTTCCTCCTGCACTAGTGTATCATTATAATACCACTTCCACCTGCTCTAGTGTCTCATTATAATACACTTCCACCTGCTCTAGTGTCTTATTATAATACACTTCCACCTGCTCTAGTGTCTCATTATAATACACTTCCACCTACTCTAATATCTCTTATTATACAACTTCCACCGGCACTAGTGTCTCATTATAATACACTTCCACCTGCTCTAGTGTCTCATTATAATACACTTCCACCTGCTCTAGTGTCTCATTATAATACACTTCCACCTGCTCTAGTGTCTCATTATAATACACTTCCACCTGCTCTAGTGTCTCATTATAATACACTTCCACCTGCTCTAGTGTCTCGTTATAATACACTTCCACCTGCTCTAGTGTCTCATAATAATACACTTCCACGTACTCTAATATCTCATATTATACAACTTCCACCGGCACTAGTGTCTCATTATAATACACTTCCACCTGCTCTAGTGTCTCATTATAATACACTTCCACCTGCTCTAGTGTCTCATTATAATACACTTCCACCTGCTCTAGTGTCTCATTATAATACACTTCCACCTGCTCTAGTGTCTCATTATAATACACTTCCACCTGCTCTAGTGTCTCATTATAATACACTTCCACCTGCTCTAGTGTCTCATTATAATACACTTCCACCTGCTCTAGTGTCTCATTATAATACCCTTCCACCTGCTCTAGTGTCTCATAATAATACACTTCCACGTACTCTAATATCTCATATTATACAACTTCCACCGGCACTAGTGTCTCATTATAATACACTTCCACCTGCTCTAGTGTCTCATTATAATACACTTCCACCTGCTCTAGTGTCTCATTATAATACACTTCCACCTGCTCTAGTGTCTCATTATAATACACTTCCACCTGCTCTAGTGTCTCGTTATAATACACTTCCACCTGCTCTAGTGTCTCATTATAATACCCTTCCACCTGCTCTAGTGTCTCATAATAATACACTTCCACGTACTCTAATATCTCATATTATACAACTTCCACCTGCTCTAGTGTCTCATTATAATACACTTCCACCTGCTCTAGTGTCTCATTATAATACACTTCCACCTGCTCTAGTGTCTCGTTATAATACACTTCCACCTGCTCTAGTGTCTCGTTATAATACCCTTCCACCTGCTCTAGTGTCTCATAATAATACACTTCCACCTACTCTAATATCTCATATTATACAACTTCCACCGGCACTAGTGTCTCATTATAATACACTTCCACCGGCACTAGTGTCTCATTATAATACACTTCCACCTGGCCCAGTAATGCCTGGCTTAGTATATCATAGGAGTTCTACCTGGCCTATTAAAAGGGTTGTTCACCTTTGAATTCACTTGCAGTATATAATTACAATTTACAATTAGTCTTCATGTTTTATTTGATTTTTAATTATTTGGCTTCTTGTTCAGCAGCTCTCCAGTTTGCTATTTTAGCAGCTATCTGGTCGCTAGGGTCCATATTACTCTAGCAACATGGCAGTAGTTTGTAATACAAAAAAAAAAGTAACAATAAAGCTGTAGCTTCCAAGAGCAATTGTTTTGTAACTGCCTAGGTTAGTGACCCTCCATTTGAATGTTTAAGGGTAGAACTACACGGGTGTTTTGACATTCGGCACCTTTCGTTCCGATGGGACGCGAGGAAGCGCAGGCGTCACGTTGGATGCGCTGAATTTGTGCTAAGTAATAGGAATATCGGACGTTGTTGCAGCGTGCATCTGTTGCTAATGTTGCATCTTCATCCGACAGTCCTTTCTTGTCAGATGAACAATGCGACAACGTCCAACATTCCTATTACTTACCGTAGATTTGGCACATCTGACGTGACGCCTGCGCTACCTCGCGTCCCATCGGAATGGAAGGAATTGGATGTCAAAACACCTGTGTAGTACTACCCAGAAAGAGTCAGAAGAAGACGGCAAACTGTAATAAATGAAGACCTATTGAAAAGTTGCTAAGAATTCGCCATTCCACTACATAACAAAAGATGGTTATGGTTTACCTAATCCTTTACTGATTGTATTATGCTAGTCTTAGCTGCCATATTACTGCCTTATTATATTATACTAGTCCTACCTGCCATATTAATGCCTGGCTATATTATACTAGTCTTACCTGCCATATTAATGCCTTATTATATTATATCAGTCCTACCTGCCATATTAATGCCTGGTTATATTATACTAGTCTAACCTACAATATTAATGCCTGGTTATATTATACTAGTCCTACCTGCCATATTAATGCCTGGTTATATTATACTAGTCTTACCTGCAATATTAATGCCTTATTATATTATATCAGTCCTACCTGCCATATTAATGCCTGGTTATATTATACTAGTCTAACCTACAATATTAATGCCTGGTTATATTATACTAGTCCTACCTGCCATATTAATGCCTGGTTATATTATACTAGTCTTACCTGCCCTATTAATGCCTGGTTATATTATACTAGTCTTACCTGCCATATTAATGCCTTATTATATCAGTCCTACCTGCCCTATTAATGTCTGGTTATATTATACTAGTCTTACCTGCCATATTAATGCCTTATTATATCAGTCCTACCTGCCATATTAATGCCTGGTTATATTATACTAGTCTTACCTGCCATATTAATGCCTTATTATATCAGTCCTACCTGCCATATTAATGCCTGGTTATATTATACTAGTCTAACCTACAATATTAATGCCTGGTTATATTATACTAGTCCTACCTGCCATATTAATGCCTGGTTATATTATACTAGTCTAACCTACAATATTAATGCCTGGTTATATTATACTAGTCCTACCTGCCATATTAATGCCTGGTTATATTATACTAGTCTTACCTGCCATATTAATGCCTGGTTATATTATACTAGTCTTACCTGCCATATTAATGCCTTATTATATCAGTCCTACCTGCCATATTAATGCGTGGTTATATTATACTAGTCTAACCTACAATATTAATGCCTGGTTTTATTTTACTAGTCCTACCTGCCATATTAATGCCTGGTTATATTATACTAGTCTTACATGCCATGTTACTGCCTTATTATATTTTACCAGTCCTACCTGCATGAACAGCGGTACAATTTAAAGGTTTAAAAATTTTCCTTGTTAGCTAGTTACCTGTGGGGCAATCTCAACAGAGTTTGTTCAAAAGCCAAACTCACCTATACAAATATGGACCCTCCAGTCCGACACTGCTTACAAGCAGCCTTTTCACATTAGTAGCCGAGATAAAACACTGAGTAATAATTCACTGTCTGCTAAAAGAGTTTTTATGGGGTAGGAATATATGTTTTCTCAAGGCTGTTGCTATGTGCAGTGTCCCTTAGCTTCTATTTATTATACACAGCAGCTATAGTGACAGAACCATAATAAGATAAAGCAGGACTTTAGTGCTTCTGGGAGACTTTTGTTCAAAAAATAATTCTATTTCAAACATGAATGTGTAGTAGTAGTTTTATGAAATGTTGACCCACCGTATTCAGCATATTCAACTGTAGTTGACCGGTGCATAAATCCTGGTATTAGCCATCTAAAACTGCAAATATCTCAGAAACCATAAAAAAATAATGTAAAATGCAAAAGAGCTCAGAGAAGCGCTATAAGAAAGTTGAAAACAATTTACATTTTTTGAGTTTTAGATTGGGGAAAGCATGTGCCTGTTTCAGTAGCATAATTACTCTGTTTCCAAACAGAATGGGTTTGCTGAGATAGAAGTGGAAGGACTTGACTGGCCTCCACAGAGCCCTGACCTCAACCTAATTGGGAATACTGGACCTGATCCCCAACATCAGTGCCCAACGTCATACCTCCCAACAAGAGGGACCAAAACATTTGTCACACGTAGCGCTGCAAAAATATTTTGGACCACACACCCATTTTATGGCCACACCCCCTAAACACCACATCCTTTTTACAAAATTTGGCTGGTTATGGAACGTTTGAACACATTTCTGGGGGTTTTAGGGTTCAGGTTTTATGTCTTATTACAGTTTTGCTAATGAAGGTGAATTGTCCTTTAAGCTGAATGTCACCGTTTCCCCAAGAGACCTGCTTATCTTAAATAGTTACAATTGTTTCTTTGCTTATCTTAAATTGTTACAAATGTATCTAAGTGCACCTGCCATTCTGAGCCCTCTGCCAATAGCCTCAACTTCAGAAACTTTTTATCCTTTTCAGGCTGTTCAGTGCAGGAGATCAAAGAAAAAGTCGGGACATTTCAGTAACAATCCGGGACTGCAGTTTAAGCTGTCAAAATTGGGACTGTCCCACGAAAAATGGGACAGTTGGGAGGTATAAAATATTTTATTACCGCACACCTCCTTCCACTTTTCTGCGTGGTGGTGCTGGTCCTCCGTTGACCAAGCCCGGTCTCCTTACTGCTATGCAATTTCAAAAAACGGTCCGCACACAACAATATTGCAGTCGGGGATTGTGCCCCTTTTATTAATGCCACCAACAATCAACGTTTCGGGGGGAACACAGCCTGTGAGGCTCCGAAACGTTGATTGTTGGTGGCATTAATAAAAGGGGCACAATCCCCGACTGCAATATTGTTGTGTGCGGACCGTTTTTTGAAATTGCATAACAGTTGGGAGGTATGCCCAACATCACTGATATTTTTGTGGCTGAATGGAAGCAAATCCCACCAACAATGTTCCAGTATCTAGTGGAAAACTTCCCAGAAGAGCAGAGGCTGAGCAGAAATGGGAGGATCAACTTCAAATTAATGAGGAATGAGACGTTGGCCATGCAGGTGGCCAGACCATATATAGGGGCAGATTTATCAAGGGTCAAGTTTTTTTGAACTCCCATAACTTCCAAATTCAAATAAAAAAAAAAGACCAACCGAAATTAAAAAAAAAAAAAAAAAAAAAATCATTATTTTGCAGGTGAATAGGCTGTATTCAATCGTTCGAATCGTAGATTGTATTCGATCAAATTCGTTTCAAAGTATTTTCAAAAAATTCCTTTTCAAAACCCACCAATTGACTCCAAATAGGTTCTAGGAGGTCCCGCCAAAACAGCAATTCGGCAGGTTTTAGATGGCAAATGGTGGAAGTTGAATTTTAAAGAGACAGTACATGATACATTTAGATTTTCGAATTTTTTTCAAATTCAAATCTAATTTGGACTATTCCCTAGTCCAAGTACACAAAAAAAATAGCTCGACATTCACATTTTTCGACTTTGAATTTTCAGTTCGACCCTTGATAAATCTGCCCCATAGTGTACATTTGACATGTTTCAATATCATGTTATTTGGATCAATTTCTCCGTTAAGTTTTGACTATTCCATTGTAACATTTATTCTTTAGTAAGTAACATTCTTCGGAAATTCTTGTTTCCAATCATGTTTCCAATTAGTGATGATTGGAAACACGCATTTCCGAAGAACGTTACATACTAAAAAATAAATGTCAAAAAATTCGACTTTCAAGCTATTTTTTGTGTACCTGGACTAGGGAATAGTCCAAAATAGTTTCGAATTTGTTTCAGTTGATTTTGTTTTTACTATTTTTCAAGACAGATGTCAGACAGTGGAAACATCAAATACGTATTGGGCCTAGATTTAATACAAACAATATTAAGGAAGTGAAATGTTTATTTTTTTATCTTTTTTTTTTCTTACTTTATGGCTATGGAGAGCAAAGTTGTACCTTCACATGTTTCCAAACACAGGTTATTAGGGTTAGTCCACACGAGCAGATTTGGGGAGATTTAGTCGCCTGGTGACTAATCGCCTCTTCTTCTGGGCGACAATCTCCCCAAACTGCCTTTGCACGTTTTCCCGTCCGCTATAATGAAAAGTTGCCTGCGCTAAGCACATGCGGCACTTCGTTTTCCAAAGTCGCCCGAAGTTGCCTCATGAGGAAACTTCAGATGACTTCGGAAAACAAAGCGCCGCGTGTGCTTTAGCGCAGGCGACTTTTCTATATAACGGACGGGAAGACACATGGAGGCAGTTCTTGTGAGATTGTCGGCCAGAAGAAGAGGTGATTAGCCGCAGGCGACTAAATATCCCCGAATCTGCTCATGTGGACTAACCCTTAGGAGCAGGTAAGTTATGAATAGATTTGTTTTTAATCAAATATTTCAACTTTTTTAACAATGATTTCCTTTTTCTCTGGAATAATACCCTGTACATTGTACTTGATGCTACCGCAGAATAGCTGCATTGTGCTCATACCTGGGGTGGAAAGACTTGTTTTAAGTGCCATGTGCTTCTGTTATCTTTTCCCTAAGAGGTGTGTAAGATAAAAGGCAAGTATACAGATAGAGATAAATGCTTGTCAGCTTGCAGGCTCCATTCTCATGATTAGTAACTGCCTGTAACCAGACTGCCCGGCCCAGCACGTCCCAGTTTATAAATTCCTCAGGCCAGCATCACTTGCTACCGGTGCAGCAGGATTCTGAGACTATTTATGACTTTGCTCCTGCAGTGCCAGAGAGGGAGGCCATGTAACTGCTGACTTAGTTACTAAGCACTGGCACAGTTATGCACTTCTTCACTTCCTCACATGCAAAGTCTTGTCTTCTTGGGCAATGCCTTTCCCACAGCCCGATGATGCCACGCTTTGTTCCAGGATATTGTTACTTGAAAGCACCGTGTGGGCTTGAGGTCAACGACATGCAAATGCAGAGACTATTCCGAAACTTCCATCAATTCCCATTTTTGTTCCTTGTATATGTTCGAGCTGAAATTTCCTCTTGCGACATTCATGAAGAAACGGGGATCAAGATGCTACTGTATAAAATCAAATCAAGCGTGAAAAATGTTTTTAAGGGAAAGTAAACATTTAAACACTTTTCTTTTTTTCTTTTTACCATGTGGCCAAAGTATTTAATTACATATCTATGACTGACATAAATTTAAAAAGTATTGTGTTTATGTGAACGGAACAATCTTTACTGGTAACAATACCTTTTCGGTTCTCAAATACCCATAAAGTTGCAACTTCGGAAATCGATGCGCCGCAAGTGCATTGGCGCTGGCGTTTTCTCATTCTAGCAGGGGGAAGGCAGTTCAGGGAGATTGTCGCCCCGCAGAAGAGGCCAGGGGCGCGCCACCAATGAGGCAAGTTGAGAAACTTGCCTCAGGCAGCAATGCCGGAGAGGTTTCCAGGGGTGGCAATAAGCCACTCCTTCTGTTTTTTAAACCGGAAATTCCGCTTTACTATTGCGAAAGCGCACAATTGCGCTCTCTGCATTAGTGTTCCTGCCTCCCCTCCCCACAGGTAAAGCGGCAATGGGGGGCGGCATTGCAGGAGCCGCCTCAGGTGGGGCTTTCATTAGAATCGGCGCTGGAGGAGGCGATTAGTCGCCAGGCAACTAAGTCTCCCCGAATATGCCCGCGTGCTAAAGACCTATATCTAATTGCATCCTGTAAACAAAGATTATACATGTGTTGAAGAACAATTTTCAAAACAGGAACAGTATCTTTCTTCAATTTAAAAAGATTTGTCTTCCGAACACTTTTCAACAAGGATAAAAGTATTTACGGCTCATCAACTAATAATGCACAGCTACAGTGACTTCAGAATCTATACATGCTTTGTGATGCCTCCTGCTATACTAATAACTACCCTAAAGCCACAAAAATAAAGTTACAACAAAGGAGACCCACTCAACAGATTTTGGGAAAACAAAGGGGCCTCTGTGAAGATCATTCTTAATGATGGGCGAATAAATTACGCCACAGAATAAAATCGTGAAACTCCTGCGAATTTTCACTGGGGTCCAAAAATTTTAGCCGCGCGTTGTAAAACTCGCTCGCATCAACACTGTTTGGATGCCCATTGACTTTAACGCCGGCATCAAAATATACGGGGCGTCAATTTTTGAGTTTCGCAAATTTTTTGGAGAAGCAAAAGGGAGAAATTCACTCATCACTGATCATTCTCTTTGATGCATGATTTCAGGGTCGGAACTGGGGGGCCCAGGGCCCTCCTGGACTAATATCCAGGGCCCCCTCCCACCCCCTACTATGATGAGCCGAGCGCGCACGGATGAAGGTGCTGTTCGGTGCGCCTGTGTGAAGGCGCCGCAGCCGAATGTGATTGGGAGAGGGGACTGGCCCGGCAGGGGTCCATTAAGGGTCGGGGTCCACTGTGTTTTTTCCGGGTGTACCGCCGGGCAAGTCCGACACTGCACGATTTTACATACATGTGGGTTAAAGCATATACAGGTTTGGGACCTGTTATTCAGAATACTCAGGGCCTTTTTGCTGTAATTTTGATCTCCATACCTAAAAGACTGGTAAAAAACCTAATATAATTGTTTTGACTCCAATAAAGATTAATTATATCTTAGTTGGGATCAAATTCAAGGTTCTGTATTCTATCACAGAGAAAAATGCAATCATTTTTAAAAAATGTGAATTATTTGACTAAATGGAGTCTATGGCAGGATGGCCTTCCCATAATTTGGAGCTTACTGGATAACAATTTTCTGGATAAGAGATCCCATACCTATAGTTGTTTTTGAGGAGGTCCTAAGTTGTTTTAGTTTGCAGCCTAGTGCTCTCAGGGAAAATATATCCCAGATTCTGAATTAAAAATTGTTTACGATTAAGGGAGGTTAAACCACAGTTGTGCCGTCCATTTGCTCTTTCTTTTTTTATAAAATTTTAGAGTTTTTTGTCTGAACTTGGCACATTTGCCCATGTTTTACACTAAAATGTAGCCCCTGATTTTCTTCAAAGACCGTTTTTGTCCTTTAAAGGTGAAGGAAAGGGAAATACACTGGGCAGGGCCAATATGTAAGGCATGCCTAGTGTATTTAATAGTTAAAGTTATTATGGAAAAATGTACCGGTCTGAGGATCTTCCTACCTTGTACTGGTCTGGGAAAAAATGGTTAAATACACTGGGTGCCCTCGGGGGGGCCAAAAATGATTTTTTATGTGGGGCCCAGTATCTTCTAGTTTCACCATTTCTTCAAGGGAGGTTAATTTTTAGTATGTAATAGAATGGCCAATTCTAAGCAACTTTTAAATTGGGCTTCATTATTTTTGTATAGTTTTTTTTAAATAATTTGCCATGTTCTGACTCTTTCCAGCTTTCAAATGGCGGTCACTAAGCCCATCTAAAAACAAATGCCCTGTAAAGCTACACATTTATTGTTATTGCTACTTTTCTTTCTATTCAGGGGCGCTACTATTCATATTCCAGTCTTATTCAAATCAATGTATGGTTGCTAGGGTAATTTGGACCCTAGCAACCAGATTGCTTCAATTGCAAACTGGAGAGCTGCTGAATAAAAAATCTGAATAACTAAGTCACAAATATTAAAAAATGAAAACCAATTGCAAGTTGTCTCCGAATATTGCTCTTGAAGTGATACTAAAAGTTAATTTAAAGGCGAACAACCCATTTACAGCAACTGAAACCAATCCAGTTTATTTTGTGCATGCCTTTCTATAATATAGCTACTTTTTGTGTTTATACTAGTCCTATAGTACAGAAGAGACATAAATAGCCAATGACTTGCTTCGGAGAAATCAAAGGAACAAAAACCAGGCAGAAAGCCTGTGAAGTTCCCTTTCAGGAGAGTGAGGCTCTTTGAGACACATCGGAACCTCTCACCTCTCATGCTTGTATGGAATCAATGCACACAAGCCTTTCAGAAATGGCACAAACAAACCCGCATCCTTCTGTTGCTTTTATACCCTCTTTGGTCCTCTCCCAACAAAGCAACATAAAATAGGAGCTTTAAAGCCGGGTGTTCAAGGATCGAGCTAGAGGGGAAATGAAGTAGAGCAACGCAAGTATTCGTATAAGTCTTAGCAGCAAACTGATATCAAATTCATGTTTCCTAGTAAAAACACCCACATTTTCACGTTATTTTCAAAAACATATTTTTACATATTGTAGATTATGGGCAAATTGGCTGGAAATTGTAAGAGGGATCACACATATCATGGCCACTTTATAATGTTCCAATTGAACAATTGGTTCAACAACCAGGGCTGATAGTACAGGCATGGGATCCATTATCCGGAAAGCTCTGGATTAGGGGAAGGCTATCTCCCATAGATTAATTAATTGTGGGGGGAAACAAGCCTATTGAGTTTATATAGGGAGTTATTTATTAAAGTCTGAATGCCAAAAGTATAAAATCTGAATTTTTAGTGGGGAAAAAAGACCTCAATTATTTCGAGATTTATTATGCCCCCGAGGATGGAAAAAGTCTGAATCCGAAATCTAAATCCGGCATCTCAGACCTGCCAAGGCTGTATATAAGTCAATGGGAGAGGTCCCTATCCTATTTGGACGTTTCTGTGGTCTGTACAGGATTTAGCCTGAAAATCTGACTATTTCAGGCTTTTCAGGCAAAAATCATCGATTTGGAAAAAAATAATACGATTAGAATTTTCGTTCTACTTTATCCTGTTTGTCCCTGATCCAATTCAGTGGTGGGTTTTTAATAATAAATACGGTCCAATCGTGAATTCTAATTTGGTTGGCCTTTTTGAATTTGATAAATAAGGTCCTTTTAAGTGATTTTGTAGTAGACTTAAGGGATAAAGATCCAAATTACAGAGCATTCTTAATAGCAGGGCCCATACCCGTCTCTCATTAAAACTTCTAAAAAGCAAGTCATGCAGGCAGTGGCATAACGAGATAGGGTCTACTTTCTCTGTAGTTACGCCCCTGCATGCAGGATATAGATAAAGTGATAATGTTGGTTGATTCATTCAGTTGCACGATAAAATAAAATGTGCAGGCAGTTGGTCTGTCCTTAGACAGTATTGCTCATAACTTTTTTAACTATCTTTTTCTCCACAAATGTGTAACTTTACATATAACCTATGGATTTTATATGACTTAAAAAAGAGGAAATTGTACTCATCGCTATAACCCACAAGGCGGGGGGTGCAATGAGGATGTGACCACAAAATTCATGCAAGAGATGCTCTGCACGACACCCTAAGGGCTCTTACAGACAAGCGTTTTTACCTGCGCTCCCCTGCGAGATGCTCTGCACAACACCCTAAGGGCTCTTACAGAAAATAGTTTTTTACCTGCACTCCCATGCGTTTCGGTTTCATGCATTCAGCTGCAGGGGAGCGCAGGCGTAGACGCACTGAATTCTTTTCAATGGGCTGTACTCACACAGACGCATGTTAGCGCCAAACGCAGGTTGGCATGCAGCATGTTGCATCTTACCTGTGTTCAGCGCTTACATGCTTCCATGTGAGTACAGCACCATTGAAAAGAATTCTGTGCGTCTACTCCTGCGCTCCCCTGCAGCTGAACGCATGAAACCGGAACGCAGGGGACAGTGCCGCATTTGTTCCCCGGCCGCCCCTAGGCCGCGCGGTCCGACCAGGCGGCTACGCGGTCCGACCAGGCGGCTGCGCGGTCCGACCAGGCGGCTGCGCGGTCCGACCAGGCGGCCGCGCGGTCCTAGCGCCCACCTTCCCAGCGCGCCGGGGAAAAAACGCCGGCACAGCTGGTGTAGTTGAATGGGGACGCGAACGTCCCCATAATGCGGCTGGGCGGCATGCCGCCCCTATTTTTTGCCGCCCTAGGCCCGGGCCTATGCGGCCTTGCCGCAAATCTGGGCCTGGCAGGGGAGCACAGGTAAAAACACTTGTCTGTAAGAGCCCTTAGGGTGTTGTGCAGAGCATCTCTTGTCTTGCATGTATTTTGTGGTCACATCCTCATTGAACCCCCGCAGCTGAACGCATGAAACCAGAGCGCAGGTAAAAACGCTTGCCTTTAAGAATCCTTATCAAAATACTGATTGAGACATTTTGTTCATTACGCTGCTAAAATATGCCCTCTCTTAAACAAAACAGGGATTGTTTGTCCATAGATTTCAATACATTTAAGCTGGACTACATCAAAGTCATCCCTTTCTAGCCTTTGTACCTGTACTAAGTATATCACTCAGTTTGTACAGAGCGTTAGTAAGGTGGCTTTAATATTTATGGCTACTCGCAAAGTATCTCTCTGTTCAGCCTGTGGGACAGTTAGTTGTATGGCATAGAGCAGTGCTGTTAAACGTATTGCAAGTACAAGTGCAGTATATCTCATACATCATGTTGGTCGAATTCAATTAAAATAATGATGTCATATAGTGAAGTCTATAGAGCCTTGAAGCAGACTGGGGCCACAACCGGCCCACAGGCTTTCCGGCTGGACTGAGAGTCAAAACAGGCCCTGGCATTTCAGGTACACAGAGGCCCAAACAGCCCCCACCAGCCCACTAAATACTGATTTTCTATGGCACCTTATAGCAGCCCCTCTGGCATTTGCCAGAACCCACAGATTGCCAGTCCGGGCCAGTGTTGGACAGCTCTGGCATAGAGTATCAGCTATATGACATCCTTTAGCCAATCCTCTGTTCATGAACAGATTTAACCACTTAGACCAGTGATCCCCAAACAGAGCCTCCTGTACAGGGCCGGATTTACATAGCGGGCACCCCTAGGCCTGCTGTCATTCGTCGCCCCCGTCCCCTCCCATTTATTTGTTTAAATTTTCATCATTGGGACCAGAGCAATGGGGATTAGCGCATCAGAGATTTAAAAAACTATTGTATCTCCTGCTAATCCCCAGTGTTTCTGAACCAATGTGGGTGTGATTAGACAGCATGCCGCCCCCTAAAATCCTGCCGCCCTAGGCCCGGACCTTGGTGGCCTCTCCACAAATCCGGGCCTGCTCGTGTAGGCTGCCAGTCCACATAGGGGCTAGCAAATAACCAATTACAGCCCTTGTTGGGTACTGCCTTGGAACTTTTTTCATGCTTGTTTTGCTGCTCAACTGTTTTTTATATGTGAATGTGGCTCACAGAAAAGAAAAAAGTTGAGGACCCCTGATATAGACTATGGGGTATATTTATCAAAGAGTGAAGTTAGAGATCACGGGAAATTCCGCCACTCTCTTTTAATTTCTAAGCGATTTTTAAAAGAGTATTTATTAATGGGTAAAAATTAAAGTTCATCCTTTGATAAATAAGCCTTTCAAAACCCCATAGAAATGAATGGAAAGTGGCGGAATTTCAATCTAGTGGACTGTGGTGATCTCCGCTTACCATATAGGTACTTGAGGGCCTTTGCCTAGGGTGGCAGCCTTCAGATGCCTATATGGTAAAAAAAAAAAAAAAGAAGAAGCCACTTCCCCTGCTCCAGGATACATTCCTATCAAATCCGGGGGTAGAGACTGTTGCGCTGTGACATCACGTCCTGTGACATAATTGCCCATGTGCCAATGGGTGCTCACAGGCCCAGTACCAAGGGCAACACCGGACCATAATTTACTACTGCTCATAGGATAATCCGGTTTCAATCTAAAAAGTGTAAATAAATTACTTTGAGTAACCTGCCTTTGTCCCAATTCCTTTTAACTTCTTCATATCAACGTAAGACACAGGTGTGACGTTCATATCCCAAATCATACAGTGATACAACAATGTGACTCAGCAGGATTTCCTCATACAAACGTACAGTACATTCCTCTCAAGGGTTTTGCAATTAAGCCACAGCCAGAATTTTGGACAGAGCTCTAGTAAAACCCATCTGTGTGTGTAAATGGGCTGGTGTGTGTAAAGCCTTTTATTTAGACATGAGGGCCGTATACAATCTCTGCTTTGGATAAGGCACACTGGATGGAACTGCTTGGAGGAATCACATTCAGTGACAGCTTTCCCGGTTTCTCTCTGTTCTCAGCACAAGTCCTTTCTGTTCTTTAGTGGGTCAGCTTTAAACATAACTCCACTTGGCCTGCCTATTGATTCCTTGTTTACAATAGATTCCTTTATTAACAGGGAAGTGTCATGAAAACAAATGTTTTAAGACTTATTATGTACATTTATAAAATCATCAAGTTACACATGAAACAGGGTGGAAACCCCAACGTAAAATGCTGCCTAATGAATCAGGCTCGAGGGGAAATAAATGTGTGTGATATGTGTAACCCTTCGACTGCCAGCAGCCGCACTGGAACTACATGTTGCCTAGCAACAACTTTTTTTCCATTCATTGAAATGAAATCCAAAAACCTGTGATTTCTTTTGCTATCACTCTGTAGCAATTTGTCTGTCACAAAGATTTTCTGTAGCTGGCAAGGTAGGGAGGGGTGTGTCGGGTTAAAGGCCATATGAACACTAGTCGTCATCCACACTTTACTCAACATCTCAAAGCATGCTGGGAACTGTTAGGGTTTCATTCTTAAAGCAATATTGCTCAGTAAAAATTATTACCAGCCATTGGTTACATTCAAATGCGATATAATTATATAATATATTATTGACCCCCTGAATCCTGTTTAATCTAGCTCCTTGCTCCTGCTGGTTATACAGTGGCTAATTCTAAGCAACTTTTCAATTGGCCTTCATTTTTTTATTTTATTTTTATATAGTTCTTGAATTATTTGCCTTTTTCTTTTGACTCTTTCCAGCTTTCAAATGGGGGTCAAGGACCCCATTTAAAAACATGCTCTGTAAAGGTGTTTTGCATTTCAGAAAAAGGTCTGGGGATCAAAGTACAGTTAAGGAGAAAGGGCAATTTATTTTAAAGGTGTACAGACTAATGATAATGCAGGTATAGGATGTGTTATCCGGAAACCTGTTATACAGAAGGTCGATTCCCGCAGACTCCATTATAATCAAATAATTAAATTTTTTTAAAATGATTTCCTTTTTCTCTGTAGTAATGAAACAGTAGCTTGTACTTGATCCAAACTGAGATATAATTAACCCTTTTTAGAGGCAAAACAATCCTTTCGAGTTTAATTAATGTTTATTAATGATTTTGTAGTAGACTTTATTTATGGAGATCGAAATTATGGAAAAACACCTTTTAAGGATAACCCCAGGTTCCAAGTATTCTGGATAAAAGGTCCCATACCTGTACTACTTTATACCTATGAAGCTGTTATTCATGTCTCCCGGGTGTTGTATGATATACCTTTACCTTCTGACTGCTAGCGCCATTCCTGTTTGCATTTGGCAGGACCCCCTGCCATGGTTTTTTTTTACCCACAATTAGGGTTGCCACCTTTTCTGGAAAAAAATACCTGTTTATGTGCTCTTTGCATATAAGTTTATTCAGTAGATGAGCTCTAGTAGAAGACCAATATATATCCGTTAACTCTACTGTAATCACTTGACATTAAATTGTGCCACTGCCTGATCTTCAGGCCTGGGGGGATCGCTGGGTGGAATAGATTAGAGGTTCCTAACAAAGCCACAAGTATTGTATAATTTTTGGAGGTCAAAAGTGGAACCAATATGCCCAGAGTTGTGACTTTTGGGGATTATTATTATCCCTTATAAGACTCTATTGATCCTTAAAATAAATCCCTTATGTGACGGAGGGATTCCTGTGGGTAAGAGGAAGTGGGTCATCTGAAAGGGAGCCATTATTTTGGAAGTCAATGTGAAAAATGTCTGGAGAACTATTACCATTAATATTCACTATCCACCATACATTTGTTGTTGGTTTTTCATATCATGTAACATGTTATCAAAGCAGATTGCAATATTGTGCAGGAAATGAAATATCTTCTAAGAATGTTGTTTCAGTAAGCACAACCCTAGGTGGAGTTAAAGTGGATTGAAGAAATCAAAACCTTACCGTGTTTAATCCCTTTCATAAATCAGGTTGTGTTACCAGCAGGTGGTTCAAATAAGACACATTTTTCTGTGCAGGAAATCCACAGTTTATTGTCAGGAATGTACTGAACTTATCGCTAGGCCTGATGGTCAGGGTGGGACTGACCTATCAGAGTACCAACACATCACCCGGTGGGCTCCAGCTCAGAACAATTTTCACCAGCATATTTGTATTTCTACCAAAGATATACATATAACTGCCTACATCCTTGGGAGGCTTGGTTTAAAGGGGTCGTTCACCTTTAATTAACCTTTAGTATGATGTAGAGAGTGATATTCTGAGACAATTTGCAATTGTTTTTTATTTTTTATTATTTGAGGTTTTTGAGTTATTTAGCTTTTTATTCAGCAGCTCTCCAGTTTGTCATTTCTGCAGTCTGGTTGTTAGGGTCCAAATTACCCTAGCAACCATGGATTGCTATAAATAAGAGACTGCAATATAAATAGGAGAGGCCTGAATAGAATACGAAGTAGCAATAACAATATATTTGTAGCCTTACAGAGCATTTGTTGGAAAGAGTCAGAAGAAGAAGGCTAATACTTTAAAAACTATAAAAAAATAAATACTCAAGGCCAAATGAAAAGTTGCTTAGAATTAGCCATTCTATAACATACAAAAAGGTGAACCACCGTTTAAGTTAACTTTTAGTATGTTGTCCAATGGTCAATTCTAATAAACTTTTCAATTGGTCTTCATTTTTTTTATTATAGATTTTGAGCTATTTGCCTTTTTCTTCTGACCCTTTCCAACTCTCAAATGGGGATCACTGACCTCTTCTAAAAAAATTGGTGCTCTGTACGGCTACAGATTAGTTTTTATTGCTACTTTTTATCACTTATCTTTCTATTCAGGCCTCTCCTATTCATATTCCAGTCTCTTATTCAAATCAATGCATGGTTGCTAGGGGAATTTGTACCCTATCAAAAAGATTGCTAAATTTGCAAACTGGAGAGCTGCTGAATGAAAAGCGAAATAACACAAAAAAACACAAATAAGTCATGCTGGAATTAGCCAGTTAGAGCAGGAAGAATCTGTCAGTGGTTGCACACATGTACAAATGCTTTGATTCATAGTGATTTTTCTGAATTAAAGAACAAGTAAACGTTGAAATTGTATTTTGCTTTTGTTTTTATTTCATAGAGCTGCTGTTGTATAGTGTTCTCTTTGCCTTGAGTCCATGCATTTGTGGAGGGCCACACATGCATCATATACAGGTATGGGATCTGTTATCTGGATACCCGCTATCCAGAAAGCTCCGAATTATGGAAAGGCTTTCTCCACTTCAACCAAATAATCCAAATTTTTAAAACTGATTTCCTTTTTCTTTGTAATAATAAAAGAGTGGCTTGTATTTGATCCAAACTAAGATATGGTTAATCCTTATTTGAGGCAAACCCAGACTATTGTGTTTATTTAATGATTTTCTACAGATCTAAGGTATGGAGATCCAAATTATGGAAAGATCCAATATACGGAAAACCCCAGGTCCTAAACATTCTGGATAACAGGTCCCATACCTGTAGTACATGCGATTATGAGCAATATCTTTCATTGCTTAGAGCAAATCTACAGCGTATACACCACCTGTATATAGTTTTGTCATTTAATGTAGAGGGATAAAATAGCTATTGTAAGTTGTTTTTATTGTCCCTGACATGGAAAGGAAAATGGGAGAAAGTACTGTAGCTAGCTAAGTGCCAGTTAATTATATTTCTGGTAACGTTTTGACGTTTTTATGATTCCAAATAATACTACAAAATGAGTGTTTGTTGGCAGAGCACATTGCCTAGAGAGGGAGTATGTCACCTATGAGGTGACACATGTTTTAATGCTGAACCAAACGTAGTTTATGGCACCCAGAAATCTGCCCCCCACCCTGTAGTTTATAGGCCTCATGTCATATTGAAGGCAGTGCCTGGTACCACTTTATATATCACCATCAATGGCTTATTGAACTAGAAGGAATAAAGCAGGAATTATCTTAAAACAAATATTACATGGGATTAATCATACCCACATTTATTATGTGCAAATGAGCAGCCTGACATTGTGCTTAGCCTGTGTCCTATAAATGTGCTCAAGGTTGGATTTATCAGTATGAACTTTGCACTTTCCCTTGGCTGATTATTATTTCGTTCCCTGGAGGAAGAGAGACTGTATGCAGACTGATCATTTCCAGGCTCCAGAGATACGGCTGGAGCTGATCTTGTTCATATAGTTACAAGGCAAAGGAGAAGTTGTATACAAGTAAGGTTAGGGCAGTGTCGGACTGGCCCACTGGGATATCAGGAAAAGTCCCGGTGGGCCCAGGTGTCAGTGGGCCCTCATGTTGCTAAACGTTTGGCCTATTTCATGGCCATTCCCTATTTCTATGAGAACAAAGAGGCTAAATAGATGGAATAATAGATTATAGTATGTAAAGAAAAGAGACTAGGAGAATAGAGGTTGAGTGAGGAGAGGACAAAAAATAATACTGAGGATAGGCCCTTGGTATAAAAACTTTTGGTGGGCCCCTGATGTCCCAACCCCCACCCCACTAAATACAGTCCTGTAGTTCAAGAAGATGTTCACAAAAGCTCACAAAGCAGAATGGTATCTTTGGAAGAAGTCATGCCAAATAAAGAGATAAGTAGGTATGGTCTTTCTCCTCCCAAAGAAAATACTTTTTTAACAGTCAGGACTGATGCATGGACACTGCCTTGTCGGTGCTCGGTTTAAGCACACTTTGTACAAACCATGTAACTAAAAGTGTCTCTTTTTTCCAAACATAGGTGTTTTCCTTTCAATTAGATTTTTTCCTAAAAGCTATATAGTAGGTGTGCTGGGTTAATTAGTTTTGTTCAATATATCATATAAGCCACACGCCCATGCACCCAACTGCTTGTAATTGCAACATGGGGATGAGCTGCATTTTTGGATTTTGGCCCCTGGTGTCCCAGTCTGACACTGGGTTAGAGTGAGATAAACTGAAAGGGGTTTCAGATCCTTTTTGCTGTAAATGAAATACACTAAAGACCTCCTTGAGCAGAAAGTGTCCACATAGTTCCTGCACCTATACACTAAAGGTGGCCATAACGATTTAGATTTCGCCAAACAAGCGGATCTCTCCCTGATGTACCCACATTGAGGTGGGCGATATCGGGCTGATCTGATCATGGGCCCTAGGGCCCAACGATTGGATCATAATGCCGGCTGGGTGGTCGCATCAATGAACAGATGTGACCCCGATCTGATGGGATTTTTAACCCTGCTCGATAGACATCTGGTCAACTTTCAGCCAGATATTGATCGGGGAAGCACATCTGAGGGCCCCACACGGGCCAAGAAGATGCTGTTTTAGGGGCATGTTTATTATGTACCATACCTGCTAACTGTCCTGTTTTTCGCGGGACACTCCCAATTCTGACAGCTCAACCTGCAGTCCCGGGTTTGTTACTGAAATGTTCTGACTTTCTCTTTGATCTCCTGCACTAAACAGCCAGTAAAAGATACAAAGTCTCTAACTTAATTGGCTTTTGGCAGCGAGCCCAGAACACTCAGCAGGTATAATTTAATACTTTTGTAACAATTTAATATAAGCAAAGAAACAATTGTAACTTATAAAGATAAGCAGGTCTCTTGGGGAAACTGTGACTTGCAGCTTAAAGGGCTTGTAAAGAAAAAAAAATTAAATCCCATTTTTACTTTCTTTACTGAAAAAGAAACCTATCTCCTATATATACTTTAATTAAAAAATGTGTACCATTTTTATAAGAAACCTGACTGTATGTAGTGAAATTCTCAATTCATTTACTGCTGTGGATAGGAATTGTCAGACGGTCCCTAACTGCTGAGCAGGGAAACAATTATACTTATGAACAGCAGGGGGAGCCCCCACCTTACTTACCAGCCATGCAGAACTCAATCAGCTTTGTTTATGACAATACCTAAGCAGCCCAGACCACACTGAGCATGTGCACAGTCTTAGTCTTGCAAAGATGTTTAACAAAGTTACAAGATGGTGACCCCCTGTAGCCAACTTTGAAAGCATAAATTATTTGTTTGATTAGGCTTGTGGTGCAGTAAGTTCATGTTTATGTTTAGTATACAAAATACAGCATTTCTAGCCTTATTCTATTCTAGACTTTACATGCCCTTTAAAGGACAATTTAGCTTCATTAGTAAAACTGTAATAACTCATAAAAATCACAGAAATGTGTTCAAGCTTCATAACCTGCCAAATTTAGTAAAATGAACATGGTAATTAGTTGGTGTGGCCACAAAAACGGGCATAGTCAAAAATTTGCAGCGATCCGTGCAGTAAATCTTTTTGTCCCTCTTTATATTTCCAATGGTATTCTGTGGCCCAACTCTGATTCTCTAATAATAAAAGCAGTGCCCATGCCATCTTTTCTTTGTTAGGAGTATATCTAATTAACAGAAAAGAAAGAAATAATATTTACATCTATACTTCAAACTTGTTAATTTTATGTGATCCTACCTCAGTTCCAAAAGTTTGTGAAAAGATTTCACCATCCAAGTATTATGTGCCTATACATAGGGAGCATTTAGGGCTCTTACTGACGAAGGGTTGAAGCTGCGCTCCCCTGCGTTCCGTTTTTCTGCATGGAATAGACGCATTTAGCTTTTTTCAAAGGGGCTGTACTCACACAGGCGCGTGTAGGCGCCGAACGCAGGTTGAGATGCAACATGCTGCATTTTTCCTGCGTTCGGCGCCTACACGCGCCTGTGTGAGTACAGCCCCATTGAAAAAAGCTATATCCGTCTATTCCTGCAATCCCCTGCGGCTGAATGCAGAAAAACGGAACGCAGGGGAGCGCAGCTTCAACCGCTTGTCAGTAAGAGCCCTTAGTGATGTGAAAAGGGCCCTCCAGATAGGCCATGCCCCCCACACCAAATAGGCCACGCCCATGAAACGTGCAGGGCTGAATGCTGATCCACTGGATAGCAACATTGGAAGTTGGCTTCTCTGCACAAATTCAGAAGTGCTGACTGTCCTATTCCTGGCTGTGCTGCACTTTGCGCCAGATTCCCAGTCCATCCTGAACAAACTCTTTTCCCAGGGTTATGGAAAATTACCCCTTGCTATGGGTTAGTAAATATGGCACAACTTTTTTGACTTTACTCCCTTTAAACTGATTTAGAACATTATGCATTATAATTTGGTATAATTTACCTTAATCCTGAACGTCTATTCTCAGAAATTCCAAAACACAAATGACGGCATTCCGAATCCACCAACACATTCCCCATGTCAGACTGAGTTATAATAAATCTGCCCCCTGCCAGCTTCATGCAATAGCTCATTCTATCCTCACATTTTTGTGCCTTTCCAAGCCCAAGCACATACAGACACCTTTTCATTGCTCGGTATGTTGGAAATATGAATGAAAATCGTGATATCTATGAAAACTAATGTAAACTAACATGGCAGCCTCATAGAGATCATACATATAGCAAGGGATACAGTGCTGACATATTGCTTGTGAACCAATGCAATGGTACATGTTTTAAAGGGATAGTTCACTTTAAAAAGTAACTTTTAGCATGATTCATGGGTAGAATTCTAAGATATTTTGTAATTAGTCTCTTTGTTTTTTGTGGTTTTTCAACACTTAGGTATTTAGGTTAACCTGCTCCCAGATTATTATGGCCTACTTACTCCAATAACCAGGCAGCAGTTTCAGTTTGGAAGGTATGATGAAAACCCTACAGTGTAGGAGATGGCCAGAAACAAAGATTAGCAATCAGGAATAAGAATAATTATAAAACTAAACCCTCACTGTATCAGCCAGCTGCTGACACCAAAGCCAAAGTATTTGCAGGAGATTTGTTGATCACAGGTAGTGAAGATATCCCATGGGTTTAAACTCTCCCTGTGTGGCTGACCCTGAATATGAATATAGAGGCTAATGCCCCCTTTAATGGTAAATTGATTCAATAATGAATTTTGGTAAAATAGAAAAAAGTGGTTATGGTTGTGCCCCCCCCTGCCAGTTCTATGTCTCCAACACTGGGAGGGAGCTGCTCCTGGTGGGGGAGACAATTCTGCACCAATAGGTGCCCTTTAACTAGACATGAGTTATGATGAATTCCTCATGTAGGACAGTGATAGCTGTAGGCATGAAAGAAACTGATTTGCTTAGTAAGAACTGGAAAGCATTGGTATGGGATCTGTTATTTGGAAACCCTTTATCCAGACTGCTCTGAATTATGGAAAGGTAATTTCCAATAGACTCCATTTTATCCAAATAATCCAAACTTTTAAAAACTATTTCCTTTTTCTCTGTAATAATAAAACAGTAGCATGTTCTTGATCCCAACTAAGATATAATTAATCCTCATTGGAAGCAAAACCAGCCTATTGGGTTTATTTAATGTTCAAATATCTTAGATACATTTAAGATATGGAGATCCGAAATGATCCCTTATCTGAAAACCCCTCTCGAGCATTCTGGATAACTCCATACCTGTACAACTTACAAGGAATCAGGAGTTGGAGTCAAGAAATCAGTTTGGAGGACTAGTAAACAAAGAGATCCTCTGCACTCAACCCATTATCAATATATTTAGGACATTGAGACATTTTTGGGGGAATGCAATAAAAGTCAGTAATGGTAAAAACTATTTGCAATGCGAAAAATTATGCCTTTGCTTTGCGCAAATTTAATATAGCTTTTGGGAATCGGGAAACTGTTTAGCGACCACTTCCAACAGTAGAAGACCGTGTGCGAATTTTATAGTTTGAGCCAATGCGCAGTAAATGTAATAAAACTTCTTACTGAAAAAGTGGTTAAGTTTGCTCCAAAAGATTACGACACCTTCAAGCACTTCTTAAGAGTGCGCAATTAAAATTCGCAATTGTTTTAGGAACAATATTACATTGCGAGATGTGGATTTTTATTCTTATTGGTGCAAATTGTTTATCTCTTTGCGACTTTAATTAACATTCCCCCGTTTGTGCCTTAAGCTACTAAAAAATATGCCCTCCTCTTTAAACAACACAGGAATTGTTTGTCCATATCATCATCACCATCATTTATTTATATAGCGCTGTCAAGATACGCAGTGCTATACTGCAGTTATAGCAAACAGGGAATAAATGGTGGATATTGCAATATATTTAAGCTGGCCAACTGCGTCAAAGTCATCCCTGGTATGGCCAGTCCTACACTCAATTTTCATCTGATTCATTAAGAATTCTAATGAATCAGATGAAAGTTGAGTGTAGGAAATAAAAAGGGGGATAAAAAAGTTGCTGCGTGTTGTGCGGGGGAAAATTGTTTGACCGCATCCGTTTTTGTGACCCCCTAATTACCATGCTCATTTTACAAAATTTGGCAGGTTACTAAAGTCTGAACATATTTCTGTGTTTTTTTTTAGTTATGTGAGTCTAACTTCTCCCAAGGGACCTGATATCTTGTATTGTTACAATCACTTATCTAGAAATTGTTACAAAAGTATCTTATCTTCTACTGTGGCTGTTCAAAGTTAGAAACGCTGTTGTTTTTTTTCTGGCTGTTCAGTGCAGAAAAAAATGGGAATTTCCAGTACAAATGAGGGACTGCGGCTTGGGCTGTCAAAAGAGGGACTGTCCCTCTAAAAACGGGACAGTTAGGAGGTTTGTTGTATTTGTCTATATGAAGGACAAGTAAACCCAGTTCACTGTCCCCCCCCCGGCCAGTGCCCCTTAAAAGGAACAAAGACTAACTCCTGACCTCCATATTACTTTCTTTTCCCCGGTGTCCCATTCAGACTAAGCATCTTACTATTACACATGGAGTGTTGTTATAATGGAACCATTTCTTGGTGCTAAAATTAAGCTTTTGTATTTCTCTTCTTTTATATTCTGGAGTTCAGTTCAATGGGAACTCTTCATATTAGAGCAAGGTAACAACTATCCTACTCTGATAAGTAGCACCACTTTTATATATGTAGTAGGAAATATATAAATAACATTCTAGTCCGGTCTCTTTTATCTGGCTGCTCTATAATAGATTTCCCTTGTCACCTATTTTGTTTTATGAGCAGTTCCTGAGTCAGTACCGATAACACAGAATGTCCCTTACAATTCCCTGGAACTCATTTTATGAAAGCAGCAGTATCTCCCAGTTAGCCAGCGTCATTCTTGCTGATGCTTTTTTATTGTGATGTAACTTCAGTGAGTGGCACCAATAACTGGGAAGTACCAGGTTAGGGTAAGTCGTGAAACATCTCTGACCCCTCATCACTAATATATATATATGTGTATGTATCTGTTGTACGAGGGATGTTTGAGGCCACACAATTATGTGTGTGTTGCAGTGGCGTAACTAGATATTACTGGGCCCCACAGCAAAGGAGTTCATTGTATATGTGAAAGTTAATTTAATTAAAAAAAAGTTCTCCTGCAACTGCTCTGCTGATTCAAGGCAGGGTGGGATGAAGTGTAAAATTACTTTCAATGTAACTTCTGCTACAAAAAACAATAACCATATATATTTTTGTGATTAAAACATTCAGCAGTATACATCTCAAACCCTACTCATCAACTCAAACCCTATGACATCACTAACGATGACATCAATAAGCACCATTTATAAGTATATCATTTAATATTCATGGATCTTCTGTATTATTATATAGTGAATAAAGTACCCCATATTGTAAAATATAAGGATATTATTTGTCACAGAGGAGTTCCATGATCATATAAAAACACAAGGCCAAAGGACAAGTGCTTTTATTTAGGTCATGTAACTCCGTGGTAACTTATAATATCCTCATATTTTCTAACAGGGGTACTTTAGTTATTATAATACATACGTTTCAGTGAGTCATGTGACAGAAATGACATCAGAACTCACCATTCATAACTGATGACATCGCTAGTCACCGTTTATAAGGATATAATTTACAAGATACTCGTGGCTTTTGTGTATTATATAGTGAATCAAGTACCCACTCTTTTAAATCATAAGGATATTATAAGTTACTGAGGAATTTCATGACCATATAAAAACACGAGTCCAAAGGCCGAGAGTTTTTATACAGGTCATGGAACTCCGAGGTCATTTCTAATATCCTTATATTTTGCAACTGGGGGTACTTTATTTTTTATAATACACACATTTCAGTGAGTCATGTGACAGAAATGACATCAAATTATAACTGATGACATCAGAACTCATCGTTTATAAGGATAAAATTTACAAGATATTCATGGCTTTTGTGTATTATAAGGATATAATTTACAGAATATTCTTGTGTATTATAAATAACGAGAAACTTGGGGAAGTATCTCTACAGTTGAGAAACAGGTTTACCAATTATGAAATGTAATATATGAAATATATATATATATATATATATATATATATATATATATATATATATATATTGGTTGCTATCTGTATTATTATATAACCAGCATGAGTGCTCTAGTTTGCTTGTTTTATTTATATATATATATATATATATATATATATATATATATATATATATATATATATATATATATATATATATATATAGATATAGATATAGATATATAGGACTTCATATATGAAAAAGAAAAAAAAAATCTTTTTTTTTCTTTTTTCATATATGAAATCCTTTGAGTGCGGTTTGTACCAAAGATATTGTATTACAATTTTAACCTGCACCTAGGCATTGGCAGTTTCTGTTTTGAGTGCACTCACTTTGAAGTGTCTATATATATATATATATGTGTGTTTTTTTAACTACAGATATTGGACTTGAGGTTTTCCAGATAAGGGACCTTTCTGTAATTTGGATCACCTACTGAAAATAATTTAAACATTTATTAAACCTAATAGGATTGTCTTGCCCCCATTAAGGATTAATTATATCTTAGTTTGTTAAAGTACAAGGTAATGTTTTATTATTATAGAGAAAAAAGAAATCATTTTTTAAAATATGAATTATTGAATTAATATGGGAGACATAGCTGGATTCTAATTCGGATAAGGGATCCCATACGTGTACTTTTGATCAAGAGGGTGAGATTAACATGATGGACTTTACAGGGACCTTAAATAACTATTTAACAAAACTGTCTGGATGTGGCAAGTTGTTTCTGATATGAAAATGCCTTGTCCTTGGTGATTAATTAGAATGTTCACTTATAGGAGCACAGGATGATAAATGATACCTGAGTTTGCCAACAAATATGCATGAAACAACACAATGAAAACATTCAATATTATGTTGAATTTAGTCGGAGCCTTGGCATTGTTTATTCTATTAGTCATGCTTTACTGACTTCAATATAAAAGCAAAATTTATCAGAAAAAAAAAATCCAATCTTGCTTAATATATAAGAAAGCTTTGCTAGTGGGTAATATGAAAAGGGACTAATTACTTTGAGTAGCACAAGCTTTTGGCTCTCAGATGTGCTCCACTAAATTGAACAATGCACTCAGGTCACATAAAGCATAAGGCAAGAGCTCAGTTCAATTTGGTCTCTGGAGATCATTATGAATTTTAAGTGCAGCGGATTAGAAAATCCAAAAGAAAATATAGATTTTGGTAGAAGGGTACATCGGCCCACTCTTTCTTGGCATTTTGGAAAGCAGAACGATTGTAACAAGTGGGTTTTTATTCTCTAGTGTCTGTGATCTGATACAGCAAATACAAACGTTAGTTAGGCCGGACGCTGGACAGCGAACCAACTGTTCATTCAAACACAAGGACAAAGTGAACTTCAAGCTTAGCAGGGACACCCAGGATGGAGAATTCAAAGACCTGACCCAGTGGTAATACACTTACTATTGCATTATAGATGTGAGGTGTGGGAATTCACTCAAATGGCAGATGTGCAGAAGTGCTAATACCCTTTTCAAAGTAGACAGAGCCATTCAGGGAACATCAAGCAGGTATGCGCCTGTGTTTTATAGCTTGGTTTTCCACAAAACAAGTCACATTCTAATTTAAATAGCATTTACAACAAACAACTTGTAGTTCATTTTTATTAAACCAAAACAGACTGGTCCACAGTCTATCTATCTATCTATCTATCTATCTATCTATCTATCTATCTATCTATCTATCTATCTATCTATCTATCGTCTGTCTCTATGTCTCTAAATTTTGTAAATAGTCTGTCCCTCTATCTATTTGTCTGTCCGTCTATCTATATATTTGTCTGTCCGTCTATCTATATATTTGTCTGTCCGTCTATCTATATATTTGTCTGTGTATCTATATATGTGTCTGTCTGTCTATATATTTGTCTGTTTGTCTATATATTTGTCTATCTATCTATCTATCTATCTATCTATCTATCATCTATCTATCGATCTATCGATCTATCGATCTATCTATCGATCTATCGATCTATCGATCTATCGATCTATCTATCTATCTATCTATCTATCTATCTATCTATCTATCTATCTATCTATCTATCTATCTATCTATCTATCTATCTATCTATCATCTGTCTATCTGTCTCTCTGTCTATATATTTGTATATAGTCTGTCCCTCTATCTATATATTTGTCTGTCTGTCTATCTATATATTTGTCTGTCTGTCTATCTATATATTTGTCTGTCTGTCTATATATTTGTCTGTCTATATATTTGTCTGTCTATATATTTGTCTATCATTTTCTATCATTGTTTATCACTTTCTGCAATATAATAATTCTTTCAGCTTTTCACTCATCTCTCCCATCTGCTCCCCCTTCAATTCCTGTCTTGGAATAAGTGACTTCCTCTGTATAATATATAATTCCGTTTATGAAATAATCTAAAATACATAATTGATAGTACAATTTAGATCCCAAAGATTTAAAAGGAACTTGATGACTCCCCCTAAACAGCACTGTACAGTAGAACCCCCATTTTACATTTTCAGGGGACCAGAAAAAAAATGGTGTAAAAAACAGCAAAATGTAAAATTAGGGAAATGCATTTTGCATAATATATTGGTGAGGCCACAAAAAAAAAGGTTTTGTAATTCCAATCTATAAAATAAGAATCACTGAGAACATGAATGGGCTTTCACTTAGACTATATCAGCTATTAATGAAATGTTTTGCTAGAGTCATTCATCTCAACATTTTCTGCTATCCCACTATGATATCTCCTTAATTGGCTCCAGACTATTACTAATTCAACAGCATTTTAATTATGATCTTCTACTTTATTCTCTTTATTGTTTTCTTTCAACCGCATGCATTTTCCTAATTAGCACCCTACATTTGCAACACTCTTTGAGAGCTTCATTAAAAGGAACATCCTGAAGGCTTGTGCAACACTCTTCCAGTTTCAGAAGAGCCCTCATCCTGAAAATCACTTAGGACACTTCCAATGAGGAAGGTCCCCATGGACATATAGGGGGGCACTTAAAAACTGAGGCATTCCTGAGAACTTTGATACAGAATATATCCCAGTTGATGCAGATACTTAAGATGGCCATACACAAGATCTGCTTGTTTGGCAAGGTCAATGGTGGGAATAGGAGCCAATGTGGTCCTCAATTCAATGGGAAAATAAAACCTGAGCAGATATCCATAACGGATTTCAGATTCGGGTGCCCCTAGGCCCTCGGTCCTGCCACCACTCCTTGCCCACTTTGTGCGCGCATGCACTAGTTTCTTTTGACGCACTGGTGATCAAACATGTCCCCAGTGCTTCTGAAAAAATTAGAAAGCTGTCCCTAAAATTATGATTATTGTCCTTCCACCAACTACATTCTGTGTGCCTTCATTGCATCCATCTTCTGTCTCTGGAAGGTGTTTACACCCTGAACTCCATTAATTCCCATGATATATATTATTTATTTTCTATCTTCTAAGCTGTACATGTAAAGTCTTAATATTATTTGTGATATACTTTGTTACATTTGTTACCTATGTCTGAGCAGTTCAGTCTTAATTGGATCTCTCTCTCTAAAACATGAGGCCTCACCAATGACCTCTCTGTTACTACCACAGGTATGGGACCTGTTATTCAGAATGCTCGGGGCCTGGGGTATTCCGGATACAGGATCTTTCCGTGATTTGTATCTTCATACGTTAAAGGGAATACTGTCATGGGAAAAAATTTTTTTTCAAAATGAATCAGTTAATAGTGCTGATCTAGCAGAATTCTGCACTGAAATACATTTCTCAAAAGAGCAAACAGATTTTGTTATATTCAATTTTGAAATCTGACATGGGGCTAGACATATTGTCAATTCCCCAGCTGCCCCAAGTCATGTGACTTGTGCAACCAGATAACAGCTCCCTAACACAAGATAACAGCTGCCTGGTAGATCTAAGAACAACACTCAATAGTAAAAACCCATGTCCCACTGAGACACATTCAGTTACAATCAGAAGGAAAAACAGCAGCCTGCCAGAAAGCATTTATCTCCTAAAGTGCAGGCACAAGTCACATGACCAGGGGCAGCTGGGAAATTAACAAATTGTCTAGCCCCATTTCAGTTTTCAAAATTGAATATAAAAAAATCTGTTTGCTCTTTTGAGAAATGGAGTACCACTATTAACTGATGTGTTTTGAAAAAAACATGTTTTCCGATGACAGGATCCCTTTAAGTATCTAGAAATCTTTTTTTTGCCTCCAAGAGGGATTCATTATTTCTTAGTTGGGATCAAGTACAAGATATTCTTTTATTACTACAGATACACGTGAAATCATTTTTAAAAATTAGGATTATTTGGATAAAATGGAGTCTATGGGAGATGGACATTCTGTAATTCAGAGCTCCAGATAACGGATACCATACCTGTGCTACAATCATGAATTTTATTTGCTGCCCTAGTTGTATTGCTTGCTTAGTTTTTGCCCTGTTCCAACCTGTTTTTTTTTCTTATCCAAATAAATCAACTTTATAGGTTAAATACATTTCTAGTGTACATAATGTTTCATGGGGTTTTAAAAAAAATTGTATGTGTCAAGTTGATGGAGTTAAGACAGACATGGTCCTCTGCCAACTTTCTAGCATCAAAGGTTTCACCACTAAGTGGTTGCGTCTTCTTTTGAGCCAGTGCCAAATGCAGGGAGCATAAAAGCTTACAACTTGCCCATAGGTAACTTTAGTACTTCACTTGTTAGGAACAGACAAGATAAAGATCACAGTTTAATTCATTTGGGTTATACAAAGCTTTATAACACAGGAGGCAGCATATTTTAACATGCCTTTTATTTTTTCCTTGTCTTTTGGAGATAATTATGACGGAATTGTAATGATCTCATGTGACTTGCTGAAGTCTTCTGTATGTTATTCTTCACTCTCTGGGACAAATAAGCCACCCAACATAACATATCTTCTCACAATAGATAATTGCCAGATTTAATAAATTCAGCACTGTGCCTCGCATTCATAATAGGCACAGATAATCTTTTAAATTTGCTTTTTGCATTCACTGATATCCCGAAAATGTGGCAGCTAATTTGCCAATGGTAACGTCTGCACTTTAAACAGAACATTTCAGCTGAAGCTGTAATATATAAGAAAAGAGATCATTGCATTGCTCTTTACAAGAAGAAAGAACTTACAAACCATTTCATTTATGCAAAAATATTATAATTATTTCTTCATGTAAATTATTATAAAATTCATTAATAGAACCCCCATTTTAATTATTTTTCTGGGGACCAGAAAAAAATGATGTAAAATCCGGGTAAAATGGAAAATCAGGGAAATGTATTATACATTATATATTGGTAAGACCATAATATATATGACTATGAAGATTTTCATTCATCCAGGTCATAGTATATCTAGTATAGGTCAATCTAAAAACAACTGGTCTTGCTGAGTAATCAATGAACCATAATATATAATTTAAAATGTGGGGATGTAGATGTAAAATCAGGGGATGTAAAATTACAGGTATGGGACCTGTTATCCAGAATGCTCGGGGACTGGAGTTTTCTGGATAAGGGATCTTTTTGTAATTTGGATCTTCATTCCTTTGGGCAAATTCACTAAAGGGTGAATTTTCGCCAGTGAATGCTTCACCACTCTTCGCGCCATTTCACACGCAGTAAATTTGTTACTAAGCTAATTCACTAAAATGTGAAGTTGCTCTTGCAGCCGAATATTAGCAAAGTTTCGATATCGTTAATTAGTCAGCATGAGCATTTCCTAGGGATCTTTTCACTTCTTTCGAGTGAAACTTCATTAGTACACTTGCAATTAGGTCAATTTGAATAGGAGGGGTAAATATAGGTCAGATACAGTATATGTCTTTATTGGAGATGTTGGTTCAAATGCTTGAAGTGGCCACTTATTATTATACATGTCCAAGGAAGCAAAATAAAAGATTAAAGAAGAATTTTAGTGAATTTATGGAGTAATGGCCGTTCGACGTAGCGAAAATGCACCTGGCGATAGGGAGTGAAACTGCGCTAGCGATGGTCTCTTTAGCTAGTGAATGGTCGCCTACGCTTGTTAGTAAATTACAGATGTGCCTGCGGATAAGATGTCTGGCGAATTGTCGCTAGCAACGGCCACTGTGCCCTTTGGTAAATCTGCCCCCTAAAGTCTACTAGAAAATCATGTAAACATTAAATAAACCCTTTTGCCACCAGTAAGGATTAATTATATCTTAGTTTGGATCAAGTACAAGCTACTGTTTTATTATTATAGAGAAAAAGGAAATCATTTTTAAAAAAATTGCATTATTTGGATAAAATGGAGTCTATGGGAGACGAACTTTCCATAATTCTAAGCTTTCTGGATAATGGATTTCCGGATAATGGATACCGTGCCTATACAATAAAATATCCTGGTGGTAATCTCATAGGGTCGCTTGGACACATTGTTAAGATAGAAGAATGGTTGGTTCAAAAAACAGTGAATTACGGCAAAACAACCAGTTCAGTCTGCTAAAAAAAACTGAAGTTAGTGTTAAAGTTCATGTTTCAGCAGAGAAAAGATGTCACTGCCCTTCATGAAATAACAGCTTACTGTAGTGCTAAAATAGGACACCGCAAAGTATTGCATATGCAGTCTATTAGTCTTCCCTGATCTCTAGTATAAAAAGGGTTTGTAATGTTAAAAGGGGAGATGTAAATGTCTATGTGTAAGGTCACTGCTTAATAGACTAAAGATCTCATTTACTTAATAAAGGAAAGGTACAAAGTGCAAAGAACAGGTGCAATATAGCATGTTTTTTGCATATGGCTCCACCATATTTCTACCCACCACTATTATGTATAAAACGTTGTGCCTCCAAAATTGGTGCTGTATAACAATGAATAGTGTGCAAGCAGGGGCAACCTGTGTGCTTCATAAAGGGGCATGGTCTGAGAGGTAGGTAGGGGTGCTAATGGTTCAGGGTATAAGTATCCACATGCATGGTTCTTACTAGCATCTAGGAGCGCATTTTGGCCCAAGGACCATTGGAAGCCTAAGGTTAAATCACTTGGGGTGCCAAAAATAAGCCCCCAGTGATTATAAAGTGAAAAAGGTACCCCCTATTGTAAAATATAAGGATATTATAAGTTACTGAGGAGTTCCATGACCATATAAAAGCACAAGGCCGAGTTTTTTTATACAGGTCATGGAACTCCGAGGTAACTTCTAATATCCTCATATTTTGCAACAGGGGGGTACTTTTTTTTATTTATTATGATACACAAGTTTCAGTGAGTCATGTGACAGAAATGACATCACTAAGCTCGGATTATAACCAATGACATCACTAAGCACCGTTTATAAGGATATAATTTACAGGATATTCATGGCCCTTGTGTATTATAATAACTTACCTGATACGTGTTAGCAGAAAACTGCACAGTCCTTTAGCAACCTTCTTCATACATCTTCCTTCTTTGCACAGGCTGCACATGAAGCATTGGACTGGAGGGACAAAGGCCCCCACCCGCCTCCGGGCTCCCCTGCTCCAGCCTCAAGCCCCTCCAGGCCCCACACCTCAGCTGCAACTCTGGGCTCACAATTCGTTGTGGCCGCATTCAGGGCCAAAGGGGGGAGATCAGGAGGCAGCGTGTGCAGCAGACAGGCGCGGGTCTGGGCCCACCGAGTTTTTAGCTGGTTTCCTGCTGACCCAGTCCGACCATGTGCACATGTGCAGTGGAGTTAAAAGCCAAAGCAAAAAGCTAGATTTTTCATTCTACTGCACATGCCTTCACCCTGAGCCATTACGGAACGAAGAAGAAATAGATCACTCTGTGATGCTCAAAGTATCCCAGGCTGGTGCAGTTTTCTGCTAACAGGAACACCAGCCTGGGATATTAGGTAAGTGATTACAATTACTGGAGGTGCTTAGTATTTAGCTTAGTTTTTTTCTGTACCTTGTTCCAGACTCTGATGAAGGTACAACTGGAGCAAGGACACAGTTCTTGCACTAAACTTGGGGTAGTGGATTGTGTATAGTGTGCTAAGCACTTAATAAATTAGCCTATTTTTATATAGAAGGCAGTAATTGATACAGGAACATACAGGACCCATTTCCTTTTTGATGTTTCTACTCCTGCGTCGTTTTAGGTGGATAATAATGGGGGAGATATCATTTTACAACAAATTAAAACCTTTCCCTCTGTTTGAAAACATAACCCTGACCATAATAGTTCACTCATTTGCAGATATTCCCATGTGTGCTGAGCATATAACCTTCTCATCTTGCCTCATCTCTTCCTCCCATAACAACATATTCAATTACTTCTGAATAAATCCTCTCTAAATCATGCAGCCATTAATGGTTTTTAAACCTTGTAGCCATGTAGTCTGTAATTATTTCAACACACACACACGTCCATAATTTAAACACAATAGGATGTGCAAAGTGTCACCAAGAGGTGGAATCCATCCAAATACTAATTTGCCCACATTGAGGGACATCTAGTTGAGGGGAGGATACCCCGGGTCTCTTTTCTCTGTGGTCCCTACACTAGGCACTAACCCCAGTACTTTCCTAAATAGGGGTACTGAGCCCACACTCATTTATCCTTAAACCCCCTTAGGATCTTTACTAATCTATGTTCACAGGGTTCTGGTAACATGGCTTAATCCAGAAGATGAGGACTTCTTTAGACCCTGGACCATTAGCACTCCTACCCGCCTTTCAGGTGGAACATCAAGATGGCAAAACATGGCAACCACTCTCACTGTATCAAATAGGGAACAAGGTATCCTACAATATAACAGAACCAGTGAGAGAATACCTCCCTCCTACAAGGCACAGGTTACCCCTATATAACATCACATCAAGGACAAATTTATTAAGGTAATAGAGGTCATTCACAATGCCCCACATAGTGCACAAAGTGCAGAAAAAAGGCAACAATCAGCTGTTTTGGAACACAGAGACCTGCAGACTGCCCTTTGACATTAGAGTGGGCTGCGGTAGGCATTTTTATATTCGCTGCGAATTTGCGCGATTCGCCGCCAGCGAATAAATTTGCGAAACGCCCGCGATAATTCGCGGAAAAAACGTGCGCCGGCATAGAAAAAACGCGGAAAGGCATCAAAAACGAAATGCCAGCGCCGTTTCGCGAATTTTTCGCCGTTTCGCAAATTTCGAGCGAAATTCGCGAATTTTTCAGCGAAGCGAAATGGCGCAAATTCGCCCATCACTATTAGCTGGGATTTACAAAGGCAAGGAGAATCAGCTCTGGTAGAATCAAAAGCCATTGTAACAGGGTTATTGGGGTTAAAAGACATACATTAGTCACATTATTTTTATTTAGCTTCAAGCTGATCCATTTTAACCCTATGCACAGTTTTTTTATTCCATTAAACTCTATTTGTATGTGCGCAACGTTTACCCGCAAGTGATTACAGTAATTCGCAAAACTGCGCCCACAATTCGCCAAATTTGCATTTGGAGCAAATAGTCGCGCACATAAAAATTGTTGCTTGCTTCAAAATTGACATGGGTCAAAATTATTTTGACACCCATTGACTTCAATGCATTGTGCAAATATTTAGCCGTTTCGCGAATTTTCGGCACAGATTCGCCCATAAATGCTTGGCATTTGGCAGCAATCAGGTTATTTTCTGAGGCATAAGCTTTTGTGAATGTAAGACTTAGGGGCAGATTTATCAAGGGTCGATGTGAAAATTCTAATTTAGAATTTTGATTTTCAAAATGTACTGGCCCTTTAAGAATTTGACTATTCACCACCTTAAATCTGCGTAATTGCTGTTTCAGCCTATGGGGGACATCCTAGGATCAATTTGGAGTTGATTTTTACTAGGTATGCACGAATCCAGGATTCGGTTAGGGATTCGGCTTTTTTCAGCCGAATTGGGATTCGGCCGAATCCTTCTGCCCGGCCGAACCGAATTCTAATCCTAATTTGCATATGCAAATTAGGGGCGGGGAGGGGAATCACATGAGTTTTTTTCACCAAAACAAGGAAGTAAAAAATATTTTCCCCTTCCAACCCATAATTTGCATTTGCAAATTCGGATTCGGTTCGGTATTCGGCCAAATCTTTTGAGAGGGATTCGATAGAAATAGTGGTTTCGATTCATCCCTAATTTTTACTGAAAGTTGGTCGCATTTTGGTTGAATTTCGAGTTTATGGGAGTTTAAAAAAACTCCCATGAGCTCTAAATTCGACCCTTGATAAAGCTGCCCTTTACTGTAATGATTGTTTCCATAAAAGCAAAACTGCAAGTCGTTCTAGCGATGACAAGCCCTCTAAAGCAGTTGTTCACCTTTAAATTAACTTTTAGCATGATATGGAGAGTGATATTCTGAGACAATTTGCAATTGGTTTTCATTTTTTATTTTGTGGTCTTTTCAGTAAGCAGCTCTTCAGTTTGCAATATCAACAATCTGGTCCAAATTACACTAGCGATCATGCATTGATTTGAATAAGAGACAGGAATATGAATAGGAGAGGGGGCTGAATAGAAAGATAAGTAATAAAAATTATCGATAACAATACATTTGTAGCCTTACAGAGCATTTTCTTCTTATTTGGGGGTCAGTGACCCCCAGTTGAAAGCTGGAAAGAGTCAGAAGAAGTCAAATAATAAAAAAAACAATTAAAAAATAAATAATCAAGACAAATTGAAAAGGTGTTTAGAATTAGCCATTCTATAACCTACTAAAAGTTAACTCAAAGGTGAACCACCCATTTAGTTGCATTTCCTAGATTTTGACCAGTTTTAAGATAAACCTTCCTCTAATGTACCTAACTGAAAGCCTTTATGACTTAATGGTTATCCCGGCAGAGTCATTTTGTCCCTGTCATGCAATGGAGTGTAACGGAAACACTGGAAAACATTAAATAGGAAAAAAAAAATAATGTAACGGAGCCTGAGAATGGATTGAAGAAATCTTTAAATTGCTGTAGGTTGCACTCAGAAGCCCTTTAGGAGTTTCTCATTTCACCCCATGTCTCCTTCTCTCACTCAGGATTCAGTTCATCTGTTGTGACTGTTAAGATTTATCGACATGGCTCGTGTTTCTACAAATGAACCATTGTCTCCCATTAAACATGCTGACTGTTTCTACTTGCTCAAATTGGTGGAATTAAGTGCGTGAGATAGAGAGCGGGGAGAACATCGGAGGGGAAGAGAGGAAAGCCACAGAACAGATAAAAGGGAAGAGAGATAGAATGAAAGACAGACTGGGGGGAAATAGAAATGCTGGGGAATGGAACAGAAAAATTACTGGATCTAAACCCAAAACATATATAAGGCTTCTCTGAGCACTTTTGCCCAGTTCCAGTAGCCTATAGCAACCAATAAGATGTTTGCTTTCGTACAGATGACCAGTAAATGCTTTTCTGCCGATTGGTTATTTTGCACCTTTTATTACGTAACCCCCCATTAAACTGCAAATTCCCAGCTTTTGGTTTACTAAGGATAAGCACCCTTAGGGTTAACTCAATACAGGAAGGAACCAAAGACTGTTTGGGTCGCTGACACTCAGGGCTGTTAAAATGTCTAGCAGTATAAAACTGTCTAAAAATTGATAATTAGCGTAAACTGCAGTTCCGGGAAACAATCATACACTTTATTTATACACACACACACACACACTTTATTGGTCAGCAGTATAAATACAGACATCTCATCGGTTGCCTTGGGTAACTTGATTTGCCTTTTTTTTTTTATTATAACACCATTATTATTTCTATATCACCAGTAGTTAAGGGACGGATTTCTCCCGTTTCACTTTGCCGAAAAAATTGCAAATATCCCTTGAAATTCACTAAACGGCGAAAAAATTGTGGAACAAGAATTTTGATACCTACGTCAATTTTGACGCCCCTGTCTGAAAAGTGTTGATACGCGACAGTTTTGATGCGAGTGACTTTTCCAACGTTTGTCCACATTTTTTTGACGCCAGCGAATTTATTCGCTGGCAGCAAAGTGCGGAAATTTGAGCCTGGCGAATTTATTCGCCCATCAGTAATAACCAGCGTTATGCAATATTGTTTGAATTTCTGCAAATGCCTCGAAATGAAAACATGTTACATAGTTACATAGTTAAATTGGGTTGAAAAAAGACAAAGTCCATCAAGTTCAACCCCTTCAAATAAAAACCGAGCATCCATACACACACCCCTCTCTACCTTCACATAAATTCTATATACCCATATCTATACTAACTATAGAGCTTAGTATCACAATAGCCTTTGATATTATGTCTGTCCAAACAATCATCCAAGCCATTCTTATAGTCATTAACTGAATCAGCATCACAACATCACCCGGCTGTTATAGCAAGGCATATAAACGAAGAAAAAAGGTATTTTTTTCAAGCAAAAGTTCAAGGAAATAGAACACTAACTCTAAACTTCTTTGCCAGATAGTTCTTGCACAGCTTTATGGTATATTTTGGGTCATTATCTTGTTACAGAATGAAAGTCTGTCCAACTAGCCATATCCATGTTAGAATGACATGCTTCTGACAGGTGTTACGATACATTATTAATAAAGGGGTTGTACGCCTTTAAATTAACTTTTAGTGATATTCTGAGGCAATTTGCAATTGATTTTCATTTTATTATTGTTTGTAGTTTTTGAGGTATTTCTCTTTTTAGTCAGCAGCTCTCCAGGTTCCAAAATAACCTAGCAACCATGAAATGATTTCAATAAGAAACTGGAATATGAATAGGAGAGGCCTGAATAGAAAGAATAGAAAGTAGCAATAACAATAAATTTGTAGCCTTATGGAGCATTTGTTTTGTAGATGGGGTCAGTGCAGTGTTGGACTGGGACACCAGAGGCCCACCCAACAGCCTTAGACCAGGGGCCCACTCTCAGTACTATTATGCCTCCTCTGCTCACTCAACCTCTCTTCTTCTAGTCTGTTTTCTTTACATACTATAATCTATTATTCTATCTATTTAGCCTCTTTGTTGTCAAATAAATAGCAAATGGCCATGAAATAGGCCAAATATTCAGCAGCATGAGGGCCACTGACACCTGGGCCCAACGGGGGTTTTCCTGGTATCCCAGTGGGCCAGTCTAACACTGGGTCAGTGACCCTCATTTGAAAGCTGGGAAATGTCAGAAGAAGAAGGCAAATAATTAACAAAAATTAAATCATGAAGACAAATTGAAACATTGTTTAGAATTAGCCATTCTATAACCCATGAAAAGTTAACTTAAAGGTGAAAAAAAAGGGCCAAATGAAAAGTTGCTTAGAATTAGCCAATCTATAACATACCATCACTAGCCAAAAAATTCACAGACAGTGACACTACCCCCTCCATATTTTATGGCGAATACAGGTATGTGATCTGTTTTCCGGAAACCCATTATCCAGAAATCTACGGTAAGGCCATCTCCCAGAGACTCAATTTTATCCAAATAATCCAGATTTTTACAAAATCCTTTTTTTCTCTTTTTCTCAGTACTAATAAAACAGTAGTTTGTACTTGATCCCAACAAAGATATAATTAATCCTTATTGGAAGCAAAACCAGCCTATTGGGTTTATTTAATGTTTACATGATTTTCTACTAGACTTAAGTTATGATGAAGATCCCAATTACAGAAAGATCCATTTTCTGGAAAACCCTGGGTCATTCTGAATAACAGGTCCCATACCTGTACCACAAATGCAGACCCCAGGCATTAAATTTCTCGCTTTAATACACAATAGTCTACTCTGAAAAATTAAACTTCAAGACACATTTCAGGGGCAGTTTCCAGTCGGTTTAACAGACTTGTGACTCAAACAGTTTATTCTCTGATAGTGAGGTCACAGTGAGGTCTGACTTATCTGTTTAAGTCACACAAGAGCCAGTTTCTTCGAAATGTGACAGTCTTGGCCTCAGCAGTTACAGACACTTGCAAAGTTTTAGTGATACGTTTTAAAGGTCAGCCCTAATTCGTCCTCAATTTTACATTCCCTGATTTTAATATTCCTGCATTTTACATTGTCTTATTTTTGTTCCCACCTATTTATAATGCATTTCAATGGTTGCTTTTCCCTGATTTTACATAATGTTTTAGGTTGTCCATGACTGTCAGAGAGGTCCCGCACATGCCCCCCATACTGTAACATTAATGCTGCAGTGCAATGTCATTAACACAGTAAATATTTTAATATTTGAAATTAGGGGAGATTCTGGCCGCTAAGCTTTCCTGAGGCGGTTCCTGTGATGCTGCCCCCCTTCCCATCACTCTTACCTCTCAAGCCGGAAGCGGAGTTCCATCACTAGTGCACAGATGCCTCTCTAGCTCTAGAAGAGCTGAATTTCCAGTCTAAAAAGTGTCTTTTTGCCTTCCCTGGTAACCTGTTGGGCAATGGCATCTGAGGAAAGGTTCTCACTAGTGATGGACGAATCTGTGCAGTTTCGCTTCACTGGAAAATTTGCGAAACTGTGAAAAATTCACATTTCGTCAATTTTGACTCGAGCGTCAAATTTTATACTATACTATTTAGTCCAAATGCATTAAAGTCAATGGGTGTCCAAATAATTTTAGCACTGTCCCAATTGTGACGCGGCAGATTTTTCGTGGGCGAATTGTCGCCTCAGTTTTGTGAATTAATTTGCTTGTGGTGAAACACAGAAATTTGCCACAAATTAGTGTCTGGAGAATTTATTCGCCCATCACTAGTTTTCACTGTGCTTTCAAATTGAAATTGACTCGTGTCCTTCTATCTTTTTATTACACAGTTTATACTGCAACTAATATCCATCAGTGTATTTTTTTGGTTGTAATATTGGTGTGTAGGCGCCATCTCAGGTAATTTTGCCTGGTCATGTGTTTTCAGAAAGAGCCAGCACTTTAGGATGGAACTACTTTCTGGCAGGCTGTTGTTTCTCCTACTACTTAATGTAACTAAAGGAGTCACAGTGGGACTTGGATTTTTACTTTCGAGTGCTACTTTCATATCTACCAGGGAGCTAATATCTTGTGTCATGGAGCTTTTATCTTGTTACATGTCCATTGTTCTGCTGATGGGCTGCTGAGGGGGAGGAGGGTGACGGCATTCCAACTTGCAATGCAGCAGTAAAGAGTGACTGTAGGTTATCAAGCCACATGACTGAGGGCACCTGGGAAACTGACAACATGATTTGCCACACGTCAGATTTCAAAATTAACTATAAAAGAATCTGTTTGCTCTTTTGAAAATGGATTCCAGTGCAGAATTCTGCTGAAGCACTACTATCAACTTATGTGTTTTGAAAAAAAAAAACATGTTTTCCAGTTACAGAATCCCTTTAAAGTTTGCTACCCTATGCTAGTATTTTTAAAAAATGTGTCAAAAAATGTAGTGAAGTCCTATGCAAAGACTTTAAAGTCGCAGTGACTTGAATGCACAGTTTATATAAGTAAAATCTGTAAACTGAAACAACATGTTGGCACTTACTACTGTATATAGCAAGACTCATGCCTAAACCATTTTGTTCACACAGTCAAATGAATGAATATCGTTGTTACATACAGAAGAAGCCTTGGTTATGACAGTAGATTATGAGGGCTAATTTAAGAATTTCCCTACTGCTAAAACTGTCTGGATATATCACTGTTATTGATCCTTCAAACGTTGCTGTTTTCTCAGCTTTGGAAATAATGAAAGGTTATTATATCTGCTTAACCAAAAGCAATCCTGTTTGCATGCAACCTCTGCATTATCCCCTGCCCAGATCTTTGCCCTGCTATGTCATGATATTAACAAGCTAACTATGTATGTTTATATATATTTATATACTGTATAGTATGTATATATATATATATATATATCTCATATATTCCCACGTCGATCCTTGTTAATTGCTCCATGTGAAACGACCCCCCGGCACAGGAACTTAGCACATACAAAATTAGCACCAGTTCACAGCTTGTAGGGATTCATTGCTATACAACTTAACACCAACCATTCAGCAGCTGCCGCACTATTAGCCCACCACCTGCTTTTGATCCCGCCATCATTAACTCATGCAAATATATTGATTAATTTATTCTAAGAAAAATATAGGAAATTAATTTTATCACTTAGACGTTATTTACTTATTGTAACTCCAAATTTATCTTATTTTATTTGGAAAAGCCACAACCAAACTTCCATGCCTGATTTGACCTTTTTTTTTATTTTTTAATTAAAAAACTCTAATTTATCGGACCAGGAAAAAACCTGATACAAATGAGCAAAAACCTGAATCTTGTGATTTTTTTGGATTTTTTCCCGAATCTCTTGATCTCTTTTTTTGGGGCTTTGCCTGAAAACTCCAATGATTTCCGAGCTAAACCCAGAGCAAACCATGATATCTTCAAATTGGGATAGATGCCTTAAGAGTGCTTCCACAACCCCCAAATTTCGTATATTGTATTAGCCCTGAAGCCGTGGCTTAGCTTCCTGTGGTTTTTATTAGCACCCCATACCCGCCCCCTTTATACTAATGGTGGTCCTATGCTTTTAAATATGGGCGTTGGTTTGGGCAATCTCTCTCTCTTAAAAGCCCTTATGGGCGGGGGAGGATTTAGCCTTCAGACTGAAACCAATGTTCAACACACACTGAATACAGGTAATGCTATTATGCAGAGAACCAAGTGTTTTTATACTATGACCTGAGATAAATAAGTTAGGGACCGCCATATGGGGTTTACCTTGACGTGGTATGATGGCTTTTCAACTTTATGATCATAACTTTGTAACTAAAAACCCCTGTTTTGTAAACGCATGCACTTGCATTTATACTGAATTACTTATGAGACAGGGGACCAGGGAAGTGCATTGTAAATGATTTAACCTTAAGAATGCTTCTACTACCCCCAAATCTCATAGATGCCTCTCCCATTGACTTATACAGAGATGGCGGATTTTCTGATTTTGGCTTTTTGCAGCATCAGGTATAAAAAAAAATCTCAAAAAAAAATGTAGTTTTTGTTTCCACGAAAAATTTGAGTTTTTGCCACAAAAAGCCTGTCCAGATAAATTTGAGGATAAGTAAATAACCCCCTTAATGATGGTTTTATTTGGAACATTTTTGCAGAATGTTGTGTATATGCAATTTAGTTTTGTAGCTGGATAAGTTGAAAAGGGAAATGTTCAACTGAGAGAAGCACAGCTAGATAAGATAACCTTTGTTGCTACCTGGAAAATATACACTATATGGTCAAAATTAGGGATGCACTGAATCCACTATTTTGGATTTTCGTTGGATTTTCGTTCGCGAAAGATTCGGCTGAATACCGAACTGAAGGGGTGGGAAGGGGAAACCATTTTTTACTTCCTTGTTTTGGGACAAAAAGTCATGCAATTTCCCTCCCGTACCATAATTTGCATATGCAAATTAGGATTCAGTCTTGCTGGGTAGAAGCATTCAGCCGAATCTGAAGCTTGCTGAGAAAGGCCTAAAATCCTGGCCGAAACCCGAATCGAATCCTGGATTGAGTGCATCCCTAGTCAAAATAATCAAGACACAAAAGCAGACAAATTAATCTTTATGAATGAAAATGTTTGTAGTTGGAACACTCACTGGTAAGATTGAATGTGTCTCTGGAAGCAACGTCAGCATAAGTGCAGGTTTTTTATGGGTGATCAGAGGCAAACAAACCTCACATCAACATGTGTAGTCAGTCGGAGTGGTGTAAAGGTCGCTGCCACTGAATTATGGAGTGATAACACCGTCTGATGGAAAATGTTGGGGTTTGGCAGATGCCACTAACTGCATTTTGCTGAACACACTTAAAAGTGATACGAGTCAATTTCTTAGTACAGGGCATAGAAAAAGTAAAGCTAGGCGGGAGAGGGGGAGATCTAGCCAGTATCTACGAGCAGATTTAGGTAGATTAGTCACCCCAGCAACAAATCTTCTCTTCTTTGGGGTGACAATCTCCCCTAACTGCCTGCCCTCTCCCGGCTAAAATGAAAAGCGTCTGGGGGACGGCACACACGGCGCTTTGTTTTCCGAAGTCACCAAAGTTTTCTCGTGAGACAACTTTGAGGCAGTTCGAGGAGATTGTCGCACTGAAGAAGAGGAGATTTGTCGCTGGGGCGCCTAATCTCTCCAAATCTCCTTGTGTGGCCAGACCCTTAGGAAAGAAGCCTTCTGGATTCTTTATTTACACACCAGGATACCACTAGGTCTGAATTATACATTTGATGTTACTTGCTATACAAATGTTTTTACCATTTTTTAACAAGGGACTACTTAATTAATCTATATAGTTAACCTGGGCTCTTATTACAGCTTTTTATATTTGCATTCATGGGCAGATGCAGATTTGGGATCAGAGAACCCCACTACCATTTCTGCCTCATTCAGCTTTAAATTAAGTTGGCATATGAATTAAGTGGAGGAAACATCTCGTAAACTACCGTGAAAATAGCAACTACTGAAACTCGAAATCTAAATCTAATAGCTATAATTAAAAATTGGACCCAATGCTTTTTAATAATGTTTACAGCCTGGTGCTGCCTTTAAAATAAACATTTGGTTGGTTCATTATCTCTGCAATCAGATGTGTTTAGCACGACAGTCACTACAGGGCAGTGGTACAACTGCCTCGTGACTTTTTGATTGAAAGTGTTTTAGATGAAATACTGTAATATCAACAGAAATAATGAACTTGTGGGAGAATGTAATAGAAGTACCAAAGAGATTCAACAAAATTAAGAATGAGAATTAAGAATTATGCTTAGAGGCATAATAATGTTCATTACACGGGAAATTAAAGTTCTGCATTGTTTTTACAATCGGCTTTTATTTTTTCTTTAAATACTCACTGGATAACTATATGCTTCCAGTAATTAGATTCTATTTCAGATATTAAATAGATGTGCAAATAATTAGAGAAATGCTTTGTTGAGGTTGAGATACAGTATATCATGTTCAAATGAATGAGAAACCTTTATTTTATGGTTTCGCACATGGGAACTCCATTGAGGACTATGGGAAAATTTGTAACTGAATTAGGGGATGTGTTTCTCATCGAATTGTACCTGGTAGGAAGGAGTATGGGTTTAGTTTCACTATGTTTGTTAGTCTGTTCCATTTATGACTTTAGATAAGAAGGGTAGAAGACATTGGGGCACAGGTTCGATTATACTTGGGATCTACTGTTCCGAATAAAGAGTCTTTTTTTAATTTGGGCAGAGATACACGTGGCGATTCGGGGAAATTAGTCGCCCAGTGACAAATCGTCTCTTCTTTGGGCGACTAATCTCCCCGAACACTTTCCCACCAGCTAGAATGTAAATCGTAGACGGGGTGGCACTCGGACCGCTTCGTTTTCTGAAGTTGCCTCACGAGGAGACTTCGGAAAAAAAACGCTCCGAGTGCCATCCCGCCGGCAATTTCGATTCTAGGTGGGAAGGCAGTTCGGGGAGATTCGCTGGGCGACTGAATCTCCCCGAATCTCCACATGTGTCTCTGCCCTAAAGGGGATCCATCATGCTTGATCACATTGAATTAAGAAACTTTCTGAATATAATCAATCAAACATTCTGCACCGTTTATGAAACAATCAAGATACTCTTCACTCTCCCCTAGCAACCTGTCTCTCTTCATTCTGTCTTCATTCTCTCTTCTTTCAGAGGGTGGAGTCAGATATTGATTGACAGTTAGGTCTAACACATTCCTGGGGGAGGGATTGCACTCTTTGCCTAGAAGATATATTAGAGCTCACTCTTTTGAAATAACTGGCTCTGATTGAAATTCTTTCTCTACATGCAGGGTGCCATAGTCAGTTATTCAGTAGGCTTTTGTTTATGCAGGAGTTGATCATTTGAGCTAGCTCTAATACACCTACTAGGAAAGGGAGCTCTCCCTAAAATATGTACTAGAGCTACCTGTCAATCAAAATCTGAACAGGACTTCTGCGTAAAAAGACTATGGGACAGATTTACTAAAGGGCAAAGTGGCTAAAGCTAGTGACAATTCGATAGCATTACCGTGCGCAGGGCAGATTTACTAACTGGCGGGTGCCAATTCGCTAGCGAAAGAGACTGGCACTAGCGGCCATTTGCACTCCATCGCCAGACGACTTTTTGCTCTGGCGAACGATCGTTATTCACTAAAGTGCGGATTTTACTGAATGTTATCTTTTCGACCAGAGTTGCCTTCACCACCTCAGACCAAGCGAAGTGCATTAAAGAAGCTAGTTCTTCCTCAATCTTCTGTCACTTACATTATATTCTGTGAGCCGAAAATGCATCAAAGTCCAAAAAATGCTGGCGTCTTTTCCTTTTTTCAGCCTTACCTAACTTAAACTTTTTTTGGGTAACCGGTTTTCCCCATATATTTGCAAACATATGGAACATTCATTTTACAGTGGGCTCATGTGTAGGGTATTAGAATAACTCTTTTGTTTTTATTAAGGTTTATTATTAAGGTTTTTATTAAGGTTCCCTGGACATGTGTTTTAAAAAGTATAATTTGTAACTATTTGCACCAACATTTAACATAAAGACGTCCATACTACTTTAAATTTCCCGCCCTATGCAAATTGACCTGAGCGCAAGATCCCTATCGAAGTTTCACTAGGCAGAAATGAACAATAGTGCACCTTAACTATCAAATGCTCGCATTGCCGAAGTAATGCTAGCGAAAAGGCCCCAGTGTTTGGCGCCCACGGCGAAACTCTGCATTTTAGTGATTTGGCGCAGTCTGAGCGCATTTGTGACTAGTGAAGTGTTGTGATGGGTGCATATAGGTCGTTGGCGACAATTTGCCCTTTAGTAAGTCTGCCCCATGTGGTTGCGGAGTCAGAGATAGAGAAGAGATACTCGATTCTCAAAAACAGTACAGAATTTTTAATTGATTTTATCTAGAAAGTGCTGTATTTCAGTGAGATAAAGCTTATCTTACATTTACATTTTTGCGATAGATCCCTTTAGATGTAAAAAATAAATAAATAAAAGACAATAGGATTGTTTTGCCAAATATGGAATTATGCACCTTAGCGGCCATCATGTACAAGCTACTGCTCTACTTTGTTGGAGAAAAAGGAAATCATTAATTTAACTTAACTTAATTGAACTGGACTCTATGGGAGACGGCCATTTAGTAGAGCAGCCTGAATATCTAACTTGAATATCTAGTCCTATTACACTTGTATTGTTAGTAGAGCAGCCTGGATGTATAGTGTTATTACACTTTTCACAACAGTATTTAGACTTAGGGAAGTGATGAATCCCTTGGGGTTGGAGGACTGTAACTGGAACCCCAGAATCTAGTTCAGAATAATACTAAGATGCTTTTTAATGGTATTTATAATATCTTGGAAAAATACATTTTGAGACACATGCACTACATCAGTTCCATTATATAATATATTAAATAATCATGAATGGGGATGGGCGAATTTATTCGGCAAGTGCAAATTTGTGGCGAATTCCTGCGTTTCGCCGCCAGCGACAAAAAAATGGTGCACCGGCGAATATGCGCCGGCATCCAAAAAAACGGTCGCCGGCGTCCAAAAAACGGTCGGCGGCATCAAAAACGAGCCACCGTTTCGCAAATTTCACAGGAAATGCCCCAAATTCGCCCATCACTAATCATGAATAACTGGCATTATTATATGTATGAAAACGTTTGGTCTGATCTGATACAGCTTGGACCCAGAAAGAGTAACAGGATTGTGTGTGCTACTAGAATTTCAATTCATATTCTTAAAAATTGGTTTGTGCTGTATAGTACAACTGCATTTTCTGGGATATTGTATATATCATCAAAAGAGGATTATATGTTTTAACAATTTAGCCCGTTTCCACGTATCTGTTCTTTACCGAATGTACTGTACTAACTCTCAACATGATGTTTGTCACCTGCCATTTGCCTTACTCTGAGAGTTCTGCTTGTCAATAAATACATTTACACTGAAATATAACCAAACATTTCTGTCTTTAAGAATACATAAATATTTCTTACTATAATTCTACAAAGCATTCAGCCAGTATTGTATATAATAAAATAGTTACTGAATTTACAACTGCTTTTGTGTTATTCTGTACAATTTTAATGGCTAGAGAAAATTTGGAAGCAATTTTTACTAACTTTTCTAGCTGCGGAACAGAGAACACATTTCTTTTTGAATTTCCTTTTTTGAAATTTTGATTTACATTTCTTTTTTTATAAATAGGCTAGCCTAAGCCAGTATGTGTTTAGATTTAGGGTAAGTCCATACAGGGCGTTTTGGGGAGATTTGATCACCTGGCGACTAATCGCCTCGTTTGTGCGGCAACCAATCTCCCCAAACGCCTTCCCTGAATATGCGCCCGGCTGAAATGAAAAAACGCCGGCTGACGCTTAAACATTTTCAGGGAATAAAGCATTTGAAAAATGGAAGAAATAATAGAATTTACATTTAGAACTGATATTTTGTATTTTCGGATTGAGCATTTAGCCAGTCATTTTTATGGTTATATTGTTATTGAATTTGGAACTGCTTTTGTATTATTCTATAAAATGTCAATGACTTTGGTATGCTGTGTATCATAAACAATAATATTTGGATACATTTCTCTCAAATATTTTTAAGAAAACAATTTAGAAAGAGAAAAGGACAAATGATCAGGTTATTTCATTCTTTGGTTAATCTATCACTCCTGTTTTTAGACAGAATATTTTAATGCATTTTGTATACATTTTGTATTTCTGACAGTAGCATTAACAAAGGCAATAACTTAAAGGCTAGGCTTAAAATACATGTATGAAATATCTGAAGCTCTTAGTTATGGAATGTTACTTTCAATAGAGTCCTAATAAAACAAACAATTCTTTTTTGTATTATTTTATATTACGGCTATGGGATGCATTATCCGGAAACCCGTTATCCAGAAAGCTCCAAATTACAGGAAGGCCATCTCCGATAGATTCCATGTCAATCAAATAATTTGAATTTTTAAAATGATTTTCTTTTTCTCTTTAATGAGAAAACAGTAAATACCAACACTTGATCCCAAATAAAATATCATGAATTGTTAATAGAGGTAAAACAATCATACAGGTTTATTTAGGGGCAGATTTATTAAAGATCGAGTTGTGTTTTCCACAAAAATTTCGAGTTTTGGAGGTTATTTTGGAGTAAAAAAATAGATTTTTGAGTTACGATTTTTCGAAATGTATTATACCCCAAACCTGTAAATAGCTTAAATCCGAAAATACACCATCTAAAACCTGTTGGGTCATGTGGAAGTCAATGGCAGAGGTCCCTTGAACATTGGAAAATGTTAATAGCCTTCATGATGTTCGAGTTGTTTTCAGAGCGTTTCGCTCAAAAACGTGATCAATTCGAGCGATTTGAGTTTTTTTTCACTGAAAACTCAGTTTGAGTTTTCGGATTGTTAACCCCTGATTCGAGTTTTTTCCATTCACGTTTTTTCTTAAATTAGATACCATTAAAGTTCATTTGATCTTTGATAAATAACCCTCTTAATGTTTAAATTTTTTTTTAGTAGATTTAAGTTATGGAGATCCAAATTATGGAAAGATTCCTTATCTGGAAAACCCCAAATCCCAAACATTCTGGAGAACAGGTCCCAAGTCTGTACTATATAATATATAACATTACATTTTATTGCTAGTTATTATTTAATTCTAGACATTATACGGCTGCTTATTTTTATTTTTTTAATATTAAAGCATATAATCTGCTAGCAGTTATTTTTATAATGAGTAATTCCTCTGGGAGTACATCTATAAAAAAGCAAAATGTTCTGAACACAACTTAAGACACTGAAAACATGGTAAATAAAAATGAATCACATAAAACAGACTTGAATGGGAAGCATTTGAGACAGGTGTGTTAAGGTGCAGCGTGGGAACTAAAGAAAGGTTGAGTAAGCTATAAATTTGGCAGTTATAGTTCATTTTCACATGGGCTTTATTGCTAATGCATGATTTCACTTATAACAAGGGTACAAATACTTGCATGTGCTGTATGAAGCACTAGTGTATTGTTTTGTGAAATTACAGTAACCCATGGGAATAAAAATGGGTAAACCTTAAATGACATCAGGGTGAGGGAATACTTATATCTTCTAACTATGCCATACACTTTATTCTCTGGAACAACTCTAGTAAAGATGATTCAGAGACATATGCAAGACATTTCAATATTAAGTCTGGGTTTTTGGAAATAATTCTTGAACTTTACTCCCCTTCTCACTACTTCAAGACTTCAAGCTGCTCGATATCCTAATGCCTCACACTGAAAAGTTATGAAATGGTCCCTTTAGTGTCTCATAAGGGAGGGTTCACCTATCCCCTAATGTTGTGATGTCAAAACTTGTTGAAGTTATTTTGCGCAGGTAGAGCTTTTTTCATGGACCCTCTTGTAGTTTTATGTTCATGGTCCCTCTTGTAGAGCTTTGTTCATGGACCCACTTGTAGAGCTTTGTTCATGGACCATCTTGAGGAACTTTGTTCGTAGACCATCTTGAAGAGCTTTGTTCATGGACCCTCTTGTAGAGCCTTGTTCATGGACCCTCTTGTAGAGCCTTGTTCATGGACCCTCTTGTAGAGCCTTGTTCATGGACCCTCTTGTAGAGCTTTGTTCATGGACCATCTTGTAGAGCTTTGTTCATGGACCCTACTGCAGAGCTTTGTTCATGGACCCTCTTGTAGAGCCTTGTTCATGGACCCTCTTGTAGAACTTTGTTAATGGACCCTTTTGTAGAGCCTTGTTCATGGACCCTCTTGTAGAGCTTTGTTCATGAACTCACTTGTAGAGCTTTGTTCATGGACACTCATGTAAAATTTAGATATTGTTTAGTGTCTTACTGTAAAAACAAGCAAGTCTGCTGTGTGTGCCTCTGTAAGTACATAGGCCATTTAGTATTCGTGTGCCAAAATTAACAAGCAAGATTTTTATCAAGCAATATTGTAATCATTTTCTACAATCTTAACATTCTTGACACTAAAAGAGCTAAAAATGTATGTTGCGCTTGTTATATTAACAATATGTTGCTGACTATATTAAAACAGTAATGGTTTCTGGCTGCCCACTATGGAAACATAAGAAACACACATCACGAACAGTACAGTGTTTCCTGAGGGCAAGACAAAATGCCTTCTTGTACTATTATATGTAGAAATGAATATGCACACTATTTTGGAACTTTCCTGTTATTTTCAAACACAATAGCAGATTACAAGAAATGACCAACACAACGCCAAGCTAAACCATCACATTTATGCACACAATTACATTACTTTCCATTGATTTATGAATAAAGCAGCTATTATTAAACTGTCAACCAGTTACTAAATAAACGAGAATAATCCAAGAGGCTAATTTCTTCATGCTCCTGAAATATCACACTTCTGAAGCTGATAAACGTTGATGCATTGCAATTATTATTTTTTTTAATATACAAACCTTAAAGGGCATGTAAAGGCAAAAAACATAAAATCCGATTTTTACTTTCTTTGATGAAAAAGAAACCTATCTCCAATATACTTTAATTAAAAAATGTGTATAATTTTTATAAGAAACCTGACTGTAGGCAGTGAGATTCTCCCTTCATTTCATAGGAATTGTCAGATGGTCCCTAACTGCTGAGCAGGGAAACAATCATACTTATGAACAGCAGGGGGAGCCCCAACCTTACTTCCCAGCCATGCAGAACTCAAGCAGCTTTGTTTATGACGATCCCTAAGCAGCCCAGACCACACTGAGCATGGGCACAGTCTTAGTCTTGCAAAGTTACAAGATGGTGACCCCCTGTAGCCAACTTTGAAAGCATAAATTATTTGTTTGATTAGGCTTGTGGTGCAGTAAGTTCATGTTTATATTTAGTATACAAAATACAGCATTTCTAGCCTTATTCTATTTTAGACTTTCATGCCCCTTAAAGAAATGATGCAACATTGTCCTGTAAGAGGGAACCATGGCAGTAGAGCTGGGCAAAGAAATTTTGCTCCCACGGCATTTCCCGATGGTCCGCCACACCATTACCTCTTGTCTGGAAGAGCTAGTGGTAGGCATACACCAGGAAGGGACACTGCCTAGTCTAGGGATTAGATGCCCAAATAGTGTGCTGCTGTACATACCACAAGAAACATGTTTTCTAGAAATTGTGGTCCACTAAATAGTTGCACTCTAGACAAGTGCCTTTGCTACCCCTGGTTCCAGCCCAGTGCAATGGTCAAACTTCCCTTCTCTGATCATCATCATCAATGTCTTCCACAAGGTTCCACATAGTTATTCTGATCAAGGAAACTTCTTCCTCTACATATGTTTATTTTTAAAGCATTGGGTACAGTTAATTATCATATAATGAAGTCTAGTAGCCAGATCCTGGTATAGTGCTGGGTTAGCTTTGCAAAGTCATTATTATTTTTGAACCTGTCAGAATATTTATTATTATTATTTTGTAAAACATTTAAATGTTAAAAAAAAATGAAGGTATTCAATTCATCATATGGTTTTATGGATAGCCCTTCCTATATGTATACTGTAGGGATACTGGCAAGGGGCAACTGCTGAGATACTGCCTGTTCTACTTCCATATTCCTTGATTAAAGGACATATAAAGTGTATTTCTTTCACACGGCGGTGCCTAACATTTTAGCATGCCCCAATGAAATACCATTTACATGTCCTCAGGTCTGGTAGTACTATGTGAAGGGTCAGTCTATCTGCTCTATTGCCATTTTACCTGAAGAAATATTGATTGGTAGCATGAAAGGTAATACTAGATAAGTTCTTGGTACATATTCACTCAAAAATGTGCTTTTCTCTTTAAACCTTGAACTGCTGTGCATCATTAAATCTTGGTTATGTAGGGGAAATCTAATCTGTATGTTCATGTTTAATTACATTCTTATTTTCTGTTGAGTATACAAGTATAAGAGAGGTCTATCCTGGCTGTGGGGCTGTCATTTCAGTGGTTTACCTTTCTGGAACACAAATCTTTACATTCTAGAAATGCGGAAATATAGAATTTGATGAAAGTCACTAACTATCTAGTCCATCGCATCTGACTATTAAAGTGATTGAATGAAGTATTGTTGTAAGTCTTTATGATTGCTGTGTATCTATCCCATGTGTGCTAATGTAAGAATGTGATATACGTTAGTTAAAGCCTCTCTACTGGTCAGGAAGTCCAGCATTGGACTTTTCAGTGTTGGCACAGGGAAAGTTTCCTTTTCTAGGTTAAAGTATGCCCTGTGGGATGGCAGTAGCATTTTATAAAATGCCCAGCTCCCTAGCTGATATATGGGGATGAATAACCATGTGACTCGATCTGGGTGCTCCATCTGGGTATTCGGGGGTCCAGAGGCTGAAGCAGGTCCCTAATGGATTAAGATAAGGTACCAAAATGACATGAATGAGTATTAGATCCTGCCATAGTACACCTCGGGGTGTAAGGCAGATCAGGGTTAGTTCTGAGCCTCAATTAGGAAAAGAACTGAGGTTAGTATTTCTCAGATGATACACATTTAATGTGGGCACCCCATCGTCATGAAGGGTTCAACCTGTAGTGAGATGCAGGGTTGTCACCTGTTTAATTTTGAACTTAACAATCTGATTCTAATATGGGCCGTCTGGCTCCAAACTGCCAGTTCTGTTTTTGGAGTCCTGAATCCTGGGCAAACCACTGCCAATATTTACCCTGAAATACACCAAATGCTGTTACATCATTGCCCCACCCCTTATGTCATAAGCCCTAAACATCATCAACCCCACACCCTGATGCTGTAATATTTAAGCCATTGGAAATTATCATTCCTAAACCCTTTCTATCAAATCATATGCTGTTCACCTAACACAGGGGTCTCCAACATTTTTTACCCATGAGCTAAACTCAAGTATAAAATAATGTTGGCGCAACACAAGCATGCAAAAAGTTTTTGGGGCTTCCAAATAAGGCCTGTGATTGGGTATTGGTAGCCCCTATGGACTTGCAGCCAACAGGAGGCTCTGTTTTGCAGTATACATATTTTTTTATACAACTAAAGCTTGTCATTAAGCCAGAAATTCAAAAATAAGCACCTGCTTTGAGGCCACTGGGAGCAACATCCAAGGGGTTGAACAGCAACATGTTGCTCACGAGCTACTGGTTGGGGATCAATGAACTAACACAACAATATCTGTGTAAACCCACTGGGTGCCCAACTGATAGGGTAGACCTCGCCAGGTTCAAAGCAATGGACGGGCTAGTGCAGCCAGCAGGTTAGTTAATATTAGATATGGGGTGAATGTTAACTGTCAATCCTGGATGGTGCTGGACGTATAACAATGTTTACATTGTATATAAACGTACCCGTGATAAATGTTTTATTACGTGAGCACTCAGTTATTTGCTAGAGAACCATTAATCACAGTTCTGCTTGTTTGGTTCCACTAATTAAGGAACAAAATGCTGAAGTGAATAATAATATGTCAAGTTGGCACCTGATGTAATTACGTGTATGTGAGCTGTGTTACACAGGAGGTGCCACTGACTCACTTCAGTTCTTACCATTAATGTCACACAGAGTGTTTGCCTAAGCGAGGCGTATCAGTGCACAAACGTTAGAAAGCCTTGTACCGTTTCTGTAGAATACAACAATTAAATGCACAAGTGATATTGTGTTGCTTAATGCTAATCCACAAAGATAACATTATCCTCACTGTGACTCGGATTCATTCATTGCATTCTTTCCTTCTTATCCCCCAGATGACACTTACCCACTTAAGTGCTTAAATCTCATCGTACTTCTTCTCCTTGGCTTGATGTTCCTCAAGGTCCTTTGTTTCTTATATTTCATTCCATTAGCAGAACGCCTTACTTGATCTTGCTTAAATGCTTACTTTTGTGTGTATGATTTCTTAAAATGAATGCACAGGCCTATTCACAGCTTGTTATCGTATTTTTAAAGTGTATTTGACTTGTGGGAACAATACAGGAATCACATGTTGGCCCAAAAGCACATTTTATACGTTGTTTCTGTAAATATTTCGGGTGACTCAGAAGCAATAAATTATGACAAAGGCAAAATCCAGGGATTCATTAAAAGCAGGTCTTTTTAAAAAAAAATGTTTTCAAGCGGCTATTGTAAAAATGGTTAGATATTTGTATTTAAAATACAGTATCAAAGTTGCCCAGATAGTTTAGAACTGCGGGTTTAACATGCCTACAATGTAAATGTTTCTACATGGATTGGGGCTCCAGTCTTTCTGCAGTGCTATAAGGGTTTACCACCAACATATCCGCAACCCTGCAAGGCTAGACTAGGGCTCACTCGTTGCTAATTTTATTTCCTGCCATGAATAGGGGAAGAGCTGGAGGGACCTGATTAATGTTTAACATTAACACAAAGCGTTCATTTACAAACTACCATCGTCATCTGAAGCATCAGATAAGACATTTATGCAGTTGCCGCTTCTGAGGAACCTCATTTGATGTTGATGGAAGTGAATCATTGCACGTTATTTGGTAATAATTGCCAACATAACTCAATCTTTGCAATTAATCATGCGCATCTCCCAGGGATAATGAGTGTAATGATTTGTGCTGCTCACTGTAACTTAGATCAATATGAATAAACACATTGCAGAGATGGGAGGAAGTCTCTCAAAAGGGAGGAGGCCACTGTAGCACAGCAGGCCCTTCGTAAGTGCCTGTGGACTCGGACATTGGCGCAAATTCACTAAGCGCCGAACGCTAGCGTTAATTCGCTAGCGTTTGGCATTTTTCGTTACTGCACAAATTCACTAACGAACGCTGGCGTAGTTTTGCTAGTTTTACTTCGCACCCTTACGCCAGGCGAATTTTCGCTAGCGACGTAACTACGCAAATTCACTAACTTGCGCAGTGTACTGAACGTTACCTTTTACGCTAGACTTCCTTCGCCACCTCAGACCTGGGGAAGCACAATAGAGTAGATAGGGATTGTTTCAAAAAAAGTCAAAATTTTTCTATGTCCCAAAAAACACTGGCGTGTTTTCTACATGATGGGTGATAGGCTGAAAAAGATCAAAAATATTTTTGGGGCTCCCCTCCTTCCCCCCTACATCTCCTGACTCATGGCAACTTACCTAGACAGTGGGCACATGTGTAGGGCAAAATAAAATTTTTATTTGCTGATTTGAAGGTTTTCTAGGCATTTGTAGTGCTGATACGTGTTCCTCCATTGAAATTTGAATTTGGCGCTGTATGCAAATGAACCATCGCTAGCGAAACTTCGCTTCGCTTGGCGAATTAACGCTAGCGCAACTTCGAAAACTTATGCTACCCCTGTGCGCAACTTTGGATTTTAGTGAATTTGCGGAGCACTGGCAAAAATACGCCTGGCGAAGTGCGGCGAAGTTGCGCCTGGCGCAACTTCGAATCTTAGTGAATTTGCCCCATTGACGCTACTGCTTGGGGGTGGAAGGATAAAAAAGTGCCGCTGTTTGCCTGCTTAACTCAAAATTCAATGGGCCTCTTATGTAGTCTAGCAGGGCAGGATAGAGATACTCGGTATAATAGGCTAGGATAGCAATGTAGGTGCTCCACCTTCACTGTCGATACTGTAACTCCACAGGTATCAGGGTATTGGGGTGGAGTGCCCCGTTATGCAATGTAATTGTGAATCCCAGCAATGGAGCGAAGAAGTGATGGAGGCTCCTTTTGTGATCATAATATGGAGGAGAATGAAGACCAGACAGGGTGCAAGTACTATTCGGTATCCAGGGATGGTGGGAACTCCTCACATAAAATGTCTGTGGTATAGGAACATAGTAATCCACCTCTCTAGCAAATAGTGAGGTGCCTATATGTTACTGGGCCCCATAGCAAATTCAGTTTAGAGCCCCAAAATATTGCTAAGTTGACCTATTCTACCAAGATACAGTATTCATTGGGTTCTCAATTAACCATCTACACTCCAAGGCCCACCTGCAACTGCAGGGTCTGCTTCCTCTGTAGTTACGCCACTGCGTTTAGCAAAATACTTGGAGCCCTAGTCTTAAAAGGTTACGTCACCATAGTATATTAATGCTACAGGCACAAGCTAGTTATGAAAAATACTTTTATTTGCGACCACCACCATTACTGAAAGATGCAGGGGAGCTATGTATAGAAACTGCATTACCTGAATGTTTACTTAATTTTTGTTTGGAGAATAGTCAAATCTGGATTATTCAGCCGAATCCTGGACCTAATCCTGCATTCAGTACATCCCTACCTTAAGGTGGCCATAGACGCAAAGATCCTATCGTATGAATCGAGGATTCGTACAATTTTCAGGCCGTGTGTGGAGAGTGCCGACATATTTCGCCTGGCGGAGATCGGTGGTTTGGTCGATCGGACAGGTTTGATTTTGTCCCGACCGATCCCATTGTGCATCATAATCGGATCGTTTGCCCAAATGTTCAGATTACCCCCGATATAGCCATGCCTGTTAGTGGCATATAGAGGAAAGATCCGCTCGTTTGGCAATGTCGCCAAATGAGCGGATCTTTGCGTCTATGGCCACCTTTAGAGTCACAGGGACAATGCTCCTTTATATTGCTATTGACGTAAGTCTGTCCACATGGATTTACAATAATAAACACACTTTGTAAAAATGGATTGTGCAGATTGTGCTGAAATCTGTTGTATCGGATCAGTCTCCCTGTTTGAGATGAAGTGTTGGCAGCTCATATTGGACTGAAGAGATTTCAGAGAAATCTGGCATGGCAAATGTTTCACAGTACTGCTTTACGGAGGGGGGTGTATCGGTGGTTTTATCACTGGATTGCGTTTAACAATGCACTTGTTATTTTGTAGTTCTAAAGAAAAGAGTTTTATATTTGTAGAATTTGCTGTATTTTAATGATGCTATTGTTATCAGTGGTATTTCCTCCAAATCATGTCAGAGTGCTACTTTAACCTACTTGGTGATCTGGTAATCATATAAATATATGGGGCTGACATCCATTGGTTTTTGTGCATAGCCTTTAAAATCTCCTGCCATCATCTTTTTACTCCACTCACTTTCTTATGCATTTAGCCGACGGTTGCCGGTAGGTAGCGTGTTGGCTATTTGGATACACTGATTTTGCCTTAACTCATACTTTATCCAACACTGGTGTAGATAAAGGGATCTTAGTGCTCTTAAACTTGAAAGATATACAGGTATGGGATCAGTTATCTGGAAAGCTCTGAATTACGGGAAGGCCTTCTCCCATAGACTCAGTGTTATTCAAATTATCCATATTTTTTAAAATTATTTCCTTTTTCTCTGATGCTGGATGCGAACACACAAATAGTCTTGGCCATTTTGATCACCACGTTAGAGTCCTGCAGTGGGTCGGGTACCCGAAAAAACCTGCAGTACCCTGCGGGTTGCAGGTAGAAGTTTTGGGAGCGAGTACAGACGCAGGCCGGCTGTTCTCCGGGTTTGCAGGTCGCGGGTCTTCTCAGTAGTGAGTTTTACTGCTTTTTTTCTGATCACGCCTACTTCTAATGTCGTCACTTCCGGTTTACGATGACAGCACTTCCTGTTTCTTGATGGTCAGCGAGTCGCGGATCAGGTTGCGGATAAGGTACTTGCAGGTCGGGTAGCAGGTCCAAGTGGGTAAGTATGCAGGTTGCGGGTCCGGGTGTGAGTTGCGGGTCACGGGTCGGGTTCGGGTTTAACAAATTGTTTTCCGCGCAGGACTCTACACCAATTTGATCACACATTCATCTATGCAATTTGCCTTTTTAATTAAATAGTTAAAACTAACATCTGTACAGAATTTTGCAGATTCATATGTTGATATCGTTGTTGAATCGCATGGTATGATGTAACTGATCATCAGTTCAACAGACCAAATGTTGTTCTTGATCGGTCACCCGACTCCAGTATTGCCAAAATGGGGAATGATATCCTTATTCAACTACTGTGATCCCCAACTAGTGGTTCATGAGCAACATGTTACTTACCAACCTCTTGCATGTTGCTCCTAGTTGCCTCAAAGCAGGTGCTTATTTTTGAATTCCTGCCTTAGAGGCAACATTTGGTTGCATCAATGGTGTATTGCCAAAAAGAACATCCTTTAGACTGCAATCCCCCTGGAACTATTTTCATGCTTGTGCTGTTTCCCAGTTCTTTTTACATTTGAATGTGGCTCACAGGTAATAAAGGTTGGGGACCCCTTGGGTTTAAGGACAAGGGAAGTGAAACTCATGGGGGGGGGGGCAATTTATCATCAATTACTGATGAAGTGTCTAGGAAAGGAAAATGCAGAAAACAAAGAGGTGAATGTGTGTGTGTGTGAGAGACAAATGAGAAAGCAATTGTTAGCAATTCGAGTGTTGTTTCAAGCAGAAAAAAGTGCTAAAATCTGCCCTTCTCTCCACAGCACGATTAGCTTGGAATAATTAGGAGAGCAAGCTGCTTCAGCTTAACTAAATGCTTTTGCTGGGACATCCTGTCTTGCAACATTAAAAAATAATTGAACCAGCCATTGTCTCCCATTAAATTGCAAGTGTCTATAAGAGGTTGCCTTTGCTTAGCAAAAACCATACAGTAGTTCCCTCCTGACCTCTCCTTTACATTAGTCTGTTTGTTCCTTATGGGCTCAAACTAAATTTTCCTGTGTGCTTAAATGGATATTATTAGACCATCCTTTCCATTTATTTGCACATCTAAATGGTTCTGGGTAGTTTTCTGTATATACTGTATATATAAATATGTATCCCAATTGAAGCATGTGCAGAAGAAGTGTCATACTGTGCACACATATCAGACTTTTAGCCCCCCCCAAACTCTGCTGCCGGAATTAATCAGCAAGGATCCGGCAGCAGCAGGGCGATTTGTTTCCTTATTTTTTTTAACCAAATAGGCACCCAACGACGTATTCTCTAAAACTGCTGCCCTAGGCGCAGACCCCTAAGTGCCTATATTGTTAATACAGCCTAGAGTGCAAACATAAATAAAAAAAATAATCTACTATAAAAGAGGCTGGGAATCTTAGCCATAATGAACATGAGAACTGCCATTTCTAAGTGGAAAGAAAAGATGTATCAATTGGTTATTGGACCCATATTGACCTGTAAATCTTGAGCAAGCATCACCTTAAGGTTACTTCTAGAGCCAACTGGGTAGAAGGCAGATGGGCCTTAAGCCATGTATCCTTATACACAATTGTTCTTGTCGGGTCACAATGACTATGTCATCCGAGCCCAGAGATCTCAGGTCCCATAAGGCACATTGATCTTAAACACTAAAAGCCATAGTTACCCCCTGGACCCCCCAGTGGCACCACACCATATTGCTCAAAATCTTTCCCTTGTGCCCTTCATATGATAAAAGAATAGGCACATCCACTATAGTATCCTCTGCTTCAGAAAAATAGTGTTGTTTCAATGTAAACACGTATGAAACATATATATATCCAGCGCTCTGAGGAAGCTTGTAGCCATGAAACGCGTCAGACCTCAGACGCTATGTTTGTAAATTATTTATTAAAATAAAGACTGTCTGCTTTTACCAGTGATCTGAAGTAGTAGGATTCTTCAAAGTGGTTCCGGAGAAATAATGTGTTGTTTCAATGTAGGTTTATATATACATTATAACGTGTCTAGTATCGTATTGAAAACCTTAAAATATTTAGTTGGGGCAAATGAGAGGCCCTTAGAGAGAAGCTTTATCTGTGCTTCACTAAGCTGTATTCTTGACAAATGCAATACGTTTACTGACAATTCCTGCATAGCTTAATATTTTCCCTGAGACTCCCAAGTTCTTTCCAGAGACTCTCAAGTTTTCCCCTGAGACTCCCAAGTTCTCCAACCTCGCCCCCGGTCGATCCTCTTTTTCCTTTTCCTGGGAGATCTCTCCATATGTGTGTGACTGGCTCTGTCTGCTCTGGCTTCTCATCGATGTCTCGTCAGAAAAAGAATCTCGATCAGTACATTTTGGAGAAGCAAAGAAAACTTCAAGAGGAATTATAAGTGATGGAAAAATATATACAGATATTTGTGAGCTACTTCATTTTAAATATTCCTTAAGATTTGGCGCTTGGATTATGCCACTGTTCACTTGATGTAGCTTGAAAACCTTTGGAGGATTTGCCTTCACTGGCATCTAAGGTACTAAGGAAGAAACTGTTAATTTATGCTACATTCTTACATACAACCGCTTAAACTAAAAAGTCCCTTATGCAATTGCCAGAGTAGGACACACTCAATATAGTAGTTGCCACCCTCACCATACAATAAAGACGGTATTGTTTTTGCCATCATTCTGCATATGGAGGAATCTAAGGGGAAGACTTTTGCATAGAGGTCATTCCCTACAGATATTGAGAGGGCCACTAATTTCATTCTAACTGCTTTAATAATTGCTAATGTGTATTTCATGTTTCAAAGGCCTGCACTCTGTATAGCGGTTCTTTTTTGAGAGCTTGGCTGTGTACCGGTAAGTGCTCCCACCCGGGCCGCTATTAGAAATCACAGGACCCTGTACAACAACATTTTCAGGGCCCCGCCAGCCCCGGCCCCAAAGCCCCACCCTAGATCCCACCCACTCCACACTACTGTTAAAGACCACATAGATATCAGTGGAAAAAAAGGTAACCCCCCCACACACAAGTTATAAAAACCTATTGATGGTCAGGCCCCCTTATAAGTTAAAAAAACTGTGGTGCCAGGGCCCCCCATACATTTTTTTTAAACAATTGGTGGTCAGGGCCTCCCTACAAGTTAAAAAAAAAAATAGTGATCAGGGCCCACCTATGATTTAAAAAAAAACAACATTGGCGCCAGGGCCCTCCATAAAAGTTTTTTTTTTTTTAAACATTGGTGGCAGGGCCAGAAAACAGTGACAGGGCCCCTCTTACAAGTAAAACAAAAAATTGATGGCCTGCCCTCCACCCCCCACAAGTTAAAAAAAAGCCATTGGTGATCTGGGGCCCCCCTGCAAGTAAAAAACAAAAAATTGATGGCCTGCCCCCCCCCCACAAGTTGTAAAAAGCCATTAGTGATCAGGGCCCCCCTGCAAGTAAATTAAAAATTGGCCAGATCCCCCCAATATTTTTTAAAAATTGCTTGCCAGGGTTTTGTGTCTAAGGGCCATGCTTCACTTGATTAGCCAGGCCCCCCCTGCTTTTGTGCTGCCAGCTTCACTAAATAGGACACAGCAGCTCTGTGCACAAAAGCTTTTCTCCTATTAAGATTTCCTGTACCCTTGTGGTCTTTTAAGAATGAGTCCCGGTAAAGCTGTACAGGGATTGGATAAGGGGATCCAGTCCCAATGAAGATTTACCGGGACTTATTCTTAAAGGACCAATGAGGGTACAGGAAATCAGGGGGGCCTGGCTAATCAAGTAACTGAAGCATGTTTGGGCCCCCCCCTTAGTCCTGGACTGTCCTCCCTGTGACCCCCTGATTGCGGCCCTGGCTCCCACTATCACTTTGTTGCTGGACTTCTTTTTTGAGAGATAAGTTGCATTAAAATTTATCCTTGTACTGAAGCAACGTGTGACAGCCAGACCTTCATTTTTTCCACTGTCAATGTGAGTCGATCTCTTCCCCGTCGTCTCCTCGTGCCGATCAATATTTTTTAAGCTCATTTGGCTCAAGAACAGGTAAGAAGTTTAGACAGGATTGTGAGGCTCTGAGGATATTTCCCAGCACAATACCTCCTAGTAACACCCTATGGCACAGGGACAGAATTTCGCACCTTATTTGCAGGTGCTTTAGATATTCCTTTAGATATTTGAGTTTAAGTATGCCAATGGACAGCGGTAGAATTAAATCAGCTTATAACATATTGGTGCACTTGCCAAGGGATGTAAAGATTTTAAATATATTACAAACTTGAGTACCCCAGCATTGTTGGACTCACATACACTCGACATGTGAGCCAGAGTCTGGTACGAAAACCTCATCTCTTATAATAATTAATGTATATATATCTGCACAGAGTGCAGGGAATTATTTACACTTTTTTGAATCCGACAGTATGATGGATAGTGTCCCAGACAGCAGATGTTTGGGGGGCACCTCTGGGGCCATCACAGCAGTGCTTTGGTCAAGAGGAATGACAACTGCTATGGTATAATTGCTACAGCATATTGTATGGACAGAATGTACATTTTCTGCTTTGGTGGCCTCTACAGACATCAACCTCTGGCTGCATTATGTGTGTATAACCACTAGAGGGTGCTGTTTTTTCGTGATACACAGCAGGAGAAAAAGGGGCACTAGTGGTGCAAGCAATTGGTAGCTCTTACACAAATCAATTCATTTAAACACCCAGACGACATGGGGTTATTTATCAAGCTCCGAATATTCGAACCCCGAATAATTCGTAGTTTTCGGAGCAAAACATAAAAACTATGAATCTTTTGAGATTTATTAAAGTCCGATGGTCTAAAAACTCCAAATCCGAAACCCCGGCATCTAACAGCTCTTAGGGTCCTGTATAAGTCAATGGGGAAGGTTTCAGTATCTGCACTAACGTCCGTTCCAATATCCGATGATTTCTGGGTTTTGGAGCAAAATACTCAGGAAACTCAGAAAAAAAGCTGTTTTTGCTGGAAAACTCAGAACAATTCGGGGAAAGCTCCGAAGTTTTATGAGTTTTGCCCAACCCTATTTTTTCTGGCTTTTCTTCATAAATAATCTCCATTCAGGAATTCGGAGTTGGTCGGAGTTGGATATTAGAAATACTGAGATAAATTCAGACCTTGATAAATAATCCCCCAAGTGTCTATGCAAAAAGATCATTTATAATCCATAGCAAAGAATATAACTGAAGATGATAAATGAATCATTAGCACAAGGCACATGTCACTTTGGACATATTGGGTACAGATTACAGTTGAAAGGAGTACGGGTGGTACTGAGAAATGGATTTCCCGTTCCCTGGAAGGAAACATATAGTGGAAAATAAAGGTCATATATGTGGAATAAAAAAATGTTTAAACATTGTATTTTCCTCTTTATATTGAAATATTACTGGCAGGCTTTATATTTGTGTATTTATTAGGTTGTTTATTCTTTCTTTTTTTTTTAATTATACATTGTTTTTATATATGCACCTTGGGGGAGCTTAGGTGGAACAACATTTTCAATACACTGTAACAAGTATATTGACAATAAAGTTTCTTGAATCTTGAACTTGCTGTCGACTGAGTCGAGAATCTATTACAGTAATTAGGGGGTAACTGGTTGTTATCATTATTTATCTTGTGTATGTGTGTGTAACACAAAGGTACTGTATATAGAAACGGTTGATTAAACCTATGGCTAATGAGAAAGCCGGACATTAAAAAAAAATGTAATGGAATTAGAACCAGCATGTTTATCATTCTGCATGACAGTTAAGGGAGCAATTATGTCTTATCCTTCTTGATTCATGATTAAATGTAATTGAGGCTGTCTTTTATTATTCTATATATCAATAGCTGGACTTTGGCGTGACACATAAATGAAGACTAATTATATAATAGTATTAACCTTGCATCGTTCTCCGACAACTTTATTCTTAATGACGTCCATGCAGACTATCGATCCCTGTCTGTGTTACCTCCCTTCATGTTGCACTTAGATGTCTTTAGAGAAACTCAGTAGACGCACTTTCTTTGGAGGTAGACATAAAAGCTGAGCTGACAATCACACAAAGTATATAAATGTATAGTGAGCAAGCCTATCTGGGTTGTTTTGTAAGAAGAAAAGAAGCTACAACCATAGCAACGTTTTGAGTTACTGAAGAAAATATTTTTTTCTGTTCTACAGCTGTACTATATAATTAGAGCAATGCTGTGCTTCCTAAAAGTTTACAGGCGTGAGTTTAATAATAGTGAACGCAGAAAAAAAATCTGTTGTGGAGCCGGGGTGGGGGGTCTTGCACATTTCATTATAATTGTAACCCTATCTAGGCATAAAAGCATCTTTGCAGCTAATGATGGTAGAATATTGTGGTTGCACTAAAGTCTCTAACTCGGAGGTAAGCAGTAACTACACATCTCTGCTGCTGTTTGGAAATAAAAATAGGGCAAGAGAGGTTCTGACAAACAAGACAAAAGGGGCTTTATTGGATATGGATCAGTGATGTAGTATTATTCTTTTCAGATACACCATAGGTAGAGCAGAGTTCTCTGATACCACTGTGCAGATACTTGGTAGGTAACTGCTGTCCTGGATGCTAATATTCTCATGGTAGTCCAGGACCAACTGTAGGAACACCCCTTTAAGGCTACCAGCTAGTGGTCCAGATCCCCTCCAGTGGAATATGTTCAGGGAGTAATATGCTAAAACTGAATTCCTTCAGCACTGTTGTCCCTTCACTTTAGGCCAATGATGCCTAAGGAGAGCTATCTCCAACTAGGATCCATAAATGGGGCACTACGCTGCTCTTTTTAAGATTGACTCTCTATCTGAAATTCCTAGAACATACTCTTGACCAAACTAGTGATCTATGATCTAACTAAACCTTGTTCACAGGATCCCTGGTCTCCGACTCACTAGAAGGGTTATCCCTCTATGGCAGAGGCAGAACTCTTTACTGGGCCTTGTTGACACCTGGCTCCACAGACACAGAAGCTTATGTTTCTCCTTTATATATCTTTGTTATTGAGCCATACGGTTGACTATTTCTGCCACACTTTAGGGATTGGAAATGGGTGGTTCTTCCTCTTTGCCCTCCATCTTCTGACAAAGGTGGATGTGTCTGTGGAGCCACGACCTTGGTCAGAAGATGGAGGGCAAAGAGGAAGAACCACAACTTTCCAATCACCAAAGTGTGGCAGAAATACTCACTAACCCTATGGGTCAATAACAAAGATATCTAAAGGAGACTACATAAATACATCGGTTTCTGCCTAGCAACTAGGCAAATAGCACATGTAGGGAATTATCATCCAAAGGGTCTGTTAACCCTATGGGTCCCTACAGAAAATATCACCTATCTAAATAGTTGGGGTTGGGGGAGTGCACTACTGTTTACATACATGTGCAATACATGTGCAATAAATTCTTTTTAGGGGCTATTTTGGTCATCTCCAATTTATTTAATATTTTAATAGCCATTACATGTCAGAAAGTTCTGATTGTCAAGAGGGCATTTTGTTGGGCATGGGGTATAGAGAAATGGAAGCTGTCTTACCCTTATTAATAAGGGTGGATTGTATGGCATGAGTGTCTTGGTTGACAAGGTTGATGACAAATGCTGGCATCTTATTTATACTGGTGTCTGTTTTATTAGTTTATTGGACTGGGCTGGCTCAACTGTCTAGTACTATATAACTGAAATTAATAGTTTGGAATGAATTTGGTCGGTCAACTAGACTTTATTTCTGAGTTGGGGTGTGTATTTTGCATGTTATCAACTATAATATGAATGTATTTTCTCATTAACACTTGTTACAAATGTAATATTTTTTTGTGAATCAAAAAATATATTAAATATGATCATTATTATCTGCGAACGACTTGCTGATTTTGTTTCACATGACATGCTCTCATTAAATATTTATTTTTATCTGCATACTGTTTCAGTGTTAGTGTATGAATTATAGATCTTTGCACTTAGTTACAGAACACTGTTCATGACCACCACAACTGACCTCTGGTAGGTTATTCTTTCTCCATGTACATTTAGGGGCTAGAAAGTCATAATTGAATTATCATTTCTTTTTTCTAAAGCATACAATAAATTACTGGAGTATTGTTTAGCCATGAAGAGCTTTAAGCTTGAATAAATTCCCCTCAATGTTAATTTTGCCTATTGAAATGAGGACTTCGCTTTATGGGAAAAATGTAATTAACAATAAAGTCTGTAAATGTGACACCCACCTCTCAGGATATGTTGATGTCGGCTCAGTGATCTTTAGCTATTTTTGTGTATGGGCAGCTTGTACTAATATCCAGCCAATCATCTCACTGAAGACCAGCTAAATATAAGAAAACTTGGCCTATGGTCAATATCATCTATTTAATTTCTGTTTAATTTTGCATGCTAAAAACACTGGATTGACCGAATGGAAAAACATCTCAAGGCAAAAACATTACAGTTGTTGGCACAAAGCACTATAGTGGAAGCAGAAGGTAATGGAAGGCATGGAACCAACTCAAAATATCTTGAGGAACAATTAATTTAAAAAAATCCCAACCAAGTCATGCCATCAGTAACACATGCATGGGTCCCTTTTTTATGGTAGACCAACCCATAGTGATATTGCTTCAAAGTTTGAAAGATATAGGTGGCTGCTGAGAGAGAGAGAGCAGGTACGCAATGGGGCGTTGGGGTCTTCATGTCTGGGGTGAGGGTGGTGGGCCCTTAAATTGGCAGCCCCTTTGGGCCCCATACACCCCAGTCCAACACTGGCAAAAAGCGTGATTGGATGCAATGATTTGCATCACTACAAGACTGCACTTGAGGTCATAAATTACCCTTCTAATGTTTTATGGTTTTTTTATGGCGGGATTCCTCTGATTTTACATGTGTAGTATGATAATGTATATGTATTTATAAGAGACTGGGGGCAACATAGAAATAGATTCCAACATATACAGCTTGTGATAATATTAATGACCAACGGAATGGATCAATATATAGTAATATAAATACAGGTATGAGATCTGTCAGAACCTGTTATCCAGAAAGCACTGAATTACATGAAGGCCATCTCCCATAGACTCTATTTTAATCAAATAATTCTGATTTTTAAAATTGATGTCCTTCAATAAAACAGTACCTTGTACTTGATCCCAACTAACACATAATTAATCCTAAATGGAGACTAAACAATCCTATTGAGTTTATTTAATGTATGATGATCCATATTACGGAAAAGCCCCAGGTCACAAGCATTCTGGATAAGCTGTGCTACCTATTGGGTCAGTGCATAGGAAACATTGTCCAGGGAAGGTAAATATAATAAGTAGCAACACTCTCTAAGGTTTAATAAACTTTTTTTTAATGCAAAGTAAGGATTTTCATTTTATCACAATGGCACTTTTTCACAGCCGTTTGAAAACACCTAATTGACTGTGTTCAAGGTATATTTTACAGCTCGTGTCTGAGTAAATGATTCGGTAATGTCTCTTATAATTGCCTTCGTTTTCAGTTGGGTTTTATGCCTTGAAATGTCAGCTTCCTTTTGTTTAGTGAGAGATGCTTGTGCCTTCTAAATGCAATAGCTGCCACTGCTTTTTTTTTTTCAGATATAATGGAGATATACAAAGACTACATTTTCAAGGTCAAGTAATGTGATCTGTAGAATGTGCCCTGTCATTGATTTCATTATGACAATAGCAGTAATTATGGCAAAGTTATACAGCAATGCTAAACACAAAGAACACACTTTAGTGATATATTTATGTCTTTATACAATGGAGCTCATGTACCAATCCCCCATATCTCCACAGGTGCTGAGTGGAGTACTGTTGGGCTCAAGGGTGCTCTTCTATAGGGAGATAGTAAGTATAGGGTTCACAGGTACCTTGTTGCCCATCTACCACACTCTCTGGATGCAGGTCTACTGAATCAAGACAGTATTGTTTTCGGAGTGAGCCACAATTTAGACACAATGCTGTATCTCTAGGAGTGCAAAAAACTGCACTTTACTATGTAAAGAACATAGCAAAGAAAAGGGGCAAGAAAAGGGGAGCTGTCATCTTATACATCGTTGTGCAGATTATTAACTTCTAAATTTCAGGTTGTGCCATGATTCACCAGGGAAAACTCATTGGTGTATGTATATATATATATATTCAGATAAATTCTCTTTAATCCAATTGTTCCTTAAAGTTGTATAATGATAGTGCTGGGTTAATTTGTTTAGTTCAGTATATGATATGAGCCACACACCCATGCACCAGACTGATTTTAATTGCAACAAATGGATGAGCTGCATTTTTTGTTTTTGTATATTCTATAAAGGAAAGTGGCTTTCCCTTTAATGCTTGCTCTCCCAACCCCCGCCCCCCTAAACACAGTCCTACAGATTACTTAAAAGCCCATAATGCTGAATATTTCTTTGGAAGAGGTCATACCAAATGAAGAGAGAAGCAGGTATGCCTTTCTCCTCCCAAAGAAAATACCCCTTTTTCACTTAGGTAGGACTGGTGCATGGACACTGCCTTGGCGGGGCGCATCAGCTTATGCATACTTTGTACAAATCATGTAACCAAAAGTGTCTCTTTTTGCCAAATTCAGATAAATTCTCTTTAATCCAATTGTTCCTTAAAGTTGTATAATGATAGTGCTGGGTTAATTTGTTTAGTTCAGTATATGATATGAGCCACACACCCATGCACCAGACTGATTTTAAGTGCAACACATGGATGAGCTGCATTTTTTGTTTTTGTATATATATATATATAATATATATATATATATATATATATATATATATATATATACACACAGTATCTAATTTGGGTGTAAAGAGATGGCAGATTAAAGTTTCAGCACCTAGACTCTTAAGGAGGCCATACACATAGAAATAAACATAGAGATAGAGCCAAAACGAGCATACCTCTCTCCCCAATATGCCCACCTTGAGGTGGGTGATATCGGGCTGATCCAATCATGAGCCCTAGGGCCCAACAACTGGATCATAATGGGCGGTCGGATCGTGGGACTGCATCAATGAACAGATACAGATGAATTATTACCCCAGCCCAAAAGACAGCTGGCCGACTCTCGGCTAGATAGCGATTGGGGAAGCCCATCAGAAGGCCTCACAAATGGGCCAATAAGCTGCCGACTGGGTCTGTCAGCAGCCTTTATCGGCCTGTGTATGGCCACCTTTAGTTACAGGTTTTGCTGTGTTAGGAGGTGGGCCCTATGGAATGTTGAATTGCTCAGATAGATTGGTGGGGTTGGGGCAATGTAATGTGAATAATACTAGTCATCAACTTCCTTTTATATGAGTGGTCATGAGCTTGGCACATATTTCTGAGTTTACTTACAGAGATAAGTCCTGTTTGATAATGCAGTAAGTGAAAAGTGACCATGCATTGACTGATCTGCATGCAAGGTATCCAATCAATTGGCCTATGAGCTGAATTGAAGGCTGTCTGCAGTTTGGGTATTTTCAGGGATGGTCAACTGTCAAGGTTTCATTGGTTTGGTCCCAACAAGCAGATCTGGGAGGATGTAAGGAAAGCTAAAGCTCCTCTATCTTCCTCATCTACCCAGTACTATCTACTTGGTGTAGAAGAAGAACATTTCAGTTTGGACAGACTCTGACCCAACAGGTTGAAATTAAGTCCTCCTGGATCTGCTTGTTGGGGCCATCGATCCAAATCAATGGAACCCTGACAGTTGACCATTCCTGTAAATGCCCAAACTGCAGACAGCCTTCCATTCAGCTCATGGGTCAATTGGTTGGATACCTTGCAGGTCAGTCAATGCATGGTTCCAACAAGCAGGTCTGGGAGGACGAAAGGAGAACTGAGGCTCCTCTCACTTCCTCATCTATCCAGTACCATCTACTTGCTGCAGAAGATTTCAGTTTGTACAGACTGACTCTGACCCTAGAGGTTGAAATTAGCCAAACTACTAGACATGATCTGGTCATATGTGGTCAACATAAGCAGAGACTAAAATCACGGAGGCATTAACTCTATGTAACTTATTTTTTTGTTTGGAGAAATCTCCATAGCATCAGTAACTGTCACTTCAATGTGTTCCAGGAGCTCTATGTGCTTATGAAGCATAGCCAGTGCACTCAGAGAGACTGACGGCATCATGAAGTCTTAATACTATGGATGATTTGGGATTTTGGTAGATTATCAGCAATATCCTTAGTCATAATATATCTATGCTAAGCACCACCTTATGATATTTCCTACAATAAAAATGATAGAAAGTACAAGTGAATACCCATAAACTAGTGATAAATAATGACATCCAATAAAGGGCTTGGCAAGATGTAAAGTGACTAAGCACATACACAGAGGCCTCTAGTAATAGTTTACCCATTCATCACTAAGGGGCATGTTTACTAACATTGGAGATAAATACCTGGAGAGATTTCTGGAGATGTTGCCCATAGCAACCAATCAGATCTTTGCTTTTGTTTTCTAAGTTATAGATGGCTGTTTAAATCTAATAGCTGATTGGTTGCCATGGGCAACATCTCCAGAAATCTCTCCAGATATTTATCTCCAATGTTAGTAAACATGCCCCTAAGTGCCTCAATGTCTAATTCAGTAAATATAAATAATAACACAATAATCGTGAATGTGGTGAAATCAATAGCTTTAATTTGGGGCTGCTACCGGTTTCCCTTTTGAAATAAAGGATAACGATTCTAATCAAAAAGTGATGTGGCTTGATTCATAAATAAAGAAACCACTGACGAAAAGCCTGCAGATGATTGATCTAATGCATAAATACACATTACCAATAACTGTTTTAAAAATGAACTGCAGAGAGGCCAATATCTGAGAAGGCATACACAGAGTCTGGGCTACATTTCAAGAAGACTGATGTTGTGTAAATATATGAGTCTATGGGTGGGAGCACCCCCTTCTATGTATATAGCAGCTGATAGAATTCTGATAAGTAAAAATGATATCTACAGATGAACTGCAAATTATAAAGACTTGAAGATGAGTTTTTTGGCATGACAAAGATGAAGCCATAGAATATGGCAATAGCAGTACAAATATTATCTTAATCAGATTACTGTGTGGTCATTCTAAAAATTTCAAGATTCACAATTTTTTTTAATGACACTTTAATTTTAGAATTCCTCCCTTACATCATTGATCATTGATTACAACTATTGATGCATTTTAATAAGACAGAATAGATCTTCACTTCCTTCAATGGTTACATATTGTTTTTGAGAAAATGTATTGTACAGATATGGGACCTGTTATCCAGAATGCTCGGGACTTGGGGTATTCCTGATAATGGAATCTTTCCATAATTTGGATCTTCATACCCTCTACTAGAAAATCATGTAAACATTAAATAAACCAAATAGGCTGGTTTTGCTTCCAATAAGGATTACTTATATCTTAGTTGGGATCAAGTACAAGCGGCTGTTTTATTATTACAGAGAAAAGGAAATCATTTAAAAAACAAAATGCAGTTATTTGATTATAATTTAGACTATGGGAGATGGACTTCCCGTAACTCGGAACTTTCTGGATAATGTGTTTCCAGGTAATGGCTCCCATGTCTGTTTTAGTAACCATTATGGACAATATGAATAAGAGTTTGAGAAACACAAGTGATTATTTATTTTCTTCTAAAGTAACTTTATATGCAATAACCTCCCAGTTAATAAATAGTTTTTCTATTTCGTTGAGTTGCATTAGCTTCACAAGACTTCCTAGGGATCTTATTCTTCTAGGATGAATAGATGTGCTCTTTTACTAATCTTCATACAGAAAAATAAATATTTGAGTGCTGCTATGTCAAGGAGGAATATTGTGTGAACATAAAATATGGCAGCCATCTATTCATGAAAAAGTAAATGATGAATAATACTGTATATACTGCAAGTGTATGCTGCTGTATACAAATAAGTTACTTTTTTTTTTTTTTAAAGGTTATGTAACCCCCTTGAAATTAATTATTATCAAATTGCTCAATGTGATCTTTATCAATTTACATTTTGCATTTTTTTCTAGTTTCAAAATATTAGCAGTTGTCACACTTCTAATGTAATTAATTTATAACAACAGCACCACCAGCTGGTCATAACCGGCACTAGACATGGCAGAAAATAAAGTTAGTGAGAAAAGGAGCCAGCAGAAAATAAAATTAGTGAGAACAGGAACATTATGTGATGTTGTTCTACTTAGAACTGACCAGAGAAATGTCACTCACTAACTTCATTTTCTGAGCAGAGCAACATCACAGCATATTTCTTTTAATACAGTATAATTGTTATTGTGACATATTTAGAAAGTACCAACATATGCTGCAGTACTAAATGTGTACATACATTAAAGGTTATTAATACACATTTAAGCCTTACATTTTCATTGCTAGGAGATAAAAAGCTAATTTAGTGGTCCTTTAATGTTAGGGAGACACAACTGTCTATGATCCATTGCTAAGGACTTTTTGCCTTACATATTAAATTTTGTATTTATAATATCACTATTGCTACTATGATTAAAAGGATAATTCAGTCCTCCACATACTTTTTTCTTTACAGAGGATTTATTTTTTTCATATGGTTAATTGGAAAACTAAAAGAGTAAACATTTATTTAAAGAAATGAACATTTTTTTGTTTATTTAAAGAAATTAAGATTTTTTTTGTTCAGTTCTAGCCTTCTTTTGACCTAAGCCTAGTGTACTAAGACACTGACTAGAGAAATTACACTACCAGGTTGGGCTAATGTCTCTACAAAACTTTACTTGGAAAACAACAGCAAAAATTTACTTGGAGAACAACTGGAGACTGAAGAACGTTTGGGGTAATATCACACATCACAAAGGCCCAGCTTTAATTTGACAAGAAAAGTGTATTACATAATTCACCAGATTGTCCCATAGAGCCAGATGCAATTCAGTGAGAAAAACTGTTTATGACATGAATACTATATGGGAAAAACTGGAAATGAATTAGGAGAACATTTTTTCCTCCTCAAATTGAATCTCATCCATAAGTCTACACATGAAATACCACAAAATAATGTTTTTTCATTCATATGCATGTGATCCTTAATTCCATTCAAGTTAAAAATCTGTTTTATCATGTATAGTTCAATTTTGAAAAGGAGAGAAACCCGTGAGAAAGGAAACTTGGAACCCAGCAGAGTAATTGCACTTAGCACCTTTTTTCAGACACACTTGGGCTTATTTAGCTACACTGGGTTGATTTGCACCTGGGCAGCACTCAGTCATTAGCTATGATAAGTCACCAATAGGTAAACAAAGAAAGCAAAATTTTGCCCAGTGTTTTGGTAAATGAGCCCAGAGATGAGCCAAGTTCTTTTGGTGCCCAAGGACAAATGCTCAATCATCTTGCCGCCAACACAGATGACTTGCAAGCCTTCCACCACCTATATAGTAACATAGTAACAAAGTAAGTAATGTTGAAAAAAGACACACGTCCATCAAGTTCAACCTTTTTTTTTTTATATCTGCCTAACTGCCAGTTGATCCAGAGGAAGGCAAAAAACCCATCTGAAGCCTCTCCAATTTGCCTCAGAGGGGGAAAAATTCCTCCAAAATGGCAATCGGACTAGTCCCTGGATCAACTTGTACTATGAGCTCTCTCCCATAACCCTGTATTCCCTCACTTGCTAAACACCATCCAACCCCTATTTAAAGCTATCTAATGTATCAGCCTGTACCACTGATTCAGGGAGACAATTCCACATCTTCACAGCTCTCACTGTAACAAACCCTTTCCGAATATTTAGGCGGAACCTCTTTTCTTCTAATCGGAATGGGTGACCTTGTGTCAGCTGGAAAGACCTACTGGTAAATAAAGCATTAGAGAGATTATTATATGATCACCTTATATATTTATACATAGTTATCATATCACCCCTTAAGTGCCTCTTCTCCAGAGTGAACATCCCCAATTTGGCCAGTCTTTCCTCATAGCTAAGATTTTCAATACCTTTTACCAGCTTAGTTGCCCTTCTCTGTACCCTCTCTAATACAATAATGTCCTGTTTGAGTGATGGAGATCAAAACTTTACGGCATATTCTAGATGGGGCCTTACAAGTGCTCTATACAGTGGAAGAATGACCCCCTCCTCCTGTGACTCTATACCCCTTTTAATACAGCTCAAGACCTTATTTGCCCTTGATGCTGCCGACTGGCATTGCTTGCTACAGCCAAGTTTATCATCTACAAGGACTCCAAGGTCCTTTTCCATAATGGATTTGCCTAGTGCAGTCCCATTAAGGGTATAAGTGGGTATTTTTACATCCCAGGTGCATGACTTTACATTTATCAACATTGAATCTCATTTGCCACTTAGCTGCCCAGATTGCCAGTTTGTCAAGATCATGTTGCAAGGATGCCACATCCTGGATGGAATTAATTGGGCTGAATAGTTTTGTGGCATCTGCAAACACTGATACATTACTTACAATACCCTCCCCTAAGTCATTAATGAACAAGTTAAATAAAAGTGGACCTAATACTGAGCCCTGAGGGACCCCACTAAGAACCTTACTCCAAGTAGAGAATGTACCATTAACAACCACCCTCTGTACCTGATCCTGTAGCCAGTTTCCTATACATGTGCAAACGACTTCATTAAGCCCAACAAAGCTTAGTTTAGAAAGCAGTATCAAACGCTCTGGCAAAACCCAAATAGATCACATCTACTGCCCCCCCGCTGTCCAGCATCTTACTTAAGGTGGCCATACACGGGCAGATAAAGCTGCCGATATCGGTCGTTTGGACCAATTTGACAGCTTATCAGCCCGTGTATGGGGGCTTCCGACGGGTCTTCCCGATCGATATCTGGCCACGATATTGATCGGGAAGGTTTGATTTTTAACCGACCCGTCGGAGCCCCTTGGCGTATCGTAATTCGATCGTTTGGCCATATGGCTGAACGTTCGAATTACCCCCGATATAGCCATGCCATTAGTGGCATATCGGGGAAAGATCCGCTCTTTTGGCGATGTCGCCAAATGAGCGGATCTTTGAGTCTATGGCCAGCTTAACCTCATCATAAAAAACAATCAAAATTGTCTGACATGACCTATCCTTCATAAAGCCATGCTGATTGCTGCTCATAATGCCATTGACTAGGACAAATGGCTGCCTTCCTCTTCTGCTGGTCCCACCTCCGGTGACTCACTTACCCTCATCCAGGTAGAAACTTCCAGCCCATTGCACTCTAGGCAGCCACCTTTTTTTTCCTACCCCTAGTTTAGCCCTAAATGAGATTGACTGTATGTTTAGGATATCAATTTATCAAGTGTGTTACTTACAAATGTGATACAAACACCCACACCACAGGAAGCAAAAGTGGTCATGCATGGGCTGATGCCAGTTGCTTATAGCCAGATATCAGGCAAGTTAAAATAATCCAGTTGGATGAAGACTGGTTTGCCATGTTAATGTTGTACTCTCCGAATTGGCCTGCATTATGATTCCCTCATTGACCAAATCAATCAGCGATCTGCTCATTTATTGACATTGTATCCTTCCATGTTTGCCCATCTTAATCCAAAACCCCCATCCAGACTTTAGGTGCATCTGCTGAGGTCCAAAGGGGTCAGTCCAGTACCAAAATTCTATTTTATGGGTACATTTTTACCAGACCTTGATATATCAGTATTGGCCAGAGGCCCAACCATGGACTTACACATACTGTACATATAATGATATTTTATTATTAGACAGTTATTTTGTTAACGTTATTGGAATGCTAGTGAAGTCAAGGGATTCAACAAAATTTATATTTCCACTACATAGACAACTGCTTCTTGACTTCATTACAAACCAATAAAACATTAAACCTAGGCAATTCCAACATTGATGGAAACCAGTGGAGTGCGTTGGAGTAGTTAATGTTACTACTTTAGCGCTGTATAATTAAGGCCCATAAAGAAAGCAGCCAATAGTCAATAGATAATATGTATTGAATTTGTAAGTGCATGTATAGGTAGCTACATAGATAACTGCATATTAGTTTACATAGAGAGACCCATAGAAACAAAATAGGGACATAACAGTTAAATTACTTTCCTAGATGTGTGTGTATTTTACTAAGAGACCTTGGTGGCTTTTTTTTCTCTAGAATTCTTCTATTGAGGAATTCACTCAAGTGTACCCATCCTCATTTAAATTCTCCACAAAAGATATTAATGAACACTATTTAATTAAAAGCACTAAGCCTACATTATGGGCTATTAACTTTATTGTAATGCTAATCTATTCTTATGTTAAATAAAATATGCTCCTCCTTTGCAGATGGTAATTAGATTAGAGGTGCGAGAGTCAATGTACTCGGCGCTCCCTACAGATTCAGAACTGAGATACATTTCCCCGGCATTGTATTCCGATAAATACAATGCCAGCTATATTGTTTTTCTTTCTTTTAGCGGGTTGTTGCATGACATTAATCAGAACCTGTAATGATAGTTCCACAGTCATTACAGCTATAATTACAAAAAGAATAAGAAAAACTACAGACAGTAGGGACATATTATTATTTATGCCATTGCACAGGCATTAATGTATCCCTGCTCTGCAGAACTTACAGTCTAGGTTTGGTGTCTGTAACATAGGAATGATGGTTTGGGGAAAAATACAATTTCTGGATCCATGTCCAGTCTCAGAATGGAAGAAAGGCCCTTCCTGGTTCCAAAAGGCAATCTAAATTCAATTTAATGTTCTTCTACCAGTTTTATGCTCCAAAATACAGGATTGGATATGACTTGGGGTGTGAGAGATTTATTATGGTTGGAGAAATGGGAGCCAAGCCTTGGCCTTGCACAGGCCAGTTTGGACGGAATTCCAGATGATTATCTTTTACACAAATGCATGACTTTTGAAAATGTGGATATGTTAATTTGATTGCCATGAACTGGTCCAGTTTAATGAGAACATCACATGGTTTATCACATGGAAACCCATTAAAGCGAAAGGAGGAATGTAGAGTTGAATTAGGATATGTTTTTCTCATTGAATGGAATCTAGCTGACTGATATTTGGAACACGCCTGATAGAACATACCTCTGAAGTTGTCTAATATTCTAGTACAATACAATTATTTTTGGAAATTTTTATTATATTTTTGTCTATTTTTTTTGAGAAAAAAAAACAATCCCCAAACTCATTTTAACTGCTATACATTGGGATTTCATGAGATCATTTAATCAGATTTTTTTTATAGCTGGTGAATTGGGTGTATGTGTTTCATGCAAAAAGTTCCTAGGGGTGCAAAATATGGGCTGTGGTTGGCTATTGGTAGCCCCTATGTGAACAGGCAGCCACCTACAGGAGACTCTTGGCAGTACACCATGGGCAGATTTAACAAAGGGCGCAAGCTGTACTGCCCGCAGGGACATTGTCAATTTACTAACAGGCGCAGGCGACAGTTCGCTAGTGAAAGAGACAGACGCTAGCGGTCATTCGAACTCTATCACCAGGCGAACATTACCTCTTTCACCAGACTTGCCTTCGCCACCTCAGACCAGGCGAAGTGCAATAGAGTAGATAGGACTTCCTCAATCATCTGTCACTTACATCATATTCTGAGTGGAAAATGCATCAAAGTTCAAAAAACACTGGAGTCTTTTCCTTATTTCAGAGGGATAGGCTGCAAAAGACCTTAACATTTGTTTTGTTGGTAACCATTTTTTCCCAATACATTTTCTAACATGGAACATTAACTTTACAGTGGGCTCATGTGTAGGGCATTATAACAACTCTATTGTCTTTATTAAGGTTCCCTTAATAAAGACAATAGTGTTAAATTTATTCACCCCTTGTCTGTATGTATTTGGGTGAATAAATTTAACACTTTTTTCAGTATTCAGTGTGCCACTGGAATTTCTTCTATGTATCTACCCACATGGCAGGAGTGGGTTCTCCAGTGTAGCACCTGGTACCACAAAGGGTACATGACCAGGGGTGGAAGCACTCTACCATACTATTGTGTATTAAGGTTCCCTGGACATGTGTTTTAAAAAGTATATGCACCAACATTTAATATAAAGACGTCCATACAACCTTACATTTTCCGCCCTATGCAAATTGACCTGAGCTTAAGATCCCTATTGAAGTTTCACTAGGCAGAAATGAACGCTATCAGATGCTTGCATTGCCGAAGTAACACTAGAGAAAAGTCTCCAGCGTTCGGTGCCTGCAACAAAACTCCACATTTTATTGAATTAGCGTTGTCTGATCGAATTTTTGTCTGGTGAAGTGTTGCACTGGGTGGGAAGTGGACGCTGGCAAATTTTTGCCAGTTAGTAAATCTGCCCCTTGGTTTTTATGCAACTCAATCTTGACTCCACACCAGAGGGTATATTTATCAAAGAGTGAAGTTAGAGGTCGCCACAGTCTGCTAGAGTGATATTCCGCCACTCTACATTCATTTCTATGGGATTTTGAAAGGCGTAATAAAGGATGAACTTTCACTTTCACCCACTGATAAATGCACTTTTAAAAATCCCATAGAAATAATTGGAGAGTGGCGGAATTTCACTCTAGAGGACATTGGTGACCTATTACTTCACTATTTGATAAATATACCCCCAGGAATTTGTGGTATTTATACAAATGGCCTGTAGATGTCACTGTGAATACTGTGAATACTTCCTGGTAGCTTAAAAGTAAAAGTTACTGTTGTGTAATGCCTACATGACTCTCACTGTTATACTCTACTCATCCTTGGCTACCAAAACATAACAGATTGGCGACGAGGATGGCTCTTCTACCTCTGCAGCGGCCTGCACCTTTTCTTCCCAACCCTGGTGAGCCTACAATACCTTTTACTGCTTGGATCTGTATGTTTGAAAATTACATTATTGCTGCTGACCAAGGGGAGATTTCTGTTGCTAGAAAGCGTGCTTTACTTATTCACTGCCTGGGAACAGAGGGACAGCGTATATTCTATACATTACCTGTTGATACTTATGAAACTGCTCTTACTGCTATAAAGAACTTTTTCGTGCCAAGAGTAAATGTGATTGCTGAAAGATATAAATTCCGCCAACGTGGACAATGTAATGGCAAATCCACAGAATAATTTGTAGCAGCTTTGAGAGAACTGGTTGTTACCTGTGACTTTGGGAATCTAGAGAACAAATAGTGGAAAAAACAAACTCACCTCGCATTAGAGAGAGACTGCTCCTACAGCAGGATTTAACCCTTGCAAAGGCTATTACAGTTGCTAGCCAAATTGAAACAGCAGTGGCAGAGGCTAAAACTCTCAGTCAAGGAACTGGGAATGTACAGACTGTGAATTCAGCACTGTGGCCTAATAATGCACAGTCACAGGCAAAGAACAGTGCTAAGGAAAGGGATTCACCTACACTGCAAAACCGTGCAGCAAATACAAATAAAAAATACTGCTTTCGCTGTGGTTCAACACAACACACTCCAAATCATGTTACATGTCCTGCAAAAGCTAAATGGTGCCGCAAATGCACAAAAGTAGGACATTTTCCTAAGAGCTCCCATAGTTCTTCTAAAGATGTTCATGAAGTCACTACTACAAATGTCACAGTATTAAGTGTGGATAAAGCTGCTACATTTATTCCAGACAAGTTTATATACACTGTCAGTGTCAGTACTGCTTCTGCTGACAAGGGACACTCCATTAACCTGATGCTTGATACAGGTTCAGCTGTTTCTATACTACCAAAGGATATTTTCTTGGAATACTTTGCAAAAGATCCGCTAGTTGCACCTGCCCTGAAACTGGTCAGTTACTTAAAGGATCCAATCCCTGTGCTTGGTTGCTTGCCAGTGACTGTACAATTTGAATCAAATACTGCAAAATGTGACTTTTACATTGTGAATAAAGGTAATGCTATACTTAGAAGGAATCTCTTTGCTGCATTAAACCTAGAATTAGTTGATGGTCTCATTACTACAGCACCAGTGCCTGCCACACAGCCAGTGTCTAAAATTTCACCACAAAGAAACACTTCACTGGGCTGTGCAAAGAACTTTGTACACAAAGTTAAGTTGAGACCAGATGTAAAACCAGTACCATTCCCTGATTCAGCATGGGAAAAACTTGCTATTGATATTGTGGGTCCTTTTACAGATGCTCCTATAGACTGTAGATTTGCTATAACCTTGATGCACTATTACAGTAAGTGGCCTGAAATTGCATTTGTTTCTCATATAACATCAGCTACAGTAATAACATTTCTGTCTACAGTCTTCAGCAGAGAAGGTAATCCAAAGGAGCTAATATCAGACAATGGACCACAGTTTGTCTCATATGAGTTTGAATCCTTTCTGAGAGAGAGGAATATTGTGCATAGGAAATCTTCAGTGTATTACCCACAAGCAAATGGACAAATCGTGCGATTCAACAGAAGTCTAAAAGAAACACTACAGACAGCAAATCTTACTGGGAAATCTTGGAAAGTTCCTACATAACTACAGAGCAACACGCCATGCAACAACCCAATCATATCCAGCTGAATTATTACATGGCAGACAGATGTGCACTAAGTTACACGTTGCAGACATTAAACTTCCACAAAATACTGTGCCTATAAAATCCTCTACTGCTCACATTGTGAAATGTCAACAAGCCAAATGCAAGGCTTATACTGACAGAAAATGTGGTGCAAGAGCACTTTCAGCCTGGATCTTTAGTCAGAATTAAGAAACCAGGAATACTGAAACAAGGACAATCTAAATTTACTACACCACTTGAAGTGAGACGCCAGCGAGGACCATACACAGATGAACTGTCTGATGGATGCATATGGAATGCAAGTCATCTTGCTCCTGTTAGATATGAATTTGGAGAAGCTCCATTTGATGAAGGACAATTTCCTACTCCTGATTAGGGATGTAGCGAACGTCGGAAAAAAAGTTCGCGAACATATTCGCGAACTTGCGCAAAAATGCGAGCGGTTCGCGAACGGTTCGCGAACCCCATAGACTTCAATGGGAAGGCGAACTTTAACATCTAAAAAAGACATTTCTGGCCAGAAAAATGATTTTAAAGTTGTTTAAAGGGTGCAACGACCTGGACAGTGGCATGCCAGAGGGGGATCAAGGGCAAAAATGTATCTGAAAAATCTGCCTGTGTGTGCTTGGAAGAGATAGTGTAGGGGGAGAGCTGTTAGTGATTTCAGGGACAGATGATAGTAAGTTTGCTGGCTAGTAATCTGCTTGATACTGCTCTGTATTGGAGGGACAGAAGTCTGCAGGGATTTGAGGGACATTTTAGCTTAGGTAGCTTTGCTGGCTAGTAATCTACTGTTCTCTTTAAACAACTGCCATACGTTGACCTTGTAGGCATTGTTTGCCCAGTTTTTTTGGACGCAGCCACTGAAGCACAGTTGCCAGAAAAAATATGCCATATAAATGCTGAAAATAGTCATTTTTCGCCATACGTTGACCTTGTAGACATTGTTTGCCCAGTTTTTTTGGTTGCAGCCACTGAAGCACAGTTGCCAGAAAAAATATGCCATATAAATGCTGAAAATATAATTTTTTTTGGTTGCAGCCACTGAAGCACAGAGGCCAGAAAAATTATGCCATATAAATGCAGAAAATATGCATTTTTTTGGACGCAGCCACTGAAGCACAGAGGCCAGAAAAATTATGCCATATAAATGCAGAAAATATGCATTTTTTTGGACGCAGCCACTGAAGCACAGTTGCCAGAAAAAATATGCCATATAAATGCTGAAAATAGTCATTTTTCGCCATACGTTGACCTTGTAGACATTGTTTGCCCAGTTTTTTTGGTTGCAGCCACTGAAGCACAGTTGCCAGAAAAAATATGCCATATAAATGCTGAAAATATAAATTTTTTTGGTTGCAGCCACTGAAGCACAGAGGCCAGAAAAATTATGCCATATAAATGCAGAAAATATGCATTTTTTTGGACGCAGCCACTGAAGCACAGAGGCCAGAAAAATTATGCCATATAAATGCAGAAAATATGCATTTTTTTGGACGCAGCCACTGAAGCACAGTTGCCAGAAAAAATATGCCATATAAATGCTGAAAATAGTCATTTTTTGCCATACGTTGACCTTGTAGACATTGTTTGCCCAGTTTTTTTGGTTGCAGCCACTGAAGCACAGAGGCCAGAAAAAATTAAACCAGTAGGGTTTGCACCCAAGTTTGTAACGGTGGCGGAGGGAGGAGGACGCTAAAGGACAGCTGTGTGTGGAGTCATGAGGCTTGAAGAGAAGGACAGCTGCATAGAAGTCAGAACAAGTCTTCCGGCGTGCAGTAACCCTCCGAGATCCACCCCTCATTCATTTTAATAAAGGTCAGGTAATCGACACTTTTGTGACCTAGGCGAGTTCTCTTCTCAGTTACAATCCCTCCTGCTGCACTGAAGGTCCTTTCTGAGAGCACACTTGAGGCTGGGCAAGACAAGAGGTTCATGGCAAATTGTGACAGCTCTGGCCACAGATCAAGCCTGCGCACCCAGTAGTCCAGGGGTTCATCGCTCCTCAGAGTGTCGATATCTGCAGTTAATGCCAGGTAGTCCGCTACCTGCCGGTCGAGGCGTTCTTTGAGGGTGGATCCAGAAGGGTTATGGCGCTGCCTTGGACAGAAAAACATTTGCATGTCTGACGTTACAGACTGGCCAAAGGGCTTTGTCCTTGCAGGTGTGCTCGTGGCAGGATTACTGGCACCTCTGCCCCTGGAATGTTGATGAGTTCCTGAAGTGACATCACCCTTAAAAGCATTGTACAACATGTTTTGCAGGCTGGTTTGTAAATGCCGCATCTTTTCGGACTTGTGGTATGTTGGTAACATTTCTGACACTTTATGCTTGTACCGAGGGTCTAGTAGCGTTGCGACCCAGTACAGGTCCTTCTCCTTAAGCCTCTTGATACGGGGGTCCTTCAACAGGCATGACAGCATGAAAGACCCCATTCTCACAAGGTTGGATGCAGAGCTATCCATCTCCGCTTCCTCATTATCAAGGACTGCATCATCCACGGTCTCCTCCCCCCAGCCACGTACAAGACCAGGGGTCCCCAAAAGGTCACCACTAGCCCCCTGGGAAGCCTGCTCCTGTTGGTCCTCCTCCTCCTCCTCCACAAAGCCACCTTCCTCCTCTGACTCCATTTCTGGCACCTCTCCCTGCGTTGCAGCAGGTGCCTGGGTTCGTTCTGGTGATTCCGACCATAAATCGTGCGCTTCCAGCTCCTCGTCACGCTGGTCTACAGCCTCATCTGTCACTCGTCGCACGGCACTCTCCAGGAAGAAAGCGAAGGGTATTAGATCGCTGATGGTGCCTTCGGTGCGACTGACCATATTTGTCACCTCTTCAAAAGGTCGCATGAGCCTGCAGGCATCGCGCATAAGCACCCAGTAACGGGGGAAAAAAATCCCCAGCTCTGCAGATCCAGTCCTACCACCCAGTTCAAAAAGGTACTCGTTGACGGCCCTTTGTTGTTGCAGCAGACGTTCCAACATAAGGAGCGTTGAATTCCAGCGAGTCTGGCTGTCAGAAATCAAACGCCTGACTGGCATGTTGTAGCGCTGCTGAATGTCAGCAAGGCGTGCCATGGCTGTGTAGGAACGTCTGAAATGGGCCGACACCTTTCTGGACTGGGTGAGAACGTCCTGGAATCCTGGGTACTTGGAGACAAAACGTTGGACTATTAAATTTAACACATGTGCCATGCAGGGCACATGTGTTAAATTGCCCAGTCTCAACGCTGCCAACAGATTGCTTCCATTGTCACACACCACTTTTCCGATCTGCAGTTGGTGTGGGGTCAGCCACTGATCGGCCTGTGACTGCAGAGATGACAGGAGTACAGATCCGGTATGGTTTTTGCTTTCCAGGCACGTCATCCCCAAGACAGCGTGACAACGGCGTACCTGGCACGTCGAATAGCCTAGGGGGAGCTGGGGGTGCACAGGTGTGGAGGAGGAGAAGGAGGACCCAGCAGCAGAGTAAGAAGAAGAAGAGGAAGAAGACGAGGTAGAGAGCGATGGAGGAGTAGAGGTGGTGGCAGAACCGCGTGCAATCCGTGGCGGTGACACCAACTCCACTGTTGTTGTTGAGCTACCCATTCCCTGCTTCCCAGCCATTACCAAGTTCACCCAGTGGGCAGTGTAGGTGACATACCTGCCCTGACCATGCTTGGAGGACCATGCGTCAGTAGTCATATGGACCTTTGGCCCAACACTAAGTGACAGAGATGCGGTAACTTGGCTCTGCACATGTTGGTACAGGTGTGGTATTCCCTTTTTAGAAAAAAAATTGCGGCTGGGTACCTTCCACTGCGGTGTCCCAATTGCTACAAATTTGCGGAAGGCCTCAGAGTCCACCAGCTGGTATGGTAAAAGCTGGCGGGCTAAGAGTGCAGACAAGCCAGCTGTCAGACGCCGGGCAAGGGGGTGACAGTCAGACATTGGCTTCTTACGCTCAAACATGGCCTTCACAGAAACTTGGCTGGTGGCAGATGACTGGGAATGGGAACAGGTGGTCAAGGTGGAAGGCGGAGTGGAGGGTGGTTCAGACGGGTCAAGGAGAGCAGAGGTAGAGCAGTAAGATGCTGGACCAGAAGGAGTGTGGCTTTTAGTTTGCCTGTTGCCTTTGAGGTGTTGCTCCCAAAGTGCTTTGTGCTTGCCGCTCATGTGCCTTCGCATAGAAGTTGTACCTATGTGGCTGTTGGGCTTACCAAGGCTCAGTTTCTGACTGCACTCATTGCAAATTACAATGCTTTTGTCAGAGGCACACACATTAAAAAAATCCCACACTGCTGACTTTTTGGAAGTGTGCGATCTGGCGGTAACAGTAGAAGTTGGCGGCATTGGCGGCAATGGCGGGTGCGTTGGCCGGCTGAACACAGGTGCCGATACATGTTGTTGCCCTACTGATCCCTGCGGGCTGTCCTCCCTGCTTCTTCTAAGTCTTATTCTCCTACTGCCTCTCTGACTCTCCGTCTCTCCATCTGAACTACCCTCCTCTTGCTCTCTTCTACTAGGCACCCACAAAACAACAATCTCCTCATCATCATTCTCCTCAGATGCATCAATTTCTTCTGACACATCACAGAAGGAAGCAGCAGCGGGGACCTCCTCCTCATCACTCATTATGTCCATCTCTGTCGTGTTCTCTGCCAGAATTAAATCTGGTGTAACGTCCTCATCTCCTTCATCTTCTTCTGGCAATAATGGTTGCGCATTACTCGGTTCAAGAAACTCATGGGAAAATAACTCCTCTGACTCCAGTGAAGAAGGGGCACCGGTGGTGGAGGAAGTGTTACGTGGGGTGGCCATAGCAGTGGAGGATGAGGAGGATGTTGTGGTAAAGTTAGAAACGGTAGAGGATGGGGTGTGCTGTGTAAGCCAGTCAACTACCTCTTCAGCATTTTGGGAGTTCACAGTCATTGGCTTTTTAAAACTGGGCAATTTGCTAGGGCCACAGGATTGCATAGCAGCACGGCCCCTAGCACGGCCTCTGCGTGGCGGCCTGCCTTTGCCTGGCATTATTTTTAAAAAAACAACAACAACAAAAACTCAGTTGGTTTTTCTGGAAACGATAATACACACAGCTAGATGGCAGTTTGAAGAAAACAGTGTGCAAATAATGCCTACAAGATCAACGTATACACTACTACAGCGGTGGATACGGATTACGTAAAATATATGAATGCTGCTTGAAAAAAAGTAACTCAAGTGGTTTTTCTAGAGACGATAATATTATCAATATTTAGACAAAATGTGAACAAGCTCACACAGCTAGATGGCGGTTTGAAGAAAACACTGTGCAAATACTGCCCACAAGATCAACGTATACACTACTACAGCGGTGGATACGGATTACGTAAAATATATGAATGCTGCTTGAAAAAAAGTAACTCAAGTGGTTTTTCTAGAGACGATAATATTATCAATATTTAGACAAAATGTGAACAAGCTCACACAGCTAGATGGCGGTTTGAAGAAAACAGTGTGCAAATAATGCCTACAAGATCAACGTATACACTACTACAGCGGTGGATACGGATTACGTAAAATATATGAATGCTGCTTGAAAAAAAGTAACTCAAGTGGTTTTTCTAGAGACGATAATATTATCAATATTTAGACAAAATGTGAACAAGCTCACACAGCTAGATGGCGGTTTGAAGAAAACAGTGTGCAAATAATGTCTACAAGATCAACGTATACACTACTACAGCGGTGGATACGGATTACGTAAAATATATGAATGCTGCTTGAAAAAAAGTAACTCAAGTGGTTTTTCTAGAGACGATACTATTATCAATATTTAGACAAAATGTGAACAAGCTCACACAGCTAGATGGCGGTTTGAAGAAAACAGTGTGCAAATAATGCCTACAAGATCAACGTATACACTACTACAGCGGTGGATACGGATTACGTAAAATATATGAATGCTGCTTGAAAAAAAGTAACTCAAGTGGTTTTTCTAGAGACGATAATATTATCAATATTTAGACAAAATGTGAACAAGCTCACACAGCTAGATGGCGGTTTGAAGAAAACAGTGTGCAAATAATGTCTACAAGATCAACGTATACACTACTACAGCGGTGGATACGGATTACGTAAAATATATGAATGCTGCTTGAAAAAAAGTAACTCAAGTGGTTTTTCTAGAGACGATACTATTATCAATATTTAGACAAAATGTGAACAAGCTCACACAGCTAGATGGCGGTTTGAAGAAAACAGTGTGCAAATAATGCCTACAAGATCAACGTATACACTACTACAGCGGTGGATACGGATTACGTAAAATATATGAATGCTGCTTGAAAAAAAGTAACTCAAGTGGTTTTTCTAGAGACGATAATATTATCAATATTTAGACAAAATGTGAACAAGCTCACACAGCTAGATGGCGGTTTGAAGAAAACACTGTGCAAATACTGCCCACAAGATCAACGTATACACTACTACAGCGGTGGATACGGATCTCGTAAAATTTATTATGGCTGCTTGAAAAAAGTCACTCCGGTATTTTTTCTGGAGACGGTAATATTATGGATATTTAGACAGAATGTGAACAAGGTCACACAGCTAGATGGCAGTTGGTTGAATAACACACTGGGCAAAAAATGCCTACAGGGCAAATAATGCCTAAAAGGTCAACTTATACACTACTACAGCGATGGATACGGATTACGTAAAATATATTATGGCTGCTTGAAAAAAGTCACTCCGGTGTTTTTTCTGGAGACGGTAATATTATGGATATTTAGACAGAATGTGAACAAGGTCACACAGCTAGATGGCAGTTGGTTGAATAACACACTGGGCAAAAAATGCCTACAGGGCAAATAATGCCTAAAAGGTCAACTTATACACTACTACAGCGATGGATACGGATTACGTAAAATATATTATGGCTGCTTGAAAAAAGTCACTCCGGTGTTTTTTCTGGAGACGGTAATATTATGGATATTTAGACAGAATGTGAACAAGGTCACACAGCTAGATGGCAGTTGGTTGAATAACACACTGGGCAAAAAATGCCTACAGGGCAAATAATGCCTAAAAGGTCAACTTATACACTACTACAGCGGTAGTAAAATAAAAAAAAGGAAAATAAAAAAAAAATGAATATTAAAAAAAAAAAATTAAAGTTGGTGCTGCTGAACTACTAGGAGCAGCAGATTAGCACACCAGTCCCACTCCCCAACACTGCTAGACTAATAGCACTGGGCTCTTATAGTAGTAGTAGTAGTAGTAGTAAAACAACAAAAAAATAAATAAAAGCAGTCCTTACAAGGACTACTGTTATTGCAGCAGTCAGCAGATGAGATCAGAAGCAGGACAGCTGTCCACTGCAGCTACATACAGAGCACTGCAGTAGAAGGTAGATTACTAGCCAGCAAAGCTACCTAAGCTTAAATGTCCCTCAAACCCCTGCAGACTTCTGTCCCTCCAATAACAGAGCAGTATCAAAACGATTACTAGCCAGCAAACTTTCAACTGTCCCTGAAATCACTAACAGGCAGCAGCTCTCTCCCTACACTATCTCTTCAGCACACACAGGCAGAGTGAAAAAACGCTGCAGGGCTTCGGTTTTTATAGGGAAGGGGAGTGGTCCAGGGGAGAGCTTCCTGATTGGCTGCCATGTACCTGCTGGTCTGGGGTGAGAGGGCAAAAAAAAGCGCCAACAATGGCGAACCCAAAATGGCGAACGTCGCGCGACGTTCGCGAACTTCCGGCGAGCGCGAACACCCGATGTTCGCGCGAACAAGTTCGCCGGTGAACAGTTCGCGCCATCTCTACTCCTGATGTCAACTGCAATAGGCCTGAAGAAAGTGAACCTATAAGGCTTACTGAGAGAATCAGAAAACTACCTGCATGGACCCAGGACTATGTGATGTGAATAATGTATATTATTGCTTTAAGATGCATTGTTGTTGTTTATTACATTTGCCCAAATGCTTTCCTACTATAGGGGGAATATGTGGTGTTTATACAAATGACCTGTAGATGTCACTGTGATTATATTTATACTGTGCATACTTCCTGGTAACTTAAAAGTGATAGTGAAAGTTACTGTTGTGTAATGCCTGCATGACTCTGCTAATAAAGCACTGTTATACTCTACTCATCCTCGGCTACCAAAACATAACAGAATTTTTAAAAAAAAGCATCTGCTTTGAGGCCACTGGGAGCAATGTCCAAGGGGTTAGTGAGTAACATGTTGCTCACAAGTCACTGGTTGGGGATCACTGACCAAGACCTTGCCTTCGTACCTTTGGGTGATATATTGATATTGTATTAAGCTCTTCTACAATAGTAAAAGTCAAACATCTCATTTAAAAAGTCAATTGAGGGAGTGTGTGCAACTTCTCCTAGGGGAGAATTTGCTCTAAGTTCTCAACCAAGTTCATATTAAACAATTATTTGGTTACGTGTACCCAACAGTTACTACAGGACCAAACAAACTGAGTAAGTTCTCATTAGCTAAATTTTTATAATATAACATGTTCACGATGTAACACAGTATACAATTCTCCAGTAATTTATTAGGGCAGGGGACAGCTAGCTAACAATCCCTTCTAATACCAGAATTTCAACATAGAGTTGATATCTCTAGCCAGGGCCCAAGGGATTTCTGACATACACATTCTTCGCATTGGCTGCACACTTCCCAAGGAAAACCTAGAATTTTATAGGCATGGGAGAAATAAAATTTATCCTGGGTGGTAAGGACCCAGTCAAAAACTGAGCTCAGCTGTCTTCCTCTATACCTGAAAGTTCCTCACGGTGACAGTGGTGAAAGCAGGTCTCTAGGGCTCGAGAAGAGCCAGCAGGGAGTACAAGCAGATGGCTCATTTTTGAATCCACATTAGGAGCTAATGACTGCAGTAGTGGAATAATTGACACTTGGGGAATATTTACTGTACTTAATATAAAAATGGAGACTCCTCCAAGCCTTTATTATCCCCTTTCTGAGGCTGCAGCTGTTATGATAGCTGTATAGTTTTTTTTTTTTTTACATTTGTTCTAATCCTAAAAACCCTCATTATAGCAGAGAACATCCTAAAAGATATGTGCAAAGTAAAATGACATTAAAAGCATTTAAATTAAGTGATCACAGATGCAAAATGTTTGAATAGACAGTAAAGAAAATCAGGCAGCTATATTATGTCTGAAGTGACAGAAACCGTTAGATTTCTCTTGGGAGAAAATTATTATTTTTTTTATAACATTCATATTTTTAATCACAGTGCGCCATCAAGTCAAAGAAAAGTTTTACTATTGTGTCATAAAAACTCATTTATTCCATTTTTGTCTTTCTGTCAGATTATATATATATATATATATGTATATATAGACAATTACAAGAGTCCTCAGCACTCAACCCATTATCAATATATTTAAGACAGAGACATTTTGTGCATACTGCTACTAAAAAATGCCTTACCCTTTAAACAAAACAGGGATTGTTTGTCCATATATTGCAATATATTTAAGCTGACACCCCCGCCTAATGGTTTTAAAAACTAGTGGTGAGCACAACTTTCCCTTGTTTGTTATATATATATATATATATACAGTATATATATATATATATATATATATATATATATATATATATATATATATTTATATAAGAAATTGGGCTCATGGGGCTAGTCTAATTTGCAGTGCTGGCATTCTGTGTAAGATTCTTTAGGCAAAAGTCTGCTGCACCTCTTGACACCGCCAGCACTGGGAACGTTGGAAATAACACCAACTTCAAGGTGGCTGTAGCTTTGGTTTTCCCCTGCCTCAATAGGAGCACTTGCAAAAGATTCACCATGGGCTGCCTCTTGGTACCCTGGTTTCCTCCACACTCTAAAAAAAACCCATACAGGCAGGTTAATTGTCTCTTTTTAAAACTATCCATAATGTGTGTGAATGTGGGGCCTTGGACTGTAAGCTCCACTGCTTAACCAATAACAATAATGTGAATTGTTTTATATCAGTATTCAGTTAATAAAGGGACACCACACTGGTGCCACCCTGTCTTATGGTGGCCATACATGGTATGATTAAAGCTGTTGACAGGCCGATATCTGGCCAAAATTCAGCAATCCCGCCAAGGCGAAGAAAGTATTGGCTTGTTGATGCGTTGACAGCATTCTATCACCTACCTCAAGGTGGGCATATCAGTAACAATTTGGCGAACAATGAATCTTTACATGTATGGCTATCTTATAGGGGGAACTAAAGAATAACTAAAGTGGGGCAGAAATATTGTACATTGTGTTTTGGACTTCTGCATCAGCCCTTTAGCAGTAAAGTAAATATGCCACTGTAGCTCCACATCTTCTCCATGGGAAACTCCTGTAACAATTAAAAGGTCTGGATCTTTACTAATATTGAGATGCTGAACCTTTAGACTGGATCAATAAATTCAGTATATAAAATATGGCTTTTCTAGCCATATCCATTTTAAGGGTTTAGTTTTCCTTTAACTTATGCGTATTGCAGATTGCACCCATGTGTTACACTTTGCACCTTGCCCTGCACATAATAAATATGTAGATCTATTTAATACATTTATTAAATAATGAAGAATTGATTTTTTAAAGTAATATACTGTGCAGAACATTATTTTGACTATTAGTAACAGCTGGGAGTGCTAGCTATGGTGCCTCAGGTTTTTAACAGGTATCTGTTCACTTTTAAAGTCAGCTGTAGCAACACTCTGTTTGGCAATGTAAGCACAACAGAAATGAATTACAAGGAACAAGCCCACCGTGACATAAAACATTGGTTTACTTTATTTGCAGACATGAACCACCATGATCATTCATTCCATAGGTCTGCCTGTGTGCTCTTAAAGGTGAACTCCATAAAAACATAACTTAAGCTTTATGGAAAGTAAACATAATTTCAAGCAATTTTGCAATATACATCATTTAAAAAATATGAAGATTTGTCATGATTTTTAATGGTTTCTGACAGTTCCCTAAACCTAGCCCCCTGCTCTACTGCTAATCTGTCTGACTACTTTGCTGAACTGGCTGACTACTGTTACTTTGTATCAACAGCCATCTGTCCTCAGCCTGCATCCTCCAAACCCCACAATTCCCTGCACACGTGATTTCAATAAGGAAAGGAACATCCCAGTGCAATGCATTGTGGGTTATGTAGTTCCTGCATGCTGTCTGTAAGCTGTGGAGAAGTTGTTACAATTTGTAACATCAGTGTTTAGTCCCTCCTTCCCTGCCAGGATTTCAAATGATGCAGAAAGAGAAGAACTGTTAAACAGCTGGATTTCAGCATAGAAAATGCCATTAATTCATACTTTTTGAAGAAACAGGTAACTGTGATGTGTATATTAGGGGTTTCTGTGTTATGTGGGCCTCTTTATCAAATTTTGGTTTGGAAGCCGGAGTTCCCCATTGAAGGAGAAACAAACCCTTTACCAAAAAAAACCCTACCCCACCCCATGTAGACTCCCCCCCCCAGGCTAGCTGCCCCCCCCAGGCAAATGCCCCTAACTTTTTGCTTACCCCTCGGGGCAGAGTCTCTGCATCAGAGTTCACAGCAGCCATCTTCAGGAGACCGGAGAAGCGACACACGCGCAGTTGGAGCAATTTACCGGATTGCAACAACGTCGCATGCACCGAAATCGATGGAAATTGCCGAAGTGCCCGGAAAAAGAAGACATGAAGATGTCTGCTGTGAACTCCGATGCTGTGATCAAGGGTTAAGTAAAAAGTTATGGGTATTTCCCTGAGGGGGCAGCTAGGCTGGGGCTGAGGAGGGAGTGGGTCTACGTGCGGTGGGGGGTAGGGTTTTTTTTTGGTAAAGGGTTTGTTTCTCCTTTAATGACACTACTCTCCTACACCTTCTTCTAATTGATTGTGCGTCATGGTACAACTGAGTCAGAGAAGACAAAACACAACTAAATAAAATCAGCACCTCGTATACATAACCTCCTTTTTCTAAATTGCCTTAATCTTTAAGCAAGAGTACTTATCATTAACATTATGTCTTACATGAGTCCAATTGTATTCATCAAACAAAATGTAACTGTTGAGACAGTCATGCTGTTGTTTCATACTTCTTGGGAATTGTCCTTCATGCTGCATAAAATACCGGCGAGGAGCCCCAAAGATTTATTGCATATTACTATCTCCACCCAACAATTAGCATTTGGTAAGGTTCCAAATATTGTGCAAGTAGATAAATAGTAATGAAACCGTAGCCGAGAACTTGTCTCACAATATGTAAATATGAAGCACCTTGAGGAAACCTGACTTGCGGTCATAGAGAAAATTGTTTGTCAGCGCCACTAATTGATACTTAAATTCAAATAAAGGTAGACGTCAAACCTTTGCATAGCTGCAACTTTGATATTGGAGCTTAAAACAGTGAATCATTCTGTTGTGAAAGTTTCCTCGGAATGATTTTCGCATGCATAATGAGATAAAGTCATTATGGCTAACATCCCAGGATTTCCTTTCCGAGGAGGTTGTGTAAACGGTGAAAAAAATTGCAGCATTATGAAAATGAGCTTAATTCGTTACGGACCCAGGATTAACTTTATTTCCCATTTACAAGGAACTTCCTTAAATTGTGAAACATTGACATTTTAAATATTAAATAGTCAGGTACATTTCTGAAGTGACCTTATTAGGAGTTCAGTGCTCTGACTGTATCTTGTCCCAGTGTGGTTGGAGACCCAGACCCTCTTGAGCGTAACTAGAGAGAGTTAGGGCTGTAGCATCAAACTGAAGGCCACATCTATTATTATTTTAATCTAAAACATTTATACTTCAGCAGATAACTTAAAGGAGAAGGAAAGTCGTCTTGCACTTGGGAGTGCCAAATGTTAGGCAGCCCCAAGTGATTGTATTTACTTGCCTGAAACCCCAGGCCGGGTTATACCATTGAGCACCACGGAGCGATCCACTTCCAGCTTCTTCTTTCTTCAAATTTCCCAGGGCAAACGCATGCGCAGTAGAACAAAATAGCCGACTTTTTAGTTAAAGTTCTGCTTTTCGTTCTACTGCGCATGCGCAGCCCCGCGAAGAAAGAGGAAGTTGATCTCTCCGTGGTGTTCACTTGTATAACCCCAGGTCAATGCAGTTTTCTGCTGATAGGAGCAACTTCAGGTAAGTAAGTAAGTACAATAAATTGGGGGTGCCTAACATTTGGCACCCCCAAGTGCAAGAAGACTTTCCTTCTACTTTAAGGGCCTGCACCCTACTTCATTTTCACCTTCTTCCCTGTAGTACTTGAAGTTAAGTCTGGTAGTGTTTGTTATCCTGTAGCAGTTGTTGCCAGTGATCAGCTTTTCTACTTAAATGAGAAGCAAACCAAAAAGTTAAAAAACCCTACCCCCCTAAAAATAGACCCCCTCCCTTCTCCCCCCAGCCTAAGTGGTCCCCCGGGCAAATGCCCCATAGTCTTTACTTACCCCTCGGTGCAGATTTTGTCCAGCGGAGTTCACGGACGCCATCTTCTTCTCTTCTGTAATCTTTGGAATGAGACCGGTGGATCGGCATATGCGCAGTTGGAACAATTTTCCTTTTTTACGACTGCGCATGTTCCAAAGGTGGAAACTGCACACTCAGAAATTTAAAAAATTCATTTATGCCATCAAATAAATAATCCAAAACATGAACGCCCCATAAACATAGGCCTGTGTTTATGGGGCCTTTATGTTTTGTATTATTTATTTGATAGAATAAATGTATTTTTTAAATTTCTGAGTGTGCAGTCTTCACCTGTGGAACGTTCCTTACCCTTGGTGACTCTATTGGGGAGTCCCGTAAGTACTGCACCTCACTTTTGTTAAATCGGGTGTGTGCTGTCTGACTTTGTTGTTTTTGACAACTGCGCATGCACCGAAACTCGCGATTGCTGAAGCGCCAGTCTAATTCCGAAGATTACCGAAGCAGCTGAAGATGGCGCCCGTGAACTCTGATGCCGTAATCTGCACCGATGGGTAAGTAAAAAGTTAAGGTCATTTGCTCAGGGTAACACTGGGGGGAGGAGGGAGGGGTGTCTATGTTGGGTAGGGGTAGGGGTTTTTAACTTTTGGGTTTGCTTCTCCTTTAAGCAGTTACAGCTGCCTTGCACTGGCTAATTTCAGATGCTCACTCCTACTCCAGTGCAAGTTCACCACAGCTGGGTTGTTTCCTCTACATAAAAACACCTAACAGGAAAGTGATCTCCCATAGACTCCATTTTTATCAAATTATTCATTTTTTTAAAAATGGTTTCCCTTTTCTCTCTAAACATAAAACAGTACCTTTTACTTAATCTAAACTAAGATATAATTAATTCTTACTGCAAGCAAAACCAGCTTATTGGCTTTAATTAATGTTTAAATGATTTTTAGTAGGCTAGGGGGCACATTTACTTAGCTCGAGTGAAGGAATAGAATAAAAAATACTTCGAATTTCGAAGTATTTTTTTGGCTACTTCGACCATCAAATTGGCTACTTCGACCTTCGACTATGACTTCGACTTTGAATCAAACGATTGAACTAAAAATCCTTTGACTATTTGACCATTCGATAGTCGAAGTACTGTCTCTTTAAAAAAAACTTCCACCCCCTACTTCGCCACCTAAAACCTACCGAACATCAATGTTAGCCTATGGGGAAGGTCCCCATAAGCTTTCCTAGGTTTTTTTGATCAAAGTAAAATCGTTCGATTGATGGATTAAAATCCTTCGAATCGTTCAAATCGTACAAACGAAGGAAATGCGGTAAATCCTTTGACTTCGATATTCGAAGGATTTTACTTCGACGGACGAATATGGAGGGTTAATTAACCCTCCATATTCGACCCTAAGTAAATGTGCCCCCTGGTATAAAGATCCAAATTATGGAAAGATCCGTAAAAACCCAGGATTTGAGCATTGTGGATAACTTGTATTATAGGTTAAATATGTGTTCAGCAGTAAAATAGATTAACAGTGGTACAAAGATGCAATGACATCTCTGCTAAATGCTTCACATCATATGGTTCCACTTCATAATGTCTGTGCAATAGCGCATATTATTCATCCCTATATCCCAGCTGACATAATGAGATATAATTATCTTTTCCATTGTTCATTTTAAATGTTAATTGTCTTTTAAATTACAGAACAATTTAGAAAAATATGATAAATCTAATTGCTCGTTGTGGTCACGTGCATTCTTGAATAGTGATCTTATTTAGAATAAGGACATTATTAGCTGTTGTATATTCTTGGGGTGCAAAGTTCAGAAAGGGGCCAGATCATCCATATGACAATAGCTGCAGTGACGTTTTATTTTTATTCATAACCTAAAGAAATTCTGTGATTCATATGCTGATGCACTGCGTACATTGCAATTAATTCATTTTACCACTTAAAATGTTATTCTTGATCTTATAAATGTATTTTGATTTAGTTGTAATATTGTGTAGGCAGCCATCTCAGGCCATTGTGTCTGATTCTGTGATTTCAGAAAGAGCCAGCACTTCATCATGCAACTGCTTTCAGATAAGCTATTGTTTCCCCCTATTCAATGTAACTGGAGGAGTTGGGACTTTTGTTAGCTAGACTTAGGTCTTTACCATTATCTTGTTACCTTCCCGTTGTTCTGCTGCTGGGCTGCTGCAGCGAGGGAAAGGGAGGGGAGTGATATCACTCCAACAGCAATAAAAAGGGACTGAAGTTTATAAGAGCACTAGTCACATGGATGATGGCACCTAGAAAACTAACAACATGTCTAGCCCATGTCAGATTTCAAAATTAAATATACAAGAAATAGGAGATCTGTTAACACGTGTTGCAGTGTGATAGAAGGAGTTAAACCATTACGTAACCATTTAAGACCTCTTTGGGTACTTAGAGTACCAATACACCAATTATATCACCTACTTTTTCAAAGCAGAGCATAGTGACAAGCATCTTTGGTGCAATCAGATATTGTGCCCAAGCAGTTTCACTTTGATATGTTGACTTAAGAACTATAAAGGACTTTGCTTGCTGCTCTACTTTAATATATTTACTCTAAACTCAAACTCTCAGGCTATAAGAGTGCAATAAGGATAGTGGGTTCAGGTGCAAATGGTTTTTCGTACAAAAGAATGAATCTAAGGAGAGAAAACCCCCCACAAACCCCCAAATTGACAAAATGCGGATCTGACTGGCACTGAACTAATCTCCATGGATAAAAATAATCTGATCCTGTTCTTTCCTTATATGATATATATTATTTTCTGAAAAGCTGTTTAAAACCTCTGCATTGACCTTATTCCCATTAACCAAAATATGAGCTTGTATTATACATAGGTCACACCCACAGGCTTTATATGTGGAGGCTTCTTAAGGATTTGCTTGGAAATACAGGTTTCATGTTATATACTGTATATGGCTGGCCGCTCTTATTTTCACATTTGCTGCATTTTATTTAAGAAAAGCATTTTCCATATGTACATTAATATTCACAGATGAAGATGGTGTTATTAAAGGGATACTGTCATGGAAAAAATATTTTCAAAATAAATCAGTTATTAGTGCTGCTCCAGCAGAATTCTGCATTGAAATCCATTTTTCAAAAGAGCAAACAGATTTTTTTATATTCAATTTTGAAATCTGACATGGGGCTAGAAATATTGTCAGTTTCCCAGCTGCCCCAAGTCATGTGACTTGTGCTCTGAAAAAATTCAATCACTCTTTACTGCTGTACTGCAAATTGGAGTGATATCACACCCTCCCTCCTCCCCCCAGCAGCCAAACAAAAGAACAATGGGAAGGTAACCAGATAACAGCTCCCTAACACAAGATAACAGCTGCCTGGTAGATCTAAGAACAACACTCAATAGTAAAAACCCATGTCCCACTGAGACACATTCAGTTACATTGAGAAGGAAAAACAGCAGCCTGCCAGAAAGCATTTCTCTCCTAAAGTGCAGGCACAAGTCACATGATCAGGGGCAGCTGGGAAATTGAGAAAATGTCTAGCCCCATGTCAGATTTCAAAATTGAATATAAAAAAATCTGTTTGCTCTTTTGAGAAATGGATTTCAGTGCAGAATTCTGCTGGAGCAGCACTATTACATTTTTTTCCCATGACAGTATCCCTTTAATAATATAATGCACTTCTACAGCAGTCAATAGGGGTAATTTTTCAACTATGGGCAGATTTGGCCATGGGCAGTAAACCCATGGCAACCAATCAGATTGTTGCAGTCATTGTTCTACTTGCAGCTGGCTTTCACTGCTTATCACTGATTGGTTGCCATGGGTAACTGCCCATGGGCAAATTTGCAAAGTGTTGATTGTATTGAGATGGGCTCTTGTTCAGCCTGTAGAGTGATTAAACTGACACACACACAGGTAAAACAAACATAATAGATTTATTGATACTTAGCACAGTCGCTGAGTGACTCCTCCACGCAAATGGCTCAGCAGCTATTCCAACATACCATAACCAGGCACTTTGAAGTCCAGGCAGAAGTCAAAGAGCCTCCCCCCAAATGAAGCTTTATATATGTTTCCCCCACACAGGATATAAGAAGATTTATATATTTTAGCAGCTAGGATACTATATATGGTAAAAACTACACTTAGAATACTATGTATGGTGAAAATCAAACATTAAACAGTGTCACATTCCTTGAATTGCTAAAAACTCTAAACGCCATCTTTAAGGTGTTGCTCTATACTCTCTATCTTCTGCTCTGCGAATCACTCATTTTCCTTACATTGATAAATGAGCCCCAATGTGAGGTGTGATTTCAGTATTGAAGCCTTTTTAAAGTTTTTTTTTTTTTAAACAATCATATTTTTAGAAATGATACAATTGTCATTGTGATCAAGTTTTGTTCTATGACTTAGGACTGGATTCAATTCAATGAGAAAAACTTATGGTTTATCTCATGAAAACTCAATAGAAACTTATGGGAAAAGTTGGAATTCATTTAAAAGAACAACATTGAATCTAGCCCTTAGGGGCAGATTTATTAAAAGTCGAGGTGAATTTCGAATGAAAAAAATTTTGAGCTATTTTTTGTGTACTTCGACTAGGGAATAGTCCAAATTTGATTTGAATTTGAAAAAATTAAAAAAAATTAAATAACGAAATTTATCATGTACTGTCTCTTTAAAAATTTGACTTTGACCATTCGACCATCTAAAACCTGCCGAATTGCTGTTTTAGCCTATGGGGGACCTCCTAGAACCCATTTGGAGTCAATTGGTGGACTTTGAAAAATCAAAGTTTTTTGGGGAAAAACTTTGAATCGAATTCAATCGAATGCGCTATTCCTTCGATTTGTACAATTCGAATCTGGCCGAATACGGACCTATTCGATTGAAAACGGACCTATTTAACAAAAAAAAACCTTTGACTTAATTTCGGTTGGTCTTTTTGAATTAGTATTTTGAAGTTTTTTCAATTCGAAATTCAACCCTTGATAAATATGCCCCTTGATGTGATTACATTTAACTGCATTTTTTTGCATGTTTAACCTGCAAATAAACTTGAATTTGCCCTCCTTATGTGATATAGTAATATTCTTTGGCAAAGCATTTATACAATATTAAATGCTAAACATAATATCTTATTAATATTATATAACAAGTATTGTTGATTTGTTTAGATCTTTTATTTAGAACTTTTAGATAAAATCGCATTGTAAAATCTAATATATATTGTGTGTATATATATATATATATATATATATATATATATATATATATATACTGTATAATGTGTGTGTGTGAAAAATTCAATATTCAACTATCCCTTCTAATTTTAAACAGGGATGGGCGAATTTGACCCGTTTCGTTTCGGCAAAAATTCACCGCCGGTGAAATGTCGCAGACGCCTATTAAAGTCTATGGGCGTCAAAAAAATTATTTTGTCGCGCGTCTTTTTTTTTTACGCACGTCTCCATACAAGTCTATGGGCGTAATTTTTTCGGTGAAACGAGGCGAAAAAATTCGCCCATCCCTAATTTTAAATTGTCCTAAAATTATTAAAATTTAAATTACATGAAAAAACAATGCCAATGTTTTCTTCATGACTTAGAAACCCCTTAGATTTTTTTCTGTTTTAATAAATAAGAAACAGAATCTATTAACTGGAAACCTGTTGTCAGGTTGTCAGAAAGGCCACCTACCATAAACTCCATTTTATCAAAATAATCAAAATTTTTAAAAATTATTTCCTTTTTCTCTGTAATAATAAAACAGTAACTTGTACTTGATCCCAACTAAGATATAATTAATCCTTATTGGAAGCAAAGCCAGCCTATTGGGTTTATTTAATGTTTATATGATTTTCTAGTAATTTATGGTATAAATATCCAAATTACGGACAGATTAGTGATGGGCGAATTTATTCGCCAGGCGCGAATTCGCATCGAATTCCCGCTTTTCACCAACGGCGAAGAAATTCGGGAAACTGCTGCGAAAATTTGCCGGCATCCAAAAAAATGGACGCTGTTGGCGTACCACAAATTTTTTGCGGTTTCGCGAAAAACAGGAACTAAATTCGCCCATCACTAGGAAAAATCTGTTATCTGGAAAACCCCAGGTCCAGAGCATTCTGGACAACGGGTCCCATACAGTACTTACAAAGAAATCATCAAGAAACATTAAGGTACCCTGCAGGAAATGATGTGTCTAAAGTCATAAACATCCCTTGATATTGTGAGTTTTGCCGTGTAGACAAACTATTTTGACTTACATAGGAATTAAATCCTTAATAAAATCCAGGAAATGAGCCCATTTTAAACTAAATTGAATTGTTAAATTTCCTTGACCGTGAATCTAACAATTCCGGTGAATTCCCAGTAGTCCAGTAATTACTTTCACTGGTCTTAGCTCGAACTTCTGTTGTACGTTTTTAGCTGCAGAGGGAAATTGTTCCATTGTGTTTTTGTTCTGTTGTGTTCCATTCACAATTTTCCCTATGAAATTATTCTTTTTTTTTTTAATTTGTATTTAAATTTCCTGTGACCACATTATGAAATCAATTAGATTTAAGCTTTTTGTATTGTCAAAATCCATGGGTATAACAGGAAGGCTTACAATCATTTTCCAACATTAATAACAGTACAACTTGGGAAGGAACTATCAAAATGTCAGGAAACCTAAAGAAGATATAACTGCCATACAATATCCAACAGGAGAATTTGATAATAAGGAAGAAAACAGTTTCAAGGTATTTCCTTGCATTAAATTGTGCTAGAAATGTTAAAAATACATTAAGGTGTGGTTTGTGAAAATGTCACTTTGGTTTTCTCAGATTTTCTAGTTTCCCTATTGTCAAAATGATTCAGCCACTTTGTTTTCTCATCTTGCAAAAGAACTGTTTTTTGACAGCTACGTAAAAGGAAAATGCTACATATAGGGGCAGATTTATCAAGGGTCGAATTTTGAAGTAATGGGAGTTTTTTTTGAACTCCCATAACTTCAAAATTCAAATTAAAATAGACCAATCAAAATTTATCAAAAAATCAAAGGGTTTTTATTTTTTTGGCCGAATAGGTCCGTTTTCGATCCAATGGGTCTGTTTTCAATCAAATTTCGTACGAATTAAGGTAACAGCTAATTCGATTTTTTTTTCACCAACTGACTTCAAATTGGTTCTACGAGGTCCCCCCATCGGCAGGTTTTAGATGGCGAATGGTCGAAGTTTAATTTCAAAGACACAGTATATGATAAATTTTGATATTCAAACTTTTATTCAAATTCTAATCGAATTTGGACTATCCCCTAGTCGAAGTACACAAAAATTAGCTTGAAAATTAGAATTTTTTAAATTCAAATTTTCACTTCGTCCTTTTTATAAATCTGCCCCATAGTAATGTAACTCTAGCTCTAGATTTGTTTTCAGGTGAAAACGTTTTATTACATTTAACTTTAATTAAAGTGTATGAAGGAATCGTTTACTATGGGATTGGCTTAGAAAAGGACAGTAAATTTAACCCAGTAGTTAAAATGTTTAATTATAAACTTAAAAGAAAGATTAATCTATGTAACTGAATATTTTTTCAATAGAGTATTATTTAAACATGGAGACAATTTTGTTGAAAATATTCCCTCTCTTAAATTCAGTATGGTATATTGAATAAACAACAAGTACATATGAAAGTTTTGTTTTGTAGGGTAGCAGTTGTCTTTAAGCTACAGGCAAATATAGGTTAAAACACCAATTCAGGAGGTTTTAGATAGCGAATAGTCAAATTAGAATTCTTAAAGGGACAGTACATGATAAATTTCGAAATTCGAATTTTACATTTTTTTAAAAACTCAAATCGAATACGGACTATTCCCTAGTCGAATTACACAAAAATTCACTCAAAAATGCACATTTTTAAATTTGAAATTACGAATTTTCACTTCAGCCCTTGATAAATCTGCCCCTAAATGTGTAGCCTTACAGAGCATTTGTTTTTAGATGGGGTCAGTGACCCCCATTTTAAACCTGGAAAGAGTCAGAAGAAGAAGGGAAATAATGAAAAAACTACAGCAAAGAAATAATGATGGCCAATTGAAAAGTTGCTTAGAACTGGCCATTCTATAACATACTAAAAGTTAACTTAACGGTGAACCACCCCTTTAATACTACTTTAAAACATGTTCTGTATTTCAAATATTTCTTTCTAAATGAATAAAGAAGCAAAAGCTTGATAATAAGCATTACAAGGTATTTTATACTTTGCCATGTTTCTTTTACTTGAATTAAGTTTATTGTAGATACTGACTTTTTTTCACTGTTTCTTCAAATATTTTATTCATGAAGAGCATCGGTGCTGAAAGCTCTATATCATTAGTTCACAGAAAGCTATCACCAAGACAACTGGCTTGTATTTCCCTGAGAGCAGAATGGAAGAGAATAAAGTTCACGGCATTATTAGAAGCAGTAGTCTATGTACATTCACTTTGCACTTAATTTCCGACATGGGCCGATTTTATCCATAAGAGAAAATTTCTTCTTTTACTGGGGAAGGTTTGATCTTAACTGACCAAATGATGTTATATCTCTTGATCAGGCCTGGACTGGCAATCTGTGGGTTCTGGCAAATGCCAGAGGGGCTGCTATAAGGTGCCATAGAAAGTCAGTATTTAGTGGGCTGGTGGGGCTGCTTGGGCCTCTATGTGGGCTGATTGGGCCTCTGTGTACCTGAAATGCCAGGGCCTATTTTATTTCTCAGTCCGGACCTGCTCTTGATACAGATTATTGGATGACAGAAGGGCCAATGGTTTGTAGAAATCACTGTATAGTGTCTCATTGTTTTCCTTTCTAATTTACTGTTACCCCAAAAGGTTTATTTACTACCTTCAGAGCAGGGTGCAACGTTCAGAGCCCTATCCACCATGCCTTTTGAACTTTGCACCATATGAGGCAAATTTACTTACCTCCGAAATTGCGCCAGCGGCGGCTTTGCTGACATCGCAACACTTTGCCAGGCGTGGATTCGTCAGGACAACGTTAATTCACGAAAATCCGAAGTTGCGTCCAGGGTTCCGAACACTTGCGAAGTTGCGCTAGCGATAATACGATTAAGCAGATCGAACTTATGCTAGTGATGCCTAATTAGCATACGGCGTGAAGTTAAAGTACAATGGACGTATATGTTGCAGTAAGTACATTACACTGCATAAGGGAACCTTAATAAAAGAAAATAAAGTTGTTATATTGCCCTACACATGTGCCCACAGTATAGTTTATATGACATGTTAGGAAATGTAGGGGGGAAGGAGGGAACCCCCAAAAAAATTTACAATCTTTTTCAGCCTATCAACCTGTAAAAAGTAAAAACTTTTTTTTGAGGAAGTCCTATCTACTCTATTGCACTTCGCCTGGTCTGAGGTGGCAAAGGCAAGTCTGGCGCAAGAGGTAACGTTCAGTAAAATCCGCATCTTAGTGAATTTGCGTAGTTCCGTCCATTTGCCAGAGTGAAAGTTACCGCTAGAGTCTATCTCCTTCGCTAGCGAATTTACGCCAGTGCCCGTTAGTAAATCGCCGATGTTCTGAAATGACGTCACTCTGTCGAATTTTCGCCAACGTTAGTTACTTCGCCCTTTAGTAAATTTGCCCCTATGCCTTTCAAGTAGAAGAATTTCTGAATTCCCCTATATATCCAGTGTTGTTTGCTTTTGGCTGCAACATATTCATGAAGGTTGGGTAAAAACAAGTAGCGATGTCCATTTCCATCCCTAACTGGTGCTTTTGCATAACTCGGTTCTCTTGCACTTGTATCTGGAGTTTCACAAGCCCCAAATGTTTTATTTGTCAGTCTTCTCATCTAGCTCTGTACAGCCAACTCTCAGGGTCTGCTCAGCTCATTACTCCATAGCCACAGCACCAGGCATTCACCTTACAGTCCTTTACATACCTTATCCTAATACATATCCATTTCAACAGAGGTACTTGTGCTGCATTATAGGAAACCTTGGGGTTAGTAGGTAAAATAAGCAACCATTACTCTAACGTGTTAGTCATTCAATAGCCCCTTTCCTCCAGGTAAGATGGAATTTACTCTGGCATTTATTTTGCACATATGATTTCACTTGCCAGTAAAATTAAAACCAAGTGAACAGCAGAGACGTTAATAATACCCAGTAATTGCATTAAAATTAAACTGTAGTTCTAAAATGGTATTCTAGGAATTAGAGGTTTGTCACTGTGCCAGAATAAAGACAAAATATATATTTGTTATTTCAAACCTCAGTTTATCCTCCCAAATAAATCCTTTAAAAACCATATGCTGAGGTGTAAAGCCTTGAGAAATATAATTTAATTGTAATTGTTTGTAAGGTAAAATATTTGATGTTTTGTGGGAAACTTTATGCTGTTTGAACTTCATGCTGTTTTATATTTTGTAATAAATAAATCTGTCTTATAAAATTATTATTTATTCGTAGACACCTTTCTTTCGTAAGTTATTTGGCTTCAACTGCACCCTTGCTCTACACCATTTTATTATATGATCTAGGTATGGGCTTTCCTTGCAACCTTCCTCTATTAGTCCAAATTTGTCCATTAAGTCCACCATTCTGCCATATGATACAGGTAAGTTTTAACACATCACAACCTTAATGGTCCATCATTTAATTGTATGAACAGGTAAAGGGTTTTAGCTACACCTTTACTCCATTAATTCACCATTCTCCAATATAAATCAGGTATGAATGTCCACTTGTACCTTTCTTTTTCTACTTTATTACTTAGATCAAAGGTCTCCAACCCTTTTTACTCCACATTCAAATGTAAAAAGTGTTGGGGAACAACACCAGTATGACAAAAAGTCCTGGGGGTGCCAAATAAGTGCAGTGATTGGCTATTTGGTAGCTCCTATGTTGACTGGCAGCCTACAGAAGATTCTTTTTGGCAGTACACCTTGGGGAAAATTGAGGCAAAGTGGCCGACACTTGCACTAATCGCCAGAAATCCTATCCGCAATTCACTAACAGGCGTAGAGGACAATTCTCAAGCACATGAGACCGTTGCTAGAGTACATTCGCACCCTATCGACAGGCAACTTTCCGCTCTGACGAACGGTCATCAGATGCAAATTTTATTGAACATTACCTCTTTCGCCAGAGTTTACTTCGCCCCTCTGTCCAGATGAACTGATAAAACTGAGCTACATCTTCCTCAATCTTATTTTAGTGACATCATATCCTGTATGCCGGAAATTAATTAAAGTTGTAAAAAACGCTGCCAACTTTTACTTTTTTTAAAGTGGGATTGCCTTCGAACTATTATATATTTTTGTGTTAACTTTTTTTTTCCAGACATTTGAGGGGCATGCCACATTTGTTTTAGGGTGGGCTCATGTGTAGGGCATTAGATGATCTTATGTGTCTTTATTATGGCTCCTTGGACATTTGTAATCAAAAGTGGAGACTTCAAGAATTTTCACCAACATCACTAATAAAGATGTCTATACGACTTTTATGTACCCGCTCTATTCAAATTGACCTAAGTGTATGAGTACTAAAGAAGTTTCGCTATTCAGAAACTTCGCTATGAAATTCTCGCACTGCCGAAGCATTCGTCAGCGTTCGACTGCTGAGATGCAACTTCACATTTTAGGGAATTACCTTAGTGGTAACGAATTTGCTCCTGGCCGAGTAGCGTAAAGTGTGGCCAATCAGTTGAGGGCGAAAATTCGCCCTTTAGTGAATCTGCCTACTTGTTTTTATGCAATCAAAAGCCTGGAAATGAAAAAGTACCTGCTTTGAGGCCAACATGTTGCTCACAAGCCATTGGTTGGAGATCACTGACCTACTGTAGATATAGGGATCCACGGTCAACCTTGCCCCATTAGAACCATTACTATTTTAATCTATAAACATAAGGGTGCATTCACTTACAGAGACACAGTGAATGAAGTGCAATTTTAAAGTGCAAAATCAAAATCCTGTTCTAAGCAGCCCAAAAAGGTGATGCTTAGGCCTCTTGTTGTGACCCGGTCACTTTGTTATAGCTGGCTTTTGGCCATGAGTTGTAAATGCATAATAATAATTGTATCACTTTAAAACAATGTAATGTTACATTGATAAATGCTCTTTCAAAGTCAGAAGGATTTGGACTCACTAGAGTTCTAACCAATGCAATTGGAATATAGGTGCACAGTTACCTCTGCTACAGATGGCCAAGCAAGCAGCCTTTTTTTTCCCATCACTGCAGTGGGGGGTGGCCACTAAATTACTCTTCCCTCTATGAGATTAATAAACTGGTTCATCAAATGCCAATCTATTTCAATGGAAATGTAAAATTCTAATTAATATTAATTAATCTTGTAAAAAAAATGGATGTTTCCAAAAGCAGGCACCCTGGTGCACTTATATTATTATGGAGATGCAATCCTCCATAGTGAAATGTGGTTTTTTTTTCTTATTTAAATGTTATTTTACAGAGTAATGAAAATCCTTTCAGGTGGTTAGAGACAGTTAAGCCGCTAATGGCATAATTTCAACTATTTAATGCATTCAAGAATAATCAGCGTTTAACTCCAAACAATTACTTTCTGGCTTATTTTCTGATAAAAGAGAATTGCTGGAGAAAGCAAGGATACATGAAAACAAAGCAAATAGGTTTTTTAGCCAGACAAATAACCTACTTGCAGCTACGCAATATTGTATCTACTGAGAAAGAAACACCAAAAGCATATCTGAACATGGAAGTAGGGGTCCATGTGGATCCATAGATGTCCCAAAAAGTTTCAACTCTAGTTTCAAACACGCACTTGAATGCCTTCAATGTTGCTAGTGCTCAGTGTAGGATCGGCATGCCCAATAGCAATAGGTAAAGAATGAATACTCAGTGATTATGGGGCATGTTCCACCTATCTGTGCCATTTTTCCTTCTTTAAGCATACTAAAGTTGCACATTTATTGGAAGATTTTGGCGCTGATATGGCCACTCTTTACTGAGATGGCAGGCCACTAGCCTGTGTATGGGCCCAAGGTTATGTCCTCCCCAATCAATAGCCAGTTAGGGCTCGGTCAGATAGCGAGCAGGCCAGAAGATAATTGTGTCAGATGAGGTCCACTTTAGGTTGAAGCTATAGTTCTATAGTTTAAATACCACCCAATGTACCAATACACCAAAATGAAACACCAAGAGCATATAGGAAAATGGAAGTAGGGGTCTATGTGGGTTCAATGGACATAGATGTCCCAAAAACTCTAGTTTCAAACACTTACCTTGAATGCCTCCAATGTTTCTAGTGCTCAGTATAGAATTGGTATCTTTACCATTCACTTAATGTAATTTAAACTTTCTGTTTGCTAAGTATTCATTCTGGAGGTGTTATTTTCTTTTTAGAAATTTGCACTTGCATCTCCATTATGTTGTCTTATTATAGGTTAGGGTGATCTCTTATGCCTTGCCTACAGCTAGGGTTGCCACCCGGTAGCCGGTAAAATTGGTAGCCCTTGGCCCTCCATTGGAAACGTAATTGCGCAACGTGGCCCTGCCCCTTTTGCAACATGCCCCAGTGGCTCCACCCCTTTTAAATCACATCCTGCACCTCTATGTCACGACCCGCCCCCTTTGTTCCCGTTCCCGTCCCCACCACTAGTCTGTAAAAATTTTCTGAAAAGGTGGCAACCCTACCTACAACAGAAAGGGGAGAGGGCTGCACACTGAAGGTTCTAAGACTTGACAATGACTTATTTTATTCTATCTAGAGGTTCCATCACTTCAGAGATGTTGGTATGATAATGGCAGCAAATCTATATACTCTGAATGAACAAAGCCCTCTATATTATTCACACATTTAGGTTTTTAGTCAGCGCCAAACATAATCGGTTCCTAAGGCCGTGAAGAAGTAGTCAAAATTCAGCACTTCTGTTTCCCTTATCAACCTGTTTTTTTAAGAAACCAAACAATGCATTTTTCTTTGATTTAATGCAATCTCTTATTGTGAATACGCACTTTTACAATCCTTTTCTTTAGCAAATTGCATTTTAAAAATCAAATTACACTATGTTAAATAACATTTTTACAGTATCATTTTATGGCAATTTGACATTTTTGTGCTTTAAATTAAATGTTTGAACACTAAATTATGCAGTTTTATGATGCAGAAGATAAGCAAGGCTATAAAGATGCCTCTGAGACTTTAGAAAGACAGCATTAGAAACTCATTATTATCGGCACATTTAACATGGTTAGGGTAGAAAACCCATTAGGTTAATGTAATAGTTAAAGTGCATTAATATAAAACCTCTGAAATGAAAATTGCATTGATATTTTTTCCTTGAAAAACTCAGTTAAAATGTAGAGGGACTGTTCACTGTATCTATTTGATATGGAAAATAACAAAATAGATTATAGGTTGAATTTATTGATGTGAGCCTGTTCTTTCAATATCAGACATTTCTAGGCAGCTTATGTTACATGTGACACCTTTATTTCGGGGATCATTTCCTCAAGGACACAGCATGCATGGTTGCATGGTGGAAGCTTCGTTGTTTTAGCCGCCCAAGTAAATCACATGCAAATGCCATTTTTGACAGTACGGGAACCAATGACCATGGGGTAAAGTGTAGGGAAGCAGGGTATGATGGGGGTTAGAAGGGCAGTTGATGGGGATTATTAGTGTAAGGGACAAGGAGGAGTAAAAGGGAGGGTTGTGCAGAGGGGTGAAACCCTACTTTGCCAGTTGCTTCTGAGCAGCAGGAGGAGCAGCAGCTCATGACATCCCACCCTCCCTTCCTATGTGTTGTTAAAGTTATTTAAGGGGGCCTCCAGGGGGAAGTAAAATGGGGTATTTGGCATGGAGCATGAGTAGCTTGGTAGGCCTGGGGTCCTGCTAGGAAGATAGTCAGTCTCTGTTTAAGGCTGGGGTAAAGGCGGCAGCTTCCGGCCTTTACAAAGACATAAGGTTCAGTTCCCTTGGAGGCAAGTAAGGATTGTTGGTTAATGAAAATGTTTCTTATACAAAAGGTTTGTTGTTGTGATACATGTTAACTGATGTTACGTATTATAGTTAATAAATAACTGCCCATTCTCTTTATTTTAAAAAGTCTTTATTGGGGAAAACCGGGTAGGATAAAGAGTTGCCATTTTGACGGTGCACCCATTAGTGCAGTGAAGCACCTGAAGTGACTCCAGTCCAAAATCTAAGCCACTAATCACACCCATTAGCAAAAACATACATGAACAATAGTTTTCATTCAACATCTCATGTGCAATTGCGGCAGACGCGATTTGGCTGGTGCTTTCAATGATACTAGAATTCTGGGGGAAAAACACTGCATTGTGGGGAAGAACACATGACAATTTGCATCCAAAAATTGCATCTTTATACACTGCATTGTGGTGGTAAATGAGGCTTAAGGACAGTTAAAGTGACAAAGAGAACACAAATACAAATGGAAACACAGGCACACACTCAGAAGCACATCAGTGAGAGAAAGTAATTCTGCAGTTCCAAGAGATTTGCAAAAGAAAAACAGACGGACAGAGGGCACACACAGAAGCATAACAAGAGAGGCATTATTTTTGATATTAGGACACTTTCATTGTTGACTACAGGCAACGCTCACTACTAAAGTCTACAAAAAGTAAGTCTTAGTTTCAGTATTGTATCCATCTGGCTAGTGGGGCCCACAGACTGCAGGCATAGTTAGTGATGGGTGAATTTGTCCCGTTTCGTCCCCGCGAAATTCGCGAAACGGGGGGAAAAGTTGCAAAACGCAAATTTTGACGCTGGTGACCATTAAAGTCAATGGGCGTCCGTTAATCGTCGCCGGCATCAAAAAGACCTGAATTTTCTCTGGAAAAACCCAAATTTATTTGCCGGTGGTGAAACACGACAATTTTGCCTCAAGTTCACGCCTGGCGAATAAATTCGCCCATCACTAGGCATAGCTTTACCCTGACATCTAGTGTAATGGAGAAAACAACAATAACATATGTGTGTTTTTTTCTCATTAATTTTTTTCTTTAGTTGCATTGATTCTTATTATGTCAAAGGCACCTGTCCAACATACCTTTCATAGACAGATTTACTGAGAAGCTCCAGTATTAATTTTTTCCTTGAATTCATGGAAATACAATGGCTATTTTACCCAGCCTTCCAAATCCCCAGGTACAGATTGTCATGGTCCTCCTCTTAGCCAGTAGGGTTCTTGAACTGCCCCTATGGTATTGTGTTTTTAATAGTGATTACAAGGATAAAAGCCACATAAGTCGCCATTTATCACAAACAGTCTCATCATTCCAAATCAATTATACAAACTTACAATGAGCTTTTGGAGAAAGCACCGCATGGCCTAACGTGAAACCAGAGGTTGATTGAATCCACTCGGAACTCCCACAGTTGATTTATAACGAGAATCAAATATTGTTCCAAATGTACATCTAAGTAGAATTACTTTCCATTCTTATCCAAAAGGCAGCATGAATTCTGCTCTGGGAGCATTTTAGCAAAAAGCTTAAATGAACAGCCATTACAGCTGCCATAACAGTGCGTATCCTTGTTTGAGAAAAGATATTTGAGAAAGATATTTACAGCGCTCATACAGAAAATAGGTACTGAAGATGAAAATAGACTGAAACCTTTTTAAGTACAGCCTAGCACATATTTCTTTTTGTTGCTGTTGAAGTAGAAGCTTGCCAATTAACTTAATACAAAAAAAAATCCATTTTTATAATAGTGCTGAACCCTGCTATGTGCTGTCTTGCTCATCTGTCTATAAACATGCCTGACTGTTGGCTATCAAGCCATTGGGTCTCACCTCAAGCTTTGAGTCTGGACCAAGGAGGAAGCAGTGCAAAACGAACAGGCAAAAGTCCAATTTGTGGGGTTCAAAGAGTAATATATGATCAAAGTCAGTATACGGGAAGGGGTGGAGGCAGGCAACGATCAGAGTGGTCAGGAACAGGCAAGGAGTCAGTCAACAAGAGAACACAATTTAGAGTGCATTCAAGAATTTTCAAGGAAGACCTATAATCATTAATCCCAGGTCTTCTGCGTCTTTTTATTTTAAATTTGGGGCAAAAGCCCATATATTTATCACTGCACAATGTCAATCTTTGGGACTGGCCACTCCAGTCGGCTCTCTATGTAGTGTTGGACTGGGACACCAGGGGCCCACCCAAAACCTTTGACCCGTGGCCCAAAAATTAATCTTAGACCAGGGGCCCACTCTTAGTACTATTTTTTTCTTCTCCTCGCTCAACCTCTATACTCCTAGTCTCTTTTCTTTACATACTATACTACTTTTTTTCCAACTATTTAGCCTCTTTGTTCTCATAGAAATAGGGAATGGACATGAAATAGGCCAAATTTTTAGCAGCATGAGGGCCACTGACATCTGAGCCCACCGGGACTTTTCCTGGTTAGTGATGGGTGAATTTCTCCCGTTTCGTGAACAAATCGTGAAACTCTAAAATTGACGCCCACGTCCAATTTTGGGCGCGTGCCTGAAAAGCCACTCGCGTCAATTATGACACTGGCGTTAAAGTCAATGGGTGTCCGAATAGTGTTGACAAGCAGCTATTTTGACACAAGCGACTTTTCGGACGCGCATCCAAAAAATTATGACGCCGGCAAATTTTTGCGGGAGATTCTCAAATTTATTTGCGGCGGTGAAATGCGGAAACTCACCATGAATTCGTGACAGCCGAATTTATTCACCCATAACTATTCCTGGTATCTCGGTGGTTCAGTCCGACACACCTTTTAGAAGTTGCTCCCAGTGGCCTTAACCCTTTCCCTGCCAGCCGTTTTGTCCTAGATGCGAACATCTACTGCCAAGCAGTTTTTATATATTTTGCACTCTTTCACTTTAAGGGCCTTTCCTGGGGTGGTCTTTTAGTTAACCCAGGAAAACAATATATTGTTTTTTTCAGGACAACCTGAACTTTCACAATATGCAAGAATTTTGGTGTAATTCTACTTCTCTAATAAAATATTGGATTCTAAGTGTCAAATAAAATGAAAAAAATCATGTTGCACGAAGAACAATCACATATATCAGAAACATCATTCATTTTATGTACGAGAACACAGCCGATTTAGAAAGGTCTATGTCTCCTGAACGCGACAATACCAAATATATATAGTTTTATGGAGATTTCTCACTTGTATAGCTCAAAATCTACAAGCAGTACACAACCAAATTTCCAAAGCAACACTTCCCAAACGGCATACTTTTGATTTCAAGGCCAAACATTCCGCTAACAGTAGGTTTACCCTAGAAAACTACCCATTACTAGAAAGAACAGATTCTGGTGAATCAAAAATGGGTAGAAATATCTTTGTACTCCAAACCACCAAGTTGCAATTGTTTCCTAAAGTTATAATGTTTTATAGAAATTGGTGAATTTTTTGAAAAATGACCTCAAAGCTTCCACTCTACAGCAACATATCTCCCACACATCATTAGATATCAATGTAAAACACCCCAAATATAAAATCCTGGGTCCACTGAACAGTTTGATGCCCAATATGAATAGATGTACCCAAGCACGTGGCATAGGAGGCCCCAAAAGGAAGACCCCCCGTTTGTTCTGTCATTTCAGATACTGCAAAATCAACACATTTACATCGTTTTGGGGGGCGGCAAAGGTAGAAAAAAGTATGTTCACCCCAGAAAACCATATATTTTCGGAAAGTACACATTCCCCTGAATCCAAATTGGGTATGCATGTCTTTCTACACCAAAGTACCAAGCGGCAAACCATTCCTAAAGTTGGTGATTTTGGCGACATTTCCAAAAATCACTTAAAAATTTCTACCCTGCAGCATCGTATTACCCACATACTTTTAGGTATCAAGACAAATCACCCCAAATATGAAAGCCTAGGGTCCTCTGAACAGTTTGATGCCCAATATGTATAGGTGTACCCAAGCAAGTGGCATATAGAGGCCTGAAAAGGAAGACCCCATATGGTCTGTCATTTCAGATACTTCAAAATCAACACATTTACATCGTTTTGAGGGGGGCAAATGTAGAAAAAAGTAAGTTCACCCCAGAAAACCATATATTTTCGGAAAGTACACATTGCCACGAATCTAAATTGGGTATGCATGTCTTTCTACTACAAAGTACCAAGCCGCAAATCATTCCTAAATTTGGTGATTTTGGTGACATTTCCAAAAATCACTTAAAAATGTCTACCCTGCAGCATCGTATTTCCCACATACTTTTAGGTATCAAGAGAAATCACCCCAAATATGAAAGCCTAGGGTCCTCTGAACAGTTTGATGCCCAATATATATAGGTGTACCCAAGCACGTGGCATATAGGGGCCCCAAAAGGAAGACTCCCATTTGGTCTGTCATTTGAGGTACTGCAAAATCAACACATTTACATCGTTTTGGGGGGGGGCAAAAGTAGAAAACAGTAAGTTCACCCCAGAAAACCATATATTTTCGGAAAGTACACATTCCAACGAATCCAAATTGGGTATGCATGTCTTTCTACGCCAAAGTACCAAGCCGCAAATCATTCCTAAATTTGGTGATTTTGGTGACATTTCCAAAAATCACCTCAAAATATCTACCCTGCAGCATCGTATTACCCACATACTTTTAGGTATCAAGACAAATCACCCCAAATATGAAAGCCTAGGGTCCTCTGAACAGTTTGATGCCCAATATGTATAGGTGTACCGAAGCATGTGGCATATAGGGGCCCTAAAATGAAGACCCCCATATAGTCTGACATTTCAGGTACTGCAAAATCAACACATTTACATTGTTTTGGGGGGCAAAAGTAGAAAACAGTAAGTTCATCCCAGAAAACCATATATTTTCGGAAAGTACACATTCCCACGAATTCAAATTGGGTATGCATGTCTTTCTACGCCAAAGTACCAAGCCGCAAATCATTGCTAAATTTGGTGATTTAGGTGACATTTCCAAAAATCACCTCAAAATATCTACCCTGCAGCATCGTATTACCCACATACTTTTAGGTATCAAGACAAATCACCCCAAATATGAAAGCCTAGGGTCCTCTGAACAGTTTGATGCCCAATATGTATAGGTGTACCCAAGAATGTGGCATATAGGGGCCCTAAAAGGAAGACCCCCATATAGTCTGACATTTCAGGTACTGCAAAATCAACACATTTACATTGTTTTGGGGGGGCAAAAGTAGAAAACAGTAAGTTCACCCCAGAAAACCATATATTTTCGGAAAGTTCACATTCCCACGAATTCAAATTGGGTATGCATGTCTTTCTACGCCAAAGTACCAAGCCGCAAACCATTCCTAAATTTGGTGATTTAGGTGACATTTCCAAAAATCACCTCAAAATATCTACCCTGCAGCATCGTATTACCCACATACTTTTAGGTATCAAAACAAATCACCCCAAATATGAAAGCCTAGGGTCCTCTGAACAGTTTGATGCCCAATATGCATAGGTGTACCGAAGCATGTGGCATATAGGGGCCCCAAAAGGAAGACCCCCATATAGTCTGACATTTCAGGTACTGCAAAATCAACACATTTACATTGTTTTGGGGGGGCAAAAGTAGAAAACAGTAAGTTCACCCCAGAAAACCATATATTTTCGGAAAGTACACATTCCAACGAATCCAAATTGGGTATGCATGTCTTTCTACGCCAAAGTACCAAGCCGCAAATCATTCCTAAATTTGGTGATTTAGGTGACATTTCCAAAAATCACCTCAAAATATCTACCCTGCAGCATCGTATTACCCACATACTTTTAGGTATCAAGAGAAATCACCCCAAATATGAAAGCCTAGGGTCCTCTGAACAGTTTGATGCCCGATATGTATAGTTGTACCCAAGCACGTGGCATACAGGGGCCCCAAAAGGAAGACCCCATATAGTCTGTCATTTCAGGTACTGCAAAATCAACACATTTACATCGTTTTGGGGGGGGGGCAAAAGTAGAAAACAGTAAGTTCACCCCAGAAAACCATATATTTTCGGAAAGTACACATTCCAACGAATCCAAATTGGGTATGCATGTCTTTCTACGCCAAAGTACCAAGCCGCAAATCATTCCTAAATTTGGTGATTTAGGTGACATTTCCAAAAATCACCTCAAAATATCTACCCTGCAGCATCGTATTACCCACATACTTTTAGGTATCAAGACAAATCACCCCAAATATGAAAGCTTAGGGTCCTCTGAACAGTTTGATGCCCAATATGTATAGGTGTACCCAAGCACGTGGCATACAGGGGCCCCAAAAGGAAGACCCCCATATAGTCTGTCATTTCAGATACTGCAAAATCAACACATTTACATCGTTTTGGGGGGGGCAAAAGTAGAAAACAGTAAGTTCACCCCAGAAAACCATATATTTTCGGAAAGTACACATTCCAACGAATCCAAATTGGGTATGCATGTCTTTCTACGCCAAAGTACCAAGCCGCAAATCATTCCTAAATTTGGTGATTTTGGTGACATTTCCAAAAATCACCTCAAAATATCTACCCTGCAGCATCGTATTACCCACATACTTTTAGGTATCAAGACAAATCACCCCAAATATGAAAGCCTAGGGTCCTCTGAACAGTTTGATGCCCAATATGTATAGGTGTACCGAAGCATGTGGCATATAGGGGCCCTAAAATGAAGACCCCCATATAGTCTGACATTTCAGGTACTGCAAAATCAACACATTTACATTGTTTTGGGGGGGCAAAAGTAGAAAACAGTAAGTTCACCCCAGAAAACCATATATTTTCGGAAAGTTCACATTCCCACGAATTCAAATTGGGTATGCATGTCTTTCTACGCCAAAGTACCAAGCCGCAAACCATTCCTAAATTTGGTGATTTAGGTGACATTTCCAAAAATCACCTCAAAATATCTACCCTGCAGCATCGTATTACCCACATACTTTTAGGTATCAAAACAAATCACCCCAAATATGAAAGCCTAGGGTCCTCTGAACAGTTTGATGCCCAATATGCATAGGTGTACCGAAGCATGTGGCATATAGGGGCCCTAAAAGGAAGACCCCCATATAGTCTGACATTTCAGGTACTGCAAAATCAACACATTTACATTGTTTTGGGGGGGCAAAAGTAGAAAACAGTAAGTTCACCCCAGAAAACCATATATTTTCGGAAAGTACACATTCCAACGAATCCAAATTGGGTATGCATGTCTTTCTACGCCAAAGTACCAAGCCGCAAATCATTCCTAAATTTGGTGATTTAGGTGACATTTCCAAAAATCACCTCAAAATATCTACCCTGCAGCATCGTATTACCCACATACTTTTAGGTATCAAGAGAAATCACCCCAAATATGAAAGCCTAGGGTCCTCTGAACAGTTTGATGCCCGATATGTATAGTTGTACCCAAGCACGTGGCATACAGGGGCCCCAAAAGGAAGACCCCATATAGTCTGTCATTTCAGGTACTGCAAAATCAACACATTTACATCGTTTTGGGGGGGGGGGCAAAAGTAGAAAACAGTAAGTTCACCCCAGAAAACCATATATTTTCGGAAAGTACACATTCCAACGAATCCAAATTGGGTATGCATGTCTTTCTACGCCAAAGTACCAAGCCGCAAATCATTCCTAAATTTGGTGATTTAGGTGACATTTCCAAAAATCACCTCAAAATATCTACCCTGCAGCATCGTATTACCCACATACTTTTAGGTATCAAGACAAATCACCCCAAATATGAAAGCCTAGGGTCCTCTGAACAGTTTGATGCCCAATATGTATAGGTGTACCCAAGCACGTGGCATACAGGGGCCCCAAAAGGAAGACCCCCATATAGTCTGTCATTTCAGATACTGCAAAATCAACACATTTACATCGTTTTGGGGGGGGCAAAAGTAGAAAACAGTAAGTTCACCCCAGAAAACCATATATTTTCGGAAAGTACACATTCCAACTAATCCAAATTGGGTATGCATGTCTTTCTACGCCAAAGTACCAAGCCGCAAATCATTCCTAAATCTGGTGATTTTGGTGACATTTCCAAAAATGACCTCAAAATATCTACTCTGCAGCATCGTATTACCCACATACTTTTAGGTATCAAGAGAAATCACCCCAAATATGAAAGCCTAGGGTCCTCTGAACAGTTTGATGCCCGATATGTATAGGTGTACCCAAGCACGTGGCATATAGGGGCCCTAAAATGAAGACCCCTCCTTGTATGTTCTGTCATTTCAGGTACTGCAAAATCAACACATTTACATCGTTTTGGGGGGGGGGCAAAGGTAGAAAAAAGTAAGTTCACCCCAGAAAACCATATATTTTCGGAAAGTACACATTCCCACGAATCTAAATTGGGTATGCATGTCTTTCTACTACAAAGTACCAAGCCACAAAACCATTCCTAAATTTGGTGATTTTGGGGACATTTCCAAAAATGACTTCAAAATTTCGACCCTGCAGCATCGTATTACCCACATACTTTTAGGTATCAAGAGAAATCACCCCAAATATGAAAGCCTAGGGTGCTCTGAACAGTTTGATGCCCGATATGTATAGGTGTACCCAAGCACGTGGCATACAGGGGCCCCAAAAGGAAGACCCCCATATGGTCTGTCATTTCAGGTACTGCAAAATCAACACATTTACATCGTTTTGGGGGGGGCAAAAGTAGAAAACAGTAAGTTCACCCCAGAAAACCATATATTTTCGGAAAGTACACATTCCAACGAATTCAAATTGGGTATGCATGTCTTTCTACGCCAAAGTACCAAGCCGCAAATCATTCCTAAATTTGGTGATTTAGGTGACATTTCCAAAAATCACCTCAAAATATCTACCCTGCAGCATCGTATTACCCACATACTTTTAGGTATCAAGACAAATCACCCCAAATATGAAAGCCTAGGGTCCTCTGAACAGTTTGATGCCCGATATGTATAGGTGTACCGAAGCATGTGGCATATAGGGGCCCTAAAAGGAAGACCTCCATATAGTCTGACATTTTAGGTACTGCAAAATCAACACATTTACATTGTTTTGGGGGGGCAAAAGTAGAAAACAGTAAGTTCACCCCAGAAAACCATATATTTTCGGAAAGTACACATTCCCACAAATTCAAATTGGGTATGCATGTCTTTCTACGCCAAAGTACCAAGCCGCAAATCATTCCTAAATTTGGTGATTTAGGTGACATTTCCAAAAATCACCTCAAAATATCTACCCTGCAGCATCGTATTACCCACATACTTTTAGGTATCAAGACAAATCACCCCAAATATGAAAGCCTAGGGTCCTCTGAACAGTTTGATGCCTGATATGTATAGGTGTACCCAAGCACGTGGCATACAGGGGCCCCAAAAAGAAGACCCCCATATAGTCTGTCATTTCAGGTACTGCAAAATCAACACATTTACATCGTTTTGGGGGGGGGGGCAAAAGTAGAAAACAGTAAGTTCACCCCAGAAAACCATATATTTTCGGAAAGTACACATTCCAACGAATCCAAATTGGGTATGCATGTCTTTCTACGCCAAAGTACCAAGCCGCAAATCATTCCTAAATTTGGTGATTTAGGTGACATTTCCAAAAATGACCTCAAAATATCTACCCTGCAGCATCGTATTACCCACATACTTTTAGGTATCAAGACAAATCACCTCAAATATGAAAGCCTAGGGTCCTCTGAACAGTTTGATGCCTGATATGTATAGGTGTACCCAAGCACGTGGCATACAGGGGCCCCAAAAGGAAGACCCCCATATAGTCTGTCATTTCAGATACTGCAAAATCAACACATTTACATCGTTTTGGGGGGGGGGGCAAAAGTAGAAAACAGTAAGTTCACCCCAGAAAACCATATATTTTCGGAAAGTACACATTCCAACTAATCCAAATTGGGTATGCATGTCTTTCTACGCCAAAGTACCAAGCCGCAAATCATTCCTAAATTTGGTGATTTAGGTGACATTTCCAAAAATCACCTCAAAATATCTACCCTGCAGCATCGTATTACCCACATACTTTTAGGTATCAAGACAAATCACCCCAAATATGAAAGCCTAGGGTCCTCTGAACAGTTTGATGCCCGATATGTATAGGTGTACCCATGCACGTGGCATACAGGGGCCCCAAAAGGAAGACCCCCATATAGTCTGTCATTTCAGATACTGCAAAATCAACACATTTACATCGTTTTGGGGGGGCAAAAGTAGAAAACAGTAAGTTCACCCCAGAAAACCATATATTTTCGGAAAGTACACATTCCAACGAATCCAAATTGGGTATGCATGTCTTTCTACGCCAAAGTACCAAGCCACAAATCATTCCTAAATTTGGTGATTTAGGTGACATTTCCAAAAATCACCTCAAAATATCTACCCTGCAGCATCGTATTACCCACATACTTTTAGGTATCAAGACAAATCACCCCAAATATGAAAGCCTAGGGTCCTCTGAACAGTTTGATGCCCAATATGTATAGATGTACCCAAGCACGTGGCATATAGGGGCCCCAAAAGGAAGACCCCCATATGGTCTGTCATTTCAGGTACTGCAAAATCAACACATTTACATCGTTTTGGGGGGGGGGGGGCAAAAGTAGAAAACAGTAAGTTCACCCCAGAAAAACATATATTTTCGGAAAGTACACATTCCAACGAATCCAAATTGGGTATGCATGTCTTTCTACGCCAAAGTACCAAGCCACAAATCATTCCTAAATTTGGTGATTTAGGTGACATTTCCAAAAATCACCTCAAAATATCTACCCTGCAGCATCGTATTACCCACATACTTTTAGGTATCAAGACAAATCACCCCAAATATGAAAGCCTAGGGTCCTCTGAACAGTTTGATGCCCAATATGTATAGATGTACCCAAGCACGTGGCATATAGGGGCCCCAAAAGGAAGACCCCCATATGGTCTGTCATTTCAGGTACTGCAAAATCAACACATATACATAGTTTTGGGGGGAGCAAAGGTAAAAAAAAGTGCATTCACCCCAGAAAACCATATATTTTCGGAAAGTACACATTCCCACGAATCCAAATTGGGTATGCATGTCCTTGTACTCCAAAGTACCAAGCCGCAAGCCTTTCCTAAAATTGGCGATAAAAGCAACAGTTTTTACATTTTTGAAAATTGCCTAAAAATATTGCAATTGGCCGCATTTATCTCACCCAATTTCTTACATACAATTCTAAAACACCATAAATACTGATGCCAAGGGTCAATTGAACCGTTTGATGCCCAATATGCATTGATATACCAAGGCAGCTGGCATGTGCGGACCCAAAATGAAAATAGTGCATATGATTTTTCTCCGCTGCCGATTCGCCTTCTGTGAACATAGACCCTTGACTTCATATTATATGCCTCAAGACCCTCCTAACAGCAAAGACCCCCCCAAAACCATATATTTTTGGAAAGTACACATTCTGACGAATCCAAAAAAGATAAAGACGTCTTTCTACACCAAACTGCAAAGCTTTTCTAAACGCAGAGGTTTTTACATTTCTGAAAATCGCCTAAAATTGTTGCAGTTTGCCGCATTTATCACACACAATGTTTTACGTATAAAGAAAAATCACCCTAAATATGGACGTCAGAGGTCTACTAAATAGTTTGATGCCCAATATGCATAGATTTACCAAAGTATGTGGCGTGTACGGACCCCAAATGAAAAACATGCCTATGAATTTTCACGCTAGCCAACTAAGCTGCAGAAAAGAGAGCCCCAACTGTGCGTTATGTGCCATAAGACCCCAAAACTGTAAAAAGACCCCCAGAAACCCATATATTTTTGGAAAGCATATATTCTGGCGAATCAAACTAAGTAAAATAAATCTTTCTATACCAAAGCACCAAACAGCAAAACTATACTAAAGATACATAAGGAACAATAATGCATGGATAAAATTGCAATAAAACCACAAAAATAGCGTAAATCAATGAAATAACAAAATAATTGATCCGGCAGCGTAATTAGTGGCCGAAATCGATTATCCAATAGTCACGCTGTCAAAATAACATGCTTTTAGGCAAAACAAACAGTACAATGAATAAGTAAAAAAAACAAAAAAAAACCCCTGTTTGTGAGTTTTTGTGTATACATATTTGTGCACTAATAAAAGTTGTCTGAGTGTGCAAATACATGTAATTAAGTGTAAATAAGTGTACAAAATCGACTAAGTGTGCTGAAATAAAAAAATAAAAAATAAAAAAATACAAATTTTTACTAAAATGTTCATGTAAGTGTATAAATGTACTGTAGGTATGTGTAAGTGCAGGTAAGTGTGTAAAAAAAAGTGCACTTACCGTTTTTGTAGCAGGAGGATCGCTGGAACCGAAGGACGACTCCTGGCAGCGTGTTTGCAGAGTTACTGCGCAGCAGGAAGTGACTGGGCGCGTGGTGCGACGAGGAGGAGGTAAGCCAGCAGCAGCAGCAGCGCTTACATTGCGCTTCTGCTACTTTGAAGTCGGATCTGCGACAATCGCGTCGCAGATCCGACTTGACAGCCCCCCAGCCACGTTGCCCAGGGGGCTGTCTACCCTCCTGACTCTCTGCAGAGGCGGCAAAAGCCGCCGATGCAGAGAGAAGGGCTCAGCTGCAAAAGAACGTACGAGGTACGTTCTTGGCAGCCTGAGCCCTGAACCGCCAGCACGTACGCCGTACGTGCTTGGCGGTTAAAGGGTTAAAGCATGTGCTTTTTGAATTCCAGGCTTGGAGGCAAGTTTGGTTGCACAAAAACCAGATGTACTGCAAAACAGAACATTCTGTAGTCTGCCAGTCCACATAGGGGCTACCAATAGCCAATCACAGCCCTTATTTTGCACCCAGGAACTTTTTGCATGCTTGTGTTGCTCTCCAACTTTTTTACATTTGAATGTGGTTCATAGGTTAGAAAAGGTTGGGGACCCCTGCTCTATTGAGTGAGGGCTTTTTCGCTACCCCTGGGGTCTCTCTGGACTACTGGGGCTGCTGTCTGGGGGCCAGTCACCCCAGTCGCGAGCTCCAGCAACTACAAATGTTACCCTCGATGCCAACTGCTTTACTTTTCCTTGCCTCTTGCGGGGCAATCAGGTGTGGTAGCAACAGTGTCTGCAGTTCCCAGCAAAGAGAAAAGGCCTGGGTTGGAGGGGGCCATCGGCCTAGTCTGACCCTGATAGAAGGCCACCCTCAAGATCAATTAAGGTAAGCTTTTATGTGAACACTCACCTTTCTGTCTTGTATATCTATAACCGAACTCTAATCTTTTATTTTATCTGAAATCTTTAAAAATGGAAGGGGGATCTCAACAAATGTTGGATGATAAAGGGGAGCTTGTACCCCAAAAAAGTTTAAAACCACTAGCAGAATATCAAAGTGAATTTCATATCCATTGAAGAAAAGAAGCCCTGCTCGTAGCAATATTAGAAAATTAGATGATAAGGGAACGACCACTATGAAAGGTGCATGACAACAATAAGATTTGTAACAATAATATTTACAGTACATTCTGAATGGAATGTTCGGAACAGAACAAGGAAGGTCAGTCATCTAAATTGCCTTTAAACCCTGCAGCCTGGTCAAGTTGAAATTGCTTAAAGGAAAACTATACCCCCAAACAATGTAGGTCTCTATAAGAAGATATTGCATAAAACAGCTCATATGTAAAACCCTGCTTCATGTAAATAAACCATTTTCATAATGATATACTTTTCTAGAAGTATGTGCCATTGGGTAATCATAAATAGAAAATTGCCATTTTAAAAAAATAAGGGCCGCCCCTGGGATCGTAGGATTCACAAACATACCAACATACCATACGTGTAAGGTCACATGAGCCAATTAACAGACAGAGTTGTGTCTTTTGCTTCCACACTTCTTCCTGTTACAGTTAGTGTTGTAGTATTTCTGGTCAGGTGATCTCTGAGGCAGCACAGATAGAGTCACGAAATGGTGGTTCAAGGCAAGAGATGTAAAAGTGCAATATTTACTTAAATATATATTGCAGTTTGGTAAGATTCTTTAATATGTCACTTAATATGATATGAACTATCTGTTGCTTAAGAGTTCATTTTGGGGATATAGTTTTCCTTTAAGTGCTAAATCACAAGCAGTAATTTGCCTGTTTATATGCATTTAATTTTACATTACAAAAAGTTAAATATTGACGTGGAGATTTCTGTAATGCATTTTTCATAAACCCTTTAGTTGAAACTATATTTTATTCTGCTCTTATTGATTCCCTTCTCCTATTTTGTTGTATAACAAATCATCAGGGTGCTGTGCTGGGGGGTGTAAGAAAACAAATGTGTTTCAGGCCATATAATCATGGACTTAGTTTTGCGTGAGACTGAGCTAAAATCACAAGGAGAAGAAACTTTTTTTTAAAATGATATTAAAATTCCCAGTGCGGCTCTTAATTACTTTAAATATGTTTCCAAGCAAAACAAATCAGTTTCACATAACAGCTTTCGTGTATATCATTAGTATTAATGCAGTCTAGCCTAATAGTGTCAATGACTATTGCCAATGTGCAGTGTTTTTGCATTAATCAATTGTGTCTAGTGTTATTCAGTAAATTCACAATAGCAGATCAGCTCTGACACAACTCCCAAAGTCAAAGTCCTTCTTAAACACACACTTATTGCCTGAACCGGTTGTTGTTGGACTTTAATAGCTGAAGTCCCCTTTGGATGGTTAATATTTGCTCAGGTTTCCCCTTTTCACATACCAAAAGGTATAAATCATTGGGAGTATTAGTAATTTAACCTTAGTCACAAGAGCATCAAATAAGTGTTCACCCTACATCTCACCCTAATTGACTGTTTAGCTGGGTTTCAGGGGTATTGGAAAGATCAAATAGAAAATATGCCCAAAGCTCATCCTCATTGTATGTCAGGATAAGCCTTCCCTGTCATTGCTCTTAGTCCTCCCCTCCAAGAGGGGCAAAACCGACAGTTTAGGAAACACAGTCCTAAAATTTTAAGACTTTCTAGTCTAAGTTCTCCCTGTTATGGAGCCAACATAAAGGGGCATATTTATCAAAATCTGAATTTTTCTGAGTATTTTAATAAAAAAAAGTCAGATCAAACTATAATCCACGATTGGACCTTATTAATTATTAAAAAAGCATGATTTAATTGGATTGGGGACAAACATGAAAAAAAAATTGAGCGAAATCTTTTTCCAGAATAACTCTGTTTTTTGGGGCTTTTTCTGAAAAGACAGAATTTTTTGAATTTTTGCCCAAAAAGTCCTAAATAGTCGGATTTTTGGGCAGATTCCAGGACAGACCACAGAAACTTCCAAATAGGATAGGGACCTCTCCCATTGACTTATATACGACCTCAATAGATCTGAGATGCTGGATTTCCAGATTCTGACTTTTTCCATTCTCGGTTAGTGATGGGCGAATTTGCGGCGTTTCGCTTCGCCGGAAAATTTGCGAATTTCGCGCAAAATTTGCTAAACAGCGCACATTTTTGACGCCGGCGTCCGTTTTTTTTGGCGAACTGTTGTCGCAAATTTATTCGCTGGCGGCGAATCGCGCAAATTCGCCACAAATTCGCACCTGGCAAATAAGTTCGCCCATCACTATTCTCGGGGTATAATATATCTCAACTAAAAATTCAGATTTTATAGTAAAAAGACTCCAATTTGGTTCCCTACCAGGTATAATAAGATATAACTGATACCAGGCACAATAACAACTGAAAATACTGCAGGTTTTAAAAGCAAATTCATCTGGCTTCCTGATCATTTCCAATTGTGAACTTAATAATGCATGCCTTCTGCTCCTTTATTTCATCTGGTGTTATCCACATACATTTTTATTGGAAAAACAGGTTCTTTTGTAATGAATACAATAAATAAGTTACAAGGGAGAAATGTACAATGTGAAATAAAAGATTAAAAAACAACAGTTTAAAAAGACAATGCAAAAGAAATGCTGTTTCCATGGATGCACTGAGATCGGTTTTGGGTAAGCTTAAGTGCAAAGATACCTAGATAGGGGAAGGCTATTCATACATGCTGTGGGCAATGTGTAACAGCAGATAGGGGCAGCAGATCTCTATGTGCAAGGCCGAAGTAAGAGGTAGGACATCTATACACTTGTTGGCCTTTAAGTAATGGTGAAAAACAGTAAGGACCTAAGACAAGAAAAGTCATTGTCATTCATGACTTCAGCAACCAATAACTAATAAAATACCCAAAGTGCATAGCAGTTATTTACTGAAATCCATTTCTCAAAAGAGCAAACAGATTTTTTTATATTCAATTTTGAAATCTGACATTGGGATAGACGTATTGTCAATTTCCAAGCTGCCCCAAGTCATGTGCTCTGATAAACTTCAATCACTCTTTACTGCTGTACTGCAAGTTGGAGTGATATCACCCCCTCCCTTTCCCCCAGCAGCCAAACAAAAGAACAATGGGAAGGTAACCAGATAGCAGCTCCCTAACACAAGATAACAGCTGCCTGGTAGATCTAAGAACAACACTCAATAGTAAAAACTCATGTCTCACTGAGACACATTCAGTTACATTGAGAAGGAAAAACAGCAGCCTGCCAGAAAGCATTTCTCTCCTAAAGTGCAGGCACAAGTCACATGACCAGGGGCAGCTGGGGAATTACAAAATATCTAGCCACATGTCAGATTTCAAAATTGAATATAAAAAAAAATCTGTTTTCTCTTTTGAGAAATAGATTTCAGTGCAGAATTCTGCTGGAGTAGCACTATTAACTGATGCGTTTTGAAAAAAACATGTTTTCCGATGACAGAATCCCTTTAAGGCTACATTACTGTAAAGTCAAAATAAAGTCAATCTGGCCATACAGTATGTACACACATACACAAATATAATTATACCCAACATTGTTAACTTCTTGTTCCCTTCTTGGTCCTCTCATTATAAACATAATTTTTATGGATGGATCCTGCACAGTGAATACAAGGTAGTTTTGTATGAGACGAACATGCTTTAAGTATGAACCTCGGTAAAAGTGCCTTGTCCCCCTTTCTATTTCCAGTACCTTTGGTTCATTTAAAAGCCTTGTACAATTATATTAATGACATGTCAGTGTTAATACTGGCTTCCTTTGACGCTTCCTCCCATTGTTTCACTCTAGAGAATCTTGCCATTGAATTTAAATTCAAATAAAACATTTTTTCTCTCTTTCAAAGATGTACACTGCACTTTTGTGCTTTGATAAAATCTCGGCTCACTTTGTTCTGGTAATGGAAGGCTCTTGTACAGGGTTTTTAAAGTACTATCCAATTCTTCATACACACAAGTGGCATCAGAAGGGCACCCTGTAATGTTCTTGCTGGATAAAAAACAAATCCATGATAAAGCAAGTATGGCAGGCTAAAGATTTCACCTTTCGTCGTTTACAAAAAGGAAAGTTTGAAGTGTAATGGGACCAACAGAAAGCTCCAAAACATCAAATCAATGCAGTATGCGTCTTTTAAATGTTTTTGTAAGGAAATTAATAAATGGATTGCTATAGGGATATAGCAACTCCCAGCAGGGGTGGCCCTTGTGAAATGTTGCAGGCAGGGCGTTGTAGAGCTATACCTTTCAGGTAGTGACAGTAAATTGGGCACCAGTGGTTCCTAAAAACAAACAATAACTTCTTTATATGTCATATACATCTCTTGCGAAACAGGCACATATGAGATAGTACAGTTGCTCAGCACATACTCACAAATAAAACCTTCAGAAGTGGTTTGCTCATCAGTAGCCAGTAACAAGGGTGGATAGTCAACTTGCAAATGTCAACCGCAGCTTTCAGGCGCTTTCAAATGGGACTTAGGTGAGACAGCATCTACCCCTAAGCCTGTACACTTGGATCCCTACTCCGAGGGTAGTAAACCCAGGACTCTAATCCTTTTGCTTTCCTCATAGGAGGATTTGGCTGTGCAGTACCCTAAAGTAGTGCCCACTGCCCACTCCTAGAGTGAGCCATAAAAGAGAATGTCCTTAAAACTATCTTTCCTTACTAGGCCAATCTCTACCTGGGCTCCAGTCTACTGCCCCCTGCCTGCCTAGGAAGAATAATAGAATAGACTGAGCTTCCCTTTTTTTATCTCCTGGCCAGTTACTGAACTTAGTTGTTCAAAACTTTTAGGGGACTGCCTGTAAACATAAAGGTGTAACTAATCTATTAGTCCCCTACATTTCAACTAAAACTTTTTGTGGTACCTGTAAAAAACATTTTATTTAAACGCAAAAAATCGTGTGCTCTTAAACCTTTGTGTGGTGTGGTTGGCACTGTCATCTGTGCACTAGAAAGGTAAATGAGATAAATATTTAAAAGTCATATATACTTATTTTGCTTGTCCTTATAACTTATACATTTAAAATATCTGGCTTTTCACAATAATTTTGTTGCCACCTGTCTGGTTTTGACTGTGTCCTGGTTAAAACTGTGTGTCCAGTTTTCCAATCTAGGCAAAAAAAAAAAAACGGACAGGATTACCCAAGATCAGCCAATTGCCACGTCATAGTCCCATCCCTAATATGATTGACCCGTCCCGATCTTGCGTCATTGACGATATCGTATCTCCTGCGTATCACCAGTGTTTCTGAACCAATGTGGGTGGGGTTGTGCAACATGCCACCATCTAAAATCCTGCTGCCCTAGGCCCGGGCCTTTTTGGCCTCTCCCCAAATCTGGGCCAGCTTGCCCGGAACATCACGGCCCAGCCCCCTGCCCAGAGTTACCCACACCAAAAAGGTGGGAACCCTATTCTTACATATGAGTGGGATTGGAAATGTGCAGTTAACAACGCTGTTCAGTCTTTGGCAGTGTGCTCCCAGATAACTAACTTTTCTGTCTCTACTAACTTGTCCCTATTGCCAAAGGAATAATTTTGATGTGAGGGACCTATAAAAAAAAATTACCAGATCAGAGATCATTAGCATAATATTAGACACATTGGGGGTCATTTATAAAGACTGGGTAAATTTGCACCAGGGCAATCAAATGATTGCTCTCTCTGTTCAACCTGCAGCTGGATGAAAAAAACTAATCACTGATTGGTTGCTAAGGGTTACTGCCCAGGTGCAAATTTGCCCAGTCTTTTTAAATGAGCCCCAGTGACTATTAACTAAATTAAATGAGAAAATAAGGAATGGCCATTTGCAGTAGTGTTTAAAGTTCCTGCAGCCCCGAAGGTACTGGAGAAAAATATTGGAGACTTATTGGGTAAGTGATTTAATTTTTTTTTCAATCAAACTTTGTAGATTTTTTACTGAGTTCAGAAAACCTAAATTTTTTAAAAAATCTGGGGGTTTTTTTGCTTTGATTTTTCTTAAAAAATAGAAAAAAATATATCTTGAATTTTTATGATTAGGCTCCATATTATCGCAAGTCTTCAAAAGAAGACCTGGTATCTAGCAATGGTTGAATATCCATACCCACAATGTCCCCGGCATGTGTCAGAAGAGTTGGGATTATCCACTACTGTGTGGCCCTGGGGCATCTGTTCAATGTATTTGCCTGGGTAGAAGCACCTTTCATACCTGTCTCATGTCTCATTAGAAGAGCACTGAGCTTGAGTTTTGCCTGCCACATGGAGAACAAGAACTCTTTAGAATCTTTAGGTTTAACTTGGAATTTTCATCTCTGGATAGTTGTCCACATAACATGGCGAGCCCATTAAACTTAAAGCACAATTCAGTTGGATCTGTTTTAGCAGAGCCTTTCGTGCAGAGATGAAATTGTCGGTATCTAGGGAACGCTCCTAACGTTATTGTACTGCAATAATGAAAAGGGGGTAAGTTATTGTACTTAAAATAACAAATGATTTCCTCAGCAATTTTGCCACCTGTTTCCTCACAATGTTGTCAAACTTGCTGATCTCTTTTTTTCCCACCTCTTACATAGCTCTGCATTATTAGTATGAGTATGGTTTTATGTATTTACAACTGCAAAACTGTTTAAGGGTTAGTGTTATGATTTTAGTCAACAAAAACCTAAATGGTCATGTCTTATTTTTTTCACATTAAAGACTAAGGCACCCAAGTTTTTTACTCTTAGAAAGGGCTGGAGTACTTAAACTGGCGTCCTGAAATTCTGAGATTTTTTTTCATTTGATACATCTCTAATTTCTGCATTCATCCAAAATTTATTTTTAATAAATCGGATCTTTTTTTCTTGCGCCAAATGCATTAGAGTCAATAGTCATTTTTTTTCTCATTAATGGACAGAATGCAGAATGGGTGCGTGCCGAAATTCTAGTTCAGATTTTCTACAGCAGAAATTTTTAGAACTCATAAAAACACAAATTTTGGCACTAGTAATGGGCAAATTTATATATTTAATGTTTTTTTTGATGCAGGCGACAATTCCAATGCCTGTGAAATTTATCGCATGCCCATTGGCTTAAAAGCAATTGGATAAAATAGTCGTGCGTCAAATTGTCACCAGCATCGGAATTGTCGCCGGCATTGATTTTGAAGCCCACAAATTGACGCCGGCGTCAAAGCCCTAGTTTTGCTAATTTTTTTTGCATTTCGTGAATTTCGTGGGAAATTCGAACTTTTTTCAACGAAACGGGACAAATTCGCCCATCACTATTTGGCACAAATAATTTGCTCATCCCTATACACAGATACTGCTTTCAGTTGTAATTTCATTAAACTTTGGTAACTTAATTCACAAAATGTTTTAATGTTAATATTCCTAATTTTGTAGTCACAGCCTCATTGCACCCCCCCTTTAATGGTTTAAAATTTACTGCTGAGAACAACTTTCCTCATTTTGCTAAGAAGACCATTATAGCATAATTTCTGTAAGATCACTGCATATTTACACTGAAAAGACCTTTTAGCTTCTTCAGTTGAACAGGATTTTGAATAGCAAGATAGATAATAATAATCCTGTAAAACATTAGGGATATAGAGTGACTAATAATTATCATTAGATAATCACCCCTCATAGGATTAAAGGTTGAAAGTAGCTTTTTGCTCTTAATTAAAATATGACACAATATGAAAATATGTTATTATAAAATCAGCTAATAATAATTATATGCCTGATTAACTATGGTGACATCTCTACAAAATGAAAAATGGAACAAATGGAACAACATTCCTGAAAAAATTACTTTTTTTCAAGGTTATAATTAGGATACTATGTCAAGCTTGTATTTAATTGTTCTTTAATTGGATAGTCTATCTCTTATCTGGAAACACAATAGTTCAATTTATTTTTTATAAATTAGAATAAACACATTCGGTCTATTGTGAATGTAAAACTCTTCATTCACTTTTGGAAAAAAAAAATGTAAAAATATGTACTATTGTGTAATGTGAACATACGTTTCATATAGAATAGTTTTACATTTTACATTTTACATTTTACGTCACTAATGTAGTTCACATTTTCACTATAGTTTACAATTACGACCAATTAGAAAATGTTTGATTTGAATATTGCAAAACTATTGATTTCATTTGCTACAAAATTGATCACAAGAAACTTACATTGTACCATTAAATTTTAAAAACTCGAAAAATAAATTAACTTGAATGTTGATAATACCCCATTGACTTCTGTAGAACTTTTCCAGGTTTTAGCTGCATTACATTTTTTATGAGATTTTTATGATTGATAAAGCTTAAAAATTCTTGTTCGGAAAACCCACATTTGAAAAGATTTGACCACCCTCTGGATCCCCTGCCACAAAGCCCTCCAGGCCCCCAGCCACAAACCTCCTTCAGTCCCCCACCATGTGCGGTCAGGGGCAGGAAGCAGGTCTGAGTTTTTTCCCGGTGTCCCATTGGTCCAGTCTGACCCTGCACATAACTCAGTAGGATACAGCTTTCCTTATATATTTATAAGTATTTATAAGTAGTCTTGCTGTAAAATCTAGTTCTTCTAAGAGCACATCTTAACCAAAGGCATGATAAATTTTAAACAGGGGCGATCCTGGCCCCTCCGCCGACTGAGGAAGCAGCAGTTTCCACCACCCCCCTCCCCCGTGCACTTACCTTTTTGCGCCTGAGGGGGTCCATGAGGGAGGCAGAGAGGGCCAGTTTACTAGCGCAACAAGCCTAACTGCGCTCTCTGAGCTAGAAAAGCCAGAAATTCGGCTCTTAAAGTACCAGGAGCGGCATTTCGCCTCAGTGCTGATCTTAAAAGTGCTGTGACAGTGATGTCCAACTATTTTCAAGTGATTATCCATTACACAGGGAGGGGCTAAACTTGATGGACTTTTGTCTTCTTTCAACCAAATTAACTATGTTGCTATGTAACAATATGCATATTCTCTCTATGCTTGTATGGATCTCCTCCTGAGCTTATGGTTTCCTTTCAAACTCTAAGTAAGGGGGGTTATTTATTAAAGTCTGAATGTCAAAAACTCAAAAGAATTTTGTTTTTTTTTGTATAAGTGGAAAAAAAAGTTGAATGTTTTAAGATTTATTATACCCGAGGCGTGAAAAAGTCTGAATCCGAAAATCAGGCATCTCAGACCTGCTGAGGTTGTATATAAGTCAATGGGAGAGGTCCCTATCTTATTTGGAAGTTACTGTGGTCTGCGCTGGAATTAGCCTGAAAATCTGTTTTGGACTTTTCAGGCAAAAATTCTAAAAATTAAGGCTTTTTGGGGAAGGCCAAAAAAATCAAGTGCTTTGGGGAAAAAAATCATACGATTTGGATTTTCACTCAATTTTATTGAGTTTTTCTTTGATCTGAATAAATTGTGTTTTTTTAATAATAAATATAGTCAAATCAAGGATTTTAGTTAGCTTAGGCTTTTTTTTAAATAAAATTATCAGAAAAATTTGGATTCTGATAAATAGTGTACAAGCCTATAAATAAACAACTTCTTGTAGTGTCACAGAGCAATTTTTTATTGCTGCTGGAGTCAGTGATTTGAAAAAGTCAGAAGAAGAAGGCAAATAATTGCAAAACTATAAAAAAAAAGAATTAATTAAGACGAATTGAAAAATTGCAAAGAATAGGCTATTCTATAACATACCTAGGGGGTTATTTATCAAAGTCATGTTATGCCAAAAACTCAGATTACATCCGCACAGGTTTTTTCTGGTTATTTATTATTCGATTTTCCCAAAAAATGTTGTTTGCGTGGGGAAAATCAGATTTTCATGATTTTTTTCAGATTTTCCCCCCAAAAAATCAGATTTTGTATGCTTTATTCCCAAAAACTCAGAATTCTTTGTGGTATTGCATGAAACCCAGAGCACATCAAAAAATCATTGGTACTTCTCCCATTGACTAATATGCAACCTCGACAGGTCTGAGATGACAGATTTTCTGACTTTTCCATCCTCGGGGTATAATAAATTCCGAAACATTAGTGATTTTTTAAAAGTCCGATTTTATACTAATAAATTACTAATTTCTCTGGATTTTTGCATTCGGAGTTTAGTAAATAACTCCCTTAAAGTTAACTTGAAGGTGAACCATCCCTCGAAAGGGTAGGGAAGCTCTTTGCTCTTCCTCATAGTTGAACTTGGATGCTTCTGTTCCTAAGGAATTATCTTGCTTGCCAATCACCGGAAATGCCACTCTATGGGATGCCACGCGGTAGTGGCAATTAGATAGATAGAATTCTGGGGGGAAACCTTGTTCTATGGAGCAAAAACATGGCAATTGCATTTGAAACTGCACAAGGAGACATAAATGGGTTAAATACCATTATTTTCTTTGTCCCGTTTACACTGAGGCTGGCAGATACCAAATCAATAGGCTGCTACAATATTCCTGTACAGTGCGATCTTGTTTTATTGGTAAATAGAAAATCTTCCCCATTATGGCAGCTGCCAGAATAAGGAAAAGGTTGCAGTCAATTGAATTTCTCTTCAAACAAATAAACACATCACAGGGCTTGGATTTGAATTTGACACGCTGACGGATCTGCCTATTCATCTTCTGTGCTGTGACACTCGTCCTCATTAAAATGTAATAATCTCACAAGCGTTTCCTACACATTCATTTTTAAAGAAACTTTGTCTTACTGCGGCAAAATAATAACAAGTCATTGGCGTTGTTAGGCTTTTGTTCAACTGCCGTTTGATTAATTTAATTTCGCTTTTCCTATTGACAAGAGGTAATGAGTCTTCTTCATTTAGTGCGGCAGTAGCATCACTCCAAATATGACTGATTTCCCGGGGTGAAAGCCAGTCTGCAAATATGTGACATGGAGGCACGGAACAACTTATTAATATAAATTACTGCTCCTCACATTGACTGGGTGAGTATAATACAGCAGTATGTGCATGGAAGGGGGTAAGTGCTATAGAACAGGAGCCAGGCTTGGTGTTAAATATTCTCATCCCTAGGAATTGTTGTACAGGTATGGGGTCCGTTATCTGGAAAGCCATTATCCAAAAAGCTCTGAATTACAAAATGGCCATCTTCCATAGACTTAATTTTATCCAAATAATGCAATTTTTTAAAAATGATTGCCTATAAAAAAAAAAACAGTAACTTGTACTTAATCCAAACAGATGTACTTAATCCTTATTGGAAGCAAAACCAGCCTATTGGCTTTATTTAATGTTCACAGGATTTTCTAGTACATTTAAAGAATGAAGATCCAAATTACAGAAAGATCCATAATCCAGGTCCCATACCTGATCAGTATTGTTCTTTCTAAATGGTGATCTGCCAGAAATTCAATGAAATCGTATCATATTTCAGATATCATATATCCAGAATGCTCGGGACCTGGGGTTTTCTGTATAATGTCATTTGGATCCCCATACTTTGTCTGTTAAAAATCATTTTAAAATTACATAAACCCAATAGAATTGTTTTAACACCAATATGGATTAATTATATACTAGTTTGGATCAAGTACAAGGCCATGTTTTATTATTGCAGAGAAAAAAGGAAATCGTTTTGTAATGATTCCTTCCTGTAATTCACAACTTTCTGGATAACGGGATTCCAAATAATGGACCCTAAACCTGTATCACTGCTGGTATATGAAGCTAAAAAAGACTATATCCCCCACCCCCTGGATAAGTTGTGCTGAATCCACATTGTAAAGGCTTTATTATTCTAGTGGAGACTTGGTGACTCGTTTTTCATCGTTAAGTAAAATACAAACACTTCTTGGGAGTTTCTGTTATTAAAGGGATATAGACACGTGGAGTTAATAAAAAAGCTCCCCTGGATTATATAAAAGGGCTTTGTAATGAGAGATATTTAACATTTTTCATGTTCTAAGCCTGTGCTTTCCAAATCATGGGACATTTATGAAAATATATTGTGAAATCATTCTCAACTGTCAGTGACGTTTCTCATAAATGTTTTGATTACTGAACATTTTATTGCGCCACCCTGCCATTTGTAATCTTAAAGGGATACTTCCCCTCTGCAAATTCAGGGACTGGTTTATTAACGAATTGATTATCTGCTCAAATTGGCATACAGGTATCTATCAGTTCTGTCAGTGAATTATTACAATTCCTGAATGTCAGCAAAATTTTCCTGAAAGTAAGGAAAAGTAAGGAAAATCTTTCAGGATGCTTTTCTGGAAATGCTAGTTCAGTCTATAGTAAATCAGCCCTCTAGTAGCCAGCTATGAATAACTTTTTTTCAGTTTTATACAATTTTTTGCTGTTTTTCTAAATTCTACTGCTTAACGTTAATATTTAATTTACTTATTTCTCAGCTGCAGCTGCACTTTGCGCACTGCGTTTTGCATTACGTGAATTTCTGCAGCCATCTGTGCTCCATTTTGGAGTGCATAAACCTGTGGCTGCCTCCTCTATTAAAGGGAATGTATGGTCAAAAATGATAATCCCCCTTTGCCTTTGGGAATGAATATAAGCATTTTTCAAATTGCAAAGCATTATTTTTCATGAGCCGATTTTACTCTAAACCTTCAGGGCCCGTGGCCGTCTCCAATGAAAAACGAGTAGGCAGTCAAGAAACGGTGGTAGTGACCAGTGCTTGATAGTGAGGTGCACGCACATCGAGCAGGCCCTAAACAAGACAGACTACTTGTTTTTTTAGACTGATGTGTGATCAGTCTAAGAAATTCTCAACTTCTAGGCCAAAAGTCTTTCCAGTGAATCAAGTAAGAGTTATGTTTAACCTACAAATCCATGAACTAGTCAGGGATCTCCAACCTTTTGAACCCGTGAGCAACATTCAGAAGTAAAAGGAGTTGGGAAGCAACACTAGCATGAAAAATGTTCCTGGGTGCCAAATATGGGCTGTGATTGGCTATTTAGTAGCTCCAATGTGGATTGTCAACCTACATTGAGGCTCTGTCTGGCAGTACACCTGTTTTTAAGCAACCAAAACTTGTGTCCAAGCCTGGAATTTAAAAATAAGCTCCTGCTTTGAGGCCACTGGGAGCAACATCCAAGCGGTTGGAGAGCAACATGTTACTCATGAGCTACTGGTTGGGGATCACTGATTACTAGAGCATGTTTGACCTGTGCAACCAAAGAGGGAGCCATATGGAAGCGGAGCATTATATTTGCCAGTATTCTTCTTCTTGAAACATAAAATTACTGTACAACTGTAAATACACGGTGAATAGTAATAATAACTAATAACCATAATAATTACATTATGATTAATTACACATCGTAAATAACAAAGACAAACACTACTACCTGCTTAAAAGAGAAGAATTAAAAAGAGCAATAGGTGCAGGTAAAAAAGATCTCTTATAATGATCAGTAGTACATCTAGGTCAGGGATCCCCAACCTTTAGAATCCGTGAGCAACATTCAGAAGTAAAAGGAGTTGGGGAGCAACACTGGCATGAAAAATGTTCCTGTGGTGCCAAATAAGGGCTGTGATTGGCCATTTAGTAACCCCTATGTGGATTGTCAACCTACATTAAGGCTCTGTTTGGCACTGCACCTGGTTTTTATACAACCAAAACTTGTCTCCAAGCCTGGAATTCAAAAATAATCACCTGCTTTGAGGCCACTGGGAGCAACATCCAAGGGGTTGGAGAGCAACATGTTGCTCACGAGCTACTGGTTGGGGATCACTGCTCTAGGTAAAATAGAAAGAGACCGTAACCAGCTTTGTGTGTTCTGCAAACAGGCAGATGGTGAGCTCTGCTGTAATGTGCAGTGGGTATATTTGCCCCAACATATTCATTGCCCAGCCCCTTAGATACCCCACCTAGATGATGGACTATGCTGACAGTTGCAGTTCCACAATGTCCAGAGAGCAATAACTCTACCTATGCCCCAGATGACGTGGGAGTTGGGTTGAACCTACAACATAAACATTCCATACATAGAGGCTATTTTTCCTCATTAGTAGTAACTAAAACAGTAATTGAAAGGGATTATCTCCCACACACGGATTCAATGTACATTTTCTGCCAGTGGTCAAACCTTTCCAGGAATGACACAGACCAGGAAATGATATTGAAACACCCTACAGAAAAGGAAATCACTTCATAGGAAACCCAAACTAAATGGAGTGAAACTGGATCCCAGGGGAAATGCAGAATTGAACCACAGCCCTAAACAGTGTCAAGGAAGGCAAGTGCTCCGAGTGCAGGAATATTGTTAGTATAGTCATTTAAATGCCTGCATTATCTTGAAAGAATTTGCTGCCATTGCCAATTGCAATTTTAGCTTGAAACAGCAGCTTTAACATGGAAAAATGATCAGAGTACAACAGGGCTCTCTCATGCTTTCTATTGTAATTTTTCACTATCTGTTTTTTTACATTAATTAGAGTTACAGGTATGGAACCTGTTATCCAGAATGCTCGGGACCTGGTATTTTCTGGATAATGCATTATTAAGTAATTTGGATCTCCATACCTTAAATCTACTATAAAATCATTGATGTGTTCTATTAAATCATAAACCCCGGAGTCTGGTTTTGCTTCTAATAGGGATTAATTAAATCTTAGTTTGATACAGTTTTATTATTACAGGAAAAAAGGAAATCATTTTTGAAAATTTGGAATATTTGGATAAAATGGAGTCTATGGAAGATGGTGGAGCTTTTTTTTAATAACTGGTTTCTGGAAAAGGGATCCCATACCTGTGTTTATATTACTATATAGTAATCCATTCCGTTGGTCATTAACATTATCACAAGCTGTACAATAAATATGTTGGAATCTCTATCACAAGTGCCCCCAGTCAGTTATAAATACATATACATTATCATACTATACATGTAAAATCAGAGGAATCCCCCCCAATAAAAACATAAAACATTACAAGGGTAATTTATGAACTCAAGTGAAGTTTTGTATTGATGCAAATCATTAAAGGTATTTACATCCCATCATGCTTCTTGCCAGTGTCAGACTGGGGTGTATGGGGCCCACTGGGGCTGCCACTTTAAGGGCCCACCACCCTCACCCTTTCCTTGAGCGAAATCCCCACCCTTGCACCCAATTGCATACCTTCTCTCTTCTCCAGAAAACTTGTGGCTGCTCAATTATGTTGGGGACTGGGGAGCAGCATGGGCCAAGAGATGTGGCCAGTAGAGAAGATGGGCCTGCAGATTCTAGTCAGGCAGCAGTCCTGGATCAGTGGGGTCCATGAGGGCCAGGGCCTACTGGGTTTTCTCCTGGTGTCCCACTGGCCCAGTCCAACCCTGCTTTTTGGAATTTTGTATAGTAGAACTAAGTACCAAAGATGCTGCATTTTTCACTGCCTGCGATCTTGAATTTTAATAAATAGAACCTTAAGTATCTCTCTAGGAGCATTCCAACACAACATACAATGTTTTTATACACACACGTAGGGCAAAAGGAAGGTTTTAAATTTATACAGACTGTTTGGGGAAAATTCACTGAACAGCGAATTTTCATCAGTGAACGCTCCGCCACACTTTGCGGCACTTCGGCAGGTGTACATTCGTAACCAATATGCCAATTCACTAAAATGAAAACTTGCGCCTCAGCAGCCAAACACTGGAGAAGTTTCCCTAGCATTAATTCATCAGCGCCAGCATTTTTTTTATCGATCAATCAGTTACGCGAAGGTCAATTTGAATAGGGTACATATAGGTCGTATATATGTCTTTATTAGAGATGTTGGTGCAAATGCTTGAAGTAGCCACTTATTATTACACATGTCCAAGGAAGCTAAATAAAGACAAAAGAGATCCTCTAATGCCCTAGACATGAGCCCACCCTAAAACAAATGTGGCATGTCCCTCAAATAGTTGGAAAAATGCTTTAAAACATTTAAAAACCCCAGTGTTTTTTTACAACTTTTATAAGTTTCCAGCATACAGGATTTTGATGTCACATAAGATTGAGAAGGATGAAGCTTCATTTTATCAGTCCGCCTAAGGTGGTGAAGGAAACTCTGGCGAAAGAGGTAACGTTCTGTAAAATTCGACCGTTTGATTGGGTGAAAATGCGCCTGTTGATAGGGTGCGAAACTGTGCTAGCCAATTGTGATCTACGCCTGTTAGTAAATTGCCGATGAGATTTCTGGCAAATTGTCACTAGAAACCGCCACTTCGCCCTTTAGTAAATCTGCCCCTTTATCAAGCCTGATGCACAGCAAATGATCTTGCAGAGTTCCTGCAGAAGATATTTAGCCTCCCACCTAACCCAATTAGAAATATAACTGCTAAATAAGTGGAAGACAAATGCAAAAAATCTGCATGTAAGTTGATCAGGGATAAAATGAAATACCTACTGGGCTTTTGTTCTAGTTGCTCTGAGGACTGAAAATGCTCATGTGTCACCAGTTGAGAGCAAAATGATTCCAGAAGTTCATCAGGTGAGTTTCTCTTTGCTTCTACTTTGGCGAATAATCAAAGAATACAAAAATACCTTGTATCGTACATGACTCACTGTAAATACTTCTGCTTCAGCTGCAAAATGTGAGCATATAATATTCCCCATTCACATACTTATCCATCACGAGCTTTAACGCTAAACAAGGGAATGACTTTTCCCTGAATGCAGTTTGCTACAAATGTTCAGATTTTTTTCTTTGCCAGAGTCTTTATTTTATTATTTTACATTTGAGTTGGGTAATTACATGGACTACCAGTGGCAGTAAAGTGCATATTTATTATGATACTGTAGCTTATTCCATAGGAGAAAAAAATATTTATAGGCAGGTGCACGCAAGTTCTTGGGCCCATGACTTTGGATTGGCTTCCAAGCTGTTGCTTTAGGCTGGCACATATTGTTTTTCAGAGGAAGCCCTTGACAGAGTCAATTTTCCTGTTTTTCTGTGTAACTTTATTCTTGTTGGTTTTCAGTGTCCACGGCATTCCAGAAAGCAGTTCTGTGAGGAAGCACAACAAATACTTGCACATGTGAATGGGTTGAATACAGCATTATTTTTCTTGGCTGCCAGAAAAAAATTGGCCAACGGCCATTAATGTCCAGGAGCATGAGCTTGACCCGACATTAAAACAGGCTAAGAGAGGTATGGAATCCGTTATCTGGAAACCGATTATCCATAAAGCTCCTACTTATGGGAAGGTCATCTCCCATAGACTTCAGGTTTTTATTCCTATTTCTAAAAAGTATTTTTATCTCTGTAATAACAAAAAAAGTACAAAAAAGATATAATTAATCCTTATTGGAAGCAAAATCAACCTATAGGATTTATTCCATGTTTAAATTGTATTGAGCAGGTGTGGAGATCCAAAATACAGAAAGATCCCTTATCTGGAAATCCCCAGGTCCAATGCATTCTGGCTACTAGATCCTACACCTGTACCCTATGAAGAGCCGTAGTATTGGCACTATAGGTTTTATGTTTACGGTTTATGCTTTATGCCACACTGTATATTTACTGACTACTATTACTATTAACTGGTGTGGCTAGATGCTGTCGATAAAAGGGTTAATGGGTTTTTAGCAGATACAACTAGCCCAGTTTTATCATAACAATGATGCCAATTTGTCCTATCCTATCTTTTTTCTTTTCCAAGTTTGAATAGATAAACACAATTGCCTATCAATGCCATTTAGATACCATGCTTCAGATTTAATGGAATGTGATTTATTGGCCATTTATTTGCTGAGAAAGAATAGCATTGTTCTACAGACACAGGCATCCCAGTTTATATTAATGTACATAGATACCAACACTAAGTAAATGGCATAAAGTATATTCTCTGTTGCTATGCCAAGGCCATGCCTACATTGTAATACAGCAGAACAATAGCTTTCTGCAAACTAACGCATGCATTCAATAATCAGAATATTAGAAGAATATTTCTTTTAACTGCATGTATTCTGTGCAGAACATACCCAATCACATTGTATATTGCCCCATTATTCCTTCTTTTTACGGTTCTTTTTACGGTTTTGCTGCGAAAAGTTACAAAAAAATACCAATGGACTCCCAATATATTGTGCACTGAAAAAATAACTGTGGTCTGGCACAGCAAAATGGGACAGATTTGTCCATCACTACTGCTGGGATGTTATAACCTTTACTTTTCTTAGCCTGGCCTATCATTAGAACAAACCTGAGGGCAATTAGACAGCGAGAATTTTCAATGAGTTACAGAAAGTAACTGGTGATCACAAGGGAATTTTAACAGCAGGCTCGGATTTGTGTGCGAGGCCACAAAGGGCCGAGCCTAGGGCGGTGAATTTTTTGGGGCGACGTGTCGCCCAGCCGCTCTATGGGGAGCACTGGGGACGCGCTGACAAATCCGGCGCTGGTTGACAGTTTGGATATTAAATGGACAGTGACACTTTCTAAACACTGCCTTCACTGCAAATTAGTTGGACCTTTTGGGGCAGATTTACTCGAGGGTGAAGTGGCTATCGCTAGCGTCAATTCGCTAGCATTACCGGACACAGGGACATAGGCAATTTACTAACAGGCATAGGCGTCACTTCACTAACGAAAGAGATAGACACTAGCGATTATTCACACTCTATTGCCAGGCGACAGTTCACTCTGGCAAATGGATGTTACTCCGCAAATTCAATGAAATGCGACTTTTACTGAACGTTACCTCTTTCGCCAGACTTGCCTTCACCAGCTCAGACCAGGGAAGTGCACTGGAGTGTATAGATCTTCCTCAATCTTATGTTACTTACATCATATTTTTTTTAGTGGAAAAAGTTACTTAGTCTAAAAAACGCTGGCATCTTTCCTTTTTTCAGAGTGATAGCCAGCAAAAGTCCTTAAAAATTTTTTTTGGGTAACCGGGTTCCCCATACATTTTGTAACATATGGAACATTAACTATACACTCTATTTTCTTTATTAAGGTTCCCTGGACTTGTATAATGTAATGTATTTGCTGCAAGATATACTGTATGTCCATTCAACTTTAAATTTCCAGCCGCATGCAAATTAACCTGAGCGCAAGACCTCTAGCGAATTTGCCCTAGGCTTTGAATTTGCTCGCATTGCCGAAGTTACGCTATCGAAATGTCACCAGTTTTTGGTGCCCACGACGAAACTCCACCATCTTTTTTATCTTTGTCTGAGCGAATTTTCGTCTGGCGAGTGTAGCGATGGATTTCGAAGTGGTCGCTGGTGAATTTTCGTCCTCGAGTAAATCTGCCCCTTTTTTGTTGGCCTTGTCTTCTGATTCAAGTGATGGTGTGCATGTATTTCCACTATAGTATATTTCCATGCAGAATATTTTTGGTACCAAACACACATCTATTCAGTTGAATATATGATTAGCTAAAAATATCCCAGTAGGATTCATTTGTGGATGCACTTCTATGTGTGAGTTCTGATTTTTACTGGATCCAATCATATGTTGGTTTGGTAGACAGAATGGATCTCACAGTGTTCCCCAATTTTTGCCCTTCATTTTGTCTTTGCAGATGAGTCCATGAATTGAGGGTCACCGAAAGATCAGTCACATAACAATCAACATCACTGGAATTTGTTAGTACCAGGGATTCCTTGAAATATGTATCGCCAACCTTATATATGTTCTTATGCTGCATGTTGCATGAACAGCGTAGCACAATACCGTCAGATATTTCAATAATAAAGAACCTTTATTTCCTATTTCATTGCTAAGCAGCGGGTTGCAGTCTTCCCTGGTCCAGCAGTGATTAAGAATTCAATCTGAAAGCCTATTTTTACATAAAAGGAATGATGTCTTAACATTATGTATGAGTCCAGCACAGAAGAGCCATCATTTTTCTTTGTAAGTTGCAAGTAAGAATTCCTAAGAAATCAATTTATTCTCAGCATTAAATGTGGGTTTTCTTTGTAAACTAGTAGAAATGATTGACTTTATTTTTTATTTAGTTTAAGGAATTCTATTCATTCATTTTAAATATTTTCTGACCTCGATATGAGGCAAGAACGTGATCATATTTAATCTGTGAATCAGTGATTCCTGCCTTCTGCCCCGGCACCATTTTGCTCTAGTCCGATCATGTGTTCAGGAATAAAAATGTTGCACCTATTGGGGCCAATGCTGAATTGTCACAACATAATATTCAGGAGGCTGATGTGAAAGGGGAGAAAAATTAGACTGGGTTGTAAAGAAGGGACTGTGATTAATTGGCAGGAAGGGTGTGGAGAAGAAATGTCCATCTATGCAAAAGCAAAGACATGCAGCAATGTTCAGAAAGCCAAAACAAACATGACCTGTCTAGTGAGTTATCAAAGCAGTAAAAGTGATGATAGAGCAGAGAAGTGCCAGCCCTTAGCAAGGGACTGTTTTGGCAAAGTGACCTTTCCAGCCCCTAGAAAAATAGATAATTCTCTCCCTGTTCTAAATTGGCTTTTTAAAGATCTAGCACTCGCTTACTTACATTGTAGATGAGGGCTGCTGGTGAATGCTGGGAACTGGTTCTTCTAAATGATCAAATTGTACTGTATGTGCTGGACCCGCCAATAAACAGAGTTGGACTGGGGTTCCTGGGGCCCACTGGGTTCCCTGCAGGTCCGGACTGAGAATTAAAATAGGCCCTGCCATTTCAGGTACACAGAGGCCCAAACAGCCCCCACCAGCCCACTAAATACTGACTTTCAATGGGACCTTATAGCAGCCCCTCTGGCATTTGCCAGAACCCACAGATTGCCAGTCCGGGCCTGGTTCCCTGCTTACTTGCATAATGCTGCTCTGCTACTTACTTTGCTGTATCTCCAGGGGGAAAAAAATTAACCTTTAAAAAAAATATTTCATTTCCTGGAAATGATTCCGAAGTTTCTTGCTGGTGGTAGAGCCCAACCAGATCGGGGCCCATCGGGTATCTTGGTAGGCCAGTCCAACCCTGCACTAAGTACTTTATAAGTGCAGATTCATTACAGTGCCAACCCCTATATGAATAGAGAACAGGTTTTATAAATTGACACTGAGTTCTAATCATTCAGGATAGCTCAGGAATTCAACATGTTGAATGTGGATGCTGTTTAGCCCTAATAGGGGTGAAGTAGAGACTTTCACATTGTATTGGTATTGTTTTCTATTCATATAAAACTGACAGGATACCCCTTGTAATAAAGTATTGTTATTAATCCTGGTTAAGTGTACAAGTGTGCTCAATTTATTCCTAAATTTAGGATTTAGAACAACACTGATTATTTGAAGCTCTGGAGTTTACCAGTGCCAGTTGCAGATAAATTCTGCACCTTAAACTATGTTTTTGCAACCTTGAATGTGCCTTGTCTTTATCCCATAAATGATGTGTTTTCCAGGGCAGAATTTGATTTCACACTGTGCAGATTTTCCTGCTCTGTAAATATTGAAGACTTTCTATATCTGCTTTAGCCTGCAGTATGGCTCATCCCAGAGACGGAAAAGAAAAGGCCTTCGGGCTACTGACGAATGACAGCTCCCAGCATTCTCCAGCATAGTCAATAAGCCATGGGCAGACGAGGAGTTATCACTCAGAAACAGCCGACTGGTTACAGGTCTCTCCATTTTTAACCTGTAACAGGTGTTCTCAAGATGAGACTTGCCTGGAGAATCCAGCAGGTCAACGTGAGAGCAAAACACATATTGCTTTCAAAAGTATTTATTGGCATTGATTTGGATGTTTAAAAACTATTGCTCATCCGCCTATATTTTGCCGCAGGGCAATCTTTTCTGTGTCAGAAGTGAGACTCTCCATAAAATAAAAGGTAGTAGTATTTGGAAACAGACGCACAGCAAGAACAATACAGTCGGGGTTATGAGTTATCGATTTTGAGCTAAATGTCATTTTTCAAAGGCATTATTGACGGGATATGTTAGCAGCCTTGAAAGCCCGCTTTGTATACAGCCGGTTTTGAGGTTGGTGTTGTTGTTGCAAAAGAGACATTTATCGACTGCATTTTACTGAACTGGATAAAAGAATGCGATTGCCTATAATGCATTTTTCTTTATTGAATTTGTTTAACTACACACTGTAAAAAGAAAATCGATGGTGACCGGCCATGACATACAGTGAATAACCTTTCTGAAAAAAACATAAACTCATGTTTAATTTTCTCTTCCGTACGATTGATACAAAGCTCTCGGCTGCTCTCTGTTCTGCGCAGCCTGGTGATAGTTTTATGCTGAATGCCAAGGCCGCACGCCACTTTTAATTGACCTACAACATTCTCATACACATTCTAGTACATCTTATTATTATATATAACATAATACAGCAAGCGATATACTGCAGCAGATCAATACACGCTGTTCTTTTCCTACAATTATATTTGCGAAAGCAAAAGCAATTTCCTTTGATGTTCTTCTAATTGAAAGTCTGTTATAAATGGGAAAATTGTTCACCTACTCCAAAGTAGACATTTATTAGAAGTTCCGTGACCGTATGAAAGAACCGGGCTGCAGCCCAACTGATATGTTTTTTTTTTCAGTACCAGGACATTATCTCTGATCATTTGTTTTCTAAGTGAAAGTTTAGGACAAAGCAAATATTTGGAATTGAGTCTATGGGGCATATTCACTAACTGGCGAAAAATTTGCCAGCGCTGGCTTCGCGCACATCGCAACACTTCGTCAGGTGTAAATTCGCTTGGACAACGCTAATTCAAGAAGATTCTAAGTTGCGCACAGGGTGCCGAACGCTGGCGATTACGCCAGCGAAATTACACTCAGCAGTTCGAAGTTATGCTAACGTTGGTGGCTGATAAGCATACAGAGTGCAGTTAAAGTACAATGGCCGTATATGCTGCAGCAAATACATTATACTACACAAGGCCAGGGAACTTTAGCAAAATTATATAAAGTTCTTATATTACCCTACACATGTGCCCACAGTATAGTTTATGTGCCATATGTTAGGAAATGTAGGGGGGAAGGAGGGTACCCCAAAACAAATTTACAATCTTTTTCAGTCTATCACCCTTTAAATAGGAAAAAATGCCAGCGTTTTTTGGGACTTAGAAAAAATTTCAACTTTTTTTTGAGGAACTCCTGTCTACTCTATTGCACTTCGCCTGGTCTGAGGTGGCGACGGCAAGTCTGGCGATAGAGGTAACAGTCAGTAAAATCAAAAACGTACTGAATTTGCGTAGAGACGCTCTTTTGCCAGACAGAAAATTTGCCTAGCGTTAGAGTGCGAAGTTGTGCCAGAGTCTATCTCCTTGGCGAAATTACGGCAGCGAATTTACGCCAGCTACCGTTAGTAAAATGGCAGAGTGCCGAAATGAAATTTTTTTTTTACATTTTTTTTTTAATTTTCGACAGCGTTAGCCATTTTGCCTTTAGTAAATTTCCCCCTATATGAGACACATGCTTTTGCACAGATAAAACTAAATGTAATGTATCCATAGGAGATGTTATTTAAAGACAGCTTGTGCCTGCATGCTTAAATTCCTTTACATATCTGCAAACACCCCAGTTTGGGATAACATATACGATTAAAATTCATTGCCACATGTGACACAGAAGGAGTAATTTACCTATAAAATGTCCGTGTAGACTAGGCTATATGGCCCAAACATCTTGATCTTTTAAAGGGCATGTAAAGGCAAAAAAATATTTCCATTTTTACTTTCTTTAATGAAAAAGAAACCTATCTCCAATATACTTTAATTAAAAAATGTGTACTGTTTTTATAAGAAACCTGACTGTATGCAGTGAAATTCTCCCTTCATTTACTGCTGTGGATAGGAATTGTCAGACGGTCCCTAACTGCTGAGCAGGGAAACAATCATACTTATGAACAGCAGGGGGAGCCCCCGCCTTACTTCCCAGCCATGCAGAACTCAAGCAGCTTTGTTTATGACGATCCCTAAGCAGCCCAGACCACACTGAGCATGTGCACAGTCTTAGTCTTGCAAAGATGTTTAACAAAGTTACAAGATGGTGACCCCCTGTAGCCAACTTTGAAAGCATAAATTATTTGTTTTATTAGGCTTGTGGTGCAGTAAGTTCCTGTTTATATTTAGTATACAAAATACAGCATTTCTAGCCTTATTCTATTTTAGACTTTACATTCCCTTTAAGGTGAGAATGAATCAGCACAAGAGGAATTTCAAACCAGAAGTCAAAGGGGAAAGTACTGGTGCCAAAGAGACACTATTAGCAAAACATTTTTTGATATGAAACACAATATATCACAGCTGCGATGGTAGATTTTAGAAGTGGTTAAAAAGGATGCAGTTAATGATTTAAAAAAGTCTTTATTAAGGTGTGAGGCCTTCTGGATCTGGCAACTTAAAACGCTGGTTCCAAAAGGCCTCAATGAAAATTTTAGCTTAGCTTGTTTTTTAGAATATGTAACTTAATTTTGAATCTGGCCCCCCCCCTCATCAGTTCCCTTCTGTTTCCTTTTGATCCCTTTCCCACAGATAAGAAATGCCAAAGCATAGAAGATTAACATCATGAAAGGCAGTGGATTATAATGTTGCATGTTATAAACATAGTGTTAAAATAAGTGGTAACTGTCTTGATATAACATTTGGAGATATGGACTTTTGATGTTTCTAAACACGTACTGTATATTTGATAAATCAGACTTTTGAATAATCCATTCACTATTTATTCACCATTTATAAGGGTTTTTATGATTAAAAATATTTTATACAGGGGTTAATTAAGATATGGGTCACATGTGATTATGAGAGTATGAGGGAAGAGGCGGGGGTTATGCCTATAAAGGTGTTTTGTCCCATTTGGAATTATATCCTGATGAAGGGTGGTTGTTCCCCCCAAAATGTTGATATTGGTGGTGTTAACAAATAAAAAGAAGGGTCAGCGGAGAACCAGCACCACTACTGCAGAGTGAGTAAACTCCGGGTGTGCGGTGTATCCATTACATTACATTACCCTACGGTGGAACATGTGAAAGATCGACTGCATGTTATTAGGGCTGAAACGGAAAGTAATCGAGTTGCACTCGCACACCCTGGCCTTCAATTAGGATAATCCCTGGTGCGCAGCAATGGAGGAATCGGTGTCCCACCTTGTAACAACGGATCAGAAGAAAATTCACTGGCACACAGGTACTGCTAGCAGGGTAAACCCTTGGTGATTTATTAAATGGTTTGCAGCATGCAACGTTTCGGGGTCACCCCCTTATCAAGCATACAGACACATTATGCACATACCAATTTAAAGCGTCTGTATGCTTGATAAAGGGGGTTACCCCGAAACGTTGCATGCTGCAAACCATTTCATAAATCAGCAAGCTAGCAGTACCCTGCTAGCAGTACCTGTGTGCCAGTGAATTTTCTTCTGATTAGGGCTGAAACGCCCATGTATACAGCTGCCCGTACAGGTAATGATCCACTTGTTTGTCGAGGTCACCAAAAGAGTGGAACTTTCACTGATTTGCTCACTTTGAGGCCAACAATCAGACCATAATTGGCACCAGGCAGTCCATTGGATTGAGGCAGATGCAAGCCTCGTTGCCATGGGAAAATCAACCAATGTTTGCCTAATTTTCTGCCAGTTATTGGTGGTTCAGGCCTGTCGACTCTCATATCTGTTGTGCTTAAATGGTAGCAATGAATCATGCTTTATATTATACATCTTCTCTCCTTCCCAACAGTCACTCTGGCAGGAGAGGTGATTATTTCATTCTCTTTTCTTGGCAATGAAGTCAGGTAATTAGGTCTATAATCCCCTTCCTCTCTGTTCTGCCTAGTGGGAATGATAAATAAGAAGTTTTTTATTTATATCATGAAACGTAATTAAGAGGGAGAAGGGGCCTAAATAATTTCCTTGTACTGAGACCAGACGAGTGGCTTGCTAAATAGATAACTGCTTTATTTTAACAACAACTCAGGTTGATTTTACATATTTGTACACACAATTCAGGTATGACTATTCAGAAGGCTACGAATTACAAGAAGGCCATCTCCCAGGTTTGTACAACATCCCCATGACAGTGTTATAGAAGCTTTAGCTTTACTGTGGGTTTTAATGGTCCGTTTAGAGATAATTCACAAAATTGCGCTTGCGAAACTTACAATCCAATTATAACAGGCTGTATTATTTTACTCATATGATTTATGCAGCACAACGTTGGAAAAACATGTTGTTCCCCTGTACAGATTTTCCTCTTTTTTGACAGCGTTCTTATTAAACACTACAAGGTACAGTATCTAGATCCCAATTCCTCAAGCTCTGGAAATAACACATATTCCTGTCAGCAGAAGTACTAAGAGAATACTCCGGACTGAGCTCCAATGAAAACAGCTTTTTCCTTGCATTGTTCACTTTATAAATCCAGGAGCAAATACATATTGTTGGACGTTGGGACTATAAATCATGAATTTGCTCCAGAGAGGTCAATGGGGGTGTCAGGAAAAAGGAACCAACTGCTAAGAAAGATTATGGAGATAGGAGTTCCAGACTGTACTTTCCTTTGTTTGCATTACTTACTTAAAGAGGCAACATATTGTGCATAAGTTTAATAAACACTGCTTACTATATATAACAAATACATTATATAGAGTAAATTCTTTATATCAGGCACTTAAAAAAGTTATATTTAAGAGGGTACAGAGTTTGTTCATCTTTTACTTCAGTCTTTGCCTCTATGGAGATTGGCACGAAAGGGACAATTTCATCTGGAGTCAGTTAAAGAGGATCTAAGTCCTGAACTAAACAAAACAGATTTATAAAAATATCATAGACTTGTATGATATTCTTATTGAACTTTATGTATTTATGGCTTGATTTCATGTGGGTAAATCAGTGCCATATTATAAATGATAAAAATGGTTAAATTCATTTGTAATTTAGCTAGTAATATTGCTACAGGCACTGGTGCCATTCTGTCTAGAATGAAAGCTCCATTCTGTCTGCTGAGTTTAGTATGGAAGCTCCATCCCCTGCTGTGAGTATTACCTGCCTCGTCCATGGTTTCATACCTAAAGCCCATGGGATTACAACACAGGGATAAAATAGCGATAGTAGGGTAAATCGTAGGGATAGTAGGGGAGAAGCCACTGGGACCCCATCATGGCAAGTTCAAACCCCCTCAATGAACTTAAACCATCCTTTACTAGAGAAGGGCCCAGAGACCAACGTTTCTCTCATCAATGCCTTTAGGACTCTTACAGAACTATCAGCCCCATTGGATTTGTGTACATTGGAGAAATAATAAGATCAAGGATTGCAGTATACCAGCCCATGGACTGTCTGTTGGACATTCTGGGTAAAATGTACTAGTTGGTGGCAATAACTGCTTGGCCTATGGGTTGCTTAGCCTGTTATAGAAAATTGTTTTCCTCTGAGCAGTTTTGTAGCTTACATCAAGTTTCTATCTTTACTGTTTTCTGAGATATGAGGGATTTTAGACAGCTAATAGCAACCTTTCAGTTCAACAGATCTGTTTGAAGGTTAGCAAACCCTTTTATGCATCTCTTGGTGGGAGAAAACGCTAAGCAGATGCAGGGAAAAGTCCTTGCAAAAAGTTCTTTGGTCAAAATCAAACTCGGGACTCCAGTGCTAAGCACTGATCCACCTTGGGATGTTTAGCCTTTCCTCTGTTGCTTGTAACTGAGGAAACACCACTTTTAGTGTATTTTCATGTATCTTTAACAGTAATAGGTCTATGCATATTTTCTATCAGACAGAATAAAAAATCAGAGAGGGGTTTCTAGTGTACCAGCAGTCATAATAAGCCATAGAGCACCCAGGGGTGCTGAGAGAGTCAGCTTTAATGCTAAGGTCGTTATTTACTAATATCCAAATTTATCTCATTGTACCAATAAAAAAAAGCTCCACCAAACTCCCATGCCTGACTTTGCCTTATTTATTAATAAAAGAACTGGATTTAATTTAAGATCGGTAAAAAATGTAAAAAAATCTAGCAATTTTTTCAGGGTTTTCTCCCGAAAGCTCGTTTTTTTTTGGAGTTTTTCCCGAAAACCCCCAAAAAAGTCAGATTTCAGGCTAAACCCAGAACAGACCTCGATAACTTCAAATTGGGATAGGTGCCTCTCCCATTGACTTATACAGGACCTTGAAAGGTCTAAGATGGTGGATTTTCAGATTCAGGCTTTTTTGCAGCATCGGGGTATAATAATTCTCAAAATATTTGTTTTTTTTCATGAAAAATGTGAGTTTTTATGCAAAAAAGCTTGGTCAGAAAAATTGTAGGTTTTGTAAATAACTTTTTTGTAATCTGCCCCATTGCTCATATGGCTTTCGCATAAAATTAAGGTGGCCATAAATGGAGAGATCCGCTTGTTTGGTGATGTCGCCAAACGAGCGGATCTCCCTCCGATATGCCCACCTTGAGGTGGGCAATATCGGGCTGATCCGATCGTGGGCCCTAGGGCCCAATGATCGGATCCTAGCGAACGCAAACGGGCGGTCGGATTGCGGGACCGCATCAATGAACAGATGCGGCCGCGATCCGACAGGATTTTTAATCCCATCCGATCGAGATCTGGCCGACTTTTGGCCAGATCTCGATCGGGGAAGCCCGTCGGGGGCCCCCATACACGGGCCAATAAGCTGCCGACTCGGTCTGTCGGCAGCTTTTATTGGCCCGTGTATGGCCACCTTTAAGCAGAATAAAACTCCAGAAAAGAGGAACAAATTATAAGTTTCACAAAAGTTTCAACTAAAAAATTATTTATGTAGTAGTTTTAGATCTAACACCTGAGCGATGGGACTTTGATACGGAGAGATCCAAGCTGCTGCAGCAAACACCTAACAATGTGCTCTAAGCCGAGACTTCAGATCTGCATGAACTGTATTGCAGTGCCAGGTTAAGGCCTCAAGTCTGTCTGCTTCTTTAACTATTCTCTCGAGATATGAACCCTTCATCTCTTTTCTAATCTAAAGACCAGGCTGCATAAAATAGCAAGAAAACAATCTCCACTTTTCCGTTCTAATAATACATCTGCTCCTGCCTCGGAAATTACATTACATTTTTAATGAATGTCCCCCGACAGAAATTCTAATACAACAGAGTAAGGTTTTTAGGATTCCTGCATAAATAAAAGTAATGATACAGGATCAAAGCCTAGTAGGTTTTGTTGACATTGTCTTGTTTTCTTGCCTAAAACTTTTTATAAGGACAAGGCATTACTCTGGGTTTCTATGCAGAACTCAGACTTTTATTCTTTACTTCAGACCATTCATATAGTTATAATCAGTGTTTAAAATAATAAACAATCAGGCTCTTCATTAAATTGAAAAGCAAACGATTTTATGCCACCGCCTTAAGGCTGGAGTGGGAGATAGTAAAGAAAGGACAAATGCGACATATGATAGATTGCATAACTCCAAGTGAAATACCTCGGTGATTAATGAGGGATTATGCAATGGATGCTGGAAATAAAGGCAACTGTGTAAAGAGATAAGCGGGGAAATTATTGCTTGGTGCAATGCAATTAACTTTAGACTTCGTTTTGAAATGATGGGTGATTATGAGACACCTAACCATTGTACACTAAATAATAACCGAGAATGAGTTCATCCGAAGCACGATTTTACCAAAGCAAAACTTTCACCTATTGAAACGGGAACAATGAAAGATACAACCAGTAATTTGGAAGATTATCCCTTTGTGATATCCAAGTGTATCTTTCACGTCCTCCGGCAAAAGGGAAGAATGTTCTGCCGACCTGTGATTTATGAGGTGCTTCTAATTTCTAAGTAGAACTCATCGATTACATTTATTGTTAATCATCCTTGTTCTATTGTCAGTCGTTTCCTTTGCACTCGCCACAATATCAAGTGGAGGCTTGAGTTTTCCAACCACAAAAACATTGTTTTTCAACTTGACAGGGAAATAATGTTAAGCAATTAGTTTCATCCTCAAACTGACCACAGTTCCAAGTATACACTTATGTGAACCATTGTCCATGGTTTGACTTTGGTGTAACGATGTGACTTAAATCCAGCTGAACTAATTTGTCAAGTTGTCCAACTATGTACTTTCCAATCAACCTGTCCTTTACTGCTTCTTTTTATCCCCCTTCTCCCAAGAGAATTCTGCATCTTTAAGTTGCTCTACAGCTGTATGACATGGAAGTGCTTCTTCATACAGTAGGAAGGACTACGTAATTCTGTTAATTGCACTAAGGGAGGCTGCAACAACCAGAATGCATACAGAGCCATAGAGAGAACCAGGAATTCAAGTTGATACATGATAACAACAACCCTAACTTGAAATAGTTTATAAATTATGGGCACAACACTCTACCTGTTGTTGAACACAATAGCCAATAGTATCTGAGAGATTTCATAATGAGAGATATGGAGGAGAGACATTTGAGCTCTATTAGAGGCAGAGAGAGAAAGAAAGAAGAAAAGAAGAGTTTAAAATAATTAGAAAAAATAGAACTAATAGTAATGAGAAAGAAGAGCAAGGATGAAAGCTCAGAGGTGGGGGAGAGAGAAAGGGGATGGAAGAAAAAGAAATAAGGGAACCTACCATGGATTGACTGGATTTAAGTAGAATATTTGCTACACAGACCTGTTTCAATAACTTCTGTGGGCCTCAGAAGGGAAGGAATGTCCATGAACTGGGAAGGTACAAGGATGCAAGCGGAGTTTTTGAGGTCCCCTTTGTAGGAAATCATGTTGCTATTTATCAATAGTAGTGTGATACTTGAAACTGCAGAAATCATAAACAGAGACTTTCCATTTGGCCAAATATTCATGGTCATCTAAGCCTATCCATGGGATTACTTTTTCAGTTCAAGACCTCCTTGGAGATCCAGGGACCCCTTAACTCATAACAAAGTTACAAAACAAAATTGGTGCATCAGTTATTCAGCCACAAGTACAGTATATCTGGGACATCACCCCAAATCTCAATATCAGCGACTTTCAAAGTAGCATTTCTGGTAGATCAGTTATGTTTATGCCTATTGCAAAGCCAATTTAAACTAACCTAAAACTGCATGAGAGCTGTGACTATATGTAGCTGCCTTAAACAGAAACGGAACTAGAGGGGGGTGGGCCCTGGCGCAGGAAGCGCAGCCGGGCCCCCCACCCCCCTCCGTAAACCCAGAACTGGTCGGGATATGCACGCGGACTGCCGGGGGGCCCTGAGGGGGTGCAACAGGTCTCATGTTGTGTATAGATATCCAGAAAACATACACCCTTGGTGGGTCATGAGAGACAGGTTTGAGAAATCAGATTTTAGTTAAAGTTTCTGTTGAAAACTATGTCCATGAAAGGGTTTGTGTGTGATCTAGAACATGCCCACATTTAGACATACGACAAACAAACATGAGCAAAGAAAGAAAATATTTGGCTGTATTACAAATTGCATTTCATGTGTCAAAGTTTTTTCTAAATTGCATTTCACTCCGTCACTATGGCACTGGATAACAAAATATAGTTTGGTAAATTTAGGGGGTTATTTATCAAAGGTCGAGTTTTTTATACCTCAAATGAACAACTCGAATTTAAGAATAAAACTCAATTCAACAAAAAAAAATCTTCAATCTCGCTAATTGATTGAGTTTTGGGTAAAATCTTCCAAAAACATCGCAAAGGTTCAAGTGGTTCAAGGGACCTCTGCTATTGAATTCTACATGACCTCGACAGGTTTTAGATGGTGTCTTTTTGGATTCAAGCTATTCCCAGGGTCTGTGTATAATAATATCTTTAAAAATTGGAGTTTTTTTTTACCCAAAAATGTGACTTTTGACCAATAAAACTCCCTGAAAACTCAATTTGTCATGGAAAACACAACTCGAACCTCAATAAATGACTCCTTAAGTCTAGAGGAAGGCCGATAAGTCCCATTTAATATTCCATAACAATTAACGTGGTCTATATAATATATACCGTATATATACACATATACATCATTGATCCTATTTTAGGGTAAGCAGTAAAACAACATGAGAACTACAAAGTGTTTCCCACCCACTGATAAATGACAGGCAATGACAAACACAGAAGAAGGTGCCATATGGGCACCTGAGTAAGCAGATCTGATGCCTCAAATGCGGCTAAATTTGTTACTGCAGAATACAAGGAATATAGGTCACAATGCTCACACAACTCATCAAAACATATCCAAATGCTTCAGGCATGTACAGAGCTTATAACACCTAAAAACTATGGCCATCTGCCTAGTTAATACATACTTTCTGCCTATGTTACATCATCTCATACGCCGACTGCTTGGTTTAACAAATGTTTAAATGTCAACAGTTTTTCTAATTATACGCTTGCGTAGTTCATCCCTACTTGTTTCTGTATGGCCATAACTTTAACATTTTCAAGTAATTAATACCTAGGAAACTGGAAATTCTAAGAAACTAAAGGAATGAGTAGAAAAAAAAGCGATAATACGATTCGCAAATGTTTTGGTACGTTTTTTTTTCGGTGTCCAAAAATCCACAAATTCAAAAAGCTAAACGCTAACATTTGTTTAAAAATACATGCCATGTATAGTGATGAGCGAAACTGCCTCCTGTTCTCCTTGTCTGGAACATTTGCAAAACCATGGAGATATTTGGAAAATATTAAATTTTGCAGAAATTTCGGCAAATGCTTTGGGGTCAAGGGGTATTTTTTTCACCACATTTTATTTCCACATCAGAAGTTTTGCGTCCATTTTTTCTTCAACCAAATGCATAAGTGATGGACGAATCTGTGCTGTTGTTGCAAACAGCGAAAAATCTTACTGCGAGCGACAATTTTTTTTATGCGCAACTATTTGGTCCAAATACATTAAAGTCAATAAGCGACCGAATAATCTTGATGCACGGCAATTTTTATATGTGCGGCAATTTTGACAAGTGACAATTTTTTTTCGACGCGGATTTTTCGCGCCGAATTGTCACAGCAGTTTCGCAAATGAATTTGCTTGAGGTGAAATGCAGACATTTGCCACAAATCCATGTCTGGCAAATTTATTTTCCCATCACTAGTTTCAATGCAATAGGATTCATCAAGATAATACAAATTGTAAGACACTGAATGCATGAACAGTCTATGTTACCTTTAGAGCAGTTCTGCTGTCCATAAAATCAGTGCATTCTTTCCTAGATCAAAATGCAGGGGTTCCCTGTCTCCACCAGGGCGAAAGGGGGTTGGGGTCAATGCAGTTAGGGGAGTCAGGAAAAATTTTGAAACTGAATGCTTATTTAGGGGATTCGTTTTTAAGGTTCGAGTTGGGTTTCCACAAAAGTTCAGGTTTGTGAACTGATTTTTTTGGTCAAAATTCACATTTATGCTCAAGTTTTTTTTGGAGGGTTTTTGCCCAAAAACTCAACCAATTCAAGCGTTTTGAGTTTTTTGCAGAAAACTCGAACGATTCGAGTTTTCGGGTTCCGCAACTCGCCGAATCGCGTTTTTCCCATTCGAGTTTTTTTTAAAATAAGAAACCATTCGAGTTGCGAGTTCATTCGAGTTCATTCGAAGTATAAAAACTCTAACAGTTGACCTTTGATAAATAACCCCCTTACTGTTTGGTATGTCCTCTGAACTATAAGGAAGGGATGAACATATATTCATATAAGTTATGAATTAATGAGGGATGTGTGAAACTGATTGGTGCAAATTGGTGCATAACACTAGTACTGATTAGAAGGCACAAGATATTTCAGTGGGTGCAATCTGAGACCATTACTCCAGCCAGTGATGATACATTTGTATGATTATTATTATTAGTAGTAGTAGTAGTAGTAGTACAGATATGAGACCTGTTATCCAGAATGCTTGGGACCTGGCGTTTTCAGGATAACGGATCTTTCCATAATTTGGATCTCCATACCTAGAAAATCATGTAAACATTTAACCCAACAGGCTGGTTTTGCTTCCAATAAGGATTAATTATATCTTAGTTTAGATCAAGTACAAGTTACTGTTTTATTATTACAGAGAAAAAGGAAATCATTTTTTTTAATTGTGGATTGTTTGGATAAAATGGAGTGTATAGGAGATGGCCTTTGCGTAATTTGGAGCTTTCCGAATAACAAATCCTATACTTGTAGTAGTAGTAGTAGTAGTAGTAGTAGTAATAATAATGCATTTCTATAAATAAAAACCACTTGGGGGCACATTTACTCAGCTCGAGTGAAGGATTAGAAGAAAAAATACTTCGAATTTCAAATGTTTTTTTTGGCTACTTCGACCATCAAATTGGCTACTTCGACCTTCAACTATGACTTCGACTTCAAATCGAACGATTCAAGCTAAAAATTGTTCGGCTATTCGACCATTCGATGTCGAAGTACTGTCTCTTTAAAAAAACTTCGACCCCCTACTTCGCCACCTAAAACCTGCCGAGGTACAATGTTAGCCTATGCGGACCTTTCTTTCTAACAATTTTCTGATCGAAGGAATTTCGTTCGATCGATGGATTAAAATTCGATCGAACGATTTTTCCTTCGATCGATCAAAGTATTTGCGGTAAATCCTTCGACTTCGATATTCGAAGTCGAAGGATTTTACTTCGACGGTCGAATATCGAGGGTTAATTAACCCGAGGGTAAATGTGCCCCTTAGTGTACTCCAGGCAGAAGTTCTTCAATGTACCTACTTTTCAAGAATACATGAAACATTAACTAACTGAGGATATTCATATTTTTAAAATAGATTCAGCAATTAAGAAGCAGAGGATCTCCTTAGCTAACTTCTCATCTGGGCACAGAGCCGAGTCCTCTGGTTCTTATTAAACTTTCATGTCTCACAACAGACTTGCCTCAAAAAGAATTACTTGAGCTCATTAGCTCTTTATTAAACCCGCGTCATTGCATTGATTAACTGCAGGTCGAGATGTTAAAAAAATGAAAAGCTTCCACAAATTCCTCAGATTAGACTTACATTTTCAGGAATTGAATGATTTCTGCTATGAATTAATTCGGTGTTCCAGATGAAAGAGAATTATAGTGACTGGAAAAGAAATAACCCAATGATCCTTGTGTCATGGGATTTGAGAACCTTATATGACCAGAAATGTCCAAAAAAAACAGCAATGCCATTTATAGTGTTTGTTAAACTAATAAGTCTTGGACTGATTTGCTTTTTTCTCTGTAATTTGATGTAAACGAATCAAGGACAAATCTATATTCCTATTTTTTTTTATGCTGTTTTTTTACTAGCCTTAAGATATTGGGACTCAGTGTGCAAAGTGCAACTTCAATCGCAATCACCATGGGTTTTTTTCAGAGGTCTAGAGGCATTTTAAAATTCAAATTTCATGTGAGTTTTTAAAAACTCCCATAGAACTCCCATGAACTTGAAATTCGACCAATCGAAATGTATTAAAAAAAAAAATCAAATTTGTAAAACTCGGGTGAATGGGATCGACCTGAAAACTCAAATCAAATTCGAAGGGAATTCGATTTCAAGTTTTAAAAACTCGATTCGAGCTTTTTCTCCGAAAAAAACTTGAATGTCAGGAAGGGTGCAAACAACTTCAAATTGATCCCTCTTCCATTGACTAAAACAGCAATTCGGCAGGTTTTAGGTGGCGAATAGTCGAATTCGAGTTCTTAAAGGGCCAGAGTATGATAAATCCCGAAATTTGAATTTGTAAAAAAACTCAAATAAAATTTTAACAATTCCCTAGTCGAATTTGACAGTTTTGGCCATAAAAAAAAAGAATTTGAAATTAGAATTTTCAATTCGACCCTTGATAAATCTGCCCCCTAGTGTCGCCCCAAATGCCACACCAGCATGAACAGTCACCAGATCCCCACACTGACTGGCTGACAAAAAGACTTTAGTGGATATGCTCTGGGGTTTTCAACTCTTTATTAAGGTGGAGTGCACTTGGCTGGAGCCCTCTTTCCATAGATCGTAAAGGGGTGGTTCACCTTTAAGTTAAATTTTAGTAAGTTATAGAATGGCCAATTTTAATTCACTTTTCAATTGCTCTTCATTATTTGTTTTTTTATAGAGTATTTAATAATTAGCTTTTTTCTTCTGACCCCATCTCAAAACAAATTCTTTGTAAGGCTATAAATTTATGGTCTTCGCTACTTTTACATCTTTCTATTTAGGGCCTCTTTTATTCATATTCCAGTCTCTTATTCAAATCAATATATGGTTGCTAGGACAATTTGGACCCTAGAAATCAGATTGCTGAAATTGCAAAGTGGAGAGCTGCTGAATAAATCAAAAACGACAAATAAAAAATGAAAACCAATTTGCAAATTGTCTCAGAATATCACTCTCTACATCAAACATCAAGATGGTGACCCCCTGTGACAAGTTTGAAGTCCTGGATCATTGCTGCTATTGACAAGCTGAAACTTTAGCCTTGTGCAATAAGATCAGTGTATAAAATATGGCATTTTAGCCTTATTCATTTTTAGGGTTTAGTTCTCCTTTAATAACTGTACATCTACATCTACATCTAAAATGTGGCAGGTAAATAGTTAATTAATGCTAGCTTGAAATTTTGTTAGAAATAATTCTATTCTGCTTTCTCCTTTCTTCTTTCCACCTGTCGACATGGCACCCTTTTCAAAATGAATGCAACAATGGTTTTATACCACTCCAACAACTTTTATTCCATTTATTCCATTACACTTACATTTTCTTTTTTTTGGTGTGTCACATCATTTTTATAAAGGTCACTAATAAAAAAAAAATCAAAGTGGATTAACATTTACTTGGAACGAAATTCTCCATTTAATTTAGCGCAATGACAACAAGCATAAAGCTCTCAGACAGAAGCAGTAAGGACATTTAATTTAAAAACTAAAGCTGGAGCACCCGAAGACCTTCATATTGATTTTTATATAAAATAACCTTTCTTTTATGATTAGGCTACTAATATGTTTTAGTACATTAAAGGCGAATCTCACTTTTTCATTCTTTACTTTACATTCTTTTGTCTTATTATATATTATAAGGTGTTAGTTATTTATTTACTTAGGTGGCATATAGAGATAATTTGTAATAACTGACAACACTCAACATATTTATATTAATTACAGGTATGGAACCTGTTATCCAGAATGATCGGGACCTGGGGCTTTCCGGATAAAGAATCTGGTAATTTATGCCTTAAATCTACTAGAAAATCATGTAAATAATAAATAAAGCCAATAGGCTGGTTTTGCTTCCAATAAGGATTAATTATATCTTAAATTGGATCAAGTACAGGTATTGGGATCCGTTATCCGGAAACCTGTTATCCAGAAATTACGGAAAGACCGTTTCCCATAGACTCCATTAAAATCAAATAATCCACATTTTTAAAAATGATTTTCTTTTTCTCTGTAATAATAAAACAGTAGCTTGTACCTGATCCCAACTAAGATATAATTAATCCTTATTGGAAGCAAAACCAGCCTATTGGGTTTATTTTATGTTTACATTATTTTTCTAGTAGACTTAAAGAGTGAAGATCCAAATTACCAAAAGACCCATTATCTGGAAAGCCCCAGGTCCAGAGTATTCTGGATAATAAGTCCCATATCTGTACAAGCTACTGTTTTATTATTTCAGAGAATAATTTTTTTAAAATTTGGATTACTGGGATAAAATGGAGACTTTGGGAGATGGCCTTTCCGTAATTCTGCGCTTTCTGGATAAAACGGGTTTCCGGATAACAGATCATATACCTATACTACTTAAAACATAAATAAATATTGAAAGTTAAATAGGCATTTTATTTTTTAAAAAAAGGTATTTATGGCCACAAGTGTAGTGTGCAATATCCAAAGCAATATCAGAATGCAACATTTTCCCCCCTTAACTCCAGCATAATTGTGACCAAGAAGAAGAGTTGTGTTAGGCGCAACTGCATCTGATGCATCAATATGCAGGCCATTGCAACTGCCACGAAAAATGTCATCTGCATCCAATTCAGTGATGGGCTAATTTGTCCCGTTTCGCTTCGCTGAAACATTTGCGAATTTCCCGCGAAATTCGTCAAAACGGCAAACAATTCACGAAACTCAAATTTTGACGCCCGCGTCAATTCGCAACAACTTTTGATGCCCAAAGTCAGTGGCCGTCCGAATATTGTTGACGCCGGTGAATTTTCGAGGCAGTTTCGCAGCAAAATGCAGAAATTCGCTGCAAATTCGTGCCTCCCAAATGTATTCGCCCATCACTATTTAGGTTAAATTCAGCTGCACATATTGTGGCTGTGGGAACCCTGGAACTAAACTGCCACCTAGGTAGTTCCAGGGTTCACCTGTGTTTGTTGGGTCACATGACTGTGATTCTACTGAAAAAAATGACTGGGATCTGTTTGAATTGAGTCCATTCCTGCACCGACTGTATCCATTTGTGCATGTCCACAAATGCAGTTGCAGTTGTAGCTAACCCCTAATGAAGCCAAAATTAGGGGTGAGCAAACTTTCTAGCATGGTACTGGACATTGAGGGAAGCTGGGGAAGAGCCCTTACATTTACACACATTCCTAAATATATTGCAAATAGAATATATATATATATATATAAACATTATATTACACCACACTCACAGTTCTTTAGTGATGAACAAAAAAATGAATTTACTGAACAGAAATCTTTATCAAGGTTGAAACATCGGTTACATTTTTTGTTCATCACTAAAGACCTGTGAGTGCGTTGTCCTTTGATGTTTTATAAACTTCAGAAAGAGTTCAGCATCCGCAGAAACTATGATAAATAAATAAATAAAAATTTATCAACGTTTTGATATTAATTCAGACATTTCTCAAGATCATGAATTAAGGCTGAATCATCGATACTAGAGTGCGCTGCCCCCCCCCCTGCAAAAAAGTATTTTGAGAGGACCAGCGCACTGTGATCCCCAACTGCCCTCCTTAGTGTTGATTTATTAAAAAATGGTAGAATCCAAGCAAATGGCTATAGACTCAACTCTGTCTGTTTGGGAAATAATGCTGAATAGCCATCTCTTACTTATATACTCCCATGGGGTCTACTAATCCTGTTAGTCTCACAAGGCAAACTCATACAAGGGGTACCCATTCTTTGGGGGCACTAGAACACTGGGTGCATCCCTACAATGCAGGAGCAATAGTTCTAACTCTTTCCATGGTTCTATCCTTTCTCCTTCATTTACCCCCCTCAGGTAGCTGACTTACTCTAAATAAGGGCTAAATATGTGGCCCTACAAGCATACCCAATATCTCAATTGAACTCTTTGTATAAATTACACTGCTCTAAATAAAGAAAATATATAATGTGGCAGCTGACAACAATGCAGTTTTAGTTTAAAAGTACAGGTATGGCATCCTTTTTTTTGTTATTTTTTGCTCAAGTGTACATTGAAGTATGTCTTTTTGTATATGATTGTCTTGTGACTGTGTGTAAAATGTATTATATGTTTGGGGGCAGGAAAAAGGACGTACAATATTGTCTCATTATGTATGCCTTGTTTTGAATGCAGAAAATATGACAATAAATGTGATTTGACTTTGACTTGACTTTATCTGGAAACCCGTTATTCAGAAAGCCCCGAATTATGGGAAGACGTCACCCATATACTACATTTTAATCAAATAAATACAATTTTTAAAACTTTTTTCTGTAATAATAAAACAGTAGCTTGTACTTGATCCAAACTAAGATATAATTAATCCTTATTGAAGGCACAACTAGCCTATTTGATTTATTTAATGTTTAAATAATTATTTAGTAGACGTTCAGTATGGAGATATACGGAAAGATCCCCTATCTGGAAAACCCAAGGTGCATTCTGGATTATAGGTCCCATATCTGTATTGAAAGCTATGTCTGTAGTAGGAAAATTCCAATAAACTGCTCTCATAGATAAATAGACAGAGAGATAGATAGATAGATAGATAGATAGATAGATAGATAGATAGATAGATAGATAGATAGATAGATAGATAGATAGATAGATAGATAGATCGTTAGATTATGGATGGATGGATAGATAGATAGATAGATAGATAGATAGATAGATAGATAGATAGATAGATAGATAGATTATGGATGGATGGATGGATGGATAGATTATGGATGGATGGATAGATGGATGGATAGATAGATAGATAGATAGATAGATAGATAGATAGATAGATAGATAGATAGATAGATAGATAGATAGATAGATAGATAGATAGATAGATTATGGATGGATGGATAGTTAGATTATGGATGGATGGATAGATGGATGGATAGATAGATAGATATTGGATGGATGCATGGATGGATAGATAGAGGAGTAAATTCCATAGTTTCCCCTTTGAAGCAGTGAAGAAACAGTTTGGAAGCATTTTGCCTAGATACCTATATGGATAGATAATGGTAGGTGGATAGATAGATGGATGATAGATGATAGATAGATGATAGTATAGATGAATACTGTAGCAAGCAAAATGGATTCTAAATCTCTCTCTACATTTCCCTTTTCACTCTTACAAAGAAATGAAAATAATAATAATAATAATAATAACAACACCAATAGTAAGGAACAAGCAGGCAACTAGAATAATATTTGCTTGTGTATGGGTTGCTCTACACTGTGCTTGTTGCCGAGACATCTGTAAAATAGACCTGTCATCATTTCCAGCTCTAGGCCCAAGAGCCTTTAATAGAGCATTGGAAAAATTATATCCTTAATAAAAGTGTCATGTCTAAGAACCATAAATTGATATTTCATAGTACATAGACTGCTCTTATCCTTGTGCATTGCAATTGTACTACACATGAAATAACAATTTGCTACTCCATGAATTTGCTCTTTTTTTCCGATGACGACTTAACCACAAGGTTGTGCAAATGGCACTTTCTTATAAAAGCAGACTGTCAGAGTGGTATTGTTCATCAACTTCTTGAATGTGGTTCTTATATTATTGTTGCATGCCATCTAAACATTATCGTAAAAATAAAATTCAAGCGTAAATTACAGGCTGCAAGTGCAGTGCATTTTCTGTGCTGCTTGCATAGAAGTTGAGGTTAAAAAGCCATCAAGTTCAAACTTTTTCATTACTTAGCTTGTGCTTGATAAAGAGGAAACAAAACCCATCTAAAGCTGTGTCCAATTGCCCTCAGAAGTCAAAAAGATGCTTTCCGTTACCAAAAAGGTGGATAAATTCTCTTGTACTGCATCAAAATGAGGTCTGTGTGTGATTCATTAGGCACAAGTCTGTTGCTCCTATAGACATAGCCCTCAGTTGGAACCGTTGAATTACCCTCTAGTTGAAGGTGATGAGATATCTCCAAGGTTCCCCTGTGTCAACAGGCAAACTTGTGTGTGATTCAGAAAGGAGGTGGGGCAGGGACACCAAGTGCATCCATTGGGAAGAGCAAGGAGCATCTGTGAACCTTAACATTTCAGTTCACCCAAACTGAAATTCCAGTAGCTTTCTGGTTGCTAGGGTCCAATTTACTGTAGCCAATTTTTGCCTTCCATGGTCAGCGGCCTTCAACAATTTTAAATTCCAAGCTAGGAAGAGGTAGACAATTCAAAAACTATAAAACATAAAAACATTTAGCTCAGTTAGTCTTAGACCAATTAGAAGTGTTGAGTGATTGCTACAGGTTAAACAATTTTAGTCTACACATTGTGAAATAAATTCTAGGTTGGATTACTTTTTAGTCGGATAAACTGAAAGACATGTGAAGCAGGCACTCAAAATTAAGGCATTCTTCCACCAGGTAGTTGTAATAAAGTAGAAAGAATTTATTAGGTCCATAGTCTTATACGTTTCATGTTACAAACACTTAGTCATAGAGAGCCTAGTGTTTGTAACATGAAACGCTTAAGACATGTTAGTAATAAACTCTTTCTACTTTATTACAACTGCCCGGTGGACGAATGTCTTCATTTTGAATGTATCATATATCTGGGTGTCTTCCTTTATGTGGTGAGGAATCACTCTACTGTTTAAAGACCTCTTCTCAATGTTCATTACTTTTTATTCAACCAATATACCTTGCAGTTGGTGAAGAATGTGGCAATTGGGACAATAACTTGGTTGGACCATGCCTCTGTCTCTCACAAGACCACACTAGAGTTTTTTCAGGTAAATATACCCAACCAAGGCTCCATGTTGTACAAGTGGCAGGCTCACCTGGCAACCATTTGTGGACTATATACAGTAGCCAAATGTCCTTCAGATAAAAGAACATAAATGCCCAGATAAGGCTTTCCATTGAACAGCAATTGGCAAGTTTGCAACAACTAAATAAATAATCCCATCTTAAAATGCATCAAGGTGGTACATATTTACTATAAGTAGCAAAGTTTTTACCTAATTTCCCCAGAGTCTCTCCTGGTAATAGATGCCTGGTGTTGGCTGAAGGGGTCGGCGCCTCTCCCAATAGTATCTGTAGAGAAAATTAGCCGAACAACACAAGCTGGTGTAGCGGGGATCTCCCCTGCACGTTTATTTCGTCAAGTGATGTAACGTTTCGGGGGCGTGCCCCTTCATCAGACATGCAGATTCACTCTCAAACAGTGTTTAAAAACCCTTAGTGATTTACATAATTGATGCAATAATTCAGAAAATATATGTGAAGTAATTAAGCATTTTGAACAATGATACAACGTGAAGATATTTGTATTATACAAAAGCCATAAAAACATTATAAGCGCTTTAAAAAACGCTTATTAAAAGGTGAAACATTTATAAAATTGAATAAATATGTGGCCAATTACGCAAATATTAGTCTCAATTTTTTTTTCGAGATTTTTCTCAATTGGAAATTGGGACTATACCCAGGTCTTCGGCAGAATGCTGGAGAGGCTGCAATGATAAAGGAATCATGTTCAATATATGGAGTTGGAGTTATTATGAACTAGTCACAATAAAGGGCAGGAATCAGCCCATGGGTAGAGAACAAGACCGGGCATTTTGAACCACTTTCTATATCAAATTTAAACTAGTCTAGTTTAGATATTTTCTTTTTTCCTTTGAAAGAACGCATGAGGTCTACCTGGTTTTATTTAGACAGTAGAGATACATTGGGGCAAATTCAGTAAAGGACAAAGCGCCTAACACTAGCGTTAATTCGCTAGCGTAGCGCATTTTCATTAATTTGCCGATTCACTAACGGACACTGACTATAAATTCGCTACTGTTACTTCGCACCCTTACGCCTGGCGAATTTGAGCAACGGACGTAACTATGCAAATTCACTGACCCGCGCATTTTTCTGAACGCTACCTTTTACGCCAGACTTCCTTCGCCACCTCAGACCAGGCGAAGTGCAATAGAGTAGATAGGGATTGCTTCAAAAAAAGTTCAAAAAAGATCGAAAATTCTTTTGGGGCTCCCCTCCTTCCCCCCTACATTTGCTAACTCATGGCACCTTAACTATACAGTGGGCACATGTGTAGGGCAAAATAAATAATACATTTTATTTGCTGTTTTGAAGGTTTCCCAGGCTTGTGTGGTGCTGCTACATATACCTCCATTGTAACTTCAATTTGGCGCCGTATGTAAATTAAGCATCGCTAGCGTAACTTTGCTTTGCTTGGCGAATTAACGCTAGTGCAACTTCGCAACCTTACGCTTCCCCTGAGCGCAACTTCGGATTTTAGTGAATTTGCGTAACGCTGGCGAAAATACGCCTGTCGAAGTGCGGCGAAGCGGATGCTGGCGCAACTACGAATCTTAGTGAATTTGCCCCATTGTATTTTCTCATCATACATATATAATCATTGTAAATTGAGATATAATTTGATGCTGCATTCTTTTCTTTACTGAAAAAAAATGGGGAGAACAAAAAAGAGAGATGCATATTATTATACTTTTTTGCTGTGATTATAATACAGGTATGGGATCCGTTATCCGGAAACCTGTTATCCAGAAAGCTCTGAGTTACAGAATGGCTGTCTCCTATAGACTCCATTTTATCCAAATAATCCAAATTTTAAAATTTCAAATTTTTTCTCTGTAATAATAAAACAGTGTCTAGTACTTGATACAAAGTAAGATATAATGAATATTTATTGGAAGTAGAACCAGCCTATTGGGTTTATTTACTCTTTAAAGGGTTTTCTAGTAGACAAGGTCCAAATTACTGAAAGATCTGTTATCTGAAGACCCCAGGTCCTGAGCATTCTGGATAACAGGTCCCATATCTGTACAGTAATTAGTGTCCTTGTATAATTTTCATATACATTTAAATATTTTTAGTTAATCAAATTCACTAATGGCTAGTTAATGAAGTATATACTCTTTTTCAATAAGAATGCAAATAACTTCTAACCAACAATAAAGCCACTGGCTAGCAACTGCATTCTTTGATACTTTCATTGCATAAGGGGAATAGCATCACAATAATTGTATTCCAATTTAAAATACTATTTCCATGGGTCACTCAGTACATTTTCAGTGGAAGTACTGCATGTTACCTTCTAATGATTAGGCTTTTTGCTTAAAAGAGCGCTGAATAAGGCAAATCATACTATGATTAATATAACACTATAGTTATAAAGGTAAATAAACTCACCGTGTATCCCAATTGCTTCTAAAGAGTACTGAAACCCAAGGCTTACACCGATCTATTGTGCAATTGAAGATTGAATTTATTGAACAATATAGTGTTTCCAGCAAATCAGTTAATACAATTGATAATATGTTTAAATGCTAATAGGCCAGTAGGAGGTAATTACATTGTAGAAACTGAGAGGAAGCCGTCATTAAAGAAATCCAAGTCTCACAGATTAGTGTATTCAGGCTAATATATTAAATGTTCTTATTACCCCCAGGGGATTCTCTTGCATACAGATCTACATATCAGATGAAAGCCGGTATAAAGCCGGTATAAAGCATGGCTTAAGCTTTTACAGCTACGGAGGTAAGTGGAAATCGTACTTATCGGATTTGTCAATTTAACACACCTCTTTTAAATCTGAAGGTAATTACATTAGTAGTAGTGATGGGCGAATAAATTTGCCAGGCATGAATTTGCAGCGCATTTTCTGTGTTTCGCCACCGGCGAATGTTTTGGCAAAACCGCAGTGAAAATTTGCTGGTGAAAAATCTGCTCAAAATTATTTTGATGCCCATTGACTTCAATGCGAATTTTTCGGATGGATTTGCCCATCACTAATAATGAGTATACCATTCATATTTGTATGGCATTGGGATACATGGGTTTTTTTCTCCATTGCCAGTCTATTTTTACTGATAGCCACCTTTTTAAGTTCCTATGATTGGTGGGCTGAAGAGGTGAGATGAAGACATAAGGTCTGATGGGCCCTTAAATGAAAGCTATTCCCCTAAAATTAGAACTTAAGCAAAAGATAGTTTATATCAAATGAAGTGGTATATTAAAGAATCTTACCAAACTGATATATATATATATTTTAGTAAATATTACCCTTTTACATTTCTTGCCTTGAACCCCCATTTTGTGATGGTCTGTGTGCTGCCTCAGAGATCACCTGACCAGAAATACTACAACACTAACTGTAACAGGAAGAAGTGAGGAAGCAAAAGACACAACTCTGTCTGTTAATTGGCTCATGTGACCTAACATGTAGTGTGCCCTTGGTTTGTTTGTGTGCAAAGTGAATAGTATGTTACCAGGGGGCGGCCCTTAGTTCTTAAAATGGCTTTGTTTTTTAATTAAGGATTATTTAATTGCATATACAACTAAAAAGGTATATTATTACGAAAATGGTTTATTTACATGAAGCAGGGTTTTACACATGTTTTATGCAATATCTTTTTATAAATACCTACATTGATCGGGGTATAGTTTTCCTTAAAATAACTTGTGAGCATCCCTTGGACATTTCTTCCAGTCTCCTGAAAGGTAATTTTTATTATGTTATAGAATGGCCAATTCTAAGCAACTTTTCAATTGGTTTTCATTGTTTATTTTTTATAGTTTTATAGTTATTTGGCATTTCCTTCTGACCCTTCTGCAGCTTTCAAATGGGCTTCGCTGACTCCCTTCTAAAAAAACAAATGCTCTGTAAGGCTACAAATGTATTGTTATTGTTACTTTTTATTTCTGATACTTCTATTCAGGCCCTCCCATTTCAGTCCCTTATTCAAATCAATGCATGGTTGCTAGGGTAATTTGGACCCTAGTTACCAGATTGCTTAAAATGCAAATTAAAGAGCTGCTAAATAAAAAGCTAAACAACTCAAAGACCACAAATAATAAAATATGAAAACAAATTGCAAATTGTCTCAAAATATCACTCTCTACATCATAATAAAGGTTATCTCAAAGGTGAACAACCCCTTTAAGGAGCACTGCCTCCTACCTATAATGCCATCAGCAGTGACAAAAGTAGAGGTTAGTTATGACCTCCAATAAGAACACAGGTTGGTCCAGCGGAGAGAAGCACCAGCCTGAGGTATCAGGTAAGTGATTATAATCACCAAAAAATTGGCACCCCCATGATTAACTCTTTCCTTCTCCTTTAAGTACAGCCTTCAAGAAGTCAGTATTATCTGAGGACATGGACATGTAGTGCCACAAAACTAAAAAGAGTGGCTTCTCTGTGGCTTCTTTTTGCTTTACTTTTCTTTAGTTTAACCCTACCCCTTTAAAGTCCAACATTTGATAAGTCACTGTTTATGAAAACAATATCCCAGAATTCCAGTCCATTCTAGGACAGCAACAAATCCACTCACAAATGTTCTTCTTCCAGTAGTATCTATATAAGCAAACAGACATTTCTCCCAAAATCTCAGCCTAACTGGTCTTCATTTTCAGCCCCTCCAAACACTGCTTGTAGTCCACCTCGGTGGTTAGTATACCCATTTGGTAAACTAGGCAGATTGTTTAATCAGTATGTGCTATATTCAAAGGCATTTTGTATAAGTGTACCTCTGTAAACGTGGGGCCCGTGTGCACGCGCGCCAGACCTTCAGTAAGGGGAGTCAAACACCAGAAAACTTCAAAAGAGGCTGGCACAAGCCTGGACCCATGAAATAGTGAAGCCGGAGTCAGGTTGTAAAAGAGTTAAAAAAGCTTACATTTATTTTCCATAATTAAGAACGAGGCCTGACCCGTTTCGTGTAGAAATGGCCAATGGGAAATGAGTAGGTCGTGCTACCCTATGTGTCACTCAAAGAATACATACAAATCCTAGGATCCAATGAAATAGACACACCTTCCAGGCCAGGACACTACATGGGTAGCGATGGGCGAATTTATTTGGCAGGTGCGAATTTGCGGCAAATTGGCACGATTCGCCACCGGCCAATAAATTCACGAAACCGCAGTGAAAATTGCCGGCATCAAAAAAAATGGACGCCAGAGTCAAAAACGAGACGCCGGCACTGTTTTGTGAATTTTTCGCCGTTTTAGGAATTCCACAGGAAATTCGCGAATATTTCAGGGAAGCGAATTGCCCCAACTTCTCCCATCACTATACATGGGTTATCTTAATTACAGAATACACAATGTTAATTATAATATGTGAAATATAAAGTAAATCAATAAAAAGGAAAAAGAGAAAAGAGAAAAGAGAAATGACTATTATACATAGCAGGAAACATCAACATTTAAGCCAAGGGGCTGCTTTGTACCTAAGTAAAGAATCCATTTGGTCTCAATTTTTAATAACTCTGAATAGATATTCCCACCCCTTATATTTGGAACTGCTCTATCTATACCAGTAACTCTCAAAAAGGAAGATGTCCTATTATTACATTCATCAAAGTGTCTAGCCACTGGTGTTTGTGATTCCTTATTGTTAATGTTAAGAATGTGTTCTCTAATTCCATCTTTTAAATGTCGACTTGTTTGGCCCACATATTGTATTTTACACTTTTCACAAATTAAAAGATAGATCACATTTTTTTGTATTGCAATTAATATAATGTTTAATATCATAGCTTTTTGTATCATTACCTGTAATTCAAGTTTTTCTAGAAGTATCAGTTCTTATTAAGCTGGGGGATAAAATATTACCAAGAGTATGGGGCCCATTTAGCTCGAGTGAAGGAATAGAATAAAAAAAACGTTGAATTTCGAATGTTTTTTTTTTTTTTGGCTACTTCGACCATCGAATTGGCTACTTTGACCTTCGACTACGACTTCGAATCGAACGATTCGAACTAAAAATCGTGAAGTACTGTCTCTTTAAAAAAAACTTCGACCCCCTACTTCGCCACCTAAAACCTACCATTCATATGAAGTCAAGCTGTAATAATTCCGGCCTTTTCTCTAGCAAGTTTGCATTATTGTTGTGTTGTCTATTGATAGAGTAGCATCACACAATTCGCTCTGTGTAACTAACAGTTTACTTCATGGTCAGGCAACTAAAATAATGCAATTCAATAAATAAAATGCATACGTAAAGTACTTAAAACAGGCCAGCTCTGCCATAAAAAAAACAGCATATAAAGTGCAAAGTTCAATTACTCTCTTTCCACCTAAAGCTAAAAATGTATCTTTATAAATGCAGATGTATTATTGCACCAATGGGACTAATTTAAAATCTGACTTGCAATAAAAGTTATTCTACTGTTATATATGACTGCATTAAAATAATCTAACAGGCGTTTGAAGCCACTGTAAATGGAAGAAATCATGCACGCTTCATAAGTTTCATGGCAGTTAAAGGAAGGTCATATATATAGCAACGTGAAAGCTTTAATGAGAGCATTTAAATGTTTGGGGATTATGAATTCAACTTAGAAAGCTTACGTTCAGCAGTACTAGCCCTACATTCATGCACAAATGTCAAAAGAGTAAATTGCAGGTAAAGAAAAAATACATGGTTCAGCTACATTTTATGCATAATAATTGAATAGAAGCCAGTTAGCGAAACAGGTGATCTACAGCAAACGCTCTTCAATATCATTTCATTGGGTCATGTCTATTTTGCTGATGTCCCACAGGTGTTTTAATAGATAATAAATCCAAAATGATCAGTTTCAGATGCAGGCCCAGATTTGTGGCAAGCCAATAAAAGCCCCAGCCTTGGGCAGCAGAATTTCAGGTGTGGCATGCTACCTAGCTGCATCCAGGGCCGGATTTCTTCCCCGCCCGCCCCTAGGCCGCGCAGTCCGACCAGGCGGCCGCGCGGTCCTAGCGCCCGCCTTCCCAGCTATTTTTTGCCGCCCTAGGCCCGGGCCAATGCGGCCTTGCCGCAAATCCGGGCCTGGCTGCATCTGGATTGCTAATAACACTGGAGACAGGCAAGTCAGTCTCTGGTGCTGCGTCTGACCATTAACAAGTGTGCATGCGCCGGCACCCATGCACTGGAAGGGGGAAGAAGAATGGGACGGCGCAGGGCAGGGGTAAGAGGAAAAGTACTGCACTGGGAAAGGGTGGGGGAAAAAAGAAGGGGACGGCGAGGGGAAGAGGTAAGAGGAAGAGTATTGTGCTGGGAAAGGGTGGGGAAGGGAAGAAGGGGACAGTACATGGCAGGGATAAGAGGAAGGGGATGGCACTGGGAAGGGGTGGAGGGGCAATGAAACCAACTGGCCTTGGGGTGGCTGGTTTGTTAAAACAGATGCAGAGATAAATGTATAAGCACCACAACTTAACAACTATATCTGCCAGTGGCGTAACTAAAGTGTGCCAGGCTCCCCTGTAAAAAAAAATCTTGAGAGGGGCCCGGTGCACTCCGATCCACATCCTCTCAACCCTCCCAGCAACTTCCTGCCCCGCCTCTGCCTACTCCCCACTCCACCTCCAACCACTCCCAGCCCCGTGCTGACTTGCCTACCCCTTTCCCGCCATAGATAAGAGAGCGGTTGAGGAAGGGTTTTTTTCTTGTTAGCTAGAGAGGAAGCAGGTTGGCTTCCTCTATAGTTTTGCCACTGATATCTGCTCTACCAAAGGAAAACCTGATTATTACTGCTACAAGTGTAAATTGTACAAGAACTTTGTTGTTCATTTTTAAGTTAACTTTAAATATGATGTAGAGAGACAATCTGCATTTTTTTTTTCATTTATCATTTGTTTTATTTAGCTCTTTATTTAGCAGCTTTCCAATTTGAAATGTCAGCAATCTGGCTGCTAGGGCTCAAATTACCCTGGTGTCTAGGGCTCAAATGAATAAGAGACTGGACTATAAATAGAAGAGGGCATGAATAGAAAGATAAGTAATAAAAAGTAGCAATAACAAAAAATGTGTAGCCTCATATAGCATTTGTTTTATTTATGGGGCCAGTGACCCCTATTTAAGAGGGTCAGAATATGAAAGCAAAAAATTCAGAAAGGATGAAGGCCAACTGAAAAGTTGCTTAGATTAGTCATTCCATGACATACTAAAAGTTATGTAAGGGTGAACCACCCATTTAAGAGAAACAGAAGGTCTAATGTGGGGACTACTAAAATGGACCTGAAGCCTCATTTTTAGCATGTGGTCATTCTAAAATAGACACAACGTTGTGTTTGTGTGTTTTGACTCTACTTATATGGGATCTGTTATCTGGAAAATCATTATCCAGAAAGTTCTTAATTACAGAAAGGCCGTATCCCACTGACTCCATTTTAAGCCTAATAACCCAAATATTTAAAAATGATTTTCACTGTGTTAATAGAACGGTGCCTTGTACTTGATCCAAATTAAGATATAATTATCCTTATTGGTAGCCTATTGGGTTTATTTAATGTTTACATGATTTTCTAGTAGACTTAAGAAACAAAGATCTAAATTATGGAAAGATCCATTATCCAGAAAACCCCAGAACTTGAGCATTCTGGAGAACAGGTCCCATACCTGTACTTTTGTCCAAATGCTCTCTTTGCACTTTCGTATAGCTGTTCTGAGCACCAATGCGTCTCCCCTGACTTTTCTGCTGATCCATGTGCAGGTGCAGCTGTTGACGTTGGGTAATACTGGAGCACTTCTAGTCACTAGCCACAAAGGAATAATACATTGATGCCATTTCAACGATGCACACATGAAGTGACACAGTGTAAGATGCGCCGGGAGATCTCTTCATTCCCTTACCTCCCGGCATGTCTCATCTCGGGTCCTTGTGCACAGACGGGCACTTCTGGGTTGTGCGCATTAGGACTCCCTTTACACTGGCGTATTGACGCTGGGCGTTATGATGTCATCCGAAGGTGCAGATTTCAAACTTGCAGCCAAATCTATTTTAAAAAGCCCAATCTCCATTTTGAAAGTGCCCAAACTAGGCTTCAGTTTACCTGTTCCTGCTTAAGCATTTATTCTACTTCTTGACTTCTGCCTAATTTTTCAACTATGATTATTGTCCCCTGCATTGAATTCTTCGCCTGACTCTGATTACACCTTCTCTTCATCCATGCCGATACCTCGCTTGCGTTCCTGCTATGCACTTCCTTGTTGGCTTCCACAGCAGAAAGCCCGGGGCCCCAAAAGGGCGTCAGTGAACACTGGAACCCACAGGATTCACCTGTGCATCCGCGTGTACTTTCGCTGAACAAGGTTCCTGATAATGTGGTCGTTACACACAGTCCCCACTCTGAAAATATTAGCCACAACTTGCACACAATGGCCACAAACGTGTGTGTGCAATAGTAATAGTAAATAGGCCGCTAGGTCCAGGATTAGGTCCCCATTTTTTTAGCTGATGAGGACAAATAGACACATTTATTTCACATATAGCATGTTTCAGGGCCAGATTAAATTGAACTGATACAGGGAAGTTTATGGTGCCTTTGGGCAGACTGGGAGCCATACAAATCCTTCAATTCAGCCGACAGGTCTCCAGTTGGTCAGTCCTGGCTTAAGAGGTCAACATGAGCTACCCAGAACCTAAGAACATACATTGCTGCAAGTTTCCCTCTCTACTGGGAACTATAGTAGTGAAGATACAAGCATTGCCATCTCCCTTGAAGTTGTTACACCCTAACCCTAAGACCATTTTGTGGTAGCATTTCCTTGTCATGAGTAAAGAACATTTCATAAACAGGGCTACACACAGTATTTGATCAGTTGGTCTTCATTAATGGGCACCCATACCAGTATAGTAAAATTAATGAAAAAAATAAGAATAATCGATAAGCCAGCAATGTCCTTTATGATATGCTTTCTCCAAACTGACTTTTTTACTGTCCTTTATTTACTCCCATGGTGCATCTGATTCAATCTGTGGCTCATATGTCATCTAATACTGCAGACCCTCATGTCTGTGAATCCTCGGGACAGATTTATCTGTGCAATTATAGCATATTACATAAAACGCCTGTGCCCAACTACAATCATTAAATACTTTAACAAAGAGTCAATATATGTAACTTGAATAAATGATATTATCTGCAATAAGGAATGATAGGGAGAGTATGCCATTTTAATTACATTAGCTTAGCGTCTACCAACTCAGACGTGGTGGGACTTGTCATTCCCATAGTAAATTCCATTACTGTAATCACAACTCAAGTTCTCAAGGGTTCTTTGAGCATATTTATTGGAATATAAAAAGTGGCAGAAACATTAAAAAGCACAATATTTCCTTCTTCAGGTAAATATATAAAATGAAGCCAATACCCAGTGGAAGGCCAATTTCAAAGAGGTCATCGTCTGCCTCAAACTTGCACAGTCATTTTTGCTAAGGTGATCTTGATTCTAGTTCAACTCTGTTCCAGACTGAAAGTGCATGCGCATGAATACAAATCAAGGCAGAGAAGGTGCTCAGGCCACATAAAAATACTGGATAGATTTGCAGGTATTTCACCTTTTTTGCTGAATTCCTAATTCTGTATATGCAATCGATGAGCTGTGTAACCCTCAAATAAGTACCGCAGATTACGTGCATTACATGATGTGTTCATTAGTAGGACCTGAGTTAATGCACATACCAGCACACTCCAGATATATGACTTTAAACAACCTACTGCTTCTTTTGAAACACAAACCCTCAATGCAAATTAATGTGAATGTGGAAGTGGCCAGAAGATTTTTTCTAAGCAGTTATTATTATTTTTGTTCTAGTTTTTAAGATATTGTCAGTTAACCTGAACTTGTAAGCCATCTTCTATACAGTGTCCATCTTTACACATTAACTAAACCATTAGCCAAAACCATTAGAATTCTTTAGGATAATAGTATAGACCTGTCTCTAAAGAAAAATAAAAACACATTATAAAAATTGTTTTTTTTAAAATGGAAGTAAAGTGGTTGTTGTTCATGAAATAATTTCACTTAAAACAGCTAATGAAGGTTTCAGTGTTTTCTCGTAGCAAATAACTGACTAGTTTAACCAATGCACAAATGCATGTAGCATCATACACAACTCAAGAATGAATAAAGTAATTGAACAACTATATACTGGATGTATAAAAGGCCCTTTAAAGGAAAAATGTACCCCCAAAATGAACCAACAAATATCATATTGAGTGGTCTATCAAAGAATCTTTAAATGAATAAATATTGCTCTTTTCCTTTGAGCCGCCATTTTTTAATTTAATTTAATTTTTTAATTTCTTGTGGGTCTGGAAATACAGACCCAAACTATTTTTGGATGCTCCCCTTATTCTAGTACTTAGTCCTGCTTCTATATCTCTGTCAATGCACTTAATGGGGTAATAACAAGTTTCCTGAAGTTGTACAAGGAGGAAGCACTTGACTCAAGCCTCACAAGAAGTGTTACTTTACTAATGCAGCTGACTTAAAAATTTGTACCCCATACACCTAGTGATTCAAACAGTCCAGTTTAGGGGATAAAGGCATAGGCACTGGCAGCAGCGAATCCAACAAGAAAAAAGAATGCCAATACCCCATTTTGCTGCAATCGGATGCTCCCAAAATCCATGCCATGGTGCTGTAGAGACACAACAAAGATCAAATGTTTCAGGACCACATGGCCTCCTCAGTGATGGGGAGGGGCCATGTGGTCCCGAAACGTTTGATATTTGTGGTGTGTCTACAGCACCATGGAATAGATTTTGGGAGGACCCCGATTGCAGCAAAATTGGATATTGGCATTCAAACAGAATATTGCCTCTTAGGGGAATATAACTGCCGGTCAAGAATGGGAGTTAATGGGATATTACCCCAGTTCCTAAGGCATAAATCACTACTATCCCGTAACTCAAAATTGATAAAAATCTATTTTTATTCAAAACTACAAAAGATTTTACATACTGACCCAATGACAGTCCACCTTACGCATTTCCTTTAGTTTAGGAAGCTTAAATAAAGAAGTGGGCTAGAAATGTTGTACATGATGTTTTGGGCTTCTGTACCAGTCCAAGAAAACCAGAGCCTTTTAGCAGCAAAGATCTGTGTCTCCAAAGATGCCCCAGTAGCTCCCCATCTTCTTTTCTGCTGATTCGCTGCACATGCTCTGTGCTGCTGTCACTTACTGAGCTTAGGGACCCACTCACAATATACAGTACACATAGAATAGAAATGTCACAATATAAGGCTGATTAGTAATTAATACAGATAATTACTACATGGCAGCTCAGAAACCAGTGCAATTAGCATCAGAATTTAGTATCAGCTTATATAACAGACCAATCTCATTTTCTGCTTGATAATTTGCAATGATCCCTAAGCTTAGCTTCTCAACAGCTGCTCAGAGCCCACTGAGCATGTGAGTGTCACAGACACTTTCCAAGATGGTGACCCCCTGTGACAAGTTTGAAGTCCTGGATCATTGCTGCTATTGACAAGCTGAAACTTTAGGCTGGTGCAATAAGTTCAGTATATAAAATATGGCATTTTTAGACATATTCATTTTAAGGGGTTAGTTCTCCTTTAAGTGGGCCTCACTTACAAAGTACGATTTTATTCTCTGTATAAAAGAATACTTAAAAGATTGATCAATATTCAACGTAAGAGCAATGGCTCATAGCTAATAATAATAGCTTAATAAGCACAATGCCAAATGATTATTTAATTCTAATTAAAAGCAAGTATTATGCAATGGTTTGTTGGAAATCTAAAGCAGAACTGGTCATTATCTTTTCCTCTATAATAGCAATTAAAAATATAGATAGACCTTTTAAGATGAAATGAGTTATATACAATGATGCGCATAAAAGCTAAGGAGAGCACATTATGAGCGGATTAGACTGATCACCGCACGTTGTAACAATGAACAAATAATTATTATTAAACAGGGGTGCCTGACCCAAACATTTGCATAATTTAATTGCTGTAAAATGTGGGAGAAGCACGGAGCTGGATGTGTGGGTGTTTACCAAACAAGGAGAAAGAACAAATCTAGGAATATGTACATTTCATTGATGTCACTGCATGTTTTTCAGTGCAAAGCCTGACAGCTGTGCTAATTACTCACTGCCTAAATGTCTCCACAGAATAGGGCTAAATGCTTGCAATCAATAGCATCCTGGCAGGATTGGTTTAAATATGGAGAGGTCTTATGCCTGGGACTCCCCAATATGTACATCAGTGCTGTTTAACCAGAGGCCCTCCTGCACCGACAGCTGAAGGGATGCTGCAAGCTGTTGCTGAACAACAAATGAATAGAAGCAGTTTGGATGTTCCTGTATTTCATAATTATATTTATTCTTTACATTAGGTCGCCATCTATTCTGTAATCCCCAGGCCCCTGTAGCTTCTTTCCCTTTCACTGGGAATAAAGTGTTCTCTAAGCATAAAAAGCATGTAGTAGGGTAAAATGGTTAATTGTATAAAAGAAAACTGTCAAGGGAAAACATGTTTTTTTCAAAACGCATCAGTTAATAGTGCTGCTCCAGCTGAATTCTGCACTGAAATCTGTTTTTTCAAAAGAGCAAACAGATTTTTTTATATTTAATTTTGAAATCTGACATGGGGCTAGACATATTGTCAATTTCCCAGCTGCCCCCAGTCATGTGACTTGTGCTCTGATGAACTTCAGTCACTCTTTCCTGCTGTATTGCAAGTTCGAGTGATATCACCCCCCCCCCTCTAGCAGCCTAACAACAGAACAATGGGAAGGTAATCAAATAGCAGCTCCCTAACACAAGATAACAGCTGCCTGGTAGATCTAAGAACAGCACTCAATAGTAAAATTCAGGTCCCACTGCGACACATTCAGTTACATTGAGTAGGAGAAACAACAGCCTGCCAGAAAGCAGTTCCATCCTAAAGTGCTGGCTCTTTTTGAAAGCACATGACCAGGCAAAATTACCTGAGATGGCGTCTACACACCAATAGTATAAATAAAAAAATACACTTGCTGGTTCAGAAATTAAATTTTATATGGCAGGTAGAGTAAATTATTTGAAGTGTAAACAGTATAATTTAGAAATAAAAACGACATCATAAAAATCACGACAGAATCCGTTTAAGTACAAATGTGTAATAAATAGTTAATATAGGTATTTTCAGGTTAACCACCAGGGGGAGCTAGAGGGAAGCTGTTGCTAGCGAAAGTCCCCAGTGTGTGGTAACCCTAGTGGGTGGAGGAAGGGAAAGTTGCAGGGAGAAATAGTGTGATGTGTCATGGAAAAGAAAGAGAGCAGCAGGCTCTCTGATAGTTGAGTCATTCCCTGGAAGAGATAGTGACTTAGGTAGTGAAGAAGCTGTGGAAACGAATGTGCTATAGTGAGCATACGTTAGCCAGGGACTAGCATGGGCAGCTGTGGCCCCTGCAAGGAGTGAGAGGACACAGTGTGTCCAGTGGAATACCCGCCAGTCAGGGCCTAAGAAGCTATGTTTGGCTGATAGTGCTGGTCAGGACCCAAGGAGGGGTGTCTGAAAAAGTAAGTCCCCCTGACAGTGTCCAGTCCAGAGAATGGTAAAGCTGAAGGACCATAGGATAGCGGCCTTTTGGTGAACTGCTGTCTGATGTGTTCCCTGACAAATGAAGAAGGAATTGTTTGGCCAATCCCTGCCTGCTGTGTCTCCTTCCAGGTTTCCCCCACCCAACGGACAGTGGTCCATCCAAGTAACAAAGGGTTAATACCCAGGCTCTATCTTGGCCCCTGTTACAGGCAGATAATATGGTGCATTGTTTGGGCTTGGAAGGAAGGTCATCCTAAAGGGGTGAAAAAATTGTACATATAAAAATAAAAGTACTGTTGCCACATGGCTGGCATTTGACCAGCTGAGCCAGTAAACCACCAGCAAGCACTGGTGCCAGTATTACAAATTACAATCTTTAATTCCCCTTCCTTTACTCACTACCTTGAACATTTCTGCTAGTGGACCCATCTTTTTAAGTCCACTTGTCTGGCTCCCACCAGGGTGGGACTGGGAGGCCTGCCCCCCCGGGGCTGCTGTTCCAGGGCCCCCCTTTGGCCCTCCTGTTGCGCCGGCACAATGTTTTCACCACGACCGCCCGGCAAAGGGTGATCGTGGCAGGAAGAGTCTAAGAATCATGGATCTGGGGCCCACAAGAAGCTGGGGCCCACTGTGTTTTTTTCCCAGTGTCCCACTGGCCCAGTCTGACCCTTTATAACGCCCTTAACTGCATCTGATCTGTCCATTGCCCACCCGCAATCTGCCCAATGCCCCAAGTATGATATCAATGCAATGTCACTGCTCAAACCTTCATCATAGCAGACTGGTAGGATAAGAATTAAAAAAGAATTAAAAACACTACTGCTTGAAAAATTTAAAAATTTTTGACATCGATTAACATCAATGCATTTTTTGACATTTAGTTGAGGAGAAACAGAACAGATTCGCTCATCACTAATGAGCTGCAACCTTGCTATCACTTTTGAGGACTTTTTGGGGTTCTGGGAGTATCTTTTAGATTTCGAAGGGGTTGTTCACCTTTGAGTTAACTTTTAGCATGACAGAGAGAGTGATATTTTAAAACAATTTGCAATTGGTTTTCATTTTTTATTATTTGTGGTTCTTGTGGTATTTTGCTTTTAATTCCACAGCTCTCCAGTTTGCAATTTCATCTGGTTGCTAGGGTCCACATTACCCTAGCAACTATGTATTGATTTGAATAAGAGACTGGAATATGAATAGGAGAGGCCCTGAAAGATGAGTAATAAAAAGTAGCAATAACAATAATTTTGTAGCCTTACAGAGCATTTGTTTTTAGATGGGGTCAGTACCCCATTTGAAAGCTGGAAAGAGTCAGAATAAGAAGGCAAATGATTAAAAAAACTATAAAATAATAAATAATGAAGACCAATTGAAAAGTTGCTTTTGGCCATAGCATACTAAAATGTAACTTAAAGGTGAACCACTGATTTAAAATCAAAATACAACTTACAAGTGTTAGATATGTTTAATATATACTGTATCTACATGGGGAGTAGAAGATAGAATCCATAGATATTTAAAATACGTTTCAACATCCTCCATTCCCTGTGTGTGTGACTTGTATCAATCTCTACAGTCATCATAATTAGAAATTGAAATGTATTCTTATTTTGCTATGTCCATAAAGTCATTATTGACTGGAATGATTTGCAGAACTGTGTTTACACGGAGCGACAATGCCGAGCGAGCTGCCCAAAGCATTAGCATAATTTAATTGGTAGGGAAAGTGAAGGCAGAGGAGAGACGTGGGTGTTTACTCAGCGAGGAAGTTGCAAAAAAATAAAACAACAACAACAAACAAGCCGGTGTTCCATTGATGCGCGCGTGTCTTTCCAAAACAAGTGCTCAGAAGAGGAATAATGAATTTAAACGCTGCATTCCAAGAGAATATTGTAGCGGAAATGGACTCAACTTGGGGAATGGCCAAGCTCTACAGAGCACAGGCACGATGGTTAAAAAGCAATTCTCAATTTCTCCCGTATAAAATCATCCATTGTGTAATATCAGTAGAATATTATATTGCACATGTGAATGGAACATTTCTGCGCACCGATTGGACTGTTTCCGTTTTTTGCTGGACAGTCCCGATTTTGACAGCTCAACTATTACTGAAATGTCCCGACTTTCTCTTTGATCTCCTGCACTGAACAGCTGGAAAAAGATACAAAATAGTGTCTCGTTTAATTGACTTTTGTCAGAGAGCCCAGAATACGTGGCAGGTGCATTTAGATACTTTTGTAACAATTTTAGATGAGCAAAGAAACAATTGTAACAAATATAACAAGATAAGCAGGTCTCTTGGGGAAATTATGACTTGCAGCTTAAAGGGCAATTCACCTTCATTAGCAAAATTGTAATAACATAAAAACCACAGAAATGCGTTCAACTTTTATAATCTGCCATTTGCGTTACTGAAACAGTTAATGGACATTTTAACCCTTGCTCTGCCAGCTGATTTTCTACAAACACAGCAACCGCAAAGCAATTTTTTGTCATTAAAGGTACTTGTGTCAAAATGCGTTCTTTGCACTTCTGTATATGGGCACATGCAAATCTGAAATACAGTGAGCAAACTGCAATTTTAAGTGCAAGTGTTTTTTTTAGGAGAATGCAGCATTTCCCCCCACCATCATTTTGCTTGCAAAGGAACTGCATGGTACCTACCACCTTTGCATCCCATTTGCTAAAATTAGCGCCACTGTGCATAGGCTTTGTCAGTTGTCACAAATAGGGCAAGACTGCATACAGGGGACCTATCTAGATAGGAAGTAGACCTTGCGGCTGCAGGGCAGCCCGGAGGTATAGGGGCCCATGAGGTCCTAATTCATATACAATTTTTAATGATAAAACAGGTCAACCTCTAGACCAGTGATCCCCAACCAGTGGCTCGTGATGGCTCGTGAGCACCATGCCTTGGATGTTGCTCCCAGTGGTCTCAGATCAGGGGCTTATTTTTGAATTCCTGGCAAGTTTTGGATGCATAAAAACAGGTGCACTGCCAAACAGAACCTCCTGTAGGCTGCCAGTCCACATAGGGACTTCCAAATGACCAATCACTGCACTTATTTGGCACCCCAAGGGACTATTTTCATGCTTGTGTTGCTACCCAACTCTTTTTACATCCGAATGTTGTTCATGGGTCCCTAGACATTTTAGGGGCCTGAAAAATAATTTGCTGTTGGCCCCAGTAATATCTAGTTACACCACTGACTCCATAGTTAGTCTTCATTCCCAGTATTCGGGGGATGGGTGACATGTGCACCTCAATCTTTTGGTGAAATGAACTGCAGAAATTGACACAGGGCGTTGAGAGAACCCTGAACCAACTGCCTGTTCCAGAGGTACTGCTAGCTCCAAGGATCCCCTGCATCAATAGACCCAGCAGTGCTAAATTCAGAACAGAAGGCACAAGAACAAGGAGTACATTTTGACCACACTTGCAAATGTATATCGTTCTGTGTCATACATATGCCACCTTGCAACTGCAACAATGCTGGAATTCTGGGAAAAACACTGCATTATGGAAACAAGTGTAATCATGTCCCCTCCCAAAAGTCTTTTCACGGGGGTTGTTATCTCACTTGCAAGGGGACATGATTACACTTTACAAGTACATTAGAAGACATTATAGACAAATGGCAGGGGACCTTTTTACCCATAAAGTGGATCACCGTACCAGAGGCCACCCCTTTAGACTAGAAGAAAAGAACTTTTATTTGAAGCAACGTAGGGAGTTCTTCACAGTCAGGACAGTGAGGTTGTGGAATGCACTGCCGGGTGATGTTGTGTTGCTGATTCAGTTAATGCCTTTAAGAATGGCTTGGATGATTTTTTGGACAGACATTGGTAGATATAGTTTCAGTGTATGTGTGTAGCTTTGTGCGCTGGGATTCATTTGGAGGGGTTGAACTTGATGGACTTTTTTCAGCCCAACTTAAAGGGCACTCCACATTCCGGTTGGGGGATAACAGTAGTTTTTTTTAAAAAAACTTGCCTCGCCGCCAGCGCTAGGGCACTAGTTGTGACATGTTGTGCAGATCACATGAGCAAGCATAAGAGCATAATGAGCAAGTTGCACCATTCACTCAATATGTGTATGGTTGTGTCACTCGAACAAGGAACTACCTTACGGCCAAGGCCGGAACTAGGGGTAGGCAGAAGAGGCACGTGTCGTATGAGAAATGTCGTATTCAAAACCCTGATATCTACAGCACGTGCCTAGGGCACAAAAGCAGAGGGGTGCCAGGCACGTACCTCTTCTGACGCCATCCCCTAGTTCGGACCCTTGTGTCCTTAAACTGTGGCTGCAGCAGTTCTTCCTGAATGGCGAGTGTGCGCACTTGTGCTTCCTTCACGCGCACTCATGGGTACTTGGCTCTTCCGTGCTTGCACACTCACACTTCCTCTGTTTGAACGGTGTGGGGGGGCGACATAGTCGGCCAGGTTGCCTAGAACGCCTGGCCGACTTGGCTGACCTAGCGCTGGTGGGGGGCAATTTAAAAAAAACAAAAAAAACACTACTATTACCCCCAAACGGAGTGCAGGCTCTATTAGCCCGCACCTTTGGTTGGGGAAAATATTTTCACCCAACAGGTGCCCTTTAACTATGTAACTATGTAAGCCATAATGATAAATTGCACTTTTCGCTAATTTTTTGCAGAAGCGAAACGGGAGAAATTCGCTCATCACTAAGTGTCCCAAATTTGCCTGAATTTTCGTATACACATATTTGTAGGGAATCAGCTGTATTTGTACCCTGGCAGGGGTGGAGTAGGGTCATGTGGTCAGGGCAGAACAGGGCAGGGATGGGTGTGGCTGGGGTGAAACAGGAGCACGGCTGCTTTAACTCAAGCAATAGGTAAGAAACAGAAGGCACTTGCATGGGGTGTTACCTCGGAGCATGTGTTTGAATGGTAGAGCAGCGCTTGGCATTCATATTGACTATTACCCGTGTACTAAGAGGGCAATTGTGTCTCTTTACCTCTATATGTCTTCAGTGCACTGGCTAATTAAAGGGCCTGTTCCAGTTAAAATTAGCATGAAGTATTGTAAGGTCATTTTACATTGACCTTCATTTTTCTGTAGCTTTTCAATGATTATTAAATGTTTGTTGTCCAGTTGTCAGACTTTGAATTTCAACTGCAATTTACGAAGATGCCAACTTGGATCCCTTCAGAGCAAGGGTTATGACAACACTCTAGTATAAGCCATGCCCCAACTGTGCCAAGGCCACGCCCCTGATACCCTTCCAATTGTTTCTGAGAAATCTGGTCTGACTGCTTACCTTAGAATCATACCTGTGACCAGGTAACCAGGTGTCACCATCTTGTAAAAGTGTCTGTGACACTCACATGCTCAGTGGGCTCTGAGCAGCTGTTGAGAAGCTAAGCTTAGGGCTCGTCACTAATTATCAAGCAGAAAATGAGGTTGGTCTGTTATATAAGCTGATGCTACAGGTTTGCTGATTATTAAATACTGATGCTAATTGCACTGGTTTATGAGCTGCCGTGTAGTAATTATCTGTATTAATTACTAATCAGCCTTATATTGTGACATTTCTATTCTATGTGTACTGTATATTGTGAGTGGGTCCCTAAGCTCAGTAAGTGACAGCAGCACAGAGCATGTGCAGTGAATCAGCAGAAAAGAAGATGGGGAGCTACTGGGGCATCTTTGGAGACACAGATCTTTACTGTTAAAGAGCTGGGTTTGCCTTGGGCTGGTACAGAAGCACAAAACATAATGTGCAACATTTCTAGCTACTTCTTTAGTTAGGCTTTAGTTCTCCTTTAAGGAATCAATGTGACTTTGGAGGAAAAGTAAAAAGTCCTGTATAATGTCGCCATCTACTGGTCATCTCCTAACAATTTGGGCTAGAAAATGATCATTACAACATCAGCATAAGGTAAAACACAAACATATTCAAACAAACATATTCACACAAAAAATCTTTGTTTAGGCCCATTATACAGAGAAGTAATACAAAGTAACAATTACATTGTAGCCTCACAGAGCAATAGATTTTTTGGCACTCACGGTCAAAGCTAACAAGAAGCAGAATAATAACAATAATATAATTAATAATGAAAACCAGTTGGACATTTTAGAACATGCTAACAGTTAACTAAAACGTGAAATTGTCATATAAGGGTGATGCTACAAGGAACTATAATAGTTGTGGGTGATCCCCTGGAAAAAGAGGGGAGAATACATTATTTTGTTTGCTAATTTTCATGATATTTGCAGGTTTTACATAAAAAGAACAAATTTAAAAACAATGGTGCCACTCGCTGGTCAGCTCAAAATCAATTTCCTGAGAAAATAAATATCTAATAAATATCTAATGATGTTGCTTTTAATGGACCAAACAAACATCAGATGAAGCTTCCCCATTTATTCATTTCATTTTCTAATATGTGCAACTCCGCCAGACACTTAGGGGCCCATTTATTACACCCTGATTTTTTTCTGGTCGAGTTTTTAAGGGGGAAAACTCAATTTTTTTGTGGAAAAATAAAAACGTATAAAGTTGAGATTTCGCAGCAACAATTCGATAAAGTTGAGTTTTCCGAGCGCCAATGGTACGATTTTGTTGCAGCATTTTTTTTCTATGACTTTACTGAGAAAAATTATTGATAAATGAGATCAATTTGTGAAAGGGAATTTGGTTGATTCTGTTTTAATAAAAAAAATCGATTAATTTGAGTTATAAAAAATAACCCCCCTATATGGGCTATTGTAATAAAAGTTGCCAATCATCTGCAACAACCAATTGGCAGGAAGCATTTACTGGTCACCTGTAAACATCTTATTGGTTGTTATGGGTAATGCTTTTTATTTTACAGGCATGTTATCCAGAATACTCAGGACCTGTGGTACCCAGATAAGGGATCTTTCCATAATTTGGATATTCATACTTTAAGTGTACTAGAAAATCATGTAAACATTAAATAAACCCAATAGGCTGGTTTTGCTTCCAATACGAATTAATTATATCTTAGTTGGGATCAAGTACAAGCTACTGTTTTATTATTACTGAGAAAAAAGAGTTTATAAATGGCTAATAAATGAAAACTGTAAAAACATAATAATGCATAATAGTGAAAAAGTTCTTAGAAGAGCACTCCGAGCAGCTTTACATTAATTTGTTTTGAAGGTTTATATTTCCTTTAAATGATAAAAGCTCCCTCCCCCCCGACTTAATTAATGCCCCTCTAATTATATTAGAAAGTAACTCTCAAGAATGTATGAATCAAACCCATGCAGCATTCATTTGAATAATTGTGTTTTTATTCAGAAACAATTAGCAATTTGATACAAATTTGTATGATGGAATAAAAATGTAAATTATTTTATGGAACAAATCATCGAGGGGGTTATTTATTAAAGGTGAGTTGTGTTCGAGTTTTTCGAGAGTAGTTTCACTAAAAAAAACTCTTTCAGGAAGATTTTTTCTAGATTTAAGCTGCAAAAAGCCCGAATCTGAAAATACACCAGCTAAAACCTGTCGAGGTCATGTAGAAGTCAATGGCAGAGGTCCCTTGAACTATCTGAAGATGTTTTTTGCCTTCATGATTTTTGTTTTTTTTATGCTGGTTTGCACTCGAAAACTTGATACATTCGAGGTATTCAGTTGTGTTTAGCCTATAAACTAATAAATTCTAGGTATTTGAGTTTTCCCCCCAAATTGCATTTAATCAAGTGTTTTGCATTCAGATTTTTTCATAAATATGCAAACTTTGCATTGTAAGTTTATTCGAAAAAAAAAACAAACTCGACCTTTGATAAATAACTCCCTTAATTAGTACCTTTTTACAATTCACTAACCTGTCTGTGGCACAGCATCATCCAGTGAAGTTCTGCTTCCTGAGATAACCCGTATATATCTGGACTGGATTGCAATTAATAGGTTCAGTTACTTTCACTTAGATCTTTCCACATTCATTTCTATACGGAGACCTATGGACTTAAATGCACAAATGAAATGTCTGGTTTTGCAGATACAGGACATCGTTATTTATTTGTAGAGCGTCAGCAAGTTACGCAGCACTTTGCAATAGTTTAAACGTACAGGGATCTTACAATGAACAAGCAAGAGTAAAAATTAGGATAAGGGGGTCCTACTCGCAAGAGCTTACAATCTAAAGGACACCAAATGAAGACATTTTGCTATTACAAAAAGTAGCAGATGTGAATCTTATAAATGTCTCTCTATGCATAAACTCTTGATTTAACTCTGGTTGCTTCTGATTCTGGACAGAGTTATCTCTAGACTTGCCCAATGCTGCCATCTAGTGGCACCTGCAAAGAAATACTTTGTGGGAAAAATAAAGCAAAAAGCAGAGTCTGTTGTTGCTTTTTTACTAAATGCAGGGGCTGGGAACAGGTTTGTCCTGCATAAGGATTTAGTCAGATTGGGGTAGTGAGTCATTGGCATTATCACTGTTTCTGAGCTTCCTAGATGTTTATTAGGGCACTATAAATATGATAGGAACTTTACCAAAAGAAGATGCTCCGGCCAAAATCTTTCCTTTTGGGGATCGTAATACAGGTATTGGATGGGATCCCTTAAATGGAAATTCATTATCCAGAAGGATCTGAATTACAGGAAAGCCTTCTCTCTCATAGAATCCATTTCAAGCAATTCATTCTAATTTTTAAAAACAATTAGCTGTTATTTCTCTGTAATAATCAAACAGTAGATTGTTCTTGATGGTAATTCAGCTGACAAATCAATTTTAGGGGCAAAACAATTCTATTGGGTTTATTTAAGCATTCTCAAAAATAGATCCCATACCTGTACATGGAATCAGATTGTAAATACAAAGAAGCTCGTCTCTAATCCTTATTAGATGCAGATGAACCTCTTTATCAAGAGCCAACAGTACTGGTGAGGTATTTGCAGTGTCGGACTGGGACACCAGGGGCCCACCCAAAAACCTTAGACCAGGGGCCACTCTCAGTACTAATATTCTTCATCTCCTCAATCAACCTCTATTCTCCTTAACTCTTTTCTTTACATAATATAATCCATTATTCCATCTATTTGGCTTTGTTCTCATAGAAATAGGGAATGGCCATGAAATATGCCAAATGTTTAGCAGCATTAGGGCCACTGACACCTGAGCCCACCGGGACTTTTCCTGGTATCCCTGTGGGCCAGTCCGACACTGGGTATTTGGGCTGTTTAGGTCAGACTATATAGTGATGGGCGAATCTCACCCCTTTCACTTTGGCAAAAATCTGTGATACCTCGAAAATTTGCCGAAATGCATTGCATGGGCAACAAGTTTTTTTTTGACTCTTGACAAATTTATGACAATTTTGAATTTTTTTTTTAATCCATTAGAGTCTATAGGTGTCATTTTCATGGGAAAAACTTTAGCTCACAAGGAAATTAACGGGTATTTACCAAAGCAAAAATCTTTGCAAAAATCAGGTGTAATTCACCTATAATTTCACAGAATTCCGGCATCATTGTGGATCATTAGGTTCTCTGTTTTAACGAGTCCCATATTTGTACCAACTGCGCATGCTAGTATTTGCTAGTAAGTGGCACAAGTGCATAAAGGTGTTGCACAATACCTTTGGAGGGTGTTTTTGCAATTAGGAAATGGCTGTAGCTACAGAACTAGTGATGGGCGAATCTGTGGCATTTCGAATTTACTGAAAAATTTGAGAAACTGCGAAAAATTAAAGAAAAAATTAGAGAAACACTTTGAAGTCAAGTGCCATCAAAATAATTTTGAAGCTCAAATATTTTGACAGGAGCGACAATTTGTATACGCGACTATTTTGTCCAAATGCATTAAAGTCAATGGGCGTCTGAATAATTTTGACGCACAGCAACGACTATTCTGAAGTGCGACAATTTTTTTTATTTGCTGACGGTGAAACGTGGAAATTCACCGCAAATCCATGCCTGCCAAATTGAATCGCTCATCACTATACAGAACACAAATGAAAGACAGATGTCTAATATACAACCAGTCATCTATTCTCAAGGGTGGGGTAAACCTATTAGGTAATTTGGTATAATGAAAAAAAATGAGAAGCGACAGTTATGGGACCTGTTGTCCAGAATATTTGGGACCTGGGGTTTTCTGGATAACCTGTAACTTGGATCTTCATACCTAACATCTACTAGAAAATCATGTAAATATAAAATAAACCCAATAGGCTGGTTTTGCTTCTAATAAAGATTCATTGGGGCAAATTAACTAAAGCGTGAAGCGGTTAACACTAGTGCAAATTCGCCAGCGTGATGGCATTTCATTACTTCGCCGATTTACTAACGGGCGCTGGCGTAAATTTGCTAGCTAAGTGGACTTACTCTAGCGCTACTTCGCACCCTTACACCAGGTGAAGTTGCGCTATGGCGAAGGGACGTAACTACGCTAATTCACTAACGCATTTTACTGAACGTTACCTCTTGCGCCAAACTTGCCTTCACCACCTCAGACCAGGTGAAGTGCAATAGAGTAGATAGGGATTGCTTCAAAAAAAGTTGAATTTTTTTCTAAGTCCCAAAAAACGCTGGCGTCTTTTACTTTTTTAAGGGCGATAAACTGAAAAAGATCGTACATTTTTTTGGGGGTATCCTCCTTTCGCCCCTACATTTCCTAACATATGGCACCTAAACTATACAGTGGGCTCATGTGTAGGGCAATATAACAACTCTATTTTATTTTATGAAGGTTTCCCAGGCTTGTGTAGTGTAATGTATTTGCTGCAACATATATGTCCATTGTACTTTAACTTGGCGCCATATGCAAATTAGGCATCGGTAGCATAACTTCGCTTTGCATGATGAAATAATGCTAGCGCAACTTCGCTACATTTCGCCTCCCTGAGCGCAACTTCGGATTTTAGTAAATTATCGGCGCCCTGGAGAAACTTTGCCTGGCGAAGTGCGGTGAAGGCATCGCTAGCGTATTTCCGGCGGTTAGTGAATTTGCCCCATTATCTTAGGGGATCAAGTACAATGTATTGTTTTATTTGTACAGCGAAAAAGGAAATCATTTTAAAAAATTCTGATTATTTGGATAAATGGAGTCTATGAGAGACAGCCTTTCTGTAATTCAGGGCTTTCTGGATACAAGGCTTCTGGCTCTCTGGCCTCCCTGTGTCCCAGAGCCCCTGCTCAACGGTAGGCAAGGGGAGGCTGGAGCGGGAGGGATTCTTTAGTACTATATAGAGGGAGCGAACCCCCGGGGTCAGGGTACCCCTGTTTCCCGGCCACAGGGTCTGCTTTCTCTGTAATTACACCCAATTGTATTTGCTTCTCAAGCCACTTCTGCTCTTGACTACATGTCCCATAGAAGCAATGTTGTGGCACTCATTTCTCTGCCAGCAAACACTCCATTACCCATAGTGCCCTGCACATCTTTGGGATTCTTCATATTTACAGGTCTGTTAGAACCAGAGAATTGCAAAAGACAGATAAGGCAATGAATAGCAATTGTGTTTTAAATTAACTTCAAAATCATCGCAAATGTGTAATTTATGGATGTGGGAAAGTTCCTTAAAGGGGTTGTTCACTTTTGAGATAACTTTTATGATTATGTAGAGCAGGGATCCCCAACCTTTTGAACCCGTGAGCAACCTTCAGAAGAAAAAGGAGTTGGGGAGCAACACAAGCATGAAAAATGTTCTTGGGGTGCCAAATACGTGAGACTCTGTTTGGCAGTACATCTGTTTTTTATACAACCATAACTTGCCTCCAAGTCTGGAATTCAATAACAATCACCTGCTTTGAGGCCACTGGGAGCAACATCCAAGGGGTTGGGGAGCAACATGTTACTCACGAGCTACTGGTCGGGGATCCCTGATGTAGAGAGTGATATTCTGAGACAATTTGCAATTGGTTTTCATTCTTTATTATTTAAAGTTTTTTAGTTATTTGTATTTTTATTCAGCAGCTCTTCAATTTGCATTTTAAGCAATCTGGTAGCTATGGTCCAAACTACCCTAGCAACCACGCATTGATTTGAATAAGAGACTGGAATCTGAATTGGAGAGGCCTGAATAGAAAGATGAGCAATAAAAATGAGCAATAACAATACATTTGTAGCCTTACAGAGCATTTGCTTTTTAGAAGGGGTCAACGACGCCCATTTGAAAGCTGCAAAGAGTCAGAAAAACTATAAAAAATAAATAAATAATGAAAACCAATTGAAAAGTTGCTTAGAATTGGCCATTCTATAACATATTAAGGGGCATATTTATCAAGGGTCGAATTTCGAATTGAAAAAACTTCAAAATTCAAAAAGACCAACTGAAATTAAGTTTTTTTGGTCGAATAGGTCCGTTTTCAATCAAATAGGTTCGTATTCGGCCGAATTCGAATTGCACGAATCGAAGGAATATCGCATTCAATCGAATTCCCCAAATCCCCCAAAAAACCTTTGGAGTCCACCAATTGACTCCAAATAGGTTGTAGGAGGTCCCCCATAGGCTAAAACAGAAATTCGGGAGGTTTTAGATGGAGAATGTTCGAAGCCGAATTTTTAAAGAGACAGTATATGATAAATTTCGATATTCTAATTTTTTAATTTTTTTCAAATTCGAATTGAACTTGGACAGTTCCCTAGTCGAAGTACACAAAAAATTGATCGAAATTTTAATTTTTTTCATTTGAAAATTCACCCACTCCTTTAAATATATATATGCTTTTATTATGCAAAATGTTGTAGCCTGGTTTAAAGCCCCTTTAAAGGGCTGTTGGTAATATATAGTAGGATGTATTGTATCTTAACAACTGCTGGTGGGCCCAAAATCTAATAACTACTACACAAGCAAATAAAATGTAGTTTAAAATATACTAAAAATATTTTTTTTTTGCCAAGGGACCACCTGTGAGTCCAATGGCTTTCCCGTTGCCCTGCCCTGTCCTACAGCCAGTCCTGTTTTCAGCACTTACCATGTACTTAACCTAAAGTGCTGTGAGCAGGAAAAACTGGAATGTCTAGTGCAGCTGGGCGCTTCCTATCCTTGTGTGGCATGGGCTCCAAAAAGGCATAGAGGTTTGCAAGTGAAGTGGAAAAGGAATTTAGCAGGAGCTGGACACCGAGTGAAAATTAGACTGAAAGCAGCTGAGTACATAAAAGCTCAGAAAGAAAACCAAAACAATCATATTCCCTGTTCACTGTTTAGTCTTTCTGAGGAGGCTCGGGGATCTCATGTATTATCTAATTTGAGGCTACTTGACCTTAGAAATGATGTTGCAGTGTTCCAGTTTGTCAAATAAATCAATAAAAAAAATGGCGAAGGCTTTTTAGATTTACTTAAAACATTGTGCCAGTGATAGGGAAGAGTGAGGGGATCCTATAGCATAACACCATTTATATTTAAAAATGAAAAAGTCTAGACTAAATCTATTTCTGTGCAGTGACCTTTTTCTTGTTCTTTTTTTTTAACCTGAAACAAACAGTGGTCAAAATGTCTCAACTTCTATATCAATATGTTGGAAATGTGCTACTCAAGTGTTTGTGATTTTGCTGAAGTCCCTAGATTTCTCCTTAGATTTTATACATTTGGCCCCTATGGCTAGTGGGTGGGATTATCATAAAAACACTAGGTTCCCTGATGAACTCATAACATCCATCTTGTGCCTGTTGGCAGGGGAGCTAAGGTTCTTGTGGACCCACCAGTAAGAATAATAATTATAATAATTGAAGGGTTTCCTTATCCACATCCTGTGTAGTTTGAGGCAACAATTCCCCTTTTGGTGTTTGAATTTTTAAAAATGTGTGACCATTTTGCAGAGGATTGAATCGCAAATAAAATATTTTGGTTTTACTAAAAACCAAGGGTTTGCGCACAAGTGAGTCACCATTACATATATTGCTATTGTTTCACATTGTAACAGAAAAAAAAAGAATGTGTTATGTGTGCAGTGTTTTTCTCCCAGTGTTTTAAGACCTAATGGAGTGTGTGAGGGGCCTGCGGTGTCTCACCTTGTTTTCAGCTGTACAAATATTAAATACTTTCGTCTTCTCATCAGGGACCTTACTGTTGTCTGGTAAAACAGTATATTTTATTGTAGCAACTTAGAGTTTAAATGGGAGAAATTTGGGAGAGCCAATGGCATTCAACGTAGCTTCAAACACGGAGGTTTATTTTTTCAGCCATAGACAAGTTCTCCAACCAATCATTCATTGTTTTCAATGGTCTCCAGTAACTATTAAAATGGGCAAGCCACCCTAGTGCAATACAAACTCAGGAAATATCCAAATATTGCTTTAATCTACTTTGTATAATGCGTTAAAGGAAAGTGGGTGATGTCCCATTTTTTTACCCTGTCATATTGGTTGAGATCGATGAGTAACTTTGTTCACTTTTTCCCTTTCTCACACCTAATTTGCATATGTTTCAGGTTTAAGTTCATATGATTCAGGTTAGGTTCTGTATTCTGCTGAATCTTTTACGAAGGATTGGTGATTTGGCTGAATCCCAAATAGTGGATGTGGTTCCTCCCTAGTATTAGGGGCCCATTCACTTAGCTCGAGTGCAGGAAAAGAGGAAAAATAGTTTGAATTTCGAATTGTCGAATATGGTTACTTCGACCATCGAATGGGCTACTTCGACCTTCAACTACGACCTTCGATTTCGAATCGAATGATTCGAACTAAAAATCGTTCGACTATTCGACCATTCGATAGTCGCAGTACTGTCTCTTTAAAAAATTCTTTGACCCCCTAGTTCGCCACCTAAAACCTACCGAGGCCAATATTAGCCTATGGGGAAGGTCCCCATAGGCTTCCTAACAATTTCCTGATCGAAGGAATATCCTTCGATCGATGTATTAAACTCCTTTGAATCGTTCAATCGTAGGAATAGCGCTAAATCCCTCGATATTCGACCCTAGGTAAATGTGCCCCTTAATGTTATAATAATTTGCTTGATCGCAGCCAAACAAAGATTGTATTGCATGGAATACAGTGCTACATGGGTCATGTGCTTTCTTTGAAAAGTCTTAATTAAAAGTGTTTTTAGCAGTTTTGCTTTGCTAATCAAGACATTAGCTCTAGAGGACTTGACTGGGTTATAATGGGATTAATTACACAAATATTACAGTGCCAACATCTTGACCATCAGTAATTATTAGTGATGGGCAAATTTATTCAGCAGGCATGGATTTGCAGCAAATTTCCGTATTTCACCACCAGCTAATGTTTTTGTGAAACTGTGGCAACAATGCGCCATGGAAAATTTTCTGCGAGAAAAACTTTTCCACAGGCATAGAAATTGTTGCGAGTCAAAATTATTCGGGCCATTGACTTGAATACATTTGGACAAAAGAGTTTCTCATGTCTAAATTGTCGCGCATCAAAATTATTTTGACGCCCACTGCCTTCAATGCGTTTTTGGAGTTTCGCAAATTTTTCAGAGTTTCGCAAATTTTTCAGCAAATGGGACAGATTCGCCCATCACTAGTAATTATTAGTAGTGCTGAGTGAAAAATTTTGCCCTGTGTAGATTCACCCTGAACTTCTGAGAAAAAATGTTTCTATTAAAAAAATCAGTTTTAGTGGATAGGAGGTCGTCTAACAATGTAGGGCATATGTGAAGTATCCTGAGCAAAAAACGCATGTGATTTTGCGTTCCCATTGACTCCAATGCAGTTTAGCAATTATTAATGCCAGTTTGCAAATTTTTACACAATGCAAAACATGGCAGATTTGCTCAACACAGTCAACAAGACGTGAAAATAAGGGAAAAAAAATATTGGTAGCTAGTGATGAGCAAATCTGTCCCAATTCATTTGCCAAAAAATTCACAAAACTGCTTAAAAATTGGTGAAACGGTAAAAAATTTTGTTGAGCTGCATTTTAGTAACAAACTACATTAGAATATATGGGTGTTTTTTTTTTCGTGGCAGCTTGTTCCTGCTTTGGGGCTAACAATAATTTTTTCCCCCTTACTTTCAAGTCTTGGGAGGAGCTCCTATCAACTAGGCTACAACTGGTTTTTCAATAGAAAAGAAGGCTCCCATGTTGCCAATTTCTTAAAAACATGTCTGTGATTTTTGACAATACCGCTGGTCAACTGGTAATGGTATCTACTATTTCACTATGTTGCTGTTTAAGCAAAAAGTACCATCTATAGTTTATATGTTACTATTAGCTTACAAATACAGGCACACATAAAAAATAATCTGACCACCAACAGATAATAAACCATGGGGCAAATTCACTAAGATTCGTAGTTGCGCCAGCGTCCGCTTCACCGCACTTCGCCAGGTGTATTTTGGACTTAGAAAATCTTTTAACTTTTTTTGAAGCAATCCCTATCTACTCTATTGCAGTTCGCCTGGTCTGAGGTGGCGAAGGAAGTCTGGCGTAAAAGGTGGTTCGCGTAGTTACGTCCGTTGCGCAAATTCGCCAGGCGTAAGGGTAACACTAGCGAATTTACGCCAGTGTCTGTTAGTGAATTGGCGAATTAACGAAAATGCGCTACGCTAGCGAATTAACGCTAGCATTAGGTGATTCGTCCTTTAGTGAATTTGCCCCCATATATTTATGTGTATGTCATTATAAAGACATTACATATGCCCTTGTGATGAATAAAGTTTTGTGAGATTTTTTATCATTTTTCACATTTTTCACAGGAGCGAAATAGGACAGATTTGCATAGTATATCCCTAGCAGTAAATAAGTAGGTATTAATATATTTACAGGTGCAAAGTTTACTCTGGGCCTAGAAACCAAAAACACTTGCTCCTCTTTAGACATAAATAAACTGCCCAGACACAAGTGCAATGTGCAAGGGCACTAAATGGTGGAAAAGCTCATTAAAGGAGTCTGGGTCTGGCTGCTCTTTGCACCTCTGGCAGAATGTGTAAAGTATAATGTCAATGGATGTCCACAGGGGGTAAGTACATTGCTCCATTGTGATCTGCGCCAGCTGGTGATTCAATGGCCCATTGCTCCATTAACTAGAGTACTCTGAGGAAGTGCAGGTTCGGCCAGTTGGACAAAGTTATCATTTTGTTTCTTCAATTACGGGCTGGTACAAACCAGACATCACTCAATGGTTGGTGCAGTTAAAAAGCAGTTTATTTAAGAAGAAAACATCTCGATATATATCCTTACAAGCCTTGGTCTTGGTGTTCCCACAGCTGTATCATGTGACAGCCATCATTTGACAGCACAGTCAGCAGACATTAAGAGGCAGATTTATTATTTGGTGTTAAAAAATGGAGTAAAAAACAGCATACATGTTTTTTCTTAGAGCGACGTGCACTGAAAGCAATGTAAATTAATGGTGGCAAGTCTGGAGTTCGCATGGTGTAAAATAAAACACACCTTTATAAATTCACCATTTATTTTACACAGCTTTTTACACTGTTTTATTTAATTTTAAACAGCATGATAATATGCGCCTAAATATCTGACCCTCCTTTGTCTTGAGAGATCCCAAATGTTGTAAACCCATTTAGAGCTATCTTGCACCCACATGTGATGGAACAGCCACATTTGCTTACATTTCTCTCTTCACCCGCTGAATAATGAGAGCTTACGGGGTCAGTGATGCACCAACGTAATGGAACATTCAGAACTGTAACTACATCTGTCCAAGTACAAGTACACCTGAAATAACAAAATTACCCCTGCAAATTTGTCTAATGCAAAATCATTTCCAGTAAAGAGTAAATATTCACCAACCCCCCAATAAGCAAACTCCAAAAATAACAGGAAAAAAACTCATTTGGACAGGAAAATATTAGAATAATAGTGGGGGAAATATGAAACTTAATTGAATTTCAGGAAAGTGTTATTAACAGTAATTTCATCATAAAAAGAGAAATTTGGAATAGAGAATATTTACAGAGTACCAGTTTTCCCTGGGTAACTCGGAGAATGTTTGAAAATGCAGGGATTCATTAATGTACAAAAATAAACAAAAGTGTCTATTTATGGCTAATAGGGTTCTAGAAAGGTCAGAAGCAATTGCATTTATTATATTAAATATATCTGACTGGGCACCAAATATATCTTACTAAAACTACTTCACATGGGGAAATTTGCCTCCCCAAATTGCCAGAGATGTAATAGGGCAACGGGTACCTTTATGCATTTGATTTGGGAATGGGGCTATATCCAGACATTCTGGACTGAAATAACTACATTTATGAGCTCCACCTTCCAAGGATCTTAGATCCTAAAATTTGCTTGTTGGGACTGATACACTCTGTCGTTCCTCCCAGACCAGAGAACGTATGTGACTCCTTTTGTTCTATGGGAAATAGACTATAGCTACGCATTGGGTGAACTCTCCACCGCCAATTATTCATCACTGGAAAAATCTGGTAAACACACAACTGGAACTTTATAAACTGATGTACTTATGCAGAAGAGCACCAGATAAATTTGATAGTATATGGAAACCTTGAACTTTATGCCCAGCAACGACATAAGCCCCTACAGTATATATAAAAGTGTCTGCCATAACTTTGTATGTTAAATTTATGTTAAATTAGCAAAAACTGAAATAAGAAGATACCTTTAAAATATATATATGACTTGGGAGATACCATGAAACGTTGCTCTGTACAGAATACAGATATAGGATACGTTATCCGGAAACCCGTTATCCAGAAAGCTCTGTATTACAGGATCACCATTTCCCACATAATCCATTTTTATCAAATAATTCAAAAAGTGATACTAAAACAGTACCTTGTACTTGATCCCAACTAAGTCATAATTAATCCTTTTTGGAGTAAAATCTATTGAATTGGGTTTATTTAATAGATTTATTTTTTAGTAGACTATGGGGCCGATTCACTAACTTCGAGTGAAGGATTCGAAGTAAAAAAAACTTGAATTTCGAAGTGTTTTTTGGGCTACTTTGACCATCGAATGGGCTACTTCAACCCTCGACTTCGACTATGACTTCGAATCGAAGGATTCAAGCTAAAAATTGTTCGACTATTAGTACTGTCTCTTTAAGAAAAAACTTCGACCCCCTAGTTCGCCATCTAAACCTACCAAACTCAATGTTAAGGTCCCCATAGGCTTGCCTAAGTTTTTTTGGTCGAAGGATAATCCTTCGATCGTTGGATTTAAATCCAACGATCGAAGGATTTAATCGTTCCAACGATTCGAAGGATTTAATCGCTCGATCGAAGGATTATTCCTTTGATCGAATGATCAAACTATTTGCGCTAAAATCCTTCGACTTCGATATTCGAAGTCGAAGGATTTTAATTCCCAGTCGAATATCGAGGGTTCATTAACCCTCGATATTCGACCCTTGGTGAATCGGCCCCTTAAAGTGTGCTGATCCAAAGACCCCTTATCTGGAAAACCCCAGGCCTCAATCATTTTGAATAACAGGCCCCATACCTGTTCACAGAATCATTTTCTCAAGGGTCACTACTGAAAGAGCCAAGTCCAGAGAAGAGCAGCTAAGTTAATAAAAGCTGTGGAAGGTAGTCCTCTGCCAAGTGGTATATTTCAACTACTGTTTGATACTAGTTTGATATAATATATATGGTTTCTGACAACCAAATACCTAAATCAGGCTTCAGTTTCATCACTATGCCTACTTTATATTGCTACATCTCTGTTTTCTATAGACCCGTTGTACGTATGATAAATATGCACCAACGGCAGTACCTACTGTAAACTTACAGGACCCAATATGAAGTTGTGCTTTACATGTAGCACCCATTATTGATAGTGGTTATAGTTGATTAGTTGATATAGTTGAGCTGGGTGGGGTGAGACAAGTAGGCAACCTCTCTTCTGCCTCCTACTTGCCAGTTCAAATTGCTCCGTCTCCAGTGCAACAAATTGTATTTGTTACCCTTTCCTTAACATAAGCTTGAACATAAAAACCCTCTAATTCTGATAATATTTGTTATCTGCAGTAGGATGGGCATTGCCAGGGAAATAAATTGAAGTAAGCATGAGTGTGCTGGTCAGTTACTGGACTACTTTGTCTACCAGCACAATAAGCACAATATGTAATATCCTGCAACAGAACACTATCGTTCATATGCAGACTTTGTTACCAAGTCTAACTCCATGTCCTAATTCATGTCCAAGCCAGTGGAAGAGGCATTTTCAGATCCTTCAGCTCAGATTCAGACCTTAAGGGCAATGGCACATGGGGCGTTATGGCCCCACTTTTAACCCCCCTTTTACAGAAGGGAACATTTATGCATGATAACGTGATTGTGCTGGCTTGGTGAAGATCAGGCCCAGATTTGTGGCAAGGCCACAAAGGCCCGGGCCTAGGGTGGCAGAATTTTAGGGACGGCATGCCGCCCAACTACATTTGGAATTAATTTGAGCACTAGAGACACCAGTCTCAGGGCTGCTCCAGACGCAAGGCAGAAGTGCGCATGTGCAAATCCATTCACAAACAAGAAAGGGAGGTGGACCTGGACAGCGACAAGGAGGGGACGCATGGAGGTAGAGTCCTGCAGCGGGTCGGGTACCCGCGGGTTACCTGCAAAAACCTGCGGTACCTTGTGGGTTGAGGGGAGAAGTTCTGGGTGCGGGTGGGTCGGTGGTTCTGCGGGTTTGCGGGTCGGGCCGCGGGTCTTTTCAATAGCGATATTTACTCCTTTTTTCTTGTCACGGCTACTTCCAGTGATGTCACTTCCGGTTTACAATGACAGCACTTCCTGATTCTTGATGGTCAGCGGGTTGCGGGTCCGGGTTGCAGATAAGGTACTTGCGGGTAGGCTCGGGTAGCGGTTCCAAGCGGGAAAGAATGCGGGTTGCATGTCCTGTTTGCGGATTACAGGTTGCGGGTACGGGTCGGGTACAGGTCCCAAAAAATGGACCCGCGCAGGATTCTACATGGAGGTAGACTTAGACGGGGACAGGGAGGGGGGTGAGCGCTGGGAAGGGGAGTGATGAACTTGATCCAGCCTAGGGGAGCCCAGTTTATAAATCTGGCCCTGGTGACGATGATACCCTTGATCAGCAATGCAAAGAAATTTTCAGTCAATTCCATCTCCTGCCCAAAAGGCAATTTCATAAGGTGACAAAACTCTCCATTGACATGGGAATTCTAGGGAGCCAGTGTGCGCCCTGGTTAGAATGCTGAGAGAAATGGCTGCATTGTGATGTCTAAAGCATTTTCACTTTTTTCAGCAATGCTGTCTTCTAAAGTATGTCAAACAGGGCAGTTCAGGTGGCAATTTTCAGTTCAGTGTCCAAGTGACAAAACCTTTATCACCCTCATTCATTCCAATAGCAAATATGTGGAGTCATGGGTGCAGACATTCTAAGCATTTTGTTGCAAAGTTGAAAATGTTCATTGTGCCATTGCCCGAGTAGAGAACCATATCTGTTGTTTGATTTTATTGTCTGCACTACTTAATAGTTAAAGCTGGCCATAGACGCAAATCTACCATTGTATGAAACGAAGATCATTTATATTGTCTACAGATAATATCTCTGCCTGTATTGCCTACCTGACCATATCAATGGGAGACTGTCACTACTATTTGTCGGACATAACTTTCGTACAATTGCTGTCTGTCAATTAATATCCTGAGCATCTTGTGATTTGTTCTCTTTACTACTTTATATTCACCTGAATGGTTAGTTGCAGGTCGGAAGATTGGCACGGATGATCATTTGACCGATATACTGTAGCCTATAATCTGCACGTCTATGGCCAGCATTAGACATCTTTCCAAAAATGTTTATAAAGCTAAACAGTTGCCAGACGCAACTTCGCCGCACTTCGACACACTTCGCCAGGCGTATTTTCGCCAGCGCTCCGCAAATTCACTAAAATCCGAAGTTGCGCACAGGGGTAGCGTTAGTTTGCGAAGTTGCGCTAGCGTTAGTTCGCCAAGCGAAGCGAAGTTTCGCTAGCGATGGTTGATTTGCATATGGCGCGAAATTCAAATTTCAATGGAGGAATACGTATCTGCACTACAAATGCCTAGAAAACCTTCAAATCAGCAAATATTTTATTTTGCCCTACACATGTGCCCACTGTCTAGGTAAGTTGCCATGAGTCAGGAAATGTAGGGGGGAAGGAGGGGAGCCCCAAAAAATTTTTCGATCTTTTTCAGCCTATCACCCATCATGTAGAAAACACGCCAGCGTTTTTTGGGACTTAGAAAAAAATGTGACTTTTTTGGAAACAATCCCCATCTACTCTATTGCGCTTCGCCAGGTCTGAGGTGGCGAAGGAAGTCTAGCGTAAAAGGTAGCGTTCAGTACACTGCGCAAGTTAGTGAATTTGCGTAGTTACATCGCTAGCGAAAATTCGCCTGGCGTAAGTGTGCGAAGTAACACTAGCGAATTTACGCCAGCGTTCCTTAGTGAGTTTGCGAAGTACCAAAAATGCCAAACGCTAGCGTTCGGCGCTTCGGCGCTTCGGCGCTTAGTGAATTTGCCCCTATGTGCATTATCTATACTATATAAGTGAGTTATACAGTCGGTTCCAGCATTATGTTATTTGTCTTATAAAGAAAAGGAATACGCATCAGCAGTAATACCAGCATCTGGGTAATTTGCCTTTAATTATCCTACAAACCAAGCACAGAATTCCAACTTCACTGAGTACAGTCAGAGGCTTCATACTGGGATATCACTTTGAGATAAATTACCTCTCACGCTTCACAAAGATCTGTAATAGCTCCTGCTCCATATGTACCATAAACGGAATAAGGGTAGGCTGCTAGCAGGCATGTTGTGTGGGCTGACATGAGGATAGAATAACATCACCGAACCCATGGGACACATCATATTCTGTCTGTAGACATCTTGTGGCTGATCGCTTCAACACTGACAAAGATAGGCTTCTAATTGTTGATTAAAGATTGTGATTTCTTATGAGATTTTTCTTTTTGTTATTTGCTTGTTTATAAAAGAGATACAAATCTACACACCACAATCTGCAGCAAGACCTTTACAAATATAGAGCATTTGTCTACAGCCTGTCTGGTCAAGATAAAGTGTCCCTGGCAGACTATTAACAGCACTTTCAGTGAACCTTGAAATGAGGGCTCAAGTGGACACACACGCAGATGGCTCTGACACATTCCTAATTCTGTTTTCTTTACTGCTGAATATTTAGCATGTTGTTTAATGAGAATGTTAAGGGTGCTATCATGTAAAGACCAGGGCTTGGTGGGAGCTCTAAAAAAAAAATCGACAGATTCACAACTAAAACAATAAAGTAAAAAGGAAAAACTTGTTTCTGTGATATGTGAAAATGAACATTTGAACAGAGTCGAGTACAACATTCACTTGAGCAATACATAATGTAAGTACTTGTGTAATAAGCTCCAGCGTGTAGAATCTGGTATAAAGGATCTTTGGGAGTGAGAATTCCACAGAGTCTGACAATGTTCTAAACATATCCTACAAGAATAAAAGTATTTCCTTTCACTTTATGACTGGGTATGATCACTATGTATGAAAGCCTTCAGCAAAAAAAAAAAATAACAATAATAACTGTTATACTAAGGGGCTGATTTATCAACATTGGAATTCACATTTTTGTGCGATTCCAATTTTTTTGCACAAAATTCACAAATTCAAAAGTCTACACAACTCAAATGTCTTAGAAATACTTAGGGGGTTAATTACTAAACTCTGAATGCAAAAAGTCCGAAAAATTTGTGATTTTTTTATAAAATCGGACAGTTAAAAAAATCAAGAATTTTTCGAAATGTATTAAACCTGGAGGATGGAAAAGACTGAATCTGAAAATCCGGCATCTCAGATCTGTTGAGGTTGCATATAAGTCAATGAAAGATGTCCCAATGATTTTTTGATGTGCATTGGGTTTCGTGCAATACTCCAAAGTTTTCGGGCAAAAAGCATAATAAATCCAAGTTTTCAGGTGAAAAATCCTAAAAAATCATGAAAATTGGATTTTTTCCTCAAAGCAAATTTCCTGGATTTCCTCCGATTTTTGCAGCAGAAAATATTGAGATAAATTTGGACTTTGATTAATAACCCCCTAAGTCAATATTTATTAAGCACAAAAGATTTTTACAAACTCAACTGTAAAACTTCAGCAACTGTAAGGTTGCAAGTTTATGTTTTAAGAGTCTGTTTAAGAGTTTTTAAGCAAAAAAGTAACTATTACACCAAGGGGCTGATTTATCAACATTAGAATTCAAATGTTTGTACCGTGACTGGAACGATTTCGCACAAAACTCAAAAATTTGAACGAAAGATTCCAAAACTCACATGTTTTGGAAACGCTAACTCGATATTTATTAAGAGTTAGATAGTTATTGAAGAACACAAATTCAATGCATTTGAGGTTTTATCACGGTTTTATTATATTGTGTTTTTTTAGATCCAAAATTTTAAAAAAATAAGCAAAGATATAAGTTTTGTAAAATTTCTAGTGTATTCGAATAAGTTTTACATTTTTTTTTTTGATGCCTCCCAATATCTGTATTTAACACTGTTGTCATATATTTATGGTGTCCCCCATTGAAGTCAATGGGACAAATTCTGGCAGTAAAAAAATGAAAGTGCTGATTTGTACATTGGAATGTGTGTGTGCTGCATATCAAACTGGAAGGATTATCTGTGAACTTATTGGCAGCACCAAGTATGAATTAAAGAATACATGAGCAGATGACATTAGGGGGCCAATTCACGAACTTCAAGTGAAGGATTCGTAGTAAAAAAACGTCGAATTTTGAAGTATTTTTTGGGCTACTTCGACCAGCGAATGGGCTACTACGACCTTCGACTACGACTTCGAACTAAAAATCGTTCGACCATTCGATAGTCGAAGTACTGTCTCTTTAAGAAAAAACTTCGACCCCCTAGTTCGCCATCTAAAAGCTACCAAACTCAAAGCTTGGCTAACTTTTTTTAATCGAAGGATATTCCTTAGATCGTTGGATTAAAATCCTTTGAATCGTTCGATTAGAAGGATTTTATCGTTCGATCAAAGGAATAATACTTTGATCGTTCGATCGCACTATTTGCGCTAAAATCCTTCGACTTCGATATTCAAAGTCGAAGGATTTTAATTCCCAGTCGAATATCAAGGGTTAATTAACCCTCGATATTCGACCCTTAGTAAATGTGCCCCATCATGTCATATATATGGCATATATGTTCATATAGTGAATAAAGTACCCTGTATTGCAAAATATAAGTATTATACAATTTAAGCTTTTATAGAGGTCATGGAAAGTGACTTCTAATATCTTCATATTTTACAACAAGGTGTACATTTATTATAATACACAAGTTTCAGTGGATCATGTTACAGAAATTACATTACTAAACTCCATTTATAAGGATATCATTTACAGGATATGGATGGTTCTTGTGCATTATACATATGTACATATACACTATAAATGAAATGTATCTATGCACCCCTTCTAGAATTCAAAAATGTCCTTATTTAAAACACTCACTATTGAGGTCCAAGCTGTCTAAAAGTAGTCTAAAAGTTTCTGCCTTTGGATTTCTGGAATGAGAATCTCACTTCATCAGTCTTGTAATCTAATGATAACAGACCTCAAGTATAGGTCAATCTAAAAACAACTGGACTTGCTGAGTAATCAATGAAGACGTTTCACTACTCATCCGAGCAGCTTCTTCAGTTCAACTGACTGGTGTGGGAATTTCTCGGCATATAAACTCTTCCACTAATCCATTTACAATGGCACATTGTAACTCTTCAAAGAAGTGACATTTGAAGAAACTCACAGAGGTGTTGATTCTGTGTAGTTGTGATAGGATTATCCAATGTGTCATGCAACTCCTAGATACAGGTGTTACTTGTGAGAGTTGCATGAATGGATGTGTGAAGTGTTCTGAATCCGCCGGGGTACAGATGTTAGAACAGCATTGATCTATACATCGGGGAGACAAAACAACTGCTCTCCAAACGAATGGCTCAGCGCAGGAGGGAGAACTCTACAGGGCAAAACTCAGCTGTCTTTCTACACTTAAAAGACAAGGGACACTCCTTTGAAGACAGCAAGGTCCAAATCTTGGATAAAGAAGACCGCTGGTTTGAACGAGGCGTGAAAGAGGCGATTCATGTCAAGGTGGAGAGACCATCTCTGAACAGAGGTGGGGGCCTTCGACACCACCTGTCTGCTACATACAATGCTGTTCTAACATCTGTACCCCGGCGGATTCAGAACACTTCACACATCCATTCATGCAACTCTCACAAGTAACACCTGTATCTAGGAGTTGCATGACACATTGGATAATCCTATTACAACTACACAGAATCAACACCTCTGTGAGTTTCTTCAGATGTCACCTCTTTGAAGAGTTACAATGTGCCATTGTAAATGGATTAGTGGAAGAATTTATATGCCGAGAACTTCCCATACCAGTCAGTTGAACTGAAGAAGCTGCTCGGATGAGTAGTGAAAGGTCTTCATTGATTACTCAGCAAGTCCAGTTGTTTTTAGATTGACCTATACTTGAGGTCTGTTATCACTGAGGACATCACTGAGGACAGGACTATTATTGTAACAATCAATGACATTTTCTTTATAAAAACAATTATAAACAGAACTGACAAAATGGCAAATATACATAAAAAGAAGTGCTAGTTTAATACCATCCACTTTGTACTGGAATAAATCTGCAAAAATAGATAGTAGACTACACCATCCAAAACTGAAAAAAAAAAACCTTTACCCAGATATAGTTTTAAAAAAACATTTTCTCAATCCTAGATAAACTATTGAGAACACAAACACAGAACATTTTCCACTACCTGTAGTATTACTGAACAGATTATCCTTGAACTTTCTGAAAATGTTAAAATTGAGAACTTTACTTGAGTTTAAAAAAAAAAAAAGAGGTAGAAGCAGTAGACAAGCCATCTATTAACCAAACACCTACAATTAGGGGCCCATTTACTTAGCTCGAGTGAAGGAATAGAGGAAAAAACGTTGAAATTCGAATGTTTTTTTGGCTACTTCGACCTTCGACTTCGAACCGAACTATTTGAACTAAAAATCGTTCGACTATTCGACCATTCGACCATTCGATAGTCGAAGTACTGTCTCTTTAAGAAAAAACTTCGACCCCCTAGTTCGCCACCTAAAAGCTACTGAAGTCAATGTTAGCCTATGGGGAAGGTCCCCATAGGCTTTGGTAGCTTTTTTTGGTCGAACAAAAATAGTTTTGAAGGATTCGATTTTTCTTTCAATCGTTCGATCGAACGAATAACGCTAAATCCTTCGACTTCAATAATCGAAGTCGAAGGATTTAACTTTGACAGTCGAATATCGAGGGTTAATTAACCCTTGATATTCGACCTTAAGTAAATTTGCCCCTTAGACTCCTGGAAAAATCCCTCTTGACATCCTCTAAAATACAGCAAAGTGTCAAGCAAGTGTGGCTATTTTAAAAGTATTGTACACCTCAACAGTTGCACAACTAGATGTGAATGATCCATACTCTCATCATTTTAGGCCCTCAAAAATGTCAGGAATTCATCTGTAATAAAAGATATATCGGACCAAATAATTTAAAATAAATAAATAACTGAGAAATATAATTTCACTATTTAATAATATTCAACAGGTAAAAATAGTGGCTGAAAAAGTAAGATTCTGGAAGCCGAATTCTTTATAAAGCAAAGAGTACCAGGACATTATATGGTTGAGAACTGTCCTTTAAAATAGCTTGAATAACCTATTACTGTATAATATTATTAAAAAGTGAGTACGTTTACTGTGTTATCATGACTATTTTCTGTTGGTTTTATGAGAATCCCACAGCAGAACTTTTTTAAAAATAATTTAATGTATTGAGCTACTGTAACTATGATAAGGTTAAAACGTGTTTAAAATGACTAAAATACTAATAATATATTTTCCAATTTTATGGATCGTGTTCTTATAATTATTTCAAATGTTTGTATCTGATTTGCCTAACCTCATATGCGAAACATAAATTATATTAGGGTGCTAATTTATCAATATTCTTGTTTCCATGTTTTCTTGGTTCTGAATATGAATTTACGGGTGCGTGTTTTCTGAGACCTTAAATAGTCTGAACTTGAAAAAGTCAGCAGAGAAACTGAACAAGTGAAGGTTGGTGAGTTTCTCTAGAAGTCAATGGGAGTTTATTAACAAAAATCTGAGATTTAAAGCTTCATTGAAATTTAAATTTTGCTAAAAATTTTGTTAAATAAGGAAGTACTTGAGTAAAAGAAGCTGTGTGCTTTTGTAGCAGTTTCCTTACCTTGATCTCAAAATTTGAACTCAGCCATCAAGAGGATAGAAAGAAACTGCTTTATCTTATTGCAAAAACTAGAATTTCCAACTGCCTAAAACTTACTTTTTTACTTTATTATTTTGTAAAATTTTGGGTAACTTTTTATTTACTTTTAGTGTTATGTTTTTTTTTTTCGTGTAGGGAAAATGGCAAGAAAAAATGGCAGTTGACAAGTAATTAAAAAAAATGCCTATTAACATCAATGCATTCGGCACAAGAGAACTGCCATTTTCTGCCTTTGGCACAAAACAAAACACGAGAATAAATGGCCATTTACTCCAAGGCATTTGGTCTGAAAACACAAGGCAAAATGCTCATTTACGCCAATGTATTTGGAAAAGTACATGAAAAATTTTGCCATTAAACAATTTTTATATGGTTTTGAGAGTAACAGGGCAGTTTTGCTCATCACAAAATACAGTATATAGTAAATTCGATTTTATTTGGACCATATAGAGAGCATGACATCTCTGATAAATACAATAGTTATTTTTAGAAAATTAGATACCATTTAATTCTACAAAGTGGCCGTTTTTTTATAGCCTGCTCTTTCTCTTAGGATGAGTAATGGTAAAAGTAGTTACAACTTATTTATTTAAAACAACTATTATTTACAAATTTTCCTTATTATAAGTAGTGTGCATTACATACATTTTTTATATTTCCTATTATTGTTTTTTTTTTAATATTTCAAACAAGAGAACATGTGACTGGATTGGCAAAGTTGTAATTATTATACATTCTGACCAGCAGTTTTTATTAGTAAAATGTTGCTGTTGCATTTCCCCCAGTGCTATATCCTGTTGCACTTCTGTCTTCTAAATATGACTTTATGGGGCACATTTACTTAGCTCGAGTGAAGGAATAGAATAAAAAAACTTCGAAATTTCGAACGATTTTTTTGGCTACTTCGACCTTCGACTATGACTTCAAATTGAACAATTCGAACTAAAAATTACTATTCGACCATTTGATAGTCGAAGTACTGTCTCTTTAACAAAAACTTCGACCCCCTACTTCGCCAAGTAAAACCTACCAAACCTCAATGTTAGCCTATGGGGAAGGTCCCCATAAACTGTCTAACAAATTTTTGGTCGAAGGAAAATCGTTCAATCGATGGATTAAAATCCTTCGAATGGTTCGATTTGAAGGATTTAATCGTTCGATCGAACGAATTGCGGTAAATCCTTCGACTTCGATATTCGAAGTCGAAGGATTTAACTTAGACAGTCGAGTATCGAGGGTTATTTAATCCTCGATATTTGACCCTAAGTAAATGTGCCCCATGTGTACTTTATGGGGCCGATTCACTCAGCTCGAGTGAAGGGTTCGAATGTAAAAAACTTCGAATTTCGAAGTTTTTTTTGGGTACTTCGACCATCGAATTGGTTAAATTCGTTCGAATTCGATCGAAGTCGAACGAAATCGAACGATTCGAAGTAAAAATCGTTCGACTATTCGACCATTCGATAGTCGAAGTACTTGCCCTTTAAAAAAAACTTCGACCCCCTACTTCGGCAGATAAAACCTACCGAAGTCAATGTTAGCCTATGGGGAAGGTCCCCATAGGCTTGCTAACCTTTTTTTGATCGAAGGATTTTCCTTCGATCGTTTGATTAAAATCCTTCGAATCGTTCGATTCGAAGGATTTAATCGTTCGATCGAACGAAAAATCCTTCGATCGTTCGATCGAACGATTAGCGCTAAATCCTTCGACTTCGATATTTGAAGTCGAAGGATTTCAATTCGAGGGTCGAATTTCGAAGTAATTTTAACTTCGAAATTCGACCCTTCGTGAATCGGCCCCCATATGTATTAATTAGGAAAGAGGTAATAAATTGAAAAACATTTATAACTGCTGGCAATACCTCTGGATTCCCCAGTGCAAATAAAAAAGTAAAAAAAAGAGTATAAATTATGCAGGATAAAATATTACATTGGATTTCCTGTGGGCAAAGTTACCTGATCAATGTGTTCTTATAGGGTTAAGAAGCATTCATTATAATCATTTCTATTCATAGAGGCCTATTTAGCTGAATTTGTTAATCCTGGAGTTGTATTTAATTTGAATAAACCTGAACTTTTACCCATATTCAGATGTTTACTTGTTTATTAAAGAATTCTAACTTAAAAACCTCCTATTGCATAAAAATATGATAAAAAAGTGATGTATTGAACTCATATTCATCATTTTCAGTGGGTCTACAAAAGTTCCAAAAAATTCTAAAAAAATGTTTCCTAGGATAAATCATATTGACTTCTACTTGCAAGCTTTTAGACTGCAAGCTTTTAGATGCAAAAATTTTGCATGCAAGTTTTTTTTTTAATTCTGTATGCTTAATAAATATCGAACATTCAGGTTTTGTAAACTCTAATTCCAGTTCATGAGTTCTGAATCACTATAAAAATGTGAACATTGATAAATCAGACCCTGGGTATATGATATAGAAGACCATATTAATAAACTATTAGGGGGTTATTTATCAAGGTCTGAATGTATCTCAATATAGGCTGCTACAAACTATTAACACTTATTTATTATTACATTTCCCCGAAAATTTGCTTTGCGGGAAAAGCTCAGATTTTCACGATTTTTTCGTGAATTTTCCCCGAAATCTCAGAATTTTTCTGAGTTTTCGCCCGAAAGCTCCGAAAACATTGTGAAATTGCCTGAAACCCCCGGCACAACCAAAAATCAATGGGACTGTTCCCATTGACTTTTATGAAACCTCGACACGTTTGAGATGCAGTGTTTTTATATTCGGGCTTTTTAGCCCTCGTGGTTTAATAAATTCGGAAAAATTTGTGATTTTTTTAAAAGTCAGATTTTATTAAAAAAAAAATCAAAAATTTTTCGGATTTCTGGGGATTTCAGGTATTTGGAGATTAGTAAATAACCCCCTAAAGCATGAGATCATATTTAGCCTGACATAGAAAACATTGTATTTTCATGAGCACTGGAAATCTTTTTCAAATCTGTGCTTGACTTTCATTATGTTGTATTCCAACTTTCGTGCTGTTAAAAGTATCTTAGTTGCTGTAGCTTTTCTGACAATATTTTCAAATTTAATTTTGAAATTGTATTTGTTAAATAATAAGCTTGAATTCTGCATTTAAACAAGCAAACAAGACCTTAATTTATCAAAGCAGGGAGAAATTACTGTAGGTACTCAGGATTGCCACAAGGGGGAAACAGCATCTTGCAAACCAACTGGCTTAATGCTGAATTCATACAATGAACTTCCAGATTTTTCGAAGCAAGTCTCAACAGTAATGTATAATAATTTTAATATAATAACAGGCCAGCCCAAAAATAATGCAGTTTGTATTTGTATTGTTTGTATTCTTATGCATTAAGTTCTCCCAGGCATAAGTGTATCATTTAAGATGATTAATTTCTGGAACTAATGATAGAGCTGTTCTGTGGGGCTTGATCTTATCTGAGTGAACACTAAGTGAAAACTTGCTTTCAGATACCATAATCAAAATGAACTTGAAATGTGTGTGTTTATGTAAATCCATGCATTTTTTTCATTAAAAATTTTGAATACACAACCGGAAGCAACAATTTCTTTTAGAGCAGAACGCTTATTAAACTACATTCCAACTCTCACAGATTTTAGAAGCTTCTTCTGCAAGTGATAATATATTTATAACAAAGGAAAATTACATTTATTGGCTTCCTTGTGGAGTTCATTGTCTTAGCAACTTCTGCTGATTTTTCTTGACCTACTGATATAACAAACAGTGTTATAAATCACAATTTTAATTGTAGAATTTGCAATGCATAATTCTGCAACGCATTTGAATTGCAGTTGCAGTTTTCCTACATTAATCTAATACATGGGATGTATTATTTGGAATGCTTGTTCCATGGGGCTTTCAAGATAAAGGGACTCTCTGTAATTTAGATCAACATTCCATAAGGCTACAAAAAAATGTAAACATTAAAATTGTTTTGCCACCAATATGAATTCATGCAATTCAGTGACCATCAAGTACAAGCTACTATTTTATTATTATAGAGAAAAGAATCAGAACTGTTTCCCTAATTAGGACTCCAGCATTTTGGAATTCTATGAATGATAATTTCCATGCTACTGTACCTTAGTTACCATCAAGTACAAGGCACTGTCGTATTATCACAGAGCTGAAAATATGAATTATTTAATTAAATAGGACTTTTTGGGCTTTCTGAAGAATGGATTTTTAAATAATAGATCCCATACTAGTTACATGGAATTACTATTGCCATTGTACATTTATGTTCAGCAATAGACATACGGTACCTGCTTGTTAAGGACTTAATGTGGGAACTTGTATAATGAATATTTTAGAATATGTATAATAAAAATTGACACGCGAAAAAAAAAAACCGTGAAATATATAGAAAATCGGCAACTTTGTAGATATGATTTTTACTACTTTATTTAATACTGTAACAATTCAGAAAAAAATATTTCGGTGACCCTGAATTGATTGAAAGGTGTCAATTTGTAATAATTGTAAATTGATAATCATTTTCCGAAAAATTCTTTTTGATAGCCGATGGCTAAAACTATCAGTGTTAACTGGGGTCTACACTGTCATAGTATTTTTTTTAACAGACGAAACATTCAGGTATTAAGCTATTGCAATAATATGCCCTAATAAGCCCAAATCTCATTTCTCATTATGTTTTGAAGTCTGTGTCCACTTAAAGCCGCATTCCAAACTACACCTATTTATTCACTTGTGAAATTTCTCAGAGGGGCTTTTTTTGTTGTATAGTTCCTGTCATCACTCCATTAGTACCTTAACTGAGGTTCATGGACCAATTCAGAAAATACAGCTGTACAAGCACAACAAGAATGATAATTCCTCAACGTGCTTAGAGTCAAAGTATCTTTTTAAAAACATAGTACAATAATGGCAACAGGATAAAAAAAAAAAAACACCTCTGAGATCCATGTTTAAGTGACGTGCCCTTGACCAAAAAAGAAAAAAATTACCACCAAACGCAAACACAAGGATAAACAAAACTTTTATAATTCTGCAAAAGTAAATTTAACTAAAGCATAATTTTTAAAATTCTACCAAACCTTCAGTCAGGATTTGCCAATTATAGAGTATATAGATTAGGTGAATATATGAATTATGGAAAATTAAATATAACCTTAAACTAGTGATCTAATTTTGAACTTGTGTTTTTAATTCAAGTCTTGCACCTGTCCTGTAACCTTAAATGGGATCTATAGTGTACTGGTACATGATCAGTTATACAGAATGTTCAGAACTTGGGGTTTTCCAGATGTGTGATCTTTCCTTAATTTGGATCTTCATACCTTAAAGCTATTAATAATTAATTTAGCTTTAAATAAATCCAATATGATTGTTTTGCCACCAATTTTGATTCATGCAGCTTAGTTACCATCAAAAACCAGCTACTGCTTTATTATTACAGAGAAAAAGGAAATCATTGTGGATATTGATGAGTAAATGTGTCCTGTTTCGCTTCACTGAAAAATTTGCAAAACTACGAAAAAAATTTATGAAATGGTGAAAAATCCACGAAACACATTACAGTCTATGGGCGACTTTTTTGTAGCAAAATATATTAGAGTCTATGGGGCACATTTACTAAGGGTCGAATATCGAAGGTTAATAAACCCTTGAATTCAACCCTCGAAGTAAAATCCTACGAATTCGAAGGATTTACCGCAAATCCTACGATCGAACGATCAAAGGATTTTAATCGATCGATCGATGGATTTTCCTTCGATCAAAAAAACCTTAGAAAAGTGATGGGGAAGGTCCCCATAGGCTAACATTGTACCTCGGCAGGTTTAAACTGCCGAAGTATGCAGTCAAAGTATTTTTTAAAGAGACAGTACTTCGACTATCGAATGGTCGAATAGTCGAACGATTTTTAGTTCGAATTGTTCGAATCAAAGTCGAAGACGTAATCGAAGGTCGTAGTAGCCTATTCGATGGTCGAAGTACCCAAAAAAATACTTCACAATTCGAAGTTTTTTACTTCGAATCCTTCACTCGAGCTTAGTAAATGTGCCCCTATGAGTGACTGTTTTTTGTTGCTGTGATATTTTTGCTGCAGCGACTTTTTTGTAGCAAACTAAATGAGAGTCTATGGGCGTTTTTCTATGGCACCTTTTTCTGCTTTGTGGCTACCAATAGATCCTTACTTTCGAGTCTTGATGACTGTTTTGAAAGAATCTGCCATGTTTTGCTTCGGAAAAATTAATGAAATGGTGAAAAATCCACAAAGCTCATAACAGTCTATGAGCGATGAATTTTTTGTAGCAAAATATATTAAAATATATTTGAATCTGAAAATACACCTGTCAGGGTCATGTGGGAGTCAATGGCAGAGGTCCCTTGAACCATTTGAAGATGTTAATAGCCTTCATGATATTTGAGTGTTTTTTTGGTGAGTTTTGGCCGAAGACTCTACCAATTCGAGGTTTTCTTTGCTGAAAAACGATCAATTCAAGTATTTGTGTTTTTCATCCCAAATACACTGATTTTGTTTTGTGAGTTCATTTGAGTTTATTCGGGGTCTAAAAAAAGCACACATACAGTAGCTCTAAAATTCGACCTTTGATAAATATCCCCCTTAGTAACGGTTGCTTTTTAACCAAAAAGAACCATCTTTAGTTTATATATTACTGGCTTACTAACACAGTCATAACTAATATATCAGTCCACCAACAGATAATATCTGGGTGTGCAAATCCTAATTGCTCATATCCCATTGCTCGATGTGGAAAGAGAAGGGATGATAACTGGCCGCATGGCGGATTATAGAACTGTTTCGTGAAACTTTTCACTGGAGGAGAAACTCAGAGAAATTGGAGGCAAAAGCATACTTGGTGAAAAAATTTGCTCATCACTAATTGTGAATTATTCTCGAAATGAATTAAAGTCAATGGGCGTCTTTGACGCGGGTCAATTTTGACGCCAGAGTAAATTTTTATACATGTGACTGTTTGGTCCAAATGCATTAAAGTTAATAGGCGTCTGAGTAATTTGACACGCTTCATGCAAATGAACCATTATCATAATAATATACTTTTTTAGTAGTATGTGCCATTGAGTAATCATAAATAGAAAATTGCCATTTTAAAAAATAAGGGCCGCCCCCTGAGATCGTAAGATTCACTGTGCACACATACAAAACACATGTAAGGTCACATGAGCCAATTAACAGACAGAGTTCTGCCTTTTGCTTCCTCACTTCTTCCTGTTACAGTTAGTGTTGTAGTATTTCTGGTCAGGTGATCTCTGAGGCAGCACAGATAGAGTCACGAAATGGTGGTTCAAGGCAAGAGATGTAAAAGGGCAATATTTATGTAAATATATATTCCAGTTTGGTAAGATTCTTTAATATGTCATTCAATTTGATATAAACTATCTGTTGCTTAAGTATTCATTTTGGGGGTATAGTTTTCCTTTAAAGACAGGCCATTGGAGTTATTTTTCCATTAAAAAATTGATTTAACCCTTCAAGTTTAAAGTGCCATCCCTAAAGCCCTTATTTATTGAAACGGACTGTTGACGTTCCTCCAGGTACTTTCACAATGCTTTGCACTCCCCTCTTTTAAATTTTTGTCTTAAAAAATTGACATTGTAAAACATATAGTGATGGGCGAATTTGCGCCATTTCGCTTCACCGAAAAATTACCGAAATTTGCAAAACGGCGAAAAATACACGAAACGGAGCGGCGTCTCATTTTTGACGCCGGCGCCCGTTTTCGATGCCGGCGTCTGTTTTTTCAAAAAAAAAATTTTGACGCCGGTGATTTTTTTTCCGCAAATTTTCATGGGCGTTTCGTTAATTTATTTGCTGATGGCGAATCGTGCAAGTTCGCCGCAAATTCGCGCCTGGCGAATAAATTCGCCCATCACTAAAAATATATTTACATATAGTCAGCACATGAACATCTTCTTTAGGTTAAATTAGAAATGCTTTCTCGGGATGAGCAAATCTGATACAGTGATACTCACTGAAACAAATGTTGTGTATTTGTGCACAAAAAAAAAGGTGTTTCTAACAAAAACTAGCATTTCAGGATTTATTTAACCCTTCTAAAATCTGTCCATTTTCTAAGATACTGATTGTGAACCATACAAAAATACTGATACATCTAATATATTAAATTGCAGAAGATGCTTTTCACGATATATGATTCTCCAACTCTTTCACTACTAGCTTGCTCACCACTCAAGTAACACTGATAAGTATCCAATTAATTATTATTAATACTGATCAGTGATAGTTAAGTTAGGGACTGGGCAGAATTGAACTTGTTCAACAATAAGAAGGAAAGAAAAACATACAGACGACCTCTGAGGAGGACCATCTTGGATGGAATGCTGGGAAGCTGAAATCAGGCTGAGGTGACCTATAAGAGGATTTTCAATGTTTGTCTAAAGTTAGAGGCTCAAGGATTGAATTATAGATACAAATATCACACAATTATGTTAGCAGTACAGGTGTGGGATAATATATGGGGGTTTTATGGATAAGGAGTCGGTTCTTAATTTGTAACGTAATGCCGAAAATATATTTAAAATACATTTGAACAAAAAATATTTTAACCCAATATTTATACCCAGGTAGATATAATTTATTGTTGTCTTATGTTTATAGAATAACTGCTAGTGTCTTGATAACAAATCCCATTATTGCATTTCTAACTCTTGAGAGGTTTCCTGAAAGATGTGGCTCATTTATAAACACTGGGCAAATTTGTATCTGGGCAGTAATCCATAGCAACCAATCAGTGATTAGCTTTTCACTGCCAGCTGCAGGTTGAACAATGAAAGCAATCATCTGATTGGTTGCCATGGTTTATTGCCCAGGTGCAAATTTAAACCCTGCATTTTGATCACTGCTGCTTGTGTTGAAGGTCTTGGTGCCACTACTCCCTCCACATTCATTCAGCCATTCATTCGATTGCGATACACAGAAGTTCGTTGGGCACCTCCTGCATGTAACAGTGCAATATCTCTTGAAAGTAAAAGCAAATGAACCACTTTTAAGAAATGTAACATCAGAAGTTGTGTTTGCTTTTTTATATGTAAAACATTTAGGAACCCCCTTGACTTGCTCATTCAACTCAATCAGCTACTCGTGTCAATTTGACTCTAAAATATATGTTATGTTCTACTAGAGAATCTTTGAAGTGCTTTAGTTTCAGAAAATTTTGGAAATATTTTTCAAAAAAAAAAAATAGTAGAAGATTATATTGCTATGCATGTGTCCAGATAAAGTATGAAACAGAACATGGAAATGTTGATAATATGGAACATGGAGTTGGGTGATCACTCTTTGGTGAAGAACTAAGAATAAGTCCATAATGAATGTTGTATTGAACATATATACAGTACTGAATCATGATGAGCAAAACTGCCCCATTTCGCTTTGCCAAAATATTCACAAAACCACAGAAAAATTTGCTAAATGTAATTGAATGTGCATCAGATGCATTGGAGCCAATTTGAAATATTTTCCACCCTGCTTTTTATTGCGCCAAATGAACTGAAACGAATCGGTGTTTCTTCTTGTGTTTTTTCTGGCACCAAATACATTGAATTCAATGGGCATTTTTTCTCTCTCACTAAATGCCTTGGAATTAGTGGTGGGCAAAAAAATTGTGAAACGCATTAAAGTCAATGGGCATCTGAATAATTTTGATACGCGACAATTGTAACGTGCAATAATTTATTTTTGTTGCAGTGAATTTTACGCTAGCGAATTTTTGCCACAGTTTCACAAAAACATTCACTGGTGGCAAAACGCAAAGTTCATCGCAAATCCATGCCTGAAGAATAAACCTGCCCATCAGTAATTGGAATCAATTGTGTTTTTTTCTCCCACACAAAAAAAACACAATTTTTCTCTGGTGAAGCAAAATTTATTCTGAAATTCTAGCACAGATTCACAAAATAGTTTGCCACAAATGTGAATTACGCCACAAATCTATACAGGTATGGCATCCATTATCTAAAAATCCATTGTCCAGAAAGCTCAGAATTAAGGGAATTCCATCTGCCATAGACTGCATTACGATCAAATAATTGAATTTTTTAAAAGTCATTTTCTTTTTCTCTGCAATAATAAACCAGTACCTTGTACTTCATCCCAACTAAGATACAATTCATTCTTACTAGAGGCAAAGCAATCCTATTGGCTTTATTTAACATTTAGGGGCCGATTCACCAAGGGTCGAATATCGAGGGTTAATTAACCCTCGATATTCGACTGGGAATTAAAATCCTTCAACTTCGAATATCGAAGTCGAAGGATTTTAGCGCAAATAGTTCGATCGAACAATCGAAGGAATAATCCTTCGATTGAACGATTAAATCCTTCGAATCGAACGTTTCGAAGGATTTTAATCCAACGATCAAAGGATTATCCTTTGCCCAAAAAGATTTAGGTAAGCCTATGGGGACCTTCCCCATAGGCTAACATTGACTTTGGTAGCTTTTAGATGGCGAACTAGGGGGTCAAAGTTTTTTCTTAAAGAGACAGTATTTTGACTATCGAATAGTCAAACGATTTTTAGTTTGAATCCTTCGATTCAAAGTCGTAGTCGAAGTCGAAGGTCGAAGTAGCCCAGAAAACACTTCCAAATTTGAAGTTTTTTTACTTCAAATACTTCACTCGAAGTTAATGAATTGGCCCCTTAAAGTATTTTTAAGTAGACTTAAGGTATAGAGATCCATATTATGGAAAGATCCCTTATCCAGAAAACCCCAGGTCCCGAGTATTCTTGATAACAGTTTCCATACCTGTATCAGATAAAAAAAATACTTAGCACTGGTAATAAACAGAGTTAAACAGAAAGTTGGGAAACTGTTACATGAATAGTGTGTAACATATAATACAATGTGAAACCAGCAAAGGTCACAAGTAAAAAGTAACCAAAGAAGAAAAATATTAATATAAAAATGAATTTTTCAAATTGTTATACTGCAGTAATTACAAACAGAAATATTAATTTAAACTGAGATGGCCAGTTTCCCCATGTATTTTATTTGGAATCTTTTATTTGGATTAAGAAATTAACCCCAAGATATTTGTGGCATATAATGAATGAGGCCCTTAATACTGAAAAATGTGGATACGTGCTAGCTGCCAGCTGAATGAGGGGGTCTTTAAAAATATAGCTCTTTGTGGCAGGCTCAATGGATTTGCTCTGTTTGTCTTGGGCTTTTTCCTTCATATATGACAAATTCCATTCAATTCCAATTCTACTAACTTTCCTCCAATTCAACTAACTTTCCTTCTTATTTTCAGATTCATTTTTAGGTTTGATCTTTGCTGCTTTCCTAGAATACAGTAAATTTGCTAGTATAACTTAGAGGTATGGAATTACAACAAAGTGGAAGACGTAGTATCTGTAATTGACCACCTGCGATGATTGTGCCCTGGCAACAATACTTAGGGTAAGGGAACATGGGCCATTTCGGGGAGACTAGTTCCCCCGGCGACAAATTGGTCTGGTATGGTATGGTAGAGGAACGAGGAAACTTCGGGTACCTTCAGAAAACAAAGCGCCACGAGTATCATACCACTGGCGATTATTCATTATAGCCTGTGGAAAGGTAGGTGAAGGCAGTTCAGGGAGATTGTCATCCGAAAGAGAGGTCTATTTGTCGCCAGGGCGACTAATCTTCCCGAATCTGCCCATGTGCCCTTACCCTAAACCATCTATTCTGTAGAATTACCATGCATGAAGCTCTCTCAGTGCTCAGTTCAGTGCTTATCAGACCTTTGCAGATCAAGCCCCCCGCTATTTGATCAAGCCCCATTTAGCTCATAACAAGATTACAGATTAGTGGTGAACGGGTTGAAAAATTGCCAACCCCCACCCAACCCTAACCTGCCCCCTCCTAACCCACACCTGGCCCGCCATTCCCCTTCTGTGTATAGACCTGCGCCTGCCCCCACCCCTTTCTGGATGTCACAGATAAATTATGAGTCTATAAATTTAGGAGCCAGAAGCCTCCTGAAAATTTTGTGCAGGAGCCTTCCTGAACCCGCCTGACCCACGGGGAAACCTGTGGGTTTGGGCCAACCCTCACATCACTATTACCGATATAAAAAAAGATAGGTGTAACGGTCATTCAGGCCTAGGTTCAAGAATATCTGTTACAACATTTACGTTTGCACCCAAAATTTTACCTTAAATGACCTTCAAGATGGGCTTTCAGGAGAACAAACAGTTATTCTCTCCAGCTGACACATAGGGGCAGATTCACTAACTTCGAGTGAAGAATTCAAATGAAAAAAACTTCGAATTTCGAAGTTTTTTTGGGCTACTTCGACCATCGAATGGGCTACTTCGACCTTCGACTACGACCTTCGACTTCGAATCGAACGATTCGAACTAAAAATCGTTCGACTATTCGACCATTCGATAGTCGAAGTACTTGCCCTTTAAAAAAAACTTCGACCCCCTACTTCGGCAGATAAAACCTACTGAAGTCAATGTTAGCCTATGGGGAAGGTCCCCATAGGCTTGCCAAGCTTTTTTTGATCGAAGGATTTTCCTTCGATCGTTTGATTAAAATCGTTCGATCGAACGAAAAATCCTTCGATCAATCGAACGAACGATTAGCGCTAAATCCTTCGACTTCGATATTCGAAGTCGAAGGATTTCAATTCGAGGGTCGAATTTCGAAGTAATTTTAACTTCGAAATTCGACCCTTAATGAATCTGCCCCTAAGACTGATACCCCCGCCTGCCACTTCTCCATTCCCCCGAGGGGTGCCAACCCCACAACTTGAGAACCAATGCTCTAGTTGGTTCCAGGGTTGCAGACAATATCATATGAAGCACTGACCCTTTAGAAGTGGATATGAAATACTCAAAATTCCATATAATATTTGTGTAGTTGTTTTCAGGTGCCACCAAAGATAACTGGACCTAGCATTGATTGCCTTCTTCTTCTTATACAGTTCACAATATGTAGTTGGAATAGTTCCATTCAGCAAGGCTGGCCCTTCTGAAGTGGAGAGTTTATTTTTTTTTATACATCTAATTATATATAAATGTTAAAGTTCAAAACACACAACCAGCATGACAGACTTTCTTTAAACATTACTCTGCGTTAGACTTGTCAGGTGAAATTATTTGCATGGTGCAGCAGTTATATTTAGATGTTCCTGCTTAATCCTGCACAGAATTGGTGAAGTGCTGCTGCTGAAGTGAATCCCAAAACACATACAGATGGTGAAATATTTCGCATCACTTATACAAACTGAGCAAATATTAGTTGCAATTATTTTATTTACAATCCCCCCAAAATATTTCTTCTGTTAAAGTCTACATTCAAGAGACACCTCTCCAAATCATTTTAAGGGCGCTCTGACATAAATGAAACTCTATGCTGGCATGGCAGGCATAAAGAGTTTCACTGTTTTCAAACACATATTCCATGCAGGCTCATTTGATGTAAACCACAAGTGGAGAATGCTTTACTGCTTCCAGTCACAAGGGGGTTGTGTATTTTCAGTGCTGCTTGACACAGTGAGCTTACTTTGGAGCTGATAGGAAAGAAAAATGACCGGCCAGGAGAGAAAATGTTACATTTACTGACCTTGTCCTAAGAATCAATTGGATTATTTTTTTTTTCTTATTGCTCCTTTCTCAGGTTTTGTGCCCACTTAACCAATCCACCCTTTAAAACCATGTTTGCACTTTATTCCTCATTGTTAGTAAAATGAAATGATTGTTGTACCAGACTTGCACCTCATATTCATACCTAGAGGTTAAAGGAACATAATATGTAAATGCATAAAGGGTGACAGTTTATGTAGCAATTAGTGGTGGGCGAATTTGTCTGTTTTGTTGAAAAATTCGTGAATTTCCCGCAACATTCTCAAAATGACGTTTTCACGTGAAAAATAGTGAAATTCACACTTTTTCACCAAAAAATCGAGCAACCAGCGGTGAAACGCAGAAATTCGTGTCAGCCAAATTTATTCGCCCATCACTATACATTAGACATGTAAAAGCTCGGTGTTGATTGGCTGCTCTGGATTATATGTGTATATATATATATATACAGTATATATATATATATATATATATATATATATATATATATATATATATATATATATATATATATATATATATATATATATATATATACACACACACTTTTGGCCTTGTGCTTTTATATGGTCATGTCATGACCTGTCACCCAAACATAAAAAGCTGTATAATCAAAATCCTTTTCAAATTTTAGAGGCGGGGCAGGCAGTTACTTTCACTTTCCATTCAGCACTTCCTAGATGTCACTGCTCTCCCCACATTCCCCGTTCTCTTTACCATTTAATTGTGTAACCAGTGCATGGGGGTGGGCATCAGGTCCCCATTCTGGTGCACAAACAAGATTCTGAGATGATGCAAGTCTTGTCTTAATAACAGTGTCCACAAAATGGCTTCTGACTGAAGGAAACAAAATTCAAATAATTTATACAGTGTAATTAAAGTTAATTTTGCTTGACTAATGTGATAAAATAGGATTTGGAATATTTTTTTGGGGGGTGTAGGTCCCCTTTAATGTCCTTGGGTTACTTCCTTTACCACGTATTGCAGTAGTGTTATTTCCTATGTAACAGAAATCCATGGGCTTTCATACAGAGAAAAACACTTGATAAATGTTCCTAAGTTTAAAGAGCTTGTATAAATTTAAGTAAGTCTTAACAATTGTGCAACAACTATATGGACTTTGATGGTAAAAACTTGGCAAAAAAGCCCAGTTTGTCTTCACTTGAACTTTTCCAAATTATGACAAGATTTGTAAAAAGACAAAAAAAATTGTTTAAATTCTTTAGGCCACAGAATTGCCATATTTTGTATTCATGGGATTCAAACTAAATATTCTACTTATGTAATGAAAGACCGAAAAGTCTGGTTTGTTTTTACTTCGAATAAAATATAAGCCATCGTAATGATGCTATTTTTTTTTAAATTACCCTTAATAGTGTTTTAGTAATCGAAAGTAATTTTTCTGGATTTAGCAAGACGTGCATTGGCCTAGTTATCCTTCTCTATATATTAGCAACTAATCCCTTACTGATTGCCTGGCTAATTGCTAACAGAGATCTCAAACAAACATGGCTGGTCACCTCAACATTCTACTCATATACACACATATACGCTCGACAAAATTATAACATTTTTGTTCAAAACTGTCCCTTGCCAATTTAGAACAACATGCCAATAGACTTGGGTATTTCTTAACCCAACTAGCAATCTGTGTACCCTGTGTTATTCAATGAGTCATGGCTAAATCAGATACCATATTCTTACTGTTCAGGAAGAGTTGGGGACAAAACAATGTTTAGAATTTCTACAAACAGGTAGCTTTCAATAAATACTAAGGCACCAGAAGGGGGGATTAAAGCAAGTAAAGTTGTAGCATTTTTATTAATGCTGAGTAAATGCCTTTATTTCTAAGGATGAAGAATAACTATTGAGTTTTCCTGGTAGTTCCTTCCAAAAGGGAATATACAGAATTTTATAAAAAAAAAATCTTTTTGGTATTAATAATATTAATATTTATCTCCTTTTCTCATGCTTTGCAAGCTGAATCCCGCCACAATCCATTCAAATCAATACATTGGTGTAATAGTTTTGTTTGTCTAGAATCCTTGACTTTTTTAACTATTAAAGTTTGAGTGAGTCAATTCTTGAAAATTTTCTACAATACAAAATTGAAGAAGAAAACGATAATTAAGCTTTGCGAGAAAAGCTTTGCAACATGTTTACTGGGCTAGAGTCTGCAGGATAAAACAGAAGGCATTCCCCCATTTTGATAAATCTGCCCTATAGCAGAAGAACTTTCACATTTTAAGACACACGGGATGTTTTGTGACCTGCAGTAAATCTCCACTACTGTGGACAACAAACGTCCCACGTTGCTTCCAAGTACTGTAGCTTGAAGTTGCTTCACAAGGAAAATTCATTCTACTTTGCAACACATATTAATTCCCACTGGCGGTTCCCATAACTGCCAATGGGAAGGAAACTATAGATGTCTTGTCGCAAAATGTCCCATGTGCCTTTAGAATTTTAACTGAGGCCAGTTCTTCCAGAAGGTATTCTCAATGCATAGCTAGCTTGGAGGCAAATAAAATACATTAGGGCAGTTCTGTGGGATGTAGACTCAAGTAGTGTACATAAAAAATATGGAATTTTAACATTTGTTCCTGTGACATGCCCAGAAAGTACATGTACAGAGCTTGCCTACCTGATACAAAAGTAGACTTTGCAGGGCCTGATTATTTAGAACTTTTTGCCTTCATGCAAGGTTCCAAAGTGGATAAGGAAGGGTGCCCAGGACTGTGGGGAGGTGTTGGGAGCAGAGGGAACCCTGGGACAGGTGACATGGGGTGGAAGGATTGGTTGATGGCACTAAGGGAGGGCTGTTATAAAAAGGGGTATCTCCTTAGCCTCCTCCTCTTATGACATTACGGGCACCTGGATCGATGTGCAGACTGGCAGCGTGTCTGGTCTCCCCTAATGGGGGCCAATTATCCCACCCCTCCCCCCACCTGTTGCACTGTTACACTTAAATTGTTACATATAGGGGCAGATTTATCAAGGGTCGAAGTGAATTTGAGGGAATTTTCTAAGTAAAAAAACTTCGAATTTCGAAGTAATTTTTTGGATACTTCAACCATCGAATAGGCTACTACGACTTCGAATTTGATTAGAAATAAAATACTTTGAATATCTGATCATTCGATAATCGAAGTACTGTCTCTTTAAAAAACCTTTACTTCAATACTTCGCCAAATTAAACCTGCCGAAGTGCTATGTTCGCCTATGGAGACCTTCTAGAGCAGTTTTCTATGTTTTTGGAAGTCGAAGAAAAAACACTCGATCGATCGCTGAAATCCTTCAAAACGTTCGATTCAAACGATTTTACTTCGACAGCAAATTGCCAAATTCGATGGAAAAAAACTTCGACTTCGAAGTAAGTCAATTCGATGGTCGAATTTCGATGTATTTTCAACTTCAAAATTCGACCCTTGATAAATCTGCTCCATATTTGTTAATAAAGTTTAAATGGATTGGTTTCCATATTGTTAAGAATGTTCTATATATCAAATATTATTATTGTCACAGATGTTGGCGGGTAATTGTTTTCGGTCCTTGCCATTTGGGTATGGCCAGTAGGCTTTTCCATTTACATGCGGCTGTGGTGGCCGGCATCTGTGGTAACCCGTGCTTGGATATAACATGGCAAGGACAGGATTATCGGTTTTGGCAAATATGTTTTTAATAAAAGCTGTTTTATCTTTTGTTAGCTCACAAGCGACTGCCTCCCCACAGTCCAAAATTCCCATGGGCAACAAATAGTCCAAAATTACCTTATTATTGGGAACAGTGGGAGGAGCCAGAAGTAATGATTGCCCAAGATTACCTTCAAATGTATTTTTATGCAATTACATGATTCATATTTTTTATATGAGATTATTGCTGTAGTTTCAAATGGCCAGGTATTTTTCAGGGATTTGCCCCTCACAGGGGAGTGCAATTGCCCATCTAAGTGCCCTATGTGCCATCACTCTCACAGTCTCACATATGGTCCTTCTACTAATATTGAACTACAACCCTAGGAGCCCTTGATAGCTTTCCTCTGTAGGTTCTTCGTGGCACAAACAACAGTTTTACTAGTAGATAAGTAACAATACAAATAGCAGGCAAAATGGAGTTTTATTTATTTTCTAGAGAATAAATTCATGATTCATACGCACAACTTCTGAACCTTGCCTACTGGATTCTCTCCACCCCCTCTCTAGGCCACTTGGGGGAGAAGAATAAAATGGTAATCTTCTTTCATGGTGAGACACGGCTGAATTTAGGGAACAGAAGTGCAGAGATCACATTTAATGAAGGTAAAACCTGATTTACAACATCCAGCCCGGAGGCTTTGCTCCTAATTAGTCTCCTATAGGTAAGTCAGAAAGGAAATGAATTGCAATAAATTGTAAATAATTTTTAATAATGTGCATTATGGTTCCCAAATATGTGAGGGAGTAAGAATATCACACCTAAATGACTGAAGGGAAAAATCCCACAGAAGAGTTGAGTATTCGGTTGTTGTAAAACATGCACATTCTGTAATTTGTCTGGATCGTTGGTTGCTCCAGGAGTAATGGACTTTTAATGGAACAGTGAAGGTGATACACCTACACTCCCTGATTTTATATGATATTGTCAGTGGGCCTTTACTTTCTGGTTATCTGTGTCAGTAACACAGTACAATATGTGAGACGTTATAAGGTGTGAATGTTAACACATTTGTGTTGTAATCAGAGCAAGTCAACCTGGAAAGGAAAACAGTTGTTGAAAAAGAACCTTACAACTTTGTTTTTATTTGAAAGGGTATTGCCGTAACCTTCACACGCTATAACTTTACTAAATTAATGGAATACTTGGCAGGGGTGAATGAAGCCTGCTGGAAAATGATATAGACTAGAGAGGTCCAACCTGCATCACTACAGCTATGGTGGAACTACATCTCTCAGACAAAATAATATATTATCAGCCTTATAATGTATTTAAAGGGATACTATCATGGGAAAATTTAAAAAAAAAAAATCAGTTATCAAAAGTGCTGCTCCAGCAGAATTCTGCTCTGCATTGAAATTAATTTCTTAAAAGATCAAACAGATTTGAAATCTGACATGGGGCTAGACATATTGTCAGTTTCCCAGCTGCCCCCAGTCCTGTGACTTGTGCTCTGATAAACCTTAGTCTCTCTTTACTGCTGTACTGCAAGTTGGAGTGATATCACCCCCCCCCAGCAGCCTAACAACAGAACAATGGGAAGGTAACCAGATAGCAGCTCCCTAACACAAGATAACAGTTGCCTGGTAGATCTAAGAACAGCACTCAATAGTAAAATCCAGGTCCCACTGAGACACATTCAGTTACATTGAGTAGGATAAACAACAGCCTGCCAGAAAGCAGTTCTATCCTAAAGTGCTGGCTCTTTCTGAAAGCACATGACCAGGCAAAATGACCTGAGATGCACCTACACACCAATATTACAACTAAAAAAAATACACTTGCTTGTTTAGGAATGAAATGTTATATTGTAGAGTGAATTATTTGCAGTGTAAACAGTGTAAGTTAGAAATTACATCATAATAATCATTACAGGCTATTGCAAGTAGTATATCTATTATTTACACTGCTGATTCTGATCTGATGCCTATATAATATTTCAGTACTACCATTTCCGAGAGAGAATTCCACACTTTACAACAGAAATGTGTGATGCTTTTGTTTTCATGAGTAAATTATCAGAGAGTTTATTGTATGGTCCCCTTATATATTTATACTATCTTCTCTTCTCCATGGTAAACAACCCCAACTTTGCTAGTCTTCCTCATAATAGAGGCCTTCCATTACCTTTAACAGCTTAGTAGATCTTCTCTAGACTTATCTATTTCAATTTGGAATGTACCGAATCCAGGATTCGGGCAGGATTCAGCCTTTTTCAGCAGGATTCGAATTTGGCTGAATCCTTCTGCCCAGCCGAACCGAATATGAATCCTAATTTGTCACAAACTAAAGGAAGTAAAAAATGTTTTCCCCTTCCCACCACTAATTTGCATATGCAAATTAAAATTCGGATTCAGTTTGGTATTCGGCTGAATCTTTCGCAAAGGATTCGGGGGTTCGGGCGAATCCAACATAGTTTCAATGATGTCCTTTTATGTACTGGAGCCCAAACATACGGCTAATGCGAGACGAGGAGTTGACACAATCTACACAGTTGTATGTATATATGTTTATTTTTATTTGTATAGAGCTCCTTGAGGGCAAAGCACTGTACAACAAAACAATAAATTAGTTGAACAAACAGGGGATCATTGCAATAATAAATACCAATAAGTACATAAGTACATTAGTAACATAAAGATAAAATATAATTACAATACAGATTAAGTGCTCAGTGTCAAGGAGATCAAAGGATGGAGGTCCCTGCTCCATAGGGGCCTTGTTTCTGGGCAGCAGGAAAAATGCCTTATCTGACATTAGCCCTACTACAAATTCTAGATGGGGCATTACTATTATATTGTAATAGCACTTCCATTATACTTTAATACATTTTTACTTAGCCTTAGGAGTGCTCCCACAGCAGCCCTTTGTATTTGAAATGTAGCCTGAAGCTGTGGCTAAATGTGGTCTGTAGCACCCCCCATACCTAACCCATTTAACTAATGGTGGCCCTATATTTTTAACTGCACCAAGTAACACTTTTGAACCTATTCACACTCACTATACCTATTACTACACCTAATTTAGTTTGTCTTTTACTTCTTTAGCTCACACCTATATTCTTACCTACTTACAGCCATACCGACACACATATATATATACACTTTCCAAGTATGAACCTATACATATACATTTACTTTGCCTTCACTATTTTTACATTATTAAATTTTTTTTGGTTTGGGCAATCACTCGCTCTTAAAAGCCGCAAGCTAGTGGCGGGGGAGGATCTAGCCTTCAGACTGAAACCAAGGTTCAGGAGACATTTACTTCAATTCAATTACTTAAATTAATGCTACTATGCAGAGAGGCACAAGATCTTTTATACTATGACCAGAGGTAAACAAGTTAGGGACCACTGTGTGGGGTTTAATTTGATGTGGTATGGTGGCTTATCAACTTTATGATCATAATTTTGTATTTAAAAACCCCTGTCTTTGTGAAAATATGTACTTGCATATATACTGGGGCAGGGGCCCAGGGAATGTGCACTGATTAATTTGGCCAAGTCAGTAGCACTTTCATTATACTTTAATACATTTTTACTTAGCCTTAGGAGTGCTCCCACAACCCCCCTTTGTATTTGTATAGTATTCTAAACAAAATGTAACTAGTGATGGGCAAATAAATTCGCTAAACTGGCATAAAAATTTTGGACGATCGCTGAAAAAAGGCGCTCATGTCAAAACCTTTGTCCGTCAACATTATTCGGAAGCCCATTGATTTTAACACCAGCATCAGAATTGATGCGAGTGGCAGAATTGACGCAGGTGCCAAAATTCGCATTTACAGGGAAATTCGAGAATTTTTCAGCGAAACGGGACAAATTCGCCCATCACTAGATGTAACCTTTACTGTATTTCTCTTTTATTCTTGAATACAGGACCTTTCTAGTCTTTGAAGCTGCTGAAACTAATGCCCCTGGATCTCTCTTCATCAAAGATTTGTTCTCACTTCACCAGTTACCCAGTAAGATTTCCAGGAGAAAGTAAGGCCAGGAAAGCAGCCCCTGGCTTAAATAATACCCTGCAACTAGGTATATCTCCTGTTGTAATGTAGATGAATGTGATTCATGTTTACTTTCTACTGGTGAATGAGAAAGAATAAAAGCTTTGCAGAACTTTTCAGCTCAGTTTCAGTTGATGTAAAGAAATGTATGCATCACTATATAACTAGGTATGCAATATTAAATGATAAATGTGTTAGGGTGCACATTGTGATTCATTGTGTCTTGGAATTCCCTTTTCTCATTTTTATTGCTGACCAGCAATAAATACATATGACACTATGTAGGCAGCTAAAGGGGATCATACTCATTATTATAATGGCAGTTCCTGAACTAGTTCAGTCTCTTACAGCCCCCCCTTTGCTTTCCCTGACTGTTCATAATACAGGTATGGGATCCATTATCCAGAAATCCATTATCCAGAATGCTCCAAATTACATAAAGGTCTTCTCCCATAGACTCCATTCTAGTGAAATAGTCCACATTTTTAAAAATGATTTCCATTTTCTTTGTAATAATAAAACAGTATCTTGTACTTGATCAGAGGGATTTTTTTGAAGGTTATTAAATTGTATTTATTTAAATAAAGAACAGTGTATAATAAACAATAATAAGTCATTGGAGATAAGGGGTAAAAAATAACTAACTAGTAGGAATAACATAAATATGCTTAGTATACAGAATACAGGTCAATAAAATGCAATATGACATTTAAGAAATACATTAAGGTCGTTATTTTCTAAATTCCTAAAGCAAAATTCATGAAAAATTTGTTTTTTTTATATAAAATCTGACTTTTAAGAAAATCACATTTTTTTTTAAATTTATTAAACCCTGAGGATGGAAAAGTTTGAATCAGGAAATCCGGCATCTCAGACCTGTTGAGGTTGCATATAAGCAAATGGGAGAAGTCCCAATGATTTTTTGATGTATGCTGGATTTCGTGCAATACCCAGAGGTTTTCTGAGTTTTCGGGCAAAAATCTGAGTTTTCAGATGAAAAATCTGAAAAAATTGTGAAAATCTGTGAAAAATCTGAAAAAAACTGGAAAATCTGAATTTTTCCCGCAAAGCAAATTTCCTAGAAAATATAATAATAAATAAGCATAAAAAACCCGGGTGGGTTTGATCAGAGTTTTTATTTAGATAAATTCGGAATTTTGATAAATAACCGCCTAAATGATTTGTAAATGTCAAGGCTATAAAGTAAGGAAATTAGGAGTCCATGGAACTGTGAGTGAATGAATCCTATCTGTTACAGCATTGTTCATAAATTGTAAATACATTTTCCATTTTGAGGTGAATTTCTGACAGTTTTTTATGTGTTCAAATCTTTAGTTGAATGCTTAGTTATCAGAGGGATTGTTAAATGGAACTTGAACAAAAGTTTTTAAGCAATCTCTTAATTTTTCCTTGCAATCCCCTCTGGAAACTTTAGAATACACAATAGAATGTGCTCTAGTAGAGTAATAGGGTCTAAGTAGGGCAGAGGGATGTTGGGGAGTGATGTAGTGTTTCAACAAAACATTCGCAAAACAATGAAAATTTGTGAAACGCATTGAAGGCAATGGGAATTTTTAGGTGGCAACTTTTTCCATTCAAAATACATTGGGGTCTGTTGGTCTTTTGCAGGTAATTTTTTCAGCAGTTTAGCAAAAATATTCGCCAATGGCGAAATGCAAAGTTTTGAAGCCACTCTATATCTACAGAAAATTGCATTCTGGGAGTTGTGCTTCTGCAACCTTAATGTTCAAGTGACCAATAAGAAACAAGGGAAAGTGTGCTCACCACTAATTTTCCACAAAACACACACGGACAAATACAAGAGTCCTCTGCACTCAACCCATTATCAATATATTTAAGACAGAGACATTTTGTGCATACTGCTACTGAAAAAATGCCTTACCCTTTAAACAAAACAGGGATTGTTTTTCCATATATTGCAATATATTTAAGCTGGCCAACTACATCAAAGTCATCCCATATCTGGCCAGTCCTATGCTTAATTTTCATCTGATTCATTAAGAATTCTATTGCTTCATTATACATTTTACAAAGGGACTAAGTTTTACCTGCAACTTACTCGCTGCTTTCAAAGTAAAACTCCCATACTTGGCTGCCCTTTTATTAGACACCAGTGGGATCATCTGACTATAGTTGGGAAGGGTGGGAGCTACAACATGGAGCTGGTCACTGCTCCTGTATAACTATAACAAACAAGGGAAAGTTGTAATTTTTAAAACCATTAGGCGGGGGTGCAATGAGGCTGTGACCACAAAACACACACAGACAAATACAAGAGTCCTCAGCACTCAACCCATTATCAATATATTTAAGACAGAGATATTTTGTGCACGAAATGTCTCTGTCTTAAATATATTGATAATGGGTTGAGTGCAGAGGACTCTTGTATTTGTCTGTTCAAGTGACCAAGTACTCCCATCCATCAATGCCTATTCAGCTTTATTGCAATATTAGGGCGTTTTTTCCTGCGCTCCCCTGTAGACACTCTCAATTATTGTGAAGGGGGCTGTAAGTGCCAAATGCAGGTTGGGACGCAGCATGTTGCATTTCACTTCGGTGCAAACATGCGTCTGTGTGAGTAGTGTCTACTCCTGCGCTCACCTGCGTCTGAATGGAAGAAAGCGCAACGCAGGAAAACGAGCCTTAACAACTCTGACCCAAAGCCACCCACAAAGAGAAGCGAGAAAAAGCCTTGCACTCAGTGTAGTTTCAACGATTTCCTGTTGGGGAAAATGAAATCACCATCATTTTGCTTTTCATTAGTCTGACACCACAAAGTAGCAAGCCATATGTACCAGACATCACTTGTTGGCCCAAGTTGTATTTTGAAGAGAACGCATTCAGTTAAATGGGGGGGAGGTTTGAATTAAAAAAAAAAAAATAGTTTCCCAGCTGCTGAATTTATGAAAGCTCTGCTACTCGTATAACATGGGGAGATTTTATAACTACATGTACAACGTTTAAACTGTGAATAATAAACTTTTACTTAACAACATGTGCTGGAGGGTCCTATGATTTCCTCATTGCTCTTGAGTGGGTTTTAAAACAAAGAAAAAGCGTTGAGCACCGTAATAGAGAGCAGGCCTTATTTTTATTCTTCTTCATCCATCTTCTCCGTATCCTGGAGAATTGCTAAAGATGCCGTACACATCTCGACACCCACGATCCCTATCCATATGTTTAGTAAGCAAAATACTTCATAAGGGTCAACTGTTTTCTTTTCAGTTCTTACGAGGAACTAAACTTGAAGATATGGGGGGGATTTATTCGAACTTTCCTTTAAAAAAAAAAAAAAGCCACCTCTGTGGGTTTTATCTGAAGTTATAATGGTTAAAAATGCAGGATCTTTATGACCTGCTCGGTGGCAGGTTTACATTGAAACCGTTATAAATTATTACAGAGGTGAAGCCAATCTAAACAGTCCAACATAAATATGTCTGCAGACACGCTGGCTACTACATATTCTAAACACTGTCTGTATATGAATAAACAGAGCTTTCTAAATCATTTAGGAAAATGTATTTATTCATCAAATCAATAATATTTATTTTTATCCTTTTTCTCTCAAACACATACACACACGTATTAGATTAGGCACACTAACCCCAGCATTGTTTTTAATGCATTTAGGAAATTTGGGGAGAATTTTTTTCTGGGGGTGTTAAATAGTGTTAGAAGTGTTTCTAGGGAAGACATATCACTGCATAACATTATTAAAATACATGTTATGATGGAAACGTTTGTTTGTATACAAGTTAAATAGATGCATTGATCAGGTAGGGTGGCACAATCCCCAGCGTTGGAACCCCTTAACACTTTTTTACCCGACTATTTACATTATCCCAATTACAGCAGCAACTGACACCATCTTATCTTGCTATATATATATTTAACACTAGTGATGGGCGAATAAATTCGGCAAGCATGGATTGATGGCGAATTTCCACACTTCGACACCCACAAATAAATTCACGAAACTGCGACAAAGATTCACCTGTGAAAAATCAGCTGTGACAAAAAAAATTGTCGCGCATCAGAATTGTCGCACGTCAATATAATTTGGATGCCCATGGACTTTAATACATTTGGACCAAATTGTCACTCGCATCAAAATTATTTTGAGGCCCATTGACTTCAATGCACTTCACAAATTTTTTTGTCGTTCGCAAACTTTTTAGCGAAATGGGACAGATCCGCCCATCACTGCTCAACACACTATTCGACAGTTAAAACCCCTTCCCCTGATATTACCTTTTTGTACTCTATGTATTATGCCACAGTTACTTCTTCCTACAGTGTTGGACTGGCCCACAGGGATACCAGGAAAACTCCCAGTGGGCCCAGGTGGCAGTGAGCCCTCATGGTACTAAATATTTGGCATATTTCATGGCCATTCCCTATTTCTATGAGAACAAAGAGGTTAAATAGATGGGATAATAGATTATAGAATGTAAAGAAAAGAGACTAGGAGAATAGAGGTTGAGTGAGGAGAGGAAGAATAATAATATTGAGAGTGGGCCCCTGGTCTAAAGTTTTTTGGTGGGCTCCTGGTGTCCCAGTCCGACACTATATATATATATATATATATATATATATATATATAGATATATATATATATAGATATACATACACACAATGACAATAAACCACTGTAGACCCTGCCCCTGACACCACCAGCCTGATCCCCTGAATATCACCGGCCTTCTTCTGACATCATTAGCTCTGCCCAACATAACTCACTCTGCCCCCATTAGGGTATCTACCATTCAAATGTAGCAACCCTACCCATAGCCATCTCTTCTTTCAAAATATGTGTAATATTAGCACCAGATGCCTCAATTAAAGGGGATCTACCGTGAAAGTGAAAATTTAACATAAGCTTCATCCCACCGAAATAAGACACTTTCTGAATACGATCAATTAAAAATTCTGTACCGTTTAAAAAATAATCAAGGTACTCTTCAGTATTTTACTCTCCACACCCTGTCACTCCTTATGCTGAGATCTGGGTCAGATTTTGATTGACAGGTAGGTCTAATACGTTGTTTAGGGGGCTCCCTTTCTTAGCAGAATAACTCAAATAGCCAACTCCAGCACAAACAAAAGGTAACAAAATAACAGACTCTGGCAAACACCCTGCATGCAGAAAAACAGGATTTCCATCAGAACTTGTTAATTTTAAAGAGTGAGAACCAAGGTTATGGGTACAACCCCCCCCCCAAGGATGTATTGGACCTAACTGTCAAAAACCACCTACTGCGTGAAGACAAAATGAAGAGAGATAGGTTGCTCAGAGGGAGAGAGGGAAGTGTAACTTCATAGTTTTTTTCATAAATGATACATCATTTTTAATTCATTATAGTTAGAAAGTTTCTTATTTTATTATATTATGAAGATTATATTAAATTTTAATTTTTATCCGATAGATCCGCTTTAAATCAGCTTCTAATTTATTGATGCATCTGCAGGCAAGATAACCCACGGGTGTACGCTAAATCAGTTAGACAGTTCCAAAAAAGACCAGCAATACCGAGTATCTTATGGAAAGCTATACGTGTATTCAAGTAACCATGAAAAAAGCTTTAACTTTTCACAAGATACTCTGTGTTGCTGGTCTTTTTTGGAAATGTCTAACTGATTTACCATGCACCCGGGGAAACTTTTACAGGCGGAGTGCTGCTCATAGTAGGACATATATATACATTATTTAGACTGCTCGGGATCTGGGGTCTTCTGGATAATGGATCTTCAAACCTTAAGTCTACTAGAAAATCCTTTAAAAATTAAATAAACCCAATAGGCTAGTTTTACTTCCAATAGGAATTAATTATATCTTAGTTCAAGACACTGTTGTATTATTACAAAGAAAAAGGAAATCATTTTTTGAAATTTGGATTATTTTGATAAAATTGAGTTTATGGGAGACAGCTATTCCTTAATTCGGAGCATTCTGGATAACGGTTTTCCAGATATGTGTGTGTATATATATATATATATGAGCAAAACTTGATTGTGTTAATTTGCACTGAAAAAACACAATCACAATGAAAAAAACATTGTTCCATCCATCTGTATTAATTTCCACTATTAAAAATAAATACAAATATCTACAAAAATGTTTTCGAATCGTATATCTGAAAAATTTCAGTTTAGAAAACTACCCATAAACTTGAATTTGAATAAATATGCCTCTTGGTGAAATTAATGATGAGCAATATGAACTTACAATACATCACTTTGGAAATCCAGGGAAGATTTGTAGAAATATTGCATGTGATTAGCAAAGTAAAAATGTCTCGTTTGGGAGGTGCTTTATAGCACTATGCATGGACTAGCATTACCTTTTCACCTAGCTGTTTATAAAGAGAGTGGTAAAATGTTAAGAGCCACCAGTGAGACATTTCCCACCGCTGTTCCAGAAGCTGGAAGTCATTTTGCTGGTTAATGAAAAAAAATGTCTCCCCAGTGCAATAGGCTGTATTTCTCCTGCACCTGTCAGGGAAGCTGTCTTAGGTCAGCGTCTATAGTTACCATGAGTTTTTGTTCTGTACATCAGTTCTGTGAAGTTTCCATGTGACTAGAGCAATGGGTTTTTCATGTATTTTAACACAACATTGTACAGTTTTAGGTCTTTAAAATAATGTGTCCCGTATACTAGTGCGATATGATTTATTTTTGCTGTTGTCCCCTGTCATGCTGCACCGGAGATGAACCTTAGCATTGCCATTAAGTACAGTAAATAGTGATGGGCGAATTTATTCGCCAGGCGCAAATTCGCGGCGAATTTGCGCGATTCGCGAAACGCCCGTGAAAATTCGCGGTAAAAATCCGAAAAACGGACGCCGGAGTCAAAAACGGGCACCGGCGTCGAGAAAACTGGCGCCGGCGTCAAAAACGGGCGCCGGCGTCAAAAACGAGACGCCGGCGCAGTTTCGCAAATTTTTCACCGTTTCGCTAATTTCACACGAAATTCGCCCATCACTAACAGTAAAGTGTGTCTTGAGAAATTTCTCACAATCACATCCATTTTTAGAAATAGAATGTGAGTGATACTTCTCTTCTCTAAAATGTTGTGTTTTTATATTTCTCCAATCGGGGAAATGGCGCAAAGACACTTGCAAACCTTAGCGACCACGTTTGTGTCCATTTTGACTGATTAAAGACCTCAACGACTTCATCGCAAAGTTTGGGAACAAATGGCTTTTGTGAACATTCACAACAAATGTAATTACTGTAAATTTCGCAAAGTCCTTTTATTAGATATATTTAACGAAAATCCAGAGCAGGTGTTAAACCGTTGCTTAGCGAAAATACGCAATGTAATATCTTCTAGCGACTGATTTTACATTGCGAGCAGTGTGAAACATTTGCAAAGACACCATTTTAAATAACACTTGCAACATTGCAATTATAACATTCTCCCTTAAGTATTTTCGATTTATAAAGTGTAAAACACAGAAAAACTCTAAGGGTCAGGGCACACACTCAGATTCGGGGAGGTTAGTCACCCGGTGACAAATGTCATCTTCTTCGGTGCGACTAATCTCCTCGAACTGCCTCCCGCAGGCTAAAATGTAAATCGCTGGTGGGATGGCACTCGGAGCACTTTGTATTCCGAAGTCGCCTGAAGTTTCCTCATGAGGCAACTTTGGAAAACAAAGCGCTCCAAGTGCCATCCTGCTGGTGATTTACATTCTAGCTGGCGGGAGGCAGTTCGAGGAGATTAATTGCCCCGAAAAAGAGGAGATTTGACACCGGGCGACTAAATCTCCCCGAATCTGAGCGTGTGCCATGAGCCTAATACAAAACTTGTGCAAGTAAGAGCAGTCAAGGTTCTGTAGAAGTCAATGGGAGCTCTGATCCTATTGGACCGTTTTTTTAGCCATTCAGACTTTTATAGGTTTTCTGATTTTTTTTTTGCTAGTAAATATCTGAAAAACTCAAATTCAGATCTTTTAATAAAATACTTGGCATTCATGATTTTAGATAGAATGAGTTTATTTGAAAAACCTTTAAACCACTAAAATGAGAATGTTGATATGTTGGGCTCAATGGCACCAACATAGTCTTGTTAGTGACCTTTGTCACTTCTATGCCTGTCTGTAGGGTCTGTTTAGCTTTAATACACTGAATCATGTCCTGCATTCTGCTAAGAACATAGTCATGATTTACAGTAGCACTTGGAACACACTTGTATTTTAGACCAAACATTTACAGTATGTCACAAGATGCTCAGCATCACCGAGTTCTTTCTTTCTTTCATTTCCAGTGGTAATTATGGAACCTTCTTACCAGAAAAGAGTTTCTGTGGGATAGAGAACTGGAAGTACAAGGCAAAGGCCCTGGTGCCAAGTGATAACTAGTATAGGGTCACCATCATTTTCTTGGAAATATTTCTGCAAGATGTAATCCAGAGTCTGGAGTTGGAGGTGTGACCTAACACATGAGTCCTTAGAGTCAGCTCAAGTTGGGGCAAAGAGACCCCATTAATGAAGAGAGTGTAGATACCTGAGGAGCAGTAGATAGTTAGTGACCAAAGTGGGTTATTACCCTAGGAGGGTAATCTATTCAAGTATGAAGACTTGTGGCTGATTTATTACTGATCACATCTCAGCTCTGGGCCATACAAATTAAATAAGCAAAGTGAAATTATGAAGAGAAATCCTAATCTTGTTAGTTTTTTTCTCTCAGCCGTTTTTAAAATCTATGATTGATATGATTGTGGATTTAAAAAAGGAAGATTGTAAGGTAAAATAAAAGCAGTTGATGTAAAAACACACATTTTCTCTTGCATTCCCTTAGTTCATATTGCCAAACTTGAGCAACTGTATAATTGTTAATAAATCAGTCCCTTGGAGTAGAAGTATGTTCCTAACACACTGATCATTGAACACCATTTTTACAAATAAAGTGAAGGCTTATCCTTGAGTATAAGGGTGCACTTTGCTCCAGACGAGTGCCCTGCCTGTGAGCCAGAAATAGGCTGAAAGGAGCACTGCACAGACTGAAAAGAAACAACATACATTATATAGCAGGTCAACATAACTCATACAGTTGTATTTCTCCCGCAACCATCACATACACAGAGCACGAATAACCTGTCGGCAATTGTTTTATAGTTGCTCATTCTACTGCACCAAAGGGAACTGCACATTAGATAACTGACATGGTTGTTGTTCCATTGATGATATATTATCTGTTTAATTGTTGTACTGGGCGATACACACTCATAGTAAACATTTCATAGTTGTTCCTATAAAACTCTGTCTCTGTTACATTACCAAACACTTCCTCCATTTCCTTTACAAATCTGTAGTTGCTATTATATAGAAGCCTTTGCAAGGCAATGAAGCCACAAACAGAATAAAGTAGTTAAAGGGCATGTAAAGTCTAAAATAGAATAAGGCTAGAAATGCTGTATTTTGCATACTAAACATAAACATGAACTTACTGCACCACAAGCCTAATCAAACAAATAATTTATTCTTTCAAAGTTGGCTACAGGGGGTCACCATCTTGTAACTATTTTAAACATCTTTGCAAGACTAAGACTGTGCACATGTAGAAAATGAAGATTTCACTGGAGAGCTTTTTTAGTGAAACAGTGAAGACGTTTATTCAAGATGCATTAAAGCACTACATGTTTTGGACCTCTAGGGTCCTTCTTCTGGTGCAGTAGGGATCATCATAAACAAAGCTGCTTGAGTTCTGCATGGCTGGGAAGTAAGGCGGGGGCTCTCCCTGCTGTTCATAAGTATGATTGTTTCCCTGCTCAGCAGTTAGGGACCGTCTGACAATTCCTATCCACAGCAGTAAATGAAGGGAGAATTTCACTGCATACAGTCAGGTTTCTTATAAAAACGGTACACATTTTTTAATTAAAGTATATTGGAGATAGGTTTCTTTTTCATTAAAGAAAGTAGAAATGGGATTATATTTTTTTGTCTTTACATGCCCTTTAAGTTTAATACGTTGTTTAGGGGGCTCCCTTTCTTAGCAGAATAACTCAAATAACCAACTCCAGCACAAACAAAATGTAACAAAATAACAGACTCCAGGCAAACACCCTGCATGCAGAGAAACAGGATTTCCATCAGAGCCGTTTATTTTTTAACGAGTAAGCACCTAAGTTGAGGATGCAACCCCCCCAAATGATGTATTAGACCTAACTGTCAATCAAAAACTAGCTCAACCTACTGCATGAATACAGAATGAAGAGAGACAGGTTGATCAGAGGGCTAGAGTGAAGAGTAACTTGATTATTTCATAAATGGTAAAGAATTTTTAAGTGATCATATTTAGAAAGTTTCTTATTTCAGCAAGATGAAGCGTATATTAAACTTTCATTTTCACCATAGATCTCCTTTAATAGGAGAAATTACATGGAGGGCATGGATAGGATGGTAGCTATAATATTGTAATGGTTACACTGTGGAGGATGGTTTTACTGGTTATTTTAAATAGGAGGGTACCAAATTGCCTGGATCGCAGCACATTTTGCAGGATTTTGTGGAAAACGTAGCCAGGCCCTTTATTAAAAAAATTCAGTGGTCTTCAATGTAATTGCTATTAAGAGCAGCATTTGTCTTGGCATTTATATTCTGTGGGTTCTAACTATAGATGTTGCAAAAGTCAGCTTTAAAAAGTCTTGGTAGGACTGGTTTCTCCTACATTGTTTTACACATTAGGGTTATTTACTATCTGCAGGGCAAGTTGAAAACTGCCCTGCAGAATTGCTCGGTTTAAGAGTGCAGAGACCTACATTCACCACCATGAAAACAGCACTGCCTGCATTCACTAGGGCTGGATTCAAGAGAGCCAGGAGGTGGCACAATGTCTTCCCCTAATTTCTACATCATTCAGACACACAAGATAAGTAGTAGACACAGGCCACAATGGAGCCTGCACTTACCAAATTCCTATGGCAAGTGGTAAGAACAGGTCTGCCTTGCACCCACCAACACTGTGTATTTTTAATCTGGCGAATTTTAGAGCGAGGTAGACCCAAGACAGAAGTACTGTAAGTGCCGAATGAACATTTTAGGGGTTGTTCATCTTCCAAAATGTTTTTCATTTCAATTGTTTTCAGCCAGTTTACCAGAAATAACGACTTTTTTAAAGCTATTTTCTATTTTACTATGTTGAAGCTTAAAGTTTAATTTTTCACCTTCTTATGTCTTTCTGAAGCAGCTCTGGGAGATAGGTCATCGACTTAGTAAATTGTTCTACATAGTAACATTGTAAGTTAGGCTAAAAAAAAGACATGTCCATCAAGTTAAACATTTTAAGCATATATATAAAAACCCCATATGAAGCCTCTCCAATTTGCTTCAGAGGAGGAAAATGTCTTCCTGACCCCAAGATGGCAATTTAGTTGATACCTTTCTTTTCTTTGGCCCTGCTGAGCAGAATCCCGAAGTGTCATTGCTCTTGGAATTGATAAAATAGTTGCTAATATTTCACAGATGCTGCTGAGAACTGTATCAACTAATGTAGCAAATTGTAACAGGTCAGAATCCGCAGACATAAACATTCAATTTTAAACTTCAAACAATAAAAATAAAAAATTTAAAGCAATTGAAAAAAAATTATTTCTGGTGAACAATCTGGTAACAACTGAACACTTTTTTGCCATTTGCACTTTACTGCTCTTGTACTGCTGTCAGGGGTCTAAGTAAATGGACCTTACTCTTAGGGTGGTGGCACATACTGCAATTCGGGGAGATACCTCAGGAGGAAACTTCGGGCACTTCAGAAAACCGAAAACTATCCAAGTGCCATCCCGCCGGCCATTCACATTCTAGCCAGCGGAAAGGCATTTCAGGGAGATTAGTCGCATATAATTCGATTTTCACAAGTAGCCCTTAAGCTCAAAAGCAATGATTTCACAGTGCTCACTATATGCTAAGTATAACAGAGGCTGCTCAGATGAGGAAAGGCTGCTATTAACTCTCCAACACTGTGACTCTCAGGCTCTACACAAGACCAGACAAGACAATTAAACTCTATATTCACCTACAGACTCTCCCCACACTCAGAGACAACACATGTCTATAACTCATATTTGCAATTTCCCCCCCCCCACACACACACACAAAGCTCCATCTGTTCATAGCTATATGGAATTGTGTTTTATATTTTTTCTAATTGGCTTCATTTGCTTGTCACATTGTTTTTTTACGAGGGTTGGGGGAAAATAGAATGCTTTTACTTCTGTGTGGGTGTTTTATACCCACGTCGCCTCCTGGCTGGTGCAAAGTTTACACTTAAAACTGTAGAGCATTAGTTAAGACCTAAAATTTAGAAGTGGGGCTACTCCTCTGCTCTTCTCTCTTTTCTTGCAGCACATAGACATTTAATACCAAACAGTAAAAACCTCAATACCTGGTTCTAGTATGCCTTATATTGTTTTCTACCAGTAATTTCTTTAAAAGGATACTTTCATGCAAATGTTTTTTTTTCAAAACACATCAGTTAATAGTGCAGAATTCTGCACTTAAATTTGTTTCTCAAAAGAGCAAACTGATTTTTTTATATTTAATTTTAAAATCTGACATGGGGCTAGACATATTGGCAGTTTCCCAGCTGCCCCCAGTCATGTGACTTGTGCTCTGATAAACTTCAGTCAATCTTTACTGCTGTACTGCAAGTTGGAGTGATATCACCCCCCCCCAGCAGCCAAACAACAGAACAATGGGAAGATAACCAGATAACAGCTCCCTAACACAAGATAACAGCTCCCTGGTAGATCTAAGAACAACATTCAATAGTAAAATCCAGGTCCAACTACGACACAGTCAGTTACATTGAGTAGGAGAAACAACAGCCTGCAAGAAAGTAGTTCCATCCTAAAGTGCTGGCTCTTTCTGAAAGCACATGACCAGGCAAAATGACCTGAGATGGCTGCCTACACGCTAATATTATAAAGTAAAAAAAAAATACACTTGCTGGTTCAGGAATTAAATGTTATATTGTATATATATTGTATAAATGTTATATTTGCAGTGTAATTTAGAAATAAAAACGACATCATAAAAATCATGACAGAATCCCATTGGATTAGCTTAAACAATGTCACATGTGCTTGCTATTTTAAGGGCAGCAAACCCCTTTGTACTTTTAAAGTTGAATGTAATAGCTGTAATAGCCTAATAGCTGAATGTATAATTATTTTCTTTTTTATATTCTGTTTTGTTTTCCATTGCTTCTATGAAGGTGCTATTTATTCTCCTTGCAGATTCAGCTTTGCACAAGACTCCTTTGTTCACTAGTTACAGCCTGCTTTATCTCCTTCCATATTCTTCATGTAGTTTGACAATCAGCTTATAAAAGTCACCAGGCACATGGTCTAAGGGCTAAGAAGGGCAGCAGTAGCCGGAACAAGCCCCTAATTTAAATTTTAAAGCAGGGGTTTCCCTTGTGCTAAGCAGAATTGAGCAAGAACTTATGAGAGTTTAACTCGAGAGCTTAATTTCTAGGGACCCATTTATTAAACCTCAATTTTTTCTGGTCAAGATTTTTAGGGGTAAAGCTACATTTTTTTCATGGAATATTCAGAGATTTATCATACCCCAAAGGTACTAAAAATCGAATTCGAAAATAATCCATCTCAAACCTGTCAAGGTCAAGTAGAAGTCAATGGCAGATGTCCCTGAAGTTGTTTCTTGACATGGGGATTTGTGCTGGATAATCTGAAAAGTCGAATTTTTGCAGCAAAATTTTTTCTCTCTGCATTACCTCCTGCCATGCCGCTAAGTCTCCCACATCCCAGGGGTACCTATTCCACCAAACTAAGACCAGGTTAAAATTTTGTGATTGCAGGGAGTTTGTCGGGGGCAGAGCAGGGCCGTAAGTATGGGTAGGCAGAAGAGGCAGCTGCCTAGGGCACAAAAATAGAGGGGCGCGGGGCAGCTACTTCTGAAATTGTCCTAACTAGCCCTAGCCAGGTTCGCACCCCTTACACCACTCCCTCCTGTCACCTTATACTCCTCTCCATCGTGTTCTCCTCCCCGCCCCTCTGTCTCGTTCCCCTCCATCATTCTCTCCTTTTTTGATTGTGCACACACGAGGGGGCGCAGTGGCTAGTCAGGTTGCCTTGGGTGCCCAGTCTGCCTGGCCTGGCCCTGGGGCAGAGAGACCCTTCAATGAGCTGAAATACTATTTGTATTTGTTTATGGAAGGATCATTCTGCCCTATCTCAGTATAACTCATTGAGCTGACTTTTTCCACATCACTGCCTGAGAGTATATGTGCCACTGGGCTGGGGACAGCTTATTGTCAGTATCTATGATGCATCACAGTGTGTTTTCATTTTCACTAATACTGATGAAAAATATAACAATAAAGTCATTTAAAGAGGTGACAAATGTTTGATAATGAACCCAGTTTGAACAAAGACAAATGGGCATAGAAAGCTTTGGTTAAAAAAAACGGAATTACAACTCACATTACCTGGGTGATTACAGTGAATAAGAAGCGAATAAAGAAGTTTATGTAACCCTGTCAATATCCTCTTGGCACTTCTGACAGCGTTAAACTCCACATGTGATGTTACCTGTTGGCACGGGACAAGCCTCCACAGTGACTCAATGGTGAGAGACCAGGTACCTACCTAATACTCATTGAAGCAGTGCTTTCATCTATGGAGATCAGCCAGGATTTATCATCAGGCCAGAATTCCTTCTTCAGCTCCCCTAGGCTACCAGGTCCTAGCGCCCACCTGCTTATAGACGCACCATCCCCCCACCCCCTGTGCACATGCGCTGGATCGATGGGAGCTGGGGCTCCTTAGAATGCGGGTAGGCGGCATGCCCCCCTGAAATTTGGCCACCCTAGGCCTTGCCACAAATCTAGGTCTGTTTATCACTGGATTACTCCTTATGGTTTCCTTTGCAAGGCTCTTCTGCTCCAGCATCCTTATGGTGGTTCCCATACTGCTTTGCAACTTCCTGCAGTCCTGAGATCAGTTGCTAGGCAACTGCTGACAAAAAAACATGTTTGCTCCCATAGGAAGACACAGCCTTGGTGTCTGTTCTACTACATGGGACTGCTGCAGAGTGTGATACAGGCAGGGTCCCAGCACAATAAAAAAATCACCACTTTTCACACACTCATTTCTTTGCACCCGTTATTGAGTTGAATGTGTTTGCCATGTCAAATGTGGTAAAATATTAATTAATTAATTTTTTTATTAATACCGTGACTAGTTCTTTGCAATGGATTGATTCTGTGACCATTCTGTCAAATAATTTCGCACACCTTTATAAATATGACCCCGAATTACCACTATCGATGCTGGTAAGCTAATATCTTATAATAAATCAGCAGAACAGACAGTTGCTGTGGGAACGACACTTTAAGTTGTGATATGTATTAATTCTTGTCCATGTGTTCCTAATTCACCATTAATTATGTCAAAAATGATATCATTTCCAGACCGTCCAAAACATGATATCACTCTGAAAATGGTCTCTGTGGGGAGTAGATTTCTAGGTGCCAGAATTAAACTCACTTTTGTTCACATACAACTCTGACAGGTCAGATTTAATTATTTTATGTGCTGCTCACAATAAAGAGGCTGTTCAGTAGATTTAACATAGCCGCTCTATTATCATCAAAGGAGATGCCAAAAAGTCTTTCCCTTGTATGTTCCTTTTATAAGTGGGCTTACAGTCTTGCTTCCCAGAGGGGCAATTGTTCTGTTTCATAAAGGTTTGTTCAGCTGCCAGAATGAAGATGTCAGTTATTTGTAATACCATTGCTATGAGGTAGTAGAGTCTCATCAGTTCAATTCCAGACTTGCGTGTTGGAAATTCATGTAAATACGGGAAAAATTGGGCTTCCAATTTTGTTTGTGGCACGTGTCAGATTTCAAGGGTAGGAATTTAATTCCGGAACACAATAATCATATGAAATATTTTGGTTTTAGTGCACATATTGTGCACATACTACATCAGTATGGCCAGCCCCAAACGGTTGATACGTGTACAGGACTTCCATTGAGTAAATTTGTTGTTCTGGCTGCAAGGGGAGCTGCATTTCTGCAGCCGATGCATCAAATTTAGTGCAATTGTGCCAGTGTCGGACTGTTACACCAGGGGCCCACCCAAAAACCTTAGACTAGGGGCCCACCAAAAAATCTTAGACCATGGGCCCACTTTCAGTACTAATATTCTTCCTCTCCTCACTCAGCCTCTATTCTTCTAGTCTCTTTTCTTTACATACTATAATCTATTATTCCATCTATTTAGCCTCTTTGTTCTCATAGAAATAAGGAATGTCCATGAAATAGGACAAATTCTTTGAACCATTAACTTTAAATTACAGGAATCGAGTAACCGTAGCAGTAATATTTGGGCACATTAGTGAAATGATCTGCCACTTGGTCTATACTGCTTCCTGTGAGCTGAAGGTGTTAGTAATAGACACGTACTGGAACGTAGTGACGCCATACTTCTTTAGTTTACTGTACGTCAGTACGTCTATTGGCACCTTTAGCCTTAAAGAAGTATGCGAGAGCAGCGCGTCACTACGTGCCAGTACGTGTCTATTGCTAACACCTTCAGCACACAGGCAGCAGTATAGATCAAGTGGCAGATCATTGTACTAATGTGCCTTAATATTACTGCTATGGGATTCCTGATCGCACTGTGCTGGGGGGCTAAGGGCCAGTGTAAATTTGAAAACGGGCCGCAATTGGCCCCCAGGCCGCACTTTGGATATGCTTTAAGCAAATAATTGTAACCATAATCCAAAAGCATTAATCAGTAGTAACGCCATTAAAACACGGCATTCATTTATCAAAAAACAAAACACAATCTTTGCTTAAGTTGCTAAATTAGGTAAAATTGGGGGCAGGGGGAAACTGTTTGCAAATTTCTTATATGATGAAGATACACTTCCTATTGACTTCTATAGAACTTTAACAAGTTTTCGGTGGTATAGTTTTAATTTTAAAATGTTTGTGTTTTATGTTGATACTAGGGATGCACCAAATCCACTTTTTGGGATCTGGGCGAATCCCTGAATCCGTTGCGAATGATTCGGCAGAATACCGAACTGAATCCTAATTTGTATATGCAAATTAGGGGCGGGAAAGGAAAAGGTGTTTCTTACTTCCTTGTTTTGTGACAAAAAGTCACGTGATTTCCCTTCCCACACCTAATTTACATATGCAAATTAGGATTCGGCCGAATCCAAATCCTGCTGAAAAAAGCAGAATCCTTACTGAATCCCAAACCGAATCCTGCATTCCGTGCATCCCTAGTTGATCCATCATGAAATTTTATTGAAAAATCACAGGATTTGATGCAAGATTTTATTTTATTTTCTTATAAATCTGCCCCATAAAAATATCTTTCACTATGTGTACTAAACTATTTTTCAGTGTGCCCTATGGGGTTTTTGTCTAAAAGTGTTCACATGTTTTGACATACAACATTGCAACCTATGGCCAAAGTTATTGCAAGTTTGCCAGAATTCACAGCACCACAATTGATTCCAAATAGCTTTTATTTTTACTTTGATGCCATTCCAAACAAAACAAAATATGACTCATAAAACCCTCTGTTGTTTTAATATTCCAACTTGACAAATCACTGTACAAACGAACTTACTGCACAAAACCATCAAGAAGCATTAAAATCACAAATAATAATGAGCCATACAGCAGGTGTGGTTTTAGCCATTATGCTTGTGAGTGTGAAACTGCCACAGACGCATTCATTCTTGAAGAAGAATTAGCTTGATGTAATTGTTATGCAGCATAAAATAAACTATGGCTTAAAAGAGCTCCATGAGCAGCTCAATAAGTATATGATACAAATTCTGCAAAAGCAATTGTTGAAGGTTTGCCTTTGCTATGCAGTAAATATTCCAATGTCATCAATGCCTGATGGGTGAGATTTGAATTAAAAATGAAGCTTGAAATTATGACTGATACACCAATGTGTTACTAGATCTATGACCTGACAAGCTGATCAAAATATTGGACTTCCAGGGGGACTTCAGCTGAAAAAAGTCTTACAACCACTGTTATTGAGCAACGGATGCAGGCACAGACACTAAAGGGTTTATTTACTAAAATCTGAATTTATCTCATATTTTATTAAAAAAAAATCCTGACCAAACCCCCATGCCCAATTTTAGCTTATTTATTCATAAAAAAACTTGATTCAAGTAAATCGTGGAAAAACTTGATAAATTCAAGCCAAAACCCAAATCACTTGAATTTTTCAGGTTTTTTTCCCCGAATCACTCAATTGTTTTGAGTTTTTGGCCAAAAAACCTAAAAAAGTCAAATTTTTGGGCTGAACCAGGCGCATGAACACTTAAATTGAGATTGGTGCCTCTCCCATTGACTTATACAGGACCACAACAGGTCTGAGATGGCAGATTTTTGGATTTGGGCTTTTTGCAGCACCATAAATATAAAACAAAATTGAGTTTTTCTTTTCCCATGAAAAATTTCAGGTTTTTTTCCCCAAAAAGCCCAACCTAAAAAAATTTGAGGTTTAGTAAATAGCCTCCTATGATTAAAAGCTCACACTCTTTAACTTCAGTTAAAAAATATATTTATGACTCAAATGCCCTACATACAGTAGTTCCATATCTGTAATTTTGTAATGGTATTGGAGGCCCTTGGATTGCTATAGTTTGTTGTTTGTATAATCTGTTAGTCTGAGCATGCACACACTGCACAATTTTACCAACTACAAGGACTCTCTAAAGATATGGTGTTAAAGGGATACTGTCATGGGAAAAAAAAATTTTTTTCAAAATGAATCAGTTTATATAGTGCTGCTACAGCAGAATTCTGCACTGAAATCCATTTCTCAAAAGAGCAAACAGATTTTTTTATATTCAATTTTGAAATCTGACATGGGGCTAGACATATTGTCAATTTCCCAGCTGCCCCAAGTCATGTGACTTGTACTCTGATAAACTTTAATCACACTTTACTGCTGTACTGCAAGTTGGAGTGATATCACCCCCTCCCTTTTCCCCGCAGCAGCCAAACAAAAGAACAATGGGAAGGTAACCAGATAGCAGCTCCCTAACACAAGATAACAGCTGCATGGTACAACACTCAATAGTAAAAACCCATGTCCCACTGAAACACATTCAGTTACATTGAGAAGGAAAAACAGCCGTCTGCCAGAAAGCATTTCTCTCCTAAAGTGCAGGCACAAGTCACATGACCAGGGGCAGCTGGGAAATTGACAAAATGTCTAGCCCCATGTCAGATTTCAAAATTGAATATAAAAAAATCTGTTTGCTCTTTTGAGAAATGGATTTTAGTGCAGAATTCTGCTGAAGCAGCACTATTAACTGATTCATTTTGAAAAAATTTTTTTTTCCCATGACAGTATCCCATCAAGGATACAGTTTTGAAGGTAGCGGATCTCCAAAGTACTAAAGCACAATTACTAACCCATTTATGGCTAATTCACAATAACAGGCAAACTGAATATTGCAAGAAGTCCAATCAAACAAGTTTGCTTAAAGTTTAGATTCTGGAAACACAATAATTTGTTCCTGGTAATAAATGGCAGTAGTGTTTATCATGTAAGCAGTGTCATGTGCTCAAAAGCTTATAAGAAAGAAGCTTATAAGAAAAACGGATTTTGCCCAAAAGTGTCACAGTATGCTCTTTGTCTAGGAGTAAAATGAGTTAAATGACATTACACCATTTACACGGCACATGTAATTGAAACCAGTTACTTGTAGACAAGGCTAGATTAGTTAAGAAGGTATTAATGATAAAGATACTACTAAAGTATGATTACGGGGCATTTTAACAATTATCCTTATTTAAGTCTCAAAGGGCTTTCGTGATTGAGACAATTTTCTTCACTTAAGACGATCGATATTATAGAGGTTAAAGAATGTTCAGGGTCTTTTTTTTTTGGCAATGAATTTATGATGGGAACCCCCTGCGTGCTTCCAAAAAGAAAAAAAGAAACCTAATGCAATATATTGTCTTTGACACTGTGATATTTATAGTATTTTTGGCCAGATTTAGGAGAAGTGCATCACCTAACAAGGAACCTCACATGTCCCTTCCCATTTCAATCAGCATGGTCACCTTTAAGTAAGACTCATCTACAACAGGGGGCAAGTGTCTTTCATCGTAGGAGAAGTTAACCTTTGGGTTGACTTTTTAATTTGATATAGATACATCTCTCTCAAACCACTTTTCATTCTTCATTGTTTGTGTTTTATGTCTTGCCAGCCTGATTGGCAGATTCCCTGAGCCCAATAAGCATAAAACAGAGAGACCACAAGAATTAGGTTTCACTATAATTTTTGTATATTTTACTGTTTATCTTTCTAGGCAGGCCCCCTTCTATTCATTTTCATTGCTTGGTTACTAGGGTAATTCAAATCTAGCAACTAGCTTTTGAAATTCCCTAAAAGGAATGGAAATCGTTAAAAAAAAACACAAAAAAAACGAATTGCAAGTTATCTTTGAATTCTACTGCCTACGTCCTATACCATGCTACAAGTTAACTTTAAGGTGAGCCACCCCTTAAAGGAATTGCTTAGTATAAAAATAAAAACTAGGTAAATGGAGTGACCGGATGTCTAACAATAGCCAGAACACTACTTCCTGCTTTTCAGCTCTCTTGGTTTCCACTGATTGGTTACCAGGCAGTAACCAATCAGTAACTAGAGGGGGGCACATGGGTCATAACTGTTGCTTTGGAATCTGAGCTGAATGCTGAGGGTCAATTGCAAACTCACTGAACTGTTATGTCTCATGTGGCCCCCCCTTCAAGTCACTAACTCAGAGTTAGAGAGCTGAAAAGCAGGAAGTAGTGTTCTGGCTATTATGTTAGACTTCCAGTCACTCCAGCCTTTATACATTACATTTTTGGCTAACTATATTAGAAACATTGTTTATTTCACACAGCCTATCTATTTACCCAGTTTTTATTTTTACACTGAACTGTTCCTTTAAAACTGTTTGCTTTTCCCTCTGCACACAAGTACATTTTAAAATTCTGTGCCAGGATCCCAGTCCTTGAAAAAGTCTAAATATAGTCCTAAATACATGTAGTAAAACTGTCTGGAAAATGTTCAGTGGCCTCAAACAGAAGAGCCTCTAGAATGTCTATAATCTGAAGTGGAAATGGCAGTGAATATGCCAGTCATTTACAATGGCGCCAACACAATACAAAGCTCTGTAACCCTTTGCTGGCACGATGCTTCAAGGCAGGATTACACTTGAGTATACTCCAGGTGGTGGTGGAAAGGCACACTTGGGAATGTTCTGTGGTACTGGTGGGTCAGATAAGGAATTTACTGGCAGGGCCTCCCACTGTTGCTTTCCAAGGGATTCACCTCACCAGATATAAAAATATTAGTGCACCAATATAGCTACAAAAAAATACTATAAAAAAATTAAAATAAACTAACCGGCCCCTAATGCGTCAATACAAAGCATTCTAGTAGGGGTTCCTGTTTGGTTAAATGCCATAGTAAATGCTAATTCGTGCATTTAAAGTAACTTCAGATGGGCAGATATTTACACAAAGTCACCTTCTGACATCCCTAATTAACCTATAGTAGTGCTACTTCCCAGAATACTTTTTCTTTGATCAAGGCAGCAGCTCCCACATAGCATATACAAGCACAAAAAATGTTCCTCTAGGATGGCATGCTAAGGTTGTACCATTACAGTTCTTTTGATATCCACTCTTGGCTGCCTTGGCTCACTCAGAGTGGCTTTGAAGCTCTGGGTCTCCATTTCTGGTAGCAGGGAAGCCATAACTCCCTAGATGTGGCCTTCACAAGATGAGTGCTTGGTAGCATCTGGTAGCAGTTCTTTTAGTTTGCACAACAAATCCAGCCTTCTACCGGGTTCTGAAGGTCCAAAAATCTCTCTCTGGGATGTTGCCCCACATTCTGGTCAATCGCTTGACAAACACCATGCTGCAAAAGCAGCCTGAAGAAGAGCCAGGAGGAGAAGACCTCTGCCCCCTACAGTACAAAAACAAAGAAAGATTACATAATAGCATACCCTGGCAGCGATATAAAAGTATTTTTAACCAATTTCAGCACTCATTATAATCTCTAAGATTTCTTACATCTCTAACTGCTGAAGCCTCAATAATACTGCACAGGGAACAATCCTTGATGAGTATATAGTTGTGCTAAGCTCATTTTCCCCTTGGAATTCTGGGGAAATGGTGCATTAGGGGTAAAAATAATGGTGATTTGTGCCTGAAGATTGCACTTCGTTCACTGCCCTAAGTCCATAAATGCTCTTCTCATTGGGGGCAATTTGATAACCCTAGCCTGACTTGCTTGAGTCCTATCCTATCCTGTCCTATGTCCACCATCATATCATCCTCTGTTTATGCTACTGAAGTAAAGTATATTGGTACCCTGGGCCATTTTAAGGCCTTGGTGAAAATATTCAATTGGAGGAACCCATTATCCTGCGACAGCATGGCACAATTTTTAACCACACCCATGTTTTGGCCACAACCCTAAATGGGCAAGGGAGACGAGGTAGTGAATTTTCTCCTCTCCTTGTGCTCCCCCATGCAGCTTGGTGTGCCCTCTCTGTCAACCTGACATGCCTCTTGCATAAATGCCTGTGAAAAACCCAAGATGGCTGTATATTCCAGAGTGGAACGCACAACCATCTTGTATTTTATCAAGCAGAGTAGTCAGCGAAGGTGGCAGCGGCAGATAGGGGAGCAGTATGAGGGAGTGAGTGAAAAACATTAAATAGAAAAAAATCAAAGCGATAGTGGCATTGGCATAGCGGGCCCCCAAAGCAGTGGGCCCTGGACAGATGCCCCTTTTGCCATTTCAGTAAAGTGTCGATGTTACCAATAGATCCATTTCTGTTAACATGACTCATGGTACAAACACCCTATAAAGACTCTAAGGGGGAAATTTACTAAAGGGCGAAGTGACTAACGCTGGTGAAAATATTCGCCAGCGTGACATCATTTCGGCACTTCACCGATTTACTAACGGTCACTGGTGTAACTTTGTGAGTGAAGGAGATAGACTCTAGCGGAACTTCGCACCCTAAAGCCAGGCATAGTTGCGCACTGGCGAACGAACGTAACTACGCTAATTCACTAAGATTGAGATTTGACTGATGTTACCTCCAGCGCCGGATTTCTTCTCCGGCCGCCCCTAGGCCGTGCGGTCCGACAAGGCGACCGCGAGGTCAGACAGGGCAACCGCGCGGTCCTAGCGCCCGTCTTCCCAGCGAGCCGGCGCAGCTGGTGTAGTTCAACGGGGAAGCAAAGATCCCCATAATGCGGCTGGGCGGCATGCCGCCCCTATTTTTTGCCGCCCTAGGCCCGGGCCTATGCAGCCTTGCCGCAAATCCGGGCCTGGTTACCTCTTGCACCAGACTTGCCTTAGACCACCGTATGCAAATTAGCCAACGCTAGCATAACTTCGCTTTGCTCGCCGCAATAACACTAGCGCAACTTCGCAAGTGTTCGGCGCCCTGGACGCAAGTTCAGATTTTCCGATGAATTTGCGTTGTCCTGGCGAATCTACGCCTGGCGAAATTTTGCAATGTCAGCGAAGCAGTCGCTGGTGCAATTTCGGAGATAAGTAAATTTGCCCCTAAATTTTATATGAGATATATTGCTTCAAAATAGCTACAATTTAGAGGTCATGTACTACTGACACCCTGAAGGAAGTTGAAGAGCACCAAGGGTCACAAAAGCCTGTTTATTAGTACATACTTACTGTCTGGGCTCTGTACCTTGGTGCAAGTTCCAGCAAACTTAAGGCAGCCCTGTTCTTACTTCCAGTCCTATATATTTAAAGGACTCCTCTGTAGCCTGCACATGCGTGTGCTTCCTAACTTGACAGTCTGAATTACACATATCAGTGGAAATGCTGGGGTTGTCTAGGTGCCTCTCTTCCCACCCTTCATGAATACAGAGATACCAAATGCAGTAGTGCTGAATTCATAGGAGGGGACCCAAAAGACCTTTGGCAAATGTTTAATGTGCAGGGCAAAGCCAAAAGTGCATCATACATGCCAGATTGAACCCTACCCTTCACAATGTAAATTCATCCCTTTTATCTGCATAAATGAGTGTTACAGGCATTGGGGACATGGAAAATGCCTATGTTAAAAATTAAAAACAAGCATTACCTTGCACTATTGGAAGAACACTATAACTGTACAATAACGCTAGTTCCACAGTTTGGAAACCTCTGCTCCATGGTATCATTTTTATAAATAAGATGAATGTTGCCAAATATTTTGGTCTTTTTTTTAGTCTGTTGTACTATTTATTCATAGGTTGTTACGCCCCTTTTTGGCCAGAGCTGTGAATAAATATTGCTGTATTATTCAAAAAAAAAAAAAAATATAATTCTTGATTGTGCTACTTAAGACCTTTTTTTCTATTAAATCTATTACGTGTTAATACATTAAATTGGTAGTCACTTGTAAATTTAGTAAAATTGGTAGAGTTAAGTTGGAAACATTTCATAACAGAAACATGTGTTTCCCTATGCCTTGTATGGCCTCATTCATTATAATTTTTCCTGATGTTTTGCCTACCATATTATTAATGTCCCCCAAGCGATGAAATACCAGCTTGTCTTTTCACAGCAGAAAAATGAGGAGAATAATTATGAATGTGGAAATCCTAATGAAAACACACTTTTATTGATAGAGGCTAGTGCTCCAAATGAGAGATGGCTGAATTTATGAATACCATAAAAAGGGCAAACACGATGGGGAAAAAATACAGTTGCATTTTAAAGCTAAATTGCTGGGCACATAAAAAATATGAATGTTGCTACTGCGAGGGGAAACATACACAGTATGAATTTAGTACAACCCTCATTTTCAAGTACTTGCTACATATAAATTTTTAATGAGCTGAAGAAGTGTATGGCAATAAGAGTTTGCAACAGTTAACAGTCCCCTGTTAAACTATATTCTTCTGTAAAAGTATTTTATATATATCTAGATATATACGCTTAACTCTTTCCTGGCATAAAGGTTGGCTTACAATAGTGGCAAAGGAGTCAAAGCGTTTAAATGAGGACACACAAAACTTATTGGGCTAATTAGAATAGAAAAGGATTTTCATTGGCTATGAAATAACTTCTGTTAGGCAGATTAAAGGCAAAGTTCAGTCCTTTACACAAAGTCCCTTCCTACAAACTTCTACTCACACAGCTAGGGTTACCTTACCCAAAGTACTTTTCCTTGGACAAAGACAACCTTTCCCAAATAACAGGTACAAACACAAAACCTGCCACACTACAGACCTCCTTCTTGCGTGAACTGCTTTTTTGCCAGTATTCTCTGAGATGCAACTTAAATACTTTGGTCCTCTCATGGGGTTGGTGATCACAAGCTTCTCATTGGGGCTGGCATGCTTAACCAGGGCCACCATCAACAGGCACAGGTGGGACAGTAGTCCTGTCCCAGTGGATTTCAAATTTTAAGGGGGACCTGGGAAGAAAAGAACAAAGAAGCTGCCCATCATTAAGGAGGAAGAAGATGAAGTGGAACTTAAAGGTAAATTCCACTTAACTCCAATGGTCCTTTTTTAATATTTTAATAATCCCCTGGACACCAAGGTTTTCTTTTAACATTTATTGGGGACCCTGGCCACCAGTGTTATTTTTTTTATCTTGAAGGGGAAACTGGCCACCCATGTTTTTTTTTTACGTGTAGGGAAGTCTGACCACCAATGGGTTTATAGCCCACCCTTGCAATGTGAATGACTGGGCAAAGTGGTCTTACACCTGGATGACCAAATTACAGTGAGCAACCCTTTGGTTTACAGGGATACAAAACAAGAGAGGTTTGCACTTTTGTTTGCACTAATGTTAATTAAAGGGGTTATTAACCTTTAGATTAACCTTTAGTATGATGTAGAGAGTGTAATTCTGAGACAATTTGCAGTTGGTTTTCAGTTTTATGATTTGTGGACTTTGAGTTATTTAGCCTTTTATTCAGCAGCTCTTCAGTTTGCAATTTCATCAATCTTATTGCTAGGGTCCATATTACCCTGGGAAACATGCATTGATTTGAATAAGAGACTGGAATATGAATAGGAGAGGGAATGAATAGAAAGATGAGTAATATAAAGTAGCAATAATAATACATTTGCAGCCTTACAGAACATTTTCTTTAGATGGGGTCAATGACCCCCATTTGAAAGCTTGTAAAGAATCAGAAGAAGAATAAGTCAAAAACTATAAAACCGAGTAAATGTAAGCCAGTTGAAAAGTTGCTTAGTTCTATAACATACTAAATGTTAACTGTCTGTCTATCTATCTATCTATCTATCTATCTATCTATCTATCTATCTATCATCTATCTATCTATCTATCTATCTATCTATCTATCTATCTGTCATCTACCTATATATCTATCTGTCTGTCTATCTATTATCTATCTATCTATCTATCTATCTATCTATCTATCTATCTATCTATCTATCTATCTATCTATCTATCATCTGTCTGTCTATCTATATATTATCTATTGATCATCTATCTATCTATCTATCTATCTATCTATCTATCTATCTATCTATCTATCTATCTATCTATCTATCTATCTATCTATCTATCATCTATCTGTCTATCTATCTATTTGTCATCTATCTATCTATCTATCTATCTATGTATCTATTTATCTATCCATCTATCCATTATCTATAAATCAACCTATCATCTATACATCAATCAATATATCTATCTATTGTCTATCTTTCTATCTTTATTAACATATATGTGTATATACAGTTCATGAGTGTGCATGCTCTGAAAAACAGAAGGACTGAGATATATATATATATATTTATATATATATATACACTGTACCTTTAGCCCCACAAAACACACATACATATAAAGTAGCTACCCACATGCAGGCTTCTCGCTGAATCCAGCAGTTCTGGGACAGATTTACTGTTCATACTAAATACTAATGAAGCAACATAAATCAAATCGAAGTGTCACCTCATCTTCACAATTTGTTTAAGAAGATATTTCTGACTGCTCCACGTGCACCTTGTTTTTTTTTCCCCCAACAAGGACTCTGTCTGTTCCTGCTTTCCTAGCAGCTGGGTGGTCACTCATAAAATATGTGATTTGAATTCTTTCTTTAGATGCTTCATCCTATTCTTTCCATGCAGACACATATGGTATGCAGTGGTTGACATCCAAGTAGATACTTAAATGCAGGGCACTGTACTATACCAGTAACTGTTGAAAAAATCAGATGCATATGCAAAAAAACAAACTCATGTTAAATATATAAATATATATATATATATATATATATATATATATATATATTGGGCAAGATTCATATTTTTTGGCAGTATTCTAGAATTTTTGGATTTAACACTCAGCCTCATTTCAATTTTAAATGGTTTTCTTTCTTTTTGTGGGTGTTCCATGAAATCCAAATGCCTTCTTCCTAGATCAGTGGTTTCTTTACTGATCCTACAGCGAGGTGTGAAATTACCTGAAAGCTGAAAAATGTGCTTATGAAATGCAAAATATGCTTATCTTTCTATAATCTCTGCTCAAATATGGAATGTTGGTCAAACCTGGACTGATGTTCCTGATATCCAACAAATAGTTCTTGTAGGATGCTCTGTCAGATCTTAGTGGAATTTGAACACATGGATTGCTAAAAGAACCCTGATCCAAAGAACCAACAATTGCGATAGCTAATAAACCAACATTCTAGCCATAGCCTAGGCAAAGTTTATTGGCCAAATAGATCTGCCACACATGCAGATTGTATTCTGTCGGACGTTATTGGACAAAAAAAAAAACAAAATCTGTGTGTGGCATAGTATATGTTCTTTGAAGATTAATCATTTTAATCACATTCTTAACTCGATTTTCTGGTTTATGTGTATAAAACACGCACACACACTCTACGGCGTTTTCTTCTGCTTATTTTTGTTTATGTGCAGAAAGGCTGGATAATATTAGAGGAGATAAAACCTGCAATTATTTACGTGGAACACTTACCCAAATAAGCACTAAAATGGATTAGATTAGAGATGAAACAAGAATGATAGGACGCAAAGCTTTTGCTGCTTTCTGGCTTTGCTAAAAATTTGGGGAAAAACTGAACAGCCACAAATAGAACCAAATAAACAACAAGATATATCAAAGGGAGAATAAAGTCTACAACTCAATATTATAGCGAACAAATATTCAGGATGTATGAGTTTAGCGGAGCTCACCATTAGTCATGCGGTCTCCCCATGTGGATCGCTGTTCTCGTGGGACACGGCCACTTTCGTCCATTATACCTGTATTGAGATGAAACCCGCTATCCGGCGCTGATCCAAGTATCATGCAGAATCACTTTTTGAAAAATGTGGCTTTATTCAAACACACAGTGCGAGATACATGGCAGTGGGTATGTGCAGAAACTAACGCGTTTCGTGCCCATGTGGCACTTCCTCAGAGTTCCTCGCACTGTGTGTTTGAATAAAGCCACATTTTTCAAAAAGCGATTCTGCATGATACTTGGATCAGCGCCGGATAGCGGGTTTCATCTCAATACAACTCAATATTATAGTTTGTAGAAAGTACTAATAGACAGACAGCTCCCCCCCTTACTTGTTTACATCTGGCACCAGGGGATGGCAAGGCTTGCTCTTCCACACACCCCCCCCTTCAACCACACAAGTATGGTCCCCCTTTTTATGCCTCTATATCCAACACTCAATATCTTCTGCTTCACTATGAATATAACTTCACCAGCTACTGATTTCCGAAATCCAAATCCTTAACCCTAACATTTAAGGACCATATCTATGATTGCCCTTCCCACATCTAAGCTATTATAATAAGGTAATAAGCTAAAAAAACACAAGTTCTTCTAGAAGGTATGACTGGATACTGAAGTTCACAGTTTTTTGCAGAAATTGTATCTATAGTATTACATGCTACTGCACAAGAGACTGAAGAAGGTGCTGGAGAGCACCAAAATATCATGTATAATGTTCCTTAAAATTTCATCTGTCAAGTGCCAAAGAACAGTATATAATATTATACATCTCAGCCTTCGCTCTGCTTCTGACCTTCCTCTCTCATCTCATTTCCTATCCTTTCTGATTCTCGTTTGCATATTTTCTCTAGAGCTTCTCCTCCTTTCTGGAGGTCTCCAATGCTTTCATGAAATAAGAGATATGCATCCCTTGTCTTCTTCAATCATATTTTTCACTTTCACCCAAATATCTATACTGGAATGGGACCTGTCATCAAGAATGCTCTGGATCTGGGGTTTTCTGGATAATGGATCTTTTTGGAATTTGGAATTAGGATACCTTAAGTCTACTAATAATTTAAATATTAAATAAACCCAATAGGCTGGTTTTGCCTCCAGTATGGATTAATTATATCTTAGTTGGGATCAAGTACAAGCTACTGTTTTATTATAACACGGAAAAAGGAATCATCATTTTTAAAACCTTAAATTATTTGAATAAAATGGAGTCTATGGAGTCTATGGGAGATGGCCTTCCTGTAATTCAGAGCTTTTCTGGATAATTGGTTTATGGATAACAGATCCCATACCTGTATTATAAGCTATTGTGAGCATGACCCTTAAATCTTGCTTAAAACATGATGATATGTACAGTATGTAATTTTATTTCCAAAACCTTTTCACCATCAGTTCGTAGTCATCACATTTCAATTATAAAGGGTAAATATATACTTATATAGTTTTTTTTAGCTTTCATTTGTTTATTTATTTAGCTAATACAAATACCATACATATACTGTTACTAAGGGGCAGATTTATCAACGGTCGTAGTGAATTCGCAGGAATTTTCGAAATAAAAAAATTTGAAATTAGAAGTAAATTTTTGGATACTTCGACCATTGAATAGGATTCTATACGACTTTGTCTTAAATTCAAAATAAAATAGTTAGAATATTCGACCATTCGATAATCTAAGTACTGCTGAAGTGCTATGTTAGCCTATGGGGACCTTCTAGAGCAGTTTTTTAAGTTTTTTGAAGTCAAAGAAAAATTGTTTGATCGAACGATTTTACTTCGACCGCAAATGGCCAAATTAGATGAAAAAAAACGTTGACTTCGATATTCAAAGTCAAAGTAATTCAATTCGATGGTCGAATTTCAAAGTATTTTAAACTTCGAAATTCGACCCTTGATAAATCTGCCCCTAAATGTAGCCAAATTACATTTACTGTATGTACAGATGTAGCCAGAGCCATTCCATAGAACTTGTTCAAATAGTTTACATTAACATAATTGTAAGAATAATTATTCAGAGGTGGGTCAAAAACAGTACAGATATGAGACATATTATCCAGAATGCTCGGGACCTGGGATTTTCTGGATAATGGCTCTTTACATAATTTTTCTTCATACCTTAAGTCTACTATAAAATCATGTAAACATTAAATAACCCAATAGGCTGGTTTTGCTTTAAGCAAGCATTCATTAAATCTTAGTTGCGATCAAGAACAAGCTACTGTTTCATTAGTACAAAGAAAAACAAAATCATTTTTAAAAAATTTTAGTTATTTTTATAAAATGGAGTCTATGGGAGACTCCCTTTCTGTAATTTCTGGATAATGGTTTTCCGGATAATGGATCCCATGACGGTACTCTGTTTAGAAACTTTGTCTTTACCAAACAAGCATTTAATATATTGCCATAAATATATAAGTAAAATATAAAGTCACACCTAAATTATTATTCTCATCCTATAGTACAGCTCAGTCTTTATTTCAATGGTGCTTCTATTATTAAGGGACCTATAAAAATAAACATGAAAGGGTTCTATTTGCAATTTAAAAGCAATGCTCTAATGGTAAAAAAAAAAAATCAGGTTTTTGCTTTAGAAATACTACTCCAGTATTATTTACTTTATTTTTATTTACTTTATTTAGTTAACCTCAAATGTATATGGTCTGGCATTTTTGGGCAAAAAGCTATGAAAAGCCCAAATCCGAATAACCATCATCTCAGACCGGTCAAGGTCATGTATAAGTCAATGGGAGAGGCACCTATCTCAATTTGAAATTATTGTAGTTTGCCCTGGGTTTAGCCTGAAAATCCTAAAAATTTGGGGTTTTCGTGCAAAAACATGAAACATATCAAGCTATTCAGGTTTTTGCTTGATTTTATCAGGTTTTTTTCCAGATCCGATTTTTATTTAATTTTTATTTTATTAATAAATACGGTCAAATTGGGCATGGGAGTTAGGTCGTGTTTTTTTAAATAAAATAATGATATAAATTAGGAGTTTAGTAAATAACCCCCTAAAACTTCCCCATGGTGGGCGGGAAGCCAATTAGGTTGAACTTGAAACCTACGGAACAAGATATCTATTTATTCTTGAACAATTAGTGTTTTTCCTTAATTTTTCAAAAACTCTAAAAAGTTGCGATTTCTAAAGTTTAGAAATTAGAGGATTTGGAAGTTTTTGTATTTGTTTGGTGCATCGTTCAGCATTTTTTTCTGTTCATATTTTTTACATTAATAACTTTGATGGCCTGTGTTTTGAGCAAAAATAAGTTTAATTGTTTAAGCTCTAATACCACTAAAGTTCGACCATTAATAAATGGGCCTCCTAGAGTATTGTGTACCCTGTAATAAGAAGAGTATTATGGCCTTTTCAATAGCTTGCATCGCTGTGGCTGAAGGAGTTGCAAACAACAGTATGGGATTAATATCTACAAATACTAGAAAATCCTCTCTTCCTTTGATCTTAAAGAAATCCTGAAAAACAGCAGCTTTCAGTATTTTATCCCTATTTACATGTACCATTACATGACTTCAAAATCTTTTTCAGCTTGTTATATTTCTTTTCATTGCTTTTCTTTTTGTGTGACAATTGTGCCACCTTACTATCCTATTTTTTGAACCGTTTTTTTAATTTTCTATGCCAGCATCAGCTATACCCATTGTGCTACATGAATAAATTACATGATTAAAGTTAAACTTTTGCCTTTGAGAGCTTAGGTTTAAAAGTTCACCAATCTGAAAACAAATCTGCTGCAGCCTTGTAGAATAAAATGGGGGGTCAGTCTGATACAGTTATTCTGGCTCAAATTGATAATGAAGATAATTATATATGTCCAATCGGGCACTTTACAATTCCTAATACCAACTGATGGGGAACTTATCCACCTTAACCAAGCTTAAAGGGCATGTAAAGTCTAAAATAGAATAAGGCTAGAAATGCTGTATTTTGTATACTAAATATAAACATGAACTTACTGCACCACAAGCCTAATCAAACAAATAATTTATGCTTTCAAAGTTGGCTACAGGGGGTCACCATCTTGTAACTTTGTTATACATCTTTGCAAGACCAAGACTGTGCACATGCTCAGTGTGGTCTGGACTGCTTAGGGATCGTCATAAACAAAGCTGATTGAGTTCTGCATGGCTGGGAAATAAGGCGGGGGCTCCCCCTGCTGTTCATAAGTATGATTGTTTCCCTGCAGAGTAGAGATGTCGCGAACTGTTCGCCGGCGAACTTGTTCGCGCGAACATCGGGTGTTCGCGCTCGCCGGAAGTTCGCGAACGTCGCGCGACGTTCGCCATTTTGGGTTCGCCATTGTTGGCGCTTTTTTTTGCCCTCTCACCCCAGACCAGCAGGTACATGGCAGCCAATCAGGAAGCTCTCCCCTGGACCACTCCCCTTCCCTATAAAAACCGAAGCCCTGCAGCTTTTTTTCACTCTGCCTGTGTGTGCTGAAGAGATAGTGTAGGGAGAGAGCTGCTGCCTGTTAGTGATTTCAGGGACAGTTGAAAGTTTGCTGGCTAGTAAACGTTTTGATACTGCTCTGTTATTGGAGGGACAGAAGTCTGCAGGGGTTTGAGGGACATTTAAGCTTAGGTAGCTTTGCTGGCTAGTAATCTACCTTCTACTGCAGTGCTCTGTATGTAGCTGCAGTGGGCAGCTGTCCTGCTTCTGATCTCATCTGCTGACTGCTGCAATAGCAATAGTCCTTGTAAGGACTGCTTTTATTTATTTTTTTGTTGTTTTACTACTACTACTACTACTACTACTACTACTATAAGAGCCCAGTGCTATTAGTCTAGCAGTGTTGGGGAGTGGGACTGGTGTGCTAATCTGCTGCTCCTAGTAGTTCAGCAGCACCAACTTTAATTTTTTTTTATTTAACTTTTTTTTATTTTACTACCGCTGTAGTAGTGTATAAGTTGACCTTTTAGGCATTATTTGCCCTGTAGGCATTTTTTGCCCAGTGTGTTATTCAACCAACTGCTATCTAGCTGTGTGACCGTGTTCACATTCTGTCTAAATATCCATAATATTACCGTCTCCAGAAAAAACACCGGAGTGACTTTTTTCAAGCAGCCATAATAAATTTTACGTAATCCGTATCCATCGCTGTAGTAGTGTATAAGTTGACCTTTTAGGCATTATTTGCCCTGTAGGCATTTTTTGCCCAGTGTGTTATTCAACCAACTGCTATCTAGCTGTGTGACCGTGTTCACATTCTGTCTAAATATCCATAATATTACCGTCTCCAGAAAAAACACCGGAGTGACTTTTTTCAAGCAGCCATAATAAATTTTACGTAATCCGTATCCATCGCTGTAGTAGTGTATAAGTTGACCTTTTAGGCATTATTTGCCCTGTAGGCATTTTTTGCCCAGTGTGTTATTCAACCAACTGCTATCTAGCTGTGTGACCGTGTTCACATTCTGTCTAAATATCCATAATATTACCGTCTCCAGAAAAAACACCGGAGTGACTTTTTTCAAGCAGCCATAATAAATTTTACGTAATCCGTATCCATCGCTGTAGTAGTGTATAAGTTGACCTTTTAGGCATTATTTGCCCTGTAGGCATTTTTTGCCCAGTGTGTTATTCAACCAACTGCCATCTAGCTGTGTGACCTTGTTCACATTCTGTCTAAATATCCATAATATTACCGTCTCCAGAAAAAACACCGGAGTGACTTTTTTCAAGCAGCCATAATATATTTTTTAATAGATTTTAATAGATTACTAGCCAGCAAAGCTACCTAAGCTAAAATGTCCCTCAAATCCCTGCAGACTTCTGTCCCTCCAATACAGAGCAGTATCAAGCAGATTACTAGCCAGCAAACTTACTATCATCTGTCCCTGAAATCACTAACAGCTCTCCCCCTACACTATCTCTTCCAAGCACACACAGGCAGATTTTTCAGATACATTTTTGCCCTTGATCCCCCTCTGGCATGCCACTGTCCAGGTCGTTGCACCCTTTAAACAACTTTAAAATCATTTTTCTGGCCAGAAATGTCTTTTTTAGATGTTAAAGTTCGCCTTCCCATTGAAGTCTATGGGGTTCGCGAACCGTTCGCGAACCGCTCGCATTTTTGCGCAAGTTCGCGAATATGTTCGCGAACTTTTTTTCCGACGTTCGCTACATCCCTACTGCAGAGCAGTTAGGGACAATTCCTATCCACAGCAGTAAATGAAGGGAGAATTTCACTGCATACAGTCAGGTTTCTTATAAAAACGGTACACATTTTTTAATTAAAGTATATTGGAAATAGGTTTCTTTTTCATGAAAGAAAGTAAAAATGGGATTTTATTTTTTTGCCTTTACATGCACTTTAATAACTAAAAAATGGCAATTAAACTAAACAAATGTATTAGTATTAAAGGGGAACACCACACAAATACAACTTAAGCTTTTTGAAAAGAAAAACATGGCTTCAAGCAACTTTGAAATATACGTACATCAATTAATAAATATGCAGATTTTTCATGATTTTTAATGGTTTGGAACAGTTCCCTAGCCTCCAGCTTTCCTGCTGATCTGGCTGACTACTGTTACTTTGTATCAGCAGCCATCTGTCCTCAGCCTGCATCCTCCAATCCCCACAATTCCCTGCACATGTGATTTCAAGGAAAGGAACATCACAGTGCAATGCATTGTGGGTTATGTAGTTCCTGCATGCTGTCTGTAAGCTGTGGAGAAGTTGTTACAATTTGTAACATCAGTGTTTAGTCCCTCCTTCCCTGCCAGGATTTCAAATGATGCAGAAAGAGAAGAACTGTTAAACAGCTGGATTTCAGCATAGAAAATGGCATTAATTCATACTTTTTGAAGAAACAGGTAACTGTGATGAATATATATGGGCTTTCTGTGTTATGTGGACACTATCACATTTTGGTTTAGAAGCCAGAGTTCCCCATTTAGAATGCATGCTGTCATACATTGCATTAAAAATTGGCCGGCAAACGTTTTTTATATCTTATTAATTAAAACAACAAATAAATAGCTGCAATTATCATTTGTCATATTTGTGTAATTTTAAGTTGAAAATGCCGGAGGAAGCTCAAAATTGAGTGAAAAGCTCCAAGGTGTTATGCATGCTGTCAATGAAGGAGAAATTGTTGTTTTAGTTAGTAAGATATATAAAGGTAGGCTGGCCATTTTTTAATGGAATGTATGAGAGTATGAATTCTTAGCAGTAATAGATTTGTTTAGTCAAATTGGTAATGTGCAGTACAATTTTTGACCTGCAAATGGGACTAGTCAGTTATTATGACTAAGACTAAGCACTGGCTCATTAGGGTAACGGTATTCAAGGCTTTTTCGCCTACATTGCATTCTAGCAGAAGTTAGTGGAGGTCAGTGGTGGACAATTTGCCCCTGTTTGTAATAACTCATACTGTTTGTAGGAGAAGATGTGTTTGGGCTATCTCCTATTTCTGTATTAACTTACAAAAACTATTTATGTTACTTGACTGGATACTCATATTTTTCCCTATTCAAGTATATTTCTGCTGGTTTTGTAACAGGGCAGGGTATGTATGAAACAGGCTTTCTTAAGTGTCTATTCATTTTTTAAAATCCATTAGCTTAAATGTGTTGAATAGCCAGTGACTTCTTGATAGTGATTTTACTCTTCAGTACATCCACTGACTATTTCTTCTTTTCAATTCTAAGCAACAACTGTTCTTGAATCTCTGAGAGGTAAGTTATTGTCCAAAGGTCAGGTCAAGAGGAAGTTTTGTAAGTACAACTAAGAAGAAGGTTAGGAGGAAAGTTGGATAAATATTACTTGAATCACCCACTGGAAGAACATTTTGGAGGTTATTTATCAAAGGTCAAGCTTGTGAGATTTTTCTGCCTCGAATAAACTCACAAATCAATAGTTTGAATGTAAATAACTCAAATGAATGCAATGGGGGAAAAACCTTGACTACTCGAATTGATTGAGTTATCAGCGAAAAAAAAACTTGATCGAGTTTTCAAGCGCAAACCACTGGAAAAAAAACCCAAAAATCACGAAAAAGGTCACGGCTCACTCTTCTCCACTTCACATGCCGGGTTAAACACCAAAACGCAGTACAAATTCGGAATCCAGAACTATAGTCAAGCGACAAGCAAAATCGGGGCAGGTAGCAGACTGAACAAGATCAGGAACAGGCAGGGTCAAAACAGAACAGGAATCACTTGAACTAAGTAAATAGACCTTTACGTTGGTCAATGACTTTAACACAGAGAGCCCTTTAAATATTCGAATTTCGCACCAACTGATGACCTCACATTCGTCAATTTCCGCACGTGTGAACACGGAATAATGAGCATTACTGATAGGGCACCAAAGGAGATGGACGAGGCAGGCATCCCTGTCGCACCCCCACTAGACCACCAAGGTGAGTTATTACAATTAGTCAGCTTTCTATAGATGGCTGTACTTAAAGGGATACTGTCATGGGGAAAAAAAATTTTTTCAAAATGAATCAGTTAATAGTGCTGCTCCAGCAGAATTCTGCACTGTAATCCATTTCTCAAAAGAGCAAAAAGATTTTTTTTATATTCAATTTTGAAATCTGACATGGGGCTAGACATATTGTTAATTTCCCAGCTGCCCCAAGTCATGTGACATGTGCTCTGATAAACTTCAATCACTCTTTACTGCTGTACTGCAAGTTGGAGTGATATCACCCCCTCCCTTTTCCCCCACAGCAGCCAAACAAAAGAACAATGGGAAGGTAACCAGATAACAGCTCCCTAACACAAGATAACAGCTGCCTGGTAGATCTAAGAACAACACTCAATAGTAAAATCCCATGTCCCACTGAGACACATTCAGTTACATTGAGAAGGAAAAACAGCAGCCTGCCAAAAAGCATTTCTCTCCTAAAGTGCAGGCATAAGTCACATGACCAGGGGCAGCTGGGAAATTGACAAAATGTCTAGCCCCATGTCAGATTTCAAAATTGAATATAAAAAAATATGTTTGCTCTTTTGAGAAATGGATTTCAGTGCAGAATTCTGCTGGAGTAGTACTATTAACTGATGTGTTTTGAATAAAACATGTTTTCCGATGACAGGATCTCTTAAACATGAATGCTGCTTTCATTGGGAATAATATTGTATAACCATCAACTCAAGTAAATAGGGCCTCTGCTAGTACTTTCTTTAGTGTGGTTACGCTTGGCTTGCATTATTTCAGTCCTATATTCTTTGCTACATGGAAGAAAACTTTCCCGATATAGTTTGTTCATTTTAATTTAGGAAGAATGGCAAAGTCTCGTTTCCAGGTCTTAACTTCCTTTATGAAGTTGACTACCAGTGATCCTTGACCTTAATTCATATAAAAAATTCCACATCATATTTCTCTGTATGAGTCTCCAAGGAGAATCAAGTTTACACTTCCTCTCAATGCAAACCATAACAGAACTTAATTAGGTGATAATTTATGTAGTACTTAGTATGAGCATTTGCCACTTGCAGAGCAGGCACCACAAGTGTGTGTATATATGTTATCACCCAGCTAAATCCAGTATAAAGCTCAAACACTGACCAGGTATCTTGACTTTAAAAATCATGTAACATTATTCAATGGTTTGTTAAATGATTTTCTCAATCAGGGAATAATATTTTCTGTGCACATTGGCATTGCGTGTGTATGTACTGAGGGTGAATGACAAAGGAATTCTATGCTTACTTATTTTATGTAGAAGCTAATGTATAAATCACATGCCCATTTCCTTACATACATTTGCTTTTGCCCTTAACCCCGTAGTTATAAGCAAACAAATGGATATAGAAACTTCATTTAGCAATAATAGAAGTCCAATTCCGGTCCAATTACTAACAATAATAACTGTGAGGTGATGTGATAAGAATGGACTTTAATAAATGAGTCTTTACAATTGTACATAACATTTGGGGGTTATTTATTAAAGTCTTAACGCCAAAAACTCGAAAAATTATAATTAGAAACATTTATAAAATAAAAATTAATTAATTAATAAAATTATATAAAAAAAATAAAACTCAAATTTTTTAAAATGTATTAAAACCCGAGGGTGTCACATAACATGGGCTCTGTTCAGTACGCTTAATTCATTTCCACAAATCACAAACACTGACAAACATCTTCTGGGCAGATTGGCTGCAGCCGCCAGGAAAACAATACTGCAACAGTGGCTACACACTGACCCCCCATCAATGACGCTGGTAAAACAGAAACTGCACCATATTTTCCACATGGACTGGTTGGAAACCATAACCAGAAAAGAACACAACACATCGAAATTTTTCGACTACTGGTCCACCTACATAGCACATCTCCCACAACACATCAAATGCCTCACAATTTATACCTTCAGACATACCTCTTGGTATGATATGGAAGTTCTCAAGGCTCACCCTTTGATCATGGAATCATCTCAATATCTAGCAACGTTGCAACTAGGGATGTAGCGAACCGCCGCCGATGTGTTCGCGAACGCCGTTCGCGAACACCGGTAAAATTTGCGAACAGTTCGCGAACTGTTTGCGAACTTCGAACATTTGAAAATCGTTCGATTCGAACGATCGAAGGATTGAAATCGTTCGATCGAAGGATTTTCGTTCGAATCGAACGATCGAAGCCATTCGATCGAATGATTTCATTCGATCGAAGCCATTCGATCGAATGATTTCATTCGATCGAATGCTTCGATCGTTCGATTCGAACGAAAATCCTTCGATTTTAGCGGTCGAATGGTCGAACGATCGAACGATTTTGACGCGAACGCCTATTGGCGAACGTCGCGCGACGTTCGCGAACTTGCGGCGGACGCGAACAGTCGAAGTTCGCGCGAACTAGTTCGCCGGCGAACAGTTCACTACATCCCTAGTTGCAACAAGAACCATCGAGATCTGACACCGCACCTCCCAGAAGTCACCTAACTAACAGACTTCTGACCTCCTATCTGAACTAATCCCCGCAGATCCCTACCCCCCCATAGCTATAAGCCATGACTGAGCTGATTGTTTAAAAAGTTGTTGAAATGTTATTGACCGGCCTTATTTTCGTAATCACACCTGATATGTTCTCTGCTTTAAAGACTTATGTATAAATATTCAATGTGATTATTCTTTATCGTTTGCAATAAAAAAACAAGTTATATAAAACCCGAGGGTGTTAAAAAATAAATAAAACTTGCTGAGTTCATGTAGTGAGAAGTCAATGGGAGAAGTCGCAAAGATATCCTGAACTGCACTGGGTTTCATGCAATAATCCGAAGATTTTGTGGTTTCCGGGCAAAAATCCCAAAAAAATCACAGTTCTGGAAAATTCATAAGATTTCATTTTTTTTCACATTTTTTTTGAGTTTTTTCCCGCACAGGAAATTTTCAGAAAAATGTATTGATAAATAAGGAGAAAACCCTGTGCGGATTTGGTCGGAGTAGCTTTCAGAAAATAATGAAATATTTACGGATTTTGATAAATAACCCCCTTGATCTATGACCTTAAGTTGCTAGTTACCAGAAATTCTAATGACATTATTCATGCTGGCAACTGCTGTTGTATTTGTATGTACGTATACCAAAAGCAATGTCAGTAAAAATGTTTAATTTTTATTGTATTAGTTAGCAAATTGGGGGGATGATCATCTATATACTGTATACATCTTAATATTATTGTTAAAGATGGACCTAGTTTCAACAATTTCTTAGTTGGCCCTTATTTTGTATGAGTTTTAAAATGATAAGTGTCCCATTCTGTCATTTTCCATCCTGTGAATGAAATGTTACTTGGTTGTCCAGTTTACAATACAAGCTCGAGAAGAGTTAACAGCTCTTTATAAAAAGTTCTGCCAAGGTCAGCGAACTCTACTTTTTAGGCATTCTTTTTTGTCTTGCTTTTCTAATGAGGAATATAGCACACACACAATATAAGCACAAATCTCATTGGATTTTAATCCTTCAAATTACCCATTCAGAAAGAAAAATATATATCCAATGAACATTTCTGAACTAGAATAGCACTAGCCGTAACGGTAGTTTAGTACAGGTATGGGACCTGTTATCCAGAATGCTCGAGACCTGGAGTTTTCCAGATAAGGGATCTTTCTGTAATTTGTATCTTCATACCTTAAAGGGCATGTAAAGTCTAAAATAGAATAAGGCTAGAAATGCTGTATTTTGTATACTAAATATAAACATGAACTAACTGCACCACAAGCCTGATCAAACAAATAATTTATGCTTTCAAAGTTGGCTACAGGGGGTCACCATCTTGTAACTTTGTTATACATCTTTGCAAGACTAAGACTGTGCACATGCTCAGTGTGGTCTGGGCTGCTTAGGGATCATCATAAACAAAGCTGCTTGAGTTCTGCATGGCTGGGAAGTAAGGCGGGGGCTCTCCCTGCTGTTCATAAGTATGATTGTTTCCCTGCAGAGCAGTTAGGGACCGTCTGACAATTCCTATCCACAGCAGTAAATGAAGGGAGAATTTCACTGCATACAGTCAGTTTTCTTATAAAAACAGTACACATTTTTTAATTAAAGTATATTGGAGATTCATTAAAAGAAGTAAAAATGGGATTTTATTTCTTTGCCTTTACATGCCCTTTATGTCAACTAAAAAAACAAAAATAACATGTAGGGGGTTATTTACTAAACCTCTAATTTATCTGGTCAGGCTTTTTTGAGCAAAAATGTTGGTGGAAAAACCTCAAATATTTAAATTTATTCTACCCCGATGCTGCAAAAAGCACAAATCCGAAAATCTGCCATCTCAGACCTGCCGAGATCTTGTATAAGTCAATGGGAGAGGCACTTATCTCAATTTGAAGTTATTGTGGTGTGTGCTGGGTTTAGCCCGAAAATCCCACTTTTTTGTTCGCTTTTATCGAGTTTTTCTGCAATCCGATTAATTTGGGTTATTTTATTAATAAATAAGATCAAATCAAGCATGGGAGTTTGCTCATGGTTTTTTTTAAATAAAATATGAGATAAATTCAGATTTTAGTAAATACCCCCATAAACATAAATTAAACCCAACAAGATTGTTTTGCCTCCAATAAGGATTAATTATATTGTATAAAGTCCTGTTTTATTATTACAGTGAAAAATTTAATTTTTTTTTTTAATTATTTGATTAAAATGGAGTCTATGGGAAATAGCCATCCCATAATTCAGATCATTCTGCATAATGGGTTTGCAGATAACAGATCCCATACCCATAATAAAATTCCATCTTGGGTTCTAAATTCATATACTATCCAGGAAAAAATAGCTGGCAAATTAGACAATGACAATGGTGTTGGTTTCTATTCCTTGAAAAATATACCTATGCCTACAACAACATCTGAGAATCCACACTTTATATACGTATATACACTTATATAATCATCAATGTGGGTGTCACTTAAACCCTATTTACCTGGAGCATTTTTTTGGAATGAGTTTCTTCTGGCTATTGGAACATCTTGTTCACACTCAAGAGGAAAAGTATCACGAAGAAAACAATATTTACATGGTGGTAAGAATGATCATGAGATGTTGCTTGGTGCTTCTTCCAAAATCATGCACAAGGCACAAGTTCTACCTGTTTGCATGGGGTAAATGACCCGACTGCCATTATCTTGGCATACAAGATATACACATTTTGGTTGGTTAGTCTATACCAGTGATCCCCAACCAGTAGCTCTTGAACAAAATGTTGCTCTGCAACCCCTTGGATGTTGCTCCCAGTGGCCTCAAACAAAGCACTTATTTGTGAATTACTGACTTGAAGTTTTTGTTGCATAAAAATCACATATTCTGCCAAATAGAGCCTCAAGTAGATTGACAGTCCTCCTAGGGGCTACCAAATGGCCAATCACAGCACTTATTTTGCACCCCAAGAACATTTTTCATGCTAGCGTTGCTCCCCAACTCCTTTAACATCTGAATGTTGCTCACAGGTTAAAAGGGTTGGGGATCCCTGCTCTATACCAAGAACATGTACCTTTCCTGCACAAAAACTTAAGGATTCTTATATTTTAAGAGAACATACAATTTAGCTCTTTCTGTGTGTCTGTAACTCTTTTTGCAACTTAATAGTCGTAAGTTCATGTTTGTCAGGAGGGGTAAAAAAGCTCCAGTTGTTCTTTTCATTGCATATTTAGGACATTGTACATTTTATTGGCTGTCATAATAAAAATAGGTGGCCTAAGCATAATCTTTGTTCTGGTGTTTAACTTAAAATATCTGCATTCAGTGAGCCCTTCAGTCACAGGAGGAGAATGTGTGGCCAAAGAAATCACATTTCTATATGAGATGCAATTTAAACATTTAACACAGCCAGGTTCTTTTCATTCTTTTTTTTAATTCATTTTACAAAAAATAGTAAAAGGTTCAGCTCTCCCATTTCTCTTTTTTTCTCCAAGCAAATTATAAACTTAATCTGACGGTTGAAATCTGTCGGTTGTACCACACAGGCAAAATTCCAAAAGAGTCAATAAAACCGAGTAGTTCATAAAACGAAATGATAATGTTTGTATAACTTGAGCTATGGTTTAACCAAACCTATACATTTCCCAGTTCTTCAAAGTTAAAAAATTAAATAAAATAGATTTTGATCATGTTTTATTTTGCAGGTAAAGGACACCAAATTCCTCAAATGGAGGCTACTATTATGGAAGTAAGGGATAATAATGCAAATTCTCCTGATCTTGTGCAAAATGATTAACAAGAACGAAATTTAGTATCTGGAAAGAACCACTGTTTGGAATGATGGAAAAACACAGGACTAAGAAAAGATCAAAGAAGTTACCATGAAATTGTAATTTCTGCATGATTAATTGCAGTGTTTGTCCCTTTAATGTCAATAAAGTCCCCTATTTATTTAGTGGATCAGTCACTAATTACAGCAAAAACAATAATGCTATCTATGAATCACCACTATGTCATTCAGAAAGAATTACAGTACTTAAAGGGCATGTATAGGCAAAAAAATAAAATCCCATTTTTTCTTTCTTAATGAAAAAGAAACCTATCTCCAATATACTTTAATTAAAAAATGTGTACCATTTTTATAAGAAACCTGACTGTATGCAGTGAAATTCTCCCTTCATTTACTGCTGTGGATAGGAATTGTCAGACAGTCCCTAACTGCTGAGCAGGGAAACAATCATACTTATGAACAGCAGGGGGAGCCCCCGCCTTACTTCCCAGCCATGCAGAACTCAATCAGCTTTGTTTATGACGATCCCTAAGCAGCCCAGACCACACTGAGCATGTGCACAGTCTTATTCTTGCAAAGATGTTTAACAAAGTTACAAGATGGTGACCCCCTGTGGCCAACTTTGAAAGCATAAATTATTTGTTTGATAATTTAAATTTGATTGTGGCTAGTGATGGGCGAATTTATTCGCCAGGCGCGAATTCGCGGCGAATTTGCACGATTCGCCGCCAGCGAATAAATTTGCGAAACTCCCGCGAAAATTCGCGTCAAAAAATTCGCCGGCGTCAAAAAAATTTTTTCGAAAAAATGGGCGCCGGCGTCAAAAACGGGCGCCGGCGTCGAAAAAACGGGCGCCGGCGTCAAAAACGGGCGCCGGCGTCAAAAACAAGACGCCGGCGCCATTTCGCGAATTTTTCGCCGTTTCGCGAATTTCGCGCGAAATTCGCGAATTTTCCGGCGAAGCGAAAAGGCGCAAATTCGCCCATCACTAATTGTGGCGCAGTAAGTTCACGTTTATATTTAGTATACAAAATACAGCATTTCTAGCCTTATTCTATTTTAGACTTTACATGCCCTTTAAGGGCAAATCATACTTTGTTTGAATGGCCAAATATTGTTTTCCACCGAACCTGCCAAATTAATGTTCCGAGCCATTCCTTTTATAAAATTTCAAACATATTTTAAACATATTTAAACATATTTGTTTGTGTTTGTTGTGAATGATTTCTATTTCCTCAGGTGAACAACATCTGCTGTACAGGCAGCCTGGGATAGAGTGAATATTTACTAGTGTAATCATATTGATTTCCAAATTAAAACATGCCTTCTTCAGACATACTCGATTGCAATAAAATCTCATCATTCCATTCATTTTGGGTCTGTAAAATCTTACATTTTTAAAAACCTCAAAAAAAAAAAAATAAAGTATCTTGAACTCTGAAAACATCTTGAACTTTGAAAATAGTTATATGAATTTTCTAGATTTTTGATAAATCTTAAAAAGTTTCAGAAAACTCAAATGCCGAAATTCTTAGTTTTTGCTTATTTTTTTCAAATTGTTGCAAAAAATGTAATTGTGACATCTGATCTGACACTCATCTGACACTGCAAAAGTATTTCAAATTCTTAGTTTTTTGCTGAATTGAATTCTGTAATCTGACACTACATGCAAACATATGGGGGCCGATTCACTAACTTCGAGTGAAGGATTCGAAGTAAAAAAAACTTTGAATTTCGAAGTGTTTTTGGGCTACTTCGACCATCGAATGGGCTACTTCGACCTTCGACTACGACTACGACTTCGAATCGAAGAATTCAAACTAAAAATCGTTCGACTATTCGACCATTCGATAGTCGAAGTACTGTCTCTTTAAGAAAAAACTTCGACCCCCTAGTTCGCCATCTAAAAGCTACCAAACTCAATGTTGGCCTATGGGGAAGGTTCCCATAGGCTTTCCTACATTTTTTTGATCGAAGGATATTCCTTTGTTCGCTGGATTTAAATCCTTCGAATCGATTTAATCATTCGATCAAAGGAATAATCCTTCGATCGTTCGATCAAACTATTTGCGCTAAAATCCTTCCACTTTGATATTCGAAGTCGAAGGATTTTAATTCCCAGTCGAATATCTAGGGTTAATTAACCGTCGATATTCGACCCTTGGTGAATCGGCCCCTTAAATTAAATTTTAGTATCCCTACAATCTTACTTTAATCATGCTAATCATGTTTCAGCTTTTAAGTTTGCCTATGTTCTGTATGTTTTGGCTTAAAATAACCTGGCAAAAAAAGATATGTATTATTAAATTCTATGAGTTTTTAAACATCTCGTCTCACTTAATTCCTATCTTATGTTTATAGCTTCAGCAGAGAAACACAAATATAAGGCTTTCAAATAAAAAAAAACCTGCACCTTATCCACTCTTTATAGTACAGTTTGGCATTTTACTTCTGCTTATTGATGGTCGAAGTACCCAAAAAATACTTAGAAATTCAAAATTTTTTTTATTCTAACCCTTCACCCGAATTTTGTGAATCGGCCCCTTAGACTTTGAATTTGATTCAAAGTAAAATACTTCGAATATTCAACCATTCGATAATCGAAGTACTGTCTCTTTAAAAAAACTTCGACGCCAAATTAAAACTGCCAATGCTATGTTAGCCTATAGGGACCTTCTACAGTATTTTTCTAAGTTTTTTGAAGTCAAAGTAAAACCATTCTATCATACGTTAAAATCGTTCAAATCCTTAGATTCAAAGGATTTAATCGTTCGATCAAACTATTTTACTTCAACCGCAGAATACCCAAATTCCAAGAAAAAAGTTCGAATTCGATATTCGAATTCAAAGTCTTTTAATTTGACCCTTGATAAATCTGCCCCTAACTGTAACAGGAAGAAGTGTTGAAGTAAAAAACACAACTATATCTGTTAATTGGCTCATGTGACCTAAAACATATAGTTTGGTTTGTTTGTGTGCACAGTGAATCGTACAATCCCAGGGGCGGCCCTTATTTTTTAAAATGCTAATTTTCTATTTATGATTACCAAATGGCACATACTACTAGAAAGGTATATTATTATAAAAATGGTTTATTTACATGAAGCAGGGTTTTACATATGAGCTGTTTTATGCAATATCTTTTTATAGAGAGAGGGGGTATAGTTTTCCTTTAAGGACCAGCAGATAAACACAGGGGTTCCATGTATTTTTTAAATGACCCACCTTCACCACTGGATAAGCAAATGGCACAAGGGCAGACCTTGATAATAAATGAGCCATAATATAACAAACTGAAAATTACATTTGTTTTACAAGTTAAAGTACATTTGTTTTGTGTGCCTTATAAACACAAACAATGACATCTTCCATCAATTTTGCTCCATTAATAACAACAGGGGAAATTAATCTATTGTAATAGCTCATAGCAACCAATCAGAGATTTATAACAATGCTATAAATAGATTTGGGGGAGAGAAAGCAGGCAGCCGTGCAGTAACAAAGGGACAGCCTGTTACCTTTTTGTCCAGATTATTCTCCAGAATGCTTGGGATCTTTAATACCTTAAATCTACAAAAATGTTTTAAACATTAAGGGAGTTATTTGCTAAAACTCAAATTTATTTAATCTTTTTATTAAACCAAGCTCGACCAAAGCTCGACCAAACTCCTATCCACATTTTTATTTATTTTTAACTCGAATCGTACAAATTTTTGGGATTTGATGCCCAAATTGCTCAATTATTTTGTTTATCTCTCGAAAAACCCAAATTGTTAAGATTATACTGTAGGACAAAACCCAGTGCATATCATGAAATCTTCAAATTGTAAAAGGGACATCTGCCATTGACTGCTACATGACTTCGACAGGTTTGAGATGGATTTTTGGATTCTGACTTTTAGCAGTATAATAAATTTGAGGGTTATTTTCCACTAAAAAATAGTTTTTGCCCCTTAAAAGCCAGACCATAAAAAATCGAAGTTTAGTAAATATTCCCCTTAATAAAGACAATACAATTATTTTGGCACCAATGTAGATACATACATCTCAATTACCATCAAGTGCAAACTACTATTTTATTGCAACAGAGAAAAGGGCAATCATTTTTAATTATAATTATTTACTTAAAATGCTGAGATATCAAAAATTGAGTTAGCCTGTAGTCCACAATTCGAGAAAAACGTGGACGTGAGAAACACACACACTTTTTTTGCCTCGTTAAAATGTATGCAACTATGTTATTCTTGTTGACTTGCAACTTGTTTTCTGAGAAAAGGATCTACTTATCATATATAGGCACTATAGTTTATGATGCTAAGCTCACATGCTATTCTGAATATTATATGAACACGAAGGAAATATTACACCTGACAATTAGTGATGAGCAAATTTTTATGGCAGCCATGGATTTGCGACATGGATTTTGCCATCTGTTAATTTCTTTGCAAAACTGCTAAAAAAAAAATTTGTCTCGACAAAAAAGTTATAGAGACAAAAATGTCTCCAGATTATTATTATTACCTTAGACAATTTCCATGTGACCTGTCATATAAAGGTTCAAAACAAGCGACATTGAACCAGATTGTAGAATGTAAATAGAATCAAAGATTTGAACATGTACGTATCTCAATAGACAACTAGGAAGTTATAGGGGCTTCATTTTTCCTACTATATTTGTGATCAACTCTATTGATAAGGACATCACTTGACAAAGAAAACCATAACATTTTTGATAACCATCATTGAATTCGAGAGGGTCCAAAGAAGAACAACTAAGCTGGTAAAAGTTATGGACAATTTTAGCTATGAGGAAAGACTGGCCAAATTGGGGATGTTCACACTGGAGAAGAGGCGCTTAAGGGGGGATATGATGACTATGTATAAATATATAAGGGGATCATATAATAATCTCTCTAATGCTTTATTTACCAGTAGGTCTTTCCAGCTGACACAAGGTCACCCATTGCGATTAGAAGAAAGGAGGTTCCATCTAAAGCTGGCCATAGATGTTGAGATTTTTAAAAGATCAGATCCTGATCGTGAGACCACGATCTTCTCAGAACGATCGTACGATCGTTCAAATTTACCATCAACTAAAAAGACCAATTTGCCAGGAAAACAAAGGGAAGCTGCCTGCTTGGCCCTGCAAACATAGATAGATTGCACTGGGACCGACAAAGATTTTTTGACCTGGCCGATCAATTTCCTGACAGATGTCGGCCGAAAAATCGTAAGATGTCCGATCGTTCGAATCCCACTAACCGCACGATAATTTCGAAGGCTTCCCTAAAATCGGTCGTTCGACAAGAAGAATCGTCGCGTCTATGGGGAGCTTAAGTGTTTGGAAGGGGTTTTTACAGTGAGAGCTGTGAAGATGTGAAATTCTCTCCTTTTTGGAGATTCAAATGGGCTTTTTAGCCTTTCTATGGATCAACTAGCAGTTACCTACCTTACTATGTTATTTACTGTGTTACTATGTAATATGGGTCAGCAAACTGAATACAATATGGCTGCACAGCCCTAAAGTCAAATGATTAACTATCATGTAAATCAGTCAGTGTATGTCATCTTCATTAGTTTCAAAATGCTTTTTGTAGATACTAGATTTTTTTACATATACATACGACTTTTAATAATTTAAAATAGGGTTACATTATTTCTGATACCAAAAGATATAAAGTAATAGGATTTCCACACTTTTCAAACAAATCTTTTGACTTGGCACAGAGAAAAGTCCACCTTGGTTTTTAATCTGCTTGGCCCAAAGTGCTATAGGAAACGAAATTAAAGTTCTGACTTAATTTTTCTTTCTAAAATAAATGTGTTTATTTGCAGAACCCTAAGAAATTCAAAGGCCTGTATGTAGCAGAAGAATTACATTGACAAAATAAGGTCCTCGGTATGTTGTGTTTTTAAGCTTTCCATTTTCAGCACAAATGATTCATTTTTCAACAGACAGTGTTATTGGGTGTGAAATTTATTGCTGTGGCTTATTTAAAACAGAAATTTGAGTAGAAAGAAAAAAACAGGAGTGTTGGCTTTGAAAAATTACCGTCGTATGAAAGTAAAAAAGTAAATTGCAGTAAAAGAACTGTCAGTTGCAATCACCATAAACCGAATATGAGTTTCTGTACTTATACCAGTATTTGGGGCTTTGTTTATACATTTTTATACTTTTTTTTTTCTTTCTAAAGCAAAGGGAAAGTATATTGGCTGAATACACTTAGGGGCTTATTTACTAAAACTCTAATCTAATTTGTTTCTTAAAACAAAGTTTAAAACATAAATTGAACTAATTTATCAATAGTTTTTCTCTAAAAAAATGCTTGATAAAGGGCTGGATTAGCCCGAAACTTCACTTTGCTAGTGGCACAAACAAACAATTGAATCACATATCGGAGTGCTGCTGGATTTATTTTCATAGTCTCAAAAAAATGCTGTGACAAAATCAAGCGTTAATTTGTATTGTGCAATTGATGATGCGAAAACTCGATTTTATTGAATTGTCACTGCGAAAACTCAACTTTATCAGGTTAGTGGACAAAACCCCAACCCCCGATTATCCAGCGCAGATCATGATGATCAAGAAACAACTTCAGGGATGTCTGCCATTGACTTCTACATGACCTCAACAGGTTTGAGATGGAGTATTTTAGTATTCCAATTTTTAGCAGCTTTGGGGTAAAAATTTGAGTTTTTATTTTTCCACTAAAAATTTGTGTTTTCCCTCTAAAAAACCCAACCAGAAAAAATTGAGGTTTAATAAATGGGCCCCTTAAACAAGGGAAGGTTCATTCTTTTTAAGAAAGTTATTTTTATTGTTTGTAAATAAGTGAAATCCTTATAGTAATATTTAGATGGTGAGTTTCAAAAATCAACCATTGCATTTGTACTTTGGGACACTAATAGTGATGGGTGAATTTATTTGCCAGGCGCAAATTTGCGGCGATTTCCCACGATTCATTGTCGGCGAATAAATTCTCGAAACCACTTGTGAAAAATTCGCCGGCATAAAAAAATAAGCGGGACACCGGTGCGATTTGGTCAAAAACGGATGCCGGCGTAAAAAACGAGATGCCGGCGGCGTTTCATGGATTTTTTGCCGTTTTGCGAAATTCGTGATTTGTTTTGGCGAAGCGCCCCAAATTCGCCCATCACTAGACACTAATCTGCTCATTTGTTGCTATGGGTGACTAGACATGCAGCAAACTTGAGCAGCACATTTATTACATTAGCACCGTAGAGTATAAACTTATTTGTGGAATACACTCTGGCGAAAGGCGTTACGTTCTGTAAAATTCTCACTTTAGTGAATTTGCGAAGTAACGATTGTCCGCCTGAAACTTTTTTAGTGATGCATTTTTCCACTAGCGAATTGTCCTCTATGCCTGTTAGTTAATTGGTGATGTCCCTGCGGATGGTATTTCTGGTGAATTTACACTAGCGACGGCCACTTTGCCCTTTAGTAAATCTGCACCTATTTCTCTAAAATCACGAAGTTGTTAAAAGATCCGAACATAAAAAGTGCAGGAAAAATACAAATATCTTTAAAACCTCTAAAAATTCAAGTTTTTCTAAGGCTGTAGTCAACAGGGAACGCTGAGTCGTACACACAGAGTCTGATAATACACAAAGTTTGAGAGTGTACAGCTCGCACAGAACGCTACCGTGCTGAATAGTGATGGGCGAATCAATTCTCCAAAGGGCGACTTTGCGCGTGTCACTGCCGGCGATTAAATTCACAAATTTGCAGCGAAAAAATATTTGACGCCGGTGACAGTTCCGATGCCGACGACACTTAAACGGATGCCCATTGACTTTAATGTGCATCAATTGTCACCGGCCTCAAAAATCCTGTTTGCTAATTTTTTAAATAAAATCGCCCATCACTTGTGCTGAACCAAATTGCTCTGGCAAAGAGCAGCTCCAATGCCTAAATATTTCACTCCATTTCACTTTAAATTGAATGCTGAAACACTCATTAAATGCACTTTTGCACTCTGTCAGTGAAGGTAACTGTGAGTCAATGGGGATCATTTAGAATGTTTGTACAGTCAGTAATGTGCACCCCCTTTTCCGTGATTCAATGCTTATTCTCTATGGGGAAGTTCCTGTAATTATAGTCTGTTTATGTGTGAGAATGAATATAGACTATGTCTAAAGGAGGAGAAGCAGGCCAATTATAACGGCAATATTAACAGCAAATCATTTTCTGTCCATGAAGATCAGCACTTTTCCAGGCAAATCATGAAGCAATTTCCATGTGGTCATGGAGGGGAAGGTGAAAGAAGCTAATTTAATATTTTCCAAATTAGCTGTAAATGGAAACCGTTTCTGTGAACTTACTGCAAACTTAGGACAGTTATGTACTTTGAAATAAAAAATATTTCACTTAATTGAAATTGATATGGTCAGAATGGACCTTACTCCGGCAAACAGCAAATCTGAAAAGTTAAATATTTTCATAGAAATTAAATCATAAATGTAGGACATTAATATCAATAGCAATGAGTGAACCACTTGATGTTTGTTCCAACAAAACGTTTCCAAACTGTTTTGAAATGTCTTGTTTTGTTCAAGAATTGGCCCGAAATGAAACCTTCACCTGCTAGATTGGTCTAAGACCCTTGTTAGACTCAATAGAAAAAGGCAAGTGACACAGTAGTCATATATACGAGTGGTTTGAGTTGGAAATGCCTAGTTATAATGCTTTAAAACTTTTCCAGCAAAGATAGAGGGGTGTTATATTAGCAGTGCAGGGCCAAGTTCTTTGCTTGCCCATGGCTATCCCACAACACATTCAACTCCCATCATGCACTGCCATATACATACTCCATCGCTGACTGCTCTCTCCTTGAATTTCCATCACCACAGGCTGCCCCTGAGGTTGTGCCTCCCACCATGTAGCACCCTAAGCAACTGCCTCTTCTACATAGTAACATAGTAAGTTAGGTTGAAAAATACACATTCATTGAATTAAACCTTTCAACTATTTTAACCTGCGCAACTGCCAGTTGATCCAGAGCAAGGCAAAAAAACACAATCTAAAGTCTCTCCAATTTGCCTCAGAGGGGAAAAAAATTCCTCCCTGACTCCAAAATGGCAATCGGACCAGTCCCTGGATCAACTTGTACTATGAGCTATCTCCCATAACCCTGTATTCCCTCACTTGCCAAACACCATCCAACCCCTTCTTAAAGCTATCTAATGTATCAGCCTGTACCACTGATTCAGGGAGACAATTCCACATAGTCACATCTCTCACTGGGGTCCGTTTACTAAAGCACGGTAAAAATATGTGCACAAAGTATAGACAAATTTATCGCCAAATATGTTTTTGCCAGTTTACTAACCTGCGGTAAATATAAAATTGTGAATTTTCTTGCGCCAGTTATAGCATTTGCTGAAAATAACGCTACGTACACATTAATGCCTGGTTTACTAAATAGCGAAATGTACGATGTTATTATAAAATATATCTGGAACGGTCTAAATCCTAAGACGGACGAATGGCTAGTGTCAGAGGGTTGATAGTTGTCACCCCCGCCCTCTATGACGCCATAACGCTATAGGGCCCAAGGCAGGATGGACTATAAGGGCTAATGGTCTACTGTGGACAATGGTCACTCATATTACTTATCCTAGGCCATACAAACAAAAGATCACCACTCTGTTACTTAAATTCCAGAGTGCCAGCATAATGTCAGCCTGTCTAGTGGGGCCCCTTTTTGCAGAAGTGTTGCTCAAATACTGGAAATACCACAATCGCCATGGTTAGCCAATAGCTGATTGCGAGGCTGTGGACCGTTGGAACTAGGAACAATATGTTGCAATATTCTCTGAAAAACATGTAAGGCTAAGCAAATCATCTAGACATTAATTGTACAAGGAGGAGTCAGACTATGTATGGTATTGACATACCCCCATTTGTTATCACCCCCATCTATGACATCAAAATGGGTATATAAACTTATGTTATGTGGGAGTATCTTTGGCAAGCATTCGTGTACCACCCAGGTGACCCACCGACTGTTTTCCCAGGCAAAACCTATTGTCTTGTATATTGGACACAATAAACTACCTCATTGTATTTGAACTTGCACTATTTCGTGGTTTTGCTTTACGTACAAGGTCATAGAGGTACAAATATAACAACAACGAAAGACAAAATTAACGCCAGTATATTCGCAAAATGTTACCGCCATCTATATGGAAGTGACCGGATAATCAAAGATGTTTTGGATTATTCTTTTGTCTGCTGCTACAGCAGCTTTTTCAGCTGAAAGACAATTTATTATGGCTAGGAGGGACCAAAGGCTTCATCAGCCTGGATTAAGCTACATTTATATGATGCATACAGATTTATGAATTTTATTTACATGATTCTATTGTGACTGGATGTATTGAAACGTGGATTTATATGATGCATACATGTTTGATTGGGTGAAATCTGTTTACTGTGTTGTTGATAATATCTATAAAGTTTAGCAGTTTTGAAGATACATATCTGCCCATGAATCACGCACTAATAAATGCCATAAAACAAGACTATTTTATAGCATAAATATTTGCAAACTTAATTTGTCGCCAGAAAATTCGCAACTCGCTAAAATTACTGCTAGCGTAAGCTGGTTCATCAACGTAGTTACCGCAAGTGATCGCAATGACTTCTGAGCGCATCGATAACATTCGGAAACATATCGTCAAATTTACCGCGCTTTAGTAAACAGACTCCAGTGTAAAATACCACTTACGGATATTTAGGCGGAACCTCTTTTCTTCTAATCGGAATTGGTGACCATGTGTCAGCTGGAAAGACCTACTGGTAAATAAAGCATTAGAGAGATTATTATATGATCCCCTTATATATTTATACATAGTTATCATATCATCCCTTAAGCGCCTCTTCTCCAGCGTGAACATCCCCAATTTGGCCAGTTTTTCCTCATAGCTAAGATTTTCCCTAACTTTTACCAGCTTAGTTGCCCTTCTCTGTACCCTCTGTACTTTGGGGTATTGCACGAATCCCAGCGCACATTAAAAAATTGTTGGGACTTCTCCCATTGACTTATATGCAACCTCGACAGGTCTAAGATGCCGGATTTTCTGTTTTGGACTTTTCCATCCTCAGGGTTTAATACATCCTGAAAAAAAAGTCCAATTTTATAAAAAAAAAAAAATCACTTTTTGTTGTGATTTTTGAATTGAGTTTAGTAAATAACCCCCCAAAGCTTTGTGCACATTTGTGTATGTTATGCACCCATTTAGGTTGTAAGCTCTAAGGGGCAGGGACCTCCTTCTACTGAGTCTCTTACACAGGACACTTAGGGGGTATTTATTAAAACTTGTTTACCTTCATTTTTATTAGAAAACAATTTCGACCAAACTCCCAACTACAAATGGCCTTAACTTACTAAATAATCCACACTAAAAAAAACACATGTGGGAAAAGTCGCTGCTAAATCGTGCAACTATTTGAATTGTGCAACTTTTTTGACTTGTCACTTGAAAACCACAACTTTTTTGTATACACAAAAACCAGCTTCAACTGCCTGAAACCATGAAAAATCACAAAGGCAAAAAACAACTTCCAATTGTAAAAGGAACATCTGCCATTGAATTCTACATGATTTTGACAAGTTTTAACTGGAGTATTTTCGGATTTGAATCTGTCACAGTTTTGTCATAATAAATGAAGAAAAAGTCACGTTTTTTTCTGTGACTTTTTCGGATTTTTTGAGTCAAAAAGCCCAACCAGAAAAATAATAATAATAAATAATTAAATGTGCCCCTAAATCTCCATATATGTACATTTATGTATAATAATGCTTGTCCTCCCTGTGTGTACTTTTCCACATTGTATAATTGTACATGTATGTGTCATACATACCTAGGCTCTTCCCATCATAATGAAAATAGATGAAGTAAAGTTCAAATGGAGAAATCTCATGATGGAAGACTAAGGAAAAGGAGACATTATGCAATTATATAGTGCTAATGTGTCAGCAATGTATGATGTAATCATTTTCCTAGGATGCTGAAAAGGTTAGAAATACTTGTTTTTTCCTCCTAGTATGGAATAGTTGGATATACAGTATAAAGAAAGTTCTCATGTGGTATATGCTTTTAACCATACTTGCAATCAGATCTTTTAAAGGGAAGCTGCGGAAGATTTTGAACATATATATATATATATATATATATATATATATATATATATATATATATATATATATCTATATAAAGTTCAAATCTATATCTATATATATATATATATATATATATATATATATATAGATTGGCCTTGAGAAAGGTCCCAATAGGGACCGAAACGTCATGTTGGCTGTATACGCTTTTCTCTAATACACTTCATTGATTTTTCAAGTTTACCCTGTGTTTTGCTGGTTTATTTCCATGGACATGTATTAACGTTTAAGCCGTGCAACCGGGTGGAATTTGGAATCGGTGTACCATCCAATATATAAGGTTAGATATAGATATAGATATATAGATATTGAGAGAGAGTCCAGAGCTGGTGCACCATCTACCAAGAGAAATGCCTGGGTGCTGGTTATATACAGTTATGCAAACAACAAAATGAAACCGCACTCCTAGGACTTTAGTGAAAAAAGTGTGCTTGACTTTATTTCAACGTTTCGGCTCCTAAACTTGAGCAGTCATCAGGAAGTGAAATCCCAACCCCCAACAATCCCTTTTGAACCCAGTAATGGCGCCAAAACTGGGGTGTGACGTCATAATTACACATATATACATACACCCAATGGAAGTGTATTGGGCTATAAGAATATACAAAATAAATAAAAAACGCTACTGACCGTATATTTGGCCCAACATAATAGGGCTGTGCTAGCAGTGAAAGCACTACTTCAGCATAAGTGTTGGCACCGGCATAAAAACTCGGTGAGACATATTAGTGTACAATATTTTGGTGAGTGTCAGCAGCCCGCCCCCATTGCCAGAGTCGGAAGCAACTATAAGAGGTTACCTTATCCGCTGAGAGGGATCACAGCACACAGAGAGATGAGCGCCAAACTTTCGCCCCTTTGGCAGTGGTCGGACCAACTTTAAATGTCACTGTCAACACTTCACGATCGCAACCAAGGTCTAAAAGCGTGTGTTCTCCTGCTGAGCACCTGATCACCACCTTAAGGGTGCTTGTGAAACCAACATGTCCAACGAGTGGTTGTCCAGGTGGACTGTGCTGTGCAAAGTGAGGGAAGTTGTGCTGACCTTCTGGATCACACTCCGCTGCAATAAGCCCATACTCTAATACCTTCAGTGAGTTATGTGACTAGTTGGTCCGTCGCTCTGTCAGGGACCTACCGACTGTTTCTGTTGCTCCCTCCTTGTACCAGTAACAGAATTTATATCCAAAAATAAGGGGGGGTAAAAGTACTCCCACATTTCACGGGCATTATACATCTCACATTGTGGTGTTGGTGGCAGCATTGGTAAGTCATGGGTTGCTAGGGGACCCCATCATGGTTACGAAAAAATAAAAGTAAAAGTACCACAGAAAAATAAGCAGAAACATAAAAAAGGCAAAGACAGCTTGGGACCTCAGAAAAAAAGTACCCCAAGGAGTGATAGAGTGATTATGCTGTAATAATGTAATGTTATAGAGTCATTAGCCCAACGAAAAGAAATACCAGATAAGAGTCATCAAAATGTTGATTATGTCCATAGCAAATTGTCGATGGCTTCATAGTTTAGTAAAAGGGGGACATAGGGAGGGTTTCGTTCAAGCCCTTTGGTTCCAGGGTGTCAAGCTTAAAAATCCAAATGGATTCTTTTTGTAAAAGTAGCAGGTCCCTATTACCTCCTCTCCTCGGCGCTGGTACATGGTCAATGATCATGTGTCTAAATTGGGGAGGGGTATGATTCTTATTGAGCCAGTGCTTGTTGGGCCAAATCAATGGTGTAACTAGATATTACTGGGCCCCACAGCAAATTATTTTTCAGGCCCTGAAAAATGTCTAGAGGTTGACCTGTTTTACCAATATTTATTGAAATTGTATGTGAGTTAGTTTGTCATGGGGCCCCTATACCCCCTGGGCCCCCTGCTTCCTCTGTAGTTACTCCTCTGGGCCAAATATATGGACACTGGTGGTTTTTATTTATTTTGTTTATTCTTATAGCCCAAAACACTTCCACTGGGTGCATGTATATATGTGTAATTATGACGTCACACCCCAGTTTTGGTGCCAATAATGGGTTTAAAAGGGATTGTTGGGGGTCGGGGGTTTCACTTCCTGATGATGGCTCGAGTTTAGGAGCCGAACCGTTGAAATAAAGTCAAGCACACTTTTTTCACTAAAGTCCTAGGAGTGTGTTTTCATTTTGTTGTTTATATATATCTATAGACCAGTTAGTCTGACATCAGCAGTAGGAAAGCTTTTTTAAGGGTTAATAATAAATATAGGTCCATGGTAAGGCTTCACCTGGAGTATGCAGTGCAGTTTTGGGCTCCGGTACTTAAGAGGGATATAAATGAGCTGGAGAGAGTGCAGAGACTAAGTGCAACTAAACTGGTTAGAGGGACGGAAGACTTAAATTATGAGGGTAGACTGTCAAGGTTGGGGTTGTTTTCTCTGGAACAAAGGCGCTTGCGAGGGGACATGATTACACTTTACAAGTACATTAGAGGACATTATAGACAAATAGCAGGGGACCTTTTTACCCATAAAGGGGATCACCGTACCAGAGGCCTCCCCTTTAGACTAGAAGAAAAGAACTTTCATTTGAAGCAACGTAGGGGGTTCTTCACAGTCAGGACAGTGAGGTTGTGGATGTCGGGTGATGTTGTGATGCTGATTCAGTTAATGCCTTTAAGAATGACTTGGATGATTTTTTGGACAGACATAATATCAAAGGCTATTGTGATACTAAGCTCTATAGTTAGTATATATGGGTATATAGAATTTATGTGAGGGTGTGGAGGGGTGTGTGTATGGATGCTGGGTTTTCATTTGGAGGGGTTGGACTTGATGGACTTTGTCTTTTTTCAACCCGATTTAACTACAGTATGTAACTATGTAATTACACAATGGTATTGCTAAAAATCTCATCTGAATTATTATCCAATACCTTGCAGGAAAGTGGTCACATAGATTTCTTAGGGGCACATTTACTAAGCTCGAGTGAAGGATTAGAATAAAAAATACTTTGAATTTTGAAATATTTTTTTGGCTACTTCGACCATCGAATTGGTTACTTCGACCTTCGACTACGACTAAAAATCATTCGACTATTCGACCATTCGATAGTCAAAGTACTGTCTCTTTAAGAAAAACTTCGACCACCTACTTTCAGCATCTAAAACCTACCAAGGTACAATGTTAGCCTATGGGGAAAAATCGTTCGATCGATCGATATATTAAAATCCTTCGAATCGTTCGATTCGAAGGATTTAATTGTAATTTAATCGAATTGCGGTAAATCCTTCGACTTCGATATTCAAAGTCGAAGGATTTAACTTCGATAGTCGAATATCTAAGGTTTATTAACCCTTGATATTCGACCAATAGTAAATGTGCCCCTTAAAGTCAGAAACTGGCCCAAAAGTGCCTTTAACACTAGAATTAAGTCTACTGCTTAAGGAAGCCCATCCCACTTCACCTTTTATAATTGATAATTTTTAAAGGACTGAAAGTATGGTTTTTGTTATGTTTTTGTTACCCACAGATCTTAGGGGGTCAAACCTGTTTCTTACATGTACTAAATGTTTCTCCCTAGAACAATAGAAATGACTCCTGATTTTTTATGCAACAAGGCTCTTTAATATTTTTGGTTTCAAAATATATTTGGATCAGAACTGAGACAATCTTTTTTGATTATTTATGTTGAATTAAATGCAGGAAATGATTCATTTAATTCCTGCCACTATTGGAGTGTTGCCACTTTGAGCTCAGGAAGAGGAGGCTTCCCTTGGCAAGCTCAGCTTGCAGATTGATGAATGAACTTCTATGTTAAGAGCCAGCTCACTTTTTATAAAGTCCAAGAAAATGAAGCTAACCAAGATAAACGCATGGACCTTTTGTAAGTGAATATCCCTGCTTGTACTCAGAGCGTTGCCCTTAAGGAAATGTTTTTATTCAAAATAGATTTCTGAGTTACAATTTATTACAACTTTATTTAAAATAACCAACATATAAAATGCTCTTTCTAATCCACATATGCTTTAATATTAACCAAATACCGATGTGTTTGAAGAATTTTATGCCGAGTGTTAAGAATGTCCATAGCAAACAACATTTAACCAAATCATTTGAGACATTTCCAGGGTATCATTTATATAAGGTTGTCAAAAATGTCAAATATTTCAATGGGGGGTTGCAGTTATATAGCAAATTAGCTACGTGTTTTCTTTATTTCTAGGTAGGAAACTTTTTTCGTTCATGGTTTTTAGGATACAACTTACAAGAAAGATTTAGAGTTTCTTAGCTCTTTTTTAATATAGAATATGATAATTGAAGGAATAAAAGAGCAAAATGAAATGAGCTGATAACCAAGAAGAATCGGAACTCCTTAGCGCTTCTGCAGCAGAAGCTCTACCCCCAACAGAAATACTTTCTCATTTTTACACCAAAATCCAAAATCTGAGTATTACTATTTGTTTCCATTGTGGTACCAACTGTCCCCTTTACAAATGTGCTAACAGCCAATAAGAATATGTGAACCCCTTGGTGTTCCTGCACCAGTAGCTTGACCTTCAGGATAGTGTCATGGGGCAGATTTTAGCAGAAAAATGCACACTTTCTCATTTGTACATAGAAATCCAAAATTTGAGTATTAAGATGCTCAAGAAACTACTACAATTTCTTGACACAGTGGTACCAACTGCTCTTTAAGAGAGCAAAATTAAATTAATTGTGCTGAAAACCAATAAGAATATGTGAACCCCTTGGTGTTCGTGCACCAATAGCTCTACCCTCAGGAAAGTGTCACAGGGTAGAGTTTAGCAGAAAAATACATACTGTAACGGTTGACACACTAAATCTAGAACTGATGCCAAGCACCCTGGTCTCGGCTCGTGCTTCTGCCTATAGCAGCCACCTTTGGCCTCGGGAGGAGCCCTCAACTACTCACATGCCGCTAGGTCTTAAAACGAGAGGTGCAAGGCGAGGAGTTCTAGACAGGCACAACTGTAGGCAAAGTCTTTGGGCAGAAGGTCGTGGTACAAGGAGTTAGGCAATAGAGTAGTCAGATCAGGCCGGGTCGGGGCAGGCAGAGAATAAACATAGTCAGGCAGGCAAGGGTCAAACCAGGAAGTCAATCAGAAGGGTTAAGCAGAATCGAAGTCGGTAATCAGGCAGGGGTCAGGATTCAGAAGTCAGGATAGTCAAATAGCAAGGCAGGGGTCACAACAGGAATCAAAACACAGATTAATCAGAAGCTCAATAGCACAGTAGCACCAGGAACAAGATCCTATAAAGGGCAAATAACTGAAGCCCAATAGAGTCTTTTATACTGTTTGATTTTCGCGCCAATTGCGCGCCGGCGTCATCACGCCAGCGCGTCAATAAAAGGAACGAGACATGGGCACGCGCACCCTAAGGAACCTGCGTGGAGGCAGAAGGCCACCAGGGTGAGTGCCTTTTAGTACACATACTTTCTAATTTTTACACAAAAATCCAAAATTTAAGTATTAAGGCACTCAAGAATACTTTTTGTTGGCACAGTGGTACCAACTGCCCACTTTCCACACCACATTCAAGCCACAACTAGTCACAGTACACAGTGCACAGCACCTCATACACTACCTATAACCCTTCCACTGATTGGAATTCATTCCCTGGGCTCCCCAATTCAGGTTTATTCCTGACAAGGTTCTCTTGCCCCAGGCTCTGGTCTACATGCTCTCATTTCCCTGAGTAGTATATAAGAGACTGATTCTAACTCTTCAATCCTTGGTTTTAAATCATTTGTCACTTGCCCCTGACTGTCACAGGGGAGCAGATCTACATTCCAACTGAAGTTCTCCAAGGGCTCTAAAACATGCAATACACTTCCCTGTGTTACTGATTTGACATGAAAAGGAACTCATTGCCCAGCTCTCTTGCTCAACACTGTTTACATATACTAAAGCATATGGGCATATGTATAGATACTATATATATATATATATATATATATATATATATATATATATATATATATATATTTGTGTGTGTGTGTATTTTTCCATAGCTATTTCTTCTTAAAGGACCAATAATACCAGGATCCAGGGGAAAAAACATTTTTTAGTTTAAAAAAGAAGACTCACATTTAAGTAACTACAACAATTTAATCCAAATGGTTAAACAAGGTAGCAACAAAACTCATTGTTAGAGGCTAATAGCACATATTCCCTGCTGAAATATTTGAGTTACTTACTCTCATTCTGAGCCTGAGATATATTTATTGTGTCTGATTCTCAGCATGTAACACACTTATTAGTTATGAGGCCCATTTGCTAAAGGTCGAATTTTAGTGGTATTAGATTAAAATCTCAAATGTCATGAAGGCTTTTAAAAGACCCATAAGTAATACCAAAAATAGCTGGCAAAAAATATGTAAATCCTACATTTTTTATGAACAAACAAAAAATTTGTACGACAATGAAAGTTTTGATTTCCGAAAACCTCTAAAAACACGAACAAAATCTAATCTTTGCAAAAAAAGAAAGGGAACAGCTACTGATTTCTAAAAGACCTCAAAAGCTTTTACTTGCCATACGTTTGTATTTGTAGATTTTATGGTTTTTACACTTGTTACATTAGGAAAAAATCAAGGATTAATTAACTATACTAAAAACGTGTTCCTTTGCACTAAAAATTATGATTCGGGGGAAATCAACATTCTACGAACTTTCATAAAATCGGCTCCTTTGTGTCTTACAGCTAGGGATGTAGCGAACGTCGGAAAAAAAGTTTGCGAACATATTCGCGAACTTGCGCAAAAATGCGAGCGGTTCGCGAACGGTTCGCGAACCCCATAGACTTCAATGGGAAGGCGAACTTTAACATCTAAAAAAGACATTTCTGGCCAGAAAAATGATTTTAAAGTTGTTTAAAGGGTGCAACGACCTGGACAGTGGCATGCCAGAGGGGGATCAAGGGCAAAAATGTATCTGAAAAATCTGCCTGTGTGTGCTTGGAAGAGATAGTGTAGGGGGAGAGCTGTTAGTGATTTCAGGGACAGATGATAGTAAGTTTGCTGGCTAGTAATCTGCTTGATACTGCTCTGTATTGGAACAAAAAAATAAATAAAAGCAGTCCTTACAAGGACTACTGTTATTGCAGCAGTCAGCAGATGAGATCAGAAGCAGGACAGCTGCCCACTGCAGCTACATACAGAGCACTGCAGTAGAAGGTAGATTACTAGCCAGCAAAGCTACCTAAGCTTAAATGTCCCTCAAACCCCTGCAGACTTCTGTCCCTCCAATAACAGAGCAGTATCAAAACGATTACTAGCCAGCAAACTTTCAACTGTCCCTGAAATCACTAACAGGCAGCAGCTCTCTCCCTACACTATCTCTTCAGCACACACAGGCAGAGTGAAAAAAACGCTGCAGGGCTTCGGTTTTTATAGGGAAGGGGAGTGGTCCAGGGGAGAGCTTCCTGATTGGCTGCCATGTACCTGCTGGTCTGGGGTGAGAGGGCAAAAAAAAGCGCCAACAATGGCGAACCCAAAATGGCGAACGTCGCGCGACGTTCGCGAACTTCCGGCGAGCGCGAACACCCGATGTTCGCGCGAACAAGTTCGCCGGCGAACAGTTCGCGCCATCCCTACTTACAGCCTTAAAACCTTCAATTCCAGCCAGAATGATTTTAAGCTTGGCAGACTGTTTTGCACTGCTCTGGTTACAGATAATCAATACATTAATAGAACAGGTGATTGGGCTTTAAGGTTATTCTCTTTGGAGCCAATGTACAGTATGCTGATTTTGGCCACTGAGGTTAAGTAAAAAATGCCCAAAAGTTATTACAGATTTGCTGTAGTTTATGTTTATGCAAAGAAAAGAAGTCTGGATATATTTATTTCCTCAAATCTCTACAAGAGCGTGGCTCTGCTTTTAGTTATACTTTATGTTAAACAGGCTTTCCTTGTAAATGTAAAGAGAAATGCATGTTCAAATTAAAATAAATTTTCGGCTGGGCCTCCTGGTATTTATTATTTTTTTTCTTGCCTTTTACTATTCAACTTGTAGAATAAAGGTTATAGATGGCCACCTACTCAGCATTAAAGGGCCAGTCACACCAACATTCTAAAGCGTTTTATATGTATTGGATTAATTATCCAAAACTCGTTATCCAAAAAGCTCTGAATTATGGGAAGACCATCTCCCTTAGACTCCATTTTAATCAAATAATTATATTTTTTTTTAAATTATTTACTTTTTCTCTGTAATAATAAAACAGTACCGTGTGTACTGGATCCAAAGTAACATATAATTTAATCCTTATTGGCGGAAAAACAATCCTATTAGGTTTAAAGTTTAAATGATTTTTTGGTAAGCTCAATATATGGTGAACCAAATTATGGAAAGACCCCTTATCTAGAAAACCCCCAGCCTGTATTTAAATGTAATATACAGTATTGTTACTTTACACTGGCAAAATTTAGGGGGTATTTACTAAAACTAGATTTTTTCTCACTCTAATAAAAAAAATTCAACCAAACTCCCAAACCCAAATCACCTTAATCTACCAATATTGACTTCTACATGGCCTTGCAGATTTTAGCTGGAGCATTTTCGGATTTTTAGCAACTTTGGTGTATAATACATTTCTCCACCAGAAAAAAATCAATGTTTAATAAATAGGCCCCTTAGTGTTTATTTCAGAAGCTCTGATAGGGTTAAGCTTTCGCGAACAAGGCCCTCTCCCTACTTTCTCCTAACAATAGGCATTTGTAACTATGAATCGATTTTGTAGGAAGATGTGCCAGTGTTTGTAAAAAAATTCATAATAAAATGGCTTGTAAAAAAAGGGCCTGCAATTGAGCATCAGATTAAAGATAAACTGTTTGGAGCACAAGTGGAGATAAATATACTGTAATTTCAAATAGTATTAATGCTTCTCTAAACACCTACGGACACATGTGGGAGGATATTTACTATAGGGCAAATGTTAAAATGTGTAGTGTTTTCACCAAAAATTTAAATTTGCCACAACATTAGCAACTGGCTAAAAGGAGAGTACAACAAGTTTTGATGATTAACTTCCCATTGGTGGAACATTCTCAAGTGAGAAACTTTGAATATTCACCAATTTACCAAGTGAACAATAACAATTTTTGGCAAAATATAAATAAAACCCTTTGTAGCCATGCTCTCAGTGTCCATCGTGAACTGGCTCTAGCCTGAGCAGGCAGGCAGAGCTCAAGTGGAACCTAGACAGGTCAGGTCTAGAAAGGACAGGCTACTCACCTTAAGAGGTCACTCTAGGAGTGATAGATAGACAGGCTATTTAGCTGAGCAGCTCAAGGCTCCAACGAGGAGAGTCAGAGAGATTGAGATCCCGGGTACTAATTGCCCCGAAGTAGGGACTAAGTGCATAGACTTAGGGATGTAGCGATTCCCCTGGATTTCACTTAGGGAAAAGGTTGAAAGCTGGGTGTACCATTGCTGCTGTGTATGTTCTCTTCACTGTGGGGACTAATACTGACCAAAGGTGCTGTGAGTATATGCCTATCCACTCTTGATATATGATCCTGTTTGCTCTATTGTACACTCCATGGAGGATTGTATTGTTTAATAAATATGTTCATGGTTAAGTTATAAGAACCACTGCCACCCAATTATTGCACCCTGTATCAAGGTACAGTTACACTACACCCTGCCTCCACACTGTTTGCGAGGGCTTACTCCCTAAGATTTGAGGTCTCATCTGGAGCATAATATGGGGAGTGGACTTCATAGTTAGAGAATGGCGCTCTACTATACTATTACTATGCTATTACTATAGCACTACATACTATTATATTTATTTTTCATCTCATTTTCTATCTCATCTCCACTAAGCCATTTCTTTATCCCACATATGCCACTTCTTTATTAATCAGATTGATTTCTCGAGATTAGATTTCACCCAGTAAATAAAAAGAAAATAATCATAATTCAAACTATAAGGGACAGATTGACCCTTAGAGTTTCCCACTGAAAAATTCACCCACTTTCTATTTATTCCTAAGGGATTTTTAGAATTGTATTTATCTATGGGTGAAATATAAAGTTCATCATTTGGTAAATCCACTTCTAAACATCTCGTAGGAATGAATAGGAAGTAGGTGAATTTTTCTGTGGTCAGCTCTAATCTCACATTTGATTAATCTGCCTCTTAACGATCCGAATAAAAAATATGAAAAGCTCTAAAAGCTCTTATTATTTGAGTTTTTCAGTCAATTACTAATTCTGAATTGATTAAAAATGGACAAATAGAATAAGCTCAGCTACCACTGACTCATAAAGTATCTCCACAACTTACATGGCAAAGTTTTGTATTAGAGTTTTTCATAGCTTTTACACTTTATAAGTCTCGAATTTTTCATTTTAGAGAGAGTTTTTAAAAACACACAAATTTTAAGAGAAAAAAATTTGATTTTAAACTTAAAGCCATTTATTTGTATCCACTCTGAGGTCTGAGGTTTGCTAGCTGACCTCCAAAATGTAATCCTCTACCTTCAAATCTCAAAAAGTTTCTAGCTATGGGAATAGTTGGCAGACAAGCTCCCAGCTCTATGTTGCCATATACAGTACATGCATGACTAAGGCAATGCCAATTGCCAATACAGTCTAGGCGCTAAATCCTAATTGCTAAAAGTCTTTATGAATGAAAGGTTAGTACTTTCAACCCTCCTACATATATGGCCAACTATGTATTAAATAGGCGGCCTTGTTTTATTGTTTGTAATGAGAACTGCTACTCAAAGATGCTATGAAAACTTGTCTTTCAGCAGTGATCATTTTTATTGGCCTTACTGCTCAATAGACAGTACATGTCTTTACATACCTAGGATATTGGATTGTGAAGACTTCATGGACTGTACTATTTAAAACAATATTAATGTATCCCCTACTTTTGGTCCATCGCCCTGCTAGTTCACCCTTACTGATGAATGAAATTCACAAAAACAAAGAAAATTTAATGATAGCATGACATTTTTCTGATGTGCAGATTAAGTCAGTGTCGGCGGGAAAAAACCCGGTGGGCCCGACCCTCATGGGCCCCCGCCAGGCCAGACCCCCTCCCAATAAAAAAAAAATAAGAACTTCGGCGCAGCGCCGCCTGCGCATGTGCGTTGCGCCGAGCATGCCTTCATACGTACGAGCCAAGCACACCTTTGTGCGTGCCTCGTAGTAGGGGACGGGCAGGGAGGCCAGAGGGGGGCCCTGGACAGCGGTTCCAGTGGGCCCCAGGCCCCCCAGTCCGACCCTGGATTTAGTTTTCCAATAGTATATACACTACCCTACATTGTTAGAGAAGCTCCTTTCCAGTATGCTACAACTGTTCTTCATAGAAACAAAAGTTTCCTGTGTCACCAATTTTTTCCAAAAAAGGTGGAAAATTAGCCATGAATATTACATTTTCTAGATATCCTGACTCCCAGTTGCTCAGGCCTCAAATTCTCCAAATCAGGTTAACCAAACCCCCCTTCTATTTTTTTCATGATTTATATTCTGTAGATGAATGATGTCTGTAGTATTTTTCCAAGTGAAATAGATCACATGGAGACATTCTATCTGAGAATTTTGTTGCAAATCTGTAGAGGGTGAAAAAGTTAGCTCACCTCAGCACTAGAGGGGTTATTTATCCAAATCAAATTTTTTTCTGATTTTTTAAACAAAAAAACACCAAACTAGAATCCACAATTTAACCTTAATCATCATTGAAAAAACTCAATAAAATCGGTTTGAAAAACAAAACTCAAAAAATTTGTTTGTTTTTTTTTTAAAAAAATCCCAAATATTTCAGGTTTTATGACCAAAATGCTAAAATTTTTCATGAAATCACTCAAAACCCCTGTTTTTTTATTTTTGGCTGAAACTCATTGTGGACCATGATATCTTAAATTTTTAAATGGTACCTTTGCCATTGACTTCTTCAACTTGAAGATGACGTATTTTCGGATTCAAACTGCCCTGCCTATGATAAATGATTCTGACTGTGCCATGCCATCAATACAGTTATCTCTACAATTGCAAAACCAGTGTTTTCATAGTATCTTTTAAATAAAAAAACACCAAACTAGAATCCACGATTTGACCTTAATTATCACTGAAAAAAATGATAAAATCGGTTTGGAAAAAAAAACTCGAAAAATTCAGTTTTTTTCAAAAAAAAAAAACCCTTATTTTTCAGGTTTTTTAATTTTTGGCTGAAACTCAGTGCAAACCATGATAGCTTAAATTTTCAAATGGTACCTTTGCCATTGACTTCTAGAGAATCCCGACAGTACGAAGATGGCGTATTTTCGGATTCAAACTGCCCTGCCTATGATAAATGATTCTGACTGTGCCATGCCATCAAAACAGTTATCTCTACAATTACAAAACCTGTGTTTTCATAGTATTTTTTAAATAATGATAGGAAAAATGTCATCATAATTTTGATGGATTATAAAAAAGACTTGTTTGGTCAATGTGATTAACATTGCAGAATATATAAACAGCTATATGAAAAAAATAAAAGTTAAAAAACTGTCTCTACCAAAGTAACTGGTGAGATACAGATGTGCAAGTAGGTGTCTGTCTGGATATTCCAAGTCAGTCTGTCTAGTAAAGATGCGTGATTGTTTTAGGCCTCTCTAGGGATGATCCTGAAAGACATATCCTTTCCCTTTGAGAAAGGTGAAGATGACCATATACTTTCCAGATGTTAGCTTTCATTGTCATATATTGTATTCTCTATTTAAACCTACTTCCTGTTGTTCCAGGTGCACGTGCAATATAATTGAAATTTCTATACTTTTCCGGTGTCAGTAAATTCTAACCTTACACTGGCAGATTGTATATTTTTATTTGTGTACCTGTTAGCATGTCTGGACAGTTCTCCTACCGTAAAGGAACTTTTATGTGCAAGTGTAAAGCAAAATCAAAATGAAATAGACCAAGATAGGGAGGAACTATTCTTCCTTTGTAAAATACGCAGGCACTGAGGATGATGCGTTTAGCATTAGCGTGAGTAGCTGGACACAAGGAAATACTTTTACATAGTGTGTTATCCATGGACTATCTTTTTAAAATAACACTGCCATGAAATCAATGGTATAGTGGCTAGAAAGTGCACTCCCGAGATTATTATAATCCACGGTGCTAATCCACAGAAACAAACCAGTTCAGTGACTTCATGAACCTTAAAGTACAGCAATGATAAAGACTACACACATCAAAAGTATGTACGTTATTATCAACAAGAAATACATTGCTAAAGAACCCTATGCGTTTCGACTGCTCACAAAAATGTGAATTTGTCCATGCCTCTATACAACAGTTTGCTCATCCCTGATTATGTATTAATTTAACATCTGCTGATATATATATATATATATATATATATATATATATATATATATATATATATATATATTGTACATATATTCAGAATCTAAAGCCAGTGCACCATTGACCGAGAAAAATGCCTTGGTGCTGGTTATATTCAAATATATGATAATCAAAAAAGAAACCGCACTCTTCGGACTTTAGTGAAAAAAGTTATTTTATTTATTGCAACGTTTCGGCTCCTAAACTCGAGCCTCGAGTTTAGGAGCCGAAACGTTCCAATAAATGTAAGAACTTTTTTCACTAATGTCCTAAGACTGCAGTTTCTTTTTTCATTATTATATATATATATATTTATCCAAAGACCACACTCCAAAGACTTTGTTCATGAAAAAATAAATGTGGGTAGCCATCAGGATGACGGTCCAAGTAAAGGAGCCGAAATGTTGAAATAAATCACTTTATTTTTTCATCAATAAAGTCCTTGGATTGCGGTCTTTGTATAATTGTATGTATACTGGTTTTTGACCAGCACCCAGGCAGATGACACACAAGAGTTGTGAGTGCACCAGGCTGGACTAGTGTATATATATTATGTATATATATATATATATATATATATATATATATATATATATATATATATATATATATATATAAAATATATTATTATTGTTCATATTTCATATATCAGTATATATTGACCTTTCAAATGCTTTTTTCCTTGAGCCACTGTTTTGTGATGGTCTGTGTGCTGTCTCAGAGATCATCTGACCAGAAGTACTGCAGCTCTAACTGTAAAAGAAAGAAATGTGCGAGCAAAAGACAGAACTTTGTCCAGTAATTGGCTGATGTGACCTAACATTTATGTCTGTCCTTGGTTTGTTTGTGTGCAGGGGCAGCATTACTAAAAATGTATATTTTTATAAAAAAGGTTTATTTAGATGAAGCATGGTTTTATTTACAGTATGAGCTGTTTTATACAATATATTTGTATATAATACACAAAAGCCATGAATGTCTTGTAAATGATATCCTTATAAACTGTGAGTTCTGATGTCATCAGTTATAAACAGTGAGTTCTGATGTCAGTTCTGTCACATGACTCACTGAAACTTGTGTATTATAAATAAAGTACCCCCAGTTGCAAAATGTGACAGAAATGACATCACTAAGTTCCGATTATAACCAATGACATCACTAAGTACTATTTATAAGGATATTATTTACAGGATATTCATGGCTCTTGTGTATTATAAAATTATAATCATTTATCAGTAACAATGTCTGCCCTGTGGGCTTACACAACTCTCAGTAGCCACTAAAACATGTTAGTGGAGAGGTCTTCTTCAAAAACAATTGTAAGGCTACAGAGAATTACAGCGTTACAGTCGCTATTCTGCCCCAGATTGCCATCTTGGCCTGCTATAACCACTAATCCTTCACTCTTACTACTTACAGTAGGTCCCTGTGTAGCCTGGACCTCTTGAAGAAATCACTGGTTGAGGCTTCCCTCCACAGTCTTTGTGGTTCAAAAGCCTAGTCCTGCTCTGTCAATGTTCTCTGTATTCACTTTTTTTGGAAAAAGAAATAGCGATTTTAAAGTGGAGGAAATTCGAGATTCCCAGGAGTAATTTACAGAGACCACACTGAATTTCTTTGTTTTTAATTAAGATAACATACAAGAAACTTTCCCAGTTACCAGGACCTGTCAAACAAGACTAAACATTGGTACTGTATGTTCGTTCTTCCTCTGCAATTTAATTTCTTGAATTTTGCAATTATCTCAAATGTGATCTCTCCCAACCCTCAGTTTCAATTATTTTCTTAAAATGAAATTGCCATTTAAATGATTCAGATTCCTGACTTGCCTGAAAATAGAAAAAAATAAATAAAAGAATGATATAAACCAGTTCAGTTTTGTGGTATTGACTCAGTCAGACTATTGTGCCTGGATTGGAATTTGGACAGGATAAAATGCATTGAAAGCTATTTAGAATGTGAATTGGCATGGAATAGAGTCATAAGTAGCCATCAGTAGTAATCATTCACTTTTATTAGCTTAAAGTGCTTTTGGCCAACCAGAGGCCCCACCACTTGCTGCTCAATGGAAAACTATTGGTACATTTGGTTTAATGATCTATTTATTGGATTTTTAAGGCAATTAGCAAAAGCAAGGTGAATGCAAAATGATGTTTTAAAAACAAAAGTAGGGTTCTCCCAATCCCAGATTTGGTTCAGGATTTAGCCAAATCCAAGCTTTTTTCAGCAGGATTTGGATTTGACCAAAGGTCTCATCATTAAAGGAGAAGGAAAGCTCCAAGACAGTTTATTGCCAATAGAATAGCCACAATAGTGCAAGCTAGAACACTATATTTATTCTGCAGAATGCTTTACCATACCTGAGTAAACAGCTCTAGACACTGTCTCTGTTTGTTTAGGATAGAAGCTGCCATATATGCTTGGTGTGACATCACTTCCTGCCTGAGTCTCTCCCTGCTTACTAACAGCTCTGAGCTCAGATTACAGTAGGGATGGGAGGAGGGAGGGGGAGAGGAGCAAACTGAGCATGCTCAAGGCTGTGCCCTGGAGGTTTATGCTGAAAACAGGAAGTCTGATACAGAAGCCCATGTGTATACAATAAAAGCAAAGAAATGTGGTGTTTCTTTTGACAGAGGACTCAGAGCAGCATTACTTTGAGGGTTTACTGGTGTATTTATATAGACCTTTCTGATAAAGCTTACTTAATTTTAGCCTTTCCTTCTCCTTTAAGGAAGCCTCAAACATGTTCCCTCACATATTTTCCACCTTACTTGCAATAATTTGCATATGCAAAGTAAGGATTGGCTACAGTTTGGGATTCAGGTTTAATTCGAAACCCAAAAAGTAGATTTTTTTGCATTTTTAAGACTCTATAAACCCTACCAAATGTAGGACGTTTTATCTATGGAGATTAATGTATATAACTGTCTATTGCTGTCAGTCACTGTGTTTGTCCATTTGCACAAATAGCACTATAGCAAAAAACACACACATACCCTGTATATAGTGAAGAACCAGAAGAACCAATCATGAGAATGAAGACCTCAATCAAGTTGTGTGTTTGGTGGTCGGCAATGAGTCCATGACTGAGAAAAAAAGGGAAATTGCAATACTGAATAAGGGATACTGGACTAATGGTAGCATAAACACCCAAAATATGGAGTACGACATGAGCAGTGTCTAAGTGTAGTGATGGGCGAATTTGCGCCATTTCGGTTCGCCGAAAAATTTGCGAATTTCGCGCTAAATTCGCGAAACGGTGCTGGCGTCTTGTTTTTGATGCCGGCGCCCGTTTTTGACGCCGGCGCCCGTTTTTACGCCGGCGTCCATTTTTTTCGGAAAATTTTTTTTGACACCGGCGAATTTTTGACGCGAATTTTCGTGGGAGTTTCGCGAATTTATTCGCTGGCGGCGAATCACGCAAATTCGACTAGAAGCTAAAATCCTTCGACTTCAATATCGAAGTCAAAGGATTGAGCGCAGATAGTTCGATCGAACGATCGAAGGATAATTCCTTCGATCCAACGATTAAATCCTTCGAATCGAACGATTCGAAGGATTTAAATCCAACGATCAAAGGAATATCCTTCGATCAAAAAAAGTTAGCCAAGCCTATGGGGACCTTCCCCATAGGCTAACATTGACTTCTGTAGCTTTTAGATGGCAAACTAGGGGGTCAAAGTTTTTTTAAAAGAGACAGTACTTCGACTATAGAATGGTGGAATACTTGAACGATTTTTACTTAGAATCCTTCGATAGTCGAAGGTCGAAGTAGCCCATTCGATGGTCGAAGTAGCCCAAAAAGAACTTCGAAATTAGAAGTTTTTTAACTTCGAATCCTTCACTCGAAGTTAGTGAATCGGCCCCTAAGTGTTCATCACATGGAGAGTAAATAAGAGGATGGTCATTGCACAGAGTAGAATAAAAGTATGGCCACCAACAGTCTCTTTCCAGAATCCGGTATGTGCATATTAATGTTATAACTTTGTGTTCTTTCTTTGGAAGCATTTTAAATATCATGGGCCAGATTCAATGCAGTGAGAACAAGATGTATCATGTGAAAACTCATGGAGGAGATTCAATTCGAGATGCAATTAAATTCAGAAAAACGTATCTCACGGTTTATGACGTTAAAACTCTATTGAAGTCTATGGGAATAAATGGAACTGAATTTCGAGAAAAGTTTTTTCTCCTGGAATTGAATTTCGTCCATGAGCTTTCACATGATAAAGCATGAGATAACTTTTTCTCACTGAATTGAATCTGGCCCCATGTTGAAGGGATGGAGATATCATGAAAACGAAGCTGACCTTTAATTAAAAGGACTAGATAATATATGTACATGGTCACTGGCCATGAGAAACCTCACTGCAGTAATCATGGTGTTTAGTTGGCCCTTCTCCATGGGATGACGTTTCATATCATGTTGAAGGTTATCAGGGGATGCTAGGAGTTACAGTTCCCAAAAAACTAAAGGGGTGTGGGGTGTAGAATGAACATGCAGGTTTTAATCAGAACAGCAACAGTAGGTAATGTCCAAAAAAAAAAAAAAGGACCAAAAATTTGTGTCTTTCTGTCTTTCCTGAAGGGCAGGGGTCCCCAACCTTTTTTTTTTTTTTACCTGTGAGCCACATTCAAATGTAAAAAGAGTTGGGGAGCAACACAAACATGAAAATGTCCCTTGGGGTGCCAAATAAGGGATGTGATTGGCTATTTGGTAGCTCCTTTGTGGACTGGCAGCCTACAGGAGGCTCTATTTGACACTTTACTTAGTTTCTATGCAATTAAAACTTGCTGTCATGCCTGGAATTCAAAAATAGCACCTGCTTTGTGGACCCTGAGAGCAACATCCAAGGGGTTGGAGAGCAACATGTTACTCACGAGCTACTGGTTGGGGATCACTGCTGTAGGGTAATGGCACATGGGGTGATGGCAATCACTTTGGTGCCTATGATTTTTAAAAGTTGAGGGGTCACCTCCCACTGCCAGGCGACAAGCAGTCGTGTGCCTTTGCCCTTAACAGGAGACACATTTCATCAATTTAAAGATTGAATAGAATGAAACGCGTCTTCTATCCCAAGAAGTTCATAAAATCCTACAATTTTAAAGCCTGAAACAAGCCCTGGATACAGAAAATATTACATCTTTGTGAACATGAATGAGAATCTGAAGCCAGAAAAACAGACGATCACGAATTTGCCTTTCAATAGATGCCTGCAGCCGAGTGCTCTCAATGCTCCCTTTATTTGTTAAGGATGGATTATTTTAAATAAATTACAGAGCACTTTCACTGGATAAACAGAGTCTCAGTGGCTGTGGCATGCTATACATGCTTAATTGAGCCACAGAAATCTTAAATGACTACCGAACTGTGTAATCAGCTTTGATTTCGCTGATCGGACGGATTCTCCAGGCTAAAAACCAAGCTATTGAGAGCTGAAGCGCAGATTTACCTGGAGGAAAATAGAAAGTTTAATCTGTAATATATACTTATAATACTTCGGAAACCACAAGCATAGAGTGTTCCATTAACTGAACACAAGGTAGCTTCAGAGGTGAATGATCCGCGTGCCATTTTTATTTGAACTTGATATGTTAAACGCCCCAAATGTTTATGCTGCGTAAGCCCACTTAAACACTGCAAAGTGCAATAGATTTGCTGGCAAAATAAAACATATGCATGTTTCCTTTTTTGCTGAGATGTGTTTTATTGCTAGTTTTTGTTTGGAGAAACTGCAGGTTGGCTAAGAGTTTGTAAGCACTGAGTGTGACACAACCTCTTAGAGCATTTAACACAACTTAGAGCATTAAACCAATGCAGAAACCCCTTTATAGCCAAAAATTCCATTTTAGTGACTGCTCAAAGATAATTATGTTATGTATTTAACATGGACAAAGTTTACCCTAGTTGAGGAGCCTATAGCATTTAAGGACAACTGGAAGAGGACACATTTCAGCCATGACTCTATAATACCCTGTAAGTACATAAACCCATACACCGGAAGCCCATTATCCAGCAAGTTCATAATTATTTGAAAGTCGTCTCCCATAGACTCCATTTTAGCCAAATAATCCAATTTTTTTAAAAATGAGTTCCTTTTTCTCTGTAATAATAAAGCAGTACAGGTATGGGATTAGTTATCCGCAACCCCATTATCCAGAAAGCTCAGAATTACAGAAACGACATCTTCCATACACTTCATTTTATCCAAATATTTAAAAATGGTTTCCTTTTTCTCTGTAATAATAAAACAGTACCTTGATTCAAAGTAAGGTATAATTAATCCTCATTGGAACAAAACCAGCCTATTGGGTTTATTTACTGTTTACATGATTTTCTAGTAGACTTAAGGATGAAGATATGAATTATGGAAAGATCTGTAATACGGAAAACCCCAGGTCCCGGGCATTCTGGATAACAGGTCCCATACCTGTACCTTGTACTTAGTCCAAACTAAGACGTAATTCATTTTTATTCGAGCCAAAACCAGCCTATTGGGTTTATTTAATGTTTCAATGATTTTCTAGTAGACTTAAGTTAAGGTATGAAGATCCAAATCACAAATCCTGAGATTATCTGAAAAAACCCAGGTCCCTAGCATTCTGGATAACAGGTCCCATACCTGTATGTAATAAAAAGGAACAAGGTGCAATTTGCAACTTTTATTACATTACATTTATTACATTTATTACATTACCTCAACAAAGTCTAATTTATGAATTGCACATATGGATGACATCAGTGCTGTTCAGAAAGGTAGTTGCACTCATATGGGATTATCTAGAAAGCTCCAAATTACGGAAAGGTCTCCCGTAGATTCCATTATATTGAAATAATACAACATTTTAAAAATGATTTTAAAAATGATTTCTTTTTTCTCTATAATAATAAACAGTAACTTAGACTTGATCCCAACTAAAATATATTGGAAGCAAAACCAGCCTATTGGGTTTATTTAATGTTTACATGATTTTATAGTAGATTTATGGTGAAAGACCCGTTATCTGGAAAGCCCCAGGTCCCGAGTTTTCTGGATAATAGGTCCCATACCTGTAAAAATATTGAAGTGGTGCCATTTTAACATAAATCCTAGGGATATATTTTGGGCCATAGCTTGTGCACAATGTCCAGATTAAGCCCATTTTATCGTATTGCTGCAATAAATAATGCTGGAATTCTGAGAAAAATAGCTGCATTGTGGGTAAAAAAAAATTAGCACTTTGCACAATCCATTGCATTTGTAAATGAGCCTTCCAAAGACAGATAAGTGGATTGCTGTATATTGGCTTTGTATATTGTCATGTTATAGGAGAACATGAATATTTACATATAATTGAATTATCACAGTGTTGGTTGGTCTCATTTTTTCCCAGCCTATGTTTGGATTGGATGGCAATGGTATAGATGGCCAAGTTTACTTTTAATTAAATAAAAGAGCATTTAAAAAGGCAGAAATGGTTAACCAGGCAGAGTGGGCAGGTTCATCAATGTATCCCATTAATGTCAATGTTTTTGCAACTATTTTATAACATGCTTCATTATTCTTTGGTAACGACTCATCTTGTACATAACGTCCCGGCTGCCCACAAGCTGACTCACCACAAGTCCCAACGTTGGCAAACCAGGTCCTTGCATCCACAAGTAGGCTGTGTTTTCCTAAGTAAAGAAACGCAGAGGTCCATTACAAGTTGTCCCCAAATTTGAGAGCAGTTGTTAAAGTGGTTTGCGGTGATCAGAATTCTATTTCATCATGAAGAAAATGCAGCAGAAGAGGAATATAACATTCCCAAGAATGGGCGGTTTCTTGTTCAGTCTTCAGAGCTCTAAAGGAGACGCTAAGTTGGTTTATATTAGAAGCTGGCAATTCAGTTCAACAGTTGAAAAGGATGTTCATGGCTTTTAGATTCACAGTTGGATGAGATTGTTCGTGTTATCTTTCCTTCTGTTCTAGAGAAGGCCACAAGAAAATATTGGTAGGTACCAAAACAACTAAAGATGGTCAAGAATATATCTACATATATAAAAGTATTGAGACCCATGTCAATTCCCTTATTTTAGAAAATAACAAATCTGACATTGAAATGTTGTTCACTGTGATATATTTATTTATGTTAGAACAAAACGTTAATGGCAGATTCTCAGTTGGACTGAGATCATGGCTTTGACTGGTTCATTATTAAATAATCACTTTTTTATCCTTGAGCCACTTCATTGTGTCTTTGGCCTTTAGTTTGAGTTCACTGTTGTGCTGGAAGATTAACTTTTGTCCAAACTTAAGTGAATTTTAAATAAATTTAAACAGTTTCTCTAACAGTATTTCCCTGCATTTTATACTGTCCAATCCTCCTCCTTTTTTTTGATAAGATGTCCTCTTGTGGTTGATGAAGAACAACTCTACGGCATGATGCTACTACCACATGTGCCTTTAGGTACAAGTCAGCCATATCAAGAGCCCTAGCCAGGGCTGCTGTCCAGGGCCCCCCTCCGGACCTTCAGCCCCCCCTGCTGCGTCGTCATGCTGTGCCACGCCTCTATGTGCACATGCACCCATGCAGGCCCACTACTAGGTTTTTTGGGCTGGTGTGGCAGGAAGGAGCCTAAAAATCATGGATCTGGTTGTGGATCTGGGCCACAAGAGCCGAGGGCCCACAGGGTTTTTTTTAGGGGTCCAGCTGGCTCAGTCCAACCCTGGCCCTAGCCTGTATGGAATGTTAGTGCAAAATAAGTCCATACTCAAAAAGACCATTTCAAAGAAAGTCTGGAGTTTTCCAGAAAGCATTCGAGTGACTTAACTGTGATGTGGGAAAATGTGTTTCAGTAATGAGATGATGGTAGAAGATTATGGCAAATGTTCACATCAGTACCCGTGGTGTAAATGTAACACTGCCCATACTTAATGGATTGTTCAGTATAAAAATAAAAACTGATAGATATTAAAATGTTTCTAATATAGTTAGTTAGCCAAATATGTAATGTATAAAGGCTGGAGTGACTGGATGTCTAACATAATAGCCAGAACACTACTACACCCTTGCTTTCCACTGATTGGTTACCAGGCAGTACCCAATCAGTGAATTGGGGGGGGCCACATGGGTCATAACCATTTGCTTTTGAATCTGAGCTGCATGCTGAGGATAAATTGCAAACACACTTGAAAGTTATGTCCCATGTGGCTCCGCTTAAAGTCACTTACTAACACAGAGTTAGAGAGCTGAAAAGCAGGAAGTAGTGTTCTAGCTATTATGTTACAAATCCAGTTACTCCAGCTTTTAAACATTAGATTTTTGGCTAACAAACTATATTAGAAACATTTTTTTATTTTGCACAGCCTGTATAATATCCCAGTTTTTATTTTTACACTGAACTGTTGCTTTCATTTCAAGATTTAATTTTTTGAAACTTTCCTGGGGACACTTTCCTTTCTTGGATCTTCTTCCCATGCTAGTGGCTGACTTGTTAGCATAAATCAATTATTAAACTCTTGTTTTGTTAAGGAGACTAAATCTGTCACTTAATGAATTTTGTCATCAATCTATTGAAAGGAAATGTCTATTCTGTGCAATGGTAGGAGTGTTTATGGCGGACTTTGCTTTTTTCTTCTGAATAGTTACAGTGATTCAGTATTCTCCTCAATATTTGTTTTTTTGGGGGTATAATTAATTAAAATCGAAATAATTTTTTTAGCAGACTTAAGTTATGGTGATCCAAATTACTAAAAGAGCCCTTATATGGAAAATCTAGGTCCCCAGCATTCCGGATAATATATCCCATACCTGTACTTGACCCAATCTAAGATATAATTAATCCTTATTGGAGGAAAAATAATCCTACTGGTTAAATTAATTTTTAAATGATTTTTAGTAGACAAGATATAGTGATCAAAATTACTGAAAGATCCCCAGGTCCTGAGCATTCTGGATAATTGATCCCAGACTTGTAGTAACTATTTTCTGATGTGACGTACAGCGTTTCCCTCCTTAGGATCAATAAAAGGGACTGAATGTGACTTTTTACCTTGGACCGCATACTAAGGGGCACATTTACTAAGCTTGAGTGAAGGATTAGAATGAAAAAAACGTCAAATTTTGAAGGTTTTTTTTTGGCTACTTCGACCATCGAATTGGCTACTTCGACTATGACTTCGAAATGAATGATTCGAACTAAAAATCGTACGACTATTCGACCATTTGATAGTCGAAGTACTGTCTCTTTAAAAAAAACTTCGACCACCTACTTCGCCACCTAAAACCTACCGAGCACCATTGTTAGCCTATGGGGACCTTCCCCATAAGCTTTCTATGCAATTTCTGATTGAAGGAAAATCGTTCGATCAATGGATTAAAATCCTTCGAATCATTTTTCGATCGTTCGATCAAAGCAAATGCGGTAAATCCTTCGACTTCGATATTCAAAGTCGAAGGTTTTTCCTTCGATGGTCGAATATCGAGGGTTAATTAACCCTCAATATTTGACCCATAGTAAATGTGCCCCCTAACTGTCATGGATTATAGAACTGCTAATGTATTTGTTTCAACAGTTTCCCATTAGTATCAGACAGTATACATATAAATTACTAACAAAGTCAAATTCAGGGAAAGGTTTGAGGCAAACCAAAGACACTGTCAGTCAAGAAATCCCCATTTTATGTGGCTACAAGTGTGTGTGAAACAGATAGCCTGGGATTTTTAAAAGGAATATGAGGTGAGCCTTCAAACACAGTCGAAATAAGGCACAACACAGTCACCTGCGTTTCAAATAAAACATGATCTAATTGGTTAACTGAGACTTGGCTACATCAGGAGGCAGACAAGGATATTAAAAGTGGGATATATTGCACCGTATATGGAAAGGAAAACCTCAATAGGACACATGGGGTAGAGACATGTGCGTTAGTCACAATAGTAAGCCAGAAGAAAGAAATGATATTTAATTTGCCACTGATGTGGAAACAGCTGGAACCCAGGGAGAATTATGATCACTGGATACTGTTATAGACCTCTCAGGAACAATGGCAGAACAGATCACTCCATTCTCCTGTAGATAGCAGAAGCTTGAATTAAAGCAGTTCAGATATATTGATGACTTGGGGAATATTATTTACCGTTTTAAAAAAAAAGGGGGAGAGAACATGTGTTAAATCAATAACCATCGGTGTCCCAGTTAGCAATAACACAGAGGGATAAAAAAAAAGGTTACCGAACATTATGGTTTATACAAGGTACAATTAGACCTCCTGAAATATGTGTTTCTAAAACCTTTCGTTTAATAGACACTACATAACTCTGGGGCTCATTTATAAACGTGGCAGAAAACAAATTAGCCCTGCACGTGTTTATGTTTAAAAAATTGTGTTTAATGTGCGAATATGATTGCAAATTTGTTTAAGAGCTGCAATTGTCCATAAGTGTTTTCTAAATATGGCACAAACTGCAAATATTCCTGGAAAAACAGGCATTTCTCTGCGTACTTGTTACGCCGCAACTTTTTTCTGAGGAAAATAGAATCCAACAGTTTTCAAAAACAGTGCTATTATAGCCACAAAATTACTGTCAGCTAGTGATGGGCCAATTTGTCCCTTTTCAATTCACCGAAAAATTCCAGAATTTCCCAAGAAATTCGCGAAAAGGCGAAAAATTCTTGAAATGGGAATTTTGACACCCACGTCAATTCTGACACTCGTGTAAATTTTGATGCCGGAGTTTATTCGCTCATGGCGAAAAGGGCATATTCATCATGAATTCACGCCTGCCGAATTTATTCGCCCATCACTACTGTCAGCGTCAGATGGGCACAAAATGGCCACGGGTTTACCAATGGGTTGGGTAAGTTCAGGCCAACTTCCAAAAGAAAATTGCAGGCTGTCGCGATCGCTGCCCGGAGCAGGTCCAGGAGCTCCGGGCGGCGCGTCCTCTCCTGCCGGCGTCGCTCCCAAAATGGCAGCGCCCATGGCCGCCACGTGGGTAAGCGGCACCGGCGCGATGACGTCAGTGCGCCGACGCCGGCGCAAGGGCGTCAATGACGTCAATGGCGCCAAATTCAAAATAAAAAGACCATCTAGACGCCAGAATGGCGCCCAAGAATAGGAATACTTCCCTAAAGTGTATCCTGGGTTTCCTGTGTGCCTTATTGCCTAATCCTGTTCCTGCTTTGTATCCTGACCCCTTTGCCTGGACTTTGGACTTTGTTGTATTCTGCCTGCCTGTGAACTCTTGCCTGGATCCTGACTATTCCTTGTTTAACCCTTTGGACACCGCGACCTTGTTTCCTCAAGAGGGCTTCCTCCTTGATCCTGACTACCTCCCTGGAGGGGGCTTCCCGGCTCCCTGACACAGGCTTACTTCCGACAATGGCAACCTCTATTTATGTGTTTGCCTGTCCTGCCCCCTTTTGTGACATCAGAGGTGGGCAGGTTGGGTGCTGGTCTATAAATAGAGCTGTCGTGATGGATTAGGTGAGATTTGGGTTGGGAGGGATCAGGTAGGGTCCGGTATTTATGTCGACCCGCACATCACGGGCACAGCATTGCAATATTTAAGTGTTTAGGGGAAAAAATGCACAAAACAATCATATGCACATAAATATGCGCCGTGCTAAATTTACAAATACGGTAACCCCCGTTGTCTAGAATTTTGCCTCAGGTGTAAGGCTGAGTGGACTTTTTTTGCCCAATAAAATGAAAATGTTTGCAAATCCAGATTTAAATGTTGGCATGTTCTCAGTTTTGTCATTATTATTCATGCCTTCCACATCAGCCCTCTCTTGTCTATCTAAGGGGCTGCTGTGTTTGGAAGAAATTGCAATGGCAACATGGGAGCCTTTTTTTCCTATGAAGAACAGTTGTAGTATAGTCATGGAAAAGAGCTTCCTACAATGTATATGCTATTGCAGAGCTAAATACACCCTAACCATATTTTCATTTTGTCTTCTTATTGACTCCAATACATTGGTGTCCCACCACAATTAAATAGATCATTATTACAACCTGTTCCCCCTGAATTAGATGCTGTGGGGAAATGAGCCCCTACCAGTGGCTTCTGAACAACATGTTGTCCCTTTCTGGCTTGGAGGCAAGTTTTGGTTGCATAAAAACCATGTCTACTGCCAAATAGTCTCCAGTGGTCTGCTGGTTCGCATGGAGGCTTCCATAAGAGCCCTTATTTGGCATGCCCAGGAACTTTTTTCATGCTTCTGTTGATCTTCAACACTTTTTAGACTTGAATATGGCTCACAGGTACAAAAGGTTGGGGACGCCTGCTGTAGGGTGTCCTGCATCATTCACGTGTGCAACAGACAAGGTTTGCTACAACTGCTTCTCTCTTCTATAAGGAAATATGTCTGTGGAAAACAATGGAATTTCTTAATCCTGCTTCTGCATGAGGCTGCTGCTCTGTGTGGCTCCAAAACAGGAAGGACCCAGGGCAGTTGCCCCTGCTTGAACTTCCCTTAAGACTGAGTGGACCCAGAGGTGATTGCATCTGATATAAGCCGAGTTCAGTGAATAAACACACGCACTTTCCAGAGACCTCCTCGGTATAGCCAGCTCTGAGGTCGTTTAAAATAGAGGCTTCGTCTTTAATTATATTTGGTTTGGGAGGCAGTAAAATACTAATTACCGAGTACTTCAAAGAACCCTTTCAGTTTTTTTTTTCTAATCTAAATATTTGCGGCGTGGTTTTATTCATAAAATTAAAATCATGGCACCAGGAAGGTAGTAGGGGATTATGCATGAACATTGTAAATGTACCATTAACTACCAGTCTACTTACTGACGATATCGTTTATGAGTTCTGATATTTTAAATGCTTTGCTTAAAAAAATGGTTTTGTGCAAATCTCTGAATGTATGAATGTGTATACAAATATCCCATAGAGCAGAGAAGGGTCTCGGAAGAATTTTTCAGTTAATTCATTTGTAAAATTCTCATCACGGTGCTAATAGCTGGTTCTGTGGATTAATTGAAGAAGGCATTAGAGTTCAAAGTGTTTGATTTAGGAAGTAATATGATGCCACAATGGGGCACAGAAAGTGTTTTTCCTTCTTTTTGCTGCTTTTATAATAAATACAATTAGGGATGAATAGAATTCTGGATTCACCTTGTTCTGCAGGATTCCTACAGGCCAAACCCTAGGGCCAGGTTGAACTGAATCTGAAACCTTAATATCACATGACATAATGGAAAGTGAAATTCAAATTAGAGGTTAGGTTCAGCCTGTGTATCCCTAAATCCCTGGAAATTTTAAAGATGGACTTTGGACTTTTTGTAACCTTAGGCACTATGATGCAATATTACTCAATATATGAAATATATCTAAGGCATAAGAATTTACCAGTGATGAAACTAGCCTGTTTTACCTTGCCAAATGATTTGCAAAACCAAAGGAAAATGTGCAAATTTCCAAAATGTCTCCAAATGCATTGTTGTCAATGTGCATTTTTTTCCAGCACAAAACTAAAGTTTTTCCCATCTGAAATAAAATGCATGGAGAGATTCTAATAATGGCAAGGCCACTCATAGTTCTTGGTAGAAAAGGAACCAATAGCACACAGGACTGGTGAAATCTTCCAATTATTTTATTGTGCAAGCGGAGTGCAATGCAACGTTTCGGGGAACAATACCCCTTTGTCAAGCATGCTTGACAAAGGGGTATTGTTCCCCGAAACGTTGCATTGCACTCCGCTTGCACAATAAAATAATTGGAAGATTTCACCAGTCCTGTGTGCTATTGGTTCCTTTTCTACCAAGAAGTTTGTGAGGTTGCCGAGCCTCTACCTTTGTGCACCAGGCATCTCTGTTAGAATCGAAGGGTGTGCGTAGTCCTGCATTGTTGTATCAAGGCCACTCATAGTGCCCCAGTGATAGAGCTGGTACATGAAACCAATCATTATACAAAATGAACCTGCACACAAGATATGTCGCACTGAAGAGTAAATGATTAGCAAAATTATACAATTTCTGACTTTGGGACACACATATCACATATACAGTATATACTCGAGTATAAGCCGACCTGAGTATAAGATGAGGTACCTAATTTTACCTCCAGAAACTGGGAAATCTTATTGACTTGAGTATAAGCCTAGGGTGAGAAATGCATTTTAGGGCATCTTCAGCAGAACACACGCTCCTACTCACTGATCCGAAGAGGCTGCAGTCACACCTCTGTGCTGTCCACACTTGCTGTTGTAATCTCCCCCCTCATGACTTGGTCCTCCCTCCTCAGCCCTGTTTGGGGGAGGTGGGGGCTTCATTACACCTTGCAGGGTCTGAACAGAGTTAGCAGAGCGCCCACAGGAGCGTGTGTTCTGCTGAAGATATCCTGAAGCGCAGCCATTCACATCTGACTTGAGTATAAGCACATTTTGGGTGCTGAAAAACTCGGCTTATAACCGAGTATATACGATAAACTGACCTGTATCAGTCTGCTGTATTTGTGCAGCGCAGAATGATTTTCACCGTGAAAATATTTGCCTTGCGCATATCCATAAGGGCTTTTTTAATATGGTATAATTTCAAATTGCGAATTTTTATGCACACATCAGGGGTCATTTATAAAGTTCATGCAGCGCATATTTATTTGCAAATGGTTGTATTGTCCGTGTTTTTTCCTGAACACTGAAATATTGCACTGCTGTGCCTGTCTTTCCATTTTTTTGTTAATTCGCATTGTGCAAAAATATTCGCAAATGGCTTGCAAATGAGATGGGTGTTTGCGACTGTGCAAGGTCTTTGAGCGCGTAAATAACATTGAAAGTAATTTAAATTCGGAATTAGCAAAAACTGTTGTGCGAATACTTTCTCCACAACCAAAGTTCTGGCATAACTCAAACGCAGAGAGTGTGCATAAATATTTGCAATTTTAGATTATACTATATTTAAAAAGCCCTTATGGACATTCCCAGTGTGAATAAAATTTCGCATTTCTGTTTGCGCATTAAATACACCAGCTTTATAAATATAACCATGCACAGGGCAAATATTTTCACTGTGCGAATCATTCTGCACTGCGCAAACTTTATAAGTGAGCCCCACTCTGCATTTCAGTTACGCCAGAACTTTGGTGGAGGAGAAAATATTTGCAAAATGTTTTTTTCGGAATTGCGAATTTAAATTACTGTCAACGCTATTTACGCACACAACGACCTTGCACAGTGGCAAACACCCATCTCATTTGCAATATTTTTGTACAAGGCGAATTAGAAAAAAACCCGGAAAGATGGGCACAGCAGTGCAATATTTCAGAGTTCAGGAGAAAACATGGGCAATACAACTATTTACGAATAAATATGTGCTGCACAGACTTTATAAATCACTCCCAGAGTCATCAATAAGCAGTAGTGCTGATAAGGTGCTTTCATGAAGAAGTTTATTGCTGTGTACTGCACGAATATGAAGAGCTCAACCTGATCCCAACACACTTGTTGTAAGTGTAGGGTGCTAATCCGGAAGACCCTTCCCTCGCATAAGGGTCATTGGGTGAATAGCAGAAGAAATTCGGATGCACACCTGTTAATTGCAATTGTGTCCAAAACAGTGATTTATTTGAAGCCCAAAGTATACATCACAAAGGGGCAACGTTTCGGACCCCTCCGTGTCCTTTATCAAGCCTGTGTAGTCATGGGTCAGGCGTTAACAATGCACTGCTGCAGAAATTTCTGCCTGGTTCAATTTCTTTGAATTCTAGTCATGGGTATGTATCTAATTCCTATCTAAAAATACATACAAACATATTTATGGCGTGCTTGATGTACAAAAGTGCATGCTAGTTTACCGGAAAATGTAAGGTTCAGTCATTTGTCTTAGCCCAAGGCAGGGTACAATGACTCAGAGCCAATTCATATGGCCTGTCAGACTTTGAAAATCATTAGTTATCTCTACCAAACCTTTCATACACCCGAAAAAGAAATGATTCAAGTGCTTTGCCTGCCAAGTGACTAGTGACCCATATTTTGCACTTTGAACATTGACTGAATGTAGTTTGCCCTAAGTTGCTTCTAGAATGGAGCAGATGGCTGAATACAGCTCACTGTTTATGCACTTTGTAAAATTGTACCTTGTTCTTTATCCCAACTAGGGTTGCCACCTGGCCGGTATTTTACTGGCCTGGCCAGTAAAAATGATGGCTGATCCCAATGTTATTAATAGGGAAAAAAGATAAATATTTAGGAAGGCCGGTATTTTTTTCCAGAAAAGGTGGCAACACTAATCCGAACCAAGATATAATTAATCCTTATTGGAGGCAAAACCAGCCTATTGGGTTTATTTCATTAAACAAAGGCGCAAATTTATCAAAGGTTGAATTTCGATATTTCTTACTCTAATAAATTTGAATATACTGTACTCACAACTCGGATGGGAGGTTATTTATGAAAAAAACTCAGTCTAAAAACTCGAACGAATATTACTGAGCCCAAAACTCAAATTGAATTCTAATAAAATTCAAATAGTAAGCCTATTAACATCTTCAAATGGTTCACTGGACCTCTGCCATTGACTTCTTTGTTAACTCGGCAGGTTTTAGGTGGCGAATAGTCGACTTTGAGTTCCCAGGGACAAAGAATGATAAATCTCAAATTCGAGTTTGGATTATTCCCAACCCGAAATTGTGAGACCAAAAATCCAACTCGAATTCGAATTTACAATTTGAACCTTACTAAATCTGCCCTTTACTGTATGAAGATCTAAATTACAGAAAGATCCCTTATACAGAAAACCCACTGTCCCTAGCATTCTGCATAACAGGTCCCATACCTGTAGTAGTAATTTCAGTAAGTGGAGTGATACAAGTGACATCAATAAGCAGCAGTTATAACTGATGACATCACAAAGCTCAGCAGATATTAAAAATCGTGAAAATCGGAAATTGACGTTGGCGAATTTTCACAGGAGATTCGCAAATTTATTCGCTCGCGCGAAACATGGAAATTCGCCGCAAATTTGTGCTAGGCAAATTTATTCGCCCATCACTAGCAAAGACTGTACCAGGTCAAGTAACCAATAGCAACCAATCAGCAGGAAACATGTAGGGGCAAATTTACTTAAGGTCGAATATCGAGGGTTGATTATATCGAAAAATCGTTTGATTGAACGATTAAATTGTTCGATTCAAAGGATTTTAATCCATCGATCGAACGATTTTTGTTCGACCAAAAAAAGATGGCTAAGCCTATGGCTAAGCCTATGGGGACCTTCCCCATAGGCTAACATTGACTTCGGTAGCTTTTAGGTGGCGAACTACGGGGTCGAAGTTTTTTTTTAAAGAGACAGTACTTGGACTATCGAATGGTCGAATAGTCGAATGATTTTTAGTTCGAATCGTTCGATTCGAAGTCGAAGTCGTAGTCGAAGGTCGAAGTAGCCCATTCGATGGTCGAAGTAGCCAAAAAAACCATTCGAAATTCAACGTTTTTTTCCTCTATTCCTTCACTCGAACTAAGTACAGATGAAGCCACTTGGATTTGTGAGTTAAATGCATCATGACTCAGGGGTAATTGAAGAAACTGTGTTATCTTAAGTCATCTTAACTCATTTAATGCATTTAACCTTTTCATTAGCATACCAAAGCTCCATTGTTCACAATGGTGAATGCTTTAATTAGATGGGATGTTGTGACGCAGTTTTCTGTGTTAAATGAGATAAATGGGATATCTGTGTTTAGTTATTCTGTGTCAAACAGACAAACCAAAGTGGCTGCATCTGTAAATGGGCCCTGTATTGTTCACCTGTGTTAACAATGCAAATGTAATTGGTTTTCTAGACCTGGTGCAAACATTTTTTATTATACCTCACTAGCTTTATTTTATTTTGTCAACATTTTTTATTTATTGTAGCTACTAGTACTGGAGCCTAGTGCAAATCCCTTCTCTGTCTATTCTTAAATGAACCACTAGTAGAGGCATGCAATATTTTAAGGAAAAATTACATTTTAAATCATTAACAAATACCGGTAGCATTTTTTTTTTTGCCTGATACAGATTTGCTTTAAAATTCACAGTGTCCCGATTCACACAAAAGATAACACCCATTGACTGCAATGCATTTGGTGTGTTATGTGTATGGTGCACAAAACACCCACAATAAACAACAATATTTGCATTGACATTCATAAATAATCAAGTGCAGGTATGGAACCTGTTATCCAGAATGCTCGGGACCTGGGGTTTTCCAGATAACGGTTCTTTTCAGAATTTGGATCATCAGCTACTAGAAAACCATGTTAACATTAAATAAACCTAATAGGCTGGTTTAGCTTCCAATAATGATTAATTATATCTTAGGTAGGATCAAGTACAAGTTAATGTTTTATTATTACAGAGAAAAAGGAAATTATTTTTTAAAATGTGGATTATCTGGATAAAATGGAGTCTACAAGAGACAACCTTTCTGTAATTCAGAGCTTTCCACAAAACAGATCCCATACCTGTACTATAATATAATCTGCAATATTAAATATAAAGTAATTACCTTAATCACTCTTTATCCCTTTGATATTGTCACGTACCTTATCTTTTTCATTCTGCCAATCCCATTTCAATTCTTATAGATCCCAATGCATTTCCCTGGTTTGTCTGAATAATTCAACCTACTACAGTATTTTAACATTGTTTTTTTGTCAACCTTTTTTAAAGATCAAAATGATATACATGAACCTCTAAAACAGGCAAATTAAAAAATTGAAGGCCAATCAAAATGTCACCATTTTAGAAGTTTAAGGGGCCCATTTTTATGGTTTAAGGTTTTTAAGTGCAAAACTCAAATTTTTAGAGATTGGGGGTTATTTATCAAAGGTATGCTATGTGAGCTTTTTTAAACCTCAAATGAACTCACTTCTAATTTAAGAAAAAACTCAAATGGAAAAAACTTGATTCAGCGAGTTTGGAATTAACAACCCAAAAACTCAAATTGATCAAGTTTTTGGAGGTAACAAAACTTGAATTGCTTGAATTGATTGAGTTTTCAAGCGAAACCCACCGAAAAAACCTCAAAACCTCGAATTTTTCATGGAAAACACAACTTGATCTTTGATATAATATTCCCCAAACCAGTTAAAAATCTCAAACCTGTCGAGGTCATGTAGAAGACAATGGCAGATGTTTTTGAAGTCGAGTTTTAGCAGCAGCAATTCGATAAAGTCGAGTTTTCAGAGCGTTACTCGTGCAATACGAATTGATTTATGATTTTTTTTCCGCAACGTTTTTCCACTGTAACTTTTTGTAGAAAAATTATTGATAAATGAGTCTAATTTGTGTAAAGGGAAAATGTCAACTTTGTTCAAAAAATGTTTTACTTTAATTCAAGTTTTAGTAAATAATCCCCTAATTGTTTAATGAAGAACTGATGAAAATATACATTTCCAGAGATTATCACATTGGTAAAGTGTGCATTTTATTATCATTTGTATAATGGTTTTATTCTGTTAAAAAGAGCTTTTACATGTTTAAGTGCCCACTTCTGCAGGTAATGATTTAAGTAGGAATAATGCTGAAGGAAAACTGGAGGATTCTCTGTGTGGAAGATGGAAACGGGGAGTTTTAACGTTTTTTGGCTATGAAATTACCATATTTCTCTTGACACTAGTACTAAAGTCCATGAGTCAATATAGTTAAGTTCCATTATTACTGCCAGTAAGAGAATGTCATTCATGTTGTTCTTTACCTAGGCGCTTTGCCACGGAACTTTGATGCCATAAAATTACATTTCAGATTTTATATGATTTACAGTTGTGCCAAGCTTATAAATCAGAAGAGCGAAGTGAGCTATGAATGGCTGTGTATGTTTTTCCAAAAATGTCTAAATGAAATACTTTGAAAACGGGCTAAAAGGCCTTCACAGTTCTCCATCTGGAAGCTATAATTGAAGTTAATAACACTTGTTTAGACATAAGGAAACTCTTTGACACCTCTACAATTTTAAAAATGAAATGATCAAACAGACATCATCTCGTTTTAAGAAATTAAAATCGTTGGTTCTGGCAGTATATCACGCTAAGACCTTCCCTTCCAGAGAGGTTTTCAACTCTGTCTAATACAGGTTTTATAGTAATGTTATTATCTCTTGCTTTGACCCCTCCACTCCTAGTAACCCTTTGCAATAATGCCCTGGTAGATATTCTACAATATATTCTTCCTCCAATGCCAGGGTGAAATGTTTTTATTTATCCAGAATATCCAAAAAAAAAAACCCAATCCTATATCCTAAAATGGTCATCAAAAAAACTGAAATAAACCTTTTAAAGACTTACTATCCATAGGAAGTAGAGTGAAAACAGGAAAAAAAAACGTTAATTTGGTACTGAAATGTAAGTTGATTGAATACACAGAAAAGCTACAGCTTGCTTACTCAGTTGTGTTTTTCTTTCTATAATTTGAATTCCCCACATATTAGTTCTGCTACAAATCTTTTAAATATTAAGGGGGTTATTTATCAAAGGTTGAATTAGAGTTTTTTAGACCTCGAAGAAAAACTCGAATGGAAAAATCCTCAATCAGCGAGTCGTGATCATACGATGTACAACAGGGCCACAGAAGAAAAGGTCAAAAGACAGACTATTGTTTGCTTCCTACTTGTGCTGCTGGTGCATTCAGAGCAGTGTCAAACTGGGGTGTCCAGGGCCTACCAGGACTGACAACTCAGGGGCCCCCTACCCCAGTCATGGCCCTCCTCACCCCAGTCAAAACCCCCTGCCCAGTCCCAAGCACCACCCCCCACATACTTTTTATTATGTTCTGAAGCCTGTAGTAGTACACAAAACATTCACAGCAGCTGTGAGTAGAACAAACCATTTATGTATAGGCAGCTACCACAGTTCCCAGGCCTGGGTCAGCTGGGCTCCTGGGGTTTTTCCCGGTGTCCCACTGGCCCAATCCTACCCCGATTCAGAGCCAGCAGCTTTATAAAATTCTGTCATATAACCTGTTGTAAATCTTTTCTCAGCAAGGAAATAAGCTAAAAACCATATTAAGCCTCACCAGCCAAGCTCCCCACAGCCCTTCAGCAGTGAAGAAGATATGTGCATCCAATGAGGCTCTGGGCTGCTGTCAATTAGCTGAGCTTATGGACTACTTTATATATAATGTAAAATTATTAATACCAGGCAAATGTTTTTATGATTCTCAAGTACACCAAAGCTTAGCTTGTAACCAGCAGCCCAGAGCACACTGAGCATGTGCAGTGCCACTGACTCTCAAAATAGGATCTAAAACGATCAGAAAGGAGTTCCTGGCATGGATCATTACTGTAATAGGGCTGCTAAATCTCTCTGTTGAAACAGTACCCTCAATATATAAAATACAGCATTTCTAGCAATATTCTTTTTATAATCATGTCAAAAGAGTACAGAGAGGCTGTATGCTTCTGTAACTGTAAATTACAACTAAATCATGGATTTAGAAATTATATGGTAATGATAATTATTTGTTTGTACTAAAAATTACAATTTGGAGAAATGAACATTCTATGAACTTTCATAAATCAGTCCCATAGTAAAGCCATTACCTGTTAATTTAAACTGAGAACCACTTTGGAAGCCATATTCATTGCTGATACTTTTCATGAAAATCTTTTCATTTCATGTAGACGTTCATTTAAAGGAGAAGGAAAGGTTAAAATGAAGTAAGCCTTATCAGAAAGGTCCATCTAAATATACCAGTAAACCCCCGAAGTAGTGCTGCTCTGAGTCCCCTGTCAAAAGAAACACAGCATTTCTTTCCTTCTATTGTGTACTCATGGGCTTCTGTATCAGACTTCCTGCCTTCAGCTTAAACCTCATTGCCCTGGGCAAGAGCATGCTCAGTTTGCGCCTCTTCCCCACCCCCCTCCCTTCTCTACTGTAATCTGAGCGCAGAGCAGGGAGAGACTCAGGCAGGAAGTGATGTCACACCATGTTAATACTGCAGCTCCTATCCTAAACAAACAGAGAGCTTCTAGAGCTGTTTACTCAGGTATGGTAAAACGTTCTACAGAATAAATATACTGTAGCATTCTAGCTTGCACTATTGCAGCTAATCTATTGGCAATAAAATGCCTCTGTAGCTTTCCTTCTCTTTAAGAGTGGTATCCTTAGTAAAGTTTGGAGAGGATCATTATTGCTACTGAGCTAAATCACCCAGTGTTCTAAAGTTCAGCCATTTTGGCCACATTTTAGCCTGCCCTGCTAGTGTAGAATTACAAACTGCATTATAATCAGTCTCAGAGACTCTGTGGCAATACCAAGATACTAATTCTCACATAATAAAAGAAACACAGAACAATTTCTCTGGTTATCATTCAGAATGTTTTTGTAAAAATCACTTCATTTTCACTTATATTGGTGATGGTCCCAAGGAGTACTTCAACCTGGAAGGAATGAATTAATTTCTATCTGGACCGGTTGCCCAGTGCATGCAGAATTATAGATCCTATGGATTAAACATGAGATAAACATGTTGAAGCAACAAGGAGCTCAATCACTTGGTACTAGGACTGCACAAATATTACAAAAGCAGTTATTCAATATTATACACCATTCAGCTAACATCAAATGAAGATATGTATTTTCTTTGGAAAGAGGAAGTCTGGGGACATCATTAATAAACTTCTCCAGGAATAATATTGGTTAAGTACTCATGGCTCTCTCTGACCACACACTAAGTTCTTATTTATGTTCATTCTATAACTTCTAGTTGGCCTTCAAACCTCTAGCCAATTAATTTCAAGACTTGCAGCAGCATAAAAGAATATACTGTTTTACATGATGGAAAAAACTTTAATTACTGAGGATTCCCCAACCTACTATATCAGGAGAGTTAAAATAACCTTCTACTCCTTAATGCAGTGATCCCCAACCAGTGGCTCGTGAGCAACATGTTGCTCTCTGAACCCTTGTATGTTGCTCCCAGTTGCCTGAACACAGTTGTTTCTTTTTGAATTTCTGACTTAAAGGCAAGCTTTAATTGCATAATAATTGTATGTGTACTGCCTAACAAAGCCTCCTGTAGGCTGCAAGTCCACATAGGGGCTACCAGTAATCAATCAAATCCAATATTTTGCACCCCTTTAAATTTTTTGCATGACTATGTTGCGCTCCAACATTTTTTACATTTTAGTGTGGCTCACAGGTAAAAAAAGGTTGGGGACCTCTGCCTTAATGGCTACAGTTGTGCCACACTTGACTAGAGGCAGTAATCTTTCATTTTCCTGTACTAAAATGAACATGGTACCCGGTTAATTGCTGGCATATTTGCCATTTTACAATTACCCCTCCCACAAAATGACACGATTTCCAAACGGACAAAAGTTAATAGAACCTTAGTAACAAGGTCTGTTGTCTGAAGCTTTAACCCACTCATCTATTATTGACCAAAACTGGTGGCTTAATACCAATTTCTAAATCAGGGACTTCAATTTAATGACCAGGTAGATTTTGTCTTTTCTTTTACATATAGCTGTCATGAATAGTTATTTTAAGACTACAATGCGGGGTGTTTTATTATAGTTTTATTGCTGCAGAATTTTCCCAAATCCCCCTTAATGCATTCAAGTATTCATATTTGTTTGAAATGTAGCCTTTGACTACATGTGGAGGCCTATTTAAAAAAGGTCGAATTTTAGTAGTTTTAGAGGTTTTTGAAACCACAACTAAACTGACTTTGTCTAAAATCATAAATGTCATGAAATTTATTAAAAGATTCAAATGAAAAAAGTCCAAACAGAAAGTAACTCCAAACGATCTGAAAAAAATATGAATACCACTACAATAAAAAAAATTAGAGTTTTTCCTAGCAAAAAAAAAAAATCAGAAAACCACTAAAAGTCTAAAAATTGTTTAAAAACGGTCCAATAGGATTAGTGCAGCTCCCATTGACTTCTATAGGACCTTGACAACTTTTACCTGGTGAAGATTTGTATTAGAGGTTTTCCTGGTTTTTTATTCTTAATAATCTTAAATGTTTAGAGCTTTTAAAAAAGATAGGAAAATTTTTTAGAGATTTGTGGGAAAAAAACATGATTGTTTGTAAATGGGCCCCTAAGTTTCTTATCATTTGAAATGTATGTTAAAAAAAGCTTAGTCGGACATGTTTTGCTTAATTATATTAAGGTGCGATGCTGTTGTGAAATGGTATGTTAAGCAGAGATCATTTGTTTTAACTGGTGCATGCACCATCGCAAAGCAGATGTTTCCCCCCCATGTATATTTTCTATCACTGGAAAGTAAAGTGAGAGTAAGACCCTTATGTTTTGCAGTCGGTGAAGTATCTGCTCGTTATGGTCCTTCGGAAAAATTCAGTCCAGGGGGTCTGTCTGGGTGGCCTGTCTCAATCTGTTGTCATGCTGTCAAGTGAGTCTGTATTGTACAGACCTGTCCTCACCACTCAGCAGAAGAGCAAAATGCAAGAACAGACCAATCAACAGAAAAGCCTCTGGTTTATCCCCTTCCAGCAAAGAAGATGGCCCAAAATGAAAATATAATCACTTAACCTTCTTGTTGATGATACAAATTGAAAGGAACAAAAAATAAAGGCTTTGAAAAAAAATAAAAATAAAACCTGGTTTGTCTTTTCCAAAAATATTTTACATTTGACAAATTTATTCCTTATGTACATGTTGGCATCTTTGTTAAATACTGTTGCAAAAAAGATATTTTTTTTTCATTTGTTCTACTATAAAAGGAAATGAAATGTAAATTAATATTACTGACGCAAGCCATTTTGAAGACATTTATCTATTTACTTCTTAATTGGAGACAATTTTGTAAACTGAAACAGATGTTAAAAGGATGTCATTAACATACTGTGAATGGTTTGGGTATGACATGGGAAAATGAAGGAAACATTGAATCTGTAATTGTGACCTGTACAGTTAGATTTAGAGGCAGATTTTCTCATTTTTAAGTTTGTGGGGAAGAAAACGTAATGTTTTAGTGGGAAAAAAAAGAAAAAGCTCACACAAGCAAAAAGTACATTGTTACATTTTAGCTACATTTTATTGAGGCTGACAATCTCAATTTCTTTTTTTCTGGGAGAAAATAGATAAAACAAAATTGCTTAAGACATTAACTTAGAATACTAATACTAGTATGCTTTTACATGGCAAATCTTCAAGTTCTCATGTTTCTTTCTTTGATAAATCCTGACTATTCAAAGTTCCAGAAAATACTCACTCGTATATATATATATTTGTGGGGGGTTTTTTGCCATGTTTTTTCTTGAAGCAGAAAATCTGACCCAGGGAGGCCTCTTTATCAAAATTCATATTTGTGGCATTTTTTTATTTTTGTATACTTCAAATAAACTCAAAATTTAAAAAAAACACGAATTAATAAAACATTGAATTAAATTTTTCAAAAATCAAAATTAAAAAATGTGACCTCCTAAAAATCAAATTTATCTAATTTTTTTAAAAAAACAAAGTCAACCTAAATCCCTTCCACAAATTGAACTCATTTATCAAAATCTGATGCTCAGAAAGCTTGATTTTATCAAATTTTCGCTGAAAAACCTCAACATTTTTTAGGATTTTTAGTTTTAGGATATGATCATTTTTTTTGTTTCCACCTAAAAACCTTGACCAGAGAAAATTGAGATTTAATAAATTGGCCCCTTATATTTTATGTATTATAATTTATATATTTACATTTTAAATTGGTCTACAAGATTGTAGTAATTGACTACTACAAACCCTGCATTTGTTTGCCTAATAAATATAATAAATTCACGTTTTTTAAACCGTTATCCAAGTTCATGATTTTTAGTATTAAAAAATTCAATTGTGAATTTTTTTTTAATTCAAACATTGATAAATGATTAATGTCAGGAACAAGAGTTCAATTTTTCACAAAATAATTTCATAGATGGCTCTCAAACATTGTCACTAAAAAACTATCTACCTCCATGATAAATGTGCCATCATTATCCAGGATTATTTACTAAACATGTAGAAATCCCAAGGAAAATAAATGTTTAAAATCATTACTTAATAATATAGAAAAAGCCAGATTTAAATATGCCTATTAATATTTATTAATAGGCAGTATGCACCAAGGGTGCCTGTCGTAAGAGTTGTTTGGACGAAATTCCCCATTCATTTTAAGAAACAGTATCTTGTAAATTGACATTTTTGCAATTTATAATTAGATTGATAACTGACATTTACTTAATGCATATTTTCTTAAAACCTTGAGAATGTTTAGACATTTCTCATACAGAGGATTGTATTCACAATTTATCAAAATTATGAAATAATATCGTTGTTAATTTGATGTTTTTAATTATAGGCTTCTGTGAAATTTTATTTTAGAAAATGATTATTTTTTGTTTAAAAAAATTTGAAAATGAATAGGAAATTGAGGAATTAATGGCTTAATTGCCCTACTACAGAATAGTTGAGAATAAGAGATAAAGTTCATGTATTTTGTGGAGCATGAAAAAAAAACGCCATACAACATAAAACAGTAATGCAAAAGTGTCTAATTCATACATCGCCTCTGTTTCCCTTTGTCGTATTTGAAAAACACAGAAACTACTGCACAAAACAGATAACGGCAATATGATGTCATTAGGGAAGCATATGTTTATTTTTAAAGAGCCCGGAGGGATTTCACCATGTGTTGAACAGTTCAGTCTCAGCCTTGATTCATTCATTTGACTTCTAGTGAATCATAAAACAGGTTTCACTTTCCTCAAGTGTGAGTTGGAGGAATATGTATCAGTTAGATCAGAAAATAGTTACACATCCTCCATTCTAAACATAGAGCAATAAGCAGTCTCTTATATTTCATTTGGTATGGCGTATTAAGTTACACTATAAGCTCAAATCTTTTGGGAGCCCTTTCATTCCGCTTGGAAGCAAGACTTAGCTGAAGGCTGTGTGAGCAGTAATCATGTTATTACAAGAGTCTAATTTGCGCTCTTTGTACATTTAACTGTTCAAAAGTGTCGAGTTCACAGTGTTCCGTTTATTTTAGGTGTATTTTCTGACACCTATTGCCAATTAATCTCAAACTTTAGCTTATTTGGCCCTTGCCTTCATTTGTGAATGACGCTTGCGTAGTCTGCATTCCTTTCTTCAGAATTAAATTGGCCGTTTTGAAATATCTCCTGTATAATGCTTTTTAAGGAACCTTCCACCATAAGATCATATTGTAACCATCAAATATGTGTGATTTGTACTATATTTCCATGACACCTGATATGAGAGAATTTATGATCTTATATTGCAGAACTGAGAAACAGAACAGAATTTTTTTAGCATCATATGCCATCATCTAAGATAATCATTATTTTTTCAGTTACTCAAAATTATTACTCTATTTTCTTTTACTTTTCTTCCTTTATTTCATTATTCTTTCATTTGTGTGATAAACCTTTGCATGCCTCATGCTACACACATAGGGGCACATTTACTAAGGTTCGAATATCGAGGGTTAATAAACCCTCGAATTCGACCCTCGAGGTAAAATCCTACGAATTCGAATATCGAATTCGTAGGATTTACCGCAAATCCTACGATAGAACAATCAAAGGAAAAATGAAATCAACAATGAAATCCTTTGATCGAAGGATTTTCCTTCAATCAAAAAAAGCTTAGAAAAGTAATGGAGACGGTCCCCATATGCTAACATTGTACCTCGGTAGGTTTAAACTACTGAAGTATGTAGTCAAAGTTTTTTTTTAAAGAGACGGTACTTCGACTATCGAATGTTCGAATAGTTGAACGATTTTTAGTTTGAATCGTTCGAATCAAAGTTGAAGGTCGTAGTAGCCTATTCGATGGTGGAAGAACCCAAAAAAACCTTTGAATTACTACGTTTTTTTACTTCGAATCCTTTTTACTTCGAGCTTAATAAATGTGCCCCATAGTCTTAAAAGCAGTTGGTTAGCTATATCAGAAGCAGACTTATATAGCTTTAAGAAATCCCACCCTTCCTGGCCACTTTCTTGCAGGGGGATACGATAGGGCAAGTGAGCTGGAAGATGGAGGGATGGCCATGTAGGTGAGTGTCGGCCCCTCCAAAGATTTTTTTCCCTCCACTGCTTAAAAGTCTTGAAAGGCTTTAACCTTCACTTTATTATGGACGAGGGTTGTAAAATTCTTCTTAATGCCCCTGTTGTGTATCCAAAACTGGATGTCCCTTTTGAGTCTCTTTATATCTCATAAGGGCAAGATATTGGAACATGACTTCTGAAGGGGGTATTACTTGAAAAGCAGCAAAGCAAAAGAACCATCATAGTTATGGTGAGAAAGGCTATAATGAGTTGAAGAATTCAAAGTCATCTTAAAACCAAAAAATTAAAAGGCTTTAACCCTCTTTTAAGGAATTATAGGTGGAGACAAATGACTCCTTAATGTCCTTGTGGCCCACTGTGCACCCAGAACCTACTGGTTTAATAGCACAGATACAACCTAATAATACATAGTCATATATCCAATATATTCAAAACTTGCAGACAATCTATTTCAATCTCCTCATCCTCATTGTAATATGGCTTTCAAGGGTGGTAGAACTTCAAAAGCAGCAAAGCTTGTAAGACTTTTAAGACAATACAAGGCAAGGGCTCTCAAGATCTTGAAGAACTGAAACCCCCATCTTCCCACCAGATTTATTCTGTTTTTGACAATTTATTCCATGGCAAATGTCAATATGTTGAAGTAGTTTACTTAGGCCCTAAAGTATTCTAAAACTGCAGGAACAGGAAGGAATAAAGTCACAGCCCAAAAGGGTCCCAAATTGTTTGCATAGAACAGGCCTTCTACAAATATATACACTCTTAGGGGCAGATTTATTAAGAGTCAAAGGGAAAATTCTAATTTCGAATTTTGAAATTAGATTTTTCAAGGTTTTTTTTTAATGTAATTCAATTAGGGAATAGTTAAAATTCTAATTAGAAATTATTGAAATTTATCATGTAATGGCCCTGATTCATATTTGACTATGCGCCACCTTAAACCTGACGAATTGCTGTTTTAGCCTATGGAGGACGTCCTAGGATGAATTTGTAGCTGTTTGCAGCCTTCCTGAAAATCAAGTTTTTTCTGGAGAAAAACTGGAATCGGATTCGATTCAAATTTGATTCAAATTTAATTTGAATTCTATTCGAGTTTTTGGGTCAAACACATTCACGATATTCAAATTATTTTAAAAATTGCAGTTAGTCGAATTTTGGTTGCATTTCGAGTTCATGGGACTATTCGCCACCTTAAACCTGACACATTGCTGTTTTAGCCATGGGGGGCATCCTGGGATGAATTTGTAGCTGTTTGCAGCCTTCCTGAAAATCAAGGTTTTTTCTGGAGAAAAACTGGAATCGGATTCGATTCAAATTCAATTTGAATTCTATTTCAGTTTGCAGGTAAATCACATTCACCTGGGTTTGCAAAATTAGATTTTTTTGAAAAATTGCGTTTGGTCGAATTTTGGTTGAATTTGAGTTAATGCCAGTTTATGGGAGTTTTTATAACTCCCATGAACTCTAAATTTGCCCTTTAAAAAAGCATTACCCGAGCCAATATTGATTTGTAAAAAAATAATACATATAAAATTTGATGATATGCCTGCAGCTGAAAATTACTTTAGAAGGCCGTCAAAACAGATACATCCAGATATATATCTGCAAAGTTATAAAAGTTACTTTTTGACATTCTAATCCCTGTTGCCAAAAGAGTTGCTTGCTGTGCTTTGCGAATTTATTTCAATAGGACATTTCACTTTGATATGCAGAAATCATATATGAAACTTCAAAAACTTTAAGAAGACCCCTGTGCCCTTTGGCTATGGCCACGTGTGGTAAATTGCCATAATTTCGTTGTTTCAATATGTGAGCATTTACTCAGAGCCCCACTTAGGAAAATATGCATTTTGTGCTGCCAGCCTGTATTTCCCCATGTAATCATCATCTCGATATACATGACCGTCTCCAAGTGAGACTCCAAATTAACGTACTCGTTTAGTGACAGGGGACCAGATGTGGGAAAACACAAAGTCATAATTAAGTCAAGTCTAATGTGCATCTGTCAAAAGCTATTGACCTTCAGTGCTGATGTTGAAATAAAAGCTTTGATAACTTAGCCCACGTTTGAATATTTTTGAAGGGAGAATGTCAAAGGTTTGCGTGATCTGTCAGGCTATTAGCTCTTGCTTTTCTAATGACAAATGTTTAATGCTTAATCTAAAACAACAATGAAATCCTGATATGTCATTTGGGATTTCCAGTTCCGTTCATTGCTTTTAAGTAGAATATTTCAACCAAAGAAATGGATGCAACATTAAAATGAAAAATACAATTATCTTAGTTTGCCATGAGATATTATACAGAATAGAGAAAATTGCTGTGTTGGCTAAAATAAAAATATCTCTTCCTAGAGAAAAGGTTTGGGAGTTAAAAAATGTTTCTATTAAGAATGGCATGTGTTTATTTCTGTTGGGATCTTTGGTGGATCACTTGGGAGCAGATCAATTGAAATAGAGTTTCAAACATGGTGAATTTAAATTTGAGTTCCAAGACTTGAGATTTATTAAGTGAAAAAAACTTGAAAACTTTTATACAACATGTCAGCACTTGCAAGTTCATGTAGAAGTCAATAAGGGCTGCATTTACAAATTATTGTTCCATTTGAGTTTTTGAAATTAATTTGAAATCTGGCAGACTCCTTAAAGGTTTATGGGTAAGATGTGATTTCACTGCGATCCAGTTCTTTTTAAGTGATCAAGTTTTTGCATTTTTTTCCTAAACACGCGTTTCAGATTTCGGAGTTTTTTCAAATTTGATAAAAACCCTGAAAATTCAAATCTAATTCAAATAAATCTACACCTTAAGGGGCAGATTTATCAAGGGTAGAAATTTGAAGTAATGGGAGTTTTTATAAGTAGAAATTCATCAAAAAATCTAAGTTTTTTTGGGACGGAAAAGGTCAGTTTTCAATCGAATTCGAATTGTATTTTTCCAAAAAAAAGATTTTTCAAAATCCACCAATTGACTCCAAATAGGTTCTAGGAGGTCTCCCATAGTCTAAAACAGCAATTCGGCAGGTTTTAGATGGTGAATGGTTGAAGTCGAATTTTAAAAGACAGTAAATTTTGATGTTCAAATTTTTGATTTTTTTTTTCAAATTCGAATCATAGGACAAAAAAATTAGCTCAAAATTCTAATTTTTGAATTTTCATTTCGACCTTTGATAAATCTGCCCCTTAGTCTTAAAGGGCATGCAAAGTCTAAAATAGAATAAGGCTAGAAATGCTGTATTTTGTATATTAAATATAAACATGAACTTACTGCACCACAAGCCTAATCAAACAAATGATTTATGCTTTCAAAGTTGGCTACAGGGGGTCACCATCTTGTAACTTTGTTAAACATCTTTGCAAGACTAAGACTGTGCACATGCTCAGTGTGGTCTGGGCTGCTTAGGGATCGTCATAAACAAAGCTGCTTGAGTTCTGCATGGCTGGGAAGTAAGGCGGGGGCTCCCCCTGCTGTTCATAAGTATGATTGTTTCCCTGCGCATCAGTAAGGGACCGTCTGACAATTCCTATCCACAGCAGTAAATGAAGGGAGAATTTCACTGCATACAGTCAGGTTTCTTTTTCATTAAAGAAAGTAAAAATGGGATTTTATTTTTTTGCCTTTACATGCCCTTTAAGCAACTGACTGATTGTAAACTCCTTGGGGCAGGAACTCACTTGTTACTGCATACTTCTGTAAAGAGTGCTGTGAATAATTATTAGTACATATTAATATTAGTATGGGATCTTTTATCCAGAATGCTCTGATAACAGATCTTTCTGTAATTTGGATCTTTATAACTTAAATCTACTAAAAAAGTATGTAAACAAACCCAATGGGCTGGTTTTGCTTCCAATAAGGATTAGTTATATCTTAGTTTGGATCAATTACAAGGTATTCTTTTATTATTACAGAGGAAAGATTTCATTTTTAGAAATTTGGATTATTTGGATAAACTGGAGTCTATGAGAGACACCCATCCTGTAATTTGGATCTTTCTGGATAACAGGTTACACAGTGAGTGATATATTGTCTACTGAGGAATATGAGATCTTGACAATACTGTATAAAGTACTTTCATAGGAATAAGAAACTTAGTAAGGAGAGTCAAGGAAGCCAAGCTTCACTCCCAAATTTCCCATTGTAAGAAAACAACCTATTGGCTGAAGCTCACGCACTAGGTTTTAAATTACAACCAGGGGAGCTGCTAACCATATCCTAATTATACTTTAAAATAAAGGTTATTAGATATGAATACTTTAGAATTCATTGTTGACTAATATGTGTATATATGAAACTTTCCTGACTAGTCTAATTTAATCCAGATATAGAAATCTCCGTGTTCACCAGCCTTCTCATTCAGAACATCTCCCTTTATGGTTGTCAGATGTCATCCTCTGGCTAAATGCATCATAATAGTTGTAATCTATACAGCTATGAATACTAGAGTCCATCAAGATAGAACAATAAGTTGAAAGGTGAAGAGAAGACAAGAGCGGGTGTTGTTAGCACATACAAACATTTCACACCAGGGTGAGGAGCAGGTCAGAGTCCCTTTAAGTTACAACAAGATTTCTCTGATGCAGAAAAAAGTTATCCAAAATGCTCAGGACCTGCCGTATTCTAGATAATGGGTCTTTGCATTTTAAACATTAAGGGGCAGATTTATTAAAGGTTGACGTGAAAATGTAAATTTAAAAAATGCAAATTTCGAGCTAATTTTTGTGTAATTCGGCTAGGGAATAATCTAAATTAGAAAATTCGAATTTCAAAAAAATTTCAAAATTAGAATTTCAAAATTTATCATGTACTGTCTCTTTAAAAATTTGACTTTGACCATTTGTCATCTAAAACCTGCCACATTGCTGTTTTAGCCTATATATAAATAGAACCTATTTGGAGTCAATTGGTGGACTTTGATAAATTGAAGGGGTTTTTTTTGGAATCTAATTTGATGGAATGTGCTATTACTTTGATTTGTACTATTCGAATTCGATCAAAAACGGACCTATTCGGCCAAAAAAACGTTGATTTAATTTTGGTTGGTCTTTTTGAATTCAAATTTTGAAATTTCTCTAAATCAAATTGATAAATCTGCCCCTAAATAAACCATATAGGATTGTTTTGCCTCCATTAAGGATTTATTACATCTTAGTTGGGATCAATACCAAAGTACTGTTTTATTATTACAGAGAAAAGAAATTTACTTTTAAAAATTTTGATTATTTGGATAAAATGGAGTCTATGAAAGACAGCCATCCTGTAATTCGGGGGTTCTCTGGATAATGGGTTTCTGGATAATAGATCCCATACCTGAACTATCATTGTCTGCACAGTTACATCACAGGTTGAGCTTTTTCCACTGCCTGTAGGGTGGCTGGTCGGAGGTTAAACAATGCAGCTTTACAGCCTTTCATGTAATATCCATAGGGTCAAAAAGGGTCCCATTCTCTTTCTCCATCAGCTGTTTGTCAATGCACATACAAATACAAACACAACCAAAGGATTTGCCAACTTGAACATGTTCCCTATTATGGTGTGTCCTGTTGGGAAATGCACAGATACATAAAGAGTACAAATAGTGTCAGGCTACCATCAGCCTTTCATAATATAGCCCATGACCCTTCTATTATGTTAAAGCTGGGAACATGATCTAATCACTCAAAGGAATGTTCTATAGAAGAAAAAATGCATACCTTTTTCCATGGCTTGTGCAGAGAATGACTAATTAGGGCAATTTATGATCATAAATGTATAAACTTGCAAAATATGAATTACTAGTAAGACATGGGGCCATGACGACCGTTATAAATAGTATATATTGCCTTAAAGGGGTTGTTCAAATTTAACTTTTACCAGGATGTAGAGAGTTATTTTCTAAGACAATTTGCAGTTGGGTTCCATTTTTAATTATTTGTGTTTTTTGCTCAGCAGTAGTAATGGGCGAATTTATCCTGCTGCATCCAAATATTTTGGATATAATATTTGGACGCTAGCGAATTTTCCCTGGTGAATTTTCCCTGGAGAATTTTTGCGGCAATTTCTCAAATCTATTTGCCTGCGGCGAAACGTGGAAATTCGCAGTGAATTCGCACCTGGCGAATAAATTCGCCCATCACTACTCAGCAGCTCTCCAGTCTGCAATTTCAGCAATCTGGTTACTCAGGCCCAAATTACCCTAGCAACCATGCACTAATTTCAGAGACTGGAATATAAATAGGAAGGGGCCTGAATAGAAAGAAAGAAGGATAATAAAAAGTAGCAATAATAATAAGGGAGTTATTTATCAAAGTCAGATTTTATATCAACATTTTCTGCTACAAACTCTTATTTATTATTACATTTTCCCGAAAATTTGCTTTGCGGGAAATAATTCGATTTTCAGATTTTTCACCTGAAAACTCAGAATTCTTATGTTTTTTTCCTGACAACTGCGAAAACTTGGTATTGCAAGAAACCCAGCACAAATCAAAAAATCATTGGGACTTCTCCCATTGACTTTTATGCACCCTCGACAGGTCTGAGATGCCGGATTTTCTGATTCAGACTTTTTCATCCTTGTGGTTTAATAAAATAAATTCTTAATAATTTGTGATTTTTTTTGTGATGTTTGCATTCAGAGTTTAGTAAATAACCCTACATGAACATTTGGTTTTTTTTCAGGATGAATGAGCCCGAATTTAAAAGCTAGAAACTGTCAGAAAAAAAGGGAAAATAATTTTAAAAAATAATGAAAAAATAAAAAATTAAGACCAATTCAAAAAGTTGGCCATTCTATTATATACTAGGGCATATTTCTCAAGGGTCGAATTTCGAATTGAAAAAACTTGAAAAAAAGACCAACTGAAATTAAGTCGAAGATTTTTTTGGTCGAACAGGTCCGTTTTCGTACGAATTCGAATTGAACGAATCGAAGTTATAGCGAATTCGCTCCAATTTGATTCAAAGTTTTTCCCAAAAAAACCTTTGCTTTTTCAAAGTCCACCAATTGACTCCAAATAGGTTTTAAGAGGTCCCCTAGAGGCTAAAACTGCAATTCGGCAGGTTTTAGAATGGTCAAAGTCGAATTTTTAAAGACATGGTACATAATAAATTTTGATATTCGAATTTTCTAATTTTTTTTCAAATTCAAATCGAATTTGGACTATTCCCTAGTCGAAGTACACAAAAATAGCTCAAAATTAGAATTCTTCTCATTCGAAAATCCACCTCGACCTTTGGTAAATCTGCCCCTAAAAGTTAGCTTGAAGGCGAACCACCCCATTAATAAAATTACGCACAAACAGGCTGACATGTGTAGATCTCTGTATAGAGATCTACCTATTACCTATAACTGGTCATGTCACATGAAAAAGTTGCTCAGCCCTTTCTACATTATTTATAGCTGTGCCATAAACAATAAAATTAAACATTGAAAAATAAATATTCCATTGATTCTTGGGAACAGGTAAGTCAAGTTTTTTGGCTGCTGATGGTGGGTTGGGAGTGTAGGATTTCTGGCCCTTCATGAGCTCTCGTATTCAGTATCCAAAGTGCAGGATAAAGTGTCCATGGCACAGAGGGAATGACACACAATGTAATTGCTTTCATTCAAAACTTGTTGCAGCTAATTGTCTTTTTCTTTCAAAAGGGAGGGACACTTTCTATCCACATCTGGTTTCCATTTACCTTGAAAATGTCCACCAAATGTGCACTATATTGAAGCTGTTGAATGACCCGAGTCTGAAAGCAAGAAACAAATTTGCACCCTGTTAAAATATCCCGTTACGACTGCCTGGCCATTTACAGTAAGTTTTTAATATGGGATTAGACGGCAGATCCTGCGATGCCTGGGTCAAAGTAGAACATTGAGGGAAATAATGTCCTTATAGATTTTCACAGCAGGACAACGCTGGAAAATAACATTTAGGCAATAAGCAGGGCATGGAACAAAATGGAACAAAATGAGCCTGTGCTTTATGTTCAAAGCAGTAATAATGCTATCGGAGAGAAACTTTCTTGGCAATCGCTGAGACTGTCCACTGAAACCACTGTGGAACATTTCTAAATGGGTTGTAACCTGCCAGTGCTCCCTTCCATTTATTATTAGAGATAAAGGAAAAGCAACAGACAGGCTTGTATTCTAAGCAGTGTTTAATAAAGAGGAATTGAAGTCATGTAATTCACTTTGAACTGAGATGTGACAACTGCTTTTCTCACAATATAAGATGAAAATAAATTGATTTAGAACATCATTATTTAATCATTTGCAGGCCTTATCCAGGATTATCATGGCTATATGTCTACAAAGCTGAATACTGCTACTGGGCTATTTTATAAGCCGTTTTCTAGAATGAGAGAAGCTATTATGCCATGGGATATTACGGTAATAAAAGAAGCCCCTTGGTGCACCTTTTATTGGCATTCCAATTTAATGCAGTTATATAGTTAATAAAATACCCCTATTGTAAAATATAAAGATATTGTAAGTGACCGAGAAGCCCCATGACCATATACATGCATGAGGCGGAAGGCTGAGTATTTAATACAGGTCATGGAACTCCGAGGTAACTTCTAATATCCTCATATTTTGCAACTGGGGGTACTTTATTTATTATAATACACAAGTTTCAGTGGTTCATGTGACAGAAATGACATCACTAAGCACTGTTTATAAGGATATCATCTACAAGACACTTGTGTATTATATAGTGAATGTTTATAAATTATTATAAGTCACAGAGAAGTTCCAGGCCCATTTATACAGGTCATGGAATGCTGAGGTAACTTCTAATATCCTCGTATTTTCCAACAAGGGGTATTTATTATAATACACAAGTTTTAGTGAGTCATGTGACAAAATGACATCACTACTCACTGTTTATAACTGATTACATCACTAGTCACCGTTTATATGGATATCATTTACAGGATATTAATGTCTCTTGTGTATTATATATTGAATAAAGTACCCCCTCTTGTATAATATAAGGATATTATAAGTCACTGAGGAGTTTCATGACCATATAAAAACACGAGTGTTTTTATACAGGTCATGGAACTCAGAGGTAACTTCTAATATCCTCATATTTTACAACTGGGGGTACTTTATTTATTATAATACACAAGTTTCAGTGAGTCATGTGACAGAAATGACATCACTACTCACCGTTTATAACTGATGACATCAGAACTCACCGTTTATAAGGATATAATTTGCAAGATATTCATGGCTTTTGTATATTTTAAGGATATTATAAGTCACCGAGGAGTTTCATGACCAAATAAAAACTCCAGGCCGGAGTCCGAGTGTTTTTATACAGGTCATGGAACTCCAACGTAACTTCTAATTTCCTCATATTTTGTAACTGGGGGTACTTTATTTATTATAATAAACAAGTTTCAGTGAGACATGTGACAGAAATGACATCAGAACTCACCGTTTATAACTGATGACATCAGAACTCACTGTTTATAAGGATATAATTTACAATATATTCATGGTTTTTGTGTATTATATGAAAATAACACCAGTACACAGTAGGACTGTTTAAAATGGACAAATTGAAGAGTAAAGGCTCACATGTCAGTTGTGCTGCAATCTGGGAGGCCAGGCCAATGTAAACTCACTTCGCCATTAAAAATATCTTGACAACACAAGAACCCCCGGGTATACTTTTCATTCACTAGAACATCATGTAAACATTAAATAGTAGTACAAGCTACTGTTTTATTATTACAGAGAAAATGGAAATTACTTTTAAGAATTTGGATTATTTGGATAAAATGGAGTCTATAGGAGAAGGCCTAATTAGGAGATTACTGGATAACTGTTTCCACGATACCTGTATATCTTAAAGGAACAGTTCAGTGTGAAAATCAACAAAGCAACAGTTATGGCCCATGTGCCCCCCTCAAGTCACTGATTGGTTACTGCCTGGTATCAGTGGAAACCAAGAGAGCTGCAAAGCAGGAAGTAGTGTTGTGTTATATAATGGTAAATTCTGAGCAATCTTTTAATTGGCTTTTTTTATTCTTTTTCATAGATTTTGAATTATTTGCCTATGTCCAGTATTTCAGACTATTCCAGACTATTTCCAGAATTTAGACAGAGGTCAGTGACCCCATCAAAAACCAAATGCTCTGTAAGGCTACAAATTTATTGTTATTGTTACTCTTCATTATTCCTATCTCTATTAAGGCCGCTCCTATTCATATTCCAGTCTCTTATTCAAATCAATGAATGGTTGCTAGGGGAATTTGGATCCTAACAACCAGATAACTGCGGCGCTGAATAAAAAGCTGAATAACTCAAAAAACACAAATAATAAAAAATGAAAACCAATTGCAAATTGTCACAGAATATCCCTCTCTACATCATACTAAAAGTGATTTTAAAAGTGAACAACCCCTTTAAACACTTAAATTTTCAAGTGCATTTTTTTACTATTCGACAGGTGTTTTTCCAGAATTCTTGGGCCATTGTGGCCACAAAAGGTATTGGGTCTAGCGTTATCAGAGGGGGGTTGTGTCACTAAGGGCGCCCAATGCTCAGGCATAATAACAGCATTAGAGTGTCACAAGGCTGTGTTACCCTGGAATATCCGCCATGTCCAAAGTGAGGGGAATTTCTAGGTTCCCAAGGAGGCCCATTGTCTCTCATCACAATTACTCGTAAGTACAAGGAGCATGCATTAGTACAAATATCTTTTATGAATGTCATTGATTTGTACAAAACTTTCCACCATTTTGATGTGCCACTCTTATTAGTGTTAGAGTGCAGTGGTCTGCTGCAGGGAGACTGGTAGGTCGGTATTTACTAAGTGCTGCAATGACATTAATGGGGCTATGAAATGCACTACAAGGACACATGTTGAGTTTTTAATGCATTCCAGGGACCCCCTTTATTGGGCCGTTTAGTGACGGGGGTGTATGTGAAATATGTCAAATGTGTTGTGTAGAACAATGAAGTGCAGGTGCAGTAACTTGTTAAAACTGCCAGGTGAAGTTTAAGTTGCAATGGGTAAAGTTAAACCATTAAAGCAGGTGAGTATATCTGCAGTAAAGAGCCCAGATTTAATATCTAGCTTCTCCTTTAAAGCCTCCATTTTTCTATCTTCATCTCCTTTAACCACAACTAGACGCAACTTCAGCACTCAGCATTCCCCAACATCATGTTGGACGATGTAGTAGAGAAACAGCTGGCAAACCTCAATTCTGAAACCAATGCACCACCTCCGTTCCTGAAGGGGTGGTTCATCTCCATTAAAGGAACAATAACATCAAAAAATGAAAGTGTTTTAAAGTAATCAATATATAATGTAGTGTTGCCCTGCCCTGGTAAAACTGCTGTGTTTCCTTCAGAAACACTACTATTGTTTATATAAATAAGCTGCTGTGTAGCAATGGGGGCAGTCAATCAAAGGAGAAAAGGCTCAGGTTACACAGCAGATGACAGAAAAGCTCTGTAGTACATAATGGTGTTATATGTTATCCACAATTTAAAATTAGACTTTTTTCAATTTCCGCCATTGCCACACAGCAGCTAGTTTATATGAACTATAGTCGTGATTTTTTGGTGTTACTGTTCCTTTAAGTTAACTTTTCATATGTTATAGAATGACTAATTCAAAAGAATTTTTCAACTGGCCTTCATTTTTTCTTTTTTTTACAGTTTGCCTTCTTCTTCTGACTCTTTCCAACTCTCAGACTGGGGTCACTGACCCCATCTATAAAAAGCAGTGCTCGTTAGGCTACAGATTCATTGTTATTGCTACTTTTTATTGCTGATCTTTCTATTCAGTCAATCTCCTATTCCTATTCCAGTCTCTTATTCAAACCAATGCGTGGTTGCTGGGGTAATTTGGACACTAGCATCCAAAACCAAACTGAAGAGCTGTTGAATAAAAAGCTAAAAGGTGAACAACCCATTTAAAGCAGTATAATACCTGTCAAAAGCATATTCAATGTCAAGAAGAGTCAAGAATTTTATCCCAGACCCCTGGCAGCGACTATACAAGTTCCACATCCGTCCTTTAATTCCAACACTGAGAGCATTGATGTTTCCAAGCCTCTTACAAAGATCTACCACGTAGGGTCGTTTTTATGTGGCTACTTGACTTGAACAAACATTTTCCAGTTTTTATGATTTAATAAAATACGGCCGTGTGCGTTAGCAGTTTGGGAATGATCAATAACATTCAGCATCCGCACTTCAGTTTTAATCACTTGCAGAAAGTCACAGCGAGAAGAAGAAAAAAGAAAAACCTTGTGCTTGGCCCATTGCCTTCTTCTTCATCTCCAGCTGCTTCACTGATGTCATGTAACACATACCTATGGGTGCCTGTGGCATATCTACTTCATAGTTAAAGCATTTTGTTGCCTAATTGGTTGGTGCTCTTGGCTAGTATAATGACAGCACTGGCCGAGATATTTACAGCATAAAATTGAATTATCTCCTATATATTTATATATATATATATACAGTATGTGTTACTGAACAAACGTTAATTAAATTGGTGGTTGAATGTTTTATTTTTTTTTGAACCCAGCTCTCAAATAAAGTCTCTACAGATTTTTTATTTTACATATAACGCATCTCGGTGTTTATAAGTTGTGGAACTAACATGTAACATTGCCAAGGTCAGTCTAAGCAGAGCTGTACTTTATTGGAGTCTGGATGGGTTCCAATTTCAAAGTTAATTTACAAAGGTATAAATCTCAGTTGGTAAAATACCGTATGACCTTAAAACAACTTCGAGGCTCCAATTTTTCACTCCTACAACTGGACCATAAATCACAGAAATATCGCCCCCCCCCTGTTTTATTTCTGGGTCTTTAAATACAATTTTTCATCAGAAATGTAAAAATAAAACCTGGAATGAAGTGAATCTGCCAGAATGTCAAATAAAACAGGTGTAATAGACTGTGTGACGGCTTTGTTTAAACCATCATCTCAACGGTTGAATGTTATCAACTCTTGCCAGTAATAAGGTAAGTTTTGCTCCTAAAATTTCCATTGTCGTGGATACCCTATAGACTGAAACTCATCCACTGTGATATTATTGCCCAATATGGGGGGAAACCAGTCAGCAGCTGTACTTTAAGGCGGGTTATTTATTAAAATCCGAATGATAAAGTCTTAAAAAGTTTTTTTCACTAGAAAAATTTTTATAGAAAAAAAAAAATCGATTTTTTTGGAAATTTATTATACCCCAATCCTGCAGAAAGCCTGAATTCAAAAATCCTCCATCTCAGACCTGTCGAGGTCCTGTATAAGTCAATGGGAGAGGCACCTATTTCAATTTAAAGTTTTCACGGTCTGCGCGGGTTTTAGCCTGAAATTCCGACCTTTTCTGGGTTTTCGAGCAAAAACATGAAAAATATGAACAATTTCCGGGAAATTGAGTTTTTCCACAATCCGATTAAATCGAGTTTATTGATAAATAAATAATTATTTAAAAATAAAATATGACATAAATTCGGATTTTAGTAAATAACCCCCTAAAAGTCAATGGGTGAGCTTCAGTCTATATTGCTACATTTTAGTACTTATATTTCTATTCAGAGCCTCTCCTATTCATATTCCAGTCTCTTACTTAAATCAATGCATGGTTGCTAGGGTAATTTGGACCCTAGCAACCAGATTGCTGAAATTACAAACTGGAGAGCTGTTGAATAAAAAGCTAAAAAGCTCAAAAACCACAAAACAGTTTTGCTCTCAGGAACAGCCCAAAAATAGTCAACATGTGTAGTATTTCTACTATTTTTAATGCATTCCGTTACATTGAACATATATACTGTATATATATATATATATATATATATATATATATTTGCATATTCTGTAGTCCATGGGAAGGAGATGTCGATGGTTCAATCACCTTTGTTTTCCTAAACAATTTTGCAGGGTGAAACTTGCTGATGTGACACTGCAGTTTATTAGATTTATTAGCAGAGTAAAAAGTAAATTAAGATAAGCAAAATATAGGAGAAAAATTCACCACAATCTCAAAATATGTAATTCAAGTAAAACTGGTATTTTAAGTCATAGCAAATCACAACATGTGGTTAAAAGAAAGGGGGCTTGTGTGATGGTATGATCCATACTAGTATCAATTCAGGGTTTAAAAAGGCAAGCCCCCGTATAGCAATTGACTTGACTATGAATATCCAGATTCATATCAATGAGAACACATTATTTTATCGTTTATCACTCTTATGGGTGAGATTCACTTTGAGAAAACACTTTCCTCCAAATTAGTTTCCAGTTTTTTTCCTATAGACGTCAATAGAATTTTCATGTGAGTTTTTCTTATTGTATTGCATCTGGCATTATGGAATAATCTGGAATCTTATTATTATTATTGTATATGATATTCTTAAACAAACAATACTATTTACAGAAACAAACACCTTTAAGGGAAGAACTAAAACCTTATTAATAAAAAAACACTACCCTCCTACCCTACATAGATCCCCCTGCTCCCCCCAGCCTAGGTGTAATCTTCGCTAATTGCCCCTAAGTCTTTATTTACCTCTTTTTGCAGATTCAGCGCAGCAAAGTTCACGGAAAAACTATTGGTGCATGCACAATTGTCAAAAATCAGAAGAATGCCCCAACTGCGCATGCGACACTACAGCGATTGCTTCACAAAGAAGACCGAAGAGAAGAAGATGGCGCCCATGAGCTCCTCTGCGCAAATCAATTTTGCTCTTCAATTGCAAATTGAAGTAAATACAGACTTAGGGGCAATTACCGAGGATTACACATAGGCTGGGGGGTCTATGTAGGGTAGGGGGTTTTATTATTAAGGGTTTGGTTTAACATGCCTGATTAACTGCGTAAGAGTACACAAAGGAAGAAATCACTTAAAACAGACAATTACTGAAGGAACTTGCTTCCTTCAGCAGGAAACACAACTATCAAGCAGATGATCTTCTTTTTCTATCGCTACTTTGTGAGACTGGCTATAAATTTTTGCATCATAACATAATACTCGTTGTTTCACGGAGACTATTACTCTTCTTTGCCAAAACTCTTTATACACGTATTTGCTTCCTTAATAAATCTTGACATTTGTTTGAATAATTTCACTACCTGACAGTCTAAAATCATAACACAGGAGAATCCATGTTCTTTCTTCTGTCTTTTATATGTCAAATAGGATGAGTAGCTTCACTGGAAGGTCATCCCATCAAAAAATGAGTCTTCCATGCAATTAAATTTACTTTACAGATCTGGCGACACTGTTGTAAGAAATTCCCATTAGTTGGTACAACGCCAGTGTTGCAGTCAGTGTTGGCAAATCCCTGTTTCCCGCCCGGGTTGGCTTCCACCTTTAAAGGGCACTGGGGTTCGAAACACTTATTTTTTGTGAAGGACTTTTTCAATCCTCTTACTAATAAACAATTTACCTTCCTGGAATTACAAACTAAATATCAAATCCCACACACTTGGTATTATGAATACATTCAGCTTTCACATTTTATTCAGGACACTGTATCTCAGATGAGATACAGTGACTTTTTTTGAAAAATTATGTATTAAGGGACTATCCCAGAAGGCATTGATATCGAACCTGTATTCTCTCCTAAATGGTCCTGTCACCGATCCAATGCCTAAACATAGATATATGATTCAATGGAAATCAGACCTGATGATCGACATCACTCTCCGACAGTGGGAGGATATCTGGGAGAATGCTCGGAAAGGTGTTACCTGTGTAAGGCAGAAAGAAAATCTTTATAAAACCTTATTTCATTGGTATTATACCCCAGTGAAGCTCAATAGATTCTTTCCGGGTGTGTCTCCCCATTGTTGGAGGGGATGTGGTCAACCGGGCACACTTCTACACATTCTCTGGTCCTGCTGTAAACTTAGAGATTTTTGGAATGATATTACAGGGATGATAGCAAAAATAATGTTTATGGACGTACCAGTGGAGCCTTTATATGCGCTTCTAGGTGCCCCTTATCCGCATCTTTCTACACAGGAACAGAAGCTGTTAAATTTTGTTTATACTGCGGCTAGATTGGCTATTACATCTAAATGGAAAGCCCCAGACATTCCGACATTAGGGGAGGTAATTGTTCGACTGCGCGACATGAAATTGATGGAGGAGATGACATCCAAACATAATGGGAAGCTGCCCCTGCATGAAAAAATTTGGTCTAAATGGGATTATTTTATTTCTCACAGATAGAGTTCTATTCTCATTTTTTTTTTTCTTTTGGGTAGTTATGACGATATCGGTGCGACTGCTTACTGCTTTTTGAGTGGGAGACTTGTACTGACTTTCTGTCGCTAGATCCACAACTACTGGGTAATACTGGGACGTTTGAAGCTTACGGTGATTAGATGGTTATGTACCAAGTGTTTTTTTTTTTAATGCGATTGTAGTAGATGCAAAGTGACTGTTCTAAGAAGATATATTGTGTCAATTTACCTGCTATGTCATTGTACGATATTGCTGTTTTCTTTATGTACCCTCACTTTGTCTATTATGGTATATTTAATGCTTTGCTATCATACTTTTTTTATGTATGTAATCAGTTATGATTTGTGATAAATAAATGTCAAAATCCAATAAACTATAAGTTACAAAAAAAAAATGAGTCTTTTTCCCTGATTTCCATGTCTCTTTGCTCTGTATGTACAAAATGGAAACCAAAGAGCCACTCGGTTTTAAATTGGTCTTAATTATCAAATGTATTTTAAAATTTTTGTCTTTTTAAAACCATACTAGCATTGCTTACAAAGAAAGCAAGTCTGCTGCAAATAAAGGAAATTAAGGGGCAGATTTCTCATTCATTGGGCAAGATTCAATAAGATAAGAAAGACATTTTCCCATGGAGCCAGATGCAATTTAACCAGAAAAGTTTATCTCACTGGTTATCACTAGTGATGGGCGAATCTGTGCAGTTTTGCTTCGCCAAAAAAATGTGCAAATTTACAGTTAAATTCGCAAAATGGCGAAAAATTAGAAGTCATAGTCAATGGGCGAGCGTCAATTTTTATAAGCGCGACTGTTGGTCCGAATGCATTAAAGTCAATGGGCAGCCAAATATTTTTGACGCGTGTCAATGTTATTTTGGCATGGCTGATTTTTCACCGTTTTTTTCAAATGCAGCGAAATGCAGAAATTTGCATCGACTTTGTGTCTGGCAAATTTATTATGTGCTACAGGGAGAAAGCAACACCGACAAGATTAACAAGGACTTGTGTGATCATCACATCTACCGTGAGGAAACAGACAAGGAAGACTGCGAAACGTGTTGGATATTAGAGCAGTTTGATTTATTCACCAATTACAGACTCAACAGGAGAAGTCTTCCTGGTCCCAGAGAAGTCGAGACTTTATTTTGTGCTTTATGATCTTGCTATCCTTGTGAGTAGAAAACCGTCTGTTTTATGGTAATTTTTAACATTTATTAAAGCAATTTTATACTTTATTTTGCTTTATAGCTTCATTATACTACTTGGTGGATGACTGGCGGGAACTTATAAGGTGAAGGACCAACATTACTATAGGCATCAAAAATCCAAGAAATCTTGTGAGTATATACCCGAAAGGGGGAATCTTGGAGAATATTACCGTGGTGGATCTTCTGCAATATAGCTCTCTAGGCACCATTTTTAAACACTCTGTGGCTCTATAGGCTTCATTACTTATTTTAATTAAGACATACTACTCTATATGTGTGCTTCCTTTTGCATTCTATGAGTGCAGCCGTCTGGGCTGCTCTAGGCTATATGGCCGGCCAACTCGCTCCCCCTCCCCGTGCTTGCACCCATCCATCCACTTGCTCCCCTCCGTGCATGCACGCCCCTGAACGCCGTGTGTGCACAAATGCATGGCGAATGCATGGAGCGCCAGAGGGGAAGGGGGCAAGAGAGAGAGCCAGAGTGGAGGGCAGGGAAGAGTGCCAGAGGGCAGGGGAGAGGAAGGGGAAACCGCCAGAGGGGAGTGGAAGCACTGGAGGGGAGAGCAGTGAACATGGACTAGGGGTAGGCATAAAACCAGTACCTGCCCAGCATCCCCCTCTCGTTGTGCCATAGGCAGGTGCCTCTTCTGCCTACTCCTAGTTCCGGCCCTGCATTCTATTTAAGATTTCCTGTGTCGTATTAACCTGGTGTGAACAGTGATATTCAAGGAAGCAGCCCCCCCCCCCATTTTGACAATAGTGAAGTGGTGCGGTATTGTTATAAAATAATTATACCTCATTCTTCTACCTAGTAAAAGGTGACTGCATTCTCCCCCATAACATTTAATTTGATAAACCATAAAATAACAGTTTCACATGGAATTGGATCCGGCCCATAGTGTGCACTGGTGTGGATTTATTTGAAAATGAAAAATGGGAGGCAGATTTTTCAAAATTCAAACTCAAGTATTTTTTTGTTTTTTTCTCCAAATTAAAAAAATCTAAATTTTGTAAAAAAAATTGGAATTTTACATACAATTGCATGAAATCATGTAAAGATTATTAATCATCCCTAAACACCTTCTACTCAAATACTTGTTTTCTGAAAGCTTAAATTTTAAATTAGATATACATTGAGAGAATGCAACTTGCGCCTCTACAGAATCTCTTCAGTTTTTAGATGCCAAATTTTAATTTCAAGTTTTTGAGTTTATGAAAACTGATTTATTTTTGCAAATAATCGCTAAGGCATTTTCTGTTTTGCTGCAAGAAACTCAAATCATGGTATAAACTCATTCTTCAATGTTGATAAAATCTGCTCCCATAGATTTCCCTTGCATTAAAAGAAACACAATATTTTTTACAGCTTTAAAAACAGATTAAGAATTTAGCAGTCCCTGGAAAGATTCCTTTTCCTGGCAAAACAATGACATTTAGCTGGTTTTAGCTGGCACATTGGGGAAAGGGAGAAATGCTTTGATAAATGATCGAGTTTATTAAACGTTCTCCTGACTGTCAGGAAGAACAAGATGTATGGGATTGCAAACTCTTTGTTGTTGTCATTGTTTAACTTTGCTGCTACTGAATACCCAGTCTGGAACAATATTACACTTAACCATGGCTTACACCATTGGGAACAGCTCTAGATTTTGAGCATAGGCATGGAGCCTACTCACCAACCCCTTGGATGTTGCTCCCAGTGGCCTCAAAGCAGGTGCTTATTTTTGAATTCCAGGCTTGGAGGCAAGTTTTGGAGGCAAGTTTTAGTTGCATAAAAACCAGGTGTACTGCTAAACAGAACCTTCTGTAGCTGCCAGTCCACATAGGGGCTAACAAATAGCCAATTAGAGCCCTTATTTGGTATCCCCAGGAATATGGGGTGCCGTTTGTCCCAAATACATTCTGTATACAAAACTATCCCTAATACACAGAATGAATGTCTCTCATGTTATATAAGTATTTGTGACCATACACAGAGAAAAAAAATATATAAAAGACTTATTTCTATTAAAGAATGAAAACAAAATCTGGTTAGTGCACAAAAGGATGTCATTATATCACAAACTCGATTCTGTACAGTTTAACAAGCAATCTGTCGCACAAATGTATAACCTCCATGTAACGGACTCACTTATGTGCAAAGTTACTTACAGAATGAATTATGTAAAACCAAAGTTGGACATAATATATAATAGTGTAACTAAATAGAGCTTGTCAAGCTAGATTTGATTGACAAAATAGATATCTGTGACAGAAAGCAAGATTTTATAGTACAGGACAAGTGTTCCGGGCCTGAAGGGGGGCCCAGAAGTGCTGCATTTTTCAAAGAGCTGGGTCCCCTTTACGAGCGCCCGAGCCATGCGGCCATTTCGCATATTACAGAATGCGGAAGTGCCGAAAAGACGAAGCTGTAGTCCCGAAGCGGCTAAAAGACCCGAATTCATGAAAGGAAGAGGACGAAGCCTTTTGTATGGCAACCCTAGTCCCAAGTCTCTGGCTAAAGCTATTATGTAGTAGTTGAACTATAGCTAAGCACATTATTAAGAGACTACTACAAGCTAATTGGTGCAAGATTACAGCTAGGAGGAGACATTGGAGTCTAACTATCATATACAAAACTTATAACTGACTCTGAGAGTCAGGCAAAGCAGCCAGACAAGCACAGTAACTTCTGGTACATTTAATACAACACCGCAGGTGGGTGTGGCCTGTCCCATTATTGCTCTCAGCTTAGACAGGAAGAGGAACAGGAGTGAGTCATAAGATAATGGCAAAACAGCAGGAATGCCCTTAACCAAAATGGCCACACAAGCAGGTTACTATAATAAGAATAGCCATATCACCTAAAATGATCATATTTATATAAGTTTTGCATACTTTTCTTTCTCTACAATCATAAGTGCAGCATTATATTTCTCAGCCATTTGTAAAAACTTCCATTTATGAACCTGTAGTGTTTAACAGCAGCTCTTTTAGGAAATGTTTGTTCATGTTTATTACTATGCAGCACAGGGGACATTAGAGGGCGCCCTCTATAGCAGGCCAGATACTTTGCCTTAGCCATGTGGAGCAGAGCTGGCCACTTCTCATCTTGTTTGTATATGGCAATAAGCTTTGTTCTTATTGGTTCAGGAATGTGACTGACAGTGTTGCTTCACAGAATGGTTATTTTATCTGTTTTGTGAAACAAAACTGTCATTTTGTGGAAAGAATGAATTCTGTACTATAAAATCTTGCTTTCTGTCACAGATATCTATTTTGTCAATCAAATCTAGCTTGATATGCACTAGTTAGTTACACTATTATATATTGTCCAACTTTGTTTTTACATAATTCATTCTGTAAGTAACTTTGCACATAAGTGCGTCCGTTACATGGAGGTTATACATTTGTGCGACAGATTGCTTGTTAAAATGTACAGAATGGAGTTTGTGATATAATGACATCCTTTTGTGCACTAACCAGATTTTGTTTTCATTCTTTAATAGAAATAAGTCTTTTGTATATTTTTTTTCTCTGTGTATGGTCACAAATACTTATATAACATGAGAGACATTCATTCTGTGTATTAGGGATAGTTTTGTATACAGAATGTATTTGGGACAAACGGCACCCCATACAGGAACTCTATTGATGCTTGTGTTGCTCCCCAACTCTTTTTATATTTGAATGTGTCTCACAAGTAAAAGGTTGGGGACCCCTGTTTTAGAAGGACCTCTATGCATTTCAGGGACCCTATGTTACTCCTGTAACCCCTGCGCTGCTGTCCCATACTCCACATACTCCTCCTAATACCAATAATCTCTAAATATATCAAGATGTCCCGTAGAGCTGTGAGAGATCCTCCAAGAATTTAAATTTATCATTTAAATGAAGGTTCATTGTGAGGTTCTGTTTTCTGTGAATGAAATGACAAAATCCACTTTAGTGCCCTAAATTGTCCATTATCTCTTGAGAAAGAACTGTAAAATATCAAGATAATGCCTCTTGAAAACTTGATTTTCAATCACCACCACAAATTCCTAAACCGTATTCAAGTGTAATCAAGTATAATCCATCATCCTTACAGATTTATCATCACAGTCTTGGCTCAGCTATGAATCAGTGCCGGCTAGATATGTAGATATATATCATATTTTATCCAAGTTCATATTTCCGTCTCATAAGAGGAAAATTAAATGCCTACATAGCAGATAATGGGGGATTATATTTCTGCTCAATTGCTTTACGTTATATAAACTTTATATTTGATGAGAGAAAAAAGTGGATATACTGCAGAGACGTTTTTGTGAATGTCAGTATGTTGGGGAAAGCCCAGGGGCGTAACTACAGAGGAAGCAGACCCTGTGGCTGCAGGGGGGCCCAGAAGGTAAAGGGCAATTTCAACATATATTGGTAAAAAAAGGACAACCTCTGGTTATGTTGGGGGTTCTAAAATTAATTTGCTGTGGGGCCCAGTAATATCTACTTACACCCCTAGGAAAGCCCCTGTAGTGTCATTGATGTGTGATATGTGTGTATATGTGTCCCAATTGACCAAAGGGCATTATGGGTATTTCCTAGTTTAGAAATGGTAGGGGTCCACATAGTTGGGTTTTCGAGGATTTATGCTGTTGGAGACCCTGAAGCAGGAGGCCTCAGTAAGGATAAACCTGGACCCTAGTGAATGAGTTTGTTGTTGCTGTTGTAGAACATTAAAGGCAGAGATAAGCAGGGTAGCTAGTAAGGATGGTTTGTAGTCCTAAAATAATAAGTAGAATGGGGTGGTTCTCCAGTTAACACCTGCCAGACTTTAAGGATTCTAGTGGGTAGGGCCCAGGTTAGTGAGAAATTCCTTGAAGGAAATTTAAGAAATAGAATCTTCGTACGTTCAGGGAGGAACAGCAGTGGTGAGATACACTTGGTGGTGTAAATGTGAAAACCCAATGATCTACCATAGTTATTCAGAGTACCAGGTCTGGTAGCTCAAATAATAAAAAATTAAAACCAATTGCAAATTGTCCTTAATTAAAGTTTATTTATTTAAAGTCCAGTTTAGACAAAATGTTTTTATTAATTCCTTTATCTCTGTAACAATGAAACAGTTGAAATCATTTGTGACTGCAAGTGCAGTGGGCCAAATACAATTTAGAGTAAAATTGCCATATTTCTTACTCATGGTGCTGTTCCAGTGATAATTGCAGTCACCGGAGGGCAGTGCACCTGACACATTTGAGACCGATGCATCAGAAACGATGTAGTGCCATTGCACTTAGACACAAATCAGACCCAATTGCACTTCAATTTGGTTTCATTTCCAGCGTTTAGCATGAGAGTGACATGCACATTCTATTCTTTTGGTGCAACTGATCTGCTGTTGCTGTGGGTACCCTGGAGCTACTGTCTGGGTCAGAGGTGGCAGTAGCTCTTGGAGAGTAGGTGCAACTGTGTGAAATTCAGAAGAAGAGACAGGCAGTGCACCAAGCACAACTATATGGAGGTATGAGCAGCAAATGCTGATGTACCTTTAATGAATGGAATACTTAAAATCTGGCTTGTTGGTGATATAAACCGATATTAATTAGCAGGAGATGAATGTATTATTCCTTTAAATACAAGGAGCATTGGGACAGTTGGAAAACTGGCAGTCAGTGTACAGTAAATACCATTAGCTTCCAGAAGAGTTTAAAAACATTTTATTTTCATACACGTTTTACACTTAACAGGAGATGATTAAAGGGGTGGTTCGCCTTTAAGTTAACTTTTAGTATGTTATAGAATGGCCAATTCTAGGCAAGTTTTCAATTGGTTTTTAATTATTTACCTTTTTCTTCTGACTTCTTTCCAGCTTTCAAATGGGGGTCACTGACCCCATCTAAAAACAAATGCTCTGTAAGGCTACAAATGTATTGTTATTGCTACTTTGTATTACTCATCTTTCTATTCAGGCCTCTCCGTTTTTTATTCAAATCAGTGTATGGGGTAATTTAGGGCCGTTAGGGTCGGTGCACCTGCTTGGAGAAGAAGGCACCCAGATGCATGCAGATCCAGTTATGTTACTGGTACACGCTGAACCCTACCCAGTATAGAGAGCTCAGGTACACACATGCCTGGGTCTGAACACATCTTACCACTGGCCATAAGGACAGGAGTGCTGTGTTCTGCAGTCTGATGCTAAGTGCAGAGCTCAGTATAACCCTGGACAAAAGTATGTTTTGAAGGTAAGCGCCTATTTGCCCCTTAGAGATCTAGGACTAGCATCTACAGTCTAGGGTTCACTTATAGTGATGGGCGAATTTGCGGCGAATTTGCGCGATTCGCCGCCAGCGAATAAATTCGCGAAACTCCTGTGAAATTCGCGTCAAAAATTCGCCGGCGTCAAAAAAAATTTTTCGAAAAAATGGACGCCGGCGTCAAAAACGGGCGCCGGCAAAAATGGGCACCGGCGTCAAAAACGAGACGCCAGCGCCGTTTCGCGAATTTTTTGCCGTTTCGCGAATTTCGCGCGAAATTCGCAAATTTTCCGGCGAAGCGAAACGGCGCAAATTCGCCCATCACTATTCACTTAACCAATGCCACTTTAACCTAGGGCATGAAACGCGAACACTTTCAGGGTGTCAGAAGTGACGTTGTCTGCAACAAGTGGGAGGTAAGTTGCACCTGTACTGGGATATTCACAATTGTTTGTTGTTTACTTTACACCGACTTATTAAATGTGTCTGTTAATGGATGCTTTTGCTACAAGTCAGGTTTGAGTAAGAGGTGAAGTTAACGTAACATTTATCTCCACAAAATCTGCCCTTCTAATTCCCCATCCTGCATCTCAAAGGCCTGTTAAGAGTTTTACTTTGCATATTGATGCCTGTGTTTGTTATATAAAATAACCTGCGTCCCTTTTCCATGGACATTTTCTATAAATAACTACTCACTGCTGTACAAGCCGTCACCCAGCAGCGTTTTATGGAATACGGTTAATAAAGCTGAGGTTGGCCGGGTATGCAAACTATACATTTATCAACAGGACAAGTTCTACTGTAGGTCAGGGGCTTGTTTATCTTTTATGAAAGGTCTCACATAACTACAATCATTTGGACCAACCTCATCCATCCCCTACAAATACTTAACAGATGGGAAGCTGACGGTTTATTTGTCTTCTTTTCGCCTAAGCACTGGGAATAATGGCATAATAAATACTGATGAACACTCAACAAGATTTAAATAGGAGACACCTCTTTCCTGTTGATGAAGTAGTGCCTGATAATAACACATTCTCACATTCTTCAGGAGATTCCAGGTCTCCCAAAGAATGAAATCTATGGTGGAAATCTATGGGCTGTAACACATCTATTTATTATTACTGAATATTAAATTATTAGCTTCATTATGTTATTGAAAACAAATGTTCTAACCTGGGATTGAGCAAGTAAAACTGGTATGGATTGAGACATAGACACAAACTAAATTATTTAAATGTATATTAATAAAGATCAAACCTGTACAATCTGGCGGCCTGTATTAAATACATACATTTGGACCCTAATCCTGTATATACAGGCTGAATGCTCTTTTGAGTGATATTTTTATATGGTCTAGGTGAACCCCTTTGGGGAATTGATTCTTGAAGATCCCAAGCCAAGAAGCAAATTGAGGTCATGGAAACTGGAAATAAGGAAAAAGACATTTTTATCTATGGGGGGAGGTCTATCTTTAGTTTAACTTTAGTTTCTGCTTTTGTGAGATTTGCCACTCTTATATGGTCCAGGATTATGACAGTGCAGTAAAGTATAGTAGCCACTACAGCTAACCTTAATGCAGGGGTTCCCAAACTGTGGAAACAGCGCCATTGTTCCAGCTCACCTACTACGGGCTGGAACAATGTCTGACATTTCATTTGGGAAACACATAGGGGCAGATTTACAAAAGGGCAAAGTGTAGTCATGGGCGAATTTATTCGGCAGGCGCGAATTTGCGGCGAATTTACGCGATACGCCCTCGGCGAATAAATTTGCGAAATGGGCCCGAAAATTCGTTGGCGTCTAAAAAAACAAGACGCCAGCGCCATTTCACGAATTTCTCGTGAATTTTCCGGCAAATCTAAACTGCGCAAATTCGCCCATCACTAGCAAAGTGGTGTCGCAAATGAAACTTTCCCAGAAATACCATCAGTTAGGACAGCACCAATTTAGCATAGAAGACATTTTGAGAGCAAAAGAGATTGTCACTAATGCAGTTTCATGCCCTATCACCAAGCGAATTTTCGCTCAGGCGAACGATCGTTACTCTGGAAATTCACTAAAGTGCACATTTTACAGATTGTTACCTCTTTCGCCAGAGTTTTGTTTGCCAGCTTAGACCTGACAAACTGAGGGGCATGCCACGTTTGTTTTAGCGTGGGCTCATGTCTAGGGCATTAGAGGATCTCTTTTGTCTTTATTTAGCTTCCTAGGACATGTGTAATAATAAGTGTCCACTTCAAGCATTTGCACCAACATCGCTAGTGATGGGCGAATTTGGGCCATTTCGCTTTGCCGAAAAATTTGTGAATTTCCCGCGAAACAGAGAAAAATTCACGAAACTGTGCGGCGTCTCGTTTTTGATGCCGGCATCTGTTTTTTTGGATACATTTTTGGCAAATAAATTCGCAAAACATCACAAAAATTCGCCAGCAAAAATGCGCCAGCGTCCAAAAAAATGGACGCCGCAGGAATTTGCCGTGAATTTGCGCCTGGTGAATAAATTCGCCCATCACTAAACATCTCTAATAAAGACATATATACATACTGTACCTGCCCTATTCAAATTGACCTAAGCATAAGGGTACTAATGAAGTTTCGCTCGGCAGAATTGAGCGTTAGCAAAAGTTCGCTATGAGATGCTTGCGCTGACGTTCGGCTACAGAGACGCAACTTCACATTTAAGTGAATTAGTGTAAAGGTAGTGATTTTGTGCCTGACAGTGTGGTTCGAAGTGTGGTGGAGCTTTCACAGGCAAAAAGTCACCCTTCACTGCCACCTTGGAAGAATGCCTAGATGCCCATGGATTTCCATCTTGAAGGTCAGTTGGGGGGAGAATTAAGCAGAATGTCTATTTGCTCTTCTAGATACACATCATTTGGGGCAAATACTTATTTACTGTCACATATATTATTGAAATTGTGGTTGAATGACTGATACTGTACATCAATGTTCTCTTATTGTTCTGAGGCGACTTGACCAAAGGTTGGACCACTAAGAGGGGTCTGAATGGAAACCATCTGACAATGAAGAGAACGTGCTGCTAAGGCCACCACAGTCTATGGCCAAGAAGGCGCTAATGGAACCTTTCTGTCTTTCCACAGATATGATCTCTTGTTGTCAGTTGAATTTAGTGCAGTTCTGCTAAGGATCAGCCTGGGACACAACTCCTGTCATAATAAATCAGGGCTGGTGTTAATAGAAGTCGAAGAAGCTTTATGAAAACAAAGTGTGTTTTGCATAAGTGGGATAACCTAAATATATCTGCAAAGCAGACCACATGCCGCTGCCATCAAGATGAGCCCAATAAAGCCCATATATTCCCATAATTAATTTTATTTAGCACTGAATATGGAGGGCTAAATGGGTAATAATTTTAATGAAGGAATATATAAGAATATAAAGGGATATGTTTTCTTGTGTTAATAAATCTTGAACTGATGGGAATCCATTAGGATTGGGAATCCTCAGTTCTTATAAATCTGTTCTGAATGTTGACCCTTACCTGCTTCCCACTAAAACAAATGGGAATTGCTGTGGCAGATGCTGCTAATGACAAATGGGCACTACCATTAAATGAATTATATCTTCCACAAGTAGCGCCTGTTCTATTCAGTTGAAAGGGAAGCAGTGCCATGATAGGAAGGGTATTTTATTGTAGTCCCAAAAATACCCATTGGGTCGCGTTCCAATGTCCCATGCAAGTACAAAATGGCACCCCTTATTTAACCAGAACCTGCCTTTGGAGCATTGCCAATCTGCAAGGTACAGACTGTAGTGGTGGCGGGTGCAAATCAAGGCTCCTTTGCATTATGCACATGCCTCACATGAATACAGAATGCCAAACAGCTGCTTCCATGTGTTTTATGCACTTTGCACCCTACCCCTCCAATCATAATGACCCTCTATAGTGACACAATTTTAACACATTTTAAGATTAGGGGCTATAAGGAATCCCTGAAGCTACTCCCCAAATAGATCTCCAGAAGATCAGGAAGGGAGTTCTCCCTGCAAAACACAGCCAGATGCAGTGTGGGGTCGGGGAGGAGGGCCCTTCAGTTTCCATAAAGGGCCCTGACAGAAGCACTCCTGAAAGGCCCCAGATTCACCAGTTCGATCCTGAGGGCATCACCGCCTCTTCTACCAAAACCATGGAGGGTTCACAGATTTACCTGACACTCAGCAGGTAGACCCCTGTTAGTGCAGGAATGGGACCTTTTTGTAGAACAGGGGTCCCCAGCCTTTATCACCCGTAAGCCACATTCAATTGTATAAAGAGTTGAGGAGCAACACAAGCATTAAAAATGTTTCTGGGAGGTACCAAACAAGGGCTGTGATTGGCTATTGGTAGCCCCTATGTGCAATGGCAGCTACAGGAGGATCTGTTTGGCAGTACATCTGGTTTTTATGCAACCAAAACTTGCCTCCAAGCCAGGAATGCAAAAATAAACACCTGCTTTGAGGCCACTGGGAGCAACATCCAAGGGGTTAGGGAGCAATATTTTACTCACAAGCTACTGGTTGGGGATCACTGCTCTAGAAGATGCAAAGAAAGGGTTATAAAGCAAAGGCAACTCAAATGGTGCATAATGCTCAGCTCCATTAGAATTAAACACACAATAGATCTGAAAAATGTTCTGCATAGGGGACACTAAAGCTGGCCATAGACGCAAAGATCTGATCGTACGAATCGAGGATTCGTACGATTTTTGGAACGTGTGTGGAGAGTCCCGACATTTTTCGTCCGACGGAGATCGGTCGTTTGGTCGATCGGACAGGTTAGAAAATTTCTGTCGGCTGCCGATAATATCTCTGCGTGTATTGCCGATCGTACGATTTTCAGTGGGAGACTGTCACTAGCTTTGGTTGGACATAGATATCGTACGATTGCTGTCAGGGGCAGAACATCGCTGATCTGTTCTTTAACTAATCTGACTGGTGAGACTTTGATCTGAATGGTTAGTGGCGGGTCGGGAGATGGGAAAGTCCGATCGTACGATGATTCGTACGATCGGATCTTTGCATCTATGGCCAGCTTTACACCACCCCCAAACTCTAATCACAATTTATGATAAATTGCTACTTGGCTCTGGGGTAGGTAACCTGCACAGGCTCGGGCTAAATTTCCCTTTCCTTCATCATCTTGCCTTTTCCTGATGACATAAGCACCAGACTCTCATAATAAATACCGAATGTTGTGTTTTTCTACATAGCAACAGACCAGTTAAATAAAATCCATGAATCTTCATTTTTACACTGAGCATTCCTGTGCCTTCACGAAATGAACGAAACAAAATAAAAGTCTTTCAGCTCCATAAATTTTGATTACCCAAGATTATTGGTGCCTGAAATGGGATATTGATATGTACACCCAACTGACTTTTGGAATCCTAAGGGGCTTGTCACCACATGTGGGCCCTATCATCAGCTGTATCTGTCTGGGTCTGTATATCACAATGCTTCTATGTATTTAGCCCTATTTGCACAGCAGGGCTACACATGCGGCCACTTTAAACATAAATAATAATATTTTTCTAAATGCTGTAGACCTCTTGCTTAGCATTGGGGTTTGGAAAGAAATCAGGCAATACTTGAAGGCTATTCATCCACAGACAATATGTGGCTCTTCTGTTGAACTATCACTCCCTGCAATGGTGCAACTTATATTATTGGGCCCAGAGCAAATTAATTTTAAGGTCCTCAACATATCCAGAGGTTGTTTTACCAATATATATTAAAATTTCTCATTAATGAGGGCCTTATGGGGCCTGCTATACCATCTGGCCACCCTTGCAGCCACAGGGTCTGCTTACTCTGTAGTTACACCCCTGACTTCGTACAGTAGACAGTGGAAAATTAATTCCATCTGCAACTAAATGATTAAATGCATAGCTGCCCCTGGTAACCACTGTGTCAGGGAGCCGGGAGCTCCCTCCAGGGAGGTTGTCAGGATCAAGGAGGAAGCCCTCTTGAGGGAACAAGATCGCGGTGTCCAAGGGGTTAATCCAAAAGAGTGATCAGAATCCAAGCAAGAGTTCAAGGCAGGCGGATAACAGCAAGTCCAAAGTCCAGGCAGGGGTCAAGGATATTAATCAGGAACAAGTTTAGCGAAAATAGCACACAGGGAACCCAGGAAATACTTTGGGGAAGATTTCCTATACTTGGGCGCCATTCTGGCGTCTAAACTGGCTTTTTATTCAAATTTGGCGCCATAGTGACGTCATTGACGCCCTTGCGCCGACGTCGGCGCACTGACGTCATCGCGCCGGCGCCGCTTACCCACGTGGCGGCCATGGGCGCCGCCATTTTGGGAGCAACGCCGGCAGGAGAGGACGCGCCGCCCGGAGCTCCTGGACCTGCTCCGGGCGGCGATCGCGACAGTACCCCCCCCCTCACGGGGGGCCTCCGGACCACCAGGATTTGGTTTCTGGGGAAATTTGGAGTGGAACTCCCTCACCAGACGAGGAGCATGGACATCAGAGCGTCCCTCCCAGGAACATTCTTCAGGGCCAAAGCCCTTCCACTTGATGAGGTACTGAAGAGATCCCCTGGAGATTCTGGAGTCAAGGATCTTCTCCACTTCATATTCTTGTTGACCATCCACAGAGATAGTAGGAGGAGGAGGCTGGACAACAGAAAAGCGGTTGGAGGTAGCGGGTTTCACCAAGGAGACATGAAACACGTTGGGAATTCGCATCTCAGGGGGAAGCTGAAGTCTGACAGCCACAGGATTGATCACCTCCAAGATGGAAAAAGGACCTACAAACCTTGGACCCAACTTGGGAGATGGTACCTTCAGCCGAATGTTCCTGGAAGACAACCAGACTTTATCACCGACCTTGTAGGGAGGAGAGGGTCTACGTCTACGATCTGCAAACGTCTTATGAACCAGAGCACTCTTCTCCAGGTTGGACTTGGTTGCAGCCCAGATAGCAGACATGTGGGCTGCATGGTCATCAGCGGCCGGAACATCGGACAACACAAAGTCTTGTGGGAAGGCTTGAGGATGTTGGCCATACACCGACATAAATGGGGACCTTCCAGTGGAAGTGTGGCAGGCGTTGTTATGAGCAAATTCCGCCCACGGGAGGAGATCAGACCAGTCATCCTGGCAGAGGGATACGTGGTTCCTCAGGAACTGTTCCAGGGCTTGGTTGACACGTTCAGCTGCCCCATTCGTCTGCGGGTGGTATGCAGATGAAAACTGAAGAACAATTCCCAGGTCTTTGCATAGGGAACGCCAGAACTTAGCGGTAAACTGGGTGCCTCTATCGGAGACGATCTCCACCGGGAAACCATGCAGGCGGAAGATGTACTGGATAAATAGTTGGGATAACTCCACCGCAGAGGGCAATTTCTTCAGAGGGATGAAATGGGCCATTTTGGAGAAACAATCAATAACAACCGAGATCACAGTGTTCCCACAGGAGGGAGGAAGTTCGACAATGAAGTCCATGGACAGGTGGGTCCAGGGACGGGAAGGAACCGGCAAGGGCTGTAGTAACCCACTGGGGCGGGAGTGGCTTGACTTAGATGTGGCACAAACATTACAAGCAGCAACAAAGTCCTTCACATCTTTGCGGATATCAGGCCACCAGACCAGGCGTCGTAAGAGTTCAAGCGTCTTAGCTGGGCCAGGATGTCCAGCTTGCCTGGAGCAATGGGTCTGTTGCAGGATAGGCAGACGCAGCTCAGGAGGAACAAATGCCATTCCAATGGGAGTATCTGAAGGAGCAGAAGGCTGACCAGCCAGGATTTGGTCGGCAAACTGTGGATACAGGGAGGCAATAATCTTGACTGGAGGGATGATTGGCTCTTGTCTCTCAGGAGAGCGGTCCACCGGAGTGAAGCTACGAGACAAGGCATCGGCCTTCCGATTCTTGGAGCCTGGGCAATAAGTCAAGATAAAATTAAATCGAGAGAAGAAGAGAGCCCACCTTGCTTGTCTGGAGTTTAGCCTCTTGAGGGACTGGATGAACTCGAGATTCTTATGATCGGTGTAAATCTGAACAGGAATCAGAGAACCCTCCAGGAGGTGACGCCACTCTTCAAGGGCAAGTTTAACAGCCAAGAGTTCTCGGTTCCCGACATCGTAGTTCTGCTCTGCGGACGAGAACTTCTTGGAAAAATAAGCACAGGGGTGCAACTTCCCATCAGCGGGGTGTCTCTGAGACAGGATGGCTCCGGCTCCGACTTCAGAAGCATCAACTTCGATGCAGAAGGGTAGTTCAGGATTGGGGTGTCGGAGGACAGAAGCAGACGTGAAGGCCTCTTTCAAGGATTGAAAAGCTTCAATGGCAGATGGAGGCCACAAGCTGGGTTTACCCCCTTTCCGGATGAGGGCCAGGATAGGTGCAATGCGGGAAGAGAACCCCCGGATGAACTGCCGATAGTAGTTAGCAAATCCGATAAATCTCTGGATTGCCTTGGTACTCAGCGGGAGAGGCCACTCCTGGATGGCAGACACTTTCACGGGGTCCATCTCAAATCCCTCAGGAGAGATAATGTATCCTAGGAAGGGGATCTTGGACACCTCGAAGACGCACTTCTCCAACTTGGCGAAGAGAGAGTTCTTCCTCAGACGAGAGAGTACCTCCTTCACCTGGGAGCGATGGCTTTCTAGGTCTTTAGAAAAGATCAGGATGTCGTCCAGGTACACGACTACGAACCTTCCTAGGAGATCCCGGAACACATCGTTAACAAACTCCTGGAAGACGGCAGGGGCATTGCAAAGGCCGAAGGGCATCACGAGATATTCATAGTGCCCGTCACGAGTGTTGAAAGCCGTCTTCCATTCATCACCCTCACGGATGCGAATGAGGTTGTACGCCCCCCGGAGATCTAACTTAGAGAATATCTTCGCCCCCTTCAGCTGGTCGAAGAGCTCTGCAATCAAGGGTAGTGGGTACCTGTTTTTTACAGTGATTTTATTCAGGCCCCGATAGTCTATACATGGCCGAAGGCCTCCGTCCTTCTTCTCCACGAAGAAGAACCCAGCCCCTGCAGGAGAGGTAGAAGGGCGGATAAACCCCCGCTGGAGATTTTCTTGGATGTATTCCTTCATTGCGGTGGTCTCTGCAGGAGAGAGAGGGTAAGTGCGGCCTCTGGGGGGCATGGCTCCTGGCAGAAGTTCGACAGGACAGTCGTAAGAGCGATGTGGAGGGAGGAATTCCGCAGACTTCTTACAGAACACATCAGCGAATTCCTTGTAAAAGGGAGGTAGAGACTTCAGATCCGACAAAGAGATATTCACCCTCTGGAGGGGTTCAGCAGGAAGACAGTGCTGCTGGCAAAATGGACTCCAACAGGTAATCTGTCCTGCGGCCCAATCAATGGAGGGATTATGCAGGCGCAGCCAAGGGAGACCCAAAACAACTGGAACGGATGGGCAGGAAATAATTAGGAACGAAAGTCTTTCTTTATGCAGCGTCCCAACCTGCACAGGCAATTCCCCAGTCGTCATGGAGACAACTTCAACCTCCAGGGGTCTGTCGTCAATGGCAATGACACGGAGAGGAGTAGACAATGGGATTAAGGGAACTTCCATGTGTTTGGCGAATTGAGCGTCCATGAAGTTCCCAGCCGCTCCAGAGTCAATGAAAGCAGAGCCAACGATAGTCTTAGAGGCTAGGCGGATCTGTAAAGGAAGGAGAAACCTATGAGAGTTCTCTTGAGACTTTGGAGTAGTGCCCCCTACATGCGTTACCCTAGATATACCTCGGGGAACAGAACTCGTGGGCTTCACCGGACAAGAGTTCGCAAAATGAGACTGTCCGCCACAATACAGACATAAGCCAGCCATTCGTCTACGAAGTCTTTCTTGTTCGGATAGACGAGCCCTTCCAACTTGCATTGGTTCCTCCGGAGGAGAAGGAGAGGCTAGAGTAACTGGAGTCTGCAGGAGAGGTCTCTGGAAGCGAGGTGCCAACAAGGGTTGAAATCTTTTACAGCGCTCCCTCTCTACTTGATGCTCTCTGAGCCGAGTGTCCACCTTGATAGAAAGTGCAATCAGATCCTCCAGCAGGTCAGGGGACTCCCTGGAGACAAGATCATCTTTAATGCGAATAGACAGACCTTGATAGAATACGGCCTTATAGGCATCGTCATTCCAGGAAGTCTCAGCCATCAAAGTTCTAAAGTCAATAGCATAGTCACTGACACTGCGGTTTCCCTGCCGGAGTTGCAGAAGACGAGAAGGAGCATTAGTGACCCGACCCGGGGCGTCAAACACAGTACGAAATGCTTGAAGAAAGGCCTTGGCATCAAAAGTCAGTGGAGAATTCTTCTCCCAAAGAGATGTTGCCCACTCAAGCGGTTTGCCCACCAAACGAGACATCACATACCCCACCTTGGAACGTTCATTGGGGAAGTGCGAGGGTTGGAACTCGAACTGGATCTGGCACTGTGTAGCGAAACCTCTGCAGGCTTGTGGGTCCCCACTGAAGCGAGGAGGAGGCGGAATGCGAGGCTCACTTGACGAGGAACCTGCGGTGGACGAAGCGGCCGCCAAGGAAGGATTTACCGCAGCTTGGGGTGCAGGGGGCGCTGGAGGCATCCGAGAGAGGAGGGTATCGAGTGCCTGCCCAATGCGGTACTGCTGGGCTTCATAATCCTCCATGCGGGATGCCAGTCCGCGGAGCGCTCGTCCGACATCAGGCGTAGCTTCCTCAGTAGGATCCATGGCCCAAGTATAATGTCAGGGAGCCGGGAGCTCCCTCCAGGGAGGTTGTCAGGATCAAGGAGGAAGCCCTCTTGAGGGAACAAGATCGCGGTGTCCAAGGGGTTAATCCAAAAGAGTGATCAGAATCCAGGCAAGAGTTCAAGGCAGGCGGATAACAGCAAGTCCAAAGTCCAGGCAGGGGTCAAGGATATTAATCAGGAACAAGTTTAGCGAAAATAGCACACAGGGAACCCAGGAAATACTTTGGGGAAGATTTCCTATACTTGGGCGCCATTCTGGCGTCTAAACTGGCTTTTTATTCAAATTTGGCGCCATAGTGACGTCATTGACGCCCTTGCGCCAACGTCGGCGCACTGACGTCATCGCGCCGGCGCCGCTTACCCACGTGGCGGCCATGGGCGCCGCCATTTTGGGAGCGACGCCGGCAGGAGAGGACGCGCCGCCCGGAGCTCCTGGACCTGCTCCGGGCGGCGATCGCGACACACTGCCACCAAGATTAGCATGTCTTCACAGAGTATCTCAACTGCCACCTGTCCTATGGCTGAAGGTAATTCCAGGGGTACCCAACGAGACAAATTAATTTAAAAAACTAGTTATAATGAACTTTTTGGTCTAAACTTGGAGACAGCCTTTAATTATGCATGAGACAAATGAAAGACAACGAGCAGGAAAGGTTCATTAAGTTCTTCTAGAACAGATTGTCTAGTACAAATCCCAGTAACTTGTTGAACCCAATGGAACTACGAACTCTAGGATGTATAGGGTGCATTTTGCCTATCTTTGTTGCGGCCTATGCAATTAAGCAACAAGGATGAGCACCAAAGTTCTGAAGTTGCAGAGGAGGAAACAGATGCCATTATGAGGGGTGTGTGGAGTAGGCCACCATGTGTGCTAATCTGAGCAGATAAAGGATCAAACAGAAGTGTCCCTGTAGCACAGCAGGAAACAAGGACACTCATTGTGAAAAGATTAGAAACAAATTAGCTTGATAAACAGAATACAGGGGCATGAAATCCAATACCCCCCCCCCCCCCCCGGGTCTAAAGCTCCACACACATTGTTATTATGCTCCAGGAGTTCTTCTGGTTCTCATTAGGTCTGTGATGACCACACTTGTGTTTTTTTGCCTGCTGCCCCAGACATGTAACAATGTTCTAGAACAATATGGGATGTATGTGTCTAGTTTACAACCCACACTGATCGTATGTTGATTTATTATGATACAACAGGGATCAGCAAAGTGCAGCTATTCAGCTTTTCATTCCATGCTTATAGAAAGTAAAAGGGGCTCTTTACTATCTATGCGGGTCATCATTTCCATCTATTTGATGCTTGATAATAATTGAATAAAATTTGCAGAAAAATTCGCGAAATGGTGAAAAATTTGCAAAACGCATTGAAGTCAATGGGCGTCAAAATTATTTTGACATGAGTCAATTTTTATATGTACGACACTTTTGTCCAAATGCATTAAAGTCAACGGGTGTCTGAATAATTTTGACACGCGTCAATTTTTTTTGTTACGCGTCAAATTTTTGCTGCAGTTTTGTCAAAACATTTGCGGGTGGCGAAACGTGGAATTTCACCACAAATCCATACCTGGCGAATATGTTCGCCCATCACTAATGGTCACTATTATCCAGATATTCTAGTACATTTGTTCAACCTATAAGGCCTCAGCCCTATCATTCTCCTCAACAACTTCATGCTGGATAAACAGACACATCCCTAATCCTTTTCTATATCTCCTATCCCTCCCAAACATAAAATATCCATCTATATGTATCGTTATAGCTATGTGACCATTCAGCCATGTTTCAGCAATGCCAGTGATATCATACAGATATTCATCTAGTGTCATTACCTCCAGCTCTCTTAAATTAGAAGGAAAGCCATCTTGCACTTGAGGGTGCCAAATGTTAGGCACCCCAAGTGATTGTATTTACTTACCTGAAACCCCGGGCTGGTGCTCCTATCAGCAGAAAACTGCACCGGCCCAGGGTTATACCAGTGAGCACCACGGAGCGATCCTCTTACGTCTTCCTCTTTCTTCATGCAACTGCGCATGGTCAGTACAACAAAAAGCTGAACTTTAACTAAAAAGTCGTCTATTTTGTTCTACTGCGCATGCGTCTGCCCCGGGAAATTTGAAGAAAGAAGAAGCCGGAAGAGAAGCATTCTGCAGTGCTCACTGGTATAACCCCGGGCCGGTGCAGTTTTCTGCTGATAGGAGCACCAGCCCGGGGTTTCAGGTAAGTAAATACAATCACTTGGGAGGTGCCTAACATATGGCACCCCCAAGTGCAAGACGACTTTCCTTCTCCTTTAAGTTTCTTCCATTAATTATAAAGACTGGTCCTCCCCGCCATATACAGTATCCCCATGTACTGCAGAATACAAATTGGACCCCACTGACCAATTCTTATATTTTAATTAATAACAGCTACTTTACTTTGTATTAGATAATTAGCAATGATCTATTTTCACCAGTAGTAGGGACAGGGGAATGGGTCTGGGGCAGAAAGACAGACGAGGATCCATTATGCCATTATGTTGACTTCCCTTGAACCCAAAACCCTAATAACAAGGAAAGGATCTCCATTGCCATTCAGCTCCCTGCTGTTCCCTTCATGCAAATACTCAATCAAATATGTTTCAAATATACGGTGTCAGTTTTCCAGAAAGATATACAGAATAGTGTACCCCCCCCTGTAACATCTAAGGATGTTGACAATCAAAGAGGAGTTCTATAACCATATACAGTAGTCTTATACAGGTCATGGAACTCCAAACTGATTACAAATATGTTTTTATTTTAAAGACAACGTTGCATTCTTTTTACAGACACAAGGGACATCACAAAGCATTCTGCAGTGGTGGGGCAGGATGAGGGACAGTATGGGAAGGACTGGTATTGGGGGGAGCAGCAGGAGAAGGACCAGAGGTAAAGCAAAGTTAAATGCAATTGTGTGTGTGTCTCTTTAAGCTATAAAGTGCAGTGATATTTGGATATTATTACAGCGTGGGTCATAGGAAATGTCCATATCACACAGACCATAATAAAGTCATTTACATAATACATTTAGTTCACAGCCAAGGCTTGAAGCAAAACATTCATTTACTGCAACCAGGGAAAATAACGTCACCTACGGAACTGACTTTGGTTATGTACTAATTCAAAACATGCAGCCGAAATGTATTTTGTCAACTAAAAAAAAAATGTGTCCAAGTAAAATCCCATTAAATTAGAGAGGAAAAAAAAAATTCAAGGCAAAGTTTGTAGAAGAACGACACCATCGTGTAAACAGATTATTTAGGTTAAATGCTAAACATGATGAATGGCAACAGGAGATCAAATGTTAATGACTTCTAAATTGTCATTTGTATCTGCAGGGAGTGTACTTAGAAATGACCTATAACTCCTGGAGAATTGAGAGTTCTCATCTAAATTATACAAGCATTAGGCTGTTACTGTGCAAGTGATCATCCAAAGCAGAATTTTTATTGCCGGCATGTTTAGTTGAAGATTCCCTTAAATGGCAAATATCAGAAGCAGATGAGGAAATATCGTGTCCAATGCCGGGGACAGTGATCTCAGGCTGCGGCTCTGCTTTCTGTATCGTGGTTCTGCTTATGACAAGGAATGCATTCCCTTGTAGCATGGGTGCTGTCTTCCCGAATCTTGCTGACATTCATTGCAGTTCCGTGTTGATGTTGATTTTATGTGCAGATGTTATATGGGTGACTCTGTATCTTCCTAATAATTCATGCAGCCGGAGCTTAGGAACTTGGCTGAAAACAATCTCACAAAAAGTCTAAAGTTAAAATACATATTGAATGCAGTCAGCAGCAGGACTTCTGGGAAGGAAGTATTGTTTGGTTCTAAAATTGAAATTTATAGAGAATGCCCTATAGAAGTGATCCCCAACCAATGGCTCATGGGCAACATGTTGCTCACCAACCCCTTGGATGTTGCTCTCTGTGGCCTCAATTATTTTTGAATTCCAGGCTTGGATGCAAATTTTAGTTGCATAAAAACTAGATGTACTGCCAAACATGACTCCTGTAGGCTGCCAGTCCACATAGGGGCTACTAATTGCCTATCACAGAACTTGGCACCCCATTAACTTTTTCATGATTACGTTGCTCCCTAACTCTCTTTACATTTGAATGTGGCTCATGGTCAAAAAACGTTGGGGACCCCGGCTCTACAGAATAAAGCTTAGCTACTGGGATTTCAGGTTCAGTTATGGGACCTGTTATCGAGCATGCTTGGGAGATGAGGCTTTCCGGGTGAAGGATCTTTCCATAATTTGGATCTTCATACCTTAAGTCTACTAGAAAATAATTTAAACATTACATAAACCCAATAGGCTGGCTTTGCATCCAATAAGGATTTATTCTATCATAGTTGAGAAGTACAAGGTACTGTTTTTCTGTTATAGAGAAATAGGAAATCATTTTTAAAAATGTGGATTATTTGTATAAAATGGAGTCTATGGGAGACAGCCTTCCCGCATTTTGGAGTTTTCTGGATAATGGGTTTCCGGATCCCATACCTGTATGAGCAATACCTTTGACATTTCATTGAGCTTCTCTCCCTATTTCAATAGAAAATTATTAAGGTAACGTCACCTCTAAGTGTACAGTGTATTGTGCTTTGAGGATACAACTCAGATTGTCACCTTGTATTCCAAGTGCTCTGAGAAGCAATGGCAGTCTCTGATAAGATCCCAACTGCATACTAGTTATTCTCTCTGTCGATTAACCAGCAAAAACTCATCAGAACACCTTGGTCTTCCTTGTAGATATATACTCAGAGGTTGTCACCCACTAGCAATCTAAGAAGGGTATTAAATACAGAGACAACCTTTCCATGTTTCATGTACTACGGTTGACACAACAGTTATCCCTGCATTAGCATGCCCTGCTTTGCCGGTGTATGTTCTTTCTTAGTAACTAAAGAACAATATAAACACAAATGACTGTCATTGGGGGGCTAGGGGCCCACAAATAAAACTTGATGGAAAATGCAATGTTAAGGCCTTGCAAGCCCTAGGGCTCAACATTGTAATGCAAGGTCTTTTTATCAACAGAAGCAGAAGTGGCTCCATATAGACAGCATGTTTAGAGCAAGGAGAAAATCTCAGCCTACAGGGCATTTCATTTCCTGATCTATTTCCCCAACCATTTCTACCTACAACTGTGTCACTGTCAGGCCCCAGTATAATCCCTCTGGGAAAAACTATCCAAGAGACTGACTCATTTTATACACTCCCACTTTATGTTTGCTGTAGAATATTCAGGGCATGATGTCTAAGTTTCTAAGGAAAAGGGGTGCTTGTATCCTTAAGTGAGCACCTGTTCTGTATGCATTAGAGTGCTAATCAGCTTCTGAGTAGAGCTGTTTTAGACATCTCCTTTCTTTGCCAAGACTGCCACACATGGGACTGGCCTGTGATGGCCACCCTCTGAGAGACATCCAGTTCTGTAAGCTTCAGGAAGAATAAATGGGCCAGTTTATGTTGAGAAATTCAAAGCATTTTATAGATTTATTCATTCTTCATAATGTTCCATGATCCATATAAATTCCAAGACTGAGCCAAAGGCATTTCTCCTTCACTAAGCAGAGTTCCAAACCTTAGAGATTCCCATTCTAATTATACATCACTGAATTCTGTGGCCCCTTCCAGCCTGGCTTTACTGCTCCTTGTAACCAACTAGAAGACTACTTATACCAGAGGAAGAAACACCACCTAGGACTTTAGCACAAGGCTGGTGATGAAGTAACTAGAGCCTGTGGGTCATGGGATCACTCAGCATTACTGGTCTCAAGAGAAAAGTGCACTGAATAGGAAGTTTTTCTTCCTTTCAAGTATCAGGACTTCTGCCCCTCCATGTGTCCAAGGTGATAGATCTGTACTTAATGAAACAACCAAATAATCCTTTGTTACAAAATACTGTTTGAGAGATACAGCCTGAAGATGGCATTTTATGTAATATACTTTGATGAGTGGTACGATCTATTAACCCATGTTTTTTTTACAGGATGTTGTACTGATGATATCTAATGTTGTTTGCAAGTTCAGATATGTGGTTCTACTGTAAATTATTAGGCTGAATCAATTTGTAGTAATGCAAAATGTTTTTTCACGATTCACAAAGTGCCCCATGAAGAACATTAAGTTACTTTTAACATGAAGATTGTGTAGGGAGTGGGATCTATAGGATCTCTACTGGTTTGTGAAATCCCCTATTAGAGTTCCCCTCTATTTTCTGTTAGTCTTGGTACCTGTAACCTGGATACCTGAGCAGATGTGTTTCTTATTGGCTTGGGTGGCTGGTGACCACTTCCTGTTTGATATATAGGCAGCAGGTTGCTTCTCCTCTTTGGCTTCACCTGTGAAAGAGGGTAAATGGTGTTGCGAAGCCTGGGACTTAGGCCCCAGTAAAGGAAAGGCCCCAAAGGAGTGAGGTTCTTCGTGAAATTGGGGAACATGTCCCTGTGAATGAGGGATTAGACAGTGGTAGGTGAGCTCCTGGATAGTACACTCTAGAACGGGGACACCCAAACTTTTTTACCCGTAAGCAACATTCAGAAGCAAAAAGATTTTGAGAGCAACCCAAGCATAAAAAATATTCCTGGGTGGTATAATATATATGCTGTGATTGGCTATTGGTAGCCCCTATGAGTCCTGCTTCGTTGAAAAAATGTTGAATTTCCCATGAAACAGTGAAAAATTTGTGAAGCGCGAATTTTGACGCCGGTGTCAAAATGTACATTAAAGTCAATGGGCGTCCGAATAATCTTGATTCACGACAGTTTTGACGTGAGCGACTATTCTGACGTGCATTCAAATTTTTTTGACACTGGCAAATTTTCGCCACAGTTTCACAAATTTATTTTCCAGGGGCGAAACGCGGAAATTTGCAGCAAATTCTCGCCTGGCAAATTTATTCGCCCATTAATACCTATGTGGACTGGCAGCCTACAGAAGGTTGAGTTTGACAGTGCACCTGGTTTTTATACAACCAAAACTTGCCTCCGAGCCAGAAATTAAAAAAATAAGCTCCTGTTTTGAGGCCACTGGGAGCAACATCCAAGGGGTTGGAGAGCAACATGTTGCTCACAAGCTACTGGTTGGGGATCACTGCTCTAGAAAATAGGCTTAGCTATCCCAGTATCCCAGGTGATCCTGCCTGATAGTGTAGGGATCATAGTGAATATGAAATCTGTCCCCTGAAGGTTCCACTGGAGATGATCCAGGTCTGCTAAAGGGTTTCACAGGGGTGATGTGGGATTCCTGCCAAGACTACCTCAAGGGAGTGTCAGTGTGTGATAGGCTCTGTTATGTAACGTGCCATGACCACTTTGCCTCAGGGAAGCCTGTGAGAACTATTGTGACTGTGAATAAATTGTTATTTAGGTTAAGAACTCCTGCTGTCCAGAAATCTTGTTTTGAGCAACTAAGAGCTATAGTTCTACAACACCTCTCTCTTTCTCTACACTGTACTGTGAGACTTAAACTGAGGGTCTTGTGTAACCTGTGCTCTATACCAGTTAATTAGGAGCTAGACCTGGGTGGAAAAAACAAGGTTGTCCATGTTCTGTCTCAGGTACATTCTAGATTGATAGGGCGTTATTTTTTTTAGCACCACTGAGCTCTAACACCCATGAAATTCACAGACAATTCCTCTGTGGTTGCTTCCGTAGCTCTAGCGCCTGCAGTTATACTGAAACTCTGGGGGGAAAACCCTTATATAATCTACTGGATATAATGTATTTTCCCAACAAAGCTAGAAATGATGTCTGCATCCAAAAATATGTTTTTTATTTTATACCCTCTTTTTATACCTTCTTTGTTTAATAGAAATATTAGGAGATGAAAATATACTATTTGTCATGTGTTTCGTCTCCCCAAACCTGTAAGCAGTTCAGCTACAACACATGCTTGTTACCTTCCATAGCCTTCCTGTTGTGTTATAACCACTTATCAAGAAAGGAGACAGACATGGCAGGCCAGCCCCTAGGAGGCCATAAATGGAGCTTTGAAGCGGTGGGTTTCTTTTAAGCCTGTACAGAGATATACAATATACAGATATAGGACCTGTTATCCAGAATGCTTGGGACCTGGGGTTTTCCAGGTTAAGGGGTCTTTCCGTTATTTGGAATCCAATACCAATATGATTGCTTCCAATAAGGGTACAGAGAAAAAGGGAATATTCTTAAAAAAATCAATAGAAGATGACCTTCTGTAATTAGGAGCTTTTTGGATAATGGGTTCCTGAATAACAGATCCTATACCTGTACATTCCAGCACACGCATGTCCATCCACTTGGGCATTGGGAAAAACCCGATGGGCCCCAGCCCAGACCAATACCACCTCGGCTCTTCCCTGGGCGATGGGGTATGGTAGGTACGTTCAGCACCGGATTACTTTTCCGGCCGCCCCTAGGCCGCGCGGTCCGACCAGGCGGCCACGCGGTCCTAGCGCCTGCCTTCCCATCGCGCCGGCGAAAAAACACCGGCGCAGCTGGTGTAGTTGAACGGGGACACGAACGTCCCCATAATGAGGCTGGGCGGCATGCCGCCCCTATTTTTTGCCGCCCTAGGCCCGGCCTTGCCACAAATCCGGGCCTGGGTACGTTTAATTTATGTGTTCTGGGGTAGGGCGGATGGTGGTGGTCCGTAAGGGGGGGTGTGGGGGCACGGCCGGGGGCCCCTGGGTGGTAGCCCTGATGAGCCCTGCACCCACCAGTCCGACCCTGTATATGAAGCTGAACTGATTATCACAATTCAGTGTATTTATGATAAAAAGGTTTTACCATTACTTAATATACTGCACTTAGAAGAAACTTCATGCGTATGAATGTGCTGATTGTGCGCATACTACTCCAGCTGTTCCCGAACTACAACTCCCAGAACCCTTTGATGTGCTGAGACAAGTAACTCTTCTAATGGCAACGTCCCGGGGGCAGCACATTGCGGGTATCAAATGCATTTGTATCTGTTACTTGGGAACTTTTATTACTTCAGTAACAGAAAATGACTGGAATGACTGGTGACTAGAAAGGCCTGGGCTTATTAAAACAAAGGGACCATACACAGAATGTACATTTTAATTAAATATAAAACAGAACACGTTGTGAGTTCTTACTGATCTCCCTAAGTGTCCTACATTGAAAAGAAAAACAAATTGTGCTTATTATGTTCCAGTCACAGGGGCTCACTTAAGTACTTTTCCATCTCTTAGCGTCTTTTTCAATAACTTCAACAACTGGATTTCAAACTCCCACGGGATTTGCCTGAAAAAGCCTGGTTTTAGTGCAGTGAAAAAAAAAACTGATTAAGCTGTAGCTGTAAGCTTATTAAGAAAGATATCGGACCAGAGCCTCGTCCTTGTGATCTGGGAACATCTGGAGGGCGACGTTGACCTGTTATATATGGGACTAAGCAACGAGTCTTACATGTGTTACCTGGAGCTTTATTGACAATCCTATCCAGGATAGAATTCATTGGCTGGAAAAAACTATTCGAGCAAGTCTATTCATGTCCCTTTTGAACCAAACTGCTGTAATAGAATGAAGAACTGGCAATAGAAAAAAACGTTTGCCGAAAAAAAGAGGTCCTATCAAAAGCCCATTGTATTTGGTAAATGACCATTGATTCCACTGTGTTTTGCATGAAAAAAAGTTACTGCAAAAAATGTCTATTTATTTAAATGCGTTTTGTCTGGAATAAGGGTCCAATGACCTTGAAGGACTTTAACCGCTTGGTGAATTTTCCCCTAGTTTTGCAACTTTTTTGGAGAACCATATAGGGACAGACTCAGTAATCAATACAATAATTTTAGCCACCGGTGTCATGGTGTATATACTTGGGAAGGAAGGTATAATAAATACTGTATGCAAGCAATGTGCTTAATTACTCGTACTTTAAATTTTATGATACACACACACATATATATATATATAGAGAGAGAGAGAGAGAGAGAGAGAGAGAGAGAAGATTGATATAAAAACATTTGTAATTTGAAAATATTACAAAAACTTGAAAATCTCAAATATGTGCTTATTCATTAATAAATCTAGATTTCAAAAACTTAATACCATAAAAAAGTGAAAAAAAAGTTTTCAGATAGCTGCCAAATTTCTGTAAGAACATACCCTGGTGGTCTAGCAGCAGAGCCAACTGCGCCGCTCCTGTCCTCCCCTTGCCGGCGCCATTTTGAGGTACCTAGGGCGCGCGTGGCGCGCCTGCGTGTCTCTTAAAGGCGCGCTGGCGTGATTGTGCCAGCGCGCAATGGCGCGAATTTGCGCACGTTTTGGCGTGAATTTTGACCATATTTAATGCCCATTCAGATTGTAGCCAGTGCCCATTATATGATCATATCCTGTGGTTTCCTGAGCCTTGTGTTACCTGTTCCTCAATTTGCTATCCCGTGTTTGACCCGGCCTGTTCCTGACTTTTCTGACATCTGTATCCTGATCCTGTTTATTGATTACCGAGCCTGCCTGATCCTGTTTGTCTGATTACCCAGTTTTGACCCTTTGCCTGCCTAACGACAACTCCTTCTGCCTGTTCCAGTCCGTCTGATTATCTGGTTTTGACCCCTTGCCTGCCTGACGATTCTGTTATCTGCCTGTCCTGATACGGTCTGTTCCGTTTCCATTTCTACCAGACGCCTTGTTCCTTGACCTTCTGCCCAAAGACTCTTGCTATCCGGTCGTGCCCCTTTGCCAGCCAGAACATCTCGCCTTGTACCCCTCGTTAAGTCCAGGTGGCACCCAATTAAGCTGAGGGCTCCTCCCCAAGCCCAAAGGTGGTCACACTACTGGTGAAGCCGAGACCAGGGTACTTGGCACTTGTTCTGGTATTGGGTGCCGGTTGTGACAATTTCGATTTCCTCTCAAATAGTCAAAATGAACAATTAGCTTGAATTTTGCTAATATAAGTCCCCTGGACTGCTATGTGAACCCATCAGATTTTGGATGCCTAATTTTCATATTTGAGTTTTTTACATTAAAAGTTTGAGAAACTTGAATTGAAATTCGCAAATTGCAGTAAAACTTCAAATATGAATGTTGATAACTCTGCCCCTTATAGTTTAGCTGCAATTTTATCAACAGATATTTACTTTTTGGGTTTGGAGAGAAGTATATTTAGAAATGACCAAGTTGATATTTGGAAACCATTTTATGTATTTTATTTATTTAATAAATACATTCTGCTCTTCCTTTGCAATGTCCTAAGCCCTCAAGTTTGTGTGACTTGGCAGTATAGTGAAATATACATTTCTGTTAAGTCAATCTCTGCCAAAAAGTAAGAGATTGGATTTATAAGTGGGATAAAATAGATCAGACTTGTAATAATCCTGAAACAGACAATTACATTTCTGCAGCAGCTTTTAGACTTCTTCTTCTTTCATGCCACCACTTGTGGTCCAATGTTTTTGAGGGCCCTGCTAGCCCATAATAAAGTTACAATGGCTTCTAATAGTATCTAATATATCAAATAGCGTTCAGTCCAACTCTAGCTCTACTAGCCCTTTTAGACTTACACCTTAACAGGGCCAACTTCATACTTTTGGGGCCCATGAATTCGAGTATTCTCAAGGTAAACAACTAAATGTATTCGTTACATTGTTGTGAGAGACTCATTCAGGTGAAGCAAAACAATGTGAGTTTTCTCAAAAAAAAATGTATTCGTTACATTGTTGTGAGAGACTCATTCAGGTGAAGCAAAACAATGTGAGTTTTCTCAAAAAAAATAATTAAAAGTGCAAAAACGTTTAGTAGGACATGAGAGACAAAGAAGCCTAACGGGTTTCGTGACTAATGGGGCACTTACTCATAAACCTGTGATTTTTGGGAAACTCACATTGTTTTGCTTTGATTATACATTTGCACCCTCAGACTGGGGTGAGCTGTGAGATCCTTCCCTCATTTTCATTTAATTTCCCAGTTGGACTGTTGGTTACTTGGCTAGTGCCTCTACTTATCTTTGGATCTGGCAGATTGCACCATTCCTTATCCCTATATATTTTACTCATACAGTGACTCAAACTTCAAAGAAGCAGTGTATAATTCTGTATATTGATCTGTTCTGTATTAAGAAGGTAAGGTGGAACCTTTTTCGCTGCAAAAAATGACGCCAATAAACTGTGAAAAAATTGTCACCCATACACTTCAATGCATTTCGCAGTTTCGCACATTTTCAGCAAAACAAAACAGGTTTCGTCCATCACTATATGAATGTTAATTGAGTATAGACCCACAACATTCACTTCCAACAGTGGAATGCTGTGGAATAGAGCTATTTATTAAAAAAAGATGGATGGACAAAGGATAAGTGCACAGATCAAGAGCTGACGGAGCAGTTTCCGACTCATTATTAAGGGGGTAATTTATCAATGTTTGAATTAAAAATTTTGCACTAAAACTCCTGACTTTGAATCATTCTTTCGAAAACTCGATTGTACGATTATTGAGGTATTTGAGTTGTTTTTCACGATTGTATTCAATCAAATTTGTTATGCTCAAATTTATAATACATAAGCAGCCATTTGAATTTTTTAACAATTAGTTTATTATTATTATTATTATTATTATTATTAATAATAATAAGTATAAAAAAAACTCAAATTTGAGTTTTGATAAATAGGCCTGCAAAGTTTCATGCAGGTTTATCAAAGTCATGTTATTTCAAACCATCCAAATGCTTTTTATATGCGAAAGAAGTGAAGAATATAGTATAAAATCACGGTGCTATTGTTCCCTGGATGTTTAGCTAGGTATCACCGTGTAACACGTTCTTGAGTAACAGAAGCAACGGCACTCACGTTAATTTAAGTCATTTAGCCATTTTTCTCCATAAACTGGCTTGAAATGAAATTCCGTGTTTCTAAGGGGATAATATTCCATTTATTCTGATTAAGGAAGTGTTGCTGAATTATCACAAGTCAATCAATGTGCCTCAATAAAAGTGGCTAAATGAAACATGTCCACAACAAGCACCAGCTTAATAAGTGGCACCTGTTGCTTGGCTGGAAGGAGTTACTAGATTTGTTATCATTCATTACATTTTCAACTATCCAACGAGGTGTAGATGCAGTATTCTGTACTTGATCTCTTCCTAGTGTCTTCTATCGGTAGTAGATGGATGGGTAATTGCGGCTTCATGTCTATTATCATCTCCTGGATAAATACCTATCAACATGGTGGACCTACGCCTTTCCCCAACTGCTGCTTCTGACATTTTTGCTTTCCCCTGGCTCCCACAGCAATGACAATATGTGCTCCTTACAAACAATTCTGTACTTCAGATATAACAAAAGTTGCCCTGTAAGCAGAACTGGATGAAGAATGTTGCTTGAATTGTGGTTTGAGTTGAGAGAAACCATTTGCTAACATATGACTCATTAATCTCTCCTTTTGCTAGGGGCTGCCGCTGAGCTGTTTTTGTCTCTGATGAGTGAATGTGCTTTTAAACTGTCTGCCATGTTTATTACATCACTGGTGTTAACAAGCTCTTAACCTGTGCATGTACTACAACCATGAGACTAATATGACTTCCGTGAGTGTAGTTGTGTGTTCTTTTCTATGCAGAAAAAGAGCAATATATTCTGTAAGTTTTTATTATGCCTTTATCATATCAAGGCCAACATTATTCCCGAAACAACACTGGCAAGAGCAACAAAGAAAGAACAGGCAACTACAAAGACATAAACAAAAATCGCTTTGGTGAATGAACAACATATGGTATTTTTCAACATTTACAAAGAACTATGAGCGTGTAATTTGATTATATATTTTTCCTACAAGGGCTCGGGTTGTGTTAGAGACAGAACAATGAATTTGTGTACATTGTTTGCACCAATAATGAGTCAACTTCTCTGATCCCGGGGCGGCCAATGTATAATGAAATGGGCTGACCCTTATTCCCCCGCACGCGACATGCTCCTGATTGACAGCTGAGCTTATGAAAAAACAAACTCACAGAAGTAAGTGCAAAAATGTGCATTCAAGGCAATACAATCTGTAATGTGAAAAAGCATTAATCATGTTGTCAGCCAATGCTTTCCATATTTCATTCTTCACCGTGTAGGGTGGCCGAGCTTTGTCCTCACCATTTTCCTACTTCTTCCTCCTAACTGTTGCCTAGCAATTTGATTTTGGCACCCACCCCAAAGCTTTCAAGCCCTTCCAAATATAAAACAGGACTAATTTTGACATTAGCCCGGACTGCAGCACAAGTGGAGCACAGTGCTAGGATTGTGTATCTGAATTGTGTATATGAAAAGTCATCTCGGAGTTGCCAAGTGAGTCATATATTTGCACACATTTTCATCTTTTCATTGGATCAGAATAGTCTTTTGTGTTTAAAACAGGAATTTTATATTTTTTCATTTGAGCGTGTACATGGGCCTCTGCATTACAATAGTACTGAGTGATGGGAGAGGTTTTTTCCTGTCCTGATGTGTTGGATTAATTATAAAGCTGTTTGTTAAGTTTATATTTTATTGTGAAAGGACCTTCATTAGGGAAGATAAAGTACGTGCACTGATCATTCCTATTCCAGATAAGATATTGCACTTACCAAGAATTACTGGAATGAAGCTTTAAAGGAACACAAAGTACAGAAGCAGGTATGGGATCTGTTAGCCGGAAATGCTTGGGACCTGGGGTTTTCTGGGTAATGGATCTTCCTGTAATTTGGATCTCCATACTTTACTCCCACTAAAACATCATTTAAACATTAATTAAACACAACAGGATTGTCTTGCTTCCAGTAAGGTTAACCATATCTTAGTTGGGATTAAACACAACGTTCTTTTTTTATTATTACAAAGAAAAAGGAAATAATGTTTAAAAATGTGAATTATTTCATTAAAATGTAGTCATGGGAGATGGCCTTTCCGTAATTCAGAGCTTTCGGGGGAACTTGTTTCCAGATAACAGATCCCATACCTGTATTATGTTTAAGTATGGCTTTAACTCTAGCCTCTCTGATTTGTCACACCAGGTCACATGCCACTTCTATTGGGTACTCTGTCTTAGTGGCCAAATGCAGTGGATAAACAGAAGAAAAATGGGTGGCAAATGCCACAGAAGAAAGTGGAAGTTAATTTTTTTTAATAATCTTTAATTAACTGAGTATTCTGGAACACAGGTCCTTTACTTGTACAACTGAGGGTCCAAAGCTCTGCATTGGATGACTATTCTAATCTAAGACAATTTTAGCTCCCTATCACATTCCCATACTAAGGTCAATTTTATCTGGAGCCAATTATTCCGCATGTATGTTTTAGAAGTCAGTTAGGAAACTGCAGTGACCAGTGGAAACCCATCCAAGCATGGGGAGAACATCCAAGCAATGCAGCAATGCTAACCACTGAGGATATAGAGAGAAAGAAAAAACTCACAGGTCCACTTCGCGGCCACTCTTTCGTTGTGTCCAGTCCCAATAGTGTTCTGGCTCCCTCTTACTGGTCTCCAATCCAGTGGACATCATATGTGGGGGGTTAGGTAGGTGAGAAAGCCAATCCACACATTTTGGATAAAAATCACTGTCCAGCTTTATTAAAAAAATTAAAACAACTGACAGGCATCTTTTAGCAGTTGTACTCCTACCCTATGACATGTTGAATCACCTGACGCGTTTCATGCCCCCTTCTGGCACTTCATCACTGAAGTGCCAGAAGGGGGCATGAAACGCGTCAGGTGATTCAACATGTCATAGGGTAGGAGTACAACTGCTAAAAGATGCCTGTCAGTTGTTTTAATTTTTTTAATAAAGCTGGACAGTGATTTTTATCCAAAATGTGTGGATTGGCTTTCTCACAATGCTAACCACTGCCCATATTGTGTTTCTATGTTGGTACACTGAACTTTGTTTTTGTGAGTATTGAAATATATTTTGAACGTGTTTAACGCATTACAGTGAAGTATGTGGAATCTAAATAGAAGCCACTTAACACACAGATCTCAATTGCTCTTGGGTACAACCATGTGTTTAGGTGCACTGGAACAAACATCACACACATAAAAAATTCCCCGTATAAAGGCCCTAATTATGGACAATGTGACAAAACAAAAAATTAACTGGAATGTCGCCTTAACCTGCCATCCTTTCCCCGAAGAGTAGGTTTCATTTTAATTACCATGTTCAATTCATAGTTTCTGATTTCAAAACCAACATGTTTTCAAAAGAAATCGCTGCAGGAAACATATTAGATGAACTTGAGTGTCATGTGGCTGAGCCACTATATAATCAGATGGAATCCATAAGAGATATAATAGCATTGGACCTTTGTACTCTGATATGCATCTGCACCAGCTGACCTTTTTCTCAACAGAAGTGAACTGTAAGACAATATGTGCAACAAAAATGTCTCTTTTATTCCTACAGTCAATACTGTGAATACAGCGGCATACATGACACAATAATGTTCTGACAGCTTGGGGAAGGCCCTTTTCCTGTTTTAGCACAATAACGTGAACAATGGAAGGTCCATACAGATTGGGTTTGCTGAGATGTGAGTGGAAGAACTTGAATGGCCTGCGCAGAGCTCTGACCTCAACCAAGTGACACCTGTGGTATGAACTGGATCACTTACTGTGAGTTAGGCCTGATCCTTAACATTAGTGATGTGCGAATCTTGGCGAGAAATTCGCGAAACACATTAAAGTTAATGGGCGTCAAAATTATTTTGACACGCATCAATTTTAACGCAAGAGACCATTTTATTATTTTGTCCAAATGCATTAGTCAAGGGCAATGGGCATCCAAATAATTTTTATGCCACAAAGCCATGCCTGACAAATAAATTCGCCCATTCCTACTTAACATCAATGCCCAACCGTTTATATATGAATGGAAACAAATCCCACCAAGTCCAACATCCAAATCCAACATCTAGTGTAAAGTCTTCTTAGAGTAGTGGCTGTTATAGCAACAAAGATAAGACAAAGTTCACATTAATACATTTAGTTTAAAGGAAAAGGAAAGTAATTTTCCACTTGGGGGGTGCCAACTGTTTGGCACCCCCAAGTGATTGTATTTACTTACTGATCAGCAGAAAACTGCACCAGCTCGGGGTTCTTCCAGTGAGCACCACGGAGCGATCCTCTGCTTTTTCACTCTTCAAATTTCCCAGGGCTGCAAATGTGCAGCTGTGAGAAGAAAGAAGAAGCTGGAAGAGGATCGCTCCGTGGTGTTCACTGGTATAACCCCGACCGGTGCCGTTTTCTGCTGATAGGAGCACCGGCCCGGGGTTTCAGGTAAGTAAATACAATCACTTGGGGGTGCCTGACATTTGGCAAGTGGAAAATTACTTTCCTTCTCCTTTAAGAATTAGCAATTAGAATGGCAGGTGTCTGTATATTTTGGGCCATAGAGTGTAGGTTTTGGGGTCTTATATTTAGAATATTTCGTTTTGTTTTAAAAGACCCCAATGCTTAATTCTAATTAGATACCAGAAAGTCCTTTCCGGGTTACACACAAAACACAGCCAAAGTTACCCTTGGTCTAAAAGCTGGAACTTATTAGTACTATAACTACGAGCATAAATTGTGTAGCCATGTGTACAGATGCTGAGCTATATCTGATTATTTGAATTGGAATAAAATAATTTTTAGGATAAACAGACTTTCCTGCTTATTTTAGCTTTCCAATCATTTTTTTTTTTTTTTTTGCCATAAAATTACTCGATTTCAGTATTTATTCTGGGCCAGAGTAACTGACCCACAGGCCGCTTACAACCACTCCGTGTATTCCAAATTTTGTCAGCTTGCACCTGCCCCTGTAAACTTAATTCAGACGGATCTGTGGTTTGGGCCATAGATTCTATAACTGTATATGAGACTGAGTTATTGAAAGAAACGAATATAAGCAAAACATTTCACAGTTGGTTATAGAGAATAGAAAAGGCTCTTTTCAGCCAGGGTGGAATTGTTAATTTTTCCATGTTCTTTGGGTTTATAGTGAAATGGGAACAATTACCTACACCTGTACCGAACCAGCAATTTATGGGGATATTAAGTATTTATACCCCATTAATAAGCTGGTGGTCTGGTATCACCAGGATTGTTGAATCTAGTACTTTTTTGGGCTTTTACAATATTTCTTAAAAATAACATTTTCAAGAGCGAATATGACAACAATGAAGTACACCTGGTGAATGGCGTTATCTGCCATTATTTATAACAGGCTTATTAAAACCCTTGCTCCTATAACTCTTTTGCTTTGCACCGTAGGATTAATTAGAACAAGGTGCACTTGCTCCATGTTCATTTGCCTACTGAGCAGGAAGGGCCTCTTCTGACTCATATAATATTAACCCAATAATGGACTGAACCACAAAAAACAAACAGTACAGAATTTCCCTGAATCTAATACTTTGTTTTAAAATATCAAGCCAATAAGAAAAATAGTCTGATTTAAAGGGGCACTAAAAATATTACTACTTTTATATTTGTGCCTCAAAACTGTACTGTATAGTAGATTATTATTATTATTGCTGTACAATTTTTGCCATGGGTGCTATTCATTATTAGGTTTCTATATTTTATTCTGCTTTAGAGTAGTGATGGGCGAATTTGTGCAGTTTTGCTTCGCCGAAAAATTCGCGAATTTCGTGCGAAATTCGCGAAACGGCGAAAAATTCGCGAAACTTCGAAAAATTCGCGAAACGGCGCCGGCGTCTCATTTTTGACGCCGGCGCCCATTTCTGACGCCGGCGCCCGTTTTTCCAACGCCGGCGCCCGTTTTTGGTGCCGGCGCCCGTTTTTTTTTCCGCGAATTTTCGCGGGCGTTTCGAGAATTTATTCGCTGACGGCGAATCGCGCAAATTCGCCGCAAATTCGCGCCTGGCGAATAAATTCGCCCATCACTACGTTAGAGGTGCTGACTAAGATGTCAAGACCTCAACATGACTTCATCTTTAAATAAAGTTTTAGTGGATTGTTTACAAAACTCCAAATCTCAAAAACCATAAAAATGTGTGTTTTTTTTTAGCATAAAATCTGAGTTTTTAGTGGAAAAAAAAAATCTAACATTTTTCAGAATTTATTAAACCCCGACGATGGAAAAAGTCTGAATCCAAAATCCGGCATCTCAGACCTGCCGAGGTTGCATATATGTCAATGGGAGAAGTCCCAACGATTTTTTGATCTGCGCTGGGTTTTGTGCAATAAAAAATCGGAAAAAATCTACGTTTTCAGGTGGAAATTCCAAAAAATTCATAAAATACGTATTTTTTTCCCACAAACAAAATTTTTTGGAAAGTGCATTAATTAATAAGCCAAAAAAACCAGCATGGATTTGGTCAGAGTTTTTTTCAGAAAATATTGAGATAAATTTGGACTGTGATAAATAACCCCCTAAGTATGATGTAGAGAGTGATATTTCGCGACAATTTGCAATTGGTTTTAATTTTTTTATTGTTTGTGTGGTTTTCAATTATTTAGCTTTTTATTCAGCAGCTCTTCAGTTTGCAATTTCAGCAGGGTCCAAATTACCCTAACAACCAATCACTGATATGAATAAGAGACAGGAATACGACAGGCCAGAATAGAAAAGATGAGTAATAAAAAGCAATAATAGCAATACATGTGGAGCCTTACAGATCATTTTGTTTTTAGATGGGGTCAGCGACCCCCATTTGAAAGCTGGAAAGAGTAAGAAAAACAAAGAAATGAAGGAAAATGTAAAAGTTTCTTATAATTAGACATTCTATAACGTACTAAAAGGCAAACCATTGTGACGCATTTAGTTGGTAAAATTAAAATGGGACACACACTTTTTGATTATATTCAAAGTTCAACTTTTTGGACATGGTCTATAGCTTCTCATTCTGGAATTCTTCTCATTCTGGAATAAGCCAAAACCTCTCACTGCTGATAGATATACAGTACATTAATTAACAGATCAGTCATTGGCAACTGTTTGCCAAGTTCTTACCTCTAAACATAACAAACTAAGTAAACCCCTGTTACCGAGTTACAGTGGATCAACCTCTGGAGGACGTGGGGATTCGCTCCAAAGGGTATGACTCTGATTCTTTAGTAAACCTACACCTTTGACCTGGCATGTTGAAGTTCATATCACTAACAAGAATATAATGTGTTAAGTACGGTCATTTTAAAGTGTGCTATCTAAGTAATGCTTTTTTCAAAGGAATATGATCCACATGGAACACCCTGAGTATCAGTACTGAATGGAACATACAACGAAGTGTCTCAGGAAAGTGCTGAGTACTGTATGTTACACAGGTACCACATGATGTCTCAGGCCTGTATAGATCAATTCCCTCATGTTACAATTTAAGTGTCATTCGATGTATCACTTTATCTGCACTAGTTCAATGTTATACACAATGGGGGGAATTCACAAAAGTGTCGGGAACAAAAAAATGTCTTTAAAATGTCGTCGAAAGTGTCGTAGCAACAGCCGACAAATTCACAGAGCATTTTTCCGCCAATTTTCTGACATGTACGACACTTTTGAATTAGTGTAGTTAAAAGTGGGCGTGTTTTTTTTCGGCGCCACTTTTCCCGTCATTTTTATGAATTACTCGTAAAATCATTTTTTTTTACCGACAATTTTTCAGACACTTTAGGCTCTCCAAAATGAAAATGTCGGTCAAATTGTCTTTTGAAAAGTCTTGGTAAATGTCGTTTGTATGATGAAAAGATATACGACATTTTAGAAAATTGTCGGACTTATGAGACATTCAGAGATGGTAACATCTGCCTTTGTGAATTTGCTGTTCGTACGTCATTTTACAAATTTGTCGAACCGCCACTTCTGGGTGACTTATTTTACCGACACTTTTGTGAATTCCCCCCAATGTGTTACAAGGTTTATGATTTTGCTACATTTGCAATACATCGTCTGTGATGAATCAGCGCCAGTACTACAATCCTCCAACATTCTTGGACTTGGATTATTTTAACTTTGGACTAAGGATAACGGAAATATGGACACTGTGAACTTTGACCCTGGGGGTGTGGTGAGAGGCGGGGTTGTGCCTCTCTTTCACTATATATGTTTGTCACATGTAATACACCATTAGGCTTGACAAAGGGCCCAGCAGAGGCCCGAAACGTTGCCGCTTTGTTTTGTGAGCTGAATAAAACACCGATCACTGAATCAACCACATCAGTTGTGCCACAGGTCTCTTGTTTTGCTATATACAGTTTGTGGGCTTTGGGCAGCTTTGGGCCCGATACCTGACGGCACCTGACACCAATCTGGTGTTACAGACCTGGAGCAGCACTCCAATATTTGGGATTGCTATCTAAGCAAAGACCTAATGAAAGAATCCTACAGACCCAGAGCTGTAAAATTTCTTCATTAGTTCATGCCATAAATAACACATTTTCAAGATAAATTTCAACATTATATTATTGGGTGTGATATAAGTTCCAAAATGCTTGGTAAGAAGGCTAGACATACTAAAGAATCAGAGTGATATCCTTGGAGTGAATACCCATACCTAAAGAGGGCACATTTATCAAGGGTCGAATATCGAGGGTTAATAAACCCTCGAATTCGACCCTCGAATTGAAATCCTTTGAATTCGAATTAGAAGGATTTAGCGCAAATCCTTCAATCAATCGAAGTAAAAATTGTTCGATCGAACGATAAAATCCTTCGAATCGAACGATTCGAATGATTTTAAGCTATCGATCGAAGGATTTTTCTTTGATAAAAAAAAAGGTTAGAAAAGTGCTGGGGAAGGTCCCCATAGGCTAACATTGAACCTCAGTAGGTTTAAACTGGCGAAGTATGTAGTCAAAGTATTTTTTAAAGAGACAGTACTTCAACTATCGAATGGTCGAATAGTCAAACGATTTTTAGTTTGAATCGTTCGAATCAAAGTCGAAGGTCGTAGTAGCCTATTTGATGGTCAAAGTACCCAAAAAAAATACTTCGAAATTTGAAGTTTTTTTTCATTCGAATCCTTCACTCGAGTTTAGTAAATGTGCCCCTCAGGGTCAGAGCTGTGCATTTACGTTCCAAATGTGGTACTCCAAGGTCGTTATACAGTCCCCTGTCTATGGATTACATCAGGAGTGCCTATACTTTACTTTTAGTGATGTTGTCCCATTATGATCTACATCCATCATAGCATTTTGTAGTACTTAAATAGTATATTGATTTATGGGTACAAGTTATATTGCTATATTTAAGAATTTATAATGTATTATTATTATATGCTGATACATATTTGAATGAAAATAATAAGACAGAAGGGTGATTTAGACAAGCTGTTTGTTGACAGAGTCTTGAGATCTACTGATCACCAGCTAAAAGTCTACTGGCAGATCCCCATCTACCATTTGGGCACCCCTGGATTACATAGATTCATGTGTATGACATCAGTGTTTTGATATAATCTGGCCCACAAACATGTACTATGTCAACTAATTTTGTCACCGTTTACATAGGTAACAGTGCTCTAGAAATGTAATATTAGATTTCAGGTTAGGGTTCAGCCGTTCTTTCCTGTAACAGATTGTAACATGCAAAGTAACTACCCTGCCCTATCCTGTTCACATGCAGCATTCATTCTACATAGAGGAATCATTAATCACGGTTAGCCGAATTTTTTTTTCCAACTCAATTTTTACAAGTTGTGCCAATGCCTTTTTTTCAAAACGATGTTTTTTTTCATACGCCGTTTGCTCCTGGAGCCGCGTTCATATTTGCCTTGTCATTTTGGCACAGTTCTTGCTCGAATATGCCAAAATGCTGTCTATAGATGTTTTTTTCCCCCCTTCCCCACTGGTTGAGATTTAGTGAATTGTGCTTTTTTTAGAATGACAATGAAAAATGTCTGTCGGGTGTCAAACAGAGGATTGCTCTTTTAATTTTTTTCCATTTAATCAGACTAAGAAACCCACAATAAAGCTGCTCTTTGTAGTGTGAGTAACACTTTTCTTTGTGGCTTATGTAATGTTTCTCAATGAACTCATGAACAAAGACAACAGAGTTTTCTCGCAGTTGGAGAACAGAATGTTACTGTAGAACAGACTCATTTGTAAATTACAAAGTAGGTAATAGTGACAAGCCGCTTGTAGATTTAACAAACATTCATTTTCTTGTCATATCAAGTTATTCAATAACTTTTTTGGAGCAAAATTTGAAGGGTTGCACTATACCTCACTATGAAACAGGGTAAAGGGCCTTGTTTTAGCTTTTTGCTCAGCTCTCTGATGTAAATTATTTAAAATACGTTCAGTCTAAATTGTGAAATACCTTTACAAAAATAATTGCTGAACTGCTTAAAGGGAATGTAAAGTCTAAAATAGAATTAGGCTAGAAATGCTGTTTGTATACTAAATATAAACATGAACTTACTGCACCACAAGCCTAATCAAACAAATAATTTATGCTTTCAAAGTTGGCTACAGGGGGTCACCATCTTGTAACTTTGTTATACATCTTTGCAAGATTTAGGGGCCCATTTACTTAGCTTGAGTGAAGGAATAGAAGAAAAAAACGTCGAATTTCGAATGTTTTTTTTGGCTACTTCGACCATCGAATTGGCTACTTCAACCTTCAACTACGACTTTGACTTCGAATCGAACAATTCGAACTAAAAATCGTTCGACTATTCGACCATTCGATAGTCGAAGTACTGTCTCTTTAAAAAAAACTTTGACCCCCCTACTTTGCCACCTAAAACCCTACCGAGGTGCCATGTTAGCCTATGGGGAAGGTCCCCATAGGCTTTCTAACAATTTTTAGGTCGAAGAAAAATCATTTGATCGATGGATTAAAATCCTTCGAAATTCAAAGGATTTAATCGTTCAATCGAACGATTTTTCATTCGATCATTCCATCAAACTATTTGCGGTAAATTCTTCGACTTTGATATTCAAAGTCGAAGGATTTACATTCGGCAGTGAAATATCGAGGTTAATTAACCCTGGATATTCGACCCTATGTAAATCTGCCCCTAAGACTGTGCACATGCTCAGTGTGGTCTGGGCTGCTTAGCGATCGTCATAAACAAAGCTGCTTGAGTTCTGCATGGCTGGGAAGTAAGGCGGGGGCTCCCCCTGCTGTTCATAAGTATGATTGTTTCCCTGCTCAGCAGTTAGGGACCGTCTGACAATTCCTATCCACAGTAGTAAATGAAGGGAGAATTTCACTGCATACAGTCAGGTTTCTTATAAAACTGGTACACATTTTTTAATTAAAGTTTATTGGAGATAGGTTTCTTTTTCATTAAAGAAAGTAAAAATAGGATTTTATTTTTTTGCCTTTACATGCCCTTTAAGGAACATGAGAGAGAGAAGATTTTCTCTAAAATGCTTTATTTAGTGAATAAAGTACCCCCTCTTGTAAAATATATAGTGAATAAAGTACCCCCTTTTGTAAAATATAAGGATATTATAAGTTACCCAGGAGTTTCATGACCATATAAAAACACAAGGCCGAGTGTTTTTATACAGATCATGAAACTCCAAGGTATGTTCTAATATCCTCATATGTTGCAACAGGGGGTACTTTATTTATTATAATACACAAGTTTCAGTGAGTCATGTGACTGAAATGACATCATTACTCACCGCTTATAACTGATGACATCAGAACTCACCGTTTATATAGTGAATAAAGTACCCCCTATTGTAAAATATAAGGATATTATAAATTACCGAGGAGTTTCACCACAAGGCCGAGTGTTTTTATACAGGTCATGGAACTCCAAGGTAACTTCTAACTTTATTTATTATAATACACAAATTTCAGTGAGTCATGTGACAAAAATGACATCAGAACTCACCGTTTATAACTGATGACATCAGAACTCACCATTTATAAGGATATAATTTACAAGATTTTCATGACTTTTGTGTATTATAGAATAAATAAACTGGACATTATAGTCCTGTGTTCTGTCAACAATGTTTCTGAATTATTAGATCAAAATAAGTGAAAAATATATCCCTGACACTTCAAAATAGACTCCTCTTAACATAAGCAAACATCATGATTCCTTCAAACATTTGCATTATCAACAAAACCTCTACAAGCTTGCTACCAGTGAAACCTTTAACATGACTGTTTTGGGCAGGCCATTAGCTAGACTCTTCAGAAACCCAATTTTAATTGAACCCCCAGCACAGACCTTCATATTTTGTAAACTGTCCGTTGCTTTCTTTCTCTCTGTTTTGTTCTATCTTCAGGGCAACAATCCTGATCCAGATATATTACTGAAACTCAAGAAAGTATCATTCATTCTTGAAAATGTGGCCCTTTAAAAATATTTCATAAACATTTTGCAAAATGTTTTTCAGTAACATGTTTTTGGAGAAAAAATGTCTAAAATTTCTGAATCAGCTCTTTTGCTTCTGTCTCCTAAAAGAGCTTTCAATCTCATTGGCGAATAAATCTCAGGAATCTACAAGTAAAGATATAGTAAATATTAATAAACACTCCAGATATACGGTAAGTGATCCTGCTGTCTTGGGATACATTGGGTGCAATACAGGGAGGCTGGCTTTTAAAAATTTAGATTTAAAGTCTATAAAAGCTTGGCAAGTTTTTGTTGCAGAATTTTTTCAAAAATTAAATTGTTCATATATTTTCAGTTGCTAAGGGGCCGATTTACTAAAATTCGGATTTCCTTTTTTTTTCTTCAATGAATCATATTTTCCTCTAAAAATGTGTGATTTTTTAAATTTCTCTAAAACTCTAAAAAATCAAGATTTATTAACGGGGTTATTTATCAAAGGTTGAATGATACCGTTTTTTCAAATGAACTGACAACTCAAATGGTTTCAAATTTAAGAGAAAACTTGAATGGATAAAACAGATTCTGCGTATTGGAGTTGCGAAGCCCGAAAACTCGAATTAATTGAGTTTTATGCAGGAAAAAAACTTAAATCATTCCATTTATTCAAATTTTCAGGCAAAACCCTCCAAAAAACCCTAACATCATGAAGGCTATTAACATCTACAAATGGTTCAAAGGACCTCTGCCATTGACTCCTACGTGACCTTGACAAGTTTTAGATTGTGTTTTTTCAGATTCAAGGTATTTCCAGGGTCGGGGTATAATAAATCTCGAATTATAGTTTCTTTTTAACCCAAAAATGTGAGCTTTGACCAAAAAAATCAGCTTGAAAACTCGAATTTTTGTGGGGAAAAAAACTAGAATGTTAATAAATAACCCCCTTAGTGTAAGAACCATACAAAACTGTGCCAAGTAAAAGTGTCCGAGGTCCCGCAGAAGTCAATGGGAGCTGCACTGATCCTATTGGGCCTTTTTTTTTTAATCATTCAGAATTTTAGAGGTTTTCAGATTTCATTTCGGATATTAGAGATATTCATATATTTTTTGGATCATTCATTTCTCCTTTCGTACTTTTTATTTTTTATTCCGATATTTTAATAACTTTCATGGCATTTGTGATTTTAGAGAAATACAGTTTTTAGAAAGCTCAAATACCACTAAAATTTGACCTTTAGTAAATGGGCCTTTAAATCTCAAAAAATGAGGGCAGATTTATCAAGGGTCAAATGTCAAAGTAATGGGAGTTTTTTGAACTCCCATAACTTTGAAATTCGAATAAAAAAAAAGACCAACCGGAATTTATCAAAAAAAGATTTTTTGTGGGTGATTAGGCTGTTTTTGTTCAAATTCGAATTGTACGAATCGAAGTAACATCGTCTTCTATCGAATTCGATTCAAAGTTTTTTTACTCCAAATGGGTTCTACGAGGCCCCATAGGCTAAAACATCAATTCGGAAAGGTTTTCGATGGCGAATGGTCGAAGTCCAATTTTTAAAGAGACAGTACAAGATAAATTTCGTTATTTGAATTCTCTAATTTTTTTCAAATTCGAATCGAATTTGGACTATTCCCTAGTCGAAGTACACAAAAAATAGCTAGAAATTCAAATTTTTTTGCATCGAAATTTCACTTGACCCTTGATTAATCTGCCCCTTAGTGTTCCGAAAACTTGAATTCAGAAACATTCGAATCCATGATTTTCTTGAGTTATTATCTCAGTTCAGGAAAGAAACTTGCCCCTGAGGGTATACTGTATTTACAATTACTGGCATTAGACAGGGCAGAGGATCCATTTATTTGTGGATTGGATGGGACTGTAAAAACATCTCAGCATCAGAATTTCTGACAAATTCCTATTTAATACAAATGATGTCCTTGATATTAATGATACATGGGGGGCAGATTTATCAAGGGTCGAATTTCAAAGTACAAAAAATTCGACCATTGAATTAAAAAACTTTGAATGCGAATATCCAATTCGAATTGGTTAAATTTGATTAAATCTTTCGAATCGAACGATTTTAGTGATCGATCGAAGGATTGTTATTTGATGTGTAAAGACTTCAAAAAATGTTGTAGAAGGTCCCCATAGGCTAACATAGCACTTCAGCAGGTTTAATATAGCGATGTATTGAAGTCGAAGTTTTTTAAAAAGACAGTACTTCGATTAACGAATGGTCGAATAATTTACAGTGCTACGCAATATGTTGGCGCTATATAAATACATGTTAATAAATAAAAAATAATAATATTCGAACAATATTTATTTTGAATCGAAGTCGAAGTAAATTCGAAGTCGTAGTATCCTATTCGATGGTCGAAGTATCCAAAAAATTACTTCGAATTTTTTTACTTCGAAAATTCCCTCGAATTCACTTCGACCCTTAGTAAATCTGCCCCTTAATCTATAATGAATGTGTTTGTCAGTACAACATATATATGGTTTATATGTAACTATAGACATAATGCTGGACTTTGAGAAAGTCAACATTTCAGAAGGACAAAACAATATTGGAAGAGACGCTTCAGTAAGATCAATGAGTGCTAAGGAAAAAATTATACCCTAGAGCAGGGATCCCCAATCTTTTGAACCTGTGAGCAATATTCAGAACCAGAAGGAGTTGGGGAGCAACGCTAGCATGAAAAATGTTCTTGGGGTGCCAAATAAGTGCTGTGATTAGCTTTGGATTAGATTTGGTAGCCCCTATGTGGATTGTCAACCTACATTGAGGTTCTGTTTGGCAGTACATCTGTTTTTATACAACCAAAACTTGCCTCCAAGCCAGGAATTCAAAAATAAGCACCTGCTTTGAGGCCACTGGGAGCAACATCCAAGCGGTTGGTGAGTAACATGTTGCTCACGTGCTACTGGTTGGGGATCACTGCCCTAGAGAATTTACTCAAACGAGACAATAGAGGAGTGAGAAATGCCATAATAATGCAGCTGAATGAAGCGACTGTGTCAGGCACAAAGGTGAGAATAGAAGTGATGTAAATGATACCTTCTCTGGTATTAAAATGCAAGTTAGCATTTCAGCCAACAATAAAATGTAACCTTTACACAGACTAAACTTCTCTATGTAAGGGAACGTTTCTGTGTGACATGACAGTCATGACAGTGTCTTGTTTATTTTCATGAAATCACTTCTACACATACTGAATGGCTTTGCTGAGAGAGGTCAAGCTTTGTAGCCAAAATCTAAGGCAAAGTTTCAGAAATGATGTGCTATATCTCTTTTCTCCTGGAATCCCCTTCCTCAGATGTTATCAGTGTTCTTTTCAACTTTCTGTAAGTTGCTGTTGCAATTAAACATCTTTCATTCTCGCTCTCTCAAAGATTTCCCTCTTCATTGGCATCTAAGAGTTGTATAGGAGCACAGTGTAAATAGGAATGCTTAAACGCACTTTATAAAGATAGTTTCTTGCACCTTCCACCTAGCACCACTGCATCAATTCAGCCTTTTGTAGCTGAAGGTGCTAAACACAGGGCCTACAGATGCAAGTGTGCCCTAAAATTAACAATGGCCTACTTCCAGAATTTCCTCATGGGTACAGATAAATTGCAACTAGTGAATCGCAGGTTAACACTGTTATTGATGCCCTGCATATCAATGTGCAGGAAGTGAAGTCATTCCCGCTCAAGAAAAGCTTGTGCCACATCTCACTGGAGGCTATTTTTCTGGAATTTTGTGAAAAGCACTGTGTTGGGAGTAGAAACATGATACGTTTCATGAGTTCATGAGCATCTAGCACATCATACTTGTGTTTCTAAATGAGCCTTCTATTACTAAACCTCTTAACTACTCCATCTGAATACTAAGGGGCACATTTACTAAGCTTGAGTGAAGGATTCGAAATAAAAAAAACTTCGAATTTTAAAGTTTTTTTTTTGGGTACTTTGACCATCGAATAGGCTACTTTGACCTTCGACTACGACTTCGAATCGAACTAAAAATCATTCGACTATTCGATTGTCGAAGTACTGTCTCTTTAAAAAAAACTTTGACTACCTACTTCGCCACTTAAAACCTATCGAGCACCAATGTTAGCCTATGGGGACCTTCCCCATAAGGTTTCTAAGCTTTTTTTGATCGAAGGAAAATCGTTCGATGGATGAATTAAAATCCTTTGAATCGTTCGATTCGAAAGATTTAATCATTCGATCGAATGATTTTTCCTTCGATCAATCAATCAAAGTATTCGCGGTAAATCCTTTGACTTCGATATTCGAAGTAGAAGGATTTTACTTAGATGGTCAAATATCGAGGTTTAATTAACCCTTGATATTCGACCCTTAGTAAATGTGCCCCTAGAACTTTGCATTTTATTCTTAAATCAGCAAATTTGCTTAGTTCACAATTTTGTAATCCCTTCTACAATAGTGTATGTACAAAGAACCCTTTTTAGTTTTTATTTGTTCCCCTAGATTTGAGGATTTTAGTTTGTTCCCCTAGATCTGAGGATTTTACTTAGATGGTCGAATATCGAGGTTTAATTAACCCTTGATATTCGACCCTTAGTAAATGTGCCCCTAGAACTTTGCATTTTATTCTTAAATCAGCAAATGTGCTTAATTCACAACTTTGTAATCCCTTCTACAATAGTGTATGTACAAAGAACCCTTTTTAGTTTTTATTTGTTCCCCTAGATCTGAGGATTTTAGTTTTGTCACCAATATGAATTCATGCAGCTTAGTTACCATCAAGTACAGGCTTATGTTTTATTATTACAGAAAAATCATTTTTAAAAAAGTATAATACATTTGATTAAAAAGGACTCTATGTGAGATGGTCTTGCCATAATTTGGAGTTTTCTTGATAATAGGTTTCTGGATAATGGTTGCCATATTTGTACCAACCGAGGATTTCACATGTTAGTAACTTTCAACAGGTAAGGAATTTAAATGCCTAATGGCCAGACCTAAATGAGCCCAAAAAACGCAAGCACCCAGTTATGGTTTTACTTAAAATCAGTGATTTCTTTGGGCATATTTACACAGAAAGAAAGATGATAAACCACATGCTCGATTGGGTATAATGTGTTCCTTTGCATGCAGATTATCTGTAAATAACAATTTATTAGATTTAGAACCAGGACAGTAAGCTCTAAAGGGTGGTAAACAAGGAATGACATTTATTGGAAACTAAAAATACTAATTTCAAACACATCCAAAAAAAAAAAATTGTGCGATGCCAACCTACAAATATTTACAGTATATTCAATATTTGCAAAACACATCAACTTCAAAGAAAAATGTATTGACTAAGACTTTGCTTACTTTGATATTTAAGTATTTTTGCTTGTGTACAAGATTAGATTGGGGATATATTTGAATTTAAGAACCAGCCAAGCCACACACCACACATGGTGACGGCAAAGACTTTAGCTAAAAAAGCATACGGTGGTAACAGAAAATAAACAAAAGTATATGAATAAATACACAGTGCCTTTCCACTGGGTGAAGTTATTTAATCCCTTGATAATTTTGTACTCCCCTTGCACAGTATTGCATAAGAATTCTGCATTTTACCTTTTAGAAGTCTTCTTCAAAGTGGTTCCTCGTAATTTCATTAGTAATTCAGTTTAAAGTAACCAGAAACATAACTGTGAGGCACTGTGTGGATGTGAAGAGAGAAAACATTGAGATGATCCATTCCTTTGCTCAACAGGGAAAGATAGAGTGCATTGGCATGAGAGTAGGGGACTATAGACGGAGAAAAAAATAACATAAAAACAGTGTACTGTAATAAAATTGTAGAAAAAGATTTTATTAATGAAAAAAATATCCCATATAAAACATGCAATACACACAGCACTGCCTAAATACAAAAAATAAGAGTTTTAATTCTCCCATAAGGCATCATGGGCGGAGACATGTAAATCATTCCTTTGTGTCCCTTTGGCCAACTATGCATCCAGAACTGCTCATTTATAGCACAGATACAGCCCAATGGTTCAGAGCCATATATCCAAACTTGCAGACAGCCTGTTTCAATCTTGTTAGATCTCATCAGTGCAAAATATTGGAACATGGCTTCTGAGAGGTAGGACTTTAAAGGGCATGTAAAGGCAAAAAAATAAAATCCCATTGTTACTTTCTTTAAGGAAAAAGAAACCTATCTCCAATATACTTTAATTAAAAAATGTGTACCATTTTTATAATAAACCTGACTGTATGCAGTGAAATTCTCCCTTCATTTACTGCTGTGGATAGGAATTGTCAGACGATCCCTAACTGCTGAGCAGGGAAACAATCATACTTATGAACAGCAGGGGGAGCCCTCGCCTTACTTCCCAGCCATGCAGAACTCAAGCAGCTTTGTTTATGACAATCCCTAAGCAGCCCAGACCACACTGAGCATGTGCACAGTCTTAGTCTTGCAAAGATGTTTAACAAAGTTACAAGATGGTGACCCCCTGTAGCCAACTTTGAAAGCATAAATGATTTGTTTGATTAGGTTTGTGGTGCAGTAAGTTCATGTTTATATTTAGTATACAAAATACATTTCTAGCCTTATTCTATTTTAGACTTTACATGTCCTTTAAGGGGCAGATTTCCTAAGCTCGAGTGAATTTTTGAAGTTGAAAAAGTTTGAATTTTCAAAATACATTTTTGGGTACTTCGACCATCGAATAGGCTATATTCGACCATTCGACTTAGATTCAAACGATTCGAAGTAAAAATCGTTCGAATATTTGACCATTCCATGATCAAAGTACTGTCTCTTTAAAAAAAACTTTGACTTCATACTTCGCCAAATTAAAACTACCGAAGTGCAATGTTAGCCTATGGGGACCTTCCAGAGCACTTTTCTAAGTTTTGTTTGGTCGAATAAAAATCCTTTGATTGATCACTAAAAATCGTTTGAATAATTTGATTCGAAAGATTTATTTGTTCGATTCGAAAGATTTAATCCGGTAAAAAATCCTTCGACTTCGATATTTGAAGTCAAAGGATTTCAATTTGAGGGTCGAATTTCAACGTTTTTTTACCTTCCAAATTCGACCCTTAGTAAATCTGCCCCTAAGAGTGGCAAAATGGGGAGCCAAATATGGTTTACAATATATAGTCCCTTTTACTGTATATAAGAAATTAGATTTCATTTTGGGGTTGGCATTCAAGTGGGAGGATGTAATATGTTTGGTTAGCGCAAAAACAGTTTGCAGAGACCATTGTGAATGTTATTGACCATGTTTGCTTCCTTTTTGAGTACAGATCACAACAACTTCCTCGCAAAGTTTGCGACCAAAAAGCTTTTGCGAACATTCTCAGAGTACGTAATAAAATTTCGCAAGCACAAACTGAATTTTGGGACAAAATATTTAATGAAACGCCATTAACCTTTGCTTAGCAATGAAATATTAGCCAGAGAATGATTTTTCATTGCAAGCAGCACTAAACATTCGCCAAAATGCAATTTTAAATATTGTTTGCAATTTTTGATTACATTCTTCCATAAGTTAACTAAACTTCTTCTTGGGGTAATGCATAAAATCAAAAAATATTCAGTTCTTAATGTGATCCAAAAAATAGTGGAAGAATGCTACAAGGTGAGCTTCATCCACCAGTTTTAGTCACATTACTTTTAAGACCAACCATTTTTAAAGGGGACCTGTCACCCTAAGAAATAATTAAACATTTTTTGGGTTTCATGTTTAATTTGAAAAAGACTTTTATTATACAGCTTTTTATGTCTGGGTGACAGGTCCTCTTTAAAGCAACATTATGAAACTTAGAGAAAGGAAACTTGCGGCACATAAAAATCCACTTTTGAAGGTCACTTCAGCACAAGCCGCACCCACATTCAAACATAGAAAGATACAATTTTATGTTTTCTTGTGTCTGCAACATATATTGATACAAAGACTCCAACCAACAAATTGACCATGCCTGAGATTTAATTACTAATGGGTGGAATGAAGTACAGGTATGGTACCTGTTATCCAGCATGTTCGGGACCTGGGGTTTTCCAGATAAGGCCTCTTTCCACAATCTCGATCTTTATACTTTGTCAACTAAAAGACAACTTTAATTAAACCCAATATAAACTAGGGGTTGTCCCTAGTAAGGATTCATTATATCTTATTTTTGGATTAAGTAGAAGGTACTGTTTAATTATTACAGAGAAGAAGGAAATAATTTTTATTGCAGGAGATGGTCATCCCATCATCCAGAGCTTTCTGGATAACAGGTTTCCAGATAAGAGATCCCATACCTGTATAGCTGTCAGCGAGAACTAAATTGTGTCTCTGGTGACAGTTGCATCCATGTGCAGTTCAGCATCCAATGCAGGGTAACTGGGGAGACAACCATTTCAATGGCCAAAGGCGGAGATATATCTGGGGGATACTGGAAGCCCCAAGGGTTGCCTGTGAAATAACCAAATAAAAATCTGGATTTTAAGATCAACATTAGAGAAATGCAACCAAAGGCCAACAAGTCTCCCCTTCAGCCATGCCAAGGGCAGAGAGGTAGCTGCCCATATTAAGCTTTAAATTGAAATATGGTGCATCCAACCTATATGGGCACTACTGGAGTCAATACAATTTCAAAAATCAATAATGATAAAAAGATACAAAAATTTAGCCTATGAGTAAATGGCCCAACAGGCAACGCCAGGCTATGCCCTAATAATGTTTCTATTTTTTTTATTTGCTGCCTGAAAACTTTTCTGGAGGAACACACATTTTTTGTTTTGGCCCCTATTAAGCTTGTTAAGCTGAAAAGTTTATTTAAGAACACTGGGCAATTGTGCCCCGCTGCAACATTGTCTTTTATATTCTAATGTGCAGTAGACTCAGGCTATTTGATTTTTCAGGTCCTACTGCACAGGTGGAAAGTCAGCCATTGTTTATGAATAAGTCAAGTGAGACTAACCTACTGCCGGCCAAGCTACAAGGTGCCCAAAAGGGTGTGATCTGACAGTTATGAGAGTCAACGCTACATTATTAAACTGCCTCTTGTCATTTATATAAATAGTAATATAAGCCTTATTGTACAGCTGCAGTTATCTTACTGGAAGTGAGACCAGTGGAAAGATTTGAATGTTTGCACTATGTTCCATCCTATTGCATTGCCCAAAAAGTGTGATGGCACCAAACTGCAAAGAAAAGGAGCACTTTAGGGTAAAGGCACATTTAATAAAGGAAGTGATTCACAATGTCAAGGTTACTATATGTGACTTGGGTAGAGGTGAAGCATAATTACATATGTTAGATTAATAATTGAGCCATTTAGCATACTCTGGATATCAGCAATGTCACACTTACTTCAAAAAGGCCATTGTTGATAAACGTTAATGTATAAACACATTTTCCACTAATGCGTGATGCAGAGAGCAATGCCTCCATGGGCAACTTGGGAATTTCAGACCGACCCTCGAGCCAGTTACAGAAACAGACTCACATTGGGAATGGTAGAGAAAATAAACACAACCGTGCTTTATTTAGCAGATGGTGCAAAAATAAAACTATTTATTTTAAATTCCTATTTGCCAGACACCATAGGGACTTCTGAATGACAGACTGAATTATACTGTATGGTTAAAATGTATAGACAGGAATAGAATATTGTGTGCAAAACCATTAGCACCTCTACAACTTTGCATCCCTGGATTGCACAGAAAACATGCAAATGTGATTATGGGAGCAGTTATTTTTGTTCGTTTATAAGATGCTAACACACAGGAAGAATAGAGAGCTGTTTCTCACTGACCCGAGTAATTTGCTTGGGGACATTGTTATGTGCTTACATAGTAAGTGAGGCTGAAAAAACAACAAAGCTGGTAAAGTTCAAACCTCTACAAGTAGCAGGTCTGCGGCAAATCCGGCTTGTATAAACCAGACTCCATCACTTCTACCTTTATTATGGAGAAAATGTTGGAGAACATGCAGAAGATTATTAAATATTCACATTAAGTATATGTTTGGTTCAGCTCTGCCCCATGCCCTCACCAGAGAGAATATCTTTTTCCCCACTTAGAGAAAGACTATTCATTGGAATTATGGTTGTCAACTATTTGCTGGCTACTGGTAATACCCATGGTTCCACAATATCAAAATATAACAACACTCTGGCTATTCCGACTCAAGGTTTCTGAGGAAGTACATTGTTATGGAACTCGTTAGATCTTGGATGCTGTAGTTTTTAATCAAATGTAATAATAAAGGTGAATATTGTTGAACTGAAGTTGAACTGAGCAATCCTTGACCTTTGGAGTGAGCTGCAACACTTTGTGGACTTTGTGATTAACTGCCTTCCTTTATGACAGACTCGGGGCAGCAGCATCCAGGTCAAACTACATATCGGGTAAGCCAACAAATTTTATTCTATCAGAGAATAAATAATGAGAAGGCCAGTGTGAGGGTGGATTAACCTTGAAATATTTGTGCAGGGCTCAGGCCGTATGCACCCGGGCCATGTGGATTAAACGTGAGACCCAGAGGCAGAGTAAATAATTACATTGGGGGGAGCCCGGTATACAAAGAAAACAGAAACCCGTAAAGGGGTGCTGGACATTTATGTGTATAAGAACAGTTAGAAAGCCAGGATTCCAACAATCCTGAATACTACAGGGGTTGCAAAACTAAACCTAAAATGTTGCATAATAATCAATACTTTAAAGGACCTCAATTCCCTTGGATTTTCCTGCTGAATTGTGCTTAATAGCGTGGGATTATCAAAAGTGGAATAATGTTTTGGTAACTGTAGGGAGTTGCCATGGAGTAATTACTAAAGCTACTTGGCTGATGGCTGTGAGATAGAAAATACATTTCTGTGTATGCAGATTCACCTATAAGCCTTTGGATGGATTGTGTTCTCAAGCTAGTCTTGGTCACTAGTACCCTGGCCTGGAAGGAAGAGCCACTTGCTTGGCTGTAAGAGCAGTTCTTTGTTTTTCTGTGCTCTGGAGCAATATCTCTATGTTCTCCCACTGCCTTTTACAAGTCTATAAAAACTGTGTGTGATTCCTTTGTTCAGGGTTCTGACGTTCTGTGAGTTCAGAATCCACTGAGCTCATGTCAAATAAACGCTGTCTATTACCTGTAGCGGTCTCCGATAAATGAATTTCCACAACAGCTGGTTCGTTGCCACGCACCCTTTCTTTCGTCTTGTAAGGACAGTATCAAATAATAGGTGAGTTACGGGAGTTAAAGGAAAACTATACCCCCCAAACAATGTAGGTCTCTATTAAAAGTTACTGAGTAAAACAGCTCATGTGTAAAACCCTGCTTCATGTAAATGAACCATTATCATAATAATATACTTTTTTAGTAGTATGTGCCATTGGGTAATCATAAATAGAAAATTGCCATTTTAAAAAAAAAAGGGCCGCCCCCTGGGATCATCCGATTCACTGTGCACACATACAAACCACATGTAAGGTCACATGAGCCAATTAACAGACAGAGTTCTGCCTTTTGCTTCCTCACTTCTTCCTGTTACAGTTAGTGTTGTAGTATTTCTGGTCAGGTGATCTCTGAGGCAGCACAGATAGAGTCACGAAATGGTGGTTCAAGGCAAGAGATGTAAAAGGGCAATATTTATGTAAATATATATTCCAGTTTGGTAAGATTCTTTAATATGTCATTCAATTTGCTTAAGTATTCATTTTGGGGGTATAGCTTTCCTTTAATAAGTAAACTTGTTGCCCGATGACCTAAAGAACTGCTACATAAGTACTGCAGGGGGAAGCAAAATAATTTAATCAAGGAGGATTTTGCATCTTAACAATCAAGTGTTTTCAGAGTTGAGCAAATATTGCTGCAGGTAATTAAATACATTCTATTAAGGTAACACGCACAATGTTTATTATTGAAAAGAATGGATAAAGATACAAACAAATACCTTTTCCTGCTTCAAAAGAATGTAAAAACGGAATAATCAAATAACGATTATAAAGGGGTAAAACCCCCTATTCAGTCTTTTCTCACTCTCTAATCTACACCTATGCCATGACAATGGGCCTTCTTTATTTTCGTTTTCAGTCTTCTCTTTATTCCCCCGTCACTTCTCTCCCTTTCATCTCATGGGCTTTTTGTATTGGCAGTAACCAGATCGAAAAAACACTTTTGGTTCCTGTCATCTTTCATTGACTCTCGAATGACATTATTAATTTATAATCCTGTATTTTATGGGGTTTGAAAAACAACTCCAATAGGCCCCTTTTAGTTTCAACATTATTTGTTTAGATATGTTTGAACTACTTCTGTTTTACTTGCTTTGTGGGCCTGGCGAGCTCTATTTGATGCACATCTACAATCAATCTAGTGCAACACAGTGAATAATATGATATAGTGCTAAAAATATACAGATGACAAATGTTTCCTATTTGTTTGAACATAGGGGAATATAACAACAGCAAATTTCTTTCCATCCTAAATATATTTAACATGATAAAATTGGGGGCAATGAGGAAAAAAAAACAGAAAAAAATCGACTTTCCCAATCACTCATGTCAATATTCAATGCAAACTGTTCCAGTTCAGAGAATATCACCACCTGGCCACACGTAGTATATACAGAATCATATGGCTGGCCTGAAGGTATGTGATTCCACAGTGACTAAAAAATATTGGGCCAGATTCAATTAAAGGACCAGTAAAATTAAAAAAATTTAAAAAAAAATTAATTAGTATACTACGAAAAAAAAACACCATTACATATTAAACTTTAAAATCGCAAAGTCTTTATTTAGAAATAACTCACTGAAAAAAACACCAACACATATTAAACTTTAAAATCACAAAAGAAATCCTTTACAGAAACTCCGCTTGCGCTCCTCTTCAGAAAAGGCGACAGGGCGGCGATCCATAGTGTGGCGCTCGATTCCTCCTGCTTGGCTATCTCGTATAAGGAAGGCAGGGAGGAGAAATCGAGAGCCGCACGATGGATCATCCAATCGCCTTTTCTGAAGAGGAGCGCAAGTGGAGTTTCTGTAAATTATTTCTTTTGCGATTTTAAAGTTTAATATAAGTTGGTGTTTTTTTTCGCTGTATACTAACGAATTTTTTTAAACTTTTTTTTGTTACTGGTCCTTTAAGTGAGAAAAAGGTGAAAAGTCATGGACAAGATTGCAGAGATACAATTCAATTGAGAAAAACTTATGTCACTGTTAATCACATGAAATCTCTATTGAGTTGTTGATCTTCAATATGGGTGAGATCGGTTCAGTTTTTCTTCTGCACAGATATAGAGACAGGGGGATGCCCTTTATGGTTCGCTGATGCTGTTGGACATTAAGGGGCACGTTTGCTAAGGGTCGAATTTCAAAGTGCTAAAACGTCATTCGACCATCGAATTGAAAAATTCGATAGTCAAAGTTTTTTTTTTTATTTAAATTTAGCGGTCGAATTAAAATCGTTCAATCGATCGTAGAAATTGTTCGATCAAACGATTGACTTTGATCAAACTTGACTTCTTAAAACTTAGCCAAATGTTGGCTATAGGTTCTAGGAGGTCCCCATAGGCTAACATAGCAATTCGGCAGGTTTAAGGTGGCGAAGTGTCGAAGTCAAAGTTTTTTAAAGAGACAGTACTTCGATTCTCGAATGGTCGAATATTCGAAGTATTTTCAATTTGAATCAAAATCGAATTTGGCCTATTCGATGGTCAAAGTTCCCAAAAATTAATTCGAAATTCTAAGTTTTTAAATTCGAAAATTCACTTCGAACCATAGTAAATGTGCCCCCAAATATGACTTTATGCCCCTAAACTATATATCTGCAACTTGTCAGCTATGAACTATACTGGTACTGGGTTATCAATTTAGCAGCCTCCATTTATGAACATTAAGAACTATATGAAATATTATTTTTTGTGCTTTATTTCCTATGAATTCCTGTTTGATTCATTTTAACGTTTTTTTTTAATACATGAAATACAGCTATTTATTGTTTTAATTTGGTGTAAAAAGGTAGGCCGGCCAGCCAATTTAAAATGAAACGTTTAAAGGGCATGTAAAGGCAAAAAAATAAAATCACATTTTTACTTTCTTTAATGGAAAAGAAACATATTGCCAATATACTTTAATTAAAAAATGTGTACCGTTTTTATAAGAAAACTTGCTGTATGCAGTGAAATTCTTCCTTCATTTACTGCTGTGGATAGGAATTGTCAGAAGGTCCCTAACTGTTGAGCAGTGAAACAATCATACTTATGAACAGCAGGGGGAGCCCCCACCTTACTTCCCAGCCATGCAGAACTCAAGCAGCTTTGTTTCTGATGATCCCTAAGCAGCCCAGACCACACTGAGCATGTGCACAGTCTTAGTCTTGCAAAGATGTATAACAAAGTTACAAGATGGTGACCCCCTGTAGCCAACTTTGAAAGCATAAATTATTTGTTTGATTAGGATTGTGGTGCAGCAAGTTCATGTTTATATTTAGTATACAAAATACAGCATTTCTAGCCTTATTGTATTATAGACTTTACATGCCCTTTAACAGCATAAATTCTTAATACTAATAAATTCATTATTTAAAAGACCTCAATAATACAAGTTATTGGGGGATATAGTGATCTGAAGAAAAAAAAAATTCTGCACAACAAATAATTTCAGCATTGAAAATAAACGTATTAATTTTGGATGGTTTGGTATATATTTGCTAAAATGTGAGATACCGTATTTCATGGTCTTTTTAATTTTTTTTAAAATGTTGATCCAACTTGCTCCTTCAGTTTTTTTCTTTTTGGAGTTCCTTTAAAGCAGATTTTAAAAAAAAATGTCATAGTATATTAGCATATCCCATGCTGGAATAGATTCCTCTTATCTGAAAGAACACTGACATTTTTAAATAAAAAGTTGTTACTGAGAGCATATAGAAAGACAGGGATATAAAAACAGGGCCAAGACAAAGTAGACTTATACTTAAACTCTGTCAGTTTTAACTTTCAAAAAGAAGCAACAGAGCACAGTCTTACACACAGTGAATAAAAATCACTGCCAGTAAGTGAGAACGTAACATTCAAAATATTCAAGAACTTGAATATGAAATTCAGGTACTAGAATATTATACTTTGGTAGGTGGCACGATAATTTGCCAAAAAACTATATTTTCCTACTTTTTTACTCTTTACAAAAAGTGTCATGAAACGTTATTAATGAAAAGACATAAGAATCTAAAAACTAAAAAGAAAAGAAAAAAATTCTTTCCAAGATTGACTAAATGGTGAAACCTCTAGGGTCACTGCTCCAAGAAGCCACAAAAGGACCTGGATGACAAAGATAAAAAGAAAGGGAAATAGACTTAAATATAAAATCTAGTCCCTGAATTAGTCCACCTCTTGATGGCTCCTTTAACATAGTGACAACGTGGTAGTTGAAAATTTGTCAAGATTGTATTCAAAGGTCATTTTCGAAAACCTCCCCTGAAGTATCTGATTCCTATTCCTATGATATTCTTATGACAGTTAAATATACCTCTCCATCACAATCGTATAAGTGTTAATAAAGGTATTAGTAAAATAAATATAGCAGTAAATAAAACTTTTATACTAATCAACAATTTCCATCAGTGTAACTGAAATCCCATTCCCCAAACAGCATTTTAATGACCACCAGGTTATTCACTTATTTTGCAAAATTGCACATCTTAATCTTTCCAAAGGAAACAAGGGAACTCAGCCAGGGCTGACAAACATGCAATCAGGTGTAAAAATGTTTGGTAAATAGAGGAAAAAAAGACTTTGAAAGTTGTATTGAAGTGGTATTGAAATTAACATTCCAGAGAAATTGTTTTAGAAAAAAAGTAGCTTGGAGTAAAACTTAAAATTCATAACCATTTAAATTACAAAACATTTCAACAAATTATGAGAATAGTGGAATACCTAAATGGACACATAAATAATTACATTTTTACAAGATATGAGAGGGAACATTAGTTAGAGAAACAAGGTGCCCCAGAATATATTGTAAATAGCTCACCAAATAGTAGATGTGGTCCGGGTGCACCATCCCCAGACCCCCAGCTTTAGGGAGCGGCACGACAGAAAATTCAAAGAAATAACAGGGCTGTCCGGCACTCAAACGGATCCAGAGGACCAGAAAAGTTTAAGTTAAAAAATATATATCTTTATTTTACAAAGTTAAAAATGTACACTTGCATCTCCATCCGCCCTAAGCATTTTGTACCCACAAGGGCACTTAATCATGGGCTATGATTAAGTGCCCTTGTGGGTACAAAACGCATAGGGCGGATGAAGATGCAAGTGTACATTTTTTACATAACAAACTTTTCGGTTTCTGTGGATCTGTTTGAGTGCTGGACAGCCCTGTTCTTTCTCCGAATTCTCTGAGAGGGAACATTCCTTGTAATGCAGAGTTCCAGTGATGCCATAACATGACCTTCTTCATCATGGCTACAACTTGTTCGGGTGGTTTGTTAGGGCAATATAAATGAGCTAATGGAGATGAACAGGGATATATTAGGAGGGTACTGCATTCAGAGGCCCTGTGGCAAAGGTGGCCCCAAAAGATAATGTGCAATTTGTGGGCTAAGGGGGCAGGGCACAGGGATGCCACCTTTTTCCTTTGGGAGACCGGGCAGGGTAGCGGGCCCGGTGACATCGGGGGGCAGGACAGATGACATCAGGGGCAGGATGGTGATATTCGGGGGTAAACTGGATGACGTCAGGGGGGGGTGACATAGGGGGCTGGACTGATGACATGTTGATCAGTGATTGGCTGATCACCATGTCATCCACTTCAATGTCTTGTGAGGATTTCCTAATTTGGAAATTCAGACAGACACTTTTCACCCAGGCAAGCCTTCCAAAAACCAGGATGTCCAGGTGAAATCGCGGCATGTGGCAACCCTAGCAGGGCATGTGAGTGTCAGTTGGGTTTGTTTGGATCATGGTAGAGTTTTAGCATAATGAGGCAGGGTCTTGCATGCATAGGTCATTTTTTTTTCATTGGGGTCCCATTATAACTGTCGGCAAGGTCCTTTGCCCAGAGTCTCGATTGGATAATAATGGGGTCCCATGGGGGAAAGGCCCTGTGATTCCTTATAGAAGCCCATGAACGGTATTATATAGAAGGCTAAATTTCTAGCTTAAAGGGGACCTGTCACCCAAAAAAAAATATTCCAAATCCTATTTTATCACATTCGTCAAGCAAAATAAACTTTTTATTATACTAGATAAATTATATGAATCTTGCTTCCCTCAGTCTGGGAATTCATAATTATAGCAAGCAGGCAGGAGCCATTTTGGGGACACTGTTTTTAAGATAAGCTTTGTATCATCTCAGAATCTTGTTTGCGCACCAGAATGGGGGACCTGATGTCCATCCCCATGCCCTGGTTACACAATTAAATGGTAAAGAGAGAGAGGGGGGACTGTGGGGAGTGCAGAGACATCTAGGAAGTGCTGAATGGAAAGTGAAAGCAATTGTCTGCCCCTCCTCTATGCCTAAGGCATAGAGGAGGGGCAAGCAATATTTGATTGACAGCTGAGATTTTTAAACGAGTTTACAATAGTTATGAATGCTCTAAAAAAAAGAATTTGGATTTCCCATTTAATTTGAAAATGACTTTTATTATACAGCTTTTTATGTCTGCTGACAGGTCTTTAATTAGAAACTCCTTAGTTATTTAAACAGGACTGCATTCACCACCACAAACATGGATAACATACCCTCTAGTGTTCTACTGGCTCTTGTATCAAGGAATGGGTTTCTGGAATAACATTATATAAAACTTTGAATTTTGCTAAAAGGCTAGTTTCCCTTTCCAGAGAGCATGGGAGGGGGTAGAACAGCTGCACGGAAAGAAGAGGGAAGAATGTTTGAGTGTCCATTGTAAGAATTTTGTAATGGACAGCAATGATTGATTTCTTCACGGATTTGTGCAGAAAACATCTTTAAACTTCTTAAGGCAGTACTCATAAGCTGGTGAGGAATGGAAATCTTTAACATCAGAGAAAGGGGGGAAAGAGAGACAAATATGAAAGAATGTCCTCTAATAACAGTGTGAAATACATGGCTCATTTAAAAAGAATACCTGTCAGGTTGTAATTTCCCAAAAGTTAACATTATCTGAAAGGCAGGCAAGACAGCTGAGAGAATATAGGCTGTGTGTCTAGTCCACTCCAAACAAATAAGGGCTGTAAAAATAAAGATCAGGGAAGGCAGGTTTTGCAAATGTGTTTTAAATAAAACAGAGAGGGTTGTATGGCTTAATAGCTCCAGTTGCTATCATTTTCGGAAATGCTGAATCATATTCAAGCCAATGATCAGATGCATATCTACTAATACCTATGTGTTTTTTTCACCAAAAGAAGCTTTGACAGGTCCTTTAATAAGAGGGCAGAAGGGGCATCTGCCCAAGGCCCACTTTTTTGGGGGGGGGCCCCAATGATACTTATTTTTTTAATTGAAAAGTCCCGATCCGCTGGCACAACCCCCCCCCGGAGTGGAATAGGCCAGCACGCATTTTAAATTAGGCGCATGCTCTTGAATGGATAAAGAGAAAGAACCACAGTAAAGTAGCAGAGGGTTGCTTTGGCGTGCTACCGCTCGCTGCTCCTCAGGCACGCTATCCACCATCACAGTACCATTCAGACAGCCAACATGGATTCCACCTCTGCACCAGACACCTTCTCTGAATCCTCCTAGGTGAGTGGCTGATCATTGCCAATGTGCTTATCTAATTGTCTCTTCTCCTGCTATGGGTTCTGGGGGGTATTTATATATAGAATTGCACTGTGCTATACTGCTATGAATTCTGGGGAGATTTATACATGGAATTGACTATATGCCATCCTGCTATGAATTCTGGGGACATTTATACATGGAATTGACTATATGCCATCCTGCTATGCATTCTGTGGGCATTTATACATGGAATTGCCTATGTGCCATCCTGCTATGAATTCTGGGGGCATTTATATATGGAATTGCCCCTGTGTCATCCTACTATGAATTCTGGGGGTATTTATGCATGGAACTGCTACTGTGGTGGTCATCCTTCAGTTTTGCAAAGTTTATAATTTCTATGCCTTTTCCTTCAGACCTGGCTTTGAAATGGGGGTCACAGAGTAGATACCCGGCAGCCCATAAACTATTCTGCTATGGGCTGTATTGTTAAGAGACTAAATTTTGCGGTTATTGGTATTTATTACTAATCTTCTACTTAGTTCTCTCCTACTCATACTCCTGTTTCTCATTGAAACCACTACCTGGTTGGTAGGATAATTTGGACCCTAGCAACATAGAGCCTTTCTGTTCATTGGCCATGTTTTAGTGATCTTACTTACTTGTCTGGGATCAATGGAGTGCTCATTGGTCATTTCTACAGTGATAATACTGGAACAGCTAGGGTTAATATGCTAATTATCCATTTTTTGTAGTATACTGTCAGATCTTATATAGATGTAATATTTTATCCGTTTTATACTGGCATGACTGAATTATGTTTTGTTAAATGGGTGTGGTATTTGAGTGTGTGGCCAAAAAGTGTAGTTTCAGCAACAATTTTTGTGGCACTACGCAGGCCAGGGGTATAGGAGCCCACCAGTTAGCTCTTTGCTTACAACATTCCTGGAGCTATCATTATAAATATATGGCAGGCACTGTAGTATCTCATCATCTACATCTCATTCCCATGATGACATCCAAAATCCGACACTGCCTTATGGTGCTAATTGGCCACTATTACCCATTACAAATGTACAGAAAAAATGCGTAATTATGCAATTTACACCAGTGAATTTCTCATGCTTGCATTGGTTTAATTAGAACATTATGACAAGTGACCATGTATTGGCTTATTTATCAAAAATAAAATTTGTGAGGTTTTAGAGTTTTATTCTACTTTGAATAAACTCACAATTAAAAAATAACTTGTCTGTTTATTAAAAAAAACTAATATAAAAACCTTGATTGAATATAATTGTGAAAACATACACAAAAAAATTAATTTTTGGGTTTACAAGCTCAAACAACTCAAAAATCTCGAATTAAAAAAATAACTCCCACTGAAGTTTTACATTTTAGTTTTTTTGTGCTTAATAAATACCAAACATTCGTGTTTTTGAAAATAGAATTAGTGCAAAAGATTGGATAAGATCCAAAGATCTCATTTCATATTTTCCTTTTCAGCCATTAAGATATATTTCCACATGGCAGGATGATGAAGCGGTTGTTGTTGATTCTCTATGTTGGCACAGTCAGAACTTATAAACAAGAGATGAACATGTTCCCTGAAACGCATGGACTATGTCTGACATTTGGCGATTAGCTTCTCTGGCTACATGTAGGCTAAAGAAAAATAATCTCGCAAACCACAAAGATTCCAAATAAATTATATATATATATATGCGTTGTCATCTGTAACATTGTTATTAACACATATTTATTAAGCAGCAATATATTCCATAGCGTGGATAACAGATGCAAGAGGAAAAAAAGAGCTGTGCCCAAAAAAGCTAAAAATCTAAAACACGTAGCATTGGCTCCACTTCTGAGTATATTTATTAATTCACATTTAGTTACAAACTCTTTTTTTTAGAAATACATTTGCTTACACATTAGCTTTTTAAGAGATGTGCAATATGCTGAAAGTATTATTAACTTACAATTAACATTCTAAAATGTATTCTATGCTGTACAATTTGGAAGAAATTAATAGCATTGATTGCAAGGAGCAGGTTTTAGCACTTGCCCTTGTCTGTCATTACTCTCTGGTGAGAAGACACAAATCTTTTATCAGGAGCAACATGCCCTTTAGGATAAGGTTCATCATCAGCCTTTCAACATGGTTTTTCAGGTTTTTTTAGATGCACTCTGACCAATGAGACAAGAATATGTATCCAATGTGCAATAATCTTGATTCTTGTTCAAGAGTGTAATGTAGAAGTGATTAAAGCTGGTCTGATGAAGCTCCTTGTGGCTGTTTGGAACGGATTATGAAGTACATAAACCAACAACAATTGGAAAACCTAAAACAACTTATATATAAATTAAAACCTGGCATATAGTTGTAAACTAGCTGTTAAATACAATCCAAAATAAACTATTGTTCTTAGAAATAGAATTGCTTCTGCCATATCCTCCTTCATGGAAGCTCTTAAATCTGACTTGATTATTTTCAGTTTTTGTATTTAAATCCATTAGGAGTCAGAGTCAGTACTTTTTTGGCGACTTCGATTTCAGATACCCAAAATTGCTTCCGACTCCATGACTCAGACGCCTCAGCTCTGCATTCAATGAGAAATACATGACAAAAGTCTGCTTTTCAGGTGATTGTTGTTGGGGTCAATATGTGGTATTTTGGTGCAGCGTGATGGGGCTACTCAAAAACAGGGTAGGTAATGCACCATGTCTCATTGCTCTTAGCATTTCTGATAAAAGAGCTCAGCAAATGAAAGTTATGGGAAATCCAGAAAATGTTGCAAAATGAATTTCAGTATGTATGTTGAGCTCAAATAAGTTGCCAATGCATTTATCAACAAAAAAAATATTTATTTTGTTTCTAAGAAGTACCCTTAATTATGCAGTATCCCATTTCATACAACAATGAAAATCCTAACGGTATCATAATATATTGCCGTTCATCCAAGCTTTGAAACACTTTTGCAAAATAATTGTCTGTAAGTCCAATGCGGAAGAACTCCCTGCTCTCCTTTAAATACTAAAATACAGTCTTTTAAATAATAAATATTGTAGATGTAATCATTTTTAATTCACGTATATTCTGTGATTGAAAATATAAACACAGTTTTAAAAAGTATCCATATAAAGAATAAAGGTATGGAATATATTATCCAGAAAACCATTATGCAGACAGAAAAATAATTTGTCTTTAAACCTATTTCCTTTTTCTCTGTAATTATGAGATAATACCCTTTAGTTGATGGTAACTAAACTTTAAGCATAGTGCTCCAAATTACACAAATGCCTATTTTATGATTAATCCTTGTATTAGAAATGCCATCGAATTTACGGAGCCTCCAAAAAAAAAAAGTACCATCATGTCAACTACGTTTAGTGTGAGGTTGTTGGTTTCTTTTTTATTTATGGCCTAGAGCTTGTTTCCTGGCACCACTTCACAAGGATAAATAGGAACCTGGCACTGAAACGGTTAAATATCCAGTACAGTTGTGCATTTTGAGACCAAGATAAGTTCCCATACAAATACGCTGCCCAGACTGCCCTGTAACCAGTTTTGCTCTTAAATCCCCAAAATTTAACATCAATACAGGCAAGATGGAGACATTCGTTTAAAAAGCTTAATAATCTGATATTTGGCTTTGAAAATATTACTTTATGTCCTTGATAAATGTATATGATGAGAAAGAGAGTAAGTTAGGGAATAGTGTTAGTGGTTTGTAAGGACAAAGAACATTTTTTGGAAACAGATATACATAATTCAATGTAATCACCAAGGAAAAATACATTCACAGTTATCATTTTGCGATTTTTTTAACTTAATACAGAGCCCCAAATAAATTAAAAAGATTATTCTGTTGTACCATTCTTATGGTTAATTAAGTGTGTTTTTTTCCCCATACAGCCTTTCTGCCTTTACTGTAATATTTTTCTGAAAATATTTTAGGGGCATACTCTACACAATAAGTATTTACTTTCTTAACTATCGACTATACAACTTTTTTTCATATTTCCTAGTGTGTGGTCCAAAGGCTGGATCCTGGCCAGCCCAAGGCTGCTTGCTGCTTTATAAAATAAAGTGTTGCATTAAGTTTTTAAACCTCTAATTGCACCAATCGAGATTGTCACTGTTAAACCAAAGTTCCTGGTAAACCATGAGCATGTGCAATAGTAAAAAAATATTTGCGGTTCCACGTCAAAACATATTTCATTGTATTGTACACATCGAGCTTCGAGGAGGGTTGACCATTCTTGTAACCGGCTCTTGACTGTAGTTCACAATGTCCGCTTTCACCACTCTCTGTGATAATAATAAAGAAATCTCAGTGTAAGGGTTCGGCAGTACATGATTGTATTTAAAAGCAACAGACTATCTTTTAAATTGTCTACAAAGTTTTACATATTTTGGGTGGCATGTTTTCTAGCATTTAAGCAGCTTTGCTTCTTCAAAAAAGGAACACTATACATGCCATTAAAGGCACAATATACACCCGTTTTTAAATGAGCAGAATGAATATGGCATGTGCTGAACAAAAATATGAAGCCAGTTTTACTTTAGTACTTCCTGTCACTTCCTGTTACCAAAGAACTCCAGAGAAGCTGATAAAATTATTTACCAGTCCACTGAGAAGTTCATGATAATGAGTCACTCAGCTGCTGCTTAGAGGAGAGAGGGGTTTGCTTGTTCAAAGGCAGATACGCAGCGCTGAACAAATTCTCCTGTTTAAAAAGGAAGAGGAGAGACATGACCAATGGACATAGCCCAACTATCAAATTAGTACTAGATGGATTTTTTGAAAATTAAAACTATAGAGAGAATGTAATTTCAAAACAAGTCCTATTTATTGTGCCTTTAAGGAGGACATTTTTAGCACCCCCAATGTAAATTGCCTTTAAAGATGCCGCTAAGATATGTGAGTCTTATCTTGGTCACCTGAGGGTACATGAGTTCATTGGACATCACAGTGGATATCACTCATATCAATAAATTACCCAGGCAAAAGATATTTCCCATTCACTTGGATAAATAAATCTAAATATACAGTACAGGATTACAACTATGTGTCTGGTTTGGCTGAATCCTTTACTGTCTACTTAAATGAAAATTATTGGAAGAACATTTTCTAAAATAAAATGTTTTGTTTTATTTTTATACATTAAGGGGCTGATTTACTAAAACTTGAATTAAACTATTATTTTAATCTATTTCAATTTCTGAAAACAAACCTGACCAAACCCGAATTGAACTCATTTATCAATAACGAAACGTCATGAAAAATTGAGCATCAATTCAAATCGTATGATTGACGCTCCAAAGACATCAGCCATTGACTTCTACGTGACCTCGAAAGGTTTGAAATGGTGTATTTTCAGATTTGGATTTTTAGCAGCTTTGGGGGTATGATAAATCTATAAAAAGTTGAGTTTTTTTTCCCAAGAAAAACACGAGTTTTCCCCCTTAAAACCTCAACAATAAACGGGCCCCTAAGATTTCATTTTTTCAAAAAAAAAAAATGTATAATTGCAGATACTTGGAATGCTATACTTCTCTGCTAATTCCTAATAGTGTGCTAATAAATACTATAGGGAATAAATGTTAATAAATACTAATTCCCAATAATGTACTTACTACTTACTTGCTACAATATTATACATAATTTGTTTCCCAGTTGTATTATACATGTTACTATGTATAATACGTTAAGTACCTTATCTACTGCAATAAGCAAACTTTACTCTGATTGTTTGTGGAGTTGCCTGTATTATGCTCTTCAGGAAAGTTGATTATTTCTGCCTTTACAATATGCTGGCAGGAAGATGTCATAAATATAGCAGTCAAGCATGAAAACAAACAAAAACACAATGAAATGGTTAAAAAGAAGGGTGAAATCCAAATGAACACACATAAAAGAAAAAACCAAAGGAGTAAATATAAACATTTTAATATTTTTCTTCCTAACAGGTGGCAAAGACATTAAAGGTACACTAAACCCATACCATTTTTTTTTCTAAATTATTTTCCCTTTCTGTTTGTCATAGAAATAATTTGAGAAGTTGCTCTTCATTTAAAGGAAAACAGTTACAATACATTTATATATCTATTACTAGCATGGATGCATCAAATCCACTATTTTAGGATTTGGTCGGATCCCGAATCCTTTGTAAAAGATTTGACCAAACACCGAAACAATCCGAACCCTAAGCATATCTAAATTAGGGAAAAAGGGGGAATGAGTACCGCGTGTGCAGTGCCCGGGTAAGAATTTTTTTAACTCCTTGTTTGTGTGACAAAAAGTCACGTGATTTTTTGGATTTTTTTCGGCCAAGCACTTGGATCCGGCCAATTCCCACTGAAAAAGGTCGAACCCAAACAGAATCCTGGATTTGGTGCATCGCTAATAACTAGGCTTTGCTCATTGTCCTTGCTATTCTAATAAAAAAAGATGAACATATCTTGCCTTGCCGTATGTAAACACAATAGCTAGGTCTCTTCCACCTCTAGTTTTATACCAGTGATCCCCAAACAGTAGCTCGTGAGCAACATGTTGCTCTCAAACACCTTGGGTGTTGCTCCAAGTGGCCTCAAAGCAGGAGCTTATTTTTAAATTCCAGACTTGGACACAAGTTTTGGTTGCATAAAAACAGATATACTGCCATATAGAGCCTCAATGTAGGTTGACAATCCACATAGGGACTACCAAAAGGCCAATTACAGCCCTTATTTGGCACTCTAAGAACATTTTTCATGCTAGTGTTGCTCCCCAACTCCTTTTACTTCTGAATGTTGCTCACGGGTTCAAAAAGTTGGGGATCCCTGCCTTAGGCTATTATTTTAGTCATCAAATCCAATACATCTATTAAAAAAAACGTATTTTAAAGTTGTGGGCGTTTAAACACACGAGTGAGAATGTGCACGTATCCACAGAAAAATCCAAAGTTTTTTTTCTACAGAGATAAATAATTGTGTTTCGACATACACTAAAATGTGGTCCCCAAGGAAAATGTTATTAACAACAAAATTTTTATTACATTTCTTTTATTGTAATACATTAATCATTGTTCATTTTACGATCTACAGGAGATTTTATGATAAAGTGTGGGTTAAAGTTACTATTGTATAGATTACAATTGCAATTTTTAAATGCAATTCATTTCTGTTGGTGCAGTATAAAAAACATTTGAAACCAGTTCTAAATATAAAGCATTGGTTAAAGAAGGGCTAAAAGTAATTTGATATGCATTTAATACAAAGTATTTCCAAGATGCAAAACTATGTTTAATGATATATGTATATGCCATACATTACAGACACAACTCTTTTGATGTTGGGACTAGTGATGTGCCAATTTCTTCACCATGCATGATTTTGCCGCACATTTCTGAGTTTCATGAAACATTGCTTGACATTTGCCATGTGTTCAGTTTTGCACGCAACAAAAAAAAAAACTAAGTATGTTTGACTAATAAATTGAAAACATTGTGGTTTTTGGGCCTTATTAAGAGGAATATTACAGATCGCCATGAAGGTATTCAATTTCAAACCAATACATTGGTAACAGGGGCCCACACTAACCAATTCTAATTCTGGTTAATTGAAAACTGACTGAATTGTATGGAAAATATACAGAGCTAAAAAATTGGGTATCACACAAATCTTGTGAATTGACTGCTTGGTGGCTCTTGTGATTGACAGTCCAGATTCATTAGCTGCATATTATACACTCATCACAACCTTTAATTGCAACATGCTGCATTAAACAAGAATTCCTAAGCTGAAATGTACCAGATGATGCCTATGAGGCAATAGGTAAAAAAGATCACCATTAGTGTTATCAGTGTGGAAGTGAATAATTACATTTTGCAATAGAAAGGAATAATGCAAATAAAAAAAAAAAAAAAAAAAGAACTGCCGCATCCTTATAGTCATATATTTTTGGGTGGGAGACAAACGTTTTAGTCGATAGAAACACCAGATGGGATTATTACCTGCGATTGTTCAATTTCTGCTTTGTTTAATTTGATTCCAAGGATTTCAGCAGCAGCTCTCTGAAAACACAGGAAAACCTACAAAGCGAGAAAAAAGGGAGTTTAAATGATTAAAAGCAGACATCCTCTAGTTACTTTCAAATAAATCAAGTCTTTCCTGAACTGTAAACACTGTCCATATGTAAACACTGAATTTCTACTCCCCAGTCCTTAAAGTACCTTAAAGGAGAAACAAACCCTTTACCAAAAAAAAAACCCTACCCCTCACCCCACGTAGACCCTCCCCCTCCAGCCTAGCTGCCCCGACCCCGGGGAAATGCCCCTAACTTTTACTTACCCCTCAGTGCAGAGTCACAGCATCGGAGTTCACGACAGCCATCTTCTGGATCTTAGTGTCTTCTACCGGCCATCCAGCAATTTCTGTCCACTTTGGCGCATATGCAGTTTGTTGTCACAAACGGGTAAATTTCTCCAACTGCACATGCGCCATTTCGCCAGTCTCCATATCAGCTTACCAAAGACCCGGAAGATGGATGAGTGAAAACTCAGATGGTGTGACTCTGCATCGAGAGGTAAGTAAAAAGTATGGGGCATTTTCATGGGGGGCAAGTCATGAAATCGGAAAACTTTGTGACTTTAAGTGAATGCGCAGTAGATCTGTACTGGTAAATGCCCTTACTGCGCATGCACTAAAAATGCCGGTCAAAGCATGAAGAAGACCTCTCGGGAGAAGATGGCATCTGTGAACTGCGTGGACAGAACCTGCGTAGAGGGGTGAGTAACAAGTTAGGGGCATTTGTCCGGGGGGACAGGTAGGCCAGGGGGGAGGAAGGGGGGCAACACAGGGGAGGGTTTTTCTTCTTCTTTAAGAGCTTGTTTGCTGGTGGAGTGTTTAGATGTAACCAATTGTTCTTTATTCTACATTATTCAAAGGAATGTGAAAATATAAGACAGAAAATGCAATACATGTATAAATAGCAAAAATAAAAGGGGAATTAATGGGAACCTATCAGCAAAAAACTGTTTCCCCTACCAGAGTCTGCACTCCGATTGATTGAAAAATAATGTTGTTGTTTTTAAACCAGTTCCCAATTGCACTAAGCAACGCACACCTGGAGAAAGTTTTATTACCCTGCAAATGGTACGAGACTGCATTAGGTGACCCAGCTGTGGTATAAACACTTATTGGGTCAGCCTCAAGTATTTGAACAATGAAATAGTTAAATCACACTCTATTGAGCTGTAGACAGTAACAAATCCTTTGAAAGGCTCTAAAACTCTAAAATTCCATGTAATAGAAACTATAAAGGGGTTTTCTAATCCTACACTGCACAACAGCTAAACAGCTTTGAGCTGGACCAGGGAGTTATGTAGAGGTGCAAAAATACAACTGCCGTAAGTTAGAGTGCAGCTAAGTGGCAGCACTAGAAACCACGCCCTTCCCAGCTGTATGAGCATTGGTGCAGACTGAAGTAAACCATTTTATATAAAGTAATGTGGAGTGGCACTGTATTATACAGCAGAATGGTTCAGTTAATTTTGATTTAGATCCATCTTACTGTAAACTTATATAGCGGTAGATCAATATTTATGTATTACAAATTATCCAAAAAAAAAAAGCCTGCAGCACTGCACTTGATCCTGTCACAGTATATGTATTACATGGACAAAGTAACTGTAAAGCTTTTTGAATATGAATACAATTTGAACACTTGTAGATGAAAGACCTTTTTTACAAATTGGCTACTGGCAACGGTGGGCCTGCGCAAACAGACCTATGAATCCAAGGAAAGGAAAAAGAAGGGGGATAGCTGGAAAGAGAAACATTTAATTAAAAATTAGGTAAACACTGAAGGTTGGTGTTATAGTAATTAAAAGGCTTACATTCATTGGCTTAACAAAAGTGCCTTTTCAAATGAAAAAGAAAAATATGCATCCACAGTAATGCTGTATTGCCAGTCCTCCGTGTTTCTTATTTGTTGTCATGCACAATTAAGTTTAACAGTTGCCTTTCACATTAATCTTATGATTACTAATGTTTGGCTCCTGAAGATTTACTGATGGAGTTGGCGACTTTGGTCTGTTGATAAAGTCCAAGTTTATATGTCACAAGAAATCAGTTTATGATTTTGTTGTCTCCTGCTGTTCCGCACTGATGTACAGCTGGCTGAAGAATGCACTTGAAAAGCAAAAGCTGAAGTTTTACCATCGTAAAAACATACTTTCATGACACTGGCTCACCAAATTTCTATTTTAGAAAATCATTTTAGTAAATATTTACTATTACTTATTCAAAACAGTGCTGTGCTTTGTATAAGTACAATGTGTAGAAAGTGTAGTGTAGATAAGTACAATATGTTACAAAGGGGGCGGATAGAGTTCCCCTTTACAGGTTACTTGTAAGGCCTCTCCTATAGCTTTCCAAATGTTTGGGCAAATCACACATAGAAGTAAATGTGTGTAGATGGATGCTATTCAGTTGTATTTAGGGGCAGTAATTGTTAAAGGAACAGTAACACAAAAAAAAACGGTTTTATAAGTATACATAGCAGATACCAGATGAACTCTGTAGAATAGCATTGTATTCTATTTCAGAGCTTGTCTGTTATCTGCTAAGTAACCTTTGCCCTTTCTCCTTTTATAGATTGAATGGCTGCCCCCATGACTACACAGCAGCTTGTTTATATAAACTATAGCAGTGTTTCTGAAGCAAAACATAACTTTTACCAATACATAACAACAGTACATTGTATTTTAATTACATAAAAAAAAATTAAATTTTTGGTGTTACAGTTCCTTTAAAGGAGAAGGAAAGGTAAAAAGTAAGTAAGCTTTATCAGAAAGGTCTATATAAATATACCAGTAAATCATCAAAGTAATGCTGCTCTGTGTCCCCTGTCAAAAGAAACACCACATTTCTTTCCTTCTATTGTGTACTCATGGGCTTCTGTATCAGACTTCCTGTTTTCATCTTAAATCTCTAGGGCACGGCCTTGAGCATGCTCAGTTTGCTCCTCTCTCCTCTCCCTCCCCCCTCACTGCTGTAATCTGAGCCCAGACCTATGAGTGAGCAGGGAAAGACTCAGGCAGGAAGTGATGTCACACCAAGCCAATATGGCAGCTGCTATCCTAAACAAACAGAGACAAAGTCTAGAGATGTTTATTCAGGTACGGTAAAGCATTCTGCAGAATTAATATAGGGTTATAGCTTGTACTATTGTGGCTAATATATTGGCAATAAACTGCTTCTGTAGCTTTCCTTCTCCTTTAACTGTTCTGCAATGTTTCTGATGCTACAGCAGGGTAACTACCTTGTTATGAACTAAGGATAAGTCTAACCAAATGTGGACATCAAATGACAGGGACTAAAGCATCATAGGAGACCATCAGGCCTTAGCAGGTTAACCCCATGTAGTATTCATATCAAAGGGGTTGTTCAACTTCCAAAACTTTTTTTTAGTTCACTTGGTTTCAGATAGTTCATCAGAAATAAAGACTTTTTTTTCAATTACTTTCTATTTTCTATTTGTGACCATTTTTCTAATATTGAAGTGTAAAGTATCATTTTTCACTTCTTAAGTCTTTCCGAAGCACACTGGGAGGGGGGGGGGGATCCCTGAGTTTCAGTAAAGTAAGTCAGCTGACAAGGACATTAAACTTCTAAAACAGTCAAAATTAGAAAAAAAAAATGGAAAGCAATTGAAAAAAAGTATTTAATTCTGGTGCACAATATGAAAACAACAGAACTGAAAAAGTGTTTGGAAGGTGAACACCCCCTTTAAGGAAGATTCTGCCAGGGCAGCTTCATCTTCTTGGGCAGAAACACCTCAGCAGAAGAGATCTGTAAGATCTACTTTCAGCAAACCCCATGACTTACAAGCATTACAGGCTAGCCTCTCGGGTAGTGGATTTTGGCAGAAAAGAGTTACAGTCTGTGGTTTCGGGGCAGTTCCTTTACTCCCTTATGATTGCCCTCTAAGTAGGGTTGCCACCTGGCCGGTATTTTACCGGCCTGGCAGGTAAAAATGATGGCTGATCCCAATGTTATTTATAGGGACAAAAGATAAATATATAGGAAGGCCTGGTATTTTTTTCCAGAAAAGGTGGCAACCCTACCTCTGTCAGGGCAGCTCAGTTGTCCCTACCTCCTGTTCAAATAATTATTTTAGCATTAAGGTGTAATTGATTTTCAATAACAATCCTTATAAAGGAGTAAGGGTGAGGGGGTTTATGAGGTAAATTTCAGGTTTGAGGCTTTGCCTAACTGTCCTTTCCTGTAGGAGGCAGGCTCTTTGGTGATGCCACATCCAAAAGTAAAAATAAATTGCAGTAACTATTCCAGCTGCAAACCTGTACCTAAGCTCTGGATTCTAGTTTTTCCTTGCCATTGTCAATTCTATATAGACAGCATTCCTTTATTTGTTGGTAATTATAGTGTACTACAGATCTTGTAAGGAACACAGAGGTTAAGGGCCCTGTTGCACATAGGTACTCCCCTGAGAAATTCTAATCTCTAAATATCTTTAGATGCAAGGCATCTGTTTCTACAATCAATCTGCCTTTTAATTTAGAAAGCTCCAATAAAACGAGTTCCTCAGGAAATACAATTATATCCTCTTCCTCTCAGTCTTTCTCCATTGGTTATGATCTTCATTTTATTACTCAGTTGTAAAACCAAAAAGAAAGGCGTATTACCAGTCATCTCCAATAAGTCTTCATCTATTTCTATTATTTGGAAGTGTCACTTTCAAATTTCGAGCTTTGTCCTAACACAAACGACAATATTGATTTTATCAGATTTTTACTTACAGAATCTCCTGTCTTCGCAGAAACAAAATAACTTCCTAGGCTGTTTTCTTGGCAGAATCTCTGGTGTTTATCAGCTTTTACTGTTCGCATGTGCTCCAAGTCAACTAAAAAAAAAAAAGTATTTATGAATCTGTGCACATATACTTGAATTGTAGCATTAGCTTTGCATGAGAAAATGCATGTTTCAAAGTCCTTTTAAACATACCGTATATACTCGAGTATAAGCCGTCCTGAGTATAAGTCGAGGTACCTAATTTTACCTCCAAAAACTGGGAAAGCTTATTGACTCGAGTATAAGCCGAGGGTGAGAAATGCAGCAGCTTCTGGTAAGTTTCAATCTCGTTTTTGGATGACTATTCTTAGGCGCCGGCTACTATTCTAAGCGCCGGTGAATATTCTTAGGCGCCGGCTACTATTCTAAGGCGCTGGCGAATATTCTTAGGCGCCAGCGACCGTTTTTGCACTTGACCAGAGTATAAACCGAGGTAGAGTTTTTCAGCATATTTTGGGGGCTGAAAAAACTCGGCTTATACTCGAGTATATATGGTACACATTCTACAAAAATAAATTTACCATGACAAAGAAAAGAAATATCCAAATAATCCAAAGTTCTTAAAATGATTCCCTTTTTCTTTGTATTAATAAAACAGTACATTGTACTTGATCCAAACTAAGATATATTGTTAATGTTTACATGATTTTCTAGTAGACTTATGGTATGAAGATCCAAATTACAGAAAGATCTGTTATCTGGAAAACCTCAGGTCCCTAGCATTCTGGATAACAAGTCCCATACCTGTATTATCTTATGTATTACCTAAGACCACACAAAAAGGTGATTGATGCCCCGTTTGTTCTAGTTTATGGTAATACTGACACTAGTATTAGTCAGATACCTTTGCGAATACCTCCTGTTTTAGTAGCGGCAGTCAGATTTGTGGACCCAAGAACGTATAGGATCTTGGCATAGCTACAAATATTTAAATAGCTGGAATGTTAAAAAGTATGGAGGCGTAAAGGCCTCCATACACGGGCAGATAATACTTAATCTGTCGGTAGCTTATTGCCCAGTGTAGAGAGCCCTCTGACAATGAAAGTCAGGCAGATGTCAATCAGTCGGCTTAAAAATCCCATCAGATCGAGGACCACATCAGTTCGTTAAAGTGGTCCTCAATGCAACCATCCGTTTCCTCCTCGTAATGATATGATCATGGGCCCAACCATTGGATCATTATGAGGAAAAAAACATCAGTCTGATATCGAGGAGAGATCCGCTCATTTGGAGACCTCGCCAAATAAGCAGATCTCCATAAGAATGACCAGCTTTAGGAAAAAAGGTCAAGCAGTGGGAGGAGACTTTAAAGTAAGATTGCAAAATGAATAAGACACATACAAATTTACTGAGTGAATAAGGAAAAAAGTTAATAACAGCACCTTACTAAAAGGGGAGTTTAAAAGTGCTGCTGCCCCAACAGAACTGAGAAAAATAATGTCCCTGATAAGAGGGGCAGATGGGTGGGAGACAAATTATGTGCGAGTCTAAAGAAAACCCCAACTTAGTAGAGCAGAGATGAATATACAAATATGTGTTGTGAAGATCTGTTGTGTGTGGGAACAGCACAGTCCTCTCACTAGTCAGGGAGTTTGCACTGATGGTTTATAGAACAGTAGGCCTTTGTCTAGGCCTCTGTCCTTTCCATCATATTATTTTTTTTTTAAAATTGTTTCCTATTTTGGGGGCTTGGGGTGAAATAAGGATTTAAATGATTTTTTGAAAAATTACTTGGCAAGTATGTGAACTAGCTTTTTTGACAGTACCGGTCTGCCCAGAGATGAACCACAGGCAAAAAACTACCATTTTGTTAATTGAAGTAGAAAGACTCTTCTTGCCAAGCATTTGCACTTTCACATTTAGAAAGAGTAAAGTCCTACTTGTCAATTGACTAAGCAAGGGCTGAATTACTCAATTATGCTTAATTAAATATATTATGTCTTATAAAAATATCCCAGCATGCTTGTCAATTATCCTTAATTAAAGTTATTAGCTTTCAATAAAAATATCTCAGTAAGCACAATTTTCTGGTCTATTAAAGCGCATACTGCAAATAGTGTTTGCTGTGTGTCAGTTAGAAAGGTAAAAGAGAGAAACTGGCATGGCCAGACTCTAGTGATTAGAACTAAAGTGATCAGAATAAAATGAAATGAAAAAGAATATCTTGAAATATATAATGCTGAAACTGCTTTAGACCTTTGTAATCAGTGATAAGTATACATACCGATAATTAGCAAGCATTATATTCAAATCATAAATAATTGAAAGACCATCATCTTGTTCAAACCTAAGTTAAAATCTCTGCAATATGTGAGCATTTTCTATGAAGAACGATGCCATTTTGAATACAGATCTGGAACGTAGGGGTTATTTATTAAAGTCTGAATGCCAAAACTAGAATAATTCATTTTTTTACTATAAAGACAGAATTCTTAGTGAAATAAAAACCTTAAAGGGATACTGTCATGGGAAAAAATGTTTTTTTCAAAATGAATCAGTTAATAGTGCTGCTCCAGCAGAATTCTGCACTGAAATCCATTTCGCAAAAGAACAAAGAATTTTTTATATTCAATTTCGAAATCTGACATGGGGCTAGACATATTGTCGATTTCCCAGCTGCCCCAAGTCATGTGACTTGGGGCAGCTCTTTACTGCTGTATTGCAAGTTGGAGTGATATCACCCCTCTCCCTTTTCCCCCCCAGCAGCCAAACAAAAGAACAATGGGAAGGTAACCAGATAACAGCTCCCTAACACAAGATAACAGCTGCCTGGTAGATCTAAGAACAGCACTCAATAGTAAAAACCCATGTCCCACTGAGACACATTCAGTTACATTGAGAAGGAAAAACAGCAGCCTGCCAGAAAGGATTTCTCTCCTGAAGTGCAGGCACAAGTCACATGACCAGGGGCAGCTGGGAAATTGACAAAATGTCTAGCCCCATGTCAGATTTCAAAATTGAATATAAAAAAAATCTGTTTGCTCTTTTGAGAAATGGATTTCTGTGCAGAATTCTGCTGGAGCAGCATTGATGTGTTTTGAAATTTTTTTTTTCCCATGATAGTATCCCTTTAAATTTTTCAGGATTTATTATACTCAGAGGATGGAAAAAGTCTGAATCCTTAAATCCAGCATCTCAGACCTGCCGAGATTGTTTATAAGTCAATGGGAGAAGTCCCAAAGATATCCTGAACTGCTCTGGGTTTCATAGTGGTTTTCTGGCAGAAGTCTGAAAAAATTAGATTTTTCTGGCGGAAAATCAGAAAAATTCGTACGATTCGATTTTTTTAACAATTTAACAATTTTTTGAGTTTTTTCCTGCACTGGAATTTTTCAGTAAAATGTATTGATAAATAAGGGGAAATAACCTGTGCGGATTTGGTCTGAGTATATTTCAAAAATTATGAGAGAAATTCTTTCCTTCTTTATATTAGAGTGTATAACTTTCCACACAAGTCAGTTATGGGAAAGAAATGGGCCACATGATGGAGTATTATTAAAATGAGTGTCTGTGTTTTTTTGCCGTGTCTGTTTGAGTTTCCCCCAGGGAGACTCTTGTTTCCTCCTAAACTCCAAAACATACAGGCAGGTTAATTGACTCCTGATGAAACTTGTCCCTAGCGCTGGTGTGAATTTGACGGTGCACCAACTCACATGAGTGATGAACAATCTCTGTAAAACTCTTTACATAAAGCATAATAATATTATAGATGAGAAAAATTATTACACTGTAATTTGCCCAAATTAACACATTTTTTTTTAATTTAATGAACTTTTTTCCCACTCCTGCATAGATATACTCTATGATAGCAACACACTTATGCTTTCCAAATAGCTGGAAAGTCAGGGATCAGTCAATAAGGTACAAAGATACATGCAAATCCAACACTCCTGGGAACATTAAAAGAAAAAAAGTGTCTGGTTTTTGAAGTGCCGTTTACGCATTTCAGCACTGTCTGAACCTTCTGTGGGCAGAGCTTTTGGCACAAAAACACATAGAGCCTGTGCACTAAAATGTAAAAAACTCGCAATAGGTAAAAAAGACCTTACTAATAGTAAATGCAGGAGCAAATGCAGTTATAAAATTTATAAAATGTTCATTAGGATATATGTAGCCTAACACGTTTCGTGCCAAATGGGCACTTACTCAAAGGCTTATGGTCCCATCCATGTACAAGCTTTTTATAGGGATGATGGCCAATCAGAAAAGGATACATTATACTGAGCCCTGTCCAGTAAGAAAAAGATACATCATACAAAGCCTTATTATTTGAAGTTCAGTATGTGTTGCACTTATTCAGTTTTAGTGCCACGTAGTACATTAGATGGCACACATTGTTTTATAGGGCGTAAGGTATACATTGCCATTGTATTAACAAAAGAATGTTTATATTCACTATTGTTTTTTCACAATATATTTATTGGTTGTTGTTTGTTCACATGACTCTTATTGGATAAAGCTCTGTATGATGTGGAAGAGGGAAAAAAATGTTAGTGTGTAGGCTTTTAAGGAAACAATGAAACTCCGGAGCATAGTGGAATGTCTGATGCTGTAGGTTAATTAATTCTATAGGTTGAGGCCTTGCATGTAGGCCTGCATGCAAGTGATTCCTAGAGAGAAGAAAAGTCTAAGGGCATTGGAGTTTGGAGAGAACACAGTAACATGGTTTGTGATGAGCATTGCAGGCAAGCTTTAGGAGGAGAAATCTGGTGTAAGATTGTATAGGTAGCCAGTGGAGGGTTTTGTCCAGCCGGTTTAAAGGGTGAGATAAAGGATGTAACAGCATTTTGGAATAGTTGCAAGCTAGTACTTTTCTTAAAATCGTATTTTATAAGACATCATCTCTAGCAGAGCCTTTTCGTATTTCATGCTCGGAAGGCAATTAATCATAGTCAATAAATGTCTTCTGAGCACCAGAGGGGCACGCACAGATGAAGCACACGCACAATTCGGAGCTCACTTCAACAGCACATGCGGCTGGTCAGCGATCGATGGGAAAAGGAAATCAATAAACCCAATATGGCAGCCACCAACCTCAATTTGCTACCCTATATTTTCTAAAGAGGTTTAGTTCAGGGAGGAAGGCCTCAGATTTTTAAATAACCCTCTCTTTCTCATTTAACAGGTTTCTCCTACAAATATGGTAGGTCATGTGAGCCTAGTCAGGACGCCACATGTATCTTGTAATTTCACAGCCAAAACGAATTACGAATTGCCTGAAAAGTTGCCAGTATGGCCAATTCCATGCAGTAATGGATGGTCTATGTAGTATTGCATAAAAAGAACAAACAAGTTCAAGAGCACAAGTAGATAGCAGCTGATACAGTATGTCGTTTATACAACTAGCATTCACATACTATGTTGTGGTTTTATATCTAATATGGAAAAAGCAGTGCTGCTCGATTTTTCCTCAATACCAAATGAAAATGTATGCATTTTGTAAATGTATTTAACTCTGAGGTACAAGTCAGTCAGAAATATAAGGAAATGCTGTGTAAGCTTTTTGGAAACACTTGCAGCAGTCAACATACTTTATTTTTAAGGGCAAATGTTAATCCTATAAGCCCATGTTCCAAAAATGTTGCTCTGAAACAGAGATGCATAATTCAGGTGTGAGGTATATTATTCAGTTTCTCCCATTATATACCCACTGGAAGTAGAGCCAAACCTAACAAACAATGCCATGTTTCATTGCAAAGGGCATGGTGCTCAAGCCGTGTGCAGGTTTTATTGTGTACATTCCAGTTTCTCCAAATCTGATCCTGAGGTGACTGGAAGCTACATTGAACAGTTTCTGTTTTTATTGCGTACAGTCCCCATAATGGTGTTGACTCAATGCTGTCAAATTATAGGGCAAATATATTCACAAGCATTTAAGGACAACCAAGCTCTTTGAGCAAATATAGGGAAAAAAACTTAAACTGATTTCCTGAGGAAGGGACCCTACTGGCTTGTAAAAACTTGTAAATTTGCAAATCTAGTAAGTCTGCATAATGGTGTCATTTGATTATCAACTAAAAATGTCCACTTAATCTATAAAAAAAAGCTTTATTTAAAAATGATATTGGAGGTCTTTAATTGGTATACTCTGGGGATTTTACAAGGAATTCAAAATAATATTCTAAGGCTTGAATTAGCTGATAGGAAGATTTACTGAAATAGGCCCGGGCACCTCAAAGCATCAATACACCAAGAATTATGGACTGACAAATGGACACAAACTGAGGAACACTGTCATTCATCAAAAAGAGTCAATGTGAATGTGAATAAACATGTTTTGTAAAGAGCTGATGGGTATGTATATCTATATCATTGTGTCAGCATGTGCTCCTTGAACTTCTGTATAGTAGCTTTCAGTGGTGCTCCTTTCCTCATGCCTGCTGTTACGAATTTTATGCAGGGAAACCCTGGATCTACCATCACCTCCAAACTAGGCAGTAGCTACTCCTTGCAGTTCTGCTGCACCAAATGCATAAGCAGGGGTGTAACTACAGAGGAAGCAGACCCTGCAGATGCCGGGGAGCCCCATGAGGCCCAAATAATGAGCAATTGTTTGCTGATAAACCAGGACAGCGGCTGGATATGTTTGGGGCCCTAAAATTAATTTGCTGTGAGGCCCAGTAATATTTGGTTATGCCACTGTGCATGTCACTATCAGAATCATGGGGGGGAAAAATGATGTTTTCATACTGTGGGCCTAACATACTGCGGGGTTACAACAATTTGGGACTTTCCTTGATTTTATGCAAATCTGTGGTCACAACCGACCATGACAAATCAGCCCCTTTGTTGGCAACACAGGTTGACAACCTTCCACAAAGCAGTACACTTATCAAACAAGAAAAGTTTCACACTGCCCTGAACAGCATTCTACCTTTATTAAATCTTCTAAAGGGAGTCTCAATGTTTTTGGGATAAAAAAAAGTATAATTCATTCTAAGCAAGTTTCCAAAAATATAGTAGCCAAAAGTATCCAGACAATTTTTCAGACAAAAGTACCTGGACACTCCGGGGCAGATGTATCATGGGTCGAATTTCGAAGGGTTAAATCCCTCAAAATTCGACTGGGGAATGGAATCGAATAGGGAATTCGGACGAATTTACGCGCTAGAGAATAGTCAAATGGGCGAATATTCGCCCAGCGAATAGTCGAGCGATCGAATATTCGATCGAAGGATTTTCATTCGATCGAATGCCTTTTTATTTGATCAAAAACTTAAAAAAAAAGCTTTTAAAGAAATTCGGTAGGTTTAATCTGGCAAAGTAGATAGTCTAATGATTTTTAAAAGAGACAGTACTTCGACTATCGAATGGGTGAATAGTCGCAGTGCTAATTCGCTCTATCTATTCGAATCATTCTACTCAGGCGAATTTACGCCAATTCGATAGTCGAGGAGCACAAAAAACTCCTCGGAATTCGTGTTTTTTTCCCCCTTTTCATGTAAAATGTCTTCAGTTAGAACACGTGGAGCCCTAAAATAAAGTGTTTAGAGACTATTCCCATTGACTTCTATTGAACCTTGCCAGCTTTTATTAGCAGAGCTTTTTTGGAAACTTTATCAGTCTTTTTCGTTATTAAACCAGACTATTCATGGTTTCAGAAAATACTTGTGTGCATTTTTTATGTTTTTGTAGAATCGTGGAAAAAATGCTAACTTTATCTTTGATTAATCTGCTGAGCTCCAAACTGTCTTTGGTAGTAACATTAGCTCAAGGGAGTGTAGTTTTTTATGGGTGATCAGAAGCAAACAAAAGTAACATCAACATGTGCAATCCCAAGTGTCAGCTGGAGTGGTGTAAAGGTCACCACCATTGCACTCTGGAACCGTGGAATGATAAATGGCCTTTCCCTATCCCCCATGTAAATGTCTGCTTTTGGTAGATGTCAGTAAAGCACTACCTGCCTGAATAATTCTGATCCAGTGAAAGCAAAACTTAAGGCTAGGGCCACACTAGGCGATAGCGCCGCGATTTGATTCGCGGCGACTTGTCGCCGCGACTTTTAATCCGCAATCGCTGGGGAAACTTTTGCGCTGGCGTCTATGGGGAATCGCGGCGTAAAAACACACGCGGCGATCTTTTTTCTACTGTCGCTCGAAATTGCCTCGGCGATTTCGAGCGACAATAGAAAAAAGATCGCCGCGTGTGTTTTTACGCCGCGATTCCCCATAGACGCCAGCGCAAAAGTTTCCCCAGCGATTGCGGATTAAAAGTCGCGACGAAAAGTCGCCGCGAGTCAAATCGCGGCGCTATCGCCTAGTGTGGCCTTAGCCTAAGACTACAGCATATAACAACATTTTTTATTGTGTGCTTTTGACTTTGAGACAACAGTTTGGGGGAAAGCTCTTTTCTGTTTCAGCACAATGCCGATAAACACAAAGCAAGGTCCATACAGAAGGGGCTTGCACAGATGGGGGTGGAAGAACTGGCATGCAGAGATCCCTAACCTTAATCCAACTATGGGACAGCTAAGGGATGAATTGGAAGGCTGATTGGGAGCCAGCTCTGATCCTAAATATCAATAGCCAACCTCACTCACAATTATTGTGGCTGAATGGAAGAAAAAGAAAGTTTTGGCCTCATGGTGTAACATTAGTTAAAACTAATGAGCCTGTTTACGAACATTCAAGTTTTTACTTTTTTCTTTAGGAATCATTTTATATCTATAAAAATGATCTAAGTCTTTTAAAAATATCACTAATACTATTTTTTTTTTTTACTATTTTTCATTTAAGTTTAAAAACGGAGAAAAACCTCTCCAAGTAAAAGCGATCGAGATCTGGTAGAAGTCAATGGGAGTTGTGCTGATCCTATTCAACCTTTCTGACTTTTATAGGTTTTCGGATATTTTTTACTATTTATTCTCTGAAAAACTCGAATTGTAGTGATATTCGTATCTTTTTTGGATCGTTCAGCACATTTTTCCATTTGTACATTTTACATTTGGTTCTCTTAAAAACTTTCATGCCATTCGTGATTTCAGAGAAATAATAGATTATAGTTTAATCGTGGTTTCAAAAAGCTCTAATACCACTAAAATTCGACCTCTAATAAGTGGGCTACTATTGAAAGCAGTATCTGTCTGACTTCTGAAGTGACTTCTGAGTTTCAAGAGTGAGAACCAGAGAACAGAAAGCGGTAATCAAATACTGCATTTGATTGTCATTATGTTTTCAGTAACTGTAAAACCTTTAAAAACACCTAAATTTTATATATTACAGCTCTTCTTAGAATTAAACCTTCATTATACAAATAACAGGTTTTTAACTTAAATATTTTGTCGTAATAATCTGAAAAGTTTGCAAGTAAAAAGGAAACACCACTAATACTATTATTAGTGGGAAAAAACACTTAATTGTGGTTTGTATCTGTACATAATAAATTATAAAACCTGAATGGTAGACCTATAATAAATGTCAACTGTGAATTATTACATTTGTTCACACACTTCATTTTCCATTTAAAATACGCCGGATTAACTTGTGACATATATGAACAAAATATATCTTCCCTGTGTATGAATTGGTGCCATAAACAAACTCTTAAAGACTCTCTAAGGTAGAGAGACCATACAGAAATAGCTTGTTACCTAGTTTTATTACTGGTTTTTCTGGTTTCTATCACACACAATTGCTTGTCTGAAACAAATAATGATTACATCCCTTTATCAGATTTACAGACTTAAGCCTGTCAGAGCTTTGTGTGTATAATACAATTCTCCAGGATTTGTAACATCCATTTCACTTTACATTGTACAGACACAAGTTCAGAAGTTCTCAAGCAGAAACGAGACTACGGGACAGTGAGGAAACTACCATTAAAGCCCTACAGTTAATGGTGGGTCATAGTGCCTTATTTCTAACACACCCTGGTAAAGAAGAAAACCATCTGTGTCTATTTATTATACAGAAAAATGGTGAGGATTCAGGACCTCCCGAACTGGAAGAAATCTCAAGATGGATCGACTTTACTTGCAAAGCACAAAATCCTAAATGGTATAAATGATAATATTTACATTAAAATGTATACTTTCTTATCACGGTAGAAATACCTGATGTCCCTAGACAATTACACCATATTTTTCAAGGGCACTTACATGTAAATAAAAATGGGGGCAAACTAAACTTTGCTAGATAATCCAACTAATTATTAAAGGTTTAATATTTGCAAATGTGCAGAACATATTGTGAACAATTTTTTGTGGGGGAAAAAAACAACTTGATTGATTTAGCCGGACCAGAGTGGAGACAAGCGTGTCCACTTTAAATGAAAGTCATGGGGGGGGGCATTTTGTGCAAAAATTACTAAACTGCATCAATCTATAGGAAAATCAATCTATGGGTTTATTAAATGTTTTAATGGAATAGTCATCAAAATCAAGGAAAATTGACAGCTTATCTGCCCGTGTATGGGGGCTTCCGATGGGTCTTCCCGATCGATATCTGGCCACTTGCAGCCCCTTGGCGCATCGTAATTCCACTTGCAGCCCCTTGGCGCATCGTAATTTTTCAAATGTGCAGAACAAATTGTGAACAATTTTTTGTGGGGGGAAAAAAACAACTTGATTGATTTAGCCGGACCAGAGTGGAGACAAGCGTGTCCACTTTAAATGAAAGTCATGGGGGGGGGCCTTTTGTGCAAAAGTTACTAAGCTGCATCAATCTATAGGTTTATTAAATGTTTTAATGGAATAGTCATCAAAATTAAGGAAAAATTGACAGCTTATCTGCCCGTGTATGGGGGCTTCCGATGGGTCTTCCCGATCGATATCTGGCCACTTGCAGCCCCTTGGCGCATCGTAATTCGATCATTCGGCCATACGGTCAAATGTTCGAATTACCCCCGATATAGCCATGCCGTTAGTGGCATATCGGGGAAAGATCCGCTCGTTTGGCGAATTCGCCAAAAGAGCGGATCTTTGAGTCTATGGCCACCTTTAGTTACATTAACTTTCCTTGATACATTCAAAAAAGGAATTTTGTAGTAAAGTAGCTTCAGAATGGCAAAACGTGTTTCTGGGTCAATCGATCCCCTAGCAATGCACTGGTAAATACAGGATTACAATGCAAATAAATGCATATTATTCTGTGTTTCTAGCAAATGCAAGTTTATGTGGGTGTCTAATGCTCAAGGAAAACAAATGTGTTCTTTTAAGAAAATCTGTTTTTCGGATCCAGTGCTCCTTTCAGTGTTGCTGTGTATATTTTTTTATTTAAAGATTTTATTTTCATGAAAACTTGTACAAGCATAAGAAGTACATATGTATGATAAGTACAGTGTTATCATCACAGATTGGGATACCAAAACATGCATGCACTGCTAAAGACATTTCTCTTTGTAACCAATAAATCTCTGTATTGAATATTTAAACGCATCATCGTCTTTATTGGTGCTACCAGCAGGTGCCCAACCTTTGGTATGGAATAGGTATTACCCAATCCGTTGCTGTGTATATTTAATGAATGCTCATTGATACAGGGGCAATGTCACAGTTATTATGAGTGACACGTAATTACTGTTGGTTTACGCCGCCTTAATATGGAACATTACATTTTTTTTTCTCCTTAACCTTTTGATTGGCAAACATAAGCAGAGTGCTTATAGAGGCCCTGAGGTATAAGAGGCCAATTGGATGACTGACAGCTAAATTAACCCAAATGATCTAAATATTGCCACTGCTCGTTAATTCAACACTGCTAGATTAATCACCTCCAGGGAAACATTTTAACCGTGGCTACAGCAAAACAAGGCAGTTAAGGTAAATACATCGCCAGGACACGAAACATAGATGTGTATACATTTTATTAATCACTTCCAGGAAGGATGGGAGGCTCGGAGGATGACCATGCTTCTTCAAGAACACAGGAACTTGTATATAAGTCAGAGATGAATCTCTCACATTCAAAGTAAAATCTAACATTACACAGAAAGGAGTCTGAGACCTTCCCTTACAGCAGCGAGACGTCCATGTGAAATGTCTAGGCTACACGCACTATATATAAGTGCAAAAGGATTATAAAACTCTGCAGTTATACTGTACCGTGGAATTATTCTAATTAAGAAAAAAATTCTCTCCCCAAGTGCTCGCAGCTGTTCATACAAGTTGTGAAATTACATAATGCTCCAATAATGACCTATCACGATTAGCCCACACAGAAACGACAAGTAAAACGCTCTAATAATGTATTAATTTGATTTACATGTGCTTAAAATTAGGGGAAAATGTTCACTTCTAAATATGAGCTACAGTCGCTGCACAAATGACCAAGAAAACAGCAATTTCTTTATTATTCCTATTTGTGTATAAACATTATATGGAAACATTGATATCACCATGAAATTAAAGCATGTTAGGAGGTCAAGGACTTTTTATTTTATATTATTTTTATGTTCCAGGATAAAGACCTGCCCTTATTCGGTATAGTTTATTTTTAAAGGGGTTAGGATTAATTTTTCCCAGAGAGCTGCTTGAAATTTCCCAATTGAAATCTCCCCAGTGAAATGTTATTGTACAGACATATATGGGAGTGGGACAGTCCTATATTCTAACTGCACTGCTCACTATTAAAGGGAAATTCTTTATGAATCCACTTCTAGTTCTTTGATGTTAATAGTGAAACACCAAAGAAAACTTATAATTTTGGGTGGAGAGCACCCATTCCATTTAACTGGCCATAAATATTCCTATTCCCAATAAATACCATATTGCTATTAAATAAATAACCTATCATTTAGAGAAATTTGCCAATCCACATTCTGTCATTAGTGGGCTAAAGAGTGGAAATATTTTAGGGACACCACAGATTATATGTACATTGCACTGCTATATGATTCTGAGAATCCAGCTCACACAAGCATCTATATATCATAGGCGTTACATTTACACTGGGTCCTGCAAAAGTATTCAGACTCTTGAAATGTCTCTAATTTAAATCAATACTAAATGCTTCGCTGAAATTTTCACATACAATATACTTTTTCTAAGTGGTTTGGGTATGTAGCAGTGTAGTATACTGTTTGGAAGTGATTTTGGCCCATGATTCCATGCAGATTTTCTCCAGGTTGTTTAAGTTATGCACCTCATTTTTAAATAGTGCCACAGAGGCTCAAATGGACTGATATCAGGGCTTTGATCAGACTTGACTTATTATCTTGAGTCACTCCAGTGGTCTGTTGTGTGGGATTCATTGTCCTAAATAGATATTCAAAAGCTTAAAGTGGACCTGTCACCTACACATAAAAAGCTGCATAATAAAAGTCCTTTGCAATTTAAATATGAAACCCCAAAAAATTTTTTCATTAAAACATCCATACCTGCTATAAAGGTGTTTAAATATCTAAACTGTCAATCAAATATTACCTGCCCCGCCTCTATGCCCGTGGCATAGAGGAGGGGCAGTCAATTACTTTCACTTTCCATTCAGCACTTCCTACATGTCACTGCTCTCCTCACATTCCCCCTTCCCTCCTCAGGCTCTATAATTGTGTAGGGCACTGCACATGGACATTAGGTCCCCCATTCTGGTGCATACACAAGATTTTGGTGTGATACACATTTCCCTTTATAACCGTGTCCACAAAATGGCTGCTGCCTGCTTGCTGTGATTGTATAATTCCAAGACAGAAGGAAACAAAATTTAAATAATAAATACAGTGTAAGTATAGTTTATTTTGCTCAACTAAAATGATAGAAAAGAATTTGAAATTATTTCTTAGGGTGACAGGTCCCCTTTAATATTTTTGAGGATTTAAACAGATTCTCTTGCTGTATTTCCCTAGTTTGTACCATCCATTCTACCTTCTATCTTAAAGGAGAAGGAAACCTCCTGGGTGCAAAAATCCCCCCCCCCCGTGTTGCCCCCCCTACCTCCTCCCCCTGGCCTAACTGTCCCGCCGGGCAAATGCCCCTAACTTGTTACTCACTTGTTCTCCCAAGCGATCTTCTTCCTGCTTTGACCGGCGTTTTTGGCACATGCGCACGGATCTACTGCGCATGCGCCAAAAGTCACAAAGTCACCGGAAAACTTTGTGACTTTCGGTGCATGTGCAGTAGATCCGTACCGGCGAAATGCTCCTACTGCGCATGTCCAAAAACGCCGGTCAAAGCAGGAAGATCACTTGGGAGAACATGGCGTCTGTGAACTCCGTGGACTGGACCTGCGCAGAGGGGTGAGTAACAAGTTTGGGCATTTGCCCCGCGGGACAGGTAGGCCAGGGGGGAGGAGGGAGGGGGGGCACACAGGGGAGGGTTTTTTGCGCTCAGGGAATTTCCTTCTCCTTTAACAAGATACCCAGTTCCTACTGATTAATAGTAGTCCCACAGCATGATGCGACCTCCACCACAATCCTTCCCTGGAGGTATGGGTCCACCATAAGGTTAACAAACAAGGGAAAGGTGTGCTCACCACTAATTTTTAAAAAACATTAAGCAGGGTGCAATGAGGTTGTGACCACAAACTTCACATAGACAAATACAAGTGGTCCTCTGCACTCAACCCATTATCGATATATTAAGGACACCATAGGGTTGCCATCTTTCTGGTTTTTTTTTACCTGGACAGCTCGGTTTTTGAAAGGGTGAAAACTGCCTGTCCATATTTCCAAATTAGGAAATCCAGAAAGGACACTGAAGTTAATGACATGGCTATCAGCCAATCTCTTATTGCCAAGTCATTAGTCCTGATTGCCAAGTCATTACTCCTGCCTCCAATGTCATCTGCCCCGCCCCCTGCTCGGATTCACCAAATTGAAAAGGTGTGCAGAAACACCATAACTATAATGAAGTATGGCAGTGGTAGCCTCACTTACCAACTTGGAGCAAATCTGCCCGGAGTGTGATAATGACTTGCGCTACAAATAACTAAATGAATTGCACTAATTGCTAAATTTTTGATGTGCATAAATGATTTTGCCTATTAATGCATTCAATAAGATTTACTAAAGTCTTGCACCAGAATTATCCCCTGGCCACATCAAAATTGATGCTATTTTCTATCGCCACCCAGAGTAAGGCTTTATAAAACATAATGACTTAAAACGTTCTAGTGTGTGAGATGTGATGTTAGATTTTAACTTGACCAGTGAACATTAGTGAGTCAAACTGGGCAAGAAAAACACATTTAAATGTATTATAAGTCAGAGATGAATTTCTCACATTCAATTCAGAGCTTTCTGGATAATGGATCCCATATTGTATATGAATTAACGATTTTACAAAAAAACAGTGTTGGGCAATAAATTATTACCAAACAATATTACACCAGACAATATTACCAAACTCAATGCCTGACCCATGCAACCACAATCTGATCCTGATCCAGACCCACATTGTGCCTCAAAATGATCCCTACCAGATTCGGTCCGAGGAAGATGCTTCCCATAAATGACTTGTCTACCACTGAATGTCTTTGTAACCAGAAATGATGTCTGTATTGTGGGATGGTATTAAATAGGCAAGCTTGCCAGGTGAGCTTTATATACATATATTTTTTATTCTTAGATAGCTACTACAGCTTAAAAGACTACCTATTCTGAGTACTCATGGACCATCTGCATGGTCAGTACATCAGCATATTTCCGACTGAATGCTATGCAGGTATTGCGTAGGTACCCGTGCTAAAGATCACACTTATCAGCCAGCATCAAGGGAAGGTGGTGATGACACATAGGTTGGGAAGTGGAGTGTTTCAGGGGTGGGGAATGGGCATGTGTTGGGAGCAGGTTACTGTAAAACGCGGCCTCTTATCTCCTGGCCGCGTTTCTCCAAGACTTCTGGTGCGCAGGCGCGCTGGAGTCATCAGTGATCAACGCTGAGCGGCGTGACGATCGTGTTTAGACACTGAACGTCATGACGTCAGGTTTCGGCGCCGCATTCTAAATTTGCCACCAAATCTTCTTTAAAAAGCTGGTTCTCAATTTTGACAGTGCCCAAGCTGGCTTCAGTATACTGATCCTGCCCAAGCATTTATTATGCCTCCTGCATCCAAGCATTTATTCTGAATTCCTGGTTTTTGACTCCTGCCTGACTTTTTGACTACAATTCCTGCCGCCTTCAACCTTTTGCCTGAATCTCGACCACATCTTCTCTAAATCCTTGCCAGTACTTCGTTAACGGACTTATTTCTAGTTACCCACTTATTCCTTGTTGGTTTCCGCAGCAAAAAGCTTGGGGCCCCAAAAGGGTGTCGGCGAACCCCGAAATCCACAGGGATTCCCTGTGCATTTGAGTGTACCCATCACTGTGCAAGGTTCCTGATAACGTAAACGTTACAGTTACATTGCTGGTAAATTTTTAATACCAGCCCAGCCCTATCAGCTGGCCAGTGAATTGCTATATATTTGGCAACCATATACCAAACGCGCTGCTGGATTCTGCCTTAAATCGGTTATTGCTGCAAAAAGTGTCTCTACATAGCCAACTCCACATTTCAGTTTTCTATTTTGACCAAGATTTGTGTTTTACATAAAAACAATGTTATATCTTCTGTCTCCAAACTTCTTTCACTAACCTCCTCCCTAGGCTTATCTTTGTGCTCAGACTCTCTCACTCCAATGGTAATGCTCTGGATCTCATATTTACCAGACTCTGTTCAACCTCCAATTTTACTAACTACCCATTTCCCCTCTCTGATCACAATATGCTCACATTTCAACTCTCACTAACTCCCTCCTCACCCCCTGCCATAACGCAAACACGTACTTACCGTGACCTGCAAGCTGTAGACGTGTCACATCTCTCTTCTTCCTTTGACTCTCTTCACTCTAATATCTCAGCTATCTCATGTCCTAATGTGGCTACCTCTGTCTACTATAGTATTCTCACCACTGCCCTAAATGAGCTTGCTCCTATAAAAACTAAACGTTCTAGACCCAAAACACTTCAACCCTGGCATACTGCTCATACAAAAGCGCTCCAAAGACACTCACATGCACTTGAGCGTCGCTGGAGCAAATCCCGTTCAGAATCAGACTTTTGGAGCTACAAATCTGCCTTGCGCTCCTTTAACACCAGCCTCTTCCAAGCCAAACAAACATACTTTACTTCACTCATTAACTCCGTTTCTAAAAAACCAGCACAACTTTTCTCCACCTTTAACACTCTCCTTTCCCCTTCTCCACCCTCTCCATGCACATCTGTCTCTGCTCAAGATATTGCTGAGCACTTCAAAAACAAAATTGACACTATCAGAAGGGACATTACACTACTCAACCCCCCTAGACTTCCACAACCCTCCCTCCACACTCCCCAGTCTCTCCTGTGCTCCTTCACCCCTGTCACTGATGAGGAAGTCTCAAAGCTTCTGGCTTCTTCTCACCTTACCACTGTCCGCTTGATCCAATTCCCTCAAAACTTCTCCGCAATACCAATCCTGGTCTAATCAAAGCCTTAACTCACCTATTTAATCTTTCGCTCTCAACTGGACCGTTTCCTTCTCAACTAAAACATGCTCTTGTCACCCCCATTCTGAAAAAACCCTCTCTTGATCCCTTCAATCTTGACAACCTCCGACCTATCTCTCTGCTACCTTTCATCTCTAAACTACTTGAGCGCCTAGTCTACAACCGACTTACCTCATTCCTCTCTGACAATAACCTGCTGGACCCCCTACAATCTGGTTTTAAGCCACAAGACTCCACGGAAACTGCCCTGACTCGACTAACTAATGACCTTTTAACCGCTAAAGCCAACAATCATTTCTCACTACTAATACTGCTTGATCTCTCAGCCGCATTTGACACTGTAGATCACCCTCTCCTCCTCCAGTCCCTCCAGTCGCTTGGCCTTCGTGACACAGCCCTGTCCTGGTTCTCTTCTTACATCACCAATCGTTCCTTCAGTGTCTCCTACAATGGAGTATCATCTTCTCCCCTACCTCTTTCTGTTGGAGTTCCTCAAGGCTCTGTCCTGGGACCATTACTATTCTCCCTCTACACTTCCTCCATTGGCAAATTAATAAATTCGTATGGTTTTCACTACCACCTCTATGCTGACGATACTCAGATCTATCTCTCATCTCCTGATCTCAACCCAGAACTCCTAACTCGCGTCTCCTCCTGCCTGTCCGCTATCTCTACCTGGATGTCGCAACGCTACCTTAAATTAAACCTCTCTAAAACTGAAATGGTTCTCTTTCCTCCAACTAATACCAGTAGCATCCCCGAAGTATCCATCATAGTTAACAATTCCACTATCACCCCCTCTCCCCAGGCCCGGTGCCTTGGGGTTATCCTAGATTCTGCCCTGTCATTCACTCCTCATATCCAGTCAATTATTAAATCATGTCACTTCCACCTAAGGAACATATCCAAAATACGATCATTTATCACCCAAGACGCTGCCAAAATTCTTATTCACTCTCTCATCATATCGCGTCTAGACTACTGTAACTCTCTTTTAATTGGCCCCCCCTCCAGAGACTGTCACCTCTCCAGTCCATAATGAACACTGCTGCGAGGCTCATACACCTCAGCAACCGCTCCTCCTCTGCCTCGCCATTCTGTCAATCCCTGCACTGGCTTCCGTTACCTTTCAGAATCTAATTCAAATTAATGACACTGACTTTCAAAGCACTTCACAACTCTGCTCCACCCTACATCTCTGAACTCATCTCTATATACTCACCCACTCGCTTACTACGCTCCTCTACTGACCTGCTACTCAACTCTTCTCTCATTACCTCCTCACATGCTCGCATTCAAGACTTTGCAAGGGCTGCACCCCTCCTCTGGAACGCTCTCCCACGGTCTGTCCGACTTTCTCCCAACCTTTCTGCTTTCAAAAAATGTCTGAAAACGCACTTCTTTCGAGAAGCCTTCCCTCACTCTGCTTAACTACCAAACGCAACACCACATACAGTACCACATTTCTCACCCACTTACTTCGATCTTGCCCACTCCCACACCTTGTGTATTACTCCCTTACCTTTAGACTGTATGCCTATGCATAGGGCCTTCCTCACCTTTTTGTACCTGTATTGATTGTGATGTTTGTTACTCCATATATTCTATATATGTAATTCGTGTGATGTAGTTGTATAATCACATTACTTTACAGTGCTACGCAATATGTTGGTGCTATATAAATACATGTTAATAATAATAATAATAATATATTGAAAACTAATTTTGGGTTTCAGTACTTAAAAACAGAATTATAGCAGAAAAAAAAATGTAAGCGTAAAGAAACCGATCAATGGTCAAGCTACTTTTCAAGGTACTGAACATCACAAGAGCACAATAGGTGGCCAAGTACGTGTTTTGGTTCCCATTTGGGACTTTTTTCAATGTAAAATTCACATCAGTTGTGTTAAATAATACACTTTAAAAACAAAATTCACTGTGTTTTTGGTCTCTCTGATTTCACCCACCTGCCTTCATCCCCAGGCTTCTATTTCCCTGCACAAGCATCTCCTTTAAAAACCAGTCCACCTAACCACAGTCTAACTAACCTAGGCACATTGCAAGCAATAGTACTTCAACAACATAAAACTAAAATGTCCTCAAACAAAATGAGTATAGAAAAAAATCCTATAAACAAAGAGCAGAAGGCAATAAAACAGAAAAACACAACAAAACGCAGAATAAATAAAAAATAATAAAAAAAAAATGAAGCACATTCATTTACAAATTCCAATCTTATTTATTAAACATCTGGATTATAATAAATAATGCACATACTGCTATAAAATATAAGAGTATTAGAAGTCATTTTCCGTGACCAGCATAAAAGCAACGAAGCCGCAGTATTCTTCACAGAATTCCTCAGTGTATTATACACGCACGCAGAAAATAAGAAAACAAACCATAAGCATTACAGAAGTCCTTTGGGGCCACCATGATGCTAAATTTTGGCAATAACTACATAACCATAATAGACTGTAAAACTGAAATACTTGGTAAGAACGCAGCTTATATCAAAATGTTAATGCTTGATACACAATAACATTTTTACAAACATTTCGGCCTAGACAAAAAACCCTCAGAATATTATATTATACATATATTTATATCTGCTTTAAATTTCCATGTTCTGTATCTTTTGCATGTGAAGATGTCATCATATGGGAAATTTATAGACAATCTTAGAGCAGGCAAGATGTTATATAGTTCTATAAATCAGATAAACATGGCTTTAGTTTAGCTCTGAACATAAGCAGAGAAAATGGAATTCACAAATATTACTCATTTAAATCATTCAAAAAACAAGTTTTTCTTTTATTTTATACATTGACCTGGATAAAGCCAAAGTTCAAATAATGTATTTTAAAGTTAAAACATATTTTTCTTTAAATCTTAGTATTCTAACAAATACACGTATGCGACCTATTACCCAGAATGCTCAGGACCATGGGGGTTTCCGGATAATGGATCTTTCTGTAATTTGGATCTTCAAAACTTAAGTCTACTAGAAAATCATGTAAACATTAAACAAACCCAAAAGGCTAATTTTGCTTCCAAAATGGATTAATTATATCTTAGTTTGGATCAAGTACAAGATACTGTTTTATTATTACAAAGAAACAGGAAATCCTTTTTTTAAAATGTGGATTATTTGGATAAAACATCTCTGGGAGACAGTCTTTCAGTAATTTGGAGCTTTCTGGATAACGGATCCCATACCTGTATTATTATTCCACTTTAGAAAGAAGCAATCTGACAGCTTCTAGATTTGCCTCTGTACTGGACAGCAAACCAGATTAATTCCTGAGTGGACTTCTAAAATAAAAGCATGAGTAGAACAGCACACGATCAAACGTACCATGTTTCGCTGGATTGCTGGTTTCATAAAGAAATGAGGCTTTTATAACTCAAGATAAATTAAAATATCGCCAAGTAGGGGCAGATTTAATACTGCTGCTTTTTTCCCTGAAGGTTATATAATTCTCATTTGCAAAACAGTCTATCCATTGCAATGTAGAAAATGATATGTAACAATTTGGTTAGACCCCCTTCTAGTCAAACTATAATACATTTGTCCATTAAGGGGCCGATTCACTAACTTCGAGTGAAGGATTCGAAGGTAAAAAACTTTGAATTTCGAAGTTTTTTTTGGGCTACTTCAACCATCGAATGGGCTACTCGACTACGACTTCGAATCGAAGGATTCGAAGTAGAAATCGTTCGACTATTCGACCGTTGGATAGTCGAAGTACTGTCTCTTTAAAAAAACTTCGACCCCATAGTTCGCCATCTAAAAGCTACCGAAGTAAATGTTAGCCTATGGGGAAGGTCCCCATAGGCTTTCCTACGTTTTTTTGATCGAAGGATATTCCTTCGATCGTTGGATTTAAATCCTTCGAATCGTTCGTTTCGAAGGATTTAATCGTTCGAACGAAGGAATAATCCTTCGATCGTACAATCGCACTATTTGCGCTAAATCTTTCGACTTCGATTTTCGAAGTCGAAGGATTTAAATTCCCAGTCGAATATCGAGGGTTAATTAACCCTCGATATTCGACCCTTAGTGAATCAGCCCCTAAGTTTTTAAATACATTTTCAAAAGAAGTTAAAGCCAAAATATTAATTGATGTATACAGTAGGACCCCCATTTTATGTTTTTCAGGGGACCAGATAAAAATCAGGGAAAAAAATCAGGGAAATGTATTATGCATGATGTAAAGGTGGGACTACAAAACAACAATGTAAAATCAGGGGATGTAAAATTTAGGTTTAACAGTACTTAGAGCAGACCTCTAAGCATGTTTGCACTTTATATTAATGTTCTATTTTTAGTGATTTCTGAGATATTAGCAGATATTATACCAGGCCTTCAGCTCAGCTGCTCTCTTTGAAGATCAGACTATAAGGGAACTGTCTATGATCTTTTTGTATAGGCAACTAACCCTAGAATTGATGATTGTCTGATTTTCTGATTGACCTGTTAAACCAAAATACTGGTTATAGCAGTTTAAAACCACTAATATCGTAGTAACAGCTAAAAAAAGATAATGTAAGCTGCATAAGTGCTCAGATGAGCATTCTGAGTAAGTTTGTAAATCAATTAGATTTTTGCGTTCAATGGAAAGTTTTTTTTTTTTTTTAAATTTAAACGTGATATAAAATGGTCTTTACTCATCCTTATGCTTTAGAATTGCATTTACAAAGTGATAGAAAATGTGGGATCAGATCATAAAATAAAAGTCACTGTGACCAAATAATTACAGTAAAACCCCCAATCAGGAGACAAGAAACAAAAAAAAAAATTGAGCAAAATCTGGGAAAATGTAAAATCAGGTAAAAGCATTATTTTATCAAAATTTAAAAAAAATCTTCAGGTTCCATTTTTTTAATAACATTAAACTGAACCAAGTATATTATAAACAGTAGAATAATTACAGGTATGGGAATCAGTTATCCAGAAAGTTCCAAATTAGGGGAAAACCATCTCTCATAGACTCCATTATAGTCAAACAACTCAAATTTTCAAAAATAATTTCCTTTTTCTCTGCAATAAAAAAAATGGTACCTTGTACTAGATCCCAAATAAAATACAATTTATTATTATTTGAAGCATAACAATCCTACCTAAGTAGATTAATGTTAAGGAGATCCAAATTATGCAAAGACCCCGTATCCCAAGCATTCAGGATAACAGGTTCAATACCTGTACATAGTATCAAAAATCTATTTTCTTATTATGAGGGTCAATTATCCTAGAAAGCCAGTACCAGTTATCTATTAAAATGTAGGATATTAGAACATGTCCAGGTAACTGCATATCTATTGTATACAACAACAAAGTGATTAAACACAGAAAGAATTGCATTGCTATATGGCTTTGATAGAAAATAAATGGTAGCAGGTGTCGTAGCTACACACTCAGAAGGAATTGTTGTATAGTGTTTGCATCAAAAAATAAACCCACTTTAACAGGTGACAATACCAAATTCCCTCCTGTATCCAAAAGACATAACTATAAAGTGTTCCTTCAGACAATGTGAAATAATCTACTAATATATTCCCACAACAGTTTTCCGAGTAAAATTGGGGGATATCGGGAAAACATCTTGAGTGTTGATCTGGTTTAACTCATTTTAGACAAACTGCGTGTCACATTAACTACCTCCAGGAAGTTAGTCCAAACACAAAATAAACTGTTTATGCCCCATCTCAGATAGATAGCATGACACACTGTTATTAGTTGAAGACAGATGAAATACATTAATTTGATCATGAGCATGTGTTTATATTCTGACTGCCATGTACACTTGAATGCGAAGCCTTATTGCAATGATATTGTAATCAATCAGATTCTGTTAATTCCACTATTCTGGTTTTATTTTAATAAAAATACTTACTTAACTCATAAAAAGAACCTGAGACACTTGTTGTATTTAAGGACCTTGTTAGGTTTTTCTGATCAGTTAATCAGACTAATTTCTACTTAAAAACAAAATAATCCGTTATCACTTTGTTTCCTATATAATACTCATATACAGTACAATGCTAAAACCTAACTTAATGGTTTAAAAACTGCTATGATGATAATGTTTTTAATTGGAACAAAATAGCGCCAGCACTAGTATCCCAAAACAATTGGTTGCTACTAATTACCGGAACTACAGCAAACACTGCTCCTATTATTGAAGTAAACCCAAAAAATTAACTGATGTAAACTTACGCAGTGTGGTCCTCCGAGCAAATTTACTATTTGCATTTATTTTCTTTTAGTGATTTTTGAGATACAGGTATGGGACCAGTTATCCAGAATGCTTGGGATCTGGAGTCTTCCATATTACAGGTCTTTTTGTAATTTGGATCTTCATACCTTAAGGCTACTAAAAAATCATGTAAACATTAAATAAACCCAATAGGTTGGTTTTGCTTCCAATAAGAATTAATCATATCTTAGTTTGAATCAAGTACAAGGTACTGTTTTATTATTAAATGGAAAAAGGAAATCATTTTTAAAAAGGTTGGCATATTCGGATAAAATGGAGTCTATGGGAGATGGCCTTTGCGTAATTTGGAACTTTCTGGATAGCCAGTTTCCGGATAATGGACCCTATACCTGTATTACCAATTTTAGACTAGTACCAGCGTGTAGACTAGTACAGAGTATTCAGGTGAGCAGCTCTCTTTGTAAGTAAGGAATGTTCACTTTTTATGTACTTCCTATACAATCAGCAACCCTAGCGTTGCTCAGTCAATGACTTTCAGAGACAGCAGCAAAAGTTGGGTATTAGTCTAAAACTGATAATATCTCAGAAACATCTAAAGTGTTTAGAGAATCACTCTGAGTAAGTTTATTTGCAATAAACTTGCAATTCCAAGTGTAAAAGCTCAAAATCAACTTTATATGTCATTCACAAATGTACACGTGTCAATACACTGTCCTCTATATTTGGCCAAAAATGTCAATAAATCATGGTTTTCTAAATAAAATTAGAAGTGCAAAGTGCATGGCCCATGGACCCAAGGAAACCCTAAAATTAACAAATGATTAACAAATGGCTTGAGGAAAGGTTACTCTCAGGGCACAGTTTCCAGTTTATCTGTATTACAGTTCTTGCTTACATTGTTTTTCTTTCTAGTTCTATAATGTCCTTCCTGACAAATGGAAATACCAGTACACTGCATAGTAGATGGTCCCCTTCATGCACTATATAAAGGCTAATACTTACCTTGTGCACAAGAATATTTTGCTTGATAGCTTACAGAAAGCTACCACTCTTGCCAATAAATCTATTTGTTATCTGCAAGTACTTCTAGATCCTTTCCATTAGCATTTCACTTAAGGTCACCAGTAGAATGTATATTTCAGCTCCTAAAAGCATAACTTTCTCTTTATCTAACGTGAATCTCATCTGCCACTTACACAGTTCATTTTGGAGGATTCTATTTGGTGTCATCAACAGACACAAGGACAATGGACCTCAGTGTTTAACTGTAAGTCACTGATAAATGTAAGATTTCATCAACACCACCACTGGAATCAAAGGAGAACAGGAATAAGGAGGACAATGTCCCCTGTTAAAACTAGATTCTAGTCATGAGGTGGTGCTGCCTACCTTTTTCCATTGGCCAATAAACTCCTGCATGTGGACATGTGGGTCTGCTGTTACCTGGACAAGTGACAATGACCAACTGCAACCAAAATTGTGCTCATCATTTCCATTTCAATGCAGTTACATTAGGCTCACTTGAATCGATGGTTCAACATGATCATTAATGGAAAACTATATCCCCAAAATGAATACTTAAGCAACAGATAGTTTTTATCATATTAAGTGGTATATCAAAGAATCTTACCAAACTGGTATATATATTTAAGTAAATATTGCCCTTTTACATGTCTTGCCTTGAGCCACCATTTAGTGATGGTCTGTGTGCTGCCTCAGAGATCACCTGACCAGAAATACTGCAGCTCTAACTGTAACAGGAAGAAGTGTGGAAGCAAAAGACATAACTCTGTCTGTTAATTGGCTCATGTGACCAACAAGTATGTTTTGTTTGGTATGTTTGTGTGCACAGTGAATTGTACGATCCCAGGGGATGGCCCTTATTTTTTAAAATTGCAATTTTCTATTTATGATTACCCAATGGCACATACAGATGAAGCCACTTGGATTTGTGTGTTAAATGCATCATGACTCGGGGTTAATTGAAGAAACTGTGTTATCTAAAGTCATCGTAACTCATGTAATGCATTTAACCTTTCATTAGCATACCAAAGCACCATTGTTCACAATGGTGAACGCTTTAATTAGATGGGATGCTGTGATGCAGTTTTCTGTGTTAAATTAGATAAATGGGAGATCTGTGTTTAGTTATTCTGTGTCAAACAGACAAACCAAAGTGGCTTCATCTGTACTACTAGAAAAGTATATTATTATGAAAATTGTTTATTTACATGAAGCAGGGTTTTACATATGAGCTGTTTTATGCAATATCTTTTTATAGAGACCTAAATTATCTGGGGGGGGTAGTTTTCCATTAATGTCACTGATAAGAAAGCTATTACCAACTTAATCCTAAATGTTTAAAGGAAAACTATACCCCCAAAATGAATACTTAAGCAACAGATAGTTTATATCAAATTGAATGACATAGTAAAGAATCTTACCAAAATGGAATATATATTTACATAAATATTGCCCTTTTACATCTCTTGCCTTGAACCACCATTTCGTGACTCTATCTGTGCTGCCTCAGAGATCACCTGACCAGAAATACTACAACACTAACTGTAACAGGAAGTAGTGTTGAAGCAAAAGGCAGAACTCTGTCTGTTAATTGGCTCATGTGACCTTACATGTGGTTTGTATGTGTGCACAGTGAATCTTACGATCTCAGGGGGCGGCCCTTATTTTTTAAAATGGCAATTTTCTATTTATGATTACCCAATGGCACATACTACTAAAAAAGTATATTATTATGATAATGGTTCATTTACATGAAGCAGGGTTTTACACATGAGCTGTTTTACTCAGTATCTTTTAATAGAGACCTATATTGTTTGGGGGGTATAGTTTTCCTTTAAAGAGGTGGTTAACCTTAATATAAGCTTCAGCATACTGAAATAAAAAACGTTCTACATACAAACAATTATCAAGTTCATCTTCACTATCCCTCTTTCAGCATATATGTTTCTCTTCATGTAGGAGTTGGGTGTCAGATAATCATTGACAGTTAGATCCAATATATCTTATAGGGGGGCTCATTTTGCCTAGAAGATGTATTAGAGCTCACTCTATTAAAATCAACAGAAATCATGTCTCTCTACATGCAGAATTTGTGCAAAAGGCAGTTATTTTGTCACATGACTTGGGGCAGCTGGGAAATTGACAATATGTCTAGCCCCATGTCAGATTTCAAAATTGAATATAAAAAAAACTGTTTGCTCTTTTGAGAAATGGATTTCAGTGCAGAATTCTGCTTAGAGCAGCACTATTAACTGATTCATTTTGAAAAAAAATGTTTTTCCCATGACAGTATCCCTTTAAACCTCATTGCCCTGGGCAAGAGCATGCTCAGTTTGCTCCTCCCCCCCTTCTCTGCTGTAATCTGAGCCCAGAGCAGGGGGAGACTTGCAGCTAATCTATTGGCAATAAAATGCCTCCATAGCTTTCCTTCTCCTTTAAGGTAACATTTATGCTATAGAATATTTAATTCTAAACATCTTTTCAAATGGTCTTCCTTTTTTCTTCTTTATCATTTTTGAATTATTTGCCTTCTTCTGACTCTTGACTAATTAAACCAAAAATTACATGTATTTCTGCATCTATACATCTTTTTCACAAAAAAACCCAGTCCAAGGGTAACCAAAAATTGGAAAAACACTCAAAGTAAGTGAAAAACATCCGCAATTAGTGAAAAAGATCCGCAATTAGTAAATGTAGTAGTAAAGGTTTAGTAAAATTTAAGAAGTATTCATTAGGACATGTGTAGCCTGACGCATTTCATGCCAAATGGGCACTTACACAAAGGCTATGAGTAAGTGCCCATTTGGCAGGAAATGTGTCAGACTACAAATGTCCTAATAAATACTTTTTTTTCACTTTCTTTGAGTGTTCTTCTGATTCTCTGCAGATTTCAAATGGGGTCACTGACCCCATCTAAAAATCAAATGCTCTGTAAGGCTACAGATGTATTGCTACTGCTACTTTTTATTGCTAATCTTTGTATTCAGATGCTTTTCTATTCATATTCCAATCTCATTCAAATCAATACATAGTTGCTAGAGTAATTTGGACCATAGCAACCAGACTGCTGAAATTGCAAACTGGAGAGCTGCTGAATAAAAAGCTAAAGAACTCAAAAAACACAAATAATAAAAAAAAAATTGTGACTTATCTTAGAATATCACTTTCTAGATCATACTCAAAGTTAATTTAAAGGTGAATTTAAAGGTGAACATCCCGTTTCATTTATCAGACTGACAATGAGCACAAGGAGGCTTTGCACTGAGGCCCAAGTATCTAGATGTACCCTTAAAGGTAAAATTCAGTGTAAAAATACAAACTGGGAAAAAAAGATAGGCTGTGCAAAATAAAAAATGTTTCTAATATAGTGAGTTAGCCTAAAATATAACGTATAAAGGCTGGAGAAAGCAGATGTCTAATATAATAGCCTGAACATGAACACTACTTCCTGCTTTGCAGCTCTCTAACGCTGAGTTAGTCAGCGATTTTAAGGGGACACACAACTGTTCAGTAAGTTTGCAATTGATCCTACATGCAGCTCAGATTCAAAAGCAACAGTTATGACCCATGTGCCCCCCCCCCCCTCAAGTCACAAATTGGTAAATGCCTGGTAACCAATCAGTGCAAAGCAGGAAGTTGTGTTCTGGCCATTATGTTACACATCTAGTCACTCCAACCTTTATACATTACATTTTTGGCTAACTAACTACATTAGAGACATTTTTTATATTGTACACGGCCTATTTACACAGTTTTTATTTATTTTATTTTTTTTCTGAACAATTCTTTAAAGCATATAAGAAAATACTGGCCAGCAAAAAGATGACAGTACCAAATGACAGGAGATTTCACTAACTTCAACTGAATGATAAAATCTTAATCTCTTTTCATAGATTTGGTCTTATTTTTGAAAGATAAGTGAATGAGGCAAAGATTTAGGTCAATAACAGGCAGCATGGTTGACAATAGGAAATTCTCCATGGAAATACACAGTGGGTGAAACCCCTGGCATGTGATTAGCATTAACAGTCATAACATTAAAATATAAAAATTTGTAAATGAAAAAGGACACATCTGTCAGATGTGAAAACAAACTTAGTCTGAGCAGAACCGGTTAAGATAGTTATTGTGTTTGACAATTTATAATCAAATATAATTTTGTGCCAGGGAAACCAGCCTGCGCAAAATCAAAGTATGACAGTACTGTACTTTACTAAACATTTTTTTTAAAAAAAAATCAATAAATATACAGAAGCATAAACAGGCTCCCAACTGATCATCACTCTTAAATGTGCTTTCTGTGTACACATACAAAACTAAAGGGTATTCATAAAGAACTGGCAAAACGATCTTATTATTCTTTGTGAGATTTTAGATGATTCCTACTGATAAGAGTTCCAATATTTGCCCAAGAATTTTCAAATACTGCCAGCTGGGACCAAGTCTGTTTCTCTCCACTTATAAAGCAATCACTTAAGCATAACACAGTTACGGTATTAAAAGTAGCAGCTCAAATTATTCTTGGCTTGGGCAGCAAGTAATGCTATACATACCTGACCTTTAGACTCTGAGGTAGTTTATGTGCAAGCCTTTTCTTTACCTGTTTTTGCTCTTTTAAAGATATTCTATGATAGATATCTCCAAGGGCCTGCTTTTAGGAAATTGAGAGACACGAGTATGAAACTTAAATTGAAATGTCTGTGCTACATAAACTGTCACATCCAATAATGTCTTGCTCTATCCAGGGGTAAAATTAAGTTATAGAAAGCTCAAATAATTCCTTCCAAGGGAGAAAAACCCATGATGCCCAAATAAACCATATTGTTCCTATGCAGGTTATTAACTATATCTTTCATAAATTAATAAATTTTTTGGGCCATAGTCACTGTTGAGTTTAAGAGGATAATATACTTGTTTATGAGCACAGCTTAAAGGGCAGCCTTACCATTATAACATTTTGTCAATGTTTTGTGGATATTTAATATATCATTTTTAATATTTTCTTAATATAATATTTTTACAGTTTTCCACAGCCTCCAACTTAAATGATCTATAAACAGAATTGTTCCTGACCTTTAAAGGAAAACTATATCCCCAAAATGAATACTTAAGCAACAGATAGTTTACATCATATTAAGTGACATATTAAAGAATCTTACCGAACTGGTCTATATATTTAAGTAAATCTTGCCCTTTTATATCTCTTGCCTTCTGCCACCATTTTGTGATGGTCTGTGTGCTGCCTCAGAGATCTACTGACCAGAAATACTGCAGCTCTAACTGTAATAGGAAGAAGTGAAAGTATAAGACAGAACTCTGTCTGTTAATTGGCTCATGTGACCTAACATGTATAATTTGTTTGGCATGTTTGTGTGCACAGTGAATCGTACGATCCCAGGGGGCGGCCCTTATTTTTTTTAAAATGGCAATTTTCTATTTATGATTACCCAATGGCACATACTACTAGAAAGGTATATTATTATGAAATTGGTTTATTTCCATGAAGCAGGGTTTTACATATGAGCTGTTTTATGCAATATCTTTTTAAAGAGACCTACATTGTTTGGGGGGTATAGTTTTCCTTTAACCAGTTCAACTCTTTCCAGCAAAAACTAGTTTATCAAGTTGAAGACAGCCCTGGTAAATTTGTGGCAATCTGGGCCTTGGATTGTGGCACATTAAACTGACTGATTGGACCACTAAGGGGGTTATTTATCAAAGGTCGAATTTTAGAGCTATGTGAGCATTTTTAGACCTTGAATGAACTCACAGCTTGAATGGTTTCTTATTTAGAAAACAACTTGAATGTAAAAAAAATTCGAATCAGTGAAGTCGAGGTTAACAACACGAGAACTTGAATTGAATATGTTTTCTGCGGGTAAAAAAACTCGAATTGCTTGGGTTTTCGAGCTCACCAAAACATACTCAAACATCATGGGGGCTATTAACATCCTCAAATGGTTCAAGGGATCTCTGCCATTGACTCCTACATGACCTCGACAGGGTTTACATGGTGTATTTTCAGATTCATGCTATTTCCAGGGTCCGGTATAACGCTCAAAAAATGTTTTTTTTAAACACATTTTTTTGGATTTTTGACTCAAAAATACCCTCTAAAACTCAAATTTTTTGTGGAAAAAAAAAAACTCGAGCCTTAAAGGGGAACTCCAGCTTCCAAACCAAAATTTGATAAAGAGGCCCACAAAACACAGAAACCCCTAATATACCCATCACAGTTACTGGTTTCTTCAAAAAGTATGAATAAATGCCATTTCTATGCTGAAATTCAGCTGTTTAATAGTTATTCTCTTTCTGAATCATTTGAAATCCTGGCAGTGGAGGAGGGACTAAAAACTGATTTTACAAATTGTAACAACTTCTCCACAGCTTACAGGCAGCATGCAGGAACTACATAACCCACAATGCATTGCACTGTGATGTTCCTTTCCTTGAAATCATGTGTGCAGGGAATTGTGGGGATTGGAGGATGCAGGCTGAGGACAGATGGCTGTTGATACAAAGTAACAGTAGTCAGCCAGCTCAGCAAAGTAGTCAGCAGAGCAGGGGTCTAGAGAACTGTCCAAACCATTAAAAATCATGAAAAGTCTGCATATTTTTTAATCAATGTATATTGGAAAGTTGCTTGAAATTATGTTTACTTTTCAAAAAGCTTAAGTTATGTTTGTATGGAGTTCCCCTTTAATAAATCTGCCCCTATATGTAGCATATGCGCACCCCTTCTATAGCCTTTATTCTTCCTTAAACCCAATAATTTTAGGGAAAGTATTCCCCGTTTTGTAATGTCTTAAATATTGCAAACATTTTTTTAAAAAAAAAAAACAGTTATTGTTTTCTTTTAAATTTCTTTAAAATTAAAAAAAATGGCATAGGACATGACAAGGTGTTTTTTTTTCCTCTGCATACTTATTAAACATATAAAAGGAAGTAGCCATGATTGCTCCAATAGCCTAATTCACAGACAAAGTTTATTGCCCCCCCCCCCCAGTAGTCAGATTACCAGAAAATGGAGGTTTTTTGGGACTTAGAAAAATTTTCAACTTTTTTTTGAGGAACTCCTTTCTACTCTATTGCACTTCCCCTGGTCTAAGGGTGGCGAAGGCAAGTCTGGCGATAGAGGTAACGTTCAGTAAAATCAAAAACTTAGTGAATTTGCATAGTAATGCTCTTTCACCAGACCAAAAATTCGCCTGGCAATAGAGTGCGAAGTTGCGCAAGAGCCTACCTCCTTGGCCACGCCAGCGATAGCCACTTCGCCCTTAAGTAGATCTCCCCCTTTGGCTTCCTGAATTTTTTTGGTGGGTTTTTAACCAGATAAACTTTTTTTTTGTGGGGTGGGATTGGAAGGAAGGCAAAGTATCTGAATGAGGACACCATGCTAGAGTTTAGAATCTCTTGTGGGTTTTCAATAGCCAAATGCTCCAGCCTAAAGGCTTGAGCGTCCTCCAAAGGGGCCCTAAGAATGTGGAGGTATAAATATTATTATTAACTTGATTTATATAGTGCTATATATATATATATATATATATATATATATATATATATATATATTTCGCAGCACTGTATATGTATCGGGTATACCATTGCCATTCCCTAATGTGCGTCACCATATCTACCAAAAATAAATTACCAATAAGTATTTATACACAAGTGCACTGTTTTATTACACAAAAGAAATTCATTAAAAAAAATTATAATTTGCCTCTAAAGGAGATAGCATTCTTGCACTTTGGAGCATTCTGGATAATAGATTTGTGGGTTATAGATTCCATTCCTATATTGTATAATAAAACATATCTGGTTAGTATATATCTGGTTAGCTGTACAAATTTTTAGGAAGATGGCATTGCAGCCCCTACACTTATCACTGCTTTAAGGGGTGGTTCACCTTCTAGTTAACTTTTAGTATGTTATAGAATGGACAATACTAAACAACGTTTCAATTGGTATTCATTATTTATTTTGAATAGTTTTTGAATGATTTTCCTTCTTCTTGTGACTCTTTCCAGCTTTCAAATGGGGGTCACTAACCCCGTCTAAAAACAAATGCTCTGTAAAGGTGGCCATACACAGGGAGATCTGCATGTTTGGCGACCCCCCGATATGCTCACATTGAGGTGGGGGCTATATCGGGCTGATCCCATCGTGGGCCTTATATCGCCCAGCTCAAGAATGGAGGCGATACGGGCGGTTGGATCGTGGCCGCGATGTGATGAGATTTTTTACCCGCCCGATATCGATCGGGGATGTCCCCACACACACGAGCCAGTAAGTTGCAGACTCGGTCTGTCGGCAGCTGAATTTCGGCCTGTGTACGGGCCTTTAGGCTGCACATTTATTGTTATTGCTACTTTTTATTACTCATCTTTCTATTCAGACCCTCCCATATTAATTAGGGATGCACCGAATCCAGGATTCGGTTCGGGATTCGGCCTTTTTCAGCAGGATTCGGATTCGGCCGAATCCTTCTGCCTGGCCGAACCGAATCCTAATTTGCATATGCAAATTAGGGACGGGGAGGGAAATCACGTGACTTTTTGTCAGAAAACAAGGAAGTAAAAAATGTTTTCCCTTCCCACCCCTAATTTGCATTTGCATATGCAAATTAGGGTTCGGATTCGGTTCGGTATTGGGCTGAATCTTTCACAAAGGATTCGGGGGTTCGGCCGAATCCAAAAAAGTGGATTCGGTGCATCCCTAATATTAATATTCCATATTCTCATTCAAATCAATGCATGGTTACTATGGTAATTTGGAGAGCTGCTGAATAAAAAGCTAAATAACTCAAAAAACACAAGTAATAAAAAATGCAAACTAATCGCAAATTGTCTCAGAATATCTCTCTCTACATCATACTAAAAGTTAACTCAAGGGTGAACAACTCCTTTAATCGCGAAGGGGAGCCGGTATCTATTTAAATAGGCCATTCACACTTCTCGGCTTTTCCTCTCATCAGTTGCTTTGTGTGACAATACGTAGGAAAATGTGGTTGGCGGGACATTCTTCCCGATCAATGTGTTGCAGTGATAAAGAAATAAAAGCCTATTTCACTGTAATGATGCTTCCAGACTTTCCTCAAGTCAGGTGGTTGCTTGCAGTTAATGATCTGTGACATGCCACACAAGTAGCCTTAAAAAGACTTATTATCCACTGCATGTGCAACAATATTTGCTTTATGGATGGCTAAATGAATGAAGACATTCAATGTAACTGTAAAAAGTAAAATCAAAAGAAAACTTACAAGTATCATGTTTTTTCGGAGTGAAAAGGCTGTGAACATTTTCCATTAATACTTAACCTTTTTGCAGGAGTAGCGCAACCACATGTAATAGCTGCAGCCAGGAAGCCAAAATATGCCCATAGTTAATTTTTTTATTCCCTGCTATAAACAGACCGCTTGATACTCTTATATATATTCACAAGATTGCCAGCCTCTCAGGGATTAGCCGTGCCTACATTATCTGCCGTCACACAGTGGAGAATGCAGGGGCCAGGGCTTTTGTACAATATTTTTTTTTTTTTACTTTATTAAACAGCCATCTCCAACCTAAACACCATCAGGAAACAGATACTGATCACTTTAATTAAATGTAAGTCAGACTTAATGCTGGATTTGTGTTAAACATGTTAAACGTGAATGCAGCTAATAAAGAGGGATTGACAATTTAGCCACAAGCGAGTTAAATCTATGAGGCATGATATCTCCCAGAGTCTTGAGAAGCTTCAGACATTCACACATTTTCTGTTTATAATTTTATTTCATTTACTAGACTCAACTTTTGTCCGCCATATGTCCACTCTAGATTAACTATCCCCCGGGGTGCAATTAGGGCTTTCCATTTGTTGTAAGAAGAACGGAGTATGAGGGATACGGCCAGAAACAACATTTCAACCTAAACTAAAAACAGAAGCGCATTCAGGCTACGGTGGCTGCAGCATCTTTTTTTATTAGACGTATGTCTTCCTTGCCAGCTACATAAACTTACACCTACATGCACGGCAGTCGCAAAATAGTCTTCGAAAGATTATTTCAAAATGAAATATCATTTTAATTAATGCGAATCCACAAACTTAGGGGTTATTTATCAAAGGTTGAATTTTGGAGTTTTATATACCTCGAACAAACTCAAATGGTTTCTAATTTAAAAAAAAAAATGGAAAAAACTCGAATCACGGAGTTCGGGGTTAACAACCCAAAAACTCAAATGGATCGAGTTTTAAGCAGCAAAAACTATGGGACCTGTTATCCAGATTGCTCGGGACTTGGGTTATTCTTTTGTAATTTGGATCTCAATACCTTGCTTCCAATAAGGATAAATTATATCTTAGTTGGGATCAAGTACAAGCTACTGGTTTATTATTACAGAGAATGTTAATTAATTTTTTAACATTTGGATTATTTCGATAAATTGGAGTCTAATTCAGAGTTTCTGGATGACGGATCCTAAACGCGCGCACGCACGCGTGCGGGTGTGTGTATGTATATAATGTATTTCTGATTAAGTTAATTATTATTTGTACTTTTTTTAAATGTATTTTTAAGACAATATTTACTAATGGAATTATTGAATGTGCTGAAAATAACCATGCACAAGGGGTAAAATATTAAACTGTGATTTAAACAGTTGTAACGGAGTGTTATAAGACTAATACGTCAAAACTGAAAGGGGACCAGTCACCGAAAAAAAATATTCCAAATCCTATTTTATCATGTTAGTCAAGCAAAATTAACTTTAATTACACTATATAAATTATTTGAGTCTTGTTTCCATCAGTCTAGGAATTCATAATTATAGCAAGCAGGCAGGAGCCATTTTGTGGACACTGTTATTAAGGACAAGACTTGTATCATCTCAGAATCTTGTTTGTGCACCAGAATGGGGGACCTGATGCCCATCCCCATGTCCTGGTTACACAATTAAATGGTTAAGAGAACGGGGGAATGTGGGGAGAGCAGTGACATCTAGGAAGTGCTGAATGGAAAGTGAAAGTAATTGGTCTGCCCCGCCTCTATTGCCCAGGGCATAGAGGAGGAGCAGACAATATCTGATTGACAGCTGAGATTTTTAAATGAGTTTACAACAGTTATGAATACTTTAATAAAAAAGAGTTTGGATTTCATGTTTAATTTGAAAAGGACTTTTATTATACAGATTTGTGTGTCTGGGTGACAGGTCCACTTGAAAGCAAAGAAGAAATCTTTAGGGGCATAGTTATCAAGGGTCGAATTTCAAATTGAAAAAACTTGGAAATTCGAATTTGAAAAGACCAACTGAAATTAAGTTTGAGGTTTTTTTATAGGTCCGTTTTCTATTGAATAGGTCCGTATTCGGCTGAATTCGAATCGTACGGATCAAAGGAATAGCGCATTCGATCAAATTTGATTCGAAGTTTTTCCCAAAAACCAATTGACTCCAAATAGGTTCTAGGAGGTTCCCCATAGGCTAAAAAAGCAATTCGGCAGGTTTTAGATGGGGAATGGTCGAAGTCGAATTTTTATATATATATTGTGAGGAGAAGAAGCCAGCACTCACGAAAATGACATAAGTGATGCCTGTGTGCAGTCCTTGTAGAAAATGGATGTAGAGTAGGAATTGAAGATCGCACTCACAGGTCTTATGTATGAAAAAGATCAATTTATTCAGTGAACAGTCGCTGACGTTTCGGCTGATACGACAGCCCTTTCTCAAAGTGCTCAAAGACTTTGAGAAAGGCTGTCGTATCAGCCGAAACGTCAGCAACTGTTCACCGAATAAATTGATCTTTTTCATACATAAGACCTGTGAGTGCGATCTTCAATTCCTACTCTCTCTATATATATATATATATATATATATATATATATATATATATATATATATATATATAGGGAATACTCAAAATTCAATTAGAATTTGAAATAAATTCGAAAAAAAAAAAAAAAAATATATATATATATATATATATATATATATAATGTATTTCTGATTGAGCTAAGTTAATGATTATTTGTACTGTTTTTAAATGTATTTATAATACACTATTTACTAATGGAATTCACTATTTACTAATGGAATTATTGAATGTGCTGAAAATAATCATGCATAAGAGGAAAAATATTGATCTGTGATTTAAACAGATAGTTCTTAAGGGAGTGTTATAAGACTAATACATCAAACTGAAAGCAAAGAAGTAGACTTTAAAAACTGCATTAACATGTAACCTTTAAACTTCATTGTGTAACAAACCATCAGTTTTTTTGCAGAGAGATAGCCACGTTGGGGCAATTTATCATGCATACAGTCAACATGCTTAATTAGGGTTGATGCACTCTCCTACTTGCCCCTATCTGTCAAGTAAACTGTTTAAATATCTGAGTTATTAGTCTGTATAAGGCAGCAGGGGAAAGATCTGGTTAATATCTATAAGTTGAAATCATTCATCTGTCCATGGTGCACTGCTGTCTGATAATTCCGACCCTTACTAGAAACAGTAGATAACCAGTGCCCCTGGGACCATCAAAGGGACTATAAATCAAGGGGAGTGCAGCTCTCATACACCCTGGGTTAATACCTGTTTATAATGTCTCTAGTAAGAATGCAGGTTGGACACTTAAAGATTCATCAGAGAGTGCAAACAGGCAGAGCAAACAAGTTTATTCCAGATTTCCAAAAAAAAATAAGATTAAGCAAAATACATTTTTAAAAACCTATGATAAGTTAAAAGCAATTCTTGTGAAACCACTGGGTTCGTGTAACAGTATAACCTTATGAGATGTTTAACAGGGTTTTGTCCTCTGAAGCAGCCCATGTTGAATTCTATGGGACCAATTTCACTGAAAACCCACAAGTGTGCAAGGCTTTTTCACTATGCTTGTTCGAATCTATTTATTCACAGCTATTCTATATCTATTAAAGAAAATTATGACACAACTTTAAAACATAATTGTCTTTTTGCACTTTGAAGAAGGAACTGAAAGCTTGCTGTGATTGTCATCTCATCTTAGTTAGCCAATAAAGGTATCACCGTTTCACCATTTTTGTTATGCCTCATATCAAAAGTTTTAAGCTTAAAACTATAAGCTTGCCCTTAATATTTGTACAGGTATGGGTAGTTATCCAGAATATTCAGAATCTTTCCAGAATTTGGATCTCCATACCTTGAAGGGGTTGTCCACCTTTGAGTTAACTTTTAGTATTATGTAGAGCAGAACATTCAGAAGTAACAGAGTTGGGGAGCAACACTAACATGAACAATTTTATTGGGGTGCCAAATAAGCGCTGTGATTGGCAGTTTTGCAGCCCATGTGGATTGTCAACCTACATTGAGACTCTTTTTGGCAGTACACCTGGATTTTATGAAACCAGAACATGCCTCCAAGCCTGGAATTTAAAAATAAGCTCCTGCTTTGAGGCCACTGGGAACAACATCCAAGCGGTTGAAGAGCAACATATTGCTCACGAGCTACTAACTGGGGATCATCGATGTAGAGAGTGATATTCTGAGATTATTTGCAATTGGTTTTAGTTTCTTATTATGTGATTTTTCAGTTATTCAGCTTTTTATTCAGCAGCTCTACAATTTGCATTTTCAGCAATCTGGTTGCTAGGGGCCAAATTAACCTAGCAACTATGTATTGATTTCAATAAGAGAGTAGAATATGAGAGGGCCTGAATAGAAAAATTAGTGATAAAAAGCAGCAGTAACAATAACCCCCAACTGAAATCTGCAAAGAGTCAGAAGAAGAAGGCATATAGTTTAAAAACTTTAAAAAGAAAAAAATAAGGCAAAATAAAAAGTTGCTTAGAATTAGCCATGCTATAACAAAGGAAAGTCGAAAAAAAAATGATTTTTTCTATGTATTGATGTGACCCTAGGGCAGGACACAACAAAAAAAAAAAGAAAAAACAACAGTTTTTTCTGGGAGGTGAGCGCTCCATATTTTGTGACTACAACAAAGGAAAGGGACTTCAAGAATCCATCTCTTTAACAAGGTGAAGCAGAGCTTGAACGACTAAGGGAGGATGGGATTCATGTAAGTCCGAAGAGGAATATCATGGTTCCTCTAAAAATGAGGCATCATAAGTATGAGGTCTGTGTAAAAAATATATATTTTTGGGTGGGGGCAGTTCATATAGTGGTTATGTACATATTTTTATAAGCCCACATTTTATATAAAAAAACAAACACTCAATAAATAACACTCTCTCTTTATTAAACGTTTCTTCATGCAAGATCTCTGCTATTTATCTTCCTGCCTGTCATGCTATACTCTGTATTGTGGCAATGGTAAGAGGCCATTGTAACAATTTTTTTTAAATTAGTTTCCTTTTTCTCTGCAATAATAAAACAGTAGCTTGTACTTGATCCAAACTAAGATATAATTACTTGAAATCAAAACCAGCCCATAGGGTTTATTTAATGTTTACATGATTTTCTAGTAGACTTAAAATATGATGATCCAAATTACAGAAAGATTCGTTATCTGGAAACCCCCAGGTCCCAAGCATTTTGGATAACACATCCAATACCTGTACGACTAGCGATGCAACGAATATTATATTAGGATTCGACCGAATCCTGAATTGAAAATTCTTAACTCGTGGTTCTCTCTCCCCCTTTCCACCCTAATTTACATATGCAAATTAGGGAGGAACTGCGCTTTAAAGAAATTTTTTAATTCCTGGTTTGTATGATGAAAAGTCATGTGATTTTTTTGGATTCAAATTTGTTTTGGCAATGCACTTGGATTCTAAATCCTGCTGAAAAAGGCTGAATCTTGGCCAAATCCCAAACCGAATCCAGGATTCGGTGCATCCCTACTAACGACTGATTTAACAGTAGTTAAATCATTTAAAAACAACTAAAATAAAATCTGAAGTCAAAACATCAATTGACTTTAAAATATGCACAGTATACATATAACAAATAGAACAACAATGTTACAGTCAGTACTTACTTTTATTGCCAACAAGGGCAACAAAGGGTTGTGTTTCAGATTCTTCATTTACTTTCTTCACCATTGAAAGCCAGTCTTCTAAATTTTCAAAGCTTTGATAATTTGTGATGTCATACACCAAAAGAACTCCCTGAAAAAGAAAGAAATTCAGCTTATCAGTCAGTCCTGTGCAAAAACAGAGAACCATGCATATTAAAAAGACTGGTTTGATGGATGTCAGTATTTCAGGTACTATGAGTGATTATTTCATTAGTGGAGCAAAGGATTACCCAAAGGTTATCAGTTAGTGTTACAGGCAGCTTAAAGGCATTCTCAAAGATAATTATTTCAACAAATGATGTCAACAGTCCAGTCCTACTAATAAGGTGTTAAAGGGGCAGTGGGACTATAGGGGTCAGTTGTAAACGGCTGGGCATTGTCCAACAAAAGGCCCCAGTGTGCAAAGTGTGAACTATGTATTTATATTGTTATTGCAGAATTGCTGCACGTCTCTGCACTTTGATTTAGAGCATAGAGACCTGCAGCTTCCCCCTTGTACTATCTGCATTTGGCAGTGCTTTGTTTAAGAGGGGGTGCCCTCTACTAGTGATATGCGGGCCGGCTCGACACTATGGTTACCACCTTTTTACAAAATTTTCACCGGCCAGTGGCGGGGGCAGGAACAAATGGGGCGGGCCGTGACGTCTAAGGGGCGGATTGTGATATCAAATGGGGTGGAGCCATGGCACGGACAGGCAGAAGGCGGCGAAAAAAGTACGTTTTGATCGGATTGCGGGAGGGCCAAGGGCATTTTTTAGGGGTATTACAAATTTACCGGCAGCTACATTGTCGGTAAATTTGTAATACTGGCCCTGGCCTTGGCCAGTGTTTTACACCCATGGGTCGGGCAGGTTTGGCTCGACCTCAGTACTTAGTTTGCCGGTCGAGGGAGGGTTCGGTTGAGGTTACACTGCCGGCTTCCTGCTTCTGTTTTTATAGGCTTGCACTCACCACGCCCCATCCCTTTTGCGGCATCATCTGCAGGGCGGGTCGAGCCTATAAATAGAGGAGGTGGGTGCAGGTCAAGAAAATCCCGACTCACACATTGCTACCCTCTGCCCATTCATTATTCAGACGTGCAAATTAGGGAGTTAAAGAGGATGCAGGCTGCAATAGGGCAGGTGGTAAGGACAGAGCCAGCCTGAACCCTCTGACATTGTGCTAGAGATGCCCAGTGCAGTCTTTTCCATGTGCAGAAGTGTTGCCTGAGCGAGTACTAGGGGCTACACTCTTGCACTTCTGCCTGAGGGAACTGTAAAAACACCCCATCAGTCTTGAATATGAACCCTCAGTGTATCACAGCAAGACATTGGCTGGCAGCAATGGTAAGCATCGGGGTAACAGGGTGACTATGCATCCTGAGCTATTCTTAAAGGACAAGGAAAGATAGAATCCCTGGGGGGTGCACATGCCTGGCGTTTGAAGAAAGTGATTAAAATCACAATGTGATTGCCTTATAACTTAGTTGCCCGCAGTAATTCTAACTTTCCTTATTATTTTACTGTCAAAGGGAAAAATCCTGAAATTTTACATAGTGATTTGCTTGTTGCTCCTTATAGGGTACCAGTCACCCTGAATTTTTTGCCCCCACCAGCGTTGAGGTCTAATAGAGGCTACGCTCATGGGGAACATGAGTGAATTTCTGGGTCACAAAGCTGCTTCTCTGGCTACACGGCTACAATTGAAAGGCTCATTATTGACTATGCCAGTATTCTGACAGCAACCACACTAAAAAAACAGGGTCAGTCTAGTCCTTTGTAGACTCTTGCACAGCAGTTTTTCACCAGAGCAAAAATGGCTGCACAGATCATCCCATGAATCTACCCCCCCCCCCAATTCTGATGCATTCCGTTTTGATGCTCTTCGAAACTAGTGGATTCAATTTATCTAGAAACTGAGGACATCCAAAGACAGTGCAAATCAAGCAAACAGAAACTCTGAGGGCACGTTCCAAATTTGTATCCCTATGATGAATGCCCCCTTGATATATTGATTTCTACAAACTGTTAATGTTTTTTCTACTTATTGAATTAAGAGAAATAATGTGACAGTATGAGATATTATTGCAGCACTGAAACGCTGCGCTCTCTTCGTTATGAGCTTAAGACACGTTTTATATATGTCTTTTGGGAAAACCACTTAATATGAGCTACATTTTATACACTATCGCTCATTTAAAGACAGGATTCATACTAAATGATATTAATCAGACTTGGACCCAAGCTATCAAAGACAGCTAGAAAAGCAGAAAGAAAAGCTTAATCCCTAATGAAATAAAACGCATATGGGGCATACGTTTCTAAAGAGCTGCTAAATAAATTGTGATAGTTGCTTAAGCTTCCAACATAAAGGTAAAAAAAGTTATAATTTCAGAACAGGTGAAAATTTGAATACGTTTCCACTAGTGGAAGAACGCATGGCAGACGTGATTAAGTGACCTCCAGAGAAGTCACATCCAGTCATGTATAACTTGCCTGCCTAATGATGAATTATTGTATGGCAAATTTTACTAGGTTTTCAAATTAGAGGTTGGTAGAGGAATGGTAGATAAACTGAACCAGAAAGGGGTTATTTATGCAAGGTCAAATGTTAGAGTTTTTTTTATACCTTGAATGAACTCCAATGAACACAAAACTCGAATGGAAAAAAAGCGATTCGAGTCTGAGTTGTGAAACCCAAAAACTCAAATTCCGTGAAAGAAAACTCACATTGCACAAATTGATCAAGTTTTCCGGCAAAACCTTCAGAAAAAATCTCGAACATCAATGGTTCAAGGGACCTCTGCCATTGACTTCTACATGACCTCGACGGGTTTTAGATGGTGTCTTTTCAGATTCAAGCTATATCCAGGGTCAGGGTATAATTAACCTGAAAATATGATTTTAGACCAAAAAAATAACCTTGAAAACTTGGTGAGGTGGTGAGGTTACATGACTGTAGAAGTCATGACTGGGATTTGTTGAATTCTGGTTGACCTCTCAGTCTAACATTGGTAGATGGAATTTAAAAATGAAACAATGGTACCTGAGATTTTTTAGTAACTCAGTCATCGCAATTGTCATGAAATCACTCCCCAGTGCTGTTATTTCTTGCAATTGCTCTGAAGCTATTGTTTCTTTAAAAAATAGCAAGCAATAATTGTTTGAAAAGCTCATGCATGAGTGCTTTCGGGTTACTGCAACAGTTTTTTTTTTTACCAGTTTGGAGCATGGGACAAAAATTATTGGTACATCTGGGGAAAAAATTGTAAGCATAAACTATGAAATATTAACAGCTTTAATTGGATTTTGGTAACTATTAAAGAAGGAGGAAATGTACTGTATCATATTTATAGCCATGGATTAGCCTCTAGATGGTGAGTTAAACACTGTGCTTATTTTATAATATAGGTTTTGGTACCCCTTTATTCAGCGTTGGAACTGGTCTTTTGTCCATTGTACTTGTACCACCATTTTGATTAGGTGCAATGTCACTACTCCTGGTCTTCAGATCATTTTGCACATGTCATTGTTAGACCTAATAAAACCAAATGAATAACAAGCATGCAGTGAGCCGTGGGACTGGATTGCAAAATGGAAGTTCTGTGACTGTACTTCAAGAATAAAAGATCCAGGACACTAATCAATATCTTTAGGATCCAGAGAAGTGGTGCAGTGCTTCATATTAGATGAGTCTTCTTGATTATTTACTTCATTTCCTTGTCTTTTAAAATTATAAAAAAATACATGGAAATTCCCTCCCATTTAGTTGAACTGAAGAAGCCGCTTGGATGAGTGGTGAGATGTTTTTAAGATAAACGTAAGAGTTTGCATTTTGACGCCTGAATCTGCCATATGCACCTGCACCCAGGCTGACACAACAGAAACGGGTGCAGGTTAGGTAGGAGGCTGATGATAGGGTAAGGGTTGATTCCAGCAGGTCGATTTTCAGCCCCGTGTTGTATTAGCCTAACACTTGTATTTCTAGTCATTAACTACCAGTAAAAGCAATACAAAATTAAGCACATTACTTTTGCTTGTTCAAAACTTTATATACATATTAAATGTAGTTTTATCAGTAGAAATTTATTTTGCATAATGTGTTTATGGTATTAGCCCAGAAACTGGCAAGTTGTTGATAAATTACGGTCAGGAAATGATTTCACAGGAAAATGTATAAACTAAAACCCTCTATTTTATGCATTCTCAAGTCCTTTTTATGCACAAATCCACATTTACATTTTTTTCCCCTTCAGATTGTTTGCACCAACATGTTCTCAGGTTTTCTCCCCTCTTACTTCAGCATCCTTGTAGTTTATGATTAAATTGGAGGGTGTAGGATCACTGTTAATTTCCTCTTTTACTTATATCGCTTTTTTTTTCCTCCTTCTCGCTCTCCAGGGGACGTGCTCTGAAAACTGTACCTGTGGTGTTGATTTCCCAAAAAATCCTCTACTAATTACTGTGATTTTCACATCTGACCCAAGCCACAATGCCTGGAAATGAGAAGTCGTCTCTCTAAAGCAGCTGGGGATCTACAAACAAGGCATTTTGCAGAGCCGAACCAGCAAGCCAGTTCAAGACAGATTTACTTCAGCTCTACATAAATCCAAATTATATTAATATTAAACTTCACTGCTTTGGAAATCTCCAGTCTCACTTGGTAACATATATTGTAAGCATTCGACCATTTATAATTTTTCTTGACATTTGTTAAATTTAATTTCAAATTAAGAAAATATTTTTCTTTTAACAACTGAAGCAAGAAATTTTCAAATGGGGCAAAAATTTAAGTTCGGTGATTATCTCTACTGAAAAATGTAGTTCCAAAATGCCCGTTTTAAAATGGCATGGGTGGGTGGTTATACCTATCGCAGCTGATTTATTAGGCATTTCATAGAAAAGTATAATGGTGCCTATTATAGTCTCCCTAGATGTTAAAATTCATTTGGCTGGATATGCAACTGCAATGAAAAGATTATTGGGGGGGGGGAGTTGTTTTAAGCTTTCAAAATAAGGCTGGATGTATGAAAAAATACACAAAGGGAGTAGTGTAATTAAAATATTATAAACTCTAATAAAAAATAATATAATCCCAGCAGCGTGTGTTCCCTTCCTTCCTCTTAATGGTAAGGTTAAATGATGCAGTATGTATGTGTTTCTTTATATGTACAGCACCAGTAATATAAATAGTTTCACATGATTAACCCGCTCAGCCATACTAAATCAATTAGATTTATACATTAGAAATTGAAGAATGCTGCAGGTTACATTGAGCTACTACTTTTAAATAGTCTTTTCCTGGACTACTTTAAAGAGCATAAATGCTTATATGTTTCCATGTAGTGGCATGATTAGTAATACACCCAATGTTCACTAACTCAATGGTGAATTAAGAATATCATTCAAATAATTAATCCTTTGAAGGACCAAATCTGGCTGAAGGAGCTCTATCTGAACCCTGATCTAGAATCCTGCACTGGGTCGGTTAGAAAATTACTGACCATGTGTGCAGTCCACGGGTAGCCCGATTAGGTTTTCCAGATAATCTTTCCATAATTTGGATCTTCATGCTTTAAGTCTACTAATCATCTAAACATTAAATAAACCCAATAGGCTGGTTTTGCTTCCAATAAGGATTTATTATATCTTAGTTGGGATCATGTACAAGCTACTGTTTTACTGTTACAGTGAAAAAAGTCTACGAGACTTAATTTGAAGCTTTAGATAATGGGTTCTGGATAATGGATCCCATTCCTGTAGTTTTTCCCTCACGAAAAGTTACATCACATGGCCACTTCCAGCTTATGTGATGCTTCGGCAGGGGGCAGGTCAGGTGTACAAGAATAAAGATGGTTGCGAGTCAGGGGTAATTGGGTTTGGTGTGAGCATGCAAAACCAGACGAGTGCAGGTCTCTACCTTCATCTGTTGTATCCCAAGTCAAGTTTGTTAATATAAACAAAACCATTCAAAATACAGGTATGGGATCCGTTATCCAGAAATCCATTATCCAGGAAGCTCTGAATGATGGGAAGGCCATCTCCCATAGAATTCATTTTATCTAAATAATCCAAATTTAAAATGATTTCCCTTTTCTCTGTAATAATAAAACTGTAACTTGTACTTGATCCCAACTAAGATATAATTAATCCTTATTGGAAGCAACACCAGCCTATTGGGTTTCTTTAATGTTCTAGTAGAATTTCAGTATGAAGTTACTTATAAATGACCTTGTCCAGAAAACCCCAGGACCAGAGCATTCTGGATCATAGGTGCCTGTATATTACAAACTGGGATTACATCAAATTAACTTTAAACTGTAGTAAACCCTTGATCTAAGCAAGACATAAATAACAGTAAGATAGGGGATCAGAGAGCTCTACTTAAAGTGGACCTGTCACCCAGACACATCTGTATAATAAAAGACGTTTTCAAATTAAACGTGGAATCCAATTTCTATTTTTTATTAAAGCATTCATAGCTCGTTTAAAAATATCAGCTGTCAATCAAATATTGTCTGCCCCTCCTCTATGCCTTAGGCATAGAGGCGGGGCAGACAATTACTTTCACTTTCCATTCAGCACTTCCTAGATGTCACTGCTCTCCCCACATTCCCCTTCTCTCTTTACCATTTAATTGTGTAGCCAGGGCATGTGGATGGATATTGGGTCCCTCATTCTGGTTCACAAACAAGATTCTGAGATGATGCAAGGCTTGCCTTAAAAACAGTATCCACAAAATGGCTCCTGCCTGCTTGCTGTAATTATGAATTCCCAGATTGAAGGAAACAAGATTCAAATCATTTATATTGTGTAATTAAAGTTCATTTTGTTTGACTAATGTGATAAAATGGGATTTGAATAATTTTTTAAGGTTACGGGTCCCCTTTAATTTTATGATCCATTTTCTGATAAGTCCGAGATTTCAGGCATTCTGGATAACATCACCCATACCTGTAATAAGTAATATTGGAAATGTTTGCTACCATTCAGTTGTCAAAAATTGTTCCATTAATCCACTTGATCGTATGTGCGGGCACAAGATTTGTGGTAGACGCAGAATTTCATTTATTAGATTTACAGTTTTTGTGTCCGCAAAAGTTGTGCATACACACACACAGCCTACAAGGAAATGAGAATGTTTGTTATCACTAGCAAGCAGATATATTTTATTTGTGACAGAATGATCAAAGTTTTAATGGCAGACTTCTTGATATGAGTTACTTGTCTGGGGCATTTTAAAGTTTTTACATGTAACCGCATAAAAAACATTTATTGACATATAATCATAATCTTTTTCTTTAAAATATTCTTCAGACAAACATAAAGCAGTAGAGATGACATTTTTATGTTATTACAGTACCTGGGTTCCATAAATATATTTATCCAGCATTTTGCCACCTATGGTCTGTCCTCCAATGTCCCAGACTTGAAGAGTCACATTTAAATTCCCTATTGAATAAAAAGAGAGATGAACATAAAATAGTAGTCGAATACATTACCAGCAAGTAACAATTCTGCTTTCAAGACCAATTACAGGCATGGGATTCGTTATCCAGAAAGCTCTCAATTACGTGATTGATGGACATTTTATCCAAATAATCCACATTTTAAAAAAAAATATTTCCTTTTTCTCTGTAATAATAAAACAGTAGCTTGTACTTGACCCAAACTAAGATATAATTAATCCTGATTGGAAGCAAAACCAACCTATAGTGGTTATTTAATGTTTCAATTATTTTCTAATAGACCTGAAGATCCAAATTACGGAAGGATCCGTTATCCGGAAAACCCCAGGTCCTGAGTATTCTGGATCGCAGGTCCCATGCCTGTACTAGATTGTGTTTTTGGGAATGCTGTGTTGTTGGGAATGCCGTAGCTTTAGCTTTATTTTTATTAGGATCCAGGATTCGGTTCGGGATTCGGCCTTTTTCAGCAGGATTCGGATTCGGCCGAATCCTTCTGCCCGGCCGAACCAAATCCGAATCCTAATTTGCATATGCAAATTAGGGCGGGGATGGAAATTGCGTGACTTTATGTCAGAAAACAAAGAAGTTAAAAAAAATGTCTCCTTCCCATTCCTCATTTGCATATGCAAATTAGGGTTCGGATTTGGTTCGGTATTCGGCCGTGAAGGATTCGGGGGTTCGCCGAATCCAAAAAAGTGGATTCGGTGCATCCCTAATTTTTATAAACACTCTTCTAAGCAAACATGGACAAGCCCTTCAGTCTTGCTTATCTAAATGTTTTTATTTATCCATTTACATGAGTTGGAGTAACTATACGTCCTGCAAAGACAGACTGGGAAAAGTATGAATTATTAAAAGCAGTTTGTACCTTGATTGTGAGAGAAAGAGCAGCTCTTTTATAAAAAAAAAAGTGTATACATGTATAATAAAATTTAAAAAATTGCAGTTTTGATTAACTCATAGCTTACCATAGTTAGATCATAAAATCAATGAGGCTGACACTCAGAATGTCAGAGCAATTTTCAAGTTACACCCTGCTCGTAAATAAATATGGTAGCACATATTTCTGATTAACTACAAGATAAAGCAATGGAAGAAGCATGCTGAATGAGCCACTGACAGAGTGCAGGATTTCAAGTAGTGTGTGGGGATGGAGAATGCATAAGAATAAAAGGAAGCTGCACCAAGCAGAAAATGACAGCAAAAAATAAAAACTTCAGCAATTTTCTGCTTGTATAGTATTAGGGGTTTATTTACTAAAACTCGATTTTATCTAATTATTTTAATAATAAAAAATCTCAAACAAACTCCCATCCCTGATTTTGCCTCATGTATCATTAAAATAACTCAAGCAACTCGAATTAATTGGACTGGAAAAAAACCTGAATCGCACAATTTTTGTGGACTTTTTTGGAGTTTTGGCCGAAAAACCCAAAAACCACAATATCTTCAAATTGGGATAGGGACATCTCTCATTGACTTGTACATGACCTCAACAGGTTTGAGATGGCGGATTTTCGGATTCAGGCTTACTGCAGCATTGGGGTAAATAAATCTTGAAAAATTTGAGGTTTTTTTTGTTAACTAAAAATTTGAGTTGTTGCTCCGAAAAGCATGACCAGAAAAATGTTAGTAAATAACCAACTAAGGGGCAAATTTTTGCCTATGAAGGCTCCTCCACAATTTGGCAGGTGTAAATTAGTTACCACTATGCTAATTCACTAAAATGTAAAGTTGTGTCTCAGCAGCCAAACACTGGCGGAGTTTCAAAACTACGCTAGCGACGGTCTCTTCGCCCATTAGTAAATCTGCCCCCAAGGGGGTTATTTATCAAAGTCCAAATTTATCTCAATATTTTCTGAAAAAAACTCATACCAAATCTGCACTGGTTTTTTGGGCTTACAGTATTTATTAATACACTTTCCCGAAAATTTTGTTTGCGGGAAAAAATGATCCGATTTTCAAGATTTTTTTCAGATCTTTCATCCGATTTTCACGATTTTTTTTTCGGATTTTCCCCCTGAAAACTCTGAATTTTGCCCGAAACCCCTGAAAACTTCTGTATAATGTATAATGAGCTGCACTTTTTCTCAATGGTTAAAGCTTAGGGAAAGGATGGGTTTGTTTAGAGTTCCTTACCTCCCTGACTGAACAAATGACCCTGTTTTTAGTGGAAGAGGGGGGAATAGGTTCAGTGATTACTCTAACTAACCCCTTAATATTTGTTATGGCAAAAAACTTTTTTTTTTTTAATTAAACGAATAGGCGGAATATACTGTCATCATTGCACCGTATACATCATTATACTCCAGTCATTCAAGTCAAGTAAGAATATGGTGTTTGCTATTAAAGGGAGAAAAACTTCCAAAAACAGGCAAACGCCATCCTGTTTAGACTTCTACTGTATTACCTGTTCAAAAGTAAACCGGTCTCTCTATTTTTGTGTGAGAAATTCCTGATTTAGAAGGACCACTTCTAGAAACTACTTTCTGGTTGAGATCCAAAGACCAGGAGTTGAGGACTGATACCATACTACACTTCACAGTTACTAAGCATGCACACAGACTTTTGTTTCTGTTTTTTTGACAATATCATCCGTCTGCTACAGAACTACTACATTTAAAACTCAGGACTGTTCAACAAGGAGTGCAGGAGCACCCAGGGGCCCCAAATCTGCTCAAAGGCCCTGTAGAGATTTTTTGTGTGACAGTCGAGCCTGCTTACATAGCAAGCGGAAACCCATTATCCAGAAAGATCAGAATTAAAGGAAGGCCGTCTCCCATAGACTCCTTTTTTATCTAAATGATCCAAGTTTTTAAAAATGATATTCCTTATCTCTGTAATAATAAAACAGTAGCATGTACCTGTTTCAAACTCAGATACAATTCATCTTTATTGGAAAACCAACCTATTGGGTTTATTTAATGTTTACATGATTTTTTAGTAGCCTTAAGATGATGATCCAAATTACAGAAAGATCTGTTATCCAGAAAGCCCCAGGTCCCAAGCATTGTGGATAACAGGTCCTTGTAAATGCAATACAACTTAGTTCTTCACGTGTGTCATCAATGCATATATTATGCTTTCTTCTGCATTTTGGAAGCAATACTGTTGCCACCTAATTCTTTGATGAATTCTTTTGATGATCTAGATGATGAATTTAAAGGTGCTATTTATTAAAGGTAGAGTTGTGTTTTTCCCGAAAAAAAATAGTTTTTCAAGGGTAGCTTCAGTAAAAAAAAAAAATTCTACATTTATTATGCCCCAAAGGTGCAAAAAGCCAGAATCCGAAAATACTCCAGCTAAAACCTGTCGAAGTCATGTAGAAGTTAATGGAAGAGGTCCCTTCAACCATTTGAAGATGTTTTTAGCCTTCATGATTTTTGGGGGTTTTTTTCAGTGGTTAGCGCTCAAAAGCACAATCAATTTAAGGTATCCATGCTTTTTTTCGCAGATAACTCAATAAATTTGAGTTTTCACATTTTTTTTCTGTATTCAATCATGTTTTTCACATTCAGGCTTTCTCACAAATAAGAACAAATTCAAGTTGTGAGTTCATTTGAAAAAGAAAAAAACCTCACAAACTCAACCTTTGATAAATAACCTCCTAAGTGTATGAAACTCACACTTAATTAATGTATTTGACCTCTTGCGGATAGGTGGAGCATGTTACCATGTACAGATCACTGATCTGATGCACCAGTGGCGGAACTACCAGTGCCCGCACCCCCTCAGGTCCCCCCCTGGCAGCCCGTGCGCCACTGAAAATGCGGCCGTACGGAGGGGGGTGGGCCCAGCTGCGCGTCACGGACCAGGGCCCGCCCCCCTCTAGTGACGCTACTGGGATGCACTTAAATTGTTAACCATTTTGGAAGATATCTAACATTATTTCCATTGAAGGTGGTCTGTCATTAACATATAATCACAGCAAGGCGGTTTTTAGCATTGGGAAAACATTTCTGGTTTAAGTTTTGTTCTGTTTATATGCACTTAGTCTTCACATTCTGCCATGCAATGTGCATTCCACATAGAATATGCACTAACACTTCACAACAAACACAAATAAGATAAACACAACACATCTTCTCAAAACTAGTTAAACTTTACATACATACATGCAAAGGGCATCTGCTTATTTGTGTAGCACAATAAATACACAGCACTTTACAAGACCAGAATACATTAAGAGGAACAGTGCCAAAATGGCATAAAACAATATATACAAAAGCAGACACTATTAGTCACAGGACAACAGGAAAATGCAGCTGTCCCAAAGAGCTTGTTTTCAGAATGTTATATAAAGCAGTCATTGGCTCAGAACTTATTCTGGAACTAGGGGTAGGCAGAGTAGGCACGTGCCTAGGGCGCAAAGCTGAGGGGGCGCCAGGCACGTACCTGCTCTGTCGCCTACCCCGTGTCCGGTCCCGTCTCTCCTCGACTGCCGCTGGTGTCTTGCGCATAAATGCTCTTCTGCGCATGCGCGCACACATTTCGCGAATGCACGCTGGAGCGAAATTTCGCGCATCCGCAGTCGAGCGTGCACAGTGCCGGCACCATGGCCCGCCAGGTTGCCTAGGGGGCGCCTGGCCGGGTTGGCCTGGCTCTGCACACACTTCAGGTGTGTATCCGCACTCAGATCCAAAACATATCTGCTGGATGCTAGATCTAAAATACATACATGCTTGTCAAGGAGATCCACACACCAGTTTCTCTTTTTAGTGTCTATTTATTCATTTATTCCACTGTGCGTTCCAACGTTTCAATCCACATTGGGCTCCACATAAAGATCCCAATGTGGATCGAAACGTTAGAACGCACAGTGGAATAAATAGACACTAAAAAGAGAAACGGATCTCCTTGATATATATAGTGAATAAAGTACCCCCTATTGTAAAATATAAGGATATTATAAGTCACGAGTAGTTCCATGACCATATAAAAACACGAGGCTGAAGGTCATGGAACTCCGAGGTTACTTCTAATATCCTTATATTTTACAACAAGGCGTACTACATTTATTATAATACACAAGTTTTAGGAGTCATGTAACAAAAATGACATCACTTCTCACCATTTATAAGGATATTATTTACAAGATATGCATGGCTTTTGTGTACTATATACAGTATATATATATATATATATATATATATATATATATTTATTTATATATATAGGGTGTGTCCTAAGCAGTGTTTGAATCCATTCTTTCTGTTTGAACCTGTAAAATGAATGGGAGCCTCTAAAAACGAAGTAGCCATTGTGCTAGAATTTTCAAGACATGCACCATCGTCGTACATTAGTAGGCTCTTCTCTTTCTCATACGTTTGTAGCTCTTCTCTTAAGATGTAATACCGTATATACTCGAGTATAAGCCGTCCCGAGTATAAGCCGAGGTACCTAATTTTACTTCCTAAAACTGGGAAAGCTTATTAACTCGAATATAAGCCGAGGGTGAGAAATGCAGCAGCTTCTGGTAAGTTTCAATCTCGTTTTTGGATGACTATTCTTAGGCGCCGGCTACTATTCTAAGGCGCCGGCGAATATTCTTAGGCGACCGTTTTTGCGCTTGACCCGAGTATAAGCCGAAGAAGAGTTTTTCAGCATATTTTGGGGGCTGAAAAACTCGGCTTATACTCAAGTATATACGGTACTTGCAGAAATAGAAGACTGCAGTCCAATACATTTGGTTACTGTTTTGCAATGCTCCGTGCAAGGGATGAGCAAACTACAGTACCCTGCTGTTTCAGAACTACAGCAAAGGCTGCGTGGAGATGCGGGGGGCTTGCAGCTTAAAGTGAAAGTTGCGTCAAATGAAAGTTCTTTTCCTCTAGTCTGAAGGGGTGGCCTCTGCTACGGGGATCCTATTTATGGGTAAAAAGGTCCCCTGCTATTTGTCTATAATACACACAAATATACACATACGTATATGTACTATGTGTTAAACATTCTTTTGCATGGTTTTGTTTATATTAACAACATGTATTTCTTAATGCACTAGTGAGCACAAAATAAAAATTACTTTAATTATTACATTTAGAAGTGGAAAATCAACAATAAATAATTAAAGGTTAATGATTAGCTTTTGATGACTGGTAAAAAGCCACCCTGAAATTCGGTCGGTAAACTTGTAAAATGATGCTAGGTTCTTTGGTTAACCTGAAATTTAAGTGCTGTATGGCCAAATGTAAGTGAAAACATGCCCCTGCCCACTTCTAGCACTAAAGGCTTAAAATATCTGGTGCACAGTAGAAACCTTTTTGCTGCCTTATACCCACAAACTTCCTGCAGGTATTTTGTCTGTGAAGCAAACAACTCTCTTTCTGCAGTTCCCGATTCAATGGTTCGCCGTACTGAGCTATAAAATGTTCACAGTGAATGCACCCAGACTACACAGAGAGCTGGGTTACAAGCATTCCAGAGTGGGTGAAGTGAAAGGGCATTCGAAAATATTTATGGGATTTGGGTTAAACAGATCCATATACAATTAATGCCTTCAATCTTGCAGTGTCTGCGATATATATTCCTTCTTTGAGCTCTGCAGGACCCTCCTGAGCTGATGGTACACCCCGATTTGTTACAAAAAAAAAAAAAGTGAAAATTGAGTGATTTAATTTATGAAAAAAATGGAATTGTTATGGTTGGCTGTTTCTACTTGGAACACACACACACACACTGTATGGGATCCAATATCTGGAAACCCATTATCTAGAAAGTTCTGAATTAAAGGGATACTGTCATGGGGAAAAAAAAAAAATTTCAAAATGAATCAGTTAATAGTGCTGCACCAGCAGAATTTTGCACTGAATCCATTTCTCAAAAGAGCAATCAGATTTTTTCATATTCAATTTTGAAATCTGACATGGGGCTAGACATATTGTCAACTTCCCAACTGCCCCAAGTCATGTGACTTGTGCTCTGATAAACTTCAATCACCCTTTACTGCTGTACTGCAAGTTAGAGTGAAATCACCCCCCTCCCTTTCCCCCAGCCAAACAAAAGAACAATGGGAAGGTAACCAGATAACAGCTCCCTAACACAAGATAACAGCTGCCTGGTAGATCTAAGAACAACACTCAATAGTAAAAACCCATGTCCCACTGAGACACATTCAGTTACATTGAGAAGGAAAAACAGCAGCCTGCCAGAAACCATTTCTCTCCTAAAGTGCAGGCACAAGTCACATGACCAGGGGCAGCTGGGAAAGTCACAAAATGTCTAGCCCCATGTCAGATTTCAAAATTGAATAAAAAAACATTTGTTTACTCTTTTGAGAAATCAATTTCAGTGCAGAATTCTGCTGGAGTAGCACTATTAACTAATGCGTTTTGAAAAAAACATGTTTTCAGATGACAGGATCCCTTTAAGGAAAGGCTGTCTCCCATAGGCTCCATAATAATCAAATAATTCCGATTTTTAAATAATAATAATAATTAAAACTGTGTCTTGTACTTGATTACAACTAAGATATAATTAATCCTTATTGGAAGCAAAGCCAGCCTATTGGATTTATTTCAAGTTTAAATCATTTCTAGTAGACTTAAAGGACAAGGAAAGGCAAAAAAGTAAAATCCTATTTTTACTTTCTTTAATGAAAAAGAAACCTATCTCCAATATACTTTAATTAAAAAATGTGCACCGTTTTAATAAGAAACCTGACTGTATGCAATGAAATTCTCCCTTCATTTACTGCTGTGGATAGGAATTGTCAGATGCTCCCTAACTGCTGAGCAGGAAAACAATCATACTTATGAACAGCAGGGGGAGTCCCCGCCTTACTTACCAGCCATGCAGAACTCAAGCAGCTTTGTTTATGACGATCCCTAAGCAGCTGAGACCACACTGAGCATGTGCACGGTCAGGGTCAGGCAAAGATGTTTAACAAAGTTCAAGATGACAGCCCCCTGTGGCCAACTTTGAGGTATAAATCATTCCTTTAATTAGGCTTGTGGTGCAGTAAGTTCATGCTTATGTTTAGTATACAAAATACAGCATTTCTAGCCTTATTCTATTTTAGACTTTCCTTGTCCTTTAAAGGTTGTTCACCTTTGAGATAACTTTTAGGGGCATATTTATCAAGGGTTGAATTTCGAATGGAAAAAACATTGAAATTCGAATTCAAATAGACCAACCGAAATTAAGTTGAAGTTTTTTTTTTTTTTGGTCGAATAGGTGTTTTCAATCGAATAGGTCCAAATTCGCCCGAATTTGAATTGTACGAATCAAAGATATAGCGTATTCAATTGAATTTGATTCGAAGTTTACCCCCCCAAAAAACACCAATTGACTCCAAGTAGGTTCTATGAGGTCACCCATAAGCTAAAACAGCAATTCAGCAGGTTTTAGATGGCGAATAGTCGAAGTCAAATTTTGAAAGAGACAGTACATGGTAAATTTTCGATATTCGAATTATTGAATATTTTTCAAATTCAAATCAAATTTGGACTATTCCCTAGTCGAAGTACACAAAAAATAGCTCAAGATTCGACCTTTGATAAATCTGCCCCTTAGTATGATGTAGAGGGGGATATTCTGAGATAATTTGCGATTTGTTTTCATTTATTATTATTGAAGGTTTTGAGTTATTTAGTTTTTTATTCAGCAGCTCTTCAATTTGCATTTTAAGCAATCTGGTAACCAGGGCCCAAATTACCCTAGCAACCATGCATTGATTTGAATAAGAGACTGGAGAGGGCGTGAATAGAAGGATCAGTAATAAAAACTAACAATAACAATACATTTGAAGCCTTAGAGAGCATTTGTATTTTTAGAACGGGAAAGTGACGCCCATTTGAAAGCTGCAAAGAGTCAGAAGAAAAAGGCAAATAACTATAAAACTATAAAAAATAAATAATGAAAAGTTGCTTAGAATTGGTCGTTCTATAACATAATAAAAGTTACCTTAAAGGTCAACCACCCCTTTAAGGTATGAAGATTCAAATTACAGAAAGATCTGTTATTCAGAAAACACCAGGTCCCGAGCAATCTTGATATAATTAATCCGTATTGGAAGCAGAACCAGCCTATTGGGTTTAATTCATGTTACATGATTTTCTAGTAGACTTAAGTCCAGAGCATTCTGGTTAACAGGTCCGATACCTGTAATTAATCAGTACTTGAGGCAAAACAATCCTATTGGGTTTATTTCATGTTTAAATGATTTTAGCAGACCTAAGGTATGAAGATCCAAATTAAAGAAACACTCCTTATCCGAAAATCCGGAGACTACAAGGTTTTAACAGAAGTATCTATCTGGACAACACCACATTGCTTCAGTGGGACCAAAAATCTGATAATATTAGATAGAAATAAACATGATGCAAAATGCGCCAATACTGCATATTAGTACCACAGGTCTATGCTGGGTCACATTACATACAGAAGATAATTTATCAAAGGAAGAAGACTAACATGTAGACAAAACTATCAAAAAAAACAAGAAAGTAGAATACAAACGTTTTTAAGTTGAGTAGAAAAAAAAATGAAATGTTTTCTTTTTTGTTTCATGGGTCAATGGGTTAAATCTCTAAAATTTAAGGGAGTTATATTGTCCTGCATCTGCCCTCTGCAGCAGAGGGACCTGTTATCCAGAATGATGGGGACCTGGTGGTTTCTGGATAATGGATCTTTCCGTAATTTGGATCTTCATACCTTAAGTCTACTAGAAAATCATATAAACATTAAATAAACCCAATAGGCTGGTTTTGCTTCCAATAATGATTCATTATATCTTAGTTGGGATAAAGCACAAGATACCGTTTTATTATTACAGAGAAAAGGAAATTGATTTTAAAAATCTGGATTATTTGATTATAACCAAGTCGATGGGAGACGGCCTTTCTGTAATTCGGAGCTTTCGGGATAACGAGTTTCTGGATAAAGGATCCTATCTATACCTGTAACAGAATTTGAGCCTACTACCTGTCTACAAATGATAAACAAAAATGCATGTAAAATTTTTTTGGGGAAAACAGTTGAGCTAAGCAGTCACTAAAATAACAAAAAAAAGTGTTTTTGGAGTTACTTTACCAATACTGGTCTTTAATGAGAAATAAATGAGTGGGGAGGCCTAAACACTAAGGGGGGTATTTATTATGCTCCGAATATCCGAAATTAGGAGTTTTTGGGAAAAGCTCTGAAGTTTACCTGACCCTATTTTTTCTTCATAAATAAGGTCCATTCTGCAATCTGAGTTGCTTGGATTTCTAACTTAGAAATACTGAGATAAATTCGGACCTTGATAAATAACCCCCTAAGATTTGTTGGATTTCAATTATTTTGAATGTAGAAAGGTGTGCTAACTATAAACCAGTAACAACAAGGTTGCCTGAAGGCCGCCATTTTTTGTTTTAAATAAAGTTGAGTGATGTCTAGGAATTTTCTTCCACATCTTGATGGCAAGAATTATATAGCGACCAAATAAAGGTAATGGCCAAATAAAGGGGCTGTGGGACAGGATTGCCAAAGGGTAAACAAAACTCCCTCTTTATCTTTACTTGGTACAGGTATGGAACCTGTTATCCAGAATGCTCTGGACCTAGCGTTGTCTGGATAGGGGATCTTTCCGTAATTTGACTCTCCATAGTCTCCTAAAAAAATCATGTAAACATGAAATAAACCCAATAGGATTGTTTTGCCTACAATAATAATCAATTATATTTTAGTTTGGATTAATTACAAGGTACTGTTTAATTATTACAGAGAAAAAGGAAATTGTTTTTAAAATTTTGAATTATTTGATTAAAATGGAAACTATGGGACATGGTCTTCCTGTAATTCAGACTTTTATGAACAGGAGAGGGCCCTGACTCAAACCATTAAACACAGCTCAACATCATTATACAAACCACTGAAAATTTGTAGTTCATGTATACTAAAAAGTTGCTTAGAATTACAATTTCTGGTTAGGTAAAAAAGAGAATCTAAATTTAATAAAAAAATAAAATTGTTCAAGCTCGGGTGAATTAAATTGACCTGAAAACTCAAATCGAATTTGATTTGAATTCAAAAAACTTGTTTTGAGTTATATCTCCAAAAAGGAAGGCTGCAAACCACTCCAAATTGATCCCTGGACGTCTCCCATTGACTGAAACAGCAATTTGGCAGATTTTAGGTGGCGAATAGCCGAATACGGGTTCTTAAAGGGCCAGAGTATGATAAATCTCGAAAATCAAATTCAAAATTTTCGAATTTGAATAACTATCTAGTCGAATTTGACAGTTTTGACCACAAAAATATTCTAAAATTCAAATTTAGATTTTTCAGGTCGACCCTTGATAAATCTGAAACCTTAACTGGGTAGGGTTTTAAAGTGCAGGTATGGGACCTGTAATCCAGAATGCTTGGGACCTAGGGTTTTCCAGATAAAGGATCTTTCTGTAATTTGGAAAATTCTACCTTAAAGGGATTGTTCACCTTCAAACAATAATTATTATAATAACAATTTTTTCCAATTACTACTTTCTATCTGAAAGCATTTGAACTGAAAAAAGTGTTTGGAAGGTGAACAACCCCTTTAAAGGGGAAAGAAACCTAGTTGGTCCAGTTGGTCTAGCAGGTCCAGTCCAGGGAGTTCACAGACGACATCTTCTTCCACGCGATCTTCTTCCTGCTGTGAACGGCGTTTTGCCGCATGCGCAGTAGGATAATTTCGCCGGTACGGATCTACTGCACATGCGCCAAAAGTCACGCGCATGTGCAGTAGATCGTACCGGCGAAATGATCCTACTGCGCATGCGCCGTTCAAAGCAGGAAGAAGATCGCGTGGAAGAAGATGTCGTCTGTGAACTCCCTGGACTGGACCTGCGCAGAAGGGTAAGTAACAAGATAGGGGCATTTGCCCAGCGGGACGGGTAGGCCAGGGGGGAGGAGGGAGGGTGGGCAACAAACAGGTGGAGAGTTTGCGCCGACTAGGTTTCCTTCCCCTTTAAGTCGTGTAAACATTAAATAAAGCCAATAGGCTGGTTTTGCTTCCAATAGGGATTAATTATATCTTTGTTTGGATCAAGTTCAAGGTCCTGATTTATTATAACAGAAAAAAAAACAATTTTTAAAAATTTGGATTATTTGGATAGAACCTAATGTATGGGAGACAGTCTTTCCATAATTCAGAGCTTTCTGCATAATGGGTTTATGCATAATAGATCCCGTACCTGTACTTTTTTTAAAAAAAAATCTGTATTACTCCAATAACCTGGCAGAAAGAGTAAAAATCTATTGCAGTGCTGTCCAACTTCTGTGGTACCGAGGGCCTGGATTTTTCTGGCCTACATGGTGGAGGGCCGATAATGGAAACCAGCATTTACCAATCCCAGTTTTAAAAACCAATTAAAACCAAACCCATGTTACCACAAGACCATATCCACATTAATTGTGGTAGCACCCCAAAAAAAACAAATGTTTGGTGCTCATTGCAGGGATATCACTCATCACTCATATGTGAAAAAAGTTACAGTAAGTCATATTAAGACCCATAAATCCATATGTCTCCTCCTCCCCTGTGGATAACACAGCATCCCCCAGCACATAGCTAAACACCTTAGAGACCCCGAACAATAATTTTCAAATGCTAACAAATCCCCAGAACAAATACCAGTCTTATGTTGCACAGGCAGAGCAGGGCGCACACACAGGCAGAGTATGGCACACACAGGCAGAGTATGGCACACACAGGCAGAGTATGGCACACACAGGCAGAGTATGGCACACACAGGCAGAGTATGGCACACACAGGCAGCATAGGGCAGGCAGAGTATGGCACTCACAGAGAGCATAGAGCTGGCAAAGTATGGCACACACAGGGAGCATATAGCTGGCAAAGTATGGCACACACAGGGAGCATAGAGCTGGCAAAGTATGGCACACACAGAGAGCATAGAGCTGACAAAGTATGGCACACACAGGGAGCATAGGGAAGGCAGAGTATGGAACACACAGTGAGCATTGAGCAGGCAGAGTATGGCACACACAGGGAGCATAGGGCAGGCAGAGTATGGCACACACAGGGAGCATAGGACAGGCAGAGTATGGCACACACAGGGAGCATAGGGCAGACAGAGTATGGCACACACAGGGAGCATAGGGCAGGCAGAGTATGGCACACACAGGGAGCATTGGGCAGGCAGAGTATGACACACACAGGGAGCATAGGGCAGGCAGAGTATGGCACACACAGGGAGCATATAGAAGGCAGAACAGAGCAAGAGACAGGGAAACCGATCGGGACCACTCTAATATGTACTACATACAGTGACACAGTGCTGGTGCCCCATTAGAATTTTGAATAAAGTGTGAACAGATGAACAATGTGGCCAGATTTAGTCTGGGTCTCAGGTGTGAACAGTACAGGATTTTAGGGTGTGAACAATAGAGGTGTGAATAATGCAGGGGATCACATGTGTGAACAATACAGGGGATTACAGTCTGGATTTGAGGTCTAAACAATACAGGGGTCAATTAATCTATGTAGTGATACCTTTTAAAATTTACAGATGGTAAGCAGACACTGCAGGCAGACTTTCATTTTGGGGGCCACACAAGGGGGTGTCGCGGGCCGCCAGTTCGACAGCCCTGATCTATTGTATATGCATAGCTGTTGGTTACTACTACAGTTGGGATTATTGCCTAATCTGACCAAAGCAAACAATGTTAATTGGATATTACCACAATCACAGGTCTCTGTTCTTTAATCTCTGCATATTTAGCAATGTAACTTTACACGCCTTGTATAAACAAACAGCACATGCAATTTAGTGTCGTGTATTGGAGGGTGCCTAGTATAGTCTGGCTGGCAGTGAAATGGTTAACCATCAAAATTCTTTTTTTTTTTTTTTTTCCTTGCAGTGTGCTGCAACAAGTCAGTAAATGGTTCCTTTGCACCATGAACTGAAACATCTTGAATGGTCAAACTGTATTTTTATGAGTACCTTGGGACACTACATTTTAGTGGTCTATTAAATGCCAGCAATTTCATGCTGCCTTGCATAAAACAGCATTCACATATTAGAACACAGCCGCTATATAGCTATACTGTAGCTTTCAAGAACGTATGAGATTAGTCTTTTCCATTAAGTATATTATGCTTCTTTTTTTTCCCTTATAAATATATTTCTTCATTTAAGGTCATATGGGTATTATTTGTAAAGTAACCATTTCATAAGTGCCAGAATCTTTGCCCAGGATGCAATTAATTTGAAGAAACCAAAGTGCCTGTAAATGTTATTAAGACCCTATTCATAAGTAGGGTTTTCCCTTTAAATTGTCAATAAAATAGGAGGGTATATTATTACTCTTCGGTACTTGTATTCATCATGGTGGCCTACATATGACCTGCCAGATTTTGTGACACTACAACTCCCTGCAGCCACTAACAGGGAGTTGCAGTTAAACAATATCAGGAGGTTTGCAAGGTGCATACAAGTCAGTCACCATAAACTTCATCATGACATTTTCAACTGATTAGGGACAAATGGGTGCTGCTATTCTTTGGTCTATGTAGAAAATATATACACCATAAAAACCTGCATACATATTGTTGTTGGATGATTTATGCTGCAGGTAACAGATCCGATTTCTGCAAAGAAAATGGCAGTACAGGTATGGGATCTGTTATCCGGAAACCCATTTTCCAGGAAGCTCCGAATTATGGAAAGGTCGTCTCCCATAGACTCCATTTTATCCAAATAACCCAGATTTTTAAAAAGTATTTCCTTTATCTTGTAATAATAAAACTGTAGTTTGTACTTGATCCCAACTAAGATATAATTAATCCTTATTGGAAACAAAAGCAGCCTATTGGGTTCATTTAATGTTTACATGACTTTCTAGTAGACTTAAGGTATGAAGACCCAAATTACTGAAAGATCCGTTATCATGAAAATCCCAAGCATTCTGGATAACAGGTCCCATACCTATATTTTGAAATTAAAGGGACACAGTCTTTTGTTTTTGTGACTAATTATTGATTTTCTTTCTATCATTTACAGTTAGTTTTATACGTATAATTTATACGTTTTTTACCGATAGCTTCTGCAGCATTCCACTAGGTGGAGCATGCATGTAAAATGAATAAAGTTCATTTATTTTCTCAGTCTATGTGCTGGAGCGCTAAGCTTAGAGCCCTTACACTAAGGATTTGCACTGGTAACCATAGGAAGTATAAACTGCGCTCTGAAGGATTTAAATCAGCGCTCACAGGCATAAGGGAGTCTTGTATTAACACATGCCCTGAGCTGGTGATAAGTACAACACTCCAAAGCCCCCCAGACTACACAAAGGTGAGTGTCCTGGTTCCAATAAAGCCTTCGTCGTGCCTACAGCTCAGCCTAAGTCCATGTAGGCTTGTAATATAGCAATAAGAATTGAGCCTGGCACTGGCAGATTTACTGCAAAATATTTATTTAACACACGACATGTTTCGGACAATAGTCCTTTATCTACGTTCTTGCACCTCCTGAATGACACACAAGAAAGGGGTGTGCCAGAGTCCTAGCTATGTGCTTCCCCTCCAGCACTGACAGCAATACATAAAAAACCATAGCTAGAACACAAAGAGGATTATTTATTAAAGGTCCAGTTGTAAAAATCCCCCCAAAAAAATGTGCACTAGAAAACTGGACTTTAGAGGGAAAAAAAACGAGTATTTTTCAAGACTTATTATACCCCGATGCTGCTAAAAGGCCAAATCCGAAAATCCACCATCTCAGACCTGTCAAGGTCCTATAATGGGAGAAGCACCCTCTTAATTTGAAGTTTCCATAGTCTACGCTGGGTTTACCCCGAAAATTTGTTTTTTTCTGGGTTTTCGGACAAAAACATTTGAGCCATTCGGGATAAAGTCTGAGAAATTCCAGTGATTCGGGTTTGCGCACGATTTTATTGAGGTTTTCATCGAACCGATTGAATCGAGTTTTTTAATTAATAAATAAGATAAAACCGGGCCTGGGAGTTTGGTCGTGTTTTTTTTAATAAAATATGAAATAAATTCGGATTTTAGTAAATAACCCCCAAAGAGCTGTGAACAAAAAAAACTATTATTTTTGCACTTCACCCTTTGCCACCTTCCCATAGTAAATAGTGCGACTAGCACAAAGAAAACAGCCCTCTAAGGATTGTGTAGAAACAATAGTATCATAAAGGTTGGGAATCATACAGCAGGCAGAAAATGTTACTTAGGAAAACTATATCCCCCAAACAATGTAGGTATCTATAAAAATATACTTTTTTAGTAGTATGTGCCATTGGGTAATCATAAATAGAAAATTGCCATTTTAAGAAATAAGGGCCGCCCCCTGGGATCCTATGATTCACGGTGCACACAAACAAACCATACATGTTATGTCACATGAGCCAATTAACAGGGAGTTCTGTCTTTTGCGTCCACACTTCTTCCTGTTACAGTTAGAGCTGCAGTATTTCTGGTCAGGTGATCTCTGAGGCAGCACACAGACCATCACAAAATGATGGTTCAGGGTTAGAGGGATGGAAGACAAATTATGAGGGTAGACAGTCAAGGTTGGGGTTGTTTTCTCTGGAAAAAAGGCACTTGCGAGGGGACATGATTACACTTTACAAGTACATTAGAGGACATTATAGACAAATAGCAGGGGACCTTTTTACCCATAAAGTGGATCACCGTACCAGAGGCCCCTTTAGACTAGAAGAAAAGAAATTTCATTTGAAGCAACGTAGGGGGTTCTTCACAGTCAGGACAGTGAGGTTGTGAAATGCACTGCCGGGTGATGTTGTGATGCTGATTCAGTTAATGCCTTCAAGAATGGCTTGGATGATTTTTTGGACAGACATAATATCAAAGGCTATTGTGATACTAAGCTCTATAGTTATTATAGGTATGTAAAAGTAGAGAGGGGTGTGTATATGGATGCTGGGTTTTCATTTGCAGGGGTTGAACTTGATGGACTTTGTATTTTTTCAACCCAATTTAACTATGTAAATATGTAACTATGTAGGAGATGTAAAAGGGCAATATTTACTTAAATATATATTGCAGTTTGGCAAGATTCTTTAATACGCCACTTAATTTGATATAAACTGTTAGTCAAGTATTCATTTTGGGGGTAAAGTTTTCCTTTAAATATTATATTGATTTATGAAAGAATTTATATTGCTTATGTAACTTTAGCATAAAAATATCTGAATGAAAAACATGAAATAGGAGGGTGATTTAGACAAGCCGTTTGTTGACAGTTTCTTGACATTACTGATCACCAGCTAAAGGTCTACTGGTAGATCCCGATCTAACTTTTAGGCACCCCTACTCTTGCCCTCTTCGAGCTCTGGCAAATCCAAATCCCTTACTGATTTTGTCAGTACAAGAAAGCATGATGCCTTTGCTGCATATAAGCGTGAATTGCCTGGAAGAGGACAGTGGTGTGATGAGCACAGAGAATTCACTATGCTGGCTGGGCATTAATGCTGTAGAGAGCTGATCCATCATCTATTGCACAGGTAACAGTTAGGCATGAATCTCTTGCTTCTGCCAGTGGATCATACAAGTACTTATTATGCCTTTTGTAACAGGTTTATATAAAAGGCATTGAGCGTGCTCCATAATCAAGAACACCCAAGCTGGCAAATGTATAATTACTGGTTTGAGTGTGCCAGTCTCAGGTTTTTAAGCCTCTTAATACAGAATAAAAACAACTATTTTTTTGATTTTAAATGACTACTCCTTTTCTAGTTATACAAACTGTTGTGAACTGGGAATCTTACCTGGCAACGTTATCCTCTTCAGAAAGAAGTCTAGTCCCACCGTTTGCTTGTACTGTTTCCCAAACGACTCCTGAGCAAACCTCATGGCCAGAGAAGTCTGAAAGAATATGTGTGAAATATTTGACTTTTAACAGCTTGGCCCAGCAGTTATAAAATGGTACTCAAGCATTTAAAATTGCTTAAAGGGATGGTTCACCTTTAAAGGAGAACTAAACCCTAAACTTAATGTGGCTAAAAATGCCATGTTTTATATACTGAATTTATTGCACCAGCCTAAAGTTTCAGCTTATCAATAGCAGCAATGATCCAGGACTTCAAACTTGTCACAGGGGGTCACCATCTTGGAAAGTGTCTGTGACACTCACATGCTCAGTGGGCTCTGAGCAGCTGTTGAGAAGCTAAGCTTAGGGGTCGTCACTAATTATCCAGCAGAAAATGAGGTTGGTCTGTAATATAAGCTGATGCTACAGGGCTGATTATTAAATTCTGATGCTAATTGCACTGGTTTCTGTGCTGCCGTGTAGTTATTATCTGTATTAATTACTAATCAGCCTTATATTGTGACATTTCTATTCTATGTGTACTGTATATTGTGAGTGGGTCCCTAAGCTCAGTAAGTGACAGCAGCACAGAGCATGTGCAGTAAATCAGCAGAAAAGAAGATGGGGAGCTACTGGGGCATCTTTGGAGACACATATCTTTACTGCTAAAGGGCTGTGGTTGCCTCGGGCTGGTACAGAAGCACAAAACATAATGTACAACATTTCTAGCTACTTCTTTAGTTTAACCTTCCTTGTCCTTTAAGTTAACTTTTAGTATGTTATAGAATGGGTAATTCTAAAGAACTTTTTAATTGACCTTCATTATTTCTTTTTTGTCGTTTTTGAATTATTTGGCTTGTTTTTCAGACTCCTTTCAGCATTCAAATGGGGGTCATTGACCCCATCTAAAAAACAGATGCTCTGTGAGACTACAAATGTATTGTTATTGCTGCTTTTCATTACTCAGCTTTCAATTCAGACCCTCTCTTGTTCATATTCCAGTCTATTGTTCACATTAATATATGGCTGCTAGGGTAATTTGGACCCTAGCAACCAGATTCTGAAATTACAAACTGGAGAGCTGCTGAATAAAAAGCTAAATAACTCAAAAACCACAACTAATAAAACCAAATGCAAAATTCCTCAGACTATCACTCTCTACATCAAACTAAAAGTTAACTGAAAGGTGAACAACCCCTTTAACTAAGCCTAACAGGCATAACCAAGAAAGCAGCAGTGGTTATGTAATAGCTAGAATCCCTTCTCATCATTATAGCTCCTAAAAGAAAGCGTTGTAACTATGGATGCACCGAATCCACTATTTTGGATTCGGCCAAACCCCTGAAACCTTGGCAAAAGATTCGGCTGAAAACAGAACCAAATCCGAATTTGCATATGCAAATTAGGGGTGGGAAGGGGAAAACATTTTTTACTTCCCTGTTTTGTGACAAAAAAGCAATGCGATTTCCCTCCCCGCCCATAATTTGCATATGCAAATTAGGATTCGGATTGGCCAGGCAGAAAGATTCCGAATCCTGCTGGAAAAGGCTGAACCCTGGCCGAATCCCGAGCCGATTCCTGGATTCGATGCATCCCTAGTCATAACAGACTAAGCAGACTGTGCGGTGTCTGCAAACGAAGGAAAGCATGGCAGAATCTGTTTTGATCGTCTGCTAAACATGCAAGTAATAAAAAGAATTTTGTACAATTTTATCTGTACATGTATGGCCAGATTCAGACAGTACTGTTGTAAAGGGTTTTTATTTTATTTTTTTTGTTTCAAGGTTATTCGCTGATCTATTATTTAAATAATTTAAATTCCCAGATAAGGAAAAATTAAATTTATATAAAAGAAACGACTAAATATTTTTCTGTTTGGGGGCAGAAACATTTTCCAATGTATCAAACCTCCATTTTATTGTAACAGGTGCTACTACAGGTATAGGATTCCTTAAAAAGCTATGAATTACACGAAGCTCATCTCCCATAGGGTCCATTTTCAGCAAAGAGATCTAATTTTTAAAAAGTTTTCCCTTATCCAGAAAACCCCAGGTATCAAGTATAATAAACAAAGAAATATTAAAAAATGTAATATAATTAAAGGGGTGGACTTTTAGTATGTTATAGAATGGTATTTAAACAAGGAAAGGTTTTTTCTTTTAGTTTTTGTCTAGATTCTCACCTTCAATAGATCAGCTTATGTAGTGGTGTAATTACTAATCATAGATTATCCAAAAAGAAAAAAGTAGTAAACCCTCACACTCTCTGATTATTTTTACCCAGAATTGATTTAGATCAACACGATACCTTTAAGGTGCATAATTTTTATATAATAGACAAAAAATTTTTTAAAAAATAAATATAATTAAAGGGGTGATTCACGTTTTAGTTATCTTTTAGTATGTTATAGAATGGCTAATTCTAAGCAATTTTGCAATTGGCCTTCATTTTTTATTTGTCATACTTTTTGAATTATTTTCCTTCTTCTTCCGACTCTTTCCAACTTTCAGGGGGGGGGGGGTAATTGACCCCATCTAACAAAACAAATGCTCTATAAGGTTACAAAATTTATTGTAACAGATCATTTTTATTACTCGTTTTTCAGTTCAGGCCCTCTCCTATTTCTATTTCAGTCCAGCCTGTTGGGTTTATTTAATGTTTAAATAATTTTTTTTTAGTAAACGTAAGGTATGAAGATCTAAATTACAGAAAGATCAATTATCTGGAAAACCCCAGGTCCCGAGTAGGTCCCATAACTGTAATGAATCCTTACTTGAGGTAAAACAATCCTATTGGGTTTATTTTATGTGTAAATGATTTTTAGCAGTCTGAAGGTATGAAGATCCAAATTATGCAAACACTCCTTATCCGGAAAGCCCCAAGTCCAGAGCAGTCTGGATAATCCTATAGATGTGTCAGTAAGCAGGTGCTGTAAGCAGGCAGATGGCAGGTTAGCCACCACAACCCTTGCTGCCCCAGTCTAATATTATAGCAATTGGCTTATTTAAAGGGATCCTGTCATCGGAAAACATGTTTTTTTCAAAATGCATCAGTTAATCGTGCTGCTCCAGCAGACTTCTGTACTGAAATCTATTTCTCAAAAGAGCAAACAGATTTTTTTATATTCAATTTTGAAATCTGACATGGGGCTAGACATTTTGTCAATTTCCCAGCTGCCCCTGGTCATGTGACTTGTGCCTGCAGTTTCTCCTTCTCAATGTAACTGAATGTGTCTCAGTGGGACATGGGTTTTTACTACTGAGTGCTGTTCTTAGATCTACCAGGCAGCTGTTATCTTGTGTTAGGGAGCTGTTATCTGGTTACCTTCTCATTGTTCTTTTGTTTCGCTGCTAGTGGGGACGGGGTAATATCACTCCAACTTGCAATAAAGCAGTAAAGAGTGATTGAAGTTTATCAGTGCACAAGTCACATGACTTGGGGCAGCTGGGAAATTGACAATATGTCTAGCCCCATGTCAGATTTCAAAATTCAATATAAAAAAAATCTGTTTGCTCTTTTGAGAAATGGATTACAGCGCAGAATTCTGCTGGAGCAGCACTGTTAACTGATTCAGTTTGAAAAAATTTTTTTTTCCCATGACAGTATCCCTTTAAAGTATGGGAGATCCTGAACTGACATACTTTAATCCCAACCAGATTTTTTCTTTTTTTTCCGATACACTTTTCAAAACTGTAAATATCTAACACAAGGCACTGGGGAAAATCTTGGTAACAAATAGGGATGAAGATAATCTTACACTCTGATAGGATTAACTAAAGCTTTGTCATAATGCTGCGAAACTGTATATCAGCAATAAGGCACAGGATCTTAAGGTAGCAATGGAAAATGCCAGAATATAAGAAACAATCTCAATAAAACATCAAATTAAATAAAGAAAAAGAACTATAACGCACACAACTAATCCAAGCCTGTATCAAGTCTTCCCGCTAGCACCTTGTATAAAGGGTAGCTCACAGTTACATCATGCATGTGATCTATGCCCAGTTTAAAGAGAGGGCCTGTGTGACACCACCATTACAATGTCCCTTAAAGGAGAACTAAACCCTAAAAGCTAATATGGCTAAAAATAAAATTTTTATATACTTGTTGTACCAGCCTAAAGTTTCAGCTTGTCAATAGCAGCAATGATCCAGAACTTCAAACTTGTCACTTCAAAATTGCATGTTTTTCTGTGCTGCCATGTAGTAATTATCTATATTAATTACTAATCAGCCTCATATTGTGACATTTCTATTCTATGTGTACTGTATATTGTGAGTGGGTCCCTAAGCTCAGTAAGTGACAGCAGCACAGAGCATGTGCAGTGAATCAGCAGAAAAGAAGATGGGGAGCTACTGGGGCATCTTTAGAGACACAGATCTTTACTGCTAAAGGGCTGTGGTTGCCTTGGGCTTGTTCAGAAGCCCAAAACATAATGTACAACATTTCTATCTACTTCTTTAGTTAAGCTTTAGTTCTCCTTTTAGGGGGCAAGCCAGCAAACCTATATGAAATGTTTCTGCCATATTGGGTCACGCACAAGAGAAGACTTACAATTGCATAGTTTTATGGTATTTCTCTGTATAGGCTATGAAAGAAAGTACCAGTGCTTGTTGCAAACATGCCAGTTAAAAGCCACATGGCCACACCTTACTTGACCGGTTATGTCAAACGATTCCCTCTAGGATTGTCACCTGTCCTGTTTTGGGAAGGGTTGTCCGGGTAAAAGATGCCTCTCTGGATTTCCAAATTAGGAAATCCGGACACTGACACTGACATTAATGTCATGGAATTAGTCAATCTCTGATTGCTATGTTATACAACCTGTAGTTTTACCCGCAAATCAATCCACATCCCGCTGACCCCTATTAAACAGGAAGTGCTGTTGCTGCGAACCAGGAGTGACATCATCAAAAGTGGGTGGGCAAAAGAAAAAGTTTTTTTTAAAAAAACCCACAAAACACACAACCCTGCCAACCCACATCTATATCGGCATCCAAAAGTCCTACCAGCAAGTTACCCACTTTTTTTGCGGGTAACCCGCTGCAGGCCCCTGCTTGCTATTTTGCAAGGGAATTATAACAGAGCCGGAGGGCTAAGGAAAGTTGTGTTGTTATTTACTATTAAAAGCAGTCTGTCTGCTCTGCTGGTTCTGTCTCTTGAAACAATATGTGCAGGGGGTTGTGCATAGATATATATTATGCATAATTATATTTTATATATATATATATATATATATATATATATATATATATATATATATATATATATACACACACACACACACACATATACACACACACACACACACACACTTTCTTTTTTTCTTTTTTTATATATATATTATTTTTTATATATTATGCAGCAGCACCAGAGTTTGTGATCTGACAGCATACACTTATTTTTAGCTATAAAAAGGTTCACTGAAATGATTCCCAAAGCGTGAGTTTAAATAGGCAGATTTATGTTTTTGCAAACTTAAAGCTGCCTTGTCTGTTGGTTCAATTAAACCACAAGTCAGATTATAAATTGATGTATTTGCTCATATAATATATCAGATTCATTGGATTAAAATGTTAACTTTAGCTATTCTGCATGAGGGGGTTGTAAAACAGCAAGAATCTATGACCCTCATTACCAGTACGTACAGGGCAGAACCTTCCCTTCATTGCCCAATCAATGACAAATTGAGAATTCACATAATTACAGCTTATGGCTATATTACTGACCCATTCAAAGAATAAAACTGAACAACCCTACAAAATCAGTTTGATACAAAAGCAAGATAAAACAAAGTGGCATTTTTCAGAACGGGAGAAGATATCAAACAGCGTTTAAAGGGGTTGTTCACCTTCGCATTAACTTTTAGTATGATGTCAAAAGTGATATTTCCAATTGGATTTCATTTCTTTTTTTTATTTTTTCATTTTGGTTATTTTGCATTTTATTCAACAGCTCTCCAGTTTGCAATTTCAGCAATCTGGTTGTTAGGGTCCAAATTACTAGGGATGCACCGAATCAATCCTTTGCAAAAAATTTGGCCGAATACCGAACCGAATCCTAATCCTAATCCTGGATTCGGTGCATCCCTACAAATTACCCTAGCAACCATGCATTGATTTGAAAAGGAGACTGGAATATAATTAGGAGAGGGTTTGAATAGAAAGATAAGATAAAAAAATAGCAATTACAATACATTTGTAGTCTTAAAGAGGATTTGTTTTCTAGATCGTTACAGTGACCCCATTTGAAAGCTGGAAAGAGTCAGAAGTTAACTTAAAGCTGAACCAACCCTCTAAAGGCAGTGAAACGTGGAGTGATTTGGCACATTTTGCCTGCTGTGTTTGTTGTAGTGGGGCAGGGGCAACAAGCACTTTCAGGCAAAATTCATACAAGGTAAATGAGGAAAATTGTGGGCAAATACAAACACAAATAGATCAGATTCTGCATGTGCCATCAGTTCATACTGTGTGGATACACAGGATACCACAACCAATGGCACACAAAGGATATAAACATCCGTTATAATTAGAGATGCACTGAATCCACTATTTTGGATTCGGCCGAACCCCCGAATCCTTCACAAAAGATTCCATCAGATACCAAACCGAATACCAATTTGCATATGCAAATTAGGGGTGGGAAGGGAAAACTTTTTTTTTACTTCCTTGTTTTATGAAAAAAAAAGGTCACGCTATTTCCCTCCCCGCCCCTAATTTGCATATGCAAATAAGGATTTGGATTCGGTTCAGCCAGGCAGAAGAATTAGACCGAATCTGAATTCTGCTGAAAAAGGCCGAATCCCGAACCGATTATAATACAGGTATGTGATACATTATTCAGAAACCCATTATCCAGAAAGCTCAGACTCCATTTTATCGAAATAATCCAAATTTTGCAAAATTATTTCCTTTTTCTCTGTAATAATAAAACAGTAGTGTGTACTTGATCCAAACGAAGATATAATTAATCCTAATTTGAAGTAAAATCAATTTATTGGGTTTATTTAATGTTTCCATCTTTTCTAGTAGCCTTAAGGTGGTGGCACATGTAGCGTTCTGGGGAAATTAGTCGCCCAGCAACAAATCTCCTCTTCTTTGGGCGATTAATCTCCCCAAAATGCCCTTCCGTCAGCTAGAATGTGGATCACGGGCGGGATGGCACTCGGATTGCTTCGTTTTCCGAAGTTGCCTCATGCCTGGCAAGAAGGCATTTCGGGGAGATTAGTAGCCCGAAGAAGAGGAGATTTGTCACTGGGCTACTTATATCCCTGGAACGCTAAGTGTGCCACCTAGGGTTGCCACCTGGCTGGTATGATGGCTGATCCCAATGTTATTAATAGGGAAAAAAGATAAATATATAGGAAGGCCGGTAATTTTTTCCAGAAAAGGTGGCAATCCTAGTGCCACCACCCTGCGAAGATCCAAATTACGGAATGCTCCATTATCTGGAAAAACCCCAGGTCCTGAGCATTCTGGATAAGAGGTCCCATACCTGTACTGTATTGCCTGCAAGATTTCCCCTGCTGTTTATAATGTGAAAATGAATGATGTTTCGCAGGTTCATTTGATTACTAAACCAGCTTCCCTGAATTAACTTAAAGGGGAAGGAAACTTAGTTGGCGCAAAAACCCTCCCCCCCTCCCGTGTGTTGCCCACCCTCCCTCCTCCCTGGCCTAACTTGTTACTTACCCTTCTGCAAAGGTCCAGTCCAGGGAGTTCACAGACAACATCTTCTTCCACGCGATCTTCTTCCTGCTTTGACCGGCGCATGCGCAGTAGGAACATTTCGCCGGTATGGATCTACTGCGCATGCGCCAAAAGTACATCGTGACTTTTGCAGCATGCGCACTAGATCCATACCGGCGAAATGCTCCTACTGCGCATGCGCCAAAACGCAGTTTAAAGCAGGAAGAAGATCGCGTGGAAGAAGATGTCGTCTGTGAACTCCCTGGACTGGACCTGCGCAGAAGGGTAAGTAACAAGTTAGGGGCATTTGCCCAGCGGGACAGGTAGGCCAGGGGGGAGGAGGGAGGGTGGGCAACACACGGGAGGGTTTTTGCGCCAACTAGGTTTCCTTCCCTTTAACTCCATTCAATGAACTTCAATGTAAAAAAGCTCAGAACTTTGCAACATATAGGGACAAACTGACAAAAGCAATCAAGGCTTGCAATAAGTTATAACTCGAAGTTCGAATTGGTGACCCAAATGCACGACATCCTGTTCTTACTACAGGTATGGGACCTGTTATCCAGAATACTTGTGACCTAGGGTTGTCCGGATAAAGTATCTTCTGTAATTTGGAAGTTCATACCTCAAGTCTACTAAAAAATCATTTAAACATGAATTTAACCCAATAGGCTGGTTTTGCCTCCAATATGATTAGGTCCATATATATATATATATATATATATATATATATATATTAGTTTGCGTCAAATACAAGGTACTGTTTTATTACTACAGAGAAAAGGGATATTAAAATTTAATTATTTGGATAAAATGTGGATAAAATGGAGTCTATAAGAGACAAACTTTGCATAATTTGGAACTTTCTGGATAACAGATCCCATACCTGTATTTGGCTATTAAATGTTACTATAAACTGCTACCAATAAAAATATTACGGGTCTCCATATGGAATATTACAGCAAATATCACTATTACAGGTGCCACCAGACTAGCCGGTAAACACCAACCAAGGCCACAGCTCGCCCAAAACCCTGCTTCCAGCTGGGTCTGTCAATCAAGCTCTCGATAGGCCAACTTATATCACTGCTCTGCCCATTTTACATCACTGCGTCTCCACAAACATCATTGCTCTGTCCCCTTCATACTGTATCACTGATCCACCTTTTTACAACAGAAAGGTGGCGACACTAATCCCTACCAGCGCTCATGTGCAGGCCCAGACTGGCAATCTGCGGGTTCTGACAAATGCCAGATGGGCTGCTGTAAGATACCATAAACAGTGCCTATTTATTGGGCTGGTAGAAGTCTGTTTGGGCATCTGTGTACTTGGAATGGCAGGGCCTATTTAAAATCCCAGTCCAAACTTGCTTATGTCTGAAACTAGCCATCAAAGCAATGGATCTTTGCCAATTTGATGAGCCATGTGGTGGGACAAAATGGCTTGATCTGACCTTTTCGGAGATTAATTTAATTCTTCTTCGATGCTTAGGATTGCAACCAGGTTTTTAGTCATAAGCAATCTAACACTTCATGGGAAATTCATAATGCCTTTAAAAAAAAAAGAGAGTCTGCGTTTATCTTTCAGTTTTGGGGAACAAGCATGGCAGTTGTTGCCCATCTGTCAGTTCTGCTGAAAACATGGCCTAAACCAGGGGTGTCCAACCTGCGGCCCAGGATGGATATGAATGTGGCCCAGCTTGAAGCAGAAAGAAAGGGAAGAGAAGGGGAAAAAAAGAAAGAAATTAAGAAAGAAATGTATGGAAATATAGAGAAAACAAGAGTGAAATAACACTTTGTGCTCTCTAAGTCCAGACACATTAACCACCTCAGTCTGTCGTCTTGTTAGGAACAGGCTTACTATGCCAGGTTGTAACAATGTGATGATCTATGGAGTAGGGAGGAGGGGGTATGCTGCCCATTGCCCAGTTAGTAATATAGTGAATAAAGTACCCCTCTTGTAAATTATAAGGCTATTATAAGTTACCGAGGAGTTTCATGACCATATAAAAACACGAGGCAGAAGGCCGAGTGTTTTTATACAGGTCATGAAACTCCATGGTAATTTCTAATATCCTCATATTTTACAACAGGGGGTACTTTATTTATTATAATATACACATTTCGGTGAGTCATGTGACAGAAATTACATCAGAACTCACCGTTTATAACTGATGACATCAGAACTCAACGTTTATAAGGCTATCATTTACAATATATTCATGGCTTTTGTGTATTATAATAATATAATAATAAGTCTATTTAATATCCAGGTGTCCCATATTCCAGTGTATAGCTCCATCTGGTTATCCAATTGGTATTGTAGTTCTTGTTTGTGTATTTTCTTTAATTTTACAAATCAAAAGTGTTTGTGTATTTCATGTGTGGCCCCAGACAATTTTTCTTTTTCCAATGTGGCCCAGAGAAACCAAAAGGTTGGACACCCCTGGCCTAAACAATCATACAAAACCTGGTACACACGGATATTACCAGTATGTGTACAGCCAGCTTCGGGCATGGTAGATTATGCTCACAGGCCCATATAAATGGAAGCAGATTTATTATGTCTTAGTAAAAGCATTGACCTGGTTTCTACAGAGAACGAATCATTAGAGAGAGGAGATATAGCATTTATTCACATTCAGATGCGGGGTACTCCTATAAGTGTCTGACTTACCTTATGGACCATATCAATTTGCAGTGATTGGGAGGCGTATTAGCAAATAGATGAACAGGCTACTACATTGTAGTCACTGTTCAAAATGAGTTAACACATTTTTGGGTCTGTTTCCTAGGTTACGAATGCTTGCCCTAAAGGGACACTTCAGGTGCAATACACTACCCCTACCTATGCACTTGGATGTATAGGACTTGTGTTGTAAATAAAGTTGCAAGTGCAAAATTCAGACACAAGTGGATATATTTTTTACTCACAATACAATGTTTTTCCAAAGACTAACCAGTGTGTTAGAAGAGCCAATCTGCAAACGGTTTGCCAAAAATGGGCGCAAATTAGCACCAACTTTTGGATGAGTTACAGAGCACAGTGGGATGTTATTACTTCCATTGCGCCTATAAGTGTAATGTAAATGACAACATTAGCACAGGGTCCGGACTGGGATTCCAAATTAGCCCTGGCATTCCAGGTACAAAAAGGCCCGAACAATCTCCCCACCACCCCCCTAAATAATGACTTTCTATGGCATCTTACAGGCAGCAGCTTCTCTGGCATTTTCAAGAACTGACAGTTTGACAGTCCGGGCCTGATTAGCGCCTGTTTCACTCGCTACAAGTCAGACAGTCAATGGCAACAACTCAGAAGGGGGAGCCAGGAATTAATACACAGGCCAGGCTGGTGGTAGTTCCAGAGTTCACTGGCATCCAATAAACCCAGATGCATATACTGTAAATAGCAAACAACTAATCCATACTATTACTATTAATCTTTTTTTTTTTTTTTTTATTTCCTTCATAAAGGCTGTGGTGCCTGGGGTCCCTGTCACATGCGTCTCCTCCCTACCCTGAAAGAGTCCCTTACAATGACACGTAGGGCCCTCACAGTGGTGGTCATTTATCAACTGGGCAAATTTGCCCATGGACAGTAACCCATAGCAACCAATGAAATTGCTGCATTCATTGTTCTACTTGCAGCTAGCTTCAAAAAGCCAATCGCCCATTGGTTGCTATGGGTAACTGCCCATGTGCAAATTTGCCCAGTGTTGATAAATGAGCCCCAGTAAGTAACCCAGGGGCCCCACAGGACAGGACTGATAATGTAGGGTCTCACTAACCTTCCCACAGGCTCCATCTCCCAGAACGACTATTTTAATCTGCCGGTCTTGGCTCTCCTCTTCTGAATCAGACATGTCTATAGCCGCCTCGGTAACGGTGTGGGTGGGGGATAACAAGGCTCCGGGATTTAGCAAACCGGATTTACATGAGCAGTGCTAAGCAACCAGACGCCATCTTCCCCCTACAGAGCCTGTCACTGGCTGCAGCTCCGGAACCAACCACTTCTGGTATGGGGGGGTGCAGCTGAGAATACTCAAAGATTCTGAACGTTACAGCGAAGCTCGTTGTGAAAGCATGGAGATTCATATGGATAAGTAACCGTGTTATGCGTTCTCGCATTAGTCTATCGCAAGCGCTAAATTAACCATTTTTTTAGCACAAAAATGTAACGGCGACACCCATATCCGCAATGGTTTGTCCCATACTAGTGACGCCTAAATAGTAACTAGGCTAGAGGCCGAGCTGAAAGTTAGGTTGGAAGCGCTTGTGTTGCAATAAACCTTATTTTAATTCAAACACAAGCGGAGTCCGATTGGATATATATTTTGGCAGTATTTAAGACCCTAACTTGTCTGGATTTTTTTTTTCACGTTCAGCCCCTCGTATTACCTGTAGTGGTTTAGTCCCGCCTTCTCCAGACTCTCTACCCCTCAGAGTGCGTTGGTTTGTTCCTACCTCAGGAGCAACAATGCTCTGTACATCTCAGAAGCCTGTCTGTGTAACGTCAGGGAGTCTTAGCAGGTCATGGGCTCATTTACAAAACAAAATATGCACTCGTTCTTCTTAGCATTCAGTGCTATAATGGCGCAACTACTGCACCTTGAGTTGGGTTCGAAGTTTCAAAGGAAAACCAGCGCTCACAGCACGAGGTCAGATCCACGAAAAACAGAGAAAAAGAATAAAAGAGAAAAGAGAGTTTTCCGCCAATATGGCGTAGTATTTTCCAAATGTGTACACACACCTTTATGTGATTAGCATATACACTAAATAAATAAATAAGTAAAAGTGTCCCTTGTATCCACTCCAACGTATTATCCCAGACTTTATCTCATACGAATTTGTATATTGGGGTACTCACGAAAGTTTAAGGGATATTGTGCAGAAAAGAGGCGTAGATATCAGCAGCGGATTTTACATGCGGCTCCAAAGCTTCATCCCACTATGGAAATACACTGACATAGTGTAAAATTGTAAACATCTTTAATAAACAAATGTTAAAAAATGCACTCACAATGTTCCAGTAATACAATCGCATAAAATATTTTGACTCCCACAATCACCGCTTCAGCGTCCCCAAGAGTCTACAGGCTGTTGATGTTTCGGTGCGAAAATTCGCCGGCGTCTTTTCCCATTCGCGTGTTTACAATTTTCCACTATGTCAGTGGATTTCCATAGTGGGATGAAGCTTTGGAGCCGCATGTAAAATCCGCTGCTGATATCTACGCCTCTTTTCTGCACAATATCCCTTAAACGTTCGTGAGTACCCCAATATACAAATCCGTATGAGATAAAGTCTGGGATAATACGTTGGAGTGGATACAAGGGACACTTTTACTTATTTATTTATTTAGTGTATATGCTAATCACATAAAGGTGTGTGTATACATTTAGAAAATACTACACCATATTGGCGGAAATATCTCTTTTCTCTTTTATTCTTTTTCTCTGTTTTTCGTGGATCTGACCTCGTGCTGTGAGCGCTGGTTGTCCTTTGAAACTTCGAATCCTTGCTTTAAGTCTGAGGGAGAACAGACAGACGATATACCGGCAGAGGAAGCTGACAACCAGAATCCTTGATATCCTTTTTTTTACCTTGAGTTGGGTTGCCACCTGTTCGGTTTTGACCAGGGTTGCCACGGCTAATTTTCAAAGTCAGCTACAAAACCAGCCCAAAACTAGCCAAGAGGCCCTTCAAAAGTACCCTGAAAATAGCACAAAATGTGCAGTGAAAGAAAGTCTAAGAAATAAACAGAGATACAGTTAGGTCCAGAAAATCTTTGGACAGAAAACTTTTTTTTTCTAACTTTGGTTCCGTACATTACCACAATGGATTCTAAATAAAACAACTCAGATGCAGTTGAACTGGAGACTTTCAGCTTTAATTCAGTGGGTTGAACAAAAAGATTGCATAAAAATGTGAGGAACTAAAGCCTTTTTTTTAACACAAACACTTCATTTCAGGGGCTCAAAAGCAATTGGACAAATTAAAAAACTGAAAATAAAATGTTCATTTCTAATACTTGGTTGAAAACCCTTTGCTGGCAATGACAGCCTGAAGTCTCGAACACATGGACCTCACCAGATTCTGGGTTTCCTCCTTTGTAATGCTCTGCCAGGCCTTTACTGCAGCGGCTTTCAGTTGCTGTTTGTTTGTGGGCCTTTCTGTCCCAAGTTTAGTCTTCAACAAGTGAAATGCAGCTCAATTGGGTTCAGATCAGGTGACTGATTTGGCCATTCAACAATATTCCACTTCTTTGTTTAATAAACTCCTGGGTTGCTTTGGCTGTATGTTTTGGGTCATTATGAAACGCCTCCCAATCAATGTGACTGCATTTAGCTGGATTTGAGCAGACCATGTCTCTGAACAGCTCAGAATTCATTCTTGTGCTTCTGTCCTGTGTCACATGATGGATAAACAATAGTGCCCCAGTGCCACTGGCACCCATGCACGCCCAAGCCATCACACTGCCTCCCAAATGTTTTATACATCATGTGCTATGCTTTGGATCATGAGCTATTCCACACCTTCTCCATAGGCTTTCTAAGCTTTTTTTGGTCGTAGAAAAATCGTTCGATCGATGGATTAAAATCCTTCGAATTGTACGATTTTTCATTCGATCATTCAATCAAACTAATTGCGGTAAATCCTTCGACTTTGATATTCGAAGTTGAAGGATTTACCTTCGGCAGTCGAATACCGAGGGTTAATTAACCCTCGATATTTGACCCTATGTAAATCTGCCCCCAAATGTATCTATAATAGGGCATTTTAAGCAGTTTTAGGTTTTTGTTTTCCTTTAAAGGATAAGTAAACCTCATAAGCGCAGTTGAAGCTGATTCAGCTTTCACTTCAGCTGCCATTGCTCCTGACTCGAAATTATATCCATTGGTGCAAGATGGCGGCCAAAAATTCTGCTGCTCTTCTTTGCTTTTTATTCACAGGTATGCCAAACAGGGTAGCACTGGGAGTCCACTGTGGTGCAGTTTGGGGGTTGGGGCACTGAGATAGGTCTCCGATAGGTCTCTCTTTTGTTTAAATAGCCTAATTTTTATCAAAGCCTTGTGCTGTTGTGCTTGTATACTGTATACATATTTTAAGTTCACACAAATGAAATATATACTGTGTCTTTTAATTTTTCATATAAGGGCATAATATTCGCTCATGTTTATAGATGAGTGGAACACAGATAATTAAAAATCATTAGGAACATATATTCAGCTCTACCTTTAGTTGTGGTCTATGTGAATACAAGGCAAATACAAGGCACTTTTATCAAGGGTCGAATCTCGAATTCATGTGACTTTTTTAAAACTCCCATGAACTCCAGATTTGACCAATCGAAATTTATTAATAAAATCGAATTTTTAAAACTCAAGGTGAATAGAATCGACCTGAAAACTCAAATTCAATTCAATTCTAATTTAAAAAACTTGATTCTAGTTTTTTTCCTCTGAAAAAAACTTGAATGTCAGAAAGGCTGCAAAAAACTCAAAATTGATCCCTGGACCTCTCCCATTGACTTAAAGTGATACTGACACTAACAGACGACTTTTTAAACTATGAATATACATTAAAAGTTACCTATAGGTCATGTTGATCATTTTTTGTTGAGAGGTTTGGTTATCTAAGTTATTGTTAGTTTAAGTTTCTAAACCTGACTGTTTTGCCAAACTGACTGTCCCATCTCAGCCTGTCAGTTAGGGGCAGATTTTTCAAAGGTTGAGGTGAATTTTCAAATGAAAAAACAATTTCAAGCTATGTTTTGTGTACTTCAACTAGGGGATAGTCCAAATTTGATTCGAATTTGAAAAAAAAATTGAATATCAAAATTTATCATGTACTGCCTCTTTAAAAATTCCACTTTGACCATTTGCCATCTAAAACCTGCCGAATTGCTGTTTTAGTCTATGGGAGACCTCCTAGAACCTCTATTCAACTGTGGCATGCCCATCAAATGGTTAAAAACATGATTAAAAATTAAAAACATGATTAAAAAATATATATTCAACAGTTACAACTTTTAAACACAATCCCATTTTAAGATATGAAAAATGCCAACCTTTTTTTTGACTTCAGTATACAGGATATAATGTCACTGACATAAGACTGAGGAGGATGTAGCTTCATCTTATCAGAATACTTGGTATAACCTGGCGAAAAGAGTAACGTAACGGAAAATTTGCGCTACACTCTTTCGCTAGCGAATTGTCCTCAAATAATAGTAAATTTGTAATGTCCCTGCAGATTGTATTTCTGCCGATTTTTAGTAAATTTGCCCTGCTGTGTCGTAGGATGTAAAAAAACACAGAAAATACTCCAAGTTTATTAATATGAAAACTGATTTAATCAGATTTGTTGCGACTGCATGCAGAATGTTCACACTGCAGGATTACCTGGAATGTAATTTAGAGGCCTTACTGCAAGGGTTGTTGACATTCTTTGTGAACTACCAATTTTGCACAAAATATATTCCTAGTGGCGATAGTTTTGTGTAGCTAATTCTACTTTCAATTTTGTTTTATGAAGTGGGAAAAGAGGCTGAACAGAGAATGCCCTGGGGCCTCATGTAGATGCTGAAAAGGTCTGCCCAAAGCACTACATAAGTTCTAAGTGAGAAGTGCAGCCTCAATAGCCTGTAGGCAAATAAAACTCTGTAAGCATGTCATGCCTGGAAGAGGAAAATAATTTCCTTGTTCTGTCTCTCCTTTAAAGGGAAACTACCATGATTTTGTTTTATAATCCTATTTACTTTTTAATGCCAATGCGTATAATGTAGTTACTGTTTTTACAACTGCGGCAGTCAGCATAAAATCCCCCCCCAAGGGAAAAAAGAAAATAGCTATCATCATGGTATTTTACATCTGTTTAACAACTGTATGTGCCATTTAATGCATGCTTAAACTGACCTGTATACTTTTTAAACTCCAAGTAGTACAGTTTGAATACTATTTACCTATAATACACAAAAGCCATGAATATCTTGTAAATTATATCCTTATAAACGGTGAGTTCTGATGTCATCAGTTATAAACGGTGAGTTCTGATGTCATTTCTATCACATGACTCACTAAAATGTGTGTATTATAATAAATAAAGTACCCCCAGTTGCAAAATATGAGGATAGGCCTTCGGCCTCGTGTTTTTATATGGTCATGAAACTCCTCGGTAACTTATAATATCCTTATATTTTACAAGAGGGGGTACTTTATTCACTATATAATGTATCACACTTTGCCTCATTTGCCTTTATATACATTTATTTCTTATTCTGCTCTGTATGTATCATCCATGGGACATTTACATGATTTTAGTAGAGTTAAGGCACGAAGATCCAAATTACAGAAAGATCCATTATCAGGAAAGCCCCATGTCCCGAGCATTCTGGATAACAGGTCCCATACCTGTAGGTACTTTGGGTAACCATGTCTATACTAACACCATTGACCTGTCATGTCTTCTTTTAAAGGAGAAGGAAAGTCGTTGACCACTTGGGGGTGCCAAATGTTAGGCATCCCCAAGTAATTGATTTACTTACCTGAAACCCTGGGCCGATGCTCCTATCAGCAGAAAACTGCACCGGCCCGGGGTTATACCAGTGAGCACCACGGAGCACTTCTCTTCTGGCATCTTCTGTCTTCTTGCGTCTGTGCATGCTCATCAGAGTGAGAAGCCGAACTTTAACTAAAAATTCATCTTTTTCATTGTACTGCGCATGTGTCTTCACGGGGAAATTTAAAAACAGAACAAGCCGGAAGAGAAGCGAAGGAATAACCCCAGGCTGCTGCAGTTTTCTGTTGATTGGAGCACCAGCCTGGGGTTTCAGGCAAGTAAATACATTCACATGGGGGTGCTTAACATTTGGCACCCCCAATTGGTTAACGACTTTCCTTCTCCTTTAATGAGATTACTGGAGTAAACTTTGCACCAGCGACTACATTACTGCCTACGTTTTTTATCACCAGCACTTTGCTGCACTTTAGAGAATAAGGAACAGGATTACTATCCATTAATATTGTAAAAAACTAGCATTGTGTCATTCAAACCAAAATAACTCAGAGGTGGGGGCAGTAAACAAAAGCTCTCTTCACATTCCCACCTTATCACAAAATTGCTCAATTGAACTAGTGTTTCATCAGCCTCCTGTCACCATCTATAATAATAGGATGTGAGCTTATTGAGCAACTTGTTTCTTTTCATTTTAGTCCATTAAAATGCATACTCTCGCAGAAAGACGGATCATTCTACAGCATCTATCAGTGTAACTGTCAGGTTAGCAGTTTGCTGCCCACACTTGCCTTGTAGAACTGGCATTATTTTGACATTCCAGCTCTGCTAATGGGATGTTTAGCAGTGATCCAAAAGTGCATTTTAGATTTGGAGAAGTGAAGGTCTGTATTAGAGATTAGATTAAATTCATGTTTATGTGAGAAAAACTAATCCCATGTTTTGTAATGAGTGCTTTATTGTAGTACACAAGACCTACTAGTTATCAATTTAATCTGACTGCATATATCTAAAGTGATTAATCAAAAGGACAGTAAATGCAATGTGTTACTGATGATGCAAATAAATGAATAAAAATTAGTATCCATATTTTTTCATAACAGTGATTGTTTCACACATGTACAGGGCTTACCTTCGGCGAGCAGCGCGTCCTGTGCGCTCCAGCGGACCCTCTGCGTTCTAGCGCGTCCGTGCGTTCCAGCAGCAGCACGGTGCGTCTCAGTGACGTCATCACAGGGCATCGCGTGCCGGCTCCAGGGATTCAGGCGGCGCAGCAGGATGACGCAGGCTACACCATTTAGCCCAGCGCAGAGGACTCTCAGGTGCTCGGACATCGTAGTTTCCTAGCTACACTCTGAGTAAATGACTATTGAATTCTATTGAACTTGGCTTTTGACTCTGCTTCTGTATCTCGACTATTCTGCTGCATTAACCCCTTGTACCTAGCTTGGATTGATTTATTGTTGCCGACCTTGCCTGCTGTTTGATTACTCTGCTGAATTAACCCCTTGTACTTCGTTCGCTGTGGGAGCTGTGCTTTCCCAACGATCTGTCCCTCAAGGTCTGTTACATCCAGTGGCTTTCTTTTCCAAGAAATTATCCGAATCAGAACAGAACTATGACGTCGCAGACAGAGAGTTATTATCAATCAAATTGTCTTTAGAGGAATGGAGGCATCTTTTGGAAGGTTCCTTACATCCAATCTTGGTTCTGACAGATCATAAAAATCTGGAGTACCTTCGCTCGGCCAAAAGACTCAAACCCAGGCAACCTCGATGGGCATTGTTCTTTTCCCGTTTCCAGCTTCATATAACTTATCGGCCTGGGGCAAAGAATGTCAAGGCTGATGCCTTGTCTCGTATGTTCTCTCCGGATTGTTCTCTCCGGATTGTTCTCACTCAGGTGAGCTTGATCCTATTCTTCAACCAAGTAATTTTTTGCTGATTCAACCTTCTTTACTACAAAAGATTAAAGAGCAGAGTACTCCTGTGTCCACTTCTGGAAACCCCGTGTTGAGGGCACATGAGGGCCTTTATTACTTCAAGGACAGACTCTTTGTTCCATCGAATCTGAGATCGGAGGCCTTGGGTTATGTCCATGATGCTCCACTTGCAGGGCATTCTGGATTACGAAAGACTCTTGATTTGGCCCGTCGTCATTTCTGGTGGCCCACGTTGGGTGGTGATTGTGCAAGGTATGTTCGCTCCTGTGAGATTTGTGCTAGATGCAAGGGAATTACTTCTAAACCATTGGGTCTGCTACATCCATTACCAATACCGAATTGTCCATGGGGCTCCAATTCTATGGATTTTATTACAGATCTTCCCTTTTCTGAAGGATTCTCCACTATTTATGTTGTAGTAGATCAGCTTACTAAGCTGGCTCACTACATTCCTCTCGTTGGCATTCCTTCTGCTCCTAAATTGGCTAAAACTTTTATTCAGGAGATTGTTCGTCTGCATGGTCTACCAGAAAATATCGTCTCAGATAGAGGAGTACAATTCACTTCGAAATTTTGGCGGGCCTTGTGTAAGGGTTTGCAAATTGATTTGTCTTTCTCCTCGGGTTATCATCCTCAGAGGAATGGACAGACGGAAAGAACGAATCAAACCTTGGAGCAATATTTAAGGTGTTTTTCATCTTTTCTCCAAGATAATTGGGCCTCACTTCTTCCAATGGCAGAGTTTGCTTATAACAATTCAACGCATTCTTCCACCAAACAAACTCCTTTCTATGCCAATCTGGGTTTTCATCCAACTTTGGTTCCAGGTATGTCTCAGGTTGTATCTGTTCCTGCGGCACAGGAAAGACTGGAATTTTTGACAGCCAACATTGCAACTCTACGTCAAAATCTACGTAAGGCTCAGTTGGACTTTAAATATTTTGCCTACTGGAACATCTTTCTGATCTCTCAGCGTCGTGTGGTTACGTGGCTTAACGTCTTCACTGAAGTCAAACATCTTTTCTGCTGGACGCTTCGCCAGTAGCTGTTACGGCTGACGCCAAGGTGCTTGCAGAGAACTTCTCTTCTGTGACTACAGATTCCTGCTCCTCGCTGTTACACTACTAATCTTGTATTTCTCTGTGCTCCCTGCAGTGTTACCCCGCACCTGAAGTTTCCGTACAGATCAAAGTATCCAGTTCTCAGGCTCCCATACCTCACCTTCACTAGCCTCCCTCCGTGCCTAATTGGGGGTTGTACTTGTGAGGGGGCTGTAAGGGTTGTCTTCTTCTACATCCACGGTTCCTCCCGGGTCGGTAAGTCTGACACAGGGTAATAAAAGGTACAATGTTCTCCTAGGGCTAGTAACCAGTTACAGGTATGGGATCTGTTATACAGAATGCTAGAGAACTGGGGTTTTCCAGATAACTATTTTTAATTTGAAGAGCTGGAATATGGCGCCCATGAGCTCCACTGCTTACTCTGCACGTATAGGCGCATAAAGGATTAGGGGGGAGCAGGGGACTATGTAGGGTACTGGGTAGAGGTTTTTATTAATGGGGGGGTTGAGTTCTGCTTTATGTCTACTAGAAAATCATGTAAACATTAAATAGACCAAATAGGCTGGTATTGCTTCCAATAAGGATTAATTATATCTTAGTTTTGATTAAGTACAAACTACTGTTTTATTATTATAGAGAAAAAGGAAATACTTTTTAAACATTTGGATTATTTGAATAAAATTCAGTCGGGGAAAGAATGGCTTTCTGTATAATAGATACTATACCTCTAATTTAATACATATGCAGAAAGCCCTGCAAACAAAACTAAATGTATTTGTATTTTTCATGAACATATCAGGTTTGCTACAAATCATGCACTTTTTTTTATATTTGCAAGCTAAACAAATATTATAGAGCACATTCATCAAAAATCATGTTGGCTTTCTCAAATCAATTGGTAAACTAACCTTGAGTTTCCTTGAATCTCACTGTATTTAAGAGAGATCTTGGTTTAATCCCACTCAAGTTCAATCGTACAAACTAAAGCCAAATGTTCACAGTAATTTTCTCGAATTCCTGCATGCTGTGCAGTCTCCACCCATTTAAATCCGACAAGATCTCGAACAAACCTGAATATTCGTCTGATCAAGAAACAAAAATGGTAAGACCCATTTATCAAGGTCGAATTTCGAATTCATATGAATTTTTTTTAATTCGAATATTCGACTTGGGGGTTTTTAAGAAAAAATTTGAATGGCTAATATCTGATCAAATGGTTCCGACCTGAAAAGGTCGAAAAAGTCTAATCATATTCGATCCATATGAATCAAGGTTTTCTTAGAAAATAAAATTTCAGTGTCAGGAGGCTATTAATATCCCCAAATGGCTCAACGGACCTTTGCCATTGACTGGTACCTGAACTCGGCAGGTTTTAGGTGGCGAATATTCGAATTGGGATTGTTTCCCAGGTGTGATAAATCTCAAATTCAAATTTACATTAGAATAGTGGGATTCAAATTCGAATGTGTGAATTTTGACACTCGAAAATTCTAATTTACTATTCCACCCTTGATAAATCTGCCCCTAAGTATCCAGCTACCAAAATGAAAATTTCCAACTCCCACAACATCAACAAATCATTTCTATATCAGCTGTATTAGCTGACAAAGGCACACATCTCCAAACTTGACCTTTGATAAATTTCCCCCATATGTAAATACATACAATATAGAGCATGTTTAATTTTCTGATATTACCAGCCCCTTAATTTATGTATCTAAATGTAGATATATAGGGGCATGTTTACTAACATTGGAGATAAATATCTGGAGAGATTTCTGGAGATGTTGCCCATAGCAACCAATCAGATCTTTGCTTTTGTTTTCTAACTTGGCTGTGGCTGTTTAAATCTAATTGCTGATTGGTTGCCATGGGCAACATCTCCAGAAATCTCTCCAGATATTTATCTCCAATGTTAGTAAACATGCCCCATAATCTTTGCTTGTTAACTGTCACTTCCTCCTTCTCTTCCTTATGGTCTTTCTCTCCTACTCTGTAAACTCTCCAAGCAATGATCCAGGCTGGCTGATCCAGGGGCCATTTATCATCACCAAGAATTTGGAGATGATTCCTGCTGACAGCTCACTGTGGGATTTGCCTGGTCAGGTCAAGCACACACAGGCACTGCTTTCACTGACCCCATTTTAAGACAATAGGTTTATGTTCCTTACCGGTTGTGTTTGTCCATGAATTCATTCTAGAAACAACATTCCCAGTATTGGTGAAGGTGTCATAAACACCTGGCACAGGTGGGTAATGAGCTCTATTTGTAGACTTTCCATTATTGCTCATCTGGGGCACAGTAAATAATCCTGACATTATTTAAACTAATGTGTTTTTAATAGGAGCATACGGTTTAATGGGGTTTTAATGAAATGTAAATAAGAAAGGCACTACTGTTTTGCCCTAGTTAAGTTTTTTAATGCAGTTTGTTCTTATGTTTTTTACTGCACTCCCCAGGCTTTTATATCCCAGCATGGGGACTGAATACATGTTCACATCTTGTACTGATGTATGTTTTCACCGATTTACAAATGTAAATAAATCCTTCATTCAATACGCTAAATTTCTCCCAGTTATTTACCCAGCACATCATTAGGGCCTGCTAATAATCATCTGACAATTACAGGAGAGTGTTCTTTATGGGGTTCTAAAGAAAAAAGTGTATAATTATATATGACTCAGTAGTCTTGCATTTCTTTTACTGGCCATGGGGCTGTGAGCTGGCGTTCATTTCTAATGAGAACAATTTCTAATTGCCCTGTCTATGTTAATAATTGAGAGTTTCCCTTGAGCTCATAGTGCAGACAACACAGTCATAGAGCTTTCAAAATACTCAGTTACCAAGGCATTGATCTGTTATCTCTCATGTTCCTGTATACATAACTATAACCATATACCAAAACACTGGATACACCAATGAACCAGCCAACTTCATGGTTTCTTTGTTGCTGCACAATGTAGCTTTGTGCTAGGGATGTTATCACGCAACAATTATGTGTGATGGCATCATCGTGCTTAGATTTTGGCACCATAAGCATTTAAAGGGTAATTTTTCTTTTGGCCTTTTGCCAGGTCATTGGTGTCATCTGTTCACCGACTACAATTGATTATGACGTGCTTCAGACCATGGCCATTTTTTTTGGATATGCATGACAGCAGCTTCCCCCAAACCTTCTTACCTGTGTCGAGGAAATATTTGTCTCATTCTTGTCCTATCTATGTTCATGGGGTGTCTGAAGTGTCACCTGCTCCTAGAGGAAGCAACTCACAAGTTGTCTAATTCTGGGCAGTGTCATTCTGTGGATACTAAAGCAAATAAAGTTCTGTCTTGCATAAAAAAGGGCATTAACTCAAGGGATGAAAACATAATTATGCCTCTTTATAGGTCCCTGGTGAGGCCTCATCTGGAGTATGCAGTGGACTCCAGTCCTTAAGAGGGATATAAATGAGCTGGAGAGAGTGCAGAGAAGACTTAAATTATGAGGGTAGACTGTCAAGGTTGGGGTTGTTTTCTCTGGAAAAAAGGCAGAGGGAACATGATTACACTTTACAAGTACATTAGAGGACATTATAGACAAATAGCAGGGGACCTTTTTACCCATAAAGTGGATCACCGTACCAGAGGCCACCCCTTTAGACGAGAAGAAAAGAACTTTTATTTGAAGCAACGTATGGGGTTCTTTACAGTCAGGACAGTGAGGCTGTGGAATGCACTGCCGGGTGATGTTGTGATGCTGATTCAGTTAATGCCTTTAAGAATGACTTGGATGATTTCTTGGACAGATATAACATCAAAGGCTATTGTGATACTAAGCTCTATAGTTAGTATAGGTATGGGTATATATAATTTGTGTGAAAGTAGAGAGGGGTGTGTATATGGATGCTCGGTTTTGATTTGGAGGGGTTGGACTTGATGGACTTTGTCTTTTTTCAACCCAATTTAACTATGTAACTATGACCCCCCTCTGCCATGTCCTGGCAACTTCAGGGCACCAAAGGAATCAACCTACAAGGAACAGAAGGTGCTAGAGAACCAAACCATACCAAACCCAAAAATTATTGCTTGGTTCCCTGATACACAAACATGCAAACAAAGTTACATAAGCACAAGCATATATCACATAGGTCAATATAAAAAGCCTTATGCATTTCAAATTATGCATACATATCGGATCTGTGGATTTGTTCTGTACTCACATGAACAGGGACAAATGCTGAATTTAGAAAAATACATCAAGGCCTGTTTTTACTACTTTCATCATTGGTCTCCATTGCTGTTGCCATAAAACTACATGGCTGGATGTGCTTACTGTAGTGGTAATCGAAAACCCAGTGGAAAATTTGCTCTTAATCTTGTAACCCAATCAAATGTCTGCTTTTAAATGCCAGACCAGTAAATGTTATCTCCTGATTGGTTGCTATTGCATACTAGACCTTGCAACCTCATATATGTGTCGGTATACAAGTACTGGACTAGGAGATTCCCTGTGTTTAAATCTTTGGCAATATATTTAGAACACTTATTTACATACTTATTGATCTGAATATTGACCATCGTTCAAAGCTGGTATCGGGCAGCACACAGTGGCATTAAGCTTGGGTCATCAACATAAAGTAAAATTAGAAAAGTACAAATTACATATTATTACACTGCATTAATAACCTGTTTATTTATTAATACATTATTATTAATAATGTCCAATTTGTGAGCTGTTAAAAAATTACAAGCCTTTTACACTTGAGGAAGGGCATATTATTGTCCCGAAACTATCCTGTGTGTCTAGAGCACCATAATAAAACCGGAACTACAGGTATTCATAGAAATAATTACAAGTACCAGCCATAGACTATGAGTGAGATACTAACAATTGTAGTTCAACAAAAGCGGCAGGGTTACAGACTGGATCTGATTTACAGTTTCATCAAATTAGGGTTTCAAGCTTCCAAGGCCCCCTGATTTTTTAATTCTATACGTTGTAGATATATTTCTACACTATTTGACTTTAACCAGTATATCTCAGTAATGGTTCCACTGTGTTTGCACCTAGACCCCTGGTGTCCCCTGTTTGGCTAACGATCTAGACATATTTCTGTGCCTAATGCCTTACAGATGTTTGCCCCCATAGCCTTTGAAAACACCAAATCGATTTTCTGTAATCCTCTGTAAATTCTATGTAGAAGGGAAGTATTAACCGGCTTACTGGTATTGCAAACACCTGCTTAATGAAAGAGCCCTTCTTGATTTGCCCCCCGGCTTCTAACCACTCGTATATAATAAGACATTTACTTAGTAAGCTGCAGAACAACAATATTAACTGATGAATATAGACATAAGGTAAATAGAGCTAAGATGCTATTTAAAGCAACGAGTTGATTTGTAGCATTTGTAATAATAGAGCTGTTTTGGCGCCGATAACTTTGTGGAAAGCACATTTTATAGTATGTTTTCTCACACATTATTAGGTTTATTTGAGAAACCTAATTATGAAACAGAAATACACAGAAACTGGTGACTGTAATATCATTTTTTAGTCAGCTCGTACGCAGTCAAAATGGATGCAATTGCACTTTTTTCCGCTGCATTTTCACTGGGGGGTTGCTTATCCAATATGGATTCATGAAACTTAGTTTGGATAAAGTACAAGCTACTGTTTTATTAATACAGAGGAAAGGGAAAGCTTTTTGAAAAATTGGTATTATTTGTTGAAAATAATAACAGGTTTCTGGATAACGGATCCTGTCCCAGAGCCAAGGTGGCCTTAGCTGTAAAGTTACCAGCAATAGCATAAGCTCCAGGCCTAGTGACAATAGATCAATAGTTTAATCAACAGTTGCACAATGTTGATTATAAGAGGCAGGGTAGGCTCAATGACAGCCATATTGAACTGCAGGAGATTATTTGGACACATGTATCAATATGTGCCTTTGTCGCAACTTTTTTGCATCACGCACACTTTTGTTGGATTTTGTTTTGCTCTTTTTTTACTTTGAATATTTTGGCTCATTACATTCTAATGTTTACAGGTGGGTTCACCTTTAATTTAACTTGTACTATGTTATTGGGGCAAAGTCACTAAGATTCGTAGTTGCGCCAGACGTAACTTCGCCGCACTTCGCCACACTTCGCCAGGCGTAGTTTCGCCAGCGCTTCGCAAATTCACTAAAATACGAAGTTGCGCTCAGGGGTAGAGTAAGGTTGCGAAGTTGCGTTAGCGTTGATTCGCTAAGTAAAGCGAAGTTACGCTAGTGAAGGCTAATTTGCATACGGCGCCAAATTCAAATTTCAATGGAGGAATACGTATCAGCACTACAAATGCCTATAAAACCTTCAAAACATCAAATAAAAATTTTATTTTGCCCTACACATGTGCCCACTGTCTAGGTAAGTTGCCATGAGTCAGGAAATGTAGGGGGGAAGGAGGGGAGCCCCAAAAAATGTTTCGATCTTTTTCAGCCTATCACCCATCATGTAGAAAACACGCCAGCGTTTTTTGGGACTTAGAAAAAATTTTGACTTTTTTGAAGAAATCTACTCTATTGCGCTTCGCCAGGTCTGAGGTGGCGAAGGAAGTCTAGCGTAAAAGGTAGCGTTCAGTACACTGCGCGCATTAGTGAATTTGCGTAGTTACGTCGCTAGCGAAACTTCGCCAGGCGTAAGGGTGCGAAGTAACACTAGAGAAACTACGCCAGCGTTCGTTAGTGAATTTGCGCAGTAACGAAAATGCCAAACGCTAGCGAATTAACGCTAGCGTTCAGCGCTTAGTGAATTTGCCCCTATATAGAATGGGCAATTCTAAGCAACTTTTCAATTGGTCTTAAATATTTATGTTTCTTCTTCTTACTTTCTCCAGCTTTTACACTCCCCATCTAAAAAAACAAATGCTCTGTGAGGCCACACATTTATTGTTATTGCTACTTTCAATTTAGACCCTCTCCTATTCATTTTCATGTCTCTTATTCAAATAAATACATGGTTGCTAGAATCATTTGGACCCTAGCTACCAGACAGAATATCACTCTCGAAATCATACTAAAAGTTCATTTAAAACTGAAGAACCTTTTTCAAGTACGAATTATATTTTTCAAACAAAATATCTATGAAATTGACAATATATATGTATATAAATATGTATATAAACTTTCACTTTTGTATCAATGTCTAAAGTTCACTGTTTTACAAGAAGTCAGCTTGGTTTTCCAAAAAAAAAAAATTAAAAAAATGCTGTTTATAAATAGGGCCCTAATCTTAAAAATGCTACAGTTCCATGATTAAATGTTTTCTTTCCATTCTGTGTTTATGTAGGTGTCTCCTTTATGACACGTTTTATTGTTAAAGAAATAATAGTAATCATATTGATGTAATATAGCCAAAGACAGCCTCCACATCTGGTCTAACGGCTGGGATGCTGCATACGCAATAGACTTTGTAAGTATATTAACCCAGTAACTGCCAGACCGGTTTGCTCTTTGGCCCTTCTTGGGATTTGTAATACAGGCATGGGACCTTGTATCCAGAATTCTTGGGACCTGGGGTTTTCCTGATAAGGGTTCTTTCTGCAATTTGGATCTTCATACCTTAAGTCTACTAGAAAATCATGTAAACATTAAGGGGCAGATTTATCAAAGGTCGAAGTGAAAATTCGAATGAAAAAAATTAGAATTTCAAGCTCATTTTTGTGTGCTTCAACTAGGGAATAGTCCAAGTTCGATTTGAATGTACTGTCTCTTTAAAACCTGCCGAATTGCTGGTTTAGCCTATGGGGGACCTCCCAGAAGCTAATTGGAGTCAATTGGTGGACTTTGAAAAATCTACGTTTTTGTTTGGAGAAACTTTGATTCCTACGATTCGAATGCACTATTACTTACTAATGAATACAGACTATTCACCCGCAAAAAAACTTTTTTTAAATTAATTTCGTTTGGTCAGATTTCGAAGTTTTTTAAATTGGAAATTTGACCCTTGATAAATCTGCCCCTAAATTAACCCAAGTACAAGGTACTTTTTTATTATTACAGCGTAAAAAGAAATATGTTTTTTTAACAAAATTTAATATTTTGGGAGATGGCCTTTTGTTAATTTGGAGCTATCTGGGTAATGGGTTTCCAGATAACAGATCCCATACTTGTGCAACAACTGGACCTGATTTACTTTTCTCTGAAATTAGGGTCCCAATCTTTCTTCACTGATTCTATCCTAACTCCATGCTTGGCAATATGTTTCACTGTTTTGACCCTGACTGTGCAATAGACTTAGGGGCATATTATCAAGGGTCGAATTGCGAATTCAAAAAGACCAACTAAAATTAGGTTGAGTTTTTTTTTTTTGGTCTAATAGGTCCATTTTCGATCAAACTGGTCCGTATTCATCCGAATCGTACAAATCGAAGGAATAGCGCAATCAATCAAATTTCCCCCAAAAAAACTTAGATTTTTCAAAGTCCATCAATTGACTCCAAATAGGTTCTAGGAGGTCCCCCATAGGCTAAAACAGCAATTTGGCTGATTTCAGAAGTTGGATTTTTAAAGAGACTGTATATGATAAATTTCGATAATTTCATTTTTTTCAAATTCAAATCGAATTTGGACTATTCCCTAGTTAAAGTACACAAAAAATTGTTCTCTGTCCCTTAATGATTAGGCTTATATTACCTAGACATCACTGGGTAATACAGCAATGTTTCTCTTCTTTCCAAGAACTTGTGAAAGCATGTAGAGTTGGCATCATCATCATTTATTTATATAGCGCTGTCAAGATACGCAGTGCTTTATGCATAATGTAATAAAAAACGTATGGGGGTTATGTAATAAAAGGCACTACTCTTGCAGGTAGCATTTTCTGTTCACCTATAAAGCAAACATCTTATTGGTTGATATGAGTTACTGCTATTGGGTTTTTATTACATCTGGGGGGATACAGTTTGCACCAGGTCTAGTAATCCATGACAACCCATCAGTAGACAGTTTTTACTGGCAGTGTTGAACTGAGGTATGCAGAGCCCATTGTCACCCGTCACCACAAGGGCCTCCCACTATGGCTCCAACCCCCAAGCCAACCCACTTCATACTTCCACTCATTGTCAAAACCTGGCAAACATCCAGCTGGCAAAATAATGCTACAAAACCACCCAGATCATTGGCAGGCAGTATGCAGTGGAACCCATTAGGATTTTTCTCAGTATCCCAGAGGATCAGTCTGACCCTGTTTACTGGTCATCTGTTTAAAGGAGAACTAAACCCTAAAATGAATATGGCTAAAAATGCCTTATTTTATATACTGCACTTATTGCACCAGCCTAAAGGTTCAGCTTCTCATTATCAGCAATGATCCAGGACTTCAAACTTGTCACAGGGGGTCACCATCTTGGAAAGTGTCTGTGACACTCACATGCTCAGTGGGCTCTGAGCAGCTGTTGAGAAGCTGAGCTTAGGGCTCGTCACTAATTATCAAGCAGAAGATGAAGTTGGTCTGTCATATAAGATGATGCTACAGGGCTGATTATTAATTACTGATGCTAATTGCACTGGTTTCTGTGCTGCCATGTAGTAATTATCTTTATTAATTACAAATCAGCCTTTGTGACATTTCTATTCTTTGGGGGTTATTTACTAAACTCCGAAAGCAAAAATCACAAAAAATGTGTGATTTCTTTTTTTTTGTTATAAAATGGGACTTTTAAAAAATCACGAATTTTTCAGAATTTATTAAACTCTGAGGACGGAAAAGCCTGAATCAGAAATCAGGCATCTCAGACCTGTCGAGGTTGCATATACATAAGTCAATGGGAGAAGTCCCAATGATTTTTTGATGTTTTCGGGCAGAAAATCTGAGACCTCGTGTGAAAAATCCGAGAAATTCGTGAAAATTGGATGAAAAATCCCAAAAATCATCAAAATCTGATTTTTTCCTGCAAAGCTAATTTTCGGGAAAATGTAGTAATAAATCGTAAAAGGCTCGAGCAGATTTGATCGGAGTTTGTAGTAGAAAATATTGAGATAAATTCGGATTTTGATAAATAACCCCCTATGTGTATTGTATATTGTGAGTGGGTCCCTAAGCTCAGTAAGTGACAGCAGCACAGAGCATGTGCAGTAAATCAGCAGGAAAGAAGATGGGGAGCTACTGGGGCATCTTTGGAGACACAGATCTTTACTGCTAAAGGACTGTGGTTGCCTTGGGCTGGTACAGAAGCACAAAACATAATGTACAATATCCCTACCCTACTTCGTAAGTTAAGCTTTAGTTCTTCTTTAAAAGCAAACAGCTGATTAATTTCTGGCTACTATAGTTTAACCACAACTGGAAGGTTACAGAATGGAACTCATTTACTTTTCCTTCTCAAGTTTTCTGCATCGACCAAGATTTTTTTGATGATGAATAAGCAATGAACATATGTAGTCAGTATATTAACATAGTCACTACCCGATTGTCTTTCTCTCTGTTCATTAAAGGGAAACGATCGCGAAAATGAAAATTTAATATAAGCTCCATCATACGGAAATAAGAAAGGTTCTAAATACGGTACTATCAATTAAAAATTCTGTACCATTTCTGAAATAATCAAGTTTATCTTCACAATTCCTCACTCAGCATCTGTTTCTCCTCATTCTGTCTTCATGCAGGAGTTGGGTGTCAGAATTATTATTATTATTAACATGTATTTATTTAGCGCCAACATATTGCGTAGCACTGTAGAATGATCCAATATATCTTATAGGGGGGCTCCTTTTGCCTAGAGCTCGCTCTATTAAAACCACAAGACATCACGTCTCTCTACATGCAAAATTTGTGCAAAAGACAGTTATTTTGTTAGATTTACTGTACTGAATCAGTTATTTGAGTGAGCTCTAATACATCTGCTAGGAAAGGAAGCCCCCCCTATAAGATATATTGGATTTAACTGTCAATTATTATCTGACACCCAACTGCTGCATGAAGAGAGAATGAAGAGAAACAGATGCTGAGAGGAATAGTGAATATAAACTTGATTAATTCAGAAATAATGAAGAACTTTTAATTGATTGTACAGGTATTTAGAAACTTTCTTACTTCAGTATGAGAAAACTTATATTACATTTTCATTTTCACGATAGTTCCCCTTTAATGATTAGAACTATATTACATCACACAGCTGGATAATATGTTTCTCTCCTTGCCAAAGACTAGGGTCTTGTAATTAAAGTCATAAAGTTTGCACCAGGTCTAGTAACGCATAACAGCCAAATCAGCAGACAGCATTTGCTGCTCATCTGTTTCAAAGCAAATAGTTGATTATAGTTGATTACAACAAATAGTTGCTGTGGGCTTATAGATCTGGTGCAAACTTTACATTTCCCCCTTTGTGACTACACATGGGTCAGTTGAACTTAGTTGACTGTAGTTGAACTTATATATTATATCTTAGTTGGGATCAAGTACACGGTACCGTTGTATTATTACAGAGAAAATGGAAATCATTTTTAAACATTTGTATTATTTCATTATAATGGAGTCTATGGGAGACGGCCATTCCGTAATTCGAAGCTTTCTGGATAGTGGGTTTCCGGATAACGGATCCCATGCCTGTATAGTAAAAACAAAATAATTTCCAAATATTTTAATTATTTAGATAAAACGGGGTCTATGAGAGATGACCTTTCCGTAATTCAGAGCTTTCGGATTTCCAGATAATGCATCTCATACCGGTATATATCTTTTTTTTCTGTAGCATATATGCCAGAGATTTCACTGATGTTTAATTTTACATCACATACACAAGTATACAGGGGAAATGAATGGCATCTTCAGTAAATTAGCAGTGAAGTGTCTGTGCGTCTTTTGAGGTGGCATTTGCCCAACCAGTTGATGACACTGCCACCACCTCTTCAGCCTTCATTAACACTCACTTCCTTCTTTCCTTCCAAGCACTTTATATTGATGGCAGTTACTATACTATAAATCTATGTTATGCAAAATGATAGATTTGGGGGGTTATTTATCAAGCAAATTTATCTCAGTATTTCTAAGATAAAAATCCGAGCAACTCCGAATTCTCAAATGGACTTTATTTATCATTAAAAAAAAGTCCGAAAAAATAGGTTCAGGCAAAAATACGAAAAAATTTGACCTTTGCCCAAAATGTCCGAATTTTACGGAGTTTTCAGCCAAAACCATGAATTATTTCGGACTTTTTGGACTTGGTCCGAAATCCCTGAAATCATCTGATATCGCTACAGTCAGCAGCACAGACACTGGGACCTTCCCCATTGACTTATACAGGATCCTGAGAGCTTTGAGATGCCGGATTTTCAGATTCAGATTTTTCATTCACGAATGGACTTTATCATTAAAAAAGTCAGAAAAAATAGGTTCAGGCAAAAATACGAAAAAATTTCACCTTTGCCCAAAATGTCCGAATTTTATGGAGTTTTCAACAAAAACCATGAATTATTTCGGACTTTTTGGACTTGGTCCGAAATCCCTGAAATCATCTGATATCGCTACGGACAGCAGCACAGACACTGGGACCTTCCCCATTGACTTATACAGGACCCCGAGAGCTTTGAGATGCCGGATTTTCAGATTCAGATTTTTCAGACCATCGGACTTTATTAAATCCTGAAAATTTTTTTGGATTTTCGGATATTCACAGCTTCATAAATAACCCCCTTGATGTATAATCTTTGAATTGCTGCATCATGTACAAAAATATACAAATTCAGAACATGGTGTAAGGAATTCTGGTAGATGTATATCTTGTAGATGGGATCCTTGTAGAAGGCTTGAACATTGGTAAGCTCTGTGTCTTGTCACAGATTGTAGCCCTCTTCTCCCACCCTATCCTTCCCTGAAGTCGGTTGGTGTTGCAATGATTGCTGGATAGAGGAAAGCTACGTGACACTTTCTATCCCCCTCCCTCCACCCCCTGAAGCCGTCTGCTGAATGTAAGAACATGCTGTTATAGGCACAGGCGTTTGCCGTAAAGAGAACAAAATCGTGGATATAAAAGAAGTTTACAAAATCAGAGTTCTCGAAAAAGTGCCCAGTTAATATTAACAATAAAAAAGTAGAGAAAAGAAACAGCACGCCATAATAAGTTTATTGAAATTTGAGTCAGAGACAAAATAAAATAGGTACCAGCACTAGAAATTGAAAGCATACAATGCATTGATAATAAAAAAAGAAAAATATTTAGAGCTCCTCTCCTAAACCACAGATTGCATTAGTAAGCTTTCAGCCTACCCAATTGCAGGAATATGGTTGTATAAAATGTAAAGCAAGTACAACTATGTTCTAATCACACAAGGAATAACATCTCATAATATATTAACATGGTAGTGCTGTGTTAAAGACATGAACATAGGCTTTCGAGGATCGGTATTTATTGCATGCTGAATTCATACTGCCAGATGTAGATAAACAATTGTTAAAAGTTATGTCCTGACATGTTAAAAAAAAACATTTAACATGCCATTTCTAGAGAACCCTGCATTTTCGATTATGTATCATTTCTAGGAGGTTCGAAACTCAAACCTCATCATTTCATTTCAAATCTATTTAAATATCTAAACACAAACAGTACTGTAGAAACAACAATTCATACAATACAATCAATATACATTCCAAGAATGAACGTTGCAATGAAAAAGCTTAAAAGATCTGATGAAATAAATTACATTTTCGATTCTATATTTTATTTGAATCTATAAAAAACTAAAATGTAGAAATATATAGATAAAATTTAGGTGGAGAGAATAGATTTGATTTCACAATGTTACCAATGACAACGAATTAAATGGAGAATTCTAGGAAATTTAGACACCTTTTTTTATTTGTAAAAACACCAGCAATCAGAATTAGATTTCTCACAGAAACTAGTGCTTGCTTTTAAAAATATTATAGTATGAAATGATTGGAACTGAAATTTCTCTTTATCAGGCAATTCAAAAAATTCAACAAAATATTTGATATTTATCCGCTTTTTATTTTTCTAGCTATTATCTATTTGTCTAATTACATCTTAAATTTTTCATTTGTTTCTGGAATGTTTTTATTTATTTCTACAGTTGATATTTTCTTTAAGAATAATTTGGAAACGCCAAATAAATTACTTATATTAGTTTTTGTTTTTACAGCAATTAAATATATATCTTTTGGCTATTAATTATAGCTCTTGAATTTTGTGATAACTTTTTTAAATTGTTTGTAAAGTAGTTTTGTAGGTCGATGTTCTGAGTGTTATTTGTAAATTGTGTTTTTTTTTAGGAAAAACTTTGGCTATTCTGTGTAATTTTTGTAAATGTTCTTGCTTAATGCCAAACCTTCAGAGGGATTTCTTTATTTTGAAATGGTTATTAGGTGTATTTTGTTGGAACCGTCTTTGGCTGTTTTACATTCTTGCAGCAGAATGTGCGCTGTTTGCATTATCCCTACTTTGTTTTTCTACATGTGTCAGTGATGTATTACGTGATGTAGTTGTAAGATTAGTGTATAAATCTGGGAATGGCATTTGAATCCTTTTTTTACTATGACTTAAGTACTAAACCAAAACAGTTACGTGTGCATTCAGATCTAGGAATAACAGACGTACATTAAACTATGACCTAAGTGCCAAATAAAATCCGTTCTAAATACCTTATCATTTAATTGCCACAAAAGGTGAACTTAAACCCTCCTACAAATCTCTGTATGTTTTTTACCTAAGCTGCAACATAGCTTATATCTAACTTGTTAAAAACACACAATTTATCAATGAAGAAAAGATGTTATTTTATACTGATGAAGTATAAATAAGAATTTAGCAGCTTTTAAAAATGTTTAATAATTTGTTTTCTCTACGTCTACCCAGCACAAACAATCATATATCTCATAAGACTATGAAGTCTAACTAAATGAGACGGTAACAGATTGCAGCCTTTAATCACAGCTTCCAATGTATTAATTGAAATATAAAATCAGTTTTGTTTTATTTAGATTCAGATTTAATCTTGAAATACATACACCTATGCTCCCTATAAGGTAAGAAAAGGATGATATTGTACCATGAATGTTAATTATTCTGAAAACTGTCCTTATTGGAACACTATCTACTATTAATATCAGTTTAATTATCACTTTATTTTCCAGTTAAATATTGGAACTTTGCATACCTGAGAAAAATTAGTATTTTAAAGGACAATATTCAGAAAAGGGCAGATTTATCAACTTTTGTAATTATTTTCCATGCTGCAACAGTTTGCTCCTGTTTGACAAAATAGTTAATCGTTAATCCTTGTATGCAATATTTATTGGGGATTAATGATTTGCAAGTGCTTAGAACAGGTGCTGAGCAGAGCTGAGTTCAAACACCGTTGAATATGAATGTGCATGGCTGCTAAAATAAAAAAAGACTAAAATAATAAAATAATAAAATAAATGATAACAAAAAAATGAATAAACAAACATTTGACGCTTTTCAGGTTTCTTTTTGCTTTATTAATATTAAGCACTTCTCCCTTGTGAGTCTTGGGTGTTCTGCTACTTCCCACTGTGCAATTATAATCTAGAAGGTTAAAATCTATTTGGAGTCTATCACCCGTGCAATCCCCTCAGTTTTTGACTAAACAGTACTAATGAATCTGAACAAAGGTAGAAAGGTGGTCTAAACAGGTATAACATTATATGGAACTAGAAACATTAAAACTGTGCATGGCAGAGCATGGTAAATATAAAATTAGTAAAATATATATGAAATTCTAACTAGTAACATAGGCACTATGTGCAAAACACGAACTAATCTTTGAAGCAGCTCAGTACTCAGAGACACATCTTATGTTTCAACATCTTCAAGGTGCTCTGCTCCAACAACAATAAAACCTGAGTACCCGATACAGAAGTGATAACCGAACCTAAACTGCCTATTCCATGTCAATAGCACCAGAACCCTTTACTTGTAATAGTATCTAAACATATAACCCATAGATCTAGTGTCAGGGCAGTAATGCCAATTAACCCAACTGAAAGAAATCCCAGCCCAGGGTTCTCCTGACCTAGAAGAAATAAGACATTAACACAAACCTAGGAGACTCCTGACCCAGTAGGAATAACCCCAGAACAAAAGACCTGGAATCTCCTGATCCAGCAGCAATAACACCTGAGTATATAGACAGATGAACTAATCTGCAAAAGGATAGGAGTAAATGTGCCCACCTCAATATAGCAAAGTTCCATTGATGTGTTCTTGATATTCTTTAGACACATACATCTGGATACATTTACATTGTTGATATGTTTCACTGTAGTGCATGGTATTAAAGGTTTTACTACTATTTTGCCTAAAGCTTTGTAAAACACTTTCGGTCTAATCAGACTACTTTTCAGCGATCCTGGCTGCCTGAAAGGGGCCCTGATCCTAACACAAGGGCTTCTAAATGGACAATAGGGGGCCCGGCCCATTTACTTAGCTCGTGTGAAGTAATGAATAAAAAAAACTTCGAATTTCGAATGTTTTTTTTTGGCTACTTTGACCATCGAATTGGCTACTTCGACCTTCCACTTCGACCATTCGATAGTCGAAATCCTATTTCTTTTTAAAAAAAACTTCGACCCCCTAGTTCGCCACCTAAAAGCTACCGAAGTCAATGTTAGCCTATGGGGAAGGTCCCCATAGGCTTTGGTAGCTTTTTTGGGTCTAACAAAAATAGTTTGTTCGATGGATTAAAATCCTTCGAATCGAACGATTCGAAGGATTTAATCATTCGATCAAACGAAAAGCTCTAAATCCTTGACTTCGGTTAATTAACCTTAGATATTCGACCCTAAGTAAATCTGCCCCTAGGTGATCTAATATTTTACATATATTGTGTGGCATCATGCTAACTTGGTTGTAGACTTGACTGAGAGAGATAGCACTTGAAAGGCTCGATTGGTTCCACATTTGGCACTGATGGGTAAACTAGAACAAAAAAGTTCAGCCAGCTACAGGTTGAGCAGATCAGAAGAAAGAATGCAGTTACGTGCCGGCTCTGATTAATCCAAGTAGATGGGTGATGTGTCATTACGTCTCAGAATAACAAATTTATTTTTCATCGACATATGGTGTGTGGATTTAGGTGTCAAAACCCGGAGAATTAGGAATGGTAATTTTCCATCATTAAAGGCGAAATGTGATCTGTCCCAACAACTGGAACACGTCTGTGTGTGCTAGCCCAGATCAATCTAATGACTGAGGATGATTATGGATGTCAAGCTGCCTCCATTAACTTGTAGAGTGGAATTATACCTGATGCCCAAAGCCATGCTGCGCATATACAGGCAGAGCATTCACTAAGGGCTAAACTGGCTGTTGGCTGGTAAATTGCTGTATTTTCCTAATGATACACTGGGTTAATAAACAGGGTTAGGAGATCTGAGAAATAACCCAAGGGGGCACAGGGAGGGGTGGGGAACATTAAGTGCTGGGGCTATTAGCTGTATTTAGCCTAATGCTAAATCCTACTCTTTGTCAATTAGATGTTTATTTCTGTGCCACTCAGAATTGTTGATCCCAGACCATTCATCCCAGCCTTTAGTTCATCAGTTCATGCTCCACTGGACTTTCAGCATCTGTTCTGTACCAATGAAAACATAGACCATATTATATGGCACTGTAAGTACAATTTTATCAGTCGTAGTGGCATTTTCAGCATTAAAAGTGAATTTCCTTTCAATATTTTCCTAATGCCCTTGCCTTTTATTCACTTTATTTTAGTCACTGTGCCCAAATTGTCAGCTAATTTCTGCCACTGGCCCGTCAGTTGTATCTCTCATGAGGATACATATCACAGAACACAGGAATAATGTTACAACTAATGTGGGCAAAACAGATCAGAATATCCATCATTTTCTCTGTGATCCAAGTAATCCTTTGTGAAAACACAATAATCCCAGTTAGTTCCTTATCTTTTGTAGGAAGAAGAATGGGTTTAAACATGGTTTAAAGCTAAGAAAATGCCCCTCCAGGTTATTTATCCCTTTTCCATTCTTAAGAGGCTATAACTGTTCCTAGATTATTGTTAAAATTGCTGCAAAGAAATCTGATGTACATGACTATATAAGATTATACAGGTCGTGGTTCTACAACGTTGGTCTTCACACCAATGGGATAGATAAAGTAATGCAACAAAATACGTTTGTTTTTTTTTTAAGGAATTTTAACCAGAAACCATCCAATAAAGTGTATGAACTAATCCAATAAAATGTCTAGAGTATATAAAGTTTAGTAAAACAGTGTTAGAAAAAAAGGGCAAACAACTCCACAGAAGTTTGTATAATGAATCGATACTATATATCTTAAATAAGAAAATAGCTGACAACAAAAAAATACATATTCATGTGATACAAATGCTTCTAAAAATCAGCAAGTCACATTTCAAAAATATTTTGCTAAATATGATACCATTCACACCTTCCAACTGATAGAATTTCATGAAACAAGCGGTCAGTTTTCTGAAATATAATTTGCCTCGCAGGGCCAGTTTGTCTTTGTCTCATAAAGAGTCCGGTATGATTTGTCAGTGAGGCGTATGGCAAATATCCATTGAACAATAAATGGGACCTTGCCTTTAGGATGCTAATTCTCGGAGGTCATAAATTTGAATCCAGAAATTGTGCAACAGACTTTACACTGCTTGTACTTTACCAGTCGCCCGGCTATTCCCCACTAGTGATTTAATAGGTGAACAAATTCCCTCCTCCCCTGCTTTTTCCCAAAATAATATACTAAGTGGCACCCCTTATGAATGAGATATTCACTTCAGTGATTATATCAACCCTCCTCTCGCCTCACACACCAAGCTAAAAATAAGTTATCTGCATTAAAAAATAAATTGCATTTCCTTATGTATATATTGTGCAGGAATACACATAAATTCACTTCAAGCACTAAGAGAGCTTTAAATAAAGTTTAAGTTGGCAAGAGAATACCTTGCATCCATCTATCTATCTTTCTGTCTGTCTATCTATCTTTCTGTCTATTATATATCTTTCTTTCTCTTTGTCTATCTATCTTTCTGTCTGTCTGTCTATCTATTTCTATCTATCTACTGTCTATATCTGTCTCTTTAAATATTTTTGTATGTATAATCTTCCTCCTTCTTTACAAATATATAATCTATCAATCATCTATCTCTGTCTATCTATCATCTATCTATCTATCTATCTATCTATCTATCTATCTATCTATCTATCTATCTGTCTGTCTGTCTGTCTGTCTGTCTGTCTGTCTGTCTGTCTGTCTGTCTGCCTGTCTGTGTCTATCTATCATCTATCCATCATCTTGTGCTCTCTCTCTGTTTTCTATATATTATCTATCTATTATCATCTATCTATCATCTATCTTAGCTATCATCTTTAATTTAGTTGAATTATTTTTCTTTCTCATGGGTTAAACTGCACCAGTGCTCTTATGCATAGCAATAAAATAAATCTTTAAAAAATACTACCAAATACTAGGCATTAGTTGTTCTGGGTAAGTGCATTGGTGAAATTTAGTACCTCTATCTCTTGGTCAACTCTCTCTCTCTCTCTCTCTCTCTCTCTCTCTCTCTCTATAACTTTTTATAATTACGATATTTCCTCTTTTTTCTATCTGTATAAAGACTATACAGATATATAGTCTATATATAGTTAGTTATAATATACCCTTAACTAAATCTCATGCTGTACCCAAACCCACTACTCTTTGTACTTCCTGACATGGGAACCTGAGAATTTTAAAGTTTCGTGTATATATTGGTGGGAGGTAGACGGGCTACCTCGACACCTTGTATAATTCATACACAGGAACAAGGAGCGCTAATGGGATCAGGGTATGAGAAAGTCCTCTACTAAAAGCCTGCCTGTGGCATCCTGCAGGTTACCTGGACATTAAAGGAACAATTCAGTGTAAAAATAAAAACTGGGTAAATAAATAGGCTGTGCAAAATAAAAAATCTTTCTAATATAGATAGTTAGCCAAATATGTAATGTATAAAGGCTGGAGTGACAGGATGTGTAACATAATAGCCAGAACATTATTTCCTGCTTTGCAGCTCTCTACTGATTGGTTACCAGGCAGTAACCAATCAGTGACTTGAGGGGGGGGCACATGGGTCATAACTGTTGCTTTTGAATCTGAGCTGAATGCTGAGGATCAATTGCAAACTCATTCAACAGTTATGTCCCATGTGCCCCCTTCAAGTCGCTGACTAACTCAGAGTTAGAGAGCTGAAAAGCAGGAAGTAGTGTTCTGGCTAGTATGTTACACATCCAGTCACTCCAGCCTTTATACATTACATTTTTGGCCAACTAACTATATTAGAAACATTTTTTATTTTGTACAGGCTATATATTTAGCCAGTTTTATTTTTTATTTTTACACTGAACTGTTCCTTTAAGGGACACAATATAGTTTCCAGGGCAATAGTAGATAACCCTTTGTGTATTTAGTATTTTCTTCTCTCTCCATATCTCTATATGTCTTGTTTTCTCTAACTATAAGGTGCTGCTCCCCCCTCCACATAATGCATTTTCGGAGGGGCCCGACGTGCATAGCAACCCTTACCCAGGCCCCCCTACTACCTACCCACTTGAGCAGCATTTGGGGAGGGGGGATATCTAACAACTATGTAGGAAGCAGACCCCATGGTTTAGGGCCCCCTGCTTCCTCTATAGTTATTCCAGTGCTCTAACTCTCTCTATGTATTTGTCTAATTCTATCTCTCTCTCTATGACACAGCATCTGTCTTCCTATCTCTCTGTCTTGCTTGACCGCCAGTCTGGTGTAGCCAGAAAGATGGGCTTCACAAATGACTCCTGACCGGTAGCTGCATTAGACTTGTTTATATCACACCAGACAGTCCCACTTGCAAATGGATAAACTCTCACAGCAGAAGGAGAGAAAACATTTGGCTGCCAACCATTAGGAGGGCAGGATTGAGTGTATGAAATACATTCTGCACTTTACATTTGTTTCCTTCATTGTTTCAGCTGACACGTGAAATATCCCAGCTATCGCTTTCTGCTTTTCCTCCTGGAAAGGTGCACAGGGAGAGCTAACACATCAGGATTCTCCTTTAAGCTGGCCATAGATGCAAAGACTTTCCCATCTCCCGACCCGCCACTAACCATTCAGATCAAAGTCTTACCAGTCAGATTAGTTAAAGAATAGATCAGCAATGTTCTGCCCCTGACAGCAATCGTACGATATCTATGTCCAACCAAAGCTAGTGACAGTCTCCCACTGAAAATCGTACGATCGGCAATACACGCAGAGATATTATCGGCAGCCGACAGAAATTTTCTAACCTGTCCGATCGACCAAAAGGCCGATCTCCGCCGGACGGAAAATGTCGGGACTCTCCACACACGTTCCGAAAATCGTACGACTCCTCAATTTGTACGATCAGATCTTTGCGTCTATGGCCAGCTTTAGTGTTGTTATCTTCATTATAGCATCTTTGCTGCATTGGGGTCATAGAAAAAAAATATAATTGTTCCTTCTTCACAATTATTCCTAAGTGATGTAGCGATATATTTACTGTACCTCTCTTTTTGTAAATCCTTTGTTTTTGTCCTGTGTTATTGTCATAAAGAGGTCAGCATTTTAGAAATGATGTATATTTTAATTAATGTAGCAGTACATAGTGCTGTATGTTAAAACTGTATTTTAAAAGCTGGGTCTGTTGTTAGATTAGTTTGTCTTATCCACTTTGACCTATAGGTAATGTAACATAGAGCATTTGTCTTCATAACGTCTCTCCTGAATAGTCACTTCTCACTAGGGCAATAGCACGTGGTAAGTATTTTGGAAGTTATCCCCTTTGTTTTGTTTTGAATCATTCAAACCACATCACAGCCTGTCACAGTGGCCAAACTTGCCTTCCACTGAGACCCATTGAAAATCATTTGAAAATGTCATTGCATGGGCATTTTCAGCCATAAAACAGTATACTGTATGTAATGTATGAAATGTTTGGCATTCGCATCAGTACAATAAATGTAAATGAGTCTTTTAGATAAAGATTAAGTTATGCCAGTTGATTAGACTTGCACTCAATTGCACTTAATTTTAGATTTGAAAGCTTTTGTTTTCAAAAATAGAAGAGCCAGTCATTTATATTATTGGAAAGGGAAACTTGAAGCTTAGGTTGGGTGCAGTCTGAGCTGAATGCTATCCTTGATAAACAAAGGAATAAATGCTATGATAATTTTCATTATTTGTGACCATTTTATGTGCCAAGGCAAAGATTCCTATACAAGGGCAAAGCAATAGATGGGTTACCAATCCAGTGTCGGACCAGGGGCTAACAGGGAAGCTACCTCAGGACCCCTTGTCCTGGGTCCCCCTCTGGCTCTCTCCACTCCTAAATTTTTCTTCTTGCGAGGGTCAGGTAGGTTGGTCAGAAGCAGCTGCATGGTCATAGGGAGTGGGTCTGGGCCAGCGGGGCCCACGAAGGCTGGTTCCAACCAGGGTTTTTCCTGGTGTCCCAAAAGCCCAGTGTGACCCTGTACCAATCTTCTTTGTAGCCAGTGCTCATCAGTGTGAAGATCAGTTAGAGTGAGGTTTGGGACAAGCAGTTTCTGTCAGGAATCATGGGCAAGCTCAGACCACCAAGAGGCCACTGGTCTGAAGTAAGGACCAAAGAGAAAGAGGCAGACAAGGCAGGTACTGGAAAACAGAAGCAAGCTTTATTGCAGCGCCAATAGGTAAAACAAGGCGGGGTTACAAGGGTTAATTGACAGGCAATAGTAGGCAAACATTTAGAGCAAGGCACACAAAGGGGTTAAAACAGAGGCAAACCAGTAGTCACAGCAGGAGGGCCTACTCCAGACAGAGTATCTAGTAGCCAGCTGACCAAATGAACTGACAAAATAATTGGAGTCACTTGGCCTTTTGACTACAAATTTTGTGAAGGTGAACGTGAGTCATCATACGCAAGCCCTTGTGTCTAGTGGGCTCCTGAGCCAGTCATCAGCGATCTACCTTGCACCTTAATATTCTACAAACTAGAATTGGATAATTAATGTAGTCATTTATACATATTGTCCTGCCTGCCTTATACAATAGCTGTAGCTTGCGCTTTTCCTATTTTAATGGTGATGGGACCAGCTTTACAAATGTTACTGTGTGCAACCCCCTTGTGGCCCATCTCTTATGGCTGCTTTTTTTTTTGTCCCTTGTTTGTTTTGTAAATAGAGTAGATACCAGTTCAAAGGGCCTGTGTGCCTGATCACTGTCATTCAACATGTTGATACTCTACAAGAGAGTGCAGGGAAAAACAAGCCCAAACCTCCTTGCCTTCTGTTTTAAAGGCTAATTAAGTTTTCTGAATTGGTCCCTTTCTGCTTCTTCCTCTTACCCTTATTGTACAGAGGGGCACGGTGTTGCCATTAGCCTCCCTCAGTAGCCTGTCAGTGTGTATTGTGCCACAGGTCACTGACGCTCGGCATGCAGCCTACACACACAGGTGCTTTCTTTGGGACACTTTTGTTTGGGTCGCACAAAGCTCAGGAAGTGTGTCTGTTGGAGAAAGTGTCAGGAATAACATGGCCAGGGTGTGTTTTCAGGCAACCTATTAATCACGTGAAACAGGGGAACAAACATGATCCGCTAAGAGTTTCAGCCTCTTACATATAATTGTGTTTATCAGTCAGTTCGCATGAAACCTCTTTCTGTGTAATTTAAGGGTGGCTTTTCATGGCCCATAATTATTTGTATTACCAGGATAGCTTTGCCACGCATGAACCAGAAATATGCTTTTCTTTTTTCAATTTGGGGCTTTGTCCCGCTTACTTTTATCATACAGTATTAAATATTTAATGCTCGCTTATACAGGTATGGTATCCATTATCTGGAAACCTGTTATCTAGAAAGCTCTAAATTATGGAAAGACCATTTCCCATAGACTCCATTTTATCCAAATAATCCAAATTTTTAAAAATGATTTTCTTTTTCTCTGTAATAATAAAACAGTACCTTGTACTTGATCCAAACTAAGATATAAAGTAATTAATCCTTATTGGAAGCAAAACCAGGAAAGATCCATTATCCAGAAAACCCCAGGTCCCGAGCATTATGGATAACAGATCCCATACCAGTACTATAAATAAATAAAAAATGGAATTTTACGATGATAGCATCCCTTAAAATTCCAACTCCATAATCCTTAAAAAGGGCATTTACAAATAAACAATGCGGCCCTTTAATTCTGTTTGCAAATATTTCCATCTGTGAACTCCATCTTTTTCTGGGCTTGCATATGTTCATACATTTCCATTACACAAATAAATTCTAACCGTACAAAATGGTGTTGCCGGCAGGATAACTGCATGCCAAATAGTCACCTTTCACTGGCTGAACATTCACCACTTGCCTTCACCATAAAAGATTTTCTGTACACCTATTTTGGGATTTCTGTCCAGCTCTGTAGACCATGTTGTTTTAATTAATTAATTAATTAATTAATTAATTAACAAAGCAGAAATTATATTACACAATGTATAACACTGCACTGTCCTTTAGCCATAGCTAGGCAAAATGAAATGGAGTAAGTTAAGGCAATGCCCTTAAGAGTAGGGATACACCGAATCCAGGATTCAGTTTGGGATTCGGCCAGGATTCGGCCTTTTTCATCAGGATTCGGATTTGGCCAAATCCTTCTGCCCGGCCGAACCAAATCCGAATTTGCATATGCAAATTAGGGGTGGAGAGGGATATCACATGACTTTTTGTCACAAAACAAGGAAGTAAAAAAATGTATGCAAATTAGGGTTCAGATTCGGTTCGGTATTCGGCCGAATCTTTAACAAAGGATTCACAAAATAGTGGATTTAGTGCATTCCTACTTAAGAGTACTGGTACATCGGGCCATATTTATACAGGTCGAGGACCTGTTATCCAGGGGTTTTCCGGATAAAGGGTCTACTAAAAAAACATTTATATATGAATTAAACCCAACAGGACTGTTTTGCCTCCAGTAATGAGTAATTATATCATAGTTGGGGTCAAGTAATGCAGAAAAAAAGAAAATAATTTTAAAAAATGTGAATTATTTGTTTAAAATGGAATCTATGGGAGAGGTCCTTTATATAATTCAGAGTAGGAATGCACCGAATCCACTATTTTGGATTCGGCCGAACCCCCGAATCCTTCTCGAAAGATTCGGCCGAATACCGAACCAAATCCGAATCCTAATTTGCATATTTAAATTAGGGGTGGGAAAGGGAAAACACTTTTTACTTCCTTGTTTTGTGACAAAAAGTCACGTGTTTTCCCTCCCCGCCCCTAATTTGCATATGCAAATTAGGATTCCGAATCGGTTCAGCCGGGCAGAAGGATTCGGCTGAATCCAAATCCTGCTGAAAAAGGCTGAATCCTGAACCGAATCCTGGATTCGTGCATTCCTAATTCAGAGCTTTTTGGACAATGGGTTTCTAGATAACGGATCCTATACCTGTATTGTACAGTATACAGGGATCCGAGGGCAGTTTAAGGAGGTGGTCTATAAATATGTATAAAAATAAATATTTGTATATCTAGCAGCAGAGCTGGGGGTATTGTGTGCATTGTAGGCTGGTGGTGGAAGTGACGTGACTTCAGCAACTGTTACTTTTACATAGAGCATATGTACCATAACGTATTTCAATTATATTGGTCGAGAATGTAATGACGGAAACAGGAATATACCCAAAGACCTGGATCCATTATTGTAATTTCAGTAGTAATGTACAGTATGAGCTCTGGTTCCTAACTATTGAAGCCTTACTGAAAAAAGGGCAGTAAAGTTCTGTACTAAGTTCATATTTTAAAGCTCTTACTTGCTCACCACCGAGATTCCATTTAAAGTGTCACAACCAAATTAAGGCTAGTGGGGCTTACTTCCATATGTGTTGTGTTTGAGGTTACTTGGGGACCACTGTTCTAGAACAACATTTAAAAAAAAAAATTCTCCTTTCCCTGTATGATTTTACTGCCCCAGTAAACCATTTCATAATAGAAAATACATTCTTGTTAAGTAGTGGTTATGACCCATCTCTGAGGTCCAACAGATGGTCAGTAAAATCATCTTCTTAACCGCAGTAACAAGACTTTCTAGGACAGTGGTTAGGGCAGTAAAACAGTGTTTATAATAAACATTAACGTTCAAGCTGGGCCTCCATCAGAACCTAGGACATCCCCACTGGCCTCCAGGCTTGGCACCTCTAGCCACTGTCTGAGCTCCTCTACATGTATAAGCCCCCACAGTTTGAGCACCTCTGCAGAAAAGCTACACACCTTTGTTATTCTCTTTTCATACAGGGGCTGTGTCAGATTTCATTAAAGAACACTAGGATTTTCAACTGTATGGCCAAATGTGCTAATCTTTGCCCAATATTGCCATATTGGGCTAATGCATTTGTTTGGGTGTTGGGCCAACTATTGGATCACAAAGGAGGCCAATGCAGGCTGTTGGGAGAGGATCACGTCAACAAGCTGACGTGGGCAGATAACTAAGTCCAAAGGGGCTGAATCAGCAGTTGCCCGTGTATGGCCAGCTTCAGTCTAGTAGAGCAAATAGGACACTTGTCTCCAAAAGTTCTGCACTAGAATCTGTGATCTCTGCTATCTCTGCTTGCAAAGAAACCCCACACAGCCCCAGCAGAAGAGTAACTCAGCTTAAGCAGTGGGGGAACTGGGGAGGGTGGGATTTTATCTTTAAGATATTTTTTTTTTTATTTATATATATTTAAATAAAATAATAACATGTAAAACTTTAATTATAGTTCCCCTTTAGCAACATTATGTTGCTAGAATACTGGCTCCCCCAACATCTAATAATACCTAATTTCCACTAAGATCAGGAATTCATAGGATATCCCTCTTATGGCAAGTTGCCATACTCTAAATTAGGGATGCACCGAATCGACTTTTTTGGATTCGGCCGAACCCCCGAATCCTTCACGAAGGATTCGGGCGAATACTGAACCGAATCCGAACCCTAATTTGCATATGCAAATTAGGGGTGGGAAGGGGAAAACATTTTTTACTTCCTTGTTTTCTGACAAAAAGTCACACAATTTCTCTCCCTGCCCCTAATATGCATATGCAAATTAGGATTAGGATTCGGTTCGGCCAGGCAGAAGGATTCGGCCGAATCCGAATCCTGCTGAAAAAGGCCGAATCCTGGCCGAATCCCGAACCGAATCCTGGATTCGGTGCATCCCTACTCTAAATATTCTATTATATATTCAATCATTATACAGCTTTGATTATAATGTCACTGTTACACGGCATCTGTGATTCTGCTGCAACTGTAACTGCCATCTTGTCCCTGTAACAATTACACCGTGCCTGTTTATCCAGTATTTTACCAGTCTTCTCCCTTGCAGGTCTGGCCTATAGTTTGCAATCGTATTTCTTCTGTTTAGGTATCTTTCTATGGAGGCAGAGTGCACTGAAATGTATTTAATTTCAGGGAAAGCTATAGGAACTATAGTGTAGTTGTGACCCTGATTTTGAGTAAGCACTGGTTTGTCCTAGTACATTATCCTAGTGTTAATGAGCATGAAGTATGTATTCCTTGTCATTGCCTGTATATATTGTTAAACTGGATTTAAACCCAAAAAATGTAATTTATGTAAACTTATTTGTAGTGGAGACAATTTGCTATCGCACGAGGTTAGCCTAGTAACCCAAACTCTTGCAACTGTGTTAATATAAATAATTCTAAACAGGTATAGCATCCATGATCCAGAATGCTTTGAGCCTGGGGTTTTTCAGATAAGGGATGGCTCTGTAATTTCGATTTGCATTTCTGAAGTCGGCTGAAAAATCATTGAAATATTAAATAAACCCAAAAGGCTTGTTTTGCCACCAATATAGATTTATGCAGCGTAGTTGCCATCGAGTACAAGCTACTGTTTTATTATTACAGAGAAAAAGGAAATTATTTTTAAAAATTAAAATGAGTTACTTATAATAGACTCTTTGGAGTTTTCTGGGCTTTTGAATAATATTACCCATGCCTGTTTACATATACGCCTTTTTTTAATTATGGACTACGCCGATAAATTAAATGGCAGATTCGTCATTCCTTTTTGCAGAATTATCTGTTTCTACCCAAACAATTGATAAGGAGCTTTAAAAATAAAACTATAAAATGAAGCATATTTAATAACGATGTTTAGCATTCTATAAACAATCATAAGGTTTGTTCAGACATTCCATGCTAGCTCCCTCAGCAGATAAACCAGCGTATAATTCCAGGCAGCCTCTTTACGTGGCGTGGATGGGAAACGATCCCTGGGCCAGCTCTGCACTGAGATAGCAAGTAGAGAGGGGCTTCGCACAGCATTAAAATGTGTCTCTAAACATTTCCTTGGACATAAGCAGTAGCTTCAGGCCCACGCACATTCCTCAACACTTAACAGTGAAACTTGTTTCCTGGCAATAAAATTATTATTTTTATACTGAAAAAACGGGAAAAAACGTTGTAGGAGAAACCTTCATTTTTTTTTTCTTTTACACTTTACATATTCAAAAAATCGGTGTCAGTTTATAGTTGACTTTACACTTTACTGGGAGAGAGGGGAAACTGAAGAGCTGCAACGGCAGCCAAATTATTCCTGCCATTTACTGAGGTCTCCTGAGTCCAACATGGCACCAGTTAACCCTCTCTTTGTTCAGTTAAGGCTGTAAAACTCTAATTATTCTGTACAGAAAACTAGTATAATCTAATATCCCAGGAAGTCGATAAAGGGGTAGTATTTTTATCATCCCTGCGTTGATGCAGGGAGCACACACTGCATACTAAGTTAACTCTTTTTCTGCAAGTCCCCAGAACTCCGGATTTATCTGGTCTGGCTGTTTGGGGCAAAACTAGAATTTTTCCTTTTTTTTCTTAAACTCAATTTTTTTTCAAGATTTATTAAAGCCTGATGCTGCAAAAAGCACAAATCCGAAAATCCTCCTTCTCGGACCTGCCGAGGTTGTGTATAAGTCAATGGCAGAGGTCCCTATCCTATTTGAAATTTTCTGTGGTCTGCTGCTGGAAAATCCGACCTTTTGGGCAAAAATCTGTAAAATTACGGCTTTTTGGGAAAAAAGCGAAAAAAATTCAGTAATTCGGGAGAAAAATCTTACTATTCAGATTTTCGATCGATTTTACCCAAACTGATTAAATCAAGCATTTTAAATAATAAATAAGGTAAAATCGGGTATTGGAGTTTGGTCGTGGTTTTTTAATTTAAATAATGAGATAAATTTGGATTTTTTTAATTAACCCCTAAGTTTGCCTGAATATTTCGGAGCCCCTTATGCCTTGACAGTTAACACTTTAGGAAAAGAAAGACACATCAAGTTCTTAGTTAAACTATACTTTATAAATTAGAAAAAAAAAACAAAGTATTAAAAAACACATATTCACAATTTCATTGGAAAAATACATAATGTAGCTTATGCCACGGTGCCAGATTCTTATGAATCTACAAACTGCAAGGTTATTAAAGCATTGCATCTTGTGTTAAAATAAGGCCACAGTAAAGCAGATGCTTATATGGTTTCTGGGAAAGGCACTGAGTCAAGAGGAGATAAAACCATGATTTTGAGAATTACCTCTCTTGGATGAACCCAATCCGAGGCTCTTCAGTTATAGTTGGACTACTATTCCCAACTGTCTGGCAATGCATAGACTGATACAAACAAAGATGAAGGGCCACAGGTTGCAAGAGCATAAAAGTGCTAGAAAAAAGTCTTACCTCCCCACCCAACATAGGATATTGCTAACTAAGCAGAGGATTTGATGACATGGATGATGAGGAGGGTAAGAACGAGGCAGGATGGGGAATGGCAAAGCGATAAGGAAGCTCTGTACTGTACATTCATAGCCCTGGACACCCAGGGAACCTAGAAACAGCCCCATGCAGTCAGTGGGGCCACCAAGAGTCCGAACTTGGGATCCCCTTTCATAGGCCCCTCAACTTGCCCAGAAAGCTTAGTCATTCCATAGAGAATATAAGGAGCTATAACATAGATATAAAACCTATACGGCATATAGACAACATGGATACCATGGACAAAGTCTGCAGTTGTTTAAATCCTTTTTTTGGTCACAGTTTTGCTGGTGCAGAATAAATGAGAAAAGTCAATATTCAAGCCCCCAGGGTGTAACGGTGGGGTGATCATAGGAAGCCCCCCCCTTTGACTTATGGAGTCCCCCCACTGCAGGCAGCCGCGGAGAGCGTCCAACCAGGCAGGGCACAATAATATGGGTAGAAATAGGGGGTCTGAAGGGGAAGCAGTGAGGGGCGCAGGACCTCCCCAGGCTGGTACTGTCTCTGATCGTCCCTCACCAGCACTTTCACGGCTACTTTCTTTGCTGCAGGGGCTGCAGCAAGAAGGTCGGCAGCCATCTGCCTGCGCTTGGTCTTATATCGCCTGTTCTGGAACCATATCTTCACCTGGGTCTCTGTTAGTTTAAGGGATGCAGCCAGGTCAGCCCGCTCGGGGCCAGACAAGTATCGCTGGTGGTTGAAGCGTCTCTCCAGCTCGAAGACCTGGGCATGGGAGAATGCAGCCCGGGAGCGCTTCTTTCTCTGCTTGGGGGGCTCTAGCATCAGCTGCTCACACTTGGGATCCTCATCTGGAGGGCTAGGATCTGAAAGGGGGGCAATGTAGAAAGAAGAGACAAAATTAGGGTTAATGGCCTGTTTTGAATCTCTAAATATACGTATACGGGTGAGGCACAATTTTCAGCAGATTCAATAGTACAGTACAGTGCAGCACAGAGGGGGTTAAATTATACATTCCCGGCTCTGTTTTCTTCCAATAGTCTCTGTTATTAATTGCTCTGCTGATAACATTATTGACTTTCATAGACTCTGGAGCTAATTCCCTTCTCAGGCTCAGAAGTGGCATTGTCTCTGCAAGTAGCAAAGCTCCGTGCTCTGCAGGCTGTGCTTCTTTCTTTCACTCTTATCGGGAGCAACAACTCCAAGACCATTGCTTTTCTCTAAGGTAACTCAGCATAGGACTGCAATGTGTGGCAGCTGGGGGGGGGGGCACAGGGGCTTTAAAGGAGAACTAACCCCTACAAATGAATATGGCTAAAAATGCCATATTTTATATACTGCCCTTATTGCACCAGCCTAAAGTTTCAGCTTCTAAATAGCAACAATGATCCAGGACTTTAAACTTGTTACAGAGGGGTCACCATCTTGGAAAGTGTCTCAGTGGGTTCTGAGCAGCTGTTGTTTAGGGATTGTCGCAAATTATCAAGCAGAAAATGAGGTTTGTCTGTAATATAAGCTGATGCTACAGGGCTGATTATTAAATTCTGATGCTAATTGCACTGGTTTCTGTGCTGCCATGTAGTAATTATCTGTATTAATTACTAATCAGCTTTATATTGTGACATTTCTATTCTATGTGTACTGTATATTGTGAGTGGGTCCCTAAGCTCAGTAAGTGACAGCAGCACAGAGCATGTGCAGTGAATCAGCAGAAAAGAAGATGGGGAGCTACTGGGGCATCTTTGGAGACACAGATCTTTACTGCTAAAGGGCTGTGGTTGCCTTGGGCTGGTACACAAGCCCAAAACATAAAGTACAATATTTCTAGCTACTTCTTTAGTTAAGCTTTAGTTCTCCTTTAAAACTCATGGAGACACAGCAGCTTCTGAGAGTAAGAATTGTAGTACAAGAGTCTGTGGAAGTTAATAACAGGTCGTGAAGCTGACGGACCAGGTTGCGGATCTATAAATAGCACTGCAAATTTTTAATGCATTTTATTTAATTTATTTATACATTTCATTTATTTATTTATTTATTTAAAGACATAATTAAAGAAGAATGAAATCAAACATTAACTAGAACACTGGGCCCCCTCTTCCCAAGTGCAGAAAGAATGCCCCAGAACTGTCTTGCTCCCCTGTATCGTTGCAGAAAATACAGAGCAGCAGGTTTGGTGACACCCATGACTGATGCCTTGACTTCCACACAGCTTTGCATTTTCTGCATCAGTACGGGGGATTAGGTTGCAGCAGTTACGGAGGGCAGGGGCTACCGAGGAAGCAGACCCTGCGGCTGCAGGGGGCCCAGGAGGTATAGGGGGCCCCCTGAGGTCCTACTTAATGCACAATTTCAATATATATAGGTATATTGTTCAATTTTGGGGGCCCTAAATCATATTTGCTGTGTGGCCTAGTAACATCTAGTTACGCCACTGATAGACAGGATAGGGGAGGGGCAGAGGATCCCTCGCTATGAATGTCTTTCATTCTAATAGCACACAATAAGCTTCATTAAGATTTGAATGGGTAATAACTCTCTTTAATATCCCTTATTCTTAAATGATGATTTTTGCTTTGCCATTAAACACGTGGCACAGCATATATCAAAGAAGAACCCAGGAAAGTTGCTTCTATGGCACCACCAATCATGATGTAGAATTTACAAAGTGTGGCAGCTAATTGGTTAAATGCTATAGGTACAAATAATTCAACAATCAATTAAATCAAATACCACCAGGAATATGTTCAAAATACTGCACTAAACCCTGAATAGCCAAAATATTAATACAGGTACGGGACCTGTTATCCATACTCAGGACTTGGAGTTTTCCGGGTTAATAATCTTTCTGTAATTTGGATCTTTATATCTTAAGTTAAATAGAAAATCATTTAAACGTTAAATAAACCCAATAGGCTGGTTTTGCTTCTAATAAGGATTAATTATATCTTAGTTTGGATCAAGTACAAGCTACTGTTTTATTATTACGGAGAAAAAGGAAATCATTTTTAAAAATTTGGATAAAATGGGAGTCTATGGGAGACGGCCATTAATTTGGAGCTTTCTGGATCCCATACCTTTAAATGATAGGCAGTATCGCATGTGAAAACATTTACTCGGTGCACAAAACAATCAGAAACATATACCATGTCCTTTCAGTATGGGATAAAAATTGAATAATTTTGTGCACCAAATAAACGTTTTCATGTGCGATACTGCCTAGTACGATGGGTATAAATAATTCCCAACAAATCTATTCATATTGAGAGCTGGGATATATTATTATTATTGTACTTGATTGTAGTGTGTGATCATTGCACATCAGATATAGGAAGAGAAGAGAAACAATAGCTGGAAACACTAGACTGGCTCTGCAATTCCCTTTCTCGGGCGGTTAGAAACCTCTGCCACGTTCTTTGCTACGTGTATATCAGAATGATCCCTTTCTCTCGCACAAATGCATGCTCGCTCTCCACGCTCTTCAATAAACCACACACAAATACTACATAATCACACACATATTGTATAACACATAACACACACACACAATAACCAATTCATATATTCTTACACACTCACGTGTTGCACATTTAATACACTCACACACACCTTTTCTCAGACACACATATAACAAATTACATATAAAGACACAATCTCAGCACCCTCGCTAGTTCTACCGTTTGTTCTTATATTTCTAACTAACCTTGTGTGTGAAATGTTCTTCATCTCTTTAGACTGTTGAGCGGGACCCCTCTAACCCTACTGTTTTTATTCTGCAACCCATGTTTGTTTATCCTTGTAAAGTAACTTGCTGGTGCTCTCCAGCTCAGTGTTTGTCTCTACCTTTGCTAATCTCATTGTCTGCTGGCAGGACAAGGGTTAATCCGGGCTGTGAGTGTTAGCGCTCCCACCAGTGACAAATGTCTGGCCCTGTGTATCTGAGGCAGTTATATAATAATCTGTTAATTTGCCCTGACCACTCGCACCAGTGTAGGTCAGATGTTAATTCTGCTTAGAGAAAGGTAATATTTCATAGGGATAAAGGGCAGAGGTTATCCCTCCACGGGGGCCCTCTCCCACTGACTTCTGTTCCTTTTGTCACTCACAGAGCAGCCGGCAGCTAATTATTAATCTATCCTGTGGGATGGTGGGCCCCTGTGGGGAGCCCCAAATATCCACTGTAAATCAGTCTTAATCGATTCTTCATTCTGTATTATATACACACTGTCATACTGAGGCCGGAAAACTCACAAACTCTACCCAAGTACTTTTCTCATTCTGGTGCCATGATTACAGAGAACACATTTGCTACCCTTATTTTGTTTGTGGTTCTGAGTGAGTGTAATACAAAGTTATTGTAATGTTAGTGTAAATTATGTTCATATTTTGTTGTAAAGTTTTAATAAAAAACATAAAAAACTCTTGTACTTGTCCCTATTCCTTTCTTTTGTTTTTATTTTATATAAATGTGTTCAATGTGAATTCTTCCCGTTCCAATTAGTTCTTGTATTTTTATGTTTGATGTTTGTATATAAGTGCTTTATAAATATGCCTTATTGATAATATCCGTATGTATAATTCATAAACATACATATATATATATATATATATATATATATACATTTTCACTCTATAAAAAAATAATTAGGTCATTAATAATTAATAGATCATTTCTCAGAGTGTAAGTTAATTTTATTTTAGTGTTAGTGCAGAGCTGAGATTTATATATATATATATATATATATATATATATATATATATATATATATATATATATATTTATATATATATAAAATCTCAGATCTGAACTCCAAACATAAGTGATAAATATATATATTTATTTAATCTAAATAATCAAAAACATCCGTGGTGTGCCATGGAATTGTTTATATTTGATATATATAAATATATATATATATTTATTTAATGTAAAACATCCGTGGCGTGCCATGGAATTGTGAATATTTTATATAAAAAAATATATATATATATTTTTTTTTTTTAAATACAGTTTTAAGTTGACTTTTTTTTTAAATAAACAACTAAATAATTGGTATTCCTAATTCCTAGAAGATAATGTGTGTGTGTGTTATATATATATATATATATATATATATATATATAATATTTATTTTGCAAAAATTTAACTAAATAATTGGTATTCCTAATTCCTAGAAGATAATGTGTGTGTGTGTGTTATATATATATATATATATATATATATATATATATATATATATATATATATATATATATATATATATATATATATATATATATATAATATTTATTTTGCAGAAATTGAATGGAAAACTGATTTAATGTGTGCTAGATTTCAGTTTATTTTCAGTGCCCTTCAAGCCTACAAACAATACTGCAGTGGGTGAAAACAATATTCCCATATCATTTAGGTACATATATAGTATTTGCTACTCAATTAAATATCTGAGCCAGGATCGATATAGAGGAGAGAAATGGGCTGTAGAGATGAAAATAAAGTTGAAGCAATTTACTACCTAAAACCAGATTGTGTTATTCCTGAGTAGGAAGCAACTCTCCCCAGAAATGCTAAAGGTTTTTCTGATAAAGGTAGTGCTGGGCTAATATAAACGTGCAATGCGCGTTTAGGGAGAGGTGCAAGACGGCTGCTACACCCGAAATAGACAGTTTTCTCTGATTATAAAAAGTTCATGTGATTCCCCCCTTCCCTGATCCCCTGGGACCCCTCCCCAAACAGTGAGTGGACACACAAAGGGGAATTAGGGGACACCGCCAGCCTCTTACACATAACATCAGTTATACTGGGCAACCTCTTTGCCTCTGCCACTCTGAGCTGCAATATTAATGAATTAATGATTGAAACCAATTACACATGTACTGACTGAATTGCATTGTTATCAATAGCAGTTGTATAAGTAGTACTGTGCTTATTAATAATAGCAATCTGGGATTTGTTCTAACAGTCCAGCTGGAATATTCTAGCTATGAGACCTCATCTAAAGAGCAGATATAATATGCTCCTTATACAGTACAAATTACTGAATTACTAATTAAAATATCTTCAGAGCCCTGCTTGCTAATTGAATAGTTTTATGGTTTTAGATTTATATATAAATAGTGCTAATAATGTTACACATCTAGACAGTCAAAAATGAGTTATTTAATAATTTCTGATGGATAGATAGATAAAAGATAATATATACAGTACAAGCAATGTGTATATATATATATATATATATATATATATATATTATAGAGAGAGACATATACATCAATATAGGAGTATATCTATATATATATATATATATATATATATATATATATATATATATATATATATATATATATCAATAATAGCAATAGTTGGATAATTAGATTTTTGATATAAATAGATTGATCGACTTTAGTCCAATCTCCACCGATTCCGTCCAATGAAGCCTCAATTCCATATAAATAAATGTGGATAAGAACTTGGTCAAACGCAGTACATTGCTGCAAAAATTGGGCTTTTATTGATCCAACATGAAACATGTAGTGGATCAATAAAAGCACAATTTTTGCAGCAATGTACTGCGTTTGACCAAGTTCTTATCCACATTTATTTATATGGAAGAAAGAGGAGGATAATAGGAAGTTTGATGGTAAATATATAAAAGACAAAGAGACAGATAGCATATATATATATATATATATACAGCCATATAAATTCCATATAAGATACATATATTAAAAGTTACATCCCAGTACCTGGGACGCCAGCTCCTATCTCGCAGTCGCTGCAGCCTGGTGTTTCCTCCTCATCCTCCCCCTTGACTCTGGCCTCCAGCGGCCTCTGATTCTTCCTCTCCCCGTTGTCCCTCGGCCTCCCCAGTTCTCCCTCCTCACTGAGAGCAGAGTCTGAGTCCCACCCAGTCGGCTCTCCCCCGGCTCCTGCCCCAGGTGCCCCTCCACATGGGGAGCCCAGTCCTTCTGCCTCATTCTCCCCGAAGATCCTCCAGCAACAGGCGGGTGAGACTGCAGTGGCCAGCCTGGGGAAGGTGCGGGCACGCTCCTCTTTCCTGTTCAGTATGGCCTGGATGGAGAATGGAGTCAAACTGCTCGAACTTCGCACAGCTGCCATTGGATCCAGTGTCTGGTACCGAGCGACTCCTGGTTCTGGGCACCAAGCTCCCCAAATGGATCCCAAGATGGGCACTAGATGGGCAGAGCGGCCAGCCTTGATCCTGTGTGGGCCACTGGGGGAAACATTGGCTGCCCAGGAGGTATCCAGTGGCCCTCTGAACATAAAAGGACCCGGGCGCAACTACCAGTTTATCTTGGCAAATCTACTGATCCACAGGTCTCGTTAAGGACAAGCAACAGTCTTCTTTGCTTCTATCCCACTCCCTGGAGTGGTCAGTCAGGCACAATATGGAATTGGCAGCAAGTTTGTCAAATTGTAAGGTTGGCACAAGGGCTGTCTGTCTGTAGGGATGTCAACCTGCAAGTCTGACAGATCAGGAAAGTGTCCCCCTTGCAGGGCCAGTAGTCACTGTAGCAAAAACTAATCAGCCGCAGTAGAGCCAATAGTTAGTGCTGACAGCCTTCAGGGCAGACAATGTGCAGGAGCCACAGGCTGAGTTCTGAGCCGCTGGATCACTGGCATTAGATGCTGCTGCCTGCACAGCCCCTCTCCCTCTTCCCTCTCACCTGTGAGTGACAGCTGCACTCAGAGCACTCCTATTGGTTGAATCCCACACCACCGTGGCAGCTCATTGGCTGCTCTTCTGTGGGGAATGTTGAAATTAGAGTGAGTCTGGAGGAGGATGACATTTTAACCCTTCCCAGTCTCAGAGCAGCAGTCACTCTTCTCCCAGAGATGCTTATCTGTTTATTTACATAGCAACCAAATAGAACATTGGAACAATTTGTTGTGGAGTCCCAGCTGTGCTGATCCCTGATATCTGAACTAAATATAAAGTCATGATAGGGAATATACAGGGATATGAAGGAAGATACAGCTAATCCCAATCAGTATTACAGTATATGGAATTCCCAACAATGTGTCCCTCTCACTGGCACAAGCACCGCACTACACACAGCCCTAATGGTTTCATTTACACACTCAGCACCCCACTACAGACTGCCCTAATGATTTTATTTACACACTCAGCACCCCACTACACACAGCTCGAATGGTTTCATTTACACACTCAGCACCCCACTACACACAGCCCTAATGGTTTTATTTACACACTCAGCACCCCACTACACACAGCTCGAATGGTTTCATTTACACACTCAGCACCCCACTACACACAGCCCTAATGGTTTTATTTACACACTCAGCACCCCACTACACACAGCCCTAATGGTTTCATTTACACACTCAGCACCCCACTACACACAGCCCTAATGGTTTTATTTACACACTCAGCACCCCACTACACACAGCCCTAATGGTTTAGTTTACACACTCAGCACCCCACTACAGACTGCCCTAATGATTTTATTTACACACTCAGCACCGCACTACACACAGCCCTAATGGTTTCATTTACACACTCAGCACCCCACTACAGACTGCCCTAATGATTTTATTTACACACTCAGCACCCCACTACACACAGCTCGAATGGTTTCATTTACACACTCAGCACCCCACTACACACAGCCCTAATGGTTTCATTTACACACTCAGCCCCCCACTACACACAGCCCTAATGGTTTCATTTACACACTCAGCCCCCCACTACACACAGCCCTAATGGTTTCATTTACACACTGAGCAGCCTACTGATCGCTTATATGGCTCCGTCTGGCTTCCCAGCTGCACCAGGATAATCCCACCAATATAGAGAAATACTGGGAGGGAGAAACAAATGACAGGGTAGTGTGAGACTGGCCCGAATTGCTATAGAACTATGTACTATGTGTACAATGATCTGTATTCATCTGAATTAAAGTTTACAGCACACGCATAGACACATACAGAAACATATATGAATATATATACATGTATATATAAAGTACAATGGATGTGTGATTGCTCACATTCAAGCTATAGTGAGGGAAGGGAAGACATTTAGGTAAGATACCATGCACGGGATTAGCTATTTATTATCTTTGACACCCTCCTCATATACTGTCCCATTGTTATTAGTGTTAGTTTTATTATTCATTTTGTAAATGTCTGTCTCTCTATTTAACACCTTATTTTCTTTCTTTCTTCGATTTATCTGTTTCATTTTTACACATATACAATCTATGCAAACTACAGGCATATATATATTTACATCACACAAATATATATATATATATATATATATATATATACACAAACATTTATACTATTATTTATAGAGAGACAGACACATGACAAACTATATATATATATGTAACATATATATATATGTAGTATTTTTTGCCCTTTCTCTGCCTTTTTACAAGATACACAAATACACACACAGACTCTATTGTTTATATATATATATATATATATATATATATATATATATATATATACTTATTTAAAATTCCACAAAAGAGACAGACATATGACACACTGATAGATAAAATATTGATTTTCCATTGAATATGTATATAGCCTAAATTTGATAGATGATGATAGATAAAAAGATAGATTATAGATAAATGGATAGATAAATAGATGATTGATAGATATATAAGTATGTGTGTGTGTGCTGGTGTTTGTCAGCAGCCCAGATATTGCTTTATATGATATAGTCAGCTTCCCAGCTGTACAGAGAAAATCATTTCTATATATCTTACAGAAATATGCATTGATTACTGTAGTTTAATAATTATTATATTTAATATTTATTAATGGGGTCTCATACTCCTATACTCCCTATACTGCCCAGTCATTATTAGTATTATATGGAGACTCTGAGACATTCTCCCGGTAAATGTTTATATTTTCTTTCTTTCTTTCTTTCTTTCTTTCTTTCTTTCTTTCTTTCTTTCTTTCTTTCTTTCTTTCTTTCTTTCTTTCTTTCTTTCTTTCTTTCTTTCTTTCTTTCTTCTTTTTATTTTCTTTCTTCTTTTTATTTTCTTTCTTTTTCACTCTCTCTCTCTCACTCTCATTGTATCTTTCTAGGTATAGATATACTGTATAGATATATATATATATATATATATATATAGAGATATTTATTCATTAAAATGCACATGTACATGAATTAGTTAGAGGGTACCTGGGATTAAGACGTAATAATAGATAGATAGATAGATAGATAGATAGATAGATAGATAGATAGATGATTGATAGATAGACAGACAGACAGACAGATTCTAGAATTAAAATTGAGCGCATCCCATTCTATTCCATCACACACACACAATGGCCTGACATTGGTCTAAATGGCAGGTCGGGCACAAGGTCACACATTATAATGGTGAGTCAATATGTATGTTAAAATGTTATGTGTATAACTATTTATATGTCTCATGGGGTTTATGTACATATATGTGTGTTCATGTACTGTATGTTTGTGTGTAGTAATGTGTGTGTTCATGAATAAAGAAATACATATGAGAGTGTGGCTAATGCCCTGTGCAAAATGCAGCACTTGAACGCAAACCCAAAGCCCAGCAGACCCCGTGCCCATCAGGACTTGTAGAAGAGCCGCTTAGACTGAGAGCCATTGCCAGTGAGTCCAACTTGGCCCTGTGGATAAGAGACAAGAGTGACACACAGACACGGGATCTGGCAGACAAGCTGGGTGGTCTGTGTTTATTTATACAGAGCTAACAGTGCCCCTCACTCACCTCCCCAGTTCCCCCATACTGTGCACCCCGCATAGCACTCTTCCTTCAGTTTCCTTTCACCGAAGGAAAGATCTCAGCACAGTCAGACTTTTCCTTTAATTCCCCCTGCCACCAAGTCAAATTACTGCCCAAGGTTCATGGGGCTCTGATATGGCTAACAACATGGCTCAGTCCTGCCAACATGCCTTGCAATCTGGGCACAATCCCATCCACATGCCTTGCTGTTTGTGCACATTCCTACTCACATGCCTTTTTATTGTGGCACAATCCTATCCACATGACTTTCTATGTAGGCATAATCCTACCACATACCTTTGGGCACAATCCCATTCGCATGCCTTTCTATCTTGGCACAATCCTATCACAACTGTCAACTCCCCCAGATTTCTTGTGAGTTTCTCAGTTTTGAACCCCCATCCAATAGACTCCCGTCACGACAAGCGATTCCCCCAATCTTTGCAATTTCCCCTTGGAAAAAATTCTGTCTGCATGCGCGCTGAGCCTTAGAGTTGCTGTAAGTTTCAAGTACGCGAAGAGCGTGAGGGTGCGTGAAACGCACAGTTTATCATGGCCGTTCAGTCTCAGCAAAAAAGTAAGCAAATGCTTCTATACTGGCGCATGCAGTTTCTCCTTAATCGCTACTTACTATCATGGTGCTGCCTAGGGAAATTGCTGTCAGCCCCGGCCGGTGCAAAAGCCGAGTGCAAAGCCCGAGAGAGCTGGTGGTGGGGGAAGAGAAAGGGGGGTCTGGAGCTGAATAGAAAAATCCCTCTGCTTTGCATATAGTGAGTTGCTGCAGCCACACTTCAGAAATCCCAAAGAAGATCAGTAATATGCAGCCTCTGCTTTGACACTTGAAAGTCAGAGGCAGAAGGTCAGGAGCCCTGTAAAAAAAAGGTTTCTCTGTCCTGCAGACTGAATGTGAGTGCAGGCAGCCCGCAGAGCTGGAGGGACTTCAGTTTAGAGGCAGAGGGTGGTCTAGAAATATATCCAGTTACTGACCATACTAAACTACTGCAATCGTCCCTTCTAAAAACGGCCCTGCTCCCCTGTGTGTGTGCTCTTAGTGCAGCTGGTTTGGCATTACAACTCCCAGCACCCTGCATGCTTCAGTTGGCAGTGGGTGCCAGGAGTTGTTTCATCGCTGCTTAATCTTAATGACAGTCGTTTTAAAATGGGGCTTTCAGTTAATGCAAGAGCTATGCCTCCCTGAAGAAATGAAAAAATTGTGACTCATCTTGGAGCCTATTGATTTGCTGGTATCCGCTTGCCTTGTATTCATAGAGTGCTGACACATAGTCTCAACTGGTCTCCTTTGTTTTAGATTGAAATTCCGTTTTACCTTATGTCAGAACGTGTACAATAAACTCTAAATAGAAATGAATATGAATAATGATAGAAAAAGAATAAAATGTGTAAAATAAAGTTTGCATGCATCTAGTAATGCATAGCAACCAATCAGATGTTTGTTTTCAAACAGCTGACCACTACATGCTGCTTCCTCATTGGTTTCTGTGGAACAGGATTAGGACTTCACATTATACAGCACAAAGGTGTGAGATTGAGATGGCACTAGAATTTCTTATTTCCGCAATACTGGGATTTTTTTTTATTGCCCAATTTCACACTTAAGGTGACAGACAGAGTCGGCAGCTTATTGGCCTGTGTATGGGGCCCTCTGATCGATATCTGGCCGAAAGTCGGCAGATGTTTGAACAGGACTAAAAATATGTCGGACGACATCTGTTCTTTGATGCGGTGCCGCTTTCCGACCGCCCATTTACCGTTATGATCCAATCGTTGGGCCCTAGGGCCCATAATCGGATATCTCAGTGTTTGGCCACCTTAAAGTGATACTGACACTAAAAATTTTCTTTTCAAAATATTAATCTACATTAAAAGTTGCCTAAAGCTCATGATTCATGGTTCTGATTTTATAAGTAATTGCTACATGAAGTTCCTAAACCTGATTGTTTGTCCTTTCTCGACCTGTCAGTAAGGGAGTTATTTATTAAAGTCCGAATTTATCTCAATATTTTCTGAAAAAACTCAGACCAAATCCGCACAGGTTTTTTGGGCTTATTTATTAATACACTTTCCCGAAAATTTTCATCCGATTTTCATGATTTTTTCAGATTTTTCATCCGATTTTCATGATTTTGTACAGATTTTTTCACCTGAAAACTCAGAATATTGCCCGATAACTTTGAGGTGTTGCCAAAAACCCAGCGTACAATCATTGGGACTTCTCCCATTGACTTATATGCAACCTCGACAGGTCTGAGATGCCGGATTTTCAGATTCTGACTTTTCCATCCTCAGGGTTTAATAAATTCTGAAAAATTCTTGATTTTTTTTTAAAAGTCACATTCGGAGTTAGGAGCTTATTTACTGAATTTCGAATGATTTTTTGTTCTAAAATTGGACTTTTAAAAAAAAAATCACACATTTTTCTGAATTTATTAAACTCTGAGGATGGAAAAGTCTGAATCTGAAAATCCGGCATCTCAGACCTGTCAAGCTTGCATATAAGTCAATGGGAGAAGTCCCAATGATTTTTTGATGTTCGCTGGGTTTTTGGCAACACCCCAAATTTTTCAGCATTTTTGTGCAAATTTCAGAGCTTTCGGGTGAAAAATCTGAAAAAATCGGACGAAAGATCCAAAAAAAATCATGAAAATGTGATTTTCACATTTTTTTCCCGCAAACAAAATTTTCGGGAATATGTATTAATAAATAAGCCCAAAAAACCTGTTCGGATTTGGTTTGAGTTTTTTTCATAAAATATTGAGATAAGTTCGGACTTTGATAAATAACCCCCTTCGAGTTTCTAATGCTAACGGACTCCTGCTGCACAAATATGGCAGCCCCCTCATAGAGGAACATGGGGGTAAGAAAGATAATGTAAAAGCATCAGGCAAATACTTTAATGGCAAAATTATAAATAGCATTCAAAAAGGTTATTTTCTGGAGTCAGGTTCTCTTTAGGAACAAGACACATTTTATTCCTGTTCAGCAAAGGAAAAGTCAAAAATTGCTTTGGGTCTAAAATACTAAAATAATAGGTAACCCCCGCCACCTACTGTTGTACCCTGGTTACTGCAATAAGAAGGACTTAGCTGGGCAAAAGCTTTGACCCAAGGAAATGTCACTAAGCTAAAGGTGATGTGTAGGTTGGTAGCATAGATCTGTACATTGTCAGGGAATAAAGTATTGTAGGTGGGTCATTATTCTCTGTATAAACGCCTGTAAACGTTGGTCGAATCATCATGTTCATCTCTATGTGTGCTGATATTAAGTGATAGTAAGTCATTGCAAGAATTCTTCTTCCCATAAAGACTTTAGAGAGCAGATTTATTAAGGGTGGAAATGTTTTTATAGTCAAAACTGTCAAATTCGACTAGGGAATTATCCAAACTCGATTCGAGTTTTTTTAAAAAAAATTATAATTAGATTTTCGGGATTTATCATACTCTGGCCCGAATTCGAATTAGACTATTCGCCAACCTAAAACCTACCGAATGACTGTATAAGTCGATGGAATCCAGGTCCAGGGATCAATTTAATGATGTTTGTAGCCTTCCTGGCATTGGAGGTTTTTTTCTGAGAAAAAACTCGAATCGAGTTTGGTTTAATTCGATTCAACTTTTCGAATCGGTAAAAATCATTTGAGTTTTACATATTCGATTTTATTAATAAATAGTCGAATATTCGAATGTCTAGGATTTCAGGATTCGGCCTTTTTCAGCAGGATTCAGATTTGACGAAATCCTTCTGCCCGGCTGAACCAAATCTGAATCCTAATTTGCATATGCAAATTAGGGGCGGGTAAGGAAATTGCTGGACTTTTTGTCACAAAACTAGGAAGTAAATAATGTTTTCCCCTTCAAACGTCTAATTTACATATGCACATTAGGCTTTGGTTCAGTATTCGGCCAAATCTTTCATGAAGGAATCCAAAATAGTGGATTCGGTGCGTGCATCCTTAAAAAAAAACTCACATGAATTCAAAATTCAACCCTTGATAAATGTGCATCTAGATGTTTATTGGGGGTGGTATTTAGACAGTGGAAAAGGTGCTGTAAGTGTCTGTTGCAGACTACTCAACTACATTTCCAGCCTGACGAGGCACATAAGGGTTGCTGGGAGCTGTAGTAGAAGCGATAGGGTTGCACTCTGGAAATACCTGCACTATAGTGGACAGAACAGGCATGTAAAAATGACTGATTACCTGCTTTTGCTGAACTACAGCTTAGACAAACCTAAAAGAGCTTTACAGCAGTTATTGTTAGGGTATTACATGGGCCCCCAGTCATATATCCATCATAAAGGTATTACTTTATCCATACCCCCAACTGTCCCGTTTTCAGCGGGACAGTCCCGCTTTTGACAGCCTAACCCACACTACTGCGTTTGCCAGCCAGAAAAAGAAACAAAGTTTCTTACTTAATTGGCTTTTGGCAGAGAGCCCAGAACAGCCACCAGGTGCAACTAAGATACTTTGTGACAATTTTAAGATAAGCAAATAAGTAATTGTAATAATTTAGATAAGGCGGTCCCTTGGGAAAAGTTAGACTCACAGCTTAAAGGGCAATTCGCCTTCATTAGCAAAACTAATAACTGAAAAAAATCACAGAAATAGGTTTAAACTTTCATAACCTGCCAAATTTTGTAAAATGAGCATGGTAATTAAAGGGCATGTAAAGTCTAAAATAGAATAAGGCTAGAAATGCTGTATTTTGTATACTAAATATAAACATGAACTTACTGCACCACAAGCCTAATCAAACAAATAATTTATGCTTTCAAAGTTGGCTACAGGGGGTCACCATCTTGTAACTTTGTTAAACATCTTTGCAAGACTAAGACTGTGCACATGCTCAGTGTGGTCTGGGCTGCTTAGGGATCATCATAAACAAAGCTGCTTGAGTTCTGCATGGCTGGGAATGAAGGCGGCGGCTCCCCCTGCTGTTCATAAGTATGATTGTTTCCCTGCTCAGCAGTTAGGGATCATCTGACAATTCCTATCCACAGCAGTAAATGAAGGGAGAATTTCACTACATACAGTCAGGTTTCTTATAACAACTGTACACATTTTTTAATTAAAGTATATTGGAGATAGGTTTCTTTTTCATTAAAGGAAGTAAAAATGGGATTTTATTTTTTGCCTTTACATGCCCTTTAAGGGGTGTGGCCACAAAATGGGAGTGGTCAACAAATTTAGCAAATTTTATTTCCAAAATGTTGGGAGGTATGCATTAACCCCATATTCAATGATCCGGTGATATGAGTACAGGCACAGTAGATTTATGCGGTGAAATGGATCTCACAAGTAAACACCCTGTATAAGACCCCTAAAGAAGCAATGCTTTACCACATCTATAGTGTTGGTTTACATCCCAGAGAGCTAGGGACCGGACTTGACCAAACATGGCAGCTGCCAGTCTCACATTGCTACCCTCTTTTTATTAAAGGGGTTGTTCGCACTTGTGCTACCTTTTAGTATGATGTAGAGAGTGATATTCTGAGACAATTTGCAATTGGTTTTCATTTTTTATTGTTTGTGTTTTTTGAGTTGTTTCACTTTTTATTCAGCAGCAATTTCAGCAATCTGGTTGCTAGGGTTCAAATTACCCTAGCAGCCATGTATTGATTTGAATAAGAGACTGGAATATAAAAAGGAGAGGCCATGAATAGAACGTAGAGTAAAAAAAAAAAAAAGTAGGAACAGCAATACGTTTGTAGCCTTACAGAGCATATGCTTTTAGATGGGGTCAGTGACCCAATTTGAAAAGTGGAGTCAGAGGAAAAAGGCAAATAAATAAGAAAACCAAAAAAAAAATAATATAGACCAATCGAAAAGTTTCTTAGAATTGGCCTTTGAAGTTTGTTGGAAGCTTTTTGGCTCCTTATAAAAAGTCTTATATACCAATACTACTTACAGCTTTGTCTTATATGTCTCAACATGTAGAAATGCATTTTGGTTTCTCCTCCCCTAACTTTAGGGATTTCCTTATACACAACATTGTGGGATTTCTTTAAAGGGGTTTTTCACTTTTGAGTTAACTTTTAGTATGATGTAGAGAGTGATATTCCTAAACAATTTGGCATTGGTTTTCATTTTGTATTATTTGCGGGTTTTTTTAGTTATTTAGCTTTTTATTCAGCAGCTCTCCAGTTTGCAATGTCAGCAATCTGGTTGCTAGGGCCCAAATTCCCCTAGCAACCATGCAGTGATTTAAATACGAGACTGGAATAAGAATAGGATAGGGATACTTTCAGATTAGGCACTATCTAGGCCCTTATGTTGCCTATATCAAACAGAATCCACTCACGCCTTTTGAAGTACTGGCGGTCAATGGCCTCTCTCAACGAGGTCTAATTTCAAAAATATACCAGCTGCTCTCCCAGCCTCTGAACCCCGCACACCAGAGACATAAATATATGGATAAATGGGACCAAGCCTTGGCACGACCTATAACAGACGCAGAATGGACTCTGATTTGGGATAATGCTAGGCGCATGGTATCTTGTGTTCGACAAAAGGAGAGTATATTCAAAATCCTGACATTTTGGTATTACACTCCAGATAAGTTACACAAACTGTTTCCGGACCACTCTCCAATTTGCTGGAGAAACTGTGGGGCAATAGGCTCTCTTCTACATATTTTTTGGGAATGCCCGCAAATACAGCCACTGTGGAATGCGGTTGCGGCGCTAATAGCTACATTATTGGCTCGTCCCATCCCCCTTGACCCGGTCATTTTCTTGCTGGGAAAACCCATCCCTAAACTACGCAAAAGTGGTCAAGCTCTTGTGAACCAGGTTTTTACGGCTACTCGTATAGCACTTGCATCCAAATGGAAGGACCCCTTGCCGCCTACAATCACCGAAATAATTCGGAGAGTTAATAGCAACAGGACTTTTGAGTCAGGTATTGCCTTTGTTCAAAACAGAATGGACCAATATCTTAATACCTGGTCGTTATGGGAGTTGAGAGGTTTTGCTACCCATTAATATATTATCTACCTGCGATTTCTGTATATTTATCTCCCCTTTGGCCTTCACATAATCTTTATACTCCAACTACTGTCTAACTATGCTAGCACAATTTATGTGTTTTCCCTGCTTTGTTTTCCTTATGTTTGTGGGTAACTCACCCAAGGAATAGGATGCCTAAGGGGTTTAGCTAGGCCAACCAGATTCCATCCAAGGCCTTACTTGTCCATTCCCCTCCGCAACCGCATCGCCTCATATGCTATATAACATCTGTTATGTCGAGAACCATGTTGTATATTTTATACATAAAATGTCAATTTTACACTGTGATTTACCCTTTGACAAAATTTACAATAAAAAATAAGTTACAAAAAAAAGAATAGGATAGGGAATGAATAGAAAGGTGAGCAATAAAAAGTAGCAATAACAATACATGTGCAGCCTTACAGAGCATTTGTTTTTAGATAGGGTCAGTGACCCCGATTTGAAAGCTGGAGAGTCAAAAGGAGAAGACAAATAATAATAAATGAATTGTCATGAAAACAGCTATAATTGAAGTCCTGAGTTCAATTCTACTAACACCAATGTGGTTTTTTTTGTTTTTTTTAATCCCATGGCCACCAATGTTTTATTTTAATACTCTATAGGCCCCTGCCAATTTTTAAGGAAAAATATTTTATGGGGCCCCAATTTTTTTTAACTTGTAAGGGGGCCCTGGCGCCAAGGTTTTTAAAAAAAATATTTTCTGCGGCCCCAATTTTTTTTTTAACTTGTAAGGGGGCCCTGGCGCCAAGGTTTTTAAAAAAATATTCTTGGGGCCCCAAATTTTTTACCTTGTAAGGTGGGCCCTGGCACCAATGTTTTTGTAAAAGAAACTTTACGGGGGACCCGGCGCCAATGTTTTTTGTTTTATCTTATAGGGGGGGCCCTGGTCGCCAATAGCTTTTTATAACTTGTGTGTGTGTGTGTGTGGGGGGTTACCTTTTTTACCTTTTGTCTGTGTGGTCTTTTAACTGTGGTGTGGAGTGGGTGGGATCTGGGGTGGTGCCTGGGTGGCCCCAAAAATTTTGTTGTACGGGACCCCGTGATTTCTAATGCCGGCCCTGCCCATAGTCACTGGACCAAGTCATACCAGGGCGTCCAGCCAACAAATTGTGCATTACTGAGCACACAGGGAGCCATTCAGGAATGAGTACTCCTGGACACAGGAGGTTCTACTACTTTCTTGACATTGACACTGACAAAGTCTGGCCTAGTTGATACGGAATATGTGGTGTGTTTATTGCACACACAGCAGTTCCAGGTGTTTTGTCACCCATGCGAGTAGAAGTTCTTTGGACGACTGACAATATACTCAGTATCTCATAGACAATTATTAGTTGAAATATGGCCAAATGGAAAAAGAACCGATTCACTTGTAAGAAAGCCCAGATTAGTAGAAGTAGAAATAGTAGTGCCACATGATTGCAGCAGAATTCTGCACTGAAACCCATTTCTCAAAAGAGCAAACAGATTTTTTTTTCAATTTTGAAATCTGACATGGGGCTAGACATATTGTCAATTTCCCAGCTGCCCCAAGTCATGTGACTTGTGCTCTGATAAACTTCAATCACTCGCTGTACTGCAAGTTAGAGTGATATCACCCCTCCCTTTCCCCCCCCAGCAGCCAAAAGAACAATGAGAAGGTAACCAGATAGCATCTCCCTAACACAAGATAACAGCTGCCTGGTAGATCTAAGAACAACACGCAATAGTAAAAACCCATGTCTCACTGAGACACATTCAGTTACATTGAGAAGGAAAAACAGCAGCCTGCCAGAAAGCATTTCTCTCCTAAAGTGCAGGCACAAGTCACATGACCAGGGCAGCTGGGAAATTGACAAAATGTATAGCCACATGTCAGATTTCAAAACTGAATGTAAAAAAATCTGTGCAGAATTCTGCTGGAGTAGCACTATTAACTGATGCGTTTTGAAAAAAAACATGTTTTCTGATGACAGTATCCCTTTAAATAGCGATGCATTAGGCATCATTGCTTTGATGCATGGTTTGTGTCTTCAGTTAAAAGGATGACCAGGGCATCTTATTATAAATAACTGTTGTTTCATTACTTGCCAGTACTTAGCTGAAGCCAAGCAGTTGTGCAGCCAGTGTGTATAAGCGAGTATAAGCCGAGTATTTCAGCTCCCAAAATATGCTGAAAAACTCTACCTCGGCTTATACTCGGGTGAATAATCGCCGGCGTCTAAGAATAGTCACCGGCGCCTAAGAATAGTCGCCAGCATCCAAGAATAGTCTCCAAGAATATTCGCCAGCCTCCAAGAATGGTCGCCGGCATCCAAAAACGAGACGCCGGCACCTCCAATGGGAGCAGAAACCCTCAATTTTTTTGATTGAAACTTACAGAAGCTGCTGCATTTCTCACCCTAGGCTTATACTCGAGTCAATAAGCTTTCCCAGTTTTTGGAGGTAAAATTAGGTATCTCGGCTTATACTCGGGATGGTTTATACTCGAGTATATATGGTAGGTGTTAAGTCACTATCCTAGTGATCGGCAAATAAATTCGTCAGGCACAAATTTGCGGAGAATTTTCAAGTGTCGTCGACGTCGAATAAATTCTGGACGTGTGTCGGAAAAGTCGCTCACATCAAAACTGTCACGCGACAACATTATTCGGACGCCCATTGACTTTAACTCCGGTGTCAAAATTGACGAGGGCGCCAAAATTCAAGCTTTGCAAATTTTTAGAAATGGGAAATTCACAAATTTTCCCGTGAAGCGAAACAGGACAAATTCACCCATCACTACACTATCCCTATAATGCTGAACACCCACATATAGTATGCAGCAGTCTATCTAGTTCCAAGGGGCCTTACAGAGCAACATCCAGCCCCTATCAGAGCTTATTAACATCCCTGCTATTGGTAAATACTAAACAGTTGAGGTGGAATGTAAAGGTAAAAGCAGTGGTGTAACTATAGGGGCAGCAGATCCTGTGACTGTCTGGTGCCGGGGATACAGGTGACCCATAATCAGAGCTAAATAGCAAGAATTCAGTTGTGTTCTGGCTCACTTATGATTTCATGTGGTATTCGGGGGGGGGGGGGGAATTCTGAAGGGGAATCCAGGCTTCCAAAATCACACCACTGGGTAAAGGCAAAGTAAATTAACAAAAGCACCTATAAATTCCTTCTCTGATTTTACTTCTTGACTTGCAAAGGCACTATGGGAATTGGAGTCTTCCAAAGAGCCCAGTTCATGTAAAACACAGGTATGGGACCTGTTATCCAGAATGCTCAGGACATGGGGTTTTCCGGATAAGGTATCTTTCCGTAATTAGGATCTTCATACCTTCATACCTCTTCTACTATAAAACCATGTAAATCATTAAATAAACCCAATAGGCTGGTTTTGCCTCCAATAAGGATTCATTCTATCTTAGTTGGGATCAAGTACAAGCTACTGTTTTATTATTACAGAGAGATTATAATGGAGTCTATGGGAGACAGGCTTCCGTAATTCGGAGCTTTCTGGATAACGGATTTCTGGATAACAGGTCCCATACCCCAAAATACAGTGCATACAGTACCGGTTTCATATTTAATACATTCTACCAGGATAAATGCAGTTCCTATTGTAATACAAAATGCCCCCAGAACAGACAGTAGGATAAATACAGTGTCAGTTTCAAGTAAAACACCCCAGAATGAAGGTACATGCAGGTTTTTCAACATTCAAGTTTGCATTTTTTTAAGCTGCATCTATGAACCTGCAGTGCACAGAATAGCATATAGCACGGGACTAGGGTTGCCGGCCTAGCCGGTAAAACATTTGCCAAGGCTGGGGCGGTATTACAAATTTACCGGCAATGTAGCTGCCAATACATTTGTAATACTCCTAACAAAAGCCCTTGACCCGCCCCCGTTTTACATCACAGCCCACACATTTGCCCACTCCCCCACCACCAGTGGGTGAGCATTTTATTAAAAGGTGGCAACTAGGGATGCACCGAATCCACTCTTTTTGGATTCGGACGAACCCCCGAATCCTTCGTGAAAGATTCGGCCGAATACCGAACCGAATCCTAATTTGCATATGCAAATTAGGATTCGGTTCGGTATTCAGCCGAATCTTTCATCTTTTTACTTCTTTGTTTTGTGACAAAAAGTCAATCAATTTCCCTCCCCACCCCTAATTTACATATGCAAATTCGGATTCGGTTCGGCCGGTTAGAAGGTTTCGGCCGAATCTGAATCCTGGTGAAACAGGTTGAATCCTGGGCGAATCCCGAACCAAATCCTAGTGGCAACCCTACACGGGAGAGAGATCCTCTGCTTTCAATAGTAATTACATTTACTAATATCTTGACATCTGCACATTTCTAATAATATGAATTTACAGGGGAAAGTACTGTAGCTTCCAAAAATTTGTAGCCGGAATTTTATCTTTGGATTTGCATCAATCGTAAGAAAATTGGGTAAGTTTGAAAAATGAAACAAAAACATTTACACCACTTAATTGGGTAAGTTACTTGGTTATAGTAACACAATAAGTAGCTGAAGGTCAATTCCATCATAATAAATACTGCCATTAAGCATTAGTCAACTGAACCTCATTTAGGAAAATAAAACACTGTCCTGTTCATAACACAGCAATCCGATTTCTCCATAGATCAGGCAGTCTTTATGTGAGTATTAGAGATTTATTAAATGTTCTCATTTTCATCCGGTTTAAGCAGTAAACATTCACACTTTCTTAATCCCCCCTCCCTCCCGCAAAAACACAAGAAGCGATATGTAATCTGCGGCTTGGGTATTTTCCTTGGAATTGCAGCAGACTTTAGTTCATTGACCAAAATATACCTTTAAATATCCCCCCACTGGTAAAGAGCTATAAAAGGTATAATTATTCATAAAATCACTTTATGCTGAGGTATGTGAAGGCTGCAATTATAGGGCCCGGCGCAGAAGCACTCTTAAAAAGTGTGAAGTTTAAATTTGTTATGTATATTGGATGAACTTTCCCAAAGCTATAGAATTCTGTACAAAGAAAACATTCATGACCAATTACACAAATACATTCCTGGTTTGGATTAGAGCATGAATATTTGGATTTGTTAGCTTGCAGTAATGGAACTATTCAGGTTTTGTAGCTAGAACTAATAGGTATTGTATATTAAATGACCCCAATGTTCACATTATGGTCAGCAATTTCCTCTCGTTTTATAATCAATTATTAATATTTTTCTGACAAGCAGTAAAAGCCCAGCCCGTATGAATGAAAGACATTGAGAATTTCCCCCTTACCAGTAAAAAGTAGAAAACTGACGAGCTAAGGGGAGATAAAAACATATTTCTTTCCTCGTAGAGTTATATTGCTGCCTTAAAAGCACACTTACCCTAAAAATAGTGTACAAAAGGAATAAGAGGGGTCCACATTAATACCTAGTGAATGGTTAATATGTTGTTTTGAAAAGGCGGTGGTTCACCTTTAAGTTACCTTTTAGTATGTTATAGAATGGCCAATTCTAAGCAACTTTTGAGTTGGTTTTCATTATTTATCTTTTATAGTTTTATAATTATTTGCTTTTTTCTTCTGACTCTTTCCAGCTATCGAATGGGGGTCACTGACCCCATCTAAAAAGCAAATGCTCTGTAAGGCTTCAAATGTATTGTTATTGCTAATTTCTATCTCTCATCTTTCCTATTCATATTCCAGTCTCTTATTCAAATGAATGCATGGTTGCTAGGGGAATTTAGACCCTAGCTACCATATTGCTTAAAATGCAAATTGAAGAGCTGCCGAATAAAAAGCTAAATACGTCAAAAACGTTAAATAATAAAAATGATTGCAAATTGTCTCAGAATATCCCTCTACATCATACTAAAAGTAAACTTAAAGGGCATGTAAAGTCAAAAAAATAAAATCCCATTTTTACTTTCTTTAATGAAAAAGAAACCTATCTCCAATATACTTTAATAAAAAAATGTACACCGTTTTTATAAGAAACCTGACTGTATGCAGTGAAATTCTCCCTTCATTTACTGCTTTGGATAGGAATTGTCAGACGGTCCCTAACTGCTGAGCAGGGAAACAATCATACTTATGAACAGCAGGGGGAGCCCCCGCCTTACTTCTTAGCCATGCAGAACTCAAGCAGCTTTGTTTATGACGATCCCTAAGCAGCCCAGACCACACTGAGCATGTGCACGGTCTTAGTCTTGCAAAGATGTTTAACAAAGTTACAAGATGGTGACCCCCTGTGGCCAACTTTGAAAGCATAAATTATTTGTTTGATTAGGCTTGTGTTGCAGTAAGTTCATGTTTATATTTAGTATACAAAATACAGCATTTCTAGTCTTATTCTATTTTAGACTTTACATGTCCTTTAAAGGTTAACAACCCCTTTAAGGGCTTAATTATCAAAATTTTCTCAGCAAGTCCAGCTGTTTTTTTTTAATTAATTATATATTCCATGACCTGGATGAATGAAAATCTTCATAGTCATATCAAAATTTGAATTTGAGTTTTTTTTTCTACTTTGAATAAATTCTAATTAAAAAATAATCTAATGTTTGCTTATTTATCAAACGATCCAAATACCTGTACAAAAAAAAATTATTTGAAAAAAATCAAAAGATCAAAAAAAATCAGACTTTTAAAAAATCACAAATGTTTTGGAATTTATTAAACCCCGAGGATGGAAAAGGCCGAATCAGAAAATATGGCATCTGTCAAGGTTGCATATATGTCAATGGGAGAAGTTTGTCGGGCAAAAAACATAAGAAATCTGAGTTTTCGGGTGAAAAAATTGTGAAAATCAGACGAGAAATCCGAAAAAAATCATGAATATCCGATTTTTCATGATTTTTTCCCAGAAACATTTTTTTGGGAAAGTGTATGAATAAATAGGCTGACAAAAACTGTGTGGATTTGGTCTGAGTTTTTTCAGAAAATATTGAGATAAATTCAGACTTTGATAAATAACCCCCATAGATTTGTGTTAGTACCAACTGTCTGGCTACCGTTGGCTCAGAATTAATTTTATGAGAAAATCTCCAAACTTCCTGCTTAGAACTAACCATAGAAACTGGTCTCAGATACTTTTGAAGCCTAGCCACAAGAAGTTTCTTTTCTCAGGAAATTAATTTTCAGTCAGCTTTAGATAGTTGCTGGAAATGACCAGCAGATGGCTCTGTTGTTTAAAATCCATTATATAAGTATTTTAAAAATCAATCAAATTTTGAGAACTAGAAAAAAATAGAATGTAATTCGTTTATTCATCAATGTTAATTGAAAAAGGGCTTAGAAGAGCTCCCTGAGCAGTTTTACATTCATTTGTCTTGAAGATCACATTTCCTGTAGTAAAAATCAGCTAAAACCACTGACACTTTGAAGAACACGGTATAGTACACACCAGCCTGTAGTACATGCAAAGACTCACTCAGGTAGGAATTTAAACATGTAGCAAGCTGTAGGGAGCTATAAGGGCATTTGTTGACCAATTGGGGGTTCACATTTTCCCCAGAACTCTTTAAAGGACCAGTAACATAAAAAAAATTTGTTTGTATTCAGGTATTGAACCTATTATCCAGAATGCTCGGGACCTGGGGCTTTCCGGATAACGGATCTTTCTGTAATTTGGATCTTCATACCTTAAATCTACTAGAAAATCATGAAAACATGAAATAAACCCAATAGGCTGGATCTGCTTCCAATAAGGATTAATTATATCTTAGTTTAGATCAAGTACAAGCTACTGATTTGTTATTACAGAGAAAAAAGGAAATCCTTTTCAAAAATTTTGATTATTTGGATAAAATGGAGTCTATGGGAGACGGCCATTCCGTAATTCAAAACTTTCTGTATAACGGGTTTCCGGATAATGGATCCCATACCTGTATAACGAAAAAAAAACAAAAGACACATTTAACTTTAAAATCGCAAAGTCTCTATTAAGAAATAATTTACCAAACTCCGCTTGCTCTCCTCTTCAGAAAAGGCGACAGGGCGACAATCCATCGTGCGGCGCTCAATTTCTCCTCCCTGCCTTCTATAGGAGATAGCCAGGGAGGAGAAATCGAGCACCACATGATGGATCTGAATCTGAGTTTTGGTTAGTTATTTCTTAATAAAGATTTTAAAGTTAAATACAGTATGTCTTGGTGTTTTTTTTTCGTTATATACAAAAACATTTTTTTTAAAAGAATTTGATGTTACTGGTCCTTTATCTAAACATTATATTTATGATTACAGTCCTTTAAATATTAGCCTTTGTTTATATATGTAATCAGGAAGGATATATGCAGAGTTTACATGGGCGTAACTAAAGAGAAAGCAGACCCTGCGGCTGCAGGGGGTCTAGTAGTTATAGGGGGCCCCATGAGGCCCTAATTAATAAGCAACTTCAACATATATTGGTAACAGGACAGGACAACCTCTGGATATGTTGGGAGCCCTAAAATGAATTTCTGTGGGGCCCAGTAGTATCTAGTTACACCACTGAGAGTTTACATACTGTATAATGCTCTGTAGGTTGAATCGTTGTGACAGCCATATTGATTTTACTGCACCTGTTCTATGTAAGAGTAAGAGCCTGTTATAACCGTATATAACTCAAAATCCTGGACAAAATGGAGAAACCTGGTGGGTTAAACTGGCAATGTGATCAAGATGTTGTCCAGACTTTCCCATTATGTATCTGCTTTTGTACTGAGCTAGGAATAAAACCAAATATATAGTACTGCTCAATTTTTTAATCAAGCAAGAAAAGAAAAAAAAACTAACCATGAAAAATTAATGGACATATATTCCCCAATTGTAAAGCAATCACGTATCAATTTTTTCAGCAAAAAAAATCCAAAAATCAAACTCAGCAATCATGGCTCAAAAAACAGGGGGGAAGGTATCAAGGGGCGAATTGCAAATTGGGTTTTTTTTCTACTAATATTCATGGGACCTGGGGTTTCTGTAACTTGAATCACCATACCTTAAAGGGCAGATTTATCAAGGGTTGAATTGAAAATTCAAAGTAAAAAAATAAATCACATTTCGAGCTAATTTTGTGTATTTTGACTAGGGAATAAAAAAATCTATTTGAATATGAAAAAAATCCAAATTCAAATAAAAATTCGACCATTCGCCAACTAAAACCTGCCGAATAGCTGTTTTAGCCTATGGGGGAACTCCTAGAACCTACTTGGACTTGTAAAATCAAAGCTTTTTTTGAAAATATTTTGATCGAATTAAATCTTACTTCGATTCCAACAATCAAACACAGCCTATTCATCTGCAAAAAAGTTAGATTTTTTTTAAAATAAATTTGAGTTGGTCTTTTTATATTTGAATTTCGACCCTTGATAAATCTGCCCCTAAGTCTACTAAAAATCATTTAAACTTTAAATAAACCCAATAGGATTGTTTTGCCACCAATATGGATTCATTACCGTCAAGTACAAGCTACTGTTTTATTACAGAGGAAGAGGAGATTTTGGACTTTCAAAAAATTAGGAGCTTTCTGGATAAAAAGTTTCCTGATAAGGAATCCTAGACCTGTAATAGCAGCCACTTCATCTAATTGAGGCTACTTGGTTTTCTTGTCAGGAGCCTATCAGAACCCAGCAGAAATAGCATGTGTTTCTTTGCCCACAAGCTGTCCCAACAGAAGGCAGATAACGATGGTATTTAGTATAAACATAGGGGTTGATTTATTTATGTAAGTATTTTTTTTCTTTTCCGCTAATCAAACTCTTTAGCGCTAAAAATAATAATCACATATTTTCATTATTTATGAAGTGTAAAAACCACAAAAGACCCTAATACAAAACTTGGACATCTAAAATCTGCCCATGTTATGTAGAAGTTAGTGGGAGGTGTCCATAGCAAATAGTCAAATATATATTTACTTTGAGTTTTTCATGATTTTTTTCCATGTAATCGCACAAAGATTCTTACCAAAACAAGAATTTTGAGGTATTTGTATTCATATTCGTTCCACATTTTTATTCATTCGTGTTTTTTATATTTGGATGTTTAATAAATAAAGAAACATTCAAGTTGTTTAATAAACATGAGTGTAGTTAAGGTTGAAACGAAAACCTCTAAAATTACACAAATCTGAATTTTGATAAATTGGCCCCTTAGCTTCTGGTGTTGGACCAAATGAAATTGTCGCAAGATGATGGTCCTGTAGGGAACTGTAGAAAGGGGCGCTGAGCAAACTTGATCCATGAAGGGGGCCTGAACCCAAAAGTCTGAACATCATTACACTATAATTAGTAGTTCCTACAAATGTTTATGCTACTGTAACTAAGACTGCTGTTATGTATATAAAGGAAAAGGCAGATATTATTTTTAGCTAAAATTGTATTTCAGGATACTGACTAAATGAAAGAGGAACACAAAACCTTGTAAAGAATAACTTTTCTCTAAAACTGCTTTTATGACCTTTATATTCACTTTGTAAAAATCTATTTTTGTATTTATAGTCTGTGAAATAAAATTAATATGGGATTTGGCATGGTAATGATTTGTTCCGCATAAATCTATCTGGTGTGAATTTGCTCAGCAAAAAAAATACTATCTCAGCTTAAAAATATGTTTTGTATCCAGTATTATAGTATAAATAATAAGTTGTGGATACTGAATGCTGCTTTACTTTAGTGCTAGCTACTCCTAGTCACAGGCTTTCAGTACCTTACCCACGGAGGACATGAAGAATTAACTGCTACCGGTCCTATTATTTCAGTACTTTTCAGTCACAAAGTAGAAGCTCAAGAGGTAACTTCTTCTTTTCAGCTGATTAAAGTTCTCTGTCACAGAGAAGGAGATCAAGAGGTCACTTCTAGTGGTCACGTGATTTCAGTTGTGTTATACAGAGGAGAACACTGGCCTTCTGAGATATTGGATACTATTCTGGTGGACCCCACTGCTGTAGGGCCCATACACTATGTTTTAGTTCTAAGAAACAAGCTTTAATTGGCTGTTGTAGGAAGCTCATCGTAAATGGTGTCACTGCTTGCTGTTCAATATACAGGGAGGGAGGAACATGCAGGGTGCTCAGAACCTGCTTCAAATAAGCTGGAATAAGTCTAAGTGAAGTCATCTGCACTATTGTGTGTCGTGGGGCTTCTTCAGTTGTTCTTTAGGGTAGTAGAGGATGTATGGCAGGACAGTTCCAGAAAAAGAAGAGAGAAGTTAATAGAAATTAGGATGAGACCAGCAGAAAGGTAAAGGGAAAAAAAATAGAAAAGTACAAGGGGTATAAGTAGACTGTGACGAGTGAAAGTAAGAACAAAATATAGGGAACAGATGAGAAAATGGAAGGGTGAGAGTGAAATTGGAAGATGAGAAAAAATGAAGAGAACAAAGAGCTCAACAAGGAAATTAGATAGATAGATTACACAAGAGCCATGAATATCATATGCTTAATATTAAATAGCACAGACAATATCTTAAAAGGCATAAGGCTTAGGCTAAAGTAATATAACGTTTTGGCGGACAAAAACAGTTTCTTCTCAGCAGAAGTGCAAAGGAAAAATCCAAAGCCAAAATATAATTGCTTAGGAATTCAAGCACCCCCCTCCCCCAATCCAATCCTTGGTGAAAGCCCCTTTGGTAGTATTTACAGCTGCAAGTCTTTCTGGATAAGTCTCTACCAGCTTTGCACATCTGGAAGGTGCATTATTTTGCCTATTCCCCTTTGCCCAAGGCCAAGTTGGTTGGAGATTGTTGACAGACTTCAATTTCCAAATCCTGCCACAAATGTTCAGATTCTCGTTAAGACACTGATTAAGCCCCTCAAGGGCATTTATTTTCTTTTTTATTAAACTGTACAGTGCCGTTCATGATTTTAAGTCTTAAAGGTTTGTTCTCATCCAGTTTTATATCCTTTGCAGAAGAAAGCAGAAATCCCTCTAATGTACATGAAATATATGTGTTACCCACTAAAGAATTCGAAGAAAAGCTGACAAAGTAATCTCCGTATGATCAAACCCAGGTGCAAGACAGAAAATCACCCTGAAGAGGTGCAAAAACAAGACAAATAATTCACTGTTTCCAGATAGCACCTCCTACAACCTATATGGAATCATTTGGTGGACTCAAAGTTTTATTTTTTTTTTTTTAATACTTCAAATCAAATTTGATAACAAACTATCTGAATTTGATTTGAACGATCGAATACAGCTTAGTCACGTGAAGTTAACATGGGTTTGAGCTTTGGGTGAGACACAGAACCTCACTAAGGGATGGTTTGAAGGTTGACCATGTTCATGGCTCATGTCTTGGACCTCTGGGAAGGCTAATGTACAGTAAATATATTACAGTCATGTTGCCTACAGTCCAGTAGATACAGATTAATGATGATTAAATATGAAATTTCACCTGTAAACTCTAATGGACCAGTGTCCACAGGTGGACAATGAGCAATTGTAATTGCTTGGTTCCATCAAGCTGTGATCCATTTTGGGGAGCTGTTATCTGGTTACCTTCTTATTGTTCTGTCCAACTTGTAGTGCAGCAGTAAAAAGGGCCTGAAGTTTATCAGAACACAAGTCACATAACTGAGTGCACCTTGGAAATTAACAACATGCCTAGCCCCATTTCAGATTTCAAAATTAAGTATAAAAAAAAATCTGTTTCAAAAAATGGATTTCAATGCAGCATTCTGGTGGAGCAGCAGTATTACCTGATGCATATGGTTTTCCCATGACCGAATCCCTTTAACAGTTGTTTTCTGATTCAAATGAGCCTGTATATTGTCCCTTTAATTCTTTCTTTCCTACGACACAGATGGTTCAGTTACAATTAAATTTGTGGGGATCAACACATTTGTGCTCAGGTAGGAAAGTCCTTAAACACTGACATGTGTGGAGCCACCAAGACTTGGAGCAAGGAAGCCCCACTGTAGAGCAGCACTATGAATTACTTAGTCATACCGAGGTCACAAGACATATTGTAAAGCATAAAACATAATAGCTTTCATGCTGGGTGAGTAATTACATTAGTTATAGTCTGCAATCTATTCCGCTGCCAAAAAACACAAGCATTGCATATTGCTTTGCACAAACTAAAGTAAATACCACAAAACATATATTAACAAAAATTGGTGGATACTTATTTGCAGGAAATAGAGGAAAATAACCTATCCAGTGAAAACTAGGCTTTGGGGACATGTGGGCACCAAGCAATTGCATATGTTGTTTATAAGGCAGCACTGTTTATACTCTTATATATTACATGTGCTCCAGTTCTTATATAGACTCTACAGCTTCTTTCATTCAGTTTGGCATGGTTTTTATGGCATGCTATGAAGACTAGGCTAGAAGTTCTTCAACTATGAAAGCATCATCTACCTCTCTTAGCTCTCACATAACCAGGATCAGTGGCGTAACTAGATGTTACTAGGCCCCACAACAGGGGATCCCCAAAGCTATGTCCTGGTCTGGAGGGCTCCACTGCAGCAATTAGTGCAGAAGCACTGAGTTTGGAACAGGAGGCAGGAGGAAGACAGAGGCTGCAAGCACAACTGTATGGAAGTGCAAGGACTAGGAGTGCATTTTGACGCAAGTACCTTGCACTATGGGTTGGAAATGAGCCCTGTGGTCTCCTTGTTGCACTTTTACACTCACAAAACTCTAAAACTATACAACCACTTGGGGTTTTGTTTTTTTTCAAATCCCAGGACAGAAATTCTGCAGCTGAGCATTTTAATAGACATTTGCATTTTTGGTTAAATTCATAAAATAATATTTGATCGCTAAAATTGCATTGTAGAAAACTGGATATTTCTGGGGGTGGGGAAAGGCTTTTAATTGCACATAACATGCTTGCTGAAAGTTGCAATACTGACCAGCTTTCTACACCTACCGGTACTTACTACTAAAGGCCTATGGGAGACTAAGCTTAATAGAAGGACCTGGCCAACCTTTGGTCTCTTTTGGTTAGGCTTATAACAATGACTTACTATGTATCATAATCCCTCACTAGCTGGACTAGATTTTCCCAACCCCACACGTTTTTACAGCATTTTGGATTTCTAAAACTTAAACATTCAAGATCTGTTAAGGAATTATTTTATTGTGGGCAATATTGTCTTTGTGCCAGTGGCCTAAAGATTTCCAGATACAAGCATATTTTTTTAATTTTGTAGGTGTATATTATTTTTCTACCCGGCTGAAATTAAGTCTAGGACCCCCATTCTGCAAGGCACCATATACTTATATATATGAATAAAGCATATCTGCATAAAAAGGCAAATAAAAATCATTCTGCTTGACTCTTGAGCCCCTAGGGCTTGGTTATTGGCAACCTTTGACTCCCAAGCTACTGCAGCAAAATAACCCCTGTATCCTCAGCAGCTGTTAGGTGTTGCTTGTTGGAAAGTAGTACAAGTTGTACTCAAGCAACAGCTGTATATTCACAGGTTTAAGATCATTGGTGTAGATCTACCCAGAAACATAGAGCTGAACTGTACATACATAAACTTATATACAGATACATTGATGAAGCTGACTCGATGACAGCAGTTAACATTTTTATCATCCAGCTCATGTGCTCTGCATATGTGGTATGTTTGCTTAGCCATTTGGTTTTAATTACGCAGACATTAGCCTCCAATAACACTGCCCCACGGAGAGAACTTTTTTCACAGTTTCCAATGCCTAAACTGATGACCAGAGTTTAAACAGCAGTTTTGACTCATTTAAGTTCCAGAGCCAAATAAGGCGTCATCTGCTCGCTTTCTAACCGTACAGCTGATGTTTATCTAATATTTAAAGATCTAAAGTGTATGTGAGAATGGCCCATATGAGATGAAAGGGTTGGGTAGAGTTTGCCAGGTACCTGCTGTCTCTACAAAGAGCTTTGGAACACGAACAAGACATTTTCTCACAGTTCTGGTAACAATAATCAGTCATTATTACATGGACATTAGAATTTATTTCACATTTCTCTTTTACTGTATTTATATATCCCTGCTTGCAGATTCTACCTTTTATTAGAAGTCTTCTTTATCCCAACCTTTGTTCACTCCTCTCAAATCCCTGAGACTTGCAGTAAGATCTGCTGTTTATTTACCGTGGGTAAAAAAAAGTTCTACCAAAGGAAAAACAATAGTGTTTACATGGAAGAATGGGCCATTTACACATAAACAGATGATCACTTATTATTGTTTCTATACCTGTACACCATATTGGAATATAAATAAAGCTGGAGAGCAACACAAGCAATAGTCAGAAGCTTTCAGATTTGTTTTAATTTAGATCCATGAATCTAACAAATGGGGTCAATAAGTCAACACATTGGTCAGATTTTTCCCACCTGTACTGAACCCTTCAAACAAAATGTAACTTCTGCCTCTCTTACACCATGTTTATAATACATTGTATGTGCTAAACCCATCATTACAGACTGTCGAATCCTTCACAAAAGATTAAGCCACAAGGAGGGGGAACTATTTGTGGGGGGTTGAGTTCTCCTTTAATACCGGGTGCATTCATATCCCAGGCCACTTCCAAATGAAAGAATCCAACCGAGCTTCATGCAAGATGCACGAAGATGATGTACCTCTTCCCTTCATAAGACTCCACCACAAAATAATTATAGTCAAAGTTTAGGAATTAATATAAATTTAACCAAGGAACCCTGCTCACTTGCTCATGCACTCACTGGACAGCAGACCACAGTCTTCTGTTCCACTTCCTTTAAAAGCTGAAGTTATTTGGATTCTAAGGGCAATGAAAATGTTTTCCCAGAGGAGACTGGGAGGCAATTCCAGAACAGCTAACAATCACTCTTGAGAGTAATTTCATTCTACATAAAAAAACTATAGAATCCCTTCTTAAAAAACTCCATATTTCTGTCTTTCAGTCTTCCACAATCTGTCAATTAATCTAAACTCCTCAACATACATAGACAGCTGATAACAAATTAGTTCTACTCCTTGACCTGCATTAAAGGGTAACAATGGTTATAATTCTCGTCACTTGTCCTGTTTTGGAGTTGATATAGCGATTATCTTGGAAAACATTATATGGGATCCTGAAATGGTGTTGCAAGCCCTGGTCTTAAGATAGTGTTTTTATTAAAATCTTCCAGCACTTAATTTATGTCTTTCTGTTACGCACTGCACTATAAAAATATTTTTATTGCCTTTTCGCCTATGCAGAAACTGAGTTGGTGAAGGAAGATCCTATCAAAGGTCATCATTTTTCAAGATATTTTTTATTTATTTAGTTTTTTAAAGAATAAGCCACTCATCCTTTATTATTCATTGAAATATTTATTCTGATAAGATTCATGTTTGTGTGAATTAAGTGTGACATTGGCATAATTAAACACAAAAATGATGTAGTACAATCTAATCTAAAAGAAAACATTTAAATTGATTTCTCTACTAAAAAACCCTTTAAGTTTTTGGCCGTGAGTCTATTATCTGTCATTCATTATTTCCCTGTGTAAGATGCTTGGCTGCTGCTATAATTTCCTATTATGTATGGACTCCTTCCAAGATACTTGTATTGTGGTTGCTCTGTGAAGGAGTAGTTTAAGGCTGCCAGTGTGTTTCTCATTTTTGAACTTGAACCCAACTCATTTTAACCGCTGCTCATGTCACTCAACTCTCTGCTGTTTTTCTTTCTCTTTTAACTGCTTTTATTACAAGTTTCACTATGTTATAAGTCATTTTGTGAAGGTTAAAGAGAAGAAACAGGTGTAGATTTAGCAAAAGGAACTTCACAACTTGCCAATTAGCAAATTACCTGTCTTTGGTGAACATTTACTCAACTTTTCGGCAATTGAAATCACTGTGAAAAAAGGATATGTATTTTCAAGTAAAGAGCTAAGTGTTTGCATTGGTAAAGGTTTATTAGTAAATGTGTCTTTGTTTGGGTAGACAATGGTTCTTTTATCAGTCCAATTCCAAAATAATATCTGATCTAGTTTTTAGGCTCAGGACCACATTTAACTATTATATGATCTTTGGCTCAAGGACTAAACTTACAACTCTATATGGTTCAACACTTGGAGGATTAAATCAGAAAAACACCTTCTTGCTTGGTGACCTAAGGAACCGTTCTATGTATGGACCAGTCAAGTTTTAAAAGCACCATCTCTACCATGCTTTACATGGAACAATCCCAAGACCAAAAATTACAAAAAGTTTATGTCTTTTACTTTTATTGGGGGCAAAATATTGAATCAATTATTACTAGTAATCAATCTCTCTTCATTGGGAATTCCCATAATTGTTTTAATGGTATTCTTCAGTCTGTTCATCATCCCACCCAATAAAAATAACTTTTTAAAATAAAAGAATAACCACCCAGTACATTTTCAGGCACAGAAACAATTTGGTTTGTTTTTATGTCCTCTGATCATATCTGACGGAAATCAATACCCTGAAATGTACTCAATGCACTTGTTGATACAGTAGAACCCAGATTTTACATTCTTGGAACTTGAGTTTTTTCTGAATTTGAACTGTTTTTTCATTACAGACAAGCTGTGTTTTTTCTTTCCTGGATTTTATCTCTGCCTGGAATTTAAGCTGTTTTGAAGTGGTGCCCTGGCAAACATTAAATCTGGGTTCTACTGTAGATGTATTCAGGTTTAGAACTAAGCACTTCAAATTGTTCTAGCTCCCATTTTAGAAATCTGTATATTATATTTGCAGTATAGTCCATAATACAAATGTAGATAATGACACATCATTTCCTCCAGTCACAATGAGAATGTTGTATTGGGCATGTAGGCGCATACAAGACCTATCTGTATAAAACCAAGCTATTCATTAAAGGTTAGACTAGGGATGTCCCAACTCTATAATTGTAGCTGAATACCAACTCCTCCAAAATATATATTGTCAATAGTGAAAAGAACCCTTCATTTCCATATTCATGTCCCAATGTAGAGCTAGAAATGACAAGGAGCCAAATCACTTTGCCTCTTGTGCCATTGCCCTGACACGGAGCTGCTAGTACAAATAACCATGTCCTCTTGGAGAGAAGGCTTGGAGAGAATAGAGCACTTTTGTAATGTTTAAACGGAAACTTTAAAATGTGATATTTTTATTGCTATTTATACTGGATCATTTGAGCAATAAAGCATCTCCTAGTAGGGAGTAAGAAAATGTGGATGGAATTTTATTTTTTTCTGAGGTTGTCAGGGAATTTTGATTTAACTAAGGAAGAAATGATTAAATCACTAGTTCATGGTTTGGCCAAAACGAAAAACAAAGCCGACAAGTTGTTATCATTCCCATCAGTGGTTGGGTTCTCTGACTGCAGCCATTTTGTTCAGTGTTGTTTATGTGGTTTTCCCATCTCTTTCAAAAGGCACATATGAGGTTCTAATAGGAAATTAGTCAACGTTGTGAAGGGATATATTTCATGAGTGCACCGAATTCAGGATTTGGACAAACGTTTTTTGTAAGATTTTGATTCGGCCGAATCCTTGGTTTTCAGTCTAAATGAATTTAAGATAGATGAATTGAAGTTAAATATTAAGCTTAATGAATTAAGCTAGTTTAACGGCAATAGTTTTTCACTTTTCTCATTTGCTTGCATAGGTACACGTAGACTATCTGGTATTTGGTCGATTCCAATAATTAGTTATTCTGTGGATTGGGAATATGTTGAGAATGATAATCTTAATTTTGTGGTCTAGCTATGTGGAAGTATGAGGAACTGAAAGGCTGCCTTATTGATATCAGAAGTTTCCAAATTACCTTCATGACAAAATCAACTTGAAGCCAGCACTTTGGGTGCATCCCCTACATTATTCATTGGAGAACATGGTTAGCAGTACGGATATCAACCATGCTTTAAGATGGCCATAGATGTTGAGATTTTTAAAAGATTCGATCCTCATCGTGAGACCATGATTTTCTCGGAACGATCATACGATCGTACGAATTGACCATCAACTAAAAAGACCAATTTGCCAGGAAAACAAAGGGGAGCTGCCTGCTTGGCCCTGCAAACATAAATATAGATTGCACTGGGATCGACAAAGATTTTTTAACCTGGCCGATCAATTTCCTGACAGATGTCGGCCGAAAAATCGTAAGATGTATGATCGTTCGAATCCCACTAACCGCACGATAATTTCGAAGGATTGGTCAGACTTCCCTAAAATCGGTCGTTCGGCAAGAAGAATCGTCGTGTCTATGGGGAGCTTTAGTCAATCAGTTGCCTGCATGACATTATTGAATTATGCATCACACACCCATATCTTTACATCTATAACTCCCCAACATGAGTTTTTAATAAGTTTTTGTTCACTTGTTTGTGATTCTTAGCTGATTTCAGTAAATGCGTTCATTTAAATGGAATACAAGTGAAAGAGATCTGTAATGTTAAGATCAAGTGTCCTACATAATTTATTACGTTTACAGCCAACACAAAAGGTGACAGAGGCAACATTCCATATGCTCAGGATTCTTTTTGGCTCTATTTTGACTCCTCCGGCATCATCTTATGTAATGTTTAGTAGCAGGCTACAAATATGGGGTTATTCCTAAATCGTAAGCATTCTTGTAGCCGCAAGCACAACCTGCTGTATAGTAGCAATGCCATACTCGTATACTAAAAGGTATCTGTGTACACAGGGCCGGATTTACATAGCGGGCGCCCCTAGGTCCACTGCCGTTCGTCACCCGTGCCCCCGCTTTATTCATGCAAATTTTCATAATCGGGACCTGAGCGATGTGAATTGGGCACGGGAAATTTACAAAATGATTGTATCTTCTGCGCATCCCCAATGTTTTTGAACCACTGTGAGTGTGGTTGGACAGCATGCCACCCCCCTAAAATCCTGCCGCCCTAGGTCCGGGTCTAGGTGGCCTTTCCACAAATCCGGGCCTGTGTGTACAAGTGCATTCAACTCTGGAATTCTCATTCAGCCAAGATTCTTTCACTGGGACTGATGTTTCTCTTTTATGAAGAGCATCTAATCCCACTGTCTGTGGTTTTTATTTTTTAGGTATTTCATTTGCAAGCCTTCTACATACCCCTCCAGTATACCAGAATCTCGCATTTTAATTCCACCAAGTAACTAAAGGAATCTCTGTCCTCCTCTAGGTTAGTAATCATGGCCATCCTTTTATATTTAAAAACAAGAGGGCAACAAATCTATTGGCAATAAAATGCCTCTGTAGCTTTCCTTCTCCTTTAAGGACTGAGGGTTTTGCTCAAATAGGAAAACATTTCTTCCCACCATGCATAAATATACTGTAGCACCTTTAGTAGAGCAGTTTCTTCTAAAAATGCCCCCATTGCACAGGATGTTTCTTTAAGAGAAACTATTGTGAATATGATAATTTAATATAACTCATGAAAAGAAAAAAACTTTCTAAATATAATAATCAAAAATTCTAAACCCTTTCTGAAATAATCAAGTTACTTTTTACTTTCCCCTCTCTTAGCATCTCTTTTCATAGAAGAGTCAGAATTAGGGATGTAGCGAACGTCGGAAAAAAAGTTTGCGAACATATTCGCGAACTTGCGCAAAAATGCGAGCGGTTCGCGAACGGTTCGCGAACCCCATAGACTTCAATGGGAAGGCGAACTTTAACATCTAAAAAAGACATTTCTGGCCAGAAAAATGATTTTAAAGTTGTTTAAAGGGTGCAACGACCTGGACAGTGGCATGCCAGAGGGGGATCAAGGGCAAAAATGTATCTGAAAAATCTGCCTGTGTGTGCTTGGAAGAGATAGTGTAGGGGGAGAGCTGTTAGTGATTTCAGGGACAGATGATAGTAAGTTTGCTGGCTAGTAATCTGCTTGATACTGCTCTGTATTGGAACAAAAAAATAAATAAAAGCAGTCCTTACAAGGACTACTGTTATTGCAGCAGTCAGCAGATGAGATCAGAAGCAGGACAGCTGCCCACTGCAGCTACATACAGAGCACTGCAGTAGAAGGTAGATTACTAGCCAGCAAAGCTACCTAAGCTTAAATGTCCCTCAAACCCCTGCAGACTTCTGTCCCTCCAATAACAGAGCAGTATCAAAACGATTACTAGCCAGCAAACTTTCAACTGTCCCTGAAATCACTAACAGGCAGCAGCTCTCTCCCTACACTATCTCTTCAGCACACACAGGCAGAGTGAAAAAACGCTGCAGGGCTTCGGTTTTTATAGGGAAGGGGAGTGGTCCAGGGGAGAGCTTCCTGATTGGCTGCCATGTACCTGCTGGTCTGGGGTGAGAGGGCAAAAAAAAGCGGCAACAATGGCGAACCCAAAATGGCGAACGTCGCGCGACGTTCGCGAACTTCCGGCGAGCGCGAACACCCGATGTTCGCGCGAACAAGTTCGCCGGCGAACAGTTCGCGCCATCTCTAGTCAGAATCAGATTTTGACAAAAACAAGAGGTCCTCTGCCCTCACCTGTTGTTAATATATATAGTTTATAAAGATTTACGTGCATTAGGCTACTAAAAAATTCCCTCCCCTTTAAAAAAAAAAAAAAACAGGGATTGTTTGTCCATATATTACAATATATTTAGGCTGGCCAACTACGTCAAAGTCATCCCTGGTATGGCCAGTCCTACACTCAACTTGCATCTGATTCAAGAATTCGACTTCATTATACATTTTATACAGGGACTACGTTTTACCTGCAACTTGTTTTCCAAGGTTAAAACTCCCAAAAAGTTCCCCTTTTATTGACCACCACTGGAAACACCTGACTATAGCTGGAAAGGATGGGAGCTACAACATGGAGCTGACCATGGTTCCTCTATAAACTATAGCAAAAAACTATTTTGAGGGGTGAGGCTGTGAGCAAAAAAGTAAAACAGACAAAGAGGTTCTCTGCACTCACCTATTATCAAGGACAATATTACATTGTGTCTATTAAACTACAAAAAAAAACCTTCACTTTAAACAAAACAGGGATTGTTTGTCCATAAATTGCAATATATTCAAGCTGGCCAACTACATAAAATCATCTGTGGTCTGGCCAGCCCTGCACTGATTTTGATGGACAATTAGGTCTTATATATCAGTGGGGGCTCCATTTACCTAGAAGATGTGTCAGAGCTGACTGTATTTTACATGTGGCTATCTGGGACACATATGAACAAGCTAATTACTAGGGATGCACTGAATCCAGGATTCGGTTCGGGATTCAGCCTTTTTCAGCAGGATTCGGATTCAGCCGAATCCTTGTGCCTGGCCAAACCAAATCCTAATTTGCATATGCAAATTAGGGGCAGAGAGGGAAATTACGTGACTTTTTGTCACAAAACAAGGAAGTAAAAAATGTTTTCCCCTTCCCAACCCTAATTTGAATATGCAAATTAGGATTCAGATTCGGTTCAGTATTCGACCGAATCGTTCGCAAAGGTTTCGGGGGTTCGGCAGAATCCAAAATAGTGAATTCGGTGCATCCCTACTAATTACGTCGATCCCCAAATAGTTACAAATAGTATTTCACATGTGACTACTTGGGAAGTAACATACATTGCACTTTGTATTTAATATGTGGCTGGCAGTTCAGATAAATGATCTTATACACCTAAACATTGCATGAGGTTTAATCTATTGGTTCTAAAAAGTTTTTTTGTTGTACAGATTTAAAGGTTTTGTATGCATTTGTATTTATACATTTATTAAGGTTCGAGTTCTGTTTTCCATGAAAATTCAAGTTTTTGAGTTGATTTTTTGGTCAAAACTTTTTCAGATAAAAAAACACGTGAATTTTTGGAGATTTATTATACTGCGACCATGAAAATAGCTCAAATAAAAAAAAACTCATCTAAAACATGCCGAGGTCATGTAGGAGTCAATATACCCATAAAGTGGATCACCGTACCAGAGGCCTCCCCTTTAGACTAGAAGAAAAGAACTTTCATTTGAAGCAACGTAGGGGGTTCTTCACAGTCAGTACAGTGAGGTTGTGATTCAGTTAATGCCTTTTATTAAGAGCAAATTTTTATTTCAGTAATTTCTGATATTACAGATTTGTTTTCAAACAAATGTGAATCATGTTTCATTGACTTTTATTAGAAAAGGGAGTCATTCAGGAGTATGCATAACTTTGCAACTAATAAAACCAGTTCTTTGCTTTCATTCATGGTGTTGCCTTCCATCTCAACCTCTACTATTCTGTGGGGAATGTGGGTTTTATTGTACTACTTGTTTTGCCCTTAACAATCATATTGGTAATATGTCTCCTGGCAATGAGAATTTTACAAATCTCATTTAAAACAGTTGAATTGCAAACCATATCTATGTTATTTCATGTGTTCCTTGTTGATAGACTCATTGGCTTCAAGGCAAAGTTGGGAACGTTTTTGCGCACAATGCTGTGATGGAAAATAAGATGTGCACCCATGTTACTTATGGGTATTAGCCAACTTTAACAGGTTTTACCATTAGAATAGGAGACAGCCTTTAACCTTGTTTTAATAGTGGTGCCCAAAGTTTTTTTTGGCCCCTGAAAGTTTTTTCATGGGAAGGAACTTGTTATAACTCATCGGGAATAGCTACCGTCGTCGTTTTATAAACAGCAAGTTTGAAGATGATCATGCACTGTCAAATAGTCCACTAAATCTCTATCAGACACAAAAGTTCACAACCCTATCATTCTCTACAAATCAAACAAAAATGAATCTTAGAAAAAAATAAACTTCCAACTCAATTTCAGATTAAACAAGTTCACCAAGATCCTGGCTCACACCCAAAAATGGGATCAACTCCTTACTCCCTACTGCCGTTAGAATGAAGTTTGGCCTCGTTTTACAGAATCTTGGCTGGAGATGGATGCAGTTTGTCCAGCAAAACATGTGAGTCATTACTGCTAACTAAAACACGAGTTCTATGGTAACGTTACAAATGGAATCCACAGCAAAGTATAAAGCGAGAGCGCAGCATGGTGAAAATTAAAAAGGCATTTTTAGGTGGCAGAAAATAATAGCATAGACCAAGATTAATTCCATATCGGAATCCACTCCTACTCTCATTTTGTGACATCCAAAGCTTTAGCCCAGAAAACAGATGATTTTACAAGGCACATTATCACAGAGCTGAGCTGATCTTGGTTGAAAATACAACATATTTAGCAACACCCAGTAGACTGAAATATTTATATCTATCTTTGCCTTCATTTCTTTTTCGTCCTGGATAATGTACAATTATATAAACAGTATGAGGTCTGTATTTGTAATCAGTTGTGGATGGGCGTAGCTCATGACTTCATTCCTGATGCTCTTCGCAGTGGCGAATATAATAAGTTCAACATGTTTATGGCTCTTGGTAGGTAAGGGGTTTGGAGGACTTAAAGGAGAAGTAAAGTATATAAAGCTAACTTTTGCCTTTAGGAGATTCTACCCTTCTTTTATAATCCATTAGGGACCATGTGAAAAGAAGCACCTGAGCAGTAGCAAGTATATATTGTTTTGCTGTAATTGCTCTGTGTGTGGTAGCCATCATTAAAAAATCAAGGCAGGCTCTGCTTCTTCCTCTGGTCTCTGCTTCTTCCTCTTTTCTCTGCTTCTTCCTCTGGTCTCTGCTTCTTCCTCTGGTCTCTTCTTTTTACATGTTATAATGCACAGGGAACCAAATGTATCTATAGAAACATAGATGGTTGCCTTCCTACTGGCCTTACATACATAAGGGATGGGCTAGGTCTTCCCATGTCTTCATTGAGGAGTAATGTACAAAGGGTGGGAAGGAATACCTGAGCTGAGAAAGGTATGAAAACAAGGCAAATCAGCAGTGTACCTTTGTGTTGGGCATTACTGTATTTTGGGTTTACCTTGTTCTCAAACAGGATTAATTAGCAAAATAATGGAGATCGATAGCATAGAAAAGCAAAGGAAACAATTCCACAGCAGTTTTAACATAATGATCTTTAATAAAAACTTTAAAAAAAAAACGTAACTACAATAACCATGTCCATTGTTAAACAAACATTTAGGGGGAAAAAATGACAGGTTGTAGGGGCTGTCCTTGCTTTTCCACACATGGCTTCTTCATCTTTGCTTATTATGCTGAATAAATAATGACAAATTAAAATGTGTTATTATCGATTATGCCCATGAATATAGATGTATCTACTTTTAGGCTTTAGGTGAGGACTAGATGATTGTTACATATGTCCTGATATGCCAGGATTAAAGAGGGTGCACTTTCTTTTAGGGATGCACCGAATCCACTTTTTTGGATTCGGCCGAACCACCAAATCCTTCGTAAAAGAAGGATTTGAATCGAATCTGAATACTAATTTGCATATGCAAATTAGGGGTGGCAAGGGGGAAACATTTTTACTTCCTTGTTTTGTGACAAAAAGTCACGCGAGTTCCCTCCCTCCCCTAATTTGCATATGCAAATTAGGATTCAGTTTGGCCAGGCAGAAGGATTCGGCCGAATCCGAATCCTGCTGAAAAAGGCCGAATCCCGAAACGAATCCTGGATCGGTGCATCCCTACTTTCTTTTCTTACTTCACTGTAACTAATGGTTTGTGTTGTGAAAGAGCAGAATCTGATATCATCAACTTACGCTCACTTTAAATTGTATTTAATATATATTTAACCATCCAGTCTTAGATCTGTTCTTGATGGAAACACTCTTGTAATTTAATTTAGCATATTTGTAAGATTTGATGACGATACTGTATATAACATTTTGGGGCTAATGTAAAACTAGTATGAAGTTTGGTTCACTTCTCCAGTTTGGACCCTTTTATTATATTACCTCTATAGGTAATATCTAATATCTGAACTGCCATTCTTCAGATGGCAGTTCAGAACTCAACGGATGACAATATTCCCACTTCCAGAAGATGTCAACTAGCTAAAGTTATCCACCAAGACCAAACGATACAAAATGTTAATTATTCACAGCCTCCACAAATTCCATCCTGAAGTTCTATGAAAAACTGTAACTTCATACTCAGGTACAAATGACAAGGATACCTACGGAATGGCAAACAACGTAATTGTTCTTCTGGGTTCAACACGGAAGACCAGTGTGGATGAGGAGTGCAAAAAAAATATAGGTTTTTAGGTGCTATGATGACCATAGCAGAATAGTAGAGTCAACTTTTTTAATAAAGGTGGTCATGTGCCATAAGAACTACCCAACTGATTGACTTGCATGCTGAATAGTGGAAGATTATGTGATTTGGTCAGTCATAGGCATGGACAACCAGCACTATTCCATTCATTCTAGACCTGCTACCCCTGTCACTTCCACATGTCTTCAGGTCCCCCCATCTACCAGTCATAAAAGGTCATCAGCAGGTAAGATATTCTGTTTGGACAGACTGACTAAAATCCTTCTGAATTTCCATATATACCAGATGGTCATGCAGTACTTTCACAAACTGAGCAAATTGTCCAACTAAATCTGGGCTTGTATGGCCAAAGACTGACATGACTCCAAGGCCTGAGATAAGTCCTCTTTTCACATTATTCAAATGATTTAACTCCCAAGATTTTGAATAACTCTTGGGATTCCAAACAGACTTGGTGCACTATGAAGCTGAAACTAATTCATTTAATTAGGAATATAGTAAACAATACTGGAAACAGTAAATATTATTAGTGATGGACAACTATTTCTTAAGATTTGCTCAATTGGAGATGTTCCCACACAAGCACATCTGAATTAAGTTTGGCCATTTAAGAGCCAAATGATTGGATCATCAAGGGGCCTTGGATAGCCCCACCAGGAAAGCACTACATCTACTACCCAATCGTTATTGATTCGATTTTTCAGTCTTCCCAGTTTATATATAACCAAGCCCCAATTAGCTGTTGCTTCAAGAAGAACTAAAGTTAAACTTAAGAAGTAGCTAGAGCTGTTGTACATTATGTTTTGGGCTTCCATACCTGCCCAAGGCAATTAAAACCCTTTAGTAGGGAAGATATGTGCCTCCAAAGATGCCACAGTAGCTCCCCATCTTCTTTGCTGCTGATTCAGTGCTGCTGTCACTTACTAGAGTTTAGGGAACTACTCAAAATATACAGTACACATAGAATTAAGGAGGTGATTGCCTTAGCAGCCAACATTGACCTGTGCGGGCAATTTAGGGTCAGGCCACATTGGGCGTTTTGGGGAGATTTGGTCGCCTGGCGACTAATCGCCTCATTTTTGCGGTGACCAATCTCCCCAAACACCTTTCCTCACTCTGCGCCGGCTAAAATGAAAAATGCCGGCGCTAATCACATGCGGCGATTCATTTCCCGAAGTCGCCTCGTGAGGCAACTTCAGGCGACTTCAGAAAATGAACCGCCGCGTGTGATTAGCGCCGGCGTTTTTCATAGCCGGCGCAGAGTCAGGGAAGGCCTTTGGGGAGATTGGTCACCGCAAAAACGAGACGATTAGTCGCCAGGCGACCAAATCTCCCCAAAACGCCTAATGTGGCCTGACCCTTAAGGTGCAAGAATGAATGAAATATATACCTTTATATTTATCTGATATTAATCTGGAATTGACTTTGTTTGTTTTGTTTTTGGCTTTCATATACAGCATTATATTCTACAGTAAAAGTTGAACTTGTGTGATGCTCTGTCCATCGGCGCTGTATTATGGTGTCATTATGGCAAAGCCAAGCTGATCATTGTTTCTATGCGAGCAATATTTTTGTCGGGTTAACTGGTTTAGAACAAAATGGTCCCAACGATATCTTCACGGCTGCCATTAAGCATCTGGCGCTTAGGTTTCGGTCTCGGATGTCAAATACAATAGCTCTCTGAGAAAGGACCACACCTCTGAAGCAACCGATACCAAACCACTATTAGATATCCCTTTACAATTTCATTTCTTTCTGCTCTTTTACAAGATGACTTGTCAGAAGCACAAGAGAGCATGTCTGCCAGATGATTAATTACTTGTTTTTGTCCTCTTATGCATTATAAATTTATAGTACTTTACTGAATGTATGTAAAATTGCTGAAGCACAGCCTTATTGTGAGAGCAACTGCACCTTTCATTGTTATACTGACTGAAGGTCTCATATCATTTAATCCTACCTGGGGAAGGCATTTAGTCTCAGGCAAAACACTGTCAGTGTGAAGGAGAACTGTACACAAAGAACCATCGACTAATACTGTATATCAAATAGCTTTGGGTAACCTTTAAAACTAGTGTGTTTATATCCTCCACTGATGGTAGCTTTATTCTCCCGTCTTTACAGATGTGTATGCATGGGGGAAAAAAACACACATTGGGGCAGATTTACTAAAGGAGGAAGTGGCCGTCGCTAGAGTATAATTTGCCAGAAATCCCATCCGCAGGGATATCGCCAATTTACTAACAGGCGTAGAAGACATTTCACTAGCGAAAGAGTACATCGTTACTCCGCAAATTCACCAGAATCTGCTTCACTAGGTTATACCTGCCAAACTGATAGGATGAAGCTACAACCTCAACAATCTTATGTCAGTGACATCATATCCTGTATGTCATAAAAATTATTAAAAATGCTGGCTGCTTTTTTTCATATTTTAAAGTGGGATTGCCTAACTTAAATTTTTTTTTTTAATAAATATTTTTTTGCAACCATTTGAGGGGCATGCCACATTTGTTTTAGGATTGGATCATGTCTAGGGCATTAGAGGATCACTTTTGTCTTTATTTAGCTTCCTTGGACATGTGTAATAATAAGTGGCCACTTCAAGCATTCGAACCAACATCACTAATATATGACCTATATCATATAAGTCATATATTAGTGATGTTGGTTCGACAACAAGTATTTGCAGCACGGATGGAGCCATCACTGCAGCCTCTTGAATCAGTGAGTAGAGCGAGTCTGCATTTCTTCCTTAGGAGAGAGAGTGCAGCAGTCTGTTCTCCCAATGTCCCAAAATGTGAGCCCAGGGTCTCCCCCACTCATCCCTCCTCCTTCCTCTCTCTGCCTCACACACTCAAGGCACATCCACGGGGGACAAGTGCCCCCCCTTTTGCCCCATGTATAGGGCCGGACTGGGGGGACCACCGGGACTGCCATGCAGGGCCCCCCCGCCGGCCGTACAGGCCCCCTCTGGGGCCCCAATTTTTTTTAACTTGTAAGGGGGCCCAATGTTTTTTTTTTAAAAAAACTTTTATGGGGGCCCTGGCGCCAATTTTTTTTTAACTTATTGGGGGGCCCTGGTCACCAAATATTTATTTTAACTTGTAGGGGGGCCCTGACCACCAATTTTTTTTTAAAAAAAAAAACTTTTTTGGGGGCCCTGGTGCCACAGTTTTTTTTAACTTATAAAAAGGGGCCCTGACCATCAATAGCTTTTTATAACTTGTGTGTGGGGGGGTTACCTTTTTTAGTGCTGATGTCTGGGTGGTGAAGTGGGCGAGATCTGGGGTGGGCGGGGTCCAGGGGGCCCTGAAAATTTTGTTGTACGGGGCCCCGTGATTTCTAATGGCGGCCCTGCCTATATGTACCCACCCTGTTCATTAATAATAATTGACAGAAGCGTAAAAGTAATAATGAAGTTTCGCTAGACAGAAATGAACGTTAGCGAAAGCTCACTATGAAATGCTCGCACTGAAAAATTTACTCTAGCTAAACTTTATCAGCATTCGGCTACAGAGATGCAACTTTTTAGTAAATAAGCGCAGTGGTAGCGAAGCCTTCGCAGGTGAAAATTTGCCCTTTAGTGAATGTGTCCCCTTGTGTCTCTGGTTTCCAGTTGTACAGATATGTATCAGTAGGCTGAGAATAGGGAAATAAAGGAATACGCCCCTGACTGATGCCTGTTTTACTTACACTCCATCAGGCATCCTATTTACCCAACGACTGTGATACGGGGTATTTATTATAAAAGCATCATTATGCTGCAGTATATGGTATTTGTAAATGATTCGATGTATGTGGACATTGAATTAAAGGGGCGGGTTGGTATCTGTGATTATGTATTCTAGTGTCCCCAAAGTATTTAATAAATGATATTTAATAAATAATAAACCCCTGAATTAGGACATCATGCTTAGCATCTGCCTTCCCCCGGGCGTGTTTTTGCTTGTGTAGTTTCAGTGTCAAAACGGGGTGTCCAAAACTCGCCCCTATTGCAGACCCCTCCCTCCCCAAGCACCACCCCACCGTATACTAGTGATGTGTGGGTAGACCAGACACCCTCTGGACCCAGTGGTCAAACAGGTTCTGGCCACACACATTCTGCAGGTCAGGCTCTGGTTAAGCTCTTCTTCCGCTGTCCCGCCATAACCTTACTCTGCCTGTTTTTGGCTCCAGCAGCCTCAATTTATAGGTGCGCTTCTGCTCCACCCCACTCCCTTTCATGACATCAGAGATAGGAGAGTCGGGTGTGGTCTATAAATGAAGCTGGGCTGGCCAGGTGCAGGTTAGGAGCGAGCGGGCGCAGATTTAATTTTTGTAAACCCGCACATCACTACCGCATACCCCTGCAAGGAAAACTAGCACTATAAAATTGATAATACTATTATGGGCAGCAATTAGGTTCAGAACTAATAATTCCACCGGCACACAGGTCTTTAGTTGCAAGCAGGGATAACCCTTGCTAAATTTTTATTTGCGTGATGCAACATTTAGGGGTGATCCCCTTTGTCAAGCCCCGAAACGTTGCATCACGCAAATAAAAATGTAGCAAGGGTTATCCCTGCTTGCAACTAAAGACCTGTGTGCCGGTGGAATTATTAGTTCTGGAGGTTTGTGGGTTTCCGAAGCCCTTTCAGCTGGGCACCGGGCAATACACGATTTGGAGAGCCAGGGTGTGCAAGCTGGTAACTATATTTGTGTCTATAACAGCAATTAGGTCCAGGAATGACAGGGCCCACCGGGTTTTCTCCCAATGTACCGTAAGCCCAGTGGGTCAGTGACAGGGTAAGATGGGCACAGATTACAGCTCAAGCCACTCTAATGTATATGAATATGTCATTCCAAGCAATGTGATTTTAAAGTTATTTATAAATGCAATTGCCAAAAAAAGCAGCACTTGTCTGTTTATATTCCCGGCGCTCCTGTTTGTGACTCCTGAAACAATGTCGCAAGCCAGCTGATTAAAAGGTCTAGAGGTGACCTGACTCCTGTTACATTGTTTTATAAGTCAGAGCCCCGAGAACAGAATTGGGTAAACAAACACTGCTTTTAGCCACAATCAATTACATTTACACATACTGTAAGTCTTTATTGAATCTACTGCATATTGGTAAACCCTGCTTTGATTGGAAAGACCCCTGTAACCATCTATGAATTCTCTGATTGAGCTTGTAAGGGTCAAGGATTTCTGCATAACTTGTAATACTGCTTTGTAACTGTTGCAGGTAGTGAGTACTTTCTTTGAGGCAGTAACAGAACGTTGTCACTACTTGTAAACCACCAGCAAAATACTGATATCACAAATACAATCATTTTATAGCTAAGCACCTGTCAGAAATGACTGGCACTCCATTGCAATCAGCTGGGAGAGCTCTCCAACATACCTGTAAGAATAGTAGTTTTATGGCCCTTTTTTGTGTATTTTCCTGTGTTGTTTTGCAGCAGCTGGAAGGATTTACTGTAATTTGCAACCTCCATTTGTATGTTGGCTTTGTGCCAAGCTAGGGCAAAGGGGTGTACAATATACACATGTGTTTAGTTGTGTGATAATAACCACTCGGTATGGAGTGAAGGTTACGAGGGGATGGGGGAGTAGGAAGAGGAATTGAGAAAGAGGCAACTTTAAAATTGGGAGGATGTGTCGATGGGAAATTCACATAAACAAGGGAGAATAAAAAGTTTAGGAAGGAGGTGAGAGTAGAGGTCGATAAAATGTATAAATGCAAGAAAGAGAGGAAATTCACACATGTTAAAAAAAGAAAAGGTGGAGAAAAGAAACATAAACATAGACAGGAAACCAGCTGAGGAAAATTTGGGGAGATGCCGGTTAATAGAACAAAAAATGGGGAAATACAGGGGCAATAGGTTTGATAGAAGTAGAGAGAAAATTGTGATGGAAGATTAGGGCAAGTACCTATGTATAAGGGGTAAAAGATGGTAAATAATGACCAGGTCAGTAGGGGAATGGCTACTGGATGTGGAAGACAAAGCAGAGAGATGCCTCGCATATGGAAATATATCACAGAATGTGATGAGGGGGAAACAAATGTAATGGGATAATGAAGAGAGAAATGAAGAGAGAAAAACAGATCATATGGTACAATCAGTAGTATTTGGGACAGGGGAAAACAATGGCCAGGAATGGAGGTGAGAAGAGCAGAAATGCGATGAATCACAAAGCTGGTTTGGAAAGAGGAAGAAAACTAGAAAGGCATATAAAGATGCCATACACGGGCCGATAAAAGCTGCCGACAGAGTTGATATCCCCGATCGATATCTGGCAGAAAGAAGGCCAGATGTCGATCGGACGGGACTAAAAATCCAGTTGGATCGCGGCCGCATCTATTCGTTGATGCAGTCCCGCGATCCGACTGCCCGTTAGCCATCGTTAGGATCCGATCGTTGGGCCCTAGAACAGTCACATTCATCTATATGTACACAAACATTGCCAGTAAAACCAAAGGCAGATTTTGTACTGACCTTTCTGAATTGATACATATACATTAGTGTTAGGAGCAGCTGTTTTGCTTGGCAGGGAGGAGTCCAATGACTTGTTTATGTTATATTATATATATATATATATATATATATATATATATATATATATATATATATATATATATATATATATATACATATATATACATATATATACATATATATATATATATATATATATATATATATATATATATATATTTATATATATATTTTTTATTATTATTATTACAGGTATGAGACCAGGGGTTTTCTGGACAAGGGCTTTTTTTGTAATTTGGATAAAAAAAATAATTTAAAAATAAACCTAGTAGAATTGTTTTACTTCCAATAAGGATTAATTATATCTTAGTTGGGATCAAGTACAAGGTACAGTTTTATTATTACAGAGAAAAGGGAAATAGTTTTTAAAAATTTGGATTATTTGATGGAGATAATGGTTCAGGATAATGGTTTTCGGAATAAGCCTGTTATATCTGTACTAGAATTCAGCAACTTTTAAAACAATCATGTGCTGTGGGAGCTTGCTTGTTCATTAATATTTGGACTTTAGCATCATCTGCTGACCAAAATGGTTATTGCACAGTTGTACATACAGCTACCAAATCTGGGGTTTTGTCTTAAACCGCTGGCTAATTAATCATATGAATACACAAATAAACAGAGTGCATATTGCATTACTATATACTATGGGATTGCATATCTTAAAGGAGTGGTTCACCTTTGAGTTAACTTTTAGGGGGTTATTTACTAAAACTCAAATTTATCTAGTCGCCATTTTTTGGAGGAAAAACTAAAAAAAATTCTAGATTCATTATACCCCAATGCTGCAAAAAGCCAGAATAAGAAAATCCGCTGTCTTGTGTATAAATCAACAGGAGATTCCCCAATCCCAATTGGAAGTATTGTGGTTTGTTCTCAGTTTAGCCTGATAATCCGATTCAGGGTCTTTGGGCAAAAACCCGAAAAAATTGGGAAATCGATTTGGGAAAAAATCCAAGCAAAAGGGGTATGTCCCCAAAACGCTGCATTTCCGCAATATATTCTCACCCACACGTGCTGCTTACACAATGTGAAATACACGTATGGGATCTATTATCTGGAAACCCATTATCTAGAAAACTACAACTTACTGACTAGACTCCATTTTATCCAAATAATCCACATTTTTTAAAATGATTGCCTTTTGCTGTTTAATAATAATACCGTACTTTGTACTTGACCACAACTAAGATATAATTAATCCTTATTGTTGGCAAAACAATCCTTTAGGGTTATTTCAGGTGATAAACTATGAAGATCCAAATTATAGAAAGACTCCTTATCCATTATACCAAGCCTCAGGTCCCAAACATTCTGGATAACAGGTCCCATACTCGGTGGCATAACTAGATGTTACTTGGCCCCACAGCAATTTAATTTTAGGCCCCCCAACATATCCAGAGGTTGTCCTTTTTTACCAAAATATTTATTGAAAATGCTCATTAATTAGGGCCTCATGGGACCCCCTATACCTCCTGGGCCCCCTGCAGCCACAGAGTCTGCTTCCCCTGTAGTAACCCCTACCTATACCTGTAGTGGCGAAATGCAAACTCTATTTTAGTTGGCTGTCTGGATGAAAAGGAGGATGACCATTTCTGACCACTAGAGGGAGCTTGTAGAACAGCACTACAAATAACAAGGGCAGGATTGCCACTCAATAGTTTGTTTATATAATGATTGAAGTACCCACCATTGTAAAATATAAGGATATTATAAGTCACCGAGGAGTTCCATGACCATATAAAAGTACGAGGCCGAAGGCCAAGTGCTTTTATACAGGTCATGGAACTCCAAGGTTACTTCTAATATAATTTTACAATAGGGGGTACTTTATTTATTATAATACACAAGCTTTAGTGAGTCATGTGACACAAATTACTACTCACCGTTAATAACTGATGACATCACTAGTTACCTCACCATTTATAAGGATATCCTTTACAAGATATTTATGGCTCTTGTGTATTATATAGTGAATAAAGTACCCCCTCATGTAAATTATAAGGATATTATAAGTTCCCGAGGCGTTTCATGACCATATAAAAACACGAGGCCGAAGGCCGAACGTTTTTATACAGGTCATGGAACTCCGAGGTAAATTCTAATATCCTCATATTTTACAACAGGGGGTACTTTATTTATTATAATACACAAATTTCAATGAGTCATGTGACAGAAATGACATCACTACTCACCGTTTATAAGGATACTGTATAATTAACAAGATATTCATGGCTCTTGTGTATTATAAAGCAATATATGCCTATTTTAGATCCTCCATAATATCTATTTTCTAAATATGCCTGATATCCATGTGATTCTTATCATTAACAATACGAAAACATGATTCTCAAAGTTTTGCCTAGAGACCTAAAACTTATTAACAGAATATTATAAGGAGACTAGATCCCTAAGGGAAAGGACACACGTCGAGATTCGGGGAGATTTAGTCGCCCGGCGACAAATCGTCTCTTCTTCGGGCGACTAATCTCCCTTAACTGCCTTCCCGCAGACTAGAATGTAAATTGTCGGCGGGATGGCACTCGGATCGCTTCGTTTTCAAAGTCGCCCGAAGTTGCCTCATGCAGGCCCGGATTTGTGGCGAGGCCTAGGGTGGCAAAAAATAGGGGCGGCATGGCGCCCAGCCGCATTATGGCGACGTGTGCGCCCCCATTTAATTACACCAGCTGCGCCGGCATTTTTTCGCCGGCGCGCTGGGAAGGGAAAGTGTAGACGGGCGCTAGGATCGCGCGGCCGCCTGGTCGTATCGCGTGGACTAGGGGCGGCCGGCAAACAAATCCGGCGCTGGCCTCATGAGGAAACTTTGGGAAACTTCGGAAATCGAAGTGCTCTGAGTACCATCCCGCCAGCAATTTATATTCTAACCTGGAGGAAGGCAGTTCGGGGAGATTCGTCGCCCGAAGAAGAGGCGATTTGTCGCAGGGCGACTAATCTCCCCAAATCTCCACTTGTGTCTCTGCCCTAAAGGTTTCACAGCAGAAAGGCACACGCTATTGGAAGTAATTTAGGTGTATATATAATTACTTATAGTGCGTGGCAAGTAGAGGCCCAAAAACACAGTATGGTAAACGCAGTACGATTTTCAGATCCTACAAACCCAACACACTGAACAGTATGAACTCCTCTACAGAGAGCTGGGCAGTTCCACTGCTGAACTCTATTTTCACTTTCTGATAAATACGTCCCATTGTCTGGCACGAAACATTCATCTACAATAACTGATTTCTACCCGTCCCATGGTCAAGAGTTCCCATAGCAAATGTACACTCAGCAAGACTTTAGTTCAAGATCTAATGATTAGAAAGGAGGAGGTGAAACCACAAATCATACAAATTATTTTGGCTTTCTTCCCAAATAGCATGATTTTTTGAAGTTTTTGGACAAAACCCCAGAAAAGATTTTCAGGTTAAACCCAGTGCAGAACACAATTTCAACTTCAAATTGAGACTGGTGCCTCTCCCATTGATTTATACAGGACCTCCGCCGGTCTGAGATGGTGGATTTTCAGATTTGGGCTTTTTTCAGCATCGTGGGTATAATAGATCTCGAAAAATTCTAATTTTTTCCCCCACAAAAAGTGTTTTTGTCAAAAAAAGCTTGATCAGAAATCTTTTTAAGTTAATTAAATACCCCCTCAGTCAATGGGAGAGACACCTATCCGAAATTAAAGTTATTGTGATCTGCCCCGTGTTTAACCCAAACATCGGACAATTTCAGAGTTTTCAGTCAAAAACTTGGAAAAATCTAGCGATTTGGGAAAAAAAGCCAAAAAAGTGTACAGTCCAGGTTTTTGCTAGATTTTATCGAGTTTTTTCACAATCTGATTAATTTAATTTATTTAATTGATAAATAAACATAATGGAAAAAAACTTCGACTTCGATATTCGAAGTCGAAGTAAAGCCATTTGATGGTCGAATTTCGAAGTATTTATCACTTTGAAATTCGACCCTTGATAAATCTGCCCCCTAGTACGTTATAGAATGTCTTATTCTAAGCAACTTTTTTTTAACTATTTCCAAACTGTAAAACTAATGGGGTTGCTGTGTATTGTTATTGCTTCTTTTTAATAATTCATCATTCTATTCAATCCCTCTCCTATTCATATTCCAGTCTCTTATTTAAATTAATGCATGGTTGCTAGGGTAATTTGCTGAAATCGCAAACTGGAGAGCTGCTGAATAAAAAGCTAAATAACTCAAAAACTACAAATAATAAAAAATTAAAACCATTTGCAAATTGGTTCAGGATATCACTCTGTACACAGGCACAGGTTTGTGGCAATAGCCTCTAGGTGCTAGTGCTCCGGATGGAAGAAAGGATGTGCAGGCGTGCTATCCTTTGGGAGGGATGGGGCAATGAAGGACACTGGCCTCTGGGCCCCCTCATTGGAAATCCGACCTTGTCTCTACATCATACTTAAAGTTAACTTAAAGGTCAACAACCCCTTTAAAGGGCATGTAAAGGCAAAAAAATAAAATCCCATTTTTACTTTCTTTAATGAAAAAGAAACCTATCTCCAATATACTTTAATTAAAAAATGTGTACCGTTTTTATAAGAATCCTGACTGTATGCAGTGAAATTCTCCCTTCATTTACTGCTGTGGATAGGAATTGTCAGACAGTCCCTAACTGCTGAGCAGGGAAACAATCATACTTATGAACAGCAGGGTGAGCCCCCGCCTTACTTCCCAGCCATGCAGAACTCAAGCAGCTTTGTTTATGACGATCCCTAAGCAGCCCAGAACACATTGAGCATGTGCAAAGTCTTAGTCTTGCAAAGATGTTTACCAAAGTTAGAAGATGGTGACCCCCTGTAGCCAACTTTGAAAGCAGAAATTATTTGTTTGATTAGGCTTGTGGTGCAGTAAGTTCATGTTTATATTTAGTATACAAAATACAGCATTTCTAGCCTTATTCTATTTTAGACTTTACATGCCCTTTAAAAATCTACAGAATTTCCCCAAATTTTCCATTATACGTATACTAAAACCCCCTGTCTAGGAAGGCTTAAAAATAGTAGTAGAAAGCTGCTCTGCTGCTCATCGGCAAGTGCTGCACATTCTCTGACTGTATTCAAGAAATTAATCCCTGGGGCTAAATCTCTTGTTTCATGAACTCTTCAACTTTGTTTTATTGCATTGATTAGGGTCAAATGCATCAGCGGCCTATAAATAGGCTAATTAACACTATGCTCTCAATATGTTGCAGGGAATATGATATATATATATACCAACCGTATAGATTTATTGCCTAAAGTTTCAACCACCTACTGGTGACTTGTTAAGGACAGACAAACAAGGTCTCCAACAGGGCACAGGTTAAATAGCAGATGAGCTCTATAATAGAATACAATGGTGTTCTACAGAGCGTATCAGTTATCTGCTATTTAGCCAGTGCCATTCAGCCCTTACTTAACTTGAGTGGCTGCCCCTTATTTCTATAAACTATAGTAGTGTTTCTAAAGCAAATACACCAGATTTACCAGTGCAGGGAAACAATACATTATATTACTTTAAAAAAAAATTCATTTTCGGTACCTGTTATCCAGAATGCTCGGGTTTTCTGGATAATGGATTTTTCTGTAATTTGCATCTTTATACCTTCAGTCTACTAGAAAATCACATAAACATTAAGGGGGCTATTTATCAAGGTCCAAATTTATCTCAGATCCAAGCAACTCCCAATTCACGAATGGACCTTATTTATGAAGAAAAAAGCCAGAAAAAATAGGGGCGGGCAAACTTCGGAGCTTTCCCTGAAAACCAAATTCTTCTGAGTTTTCTGAAAAACTATGAGTTCCTGGAGTTTTTGCGCAGAAACCCCGAAATCATCGGATATCAGTACGGACATCAGCACAAACACTGGGACCTTCCCCATTGACTTATACAGGACCTCGAGAGCTTTAAGGGAAGGACTACATGGACGTTTTCGACGTGATCCGACGCGTTGCGATAAGTCGCATGTGACAGAAATAAGTAAGAGATAGAAATGTCGGGTAAAGTCGCAGCATTGGTCCAACGCAACACGACTGTCGGATGCAGACGCTGAACGCTGTGTCTGCATCCGACAGTCGCGTCGCGTCGGATCAACACTGCGACTTCATCCGAGATTTCTATCTCTTACCTTATTTCTGTCACAGGCGTTTTATAGCAGAGCATCGTGCCGAAAACGTCCTACCCTGAGATTCTGGGGTTTCGGAGTTTTTAGACCTTTAGACTTTAATAAATCAAAAAAAAAATTGTGTTTTTTTTTTTTTTTTTGCTCCGAAAACGATGAATTATTTGAGGTTCGGATATTCGTACCTTGATAAATAACCCCATGAATGAACCCAATAGGCTAGGAATACTTTGTAAAAATTTGGATTATAAGGATAAAATTGAGTTCATGGGAGGCAGCCTTTCCGCAATTCGGAGCTTTCTGGATAACAAGTTTCCAGATAACGCATCCCATTCCTGTATTTATGAAAAACTTTAATGAAATTAAATAGGGGTCTTGTCTTAAAGGGGTTGTTTGACTTTAATTTAACTTTTAGTATGATGTAGAGAGTGATATTCGGAGACCATTTGCAATCATTTTTTATTATATGTGTTTTTTGAGTTATTTCGCTTTTTATTCAGCAGCTCTCCAGTTTGCAGTTTCAGCAATCTGGTTGTTACGATCCAAATTCTCATAACAACCATGCACTGATTTGAATAAGAGACTGGAATATGAATAGGAGAGGACTGAATAGAAAGACAAGTAATAAAAGTAGCAATAGCAATAAATTTGTAGCCTTACAGAGCATTTGTTTTTTAGTTGGGGTCAGTGACCCACATTTGAAAGCTGGAAAGAGTCGGAAAGAGAAGGCAAATAATTAAAAAAACTATAAAAAATGAAAGCCAATTATGTTGCTTAGAATTAGCCATTCTATAACATACTAAAAGTAAACTGAAAAGTAAACCACCACTATGTGAAAAAAAACTCAATCCCCATCTGTTTTTAAATGTGTCCTTTCTGATGGCCCAGGGTATCAGGTAAACAATTGAAATCACTGGGGGAACATAATGTTTGGCAATCGCCCAGGGATATTAACTTCCCTTCTCAGAAGGTTATGTCTAAGCAGCAGAGAGGGGCTCTTCAGCTCAGTCATCCATTTTTGGAAACATTTATTGAATCAGTTAATCACCCCGTGGGATAAGAATACATTAAGAGGCAGATATATCAAAGGTCGAAGTGAATTTTCCAATGAAAAAACTTTGAATTTCAATGTAATTTTTGGGTAGTTCGACCATCAAATAAGCCAAATTCGACTTCGACTTTGATTTGAATTGAAAAACCTTCGAAAATTCGACCACTTGAAAATCAAAGTACTGTCTCTTTAAAAAACTTCGACTTTGACACTTTGCCACCTAAAACCTGCCGAATTGTTGTTTAGCCTATGAGGGACCTCCTAGAACTAGAAGTCAAAGTTTTTTTTGGAAAAATCCATCGAATCGAACGATTCGATGGACTAAATCGTTCGATCATACGTTTTTACTTAGATCGAATTTGATCGAATACCATTTTCGATGGAAAAAATACTTTGACTATCAAAGTACTCAAATTCGATGGTCAAATTTCGACGTTTTTTTACTTCGAAATTCGATCCTTGATAAATATGCCCCTAACTGTACAGGTATGGAATCCATTCATCAGAAACCTGATATCCAGAAAGCACTGAATTACGGGAAAGTCGTCTCCCATATTTTATCCAAATAATACACATTTTTTAAAAATTATTTCCTTTTTCTCTGTAATAATAAAACAGCAGCTTGTACTTGATCCCAACTAAGATATAATTAATCTTTATTGGAAGCAACACCAGCCTATTGGATTTATTTTAATGTTTAATTTTAAGATTAATGTTTATGTACTGTAATTTAATGTAATGTTTTTTAACAGACTTGAGGTATGAAGATCCACAGAGATCCGTTATCTAGAAAACCCCAGGTTCAGCACATTGTGGATAACAGGTCCCATACCTGTACTAATACTGACTGAGATAAGAGCTCATTTGATGTTTGTATAGTCGTACATGTATGTGTTCCCACCTCTACTGTATTATAGATACAAATACGCCAGCAAATGCAAATTCTCTAAAATGGGCACGAAATTGCACTTGGTACAATGTAGAGGTATAGGATCTGTTATCCAGAATGCTCCAGACCTGGGGCTTTCCAGGTAAGGGGTCTTCATGTTTTAAGTCTACTAAAAAATCACTTTGCAGAAGCCAGAAATGCAGTGAGCCAAAGGAGATATCAAGTAATTGACAACGTAGGTCTTCTGAGACGCGGGGGAGATAGAGTTCAGTTATTAAAAACATTGGAGATGAAATGTATCCTTAAATTGGGTACGTTGAGTCCTGGGGGATTAAATAGAGAATATACTTTATTTGAGATGGTGATTCCTGTCTGTTGTGCTTTTTGTGTAACTTAAACATTGTCACAACTTTATGCAATAGATTTTGTATCAACTCGTTAAGCATTGCTTTATTCATGTAACTCACCCTTACGTCTATTTATTGTATTTTAGAGCTGTACTGCTCCTTTCCTGGGATTTGCTGGTGTCCTGACAACTGTAGACATCCAGAACTTCAGTTATTGAGCCAAAAGATTTTATACACAATGTGGCACAATCACGCCTTTTATGAAACTTTAAAGGGATACTGTCGTGGAAAAAAATGTTTTTTTACAAAATGTATCAGTTAATAGTGCTACTACAGCAGAATCCTGCATTGAAATCTGTTTTTCAAAACAAGAAATTGATTTTTTTTATATCTAATTTTAAAATTTGCTATGGGGCTAGACATTTTGACATTTCCCAGCTGCCCTCAGGTCATGTGACTTGTGCTCTGATAAACTTTTTAAGCATTTTTGTACACTGAACAAACTAGTAGTAACTGAGAGGAGCTTTGAGAGATTGATTTGACCATGATGGTCACAATATTTATGTCACTGATATTTTACTGAGACTGCTGGGAATTGTGTCCCATAATTGGGAGGTGGGGACTAATTGGTAGACCCTCCCCTTAAATCACATGTTTGTTACACAGTACCCTTGGATTGATAAAGGACCGGTATAGCCTGAAACGTTGCCTTGCTAGTGGCATGAATAATGAATCACTGATTGGAGTGCTGCTGGAGTCATTATTATCATGTGGAATTAAAGGACAAGGAAAGTCTAAAATAGAATAAGGCTAGAAATGCTGTATTTTGTATACTAAACATAAGCATGAACTTATTGCACCACAAGCCTAATCAAACAAATGATTTATGCTTTCAAAGTTGGCCACCGGGGGCTGTCATCTTGTAACTTTGTTAAACATCTTGGCCTGACCCTGATCCTGCACATGCTCAGTGTGGTCTGGGCTGCTTAGGGATCGTCATAAACAAAGCTGCTTGAGTTCTGCATGGCTGGGAAGTAAGGCGAGGGCTCCCCCTGCTGTTCATAAGTATGATTGTTTCCCTGCTCAGCAGTTAGGGACCGTCTGACAATTCCTATCCACAGCAGTAAATGAAGGGAGAATTTCACTGCATACAGTCAGGTTTCTTATAAAAACTGTACAAATTTTTTAAAGGAAAACTATACCCCCCAAACAATGTAGGTCTCTATAAAAAGATATTGCATAAAACAGCTTATATGTAAAATCCTGCTTCATGTAAATAATAATTTTTTCATAATAAAATACTTTTCTAGTAATATGTGCCATTGGGTAATCATAAATAGAAAATTGCCATTTTAAAAAATAAGGGCCGCCCCCTGGGATCGTAGGATTCACTGTACTCACAAACATACCAACAAACCATACATGTTAGGTCACATGAGCCAATTAACAGACAGAGTTGTGTCTTTTGCTTCCACACTTCTTCCTGTTACAGTTAGAGTTGTAGTATTTCTGGTCAGGTGATCTCTGAGACAGCACACAGACCATCACGAAATGGTGGCTCAAGGCAAGAGATGTAAAAGGGCAATATTTACTTAAATATATATACCAGTTTGGTAAGATTCTTTAATATGCCACTTAATATGATATAAACTATCTGTTGCTTAAGTGTTCATTTTGGGAGTATAGTTTTCCTTTAATCAAAGTATATTGAAAAAAGGTTTATTTTTCATTAAAGAATGTAAAAATGGGATTTTATTTTTTTGCCTTTCCTTGTCCTTTAACCTGTGCAGAAAGAGATACATTGTGCACCCGACACTTCAGCGTATTAGTGTAAGTGTGGCACTTTTCCTGACTTGTGTACATTTATTAGCTATGGTTCATAATCCCCCAGCTCCAGTCCAGTTATCCCATTGTCTCTCCATTCTCAGCAGTGATTGCATTTGAGTTCCTGCCAGACTCCACTCCATGAACTGCTCTGCTCTTTTACATCTTCTCAAACCAAAGAATCCAGAAGTAATTTCTCGTGCCACTTCCTCATATTATACCTGTGTGTCTGGACGAGCGTCGTGCTTAGTTTTACACTCACCTTTAAACAGGTAAGAGCTTCCTCTACATTGTGCGTGATATCTATGGGTAGAAATGCTATTTATTTGGAGAACAAAATTAGACATGAATAGAATGGTATTGTGAGTGGCTAAGAGTCAGTGTGATTATATTATTTGTATAACTCTGTTATAAAGGAAAGTGCATCTAGGAACAAACAGCAGCACTAGCAAGTGTAACTGCATACTGAGCCGAGATGTTTTTGGAAACATATATTGCTCATACGGGATAATGTAAGCTGACTTTGCTTTCTCTTTAATAGGAATGTAAACCTTTAACTAGGAAACTATCAGAACATGATACAGTATCCTGGCTAATTCATTAACAAGGTGCTTGATCCGAAATATGTTTAAATGAGCTGTAGAATTAATTGCTCGGTGTGTATTATTGCTGTACGTGGTTTAGTACAGGTACTGAAGAAGAAGATAGTACTCGTGTGGGACCTGTTTTCCAGAATGCTCGGGACCTGGGGCTATTCAGATAAGTGGCGCTTTGATTTTCTCGTGAGGCAACTTCGGGCGACTTTGGAGATCGAAGCGCCACGAGTGCATTGGCGCTGGCGTTTTCTCATAATAACAGGGGGAAAACAGTTCGGGGAAAATGTCGCCCCGCAGAAGAGGCGATTATTTGCCAGCAACTAACTCTCCCAGAATCTGCCCGTGTGCTAGCTCCCTAAAGATGAATTACATCTTAGTTACGATCAAGTACAAGGTACTGTTTCATTATTACAAAGAAAAGGAAAATCATTTAAAATTACAGGTATGGGATAGATTATACGGAAGCCCGTTATGCAGAAAGCTCTGAATTATGGGAAGGCCATCTCCCATAATCGAATGATTCACATTTTTTAAAAAGATTTCCTTTATCTTGTAATAATAAAACAGTAGCTTGTACTTGATCCCAACTAAGAAATAATTAATCCTTATTGGAAGCAAGGTATTGAGATCCAAATTACAAAAAGATCTGTTATCCAGAATAACCCAAGTCCCGAGTGTTCTGGATAACAGGTCCCATAGTCTATTGGGTTTATTTAATGTTTTATATATTTTCATTTGTACATTTATCCAAAGTGACACACATAGCAGTACAGTTTATTTAATGTTTACATGGTTTTCTAGTAGACGTAAGGTATGAAGATCCAGATTAGGAAAAGATCCCTTATCTGGTAAATACCAGGTCCTGAGCATTCTGGATAACAGGTTTTGTAATAGGTCCTGCATTTGATTAAAATGGAGTGTATGGGAGATGATCTTGCTGTAATTTGGTGCTTTCTGGATAACAGTTTTCCAGATAACAGATCCCACACTTGAATAGCCATACTAAAGTAATTGACGTCCTCAGTCTCTAAGTATACAAGCTGCAGTGTCCGTATCAGTATGTATTTAAAGGAGAAGGAAAGCTCCAAGACAGTTTATTGCCAACAGATTAGCCAGAATAGTGCAAGCTAGAATGCTATATTTATTCTGCAGAATGCTTTACCATACCTGAGTAAACAGCTCTTGACACTGTCTCTGTTTGTTTACGATAGAAACTGCCATAAAAGCTTGGTGTGACATCACTTCCTGCCTGAGTCTCTCCCTGCTTACTCAGCTCTGAGCTCAGATTACAGCAGGGATGCTAGGAGGGAGGGAGGGAGAGAGGAGCAAACTGAGCATGCTCAAGCCCTGTCCTAGAGGTTTATGCTGAAAACAGGAAGTCTGATACAGAAGCCCATGAGTACACAATAGAAGGAAAGAGATGCAGTGTTTCTTTTGACAGAGGACAGGAGCAGCATTACTTTGAGGGTTTACCGGTATATTTATATAGACCTTTCTGATAAAGTTTACTTAATTTTAGCCTTTCCTTCTCTTTTAAGGATTATATCCTGACTCTAATCTGTGATTCTGAACCTGGAGAAATCAGTGTCAAAAACAAAACTGAAATTAAAGGGTGATGCCTGGTACCAAGAAATATGCTGACTGTAAACACAATCAGGGGGGTGAAGTTGTCAAGAAGATCTGTTGTAGGAGTAAAGAGGAAAATCAGTGCACAAATATTATATATTGTTGTTTTTATTATGTGTAATTTATTAATAGTAAAAACATCTCAGAAATATTTTTTTTTGTTTTTTTTAAAAAAGTAAAAACAAATAAGAGAAAGATGTTTATACAAAGGGCCTATAGGTGTCACTGTGCACAAGACTTATACTGTGTACATAGCACTTTATATACTGCTTTATAGTATTAGTGTTGAATCTACTGTTGATGTGTAATGGCTGCATGAACCTGCTAATACAGCACTGTTATACTGTCCTCATCCTCGGCTACCAAAACATAACATATTGGCGACGGGGATGGGATAAGGCACAAAGGAATATGAGGGGAGGGGAGTATATACATTATTTATATTATACAGAATAAATATATACCCTTATAACTGGTACATTATGATGTCATCTTATTATCAGTGCTGTATGTATTATTATTTACAATCAGACACGGTCAGCAATAATCTCCAACATTTATACAAGGAAGTCCATGAGGCAAATTCACTAGAGGGCACATTTTCTGCATTTTATTTTATTGCAACTACATAAGGACACGAATTGAAGCTGCTTAATAACATTAATACAATAACATTCTTATGTCCTTGTTTCCATTGGCAGGTTGGTACCTCTGGAGGAGTTTGCTCTAGTTTTATTTAATCACTATGCAAATAAGCATTGACTTCAAACCTCTCCCGGGGAAGCCCCAGTGTGTTAAGAACCTAGAATACACATTCCTGCTCTTACCTTTCTTTGTTGTATGTAAGAGCCTTGTGAATCATATCTATGAAATCAACAACAACAATAGTCACATGTTAATCTCTTTCCAGTTATAGCTCTCCTAAAGAAAGAATTTGACACGACCGCAGGGGAATACCAGATATCACAGACTTGTTTATAAAAGGAGGGTAGAATTTCTAGATGGAGAGACTGTTCAGCTCTGCGGTTGCATAAGGAAATTGTTGTGTTTATTTTTTTAAGAAGCTTCCTGAAATCTTTGCCAAAACTATAGTATCTCAGATGTGCAAGGGACATCTACGGTCACCACTTTTAACACAGCAGGGAGAATAGGATTTTTAGAGAGGGGCTTCATGTTTCACATTTCAACAAGTTGTTTGACCTTTACAAGTCTCTATATTGACTGCAGTAACTAGTATGAATAATAATTGATATAATAAGTCTATGGGGCAAATTTACTTAGGTCCGAAATTACGCCAGCGACGGTTTCGCTGACATCGCAACACTTCGCCAGACGTATATTCGGCAGGACAGCGCTAATTCTTGAAAATCCAAAGTTGTGTCCAGGGTTCCAAACGCTTGCGAAGTTGCGCTACCGATAATACGACAAGCAGTTCGAAGTTACGCTAGCGATGCCTAATTAGCATACGGTATAAAGTTAAATTTCAATGGACGTATATGTTGGAGCAAATACATTACACTACACAAGTCCAGGGAACCTTAATAAAATAAAGTTGTTATATTGTCCTACACATGAGCCCAGTGTATAGTTTATGTAACATATGTTAGGAAATGTAGGGGGGAAGAAGGGAACCCAAAAAAAAATTACAATCTTTTTCAACCTATCACCCTGTAAAAAGTAAAAGACGCCAGCGTTTTTTGGGACTTATAAAAATGTTCAACTTTCTTTTGAGGAACTCCTATCTACTCCTATCTACTTCTCCTCGTCTGTGGTGGCGAAGGCAAGTCTGGCGCAAGAGGTAACGTTCATTAAAATCTGCATCTTAGTGAATTTGCATAGTTACGTCCATTCGCCAGAGCGCAAATTGGCCTGGTGTTAGAGTGTGAAGTACAGCTAGA